>OZ005648.1:84071873-86471873 GCA_963930645.1 Salticus scenicus
CAGGAAGAGAAGGTGCTACACTGGAGGTTGGAACTATTGCAGGAAGAGAAAGTGCTACACTTGGAGGTTGGAACTATTACAGGAAGAGAAGGTGCTACACTTGGAGGTTGGAACTGCACCTTCTCTTCCTGCAATAGTTCCAAACTCCAAGTATAGCACCTCATCTTCCTTGAAATAGCTCCAGCGTCCAAGTGTAGCACCTCCTCTTCCTGAAATAGCTCCAGCCTCTGACTTCCAGTTGAATATATTTTATGTAAGGACTTTACTGTTAATGTTAACCATGTGATTCAAAAGTACATATAACTGCTCTGAAGTATGTGTAAAACCAAATTCTCTGATGATGCCTTCTTAAGTGTAGGCGAAAAGCTTTGGAAGTTTTATATATTTTAATAAATGTATTTTTAACGTGTTTTTAAAGTGTTTTTAATTAATTTACTAAATGAAAGTGGTATATATTTTTTTCCTCAGTGCGATGTTCCATATTAAATTTTTAACTTTTTTTTTTTTTTTTTTCCCCAAAAAAGCATTGGATTAAAAATGTAAGAAAAGATGGAAAGAGAGAATATAAAATAAAGCACAGTAAATAAATAATTACAGAATAGAAAAAAAAATGTGAGCAATTTTCAGATTTTGAATACAAAACCATTGAGCTCTGTCGTAGTATACGTAATAAAGAAATTTCTATATCTTTTACTCTTTTCGTTGCTGGTCTAATGGTATGTATTTAAATTTTCTAATGGTAATGTCTTCCACCAATTTCTACTTTTTACTTGGGTTTTCGTGAAGTTTTTAATCTTCAAAAGGTCTTGTTTATGATCTTTCTGTTTATGTCACGTCTGATGTTTCAAAAAATTTCACATAACTTTTTTCTATTTCCTTTGTTGCTTATTTATTTTATAGTAACGTATTTTATTTTATTTTAATATCTGTACCCCCTCAGCCTTCTTAAAATTTTTAACTTATTTAATCCGATATTCTCAACAAGAATTTCTAAAGAATATTTTTTCACCTTATTTATTTATTTATTTTTTCATTGCTATTTTATACTCGTGCCTGCTTCTTTTGCCAGATAAAAGGAAGGTTTTAGTTATTTCGATCGGAAACAACTGTTGAGCGTCTATGTATTTTATGGTGTTTGATTGATATTTTTTTATTCTTCATTATGTATGTATGTATGAAACCAACTCAACCAAACTTGGCATATTCATTTCAACAAAATATATGACGCTTATTATTTCCTGTTTGTTTTTATTAAAAAAAAAAAAAAAAAAAAAATCAGAAATCTGTCAGAATACTTTAAATTTTAATTAAAAAGAAATCCTTCTTCTTCTTCTTTTTTTTTTTCCCCAAATAATAATAATAATAATAATAATAGCAACAGCAACAAGAAATTAAAGATTTAAATTAACAGATCACGTGTAAATATTTTTAATGTTATTTCTCAACTATTGCACAACTAGTGTCGAACACTTTTTAAAACCGTCGTATTTACTTTTTACAATAAATAGCTTCTTTTAAAAAATTTGATAGATGTCCTTTACTTGGAAGAAAAAAAAAGTGTATACTATTAGATTGAAAATAGTTTAAATGGACAATTATTATTGGTAAAATAAAGGAACCAACTAGAAAGTTAGATCCGATAAAGTTATGGAACGGCATATTTTTCTTTTTCTTTCTGTCTTTTTTTTTTTTTTTTTTTTTTTTTTTTTTTTTTTGAGATCATACGATATTCTTGCACGTCCAGCAATTACCGTCGAATTAAGTAATTATTTATTTTTATCTTCTATCTTATTAATTATATTAAAACTTGGTACTAATTTATTTTAATTTGCACGTGACTCTCATATCATTAAAACACATTTTTAAAAAGTAACACCTAAAAGTTGAAAATCCTTAAACTATGAATATATGGTAATAACTAAGTTTTCAATATGATACTTTTAGTTCATGTAACACTAATTTTTATGACTAATTATTATTATTATTACTATTTTTAATTGAAATATCAAAATGCAAATATTTTTAAGCATACTTATATAATAAATTAAACCACCGAAGAAGTCTCTTCGTGATGTGATATATAATAATAATAATAATTCACCATTACAATGATCAAACACCAGGAAGAAAGACTTGGAATAATCAACAAACAAACACATATGAAAGTGAAACAAGGCCAAGGGTATTGAAAAAAGTAATATGGGTTATTTTATAGATGTTGATATATAAGATCATATGTAAGAGTATTAACAAAATACAACAGAAATAATAATAATAATTATTATTATAACTAGAAGATACAAGAGCAGAGACCATCACGGCTTAAGACGGGTGGAGCGGGTTGAACCAGTTTGGCGGGTGCCCAACTTTCCCTAAATCCTCTGCAACACCATTTGATAACAAAGAAAAAAGTTAAAATAATGATAATAATTACTGAAAAAAAACAATATTATTAAATTAAAATAACAAACAAAAATTAAAACTTAACGATAAATACTTGAAAGATTTAATTAATTAACATAGCAATTATATGATACTGTAGAAAACTGTAGAATAGTTTTGGGGTTTAAAATGAGATTTGAGGCTATTTGCGAGTTGAGTAATTTTAAGGGTATCAACAATTGTGTTAATCAACATTTCATAATATTTAAAGACGCTCACTAAAATCAGCATCAATTTAATACAGTGATTTAACTATTATCTTAAACACATTCACTTATAACCGTACTTTTTCAAAAATGTTACTTATATTAGGCGTGACGTAGCTACCCATGAACATCCCTAGCCCAAACCCTTTCTCAGCTTCGGATACTTTTTCTAGTCTATTTTGATTTTATATTTCTTCCGGTGTTAGCTTTTTTTTTTTTTTTTTCTCGGTTACTTTTTCTAGTCTATTTTGACCTTATATTTCTTTCGGTGTTAGTTTATTTATTTTTTTATTTATTTTTATTTTATTTTATTTATTTATTTATTTATTTATTTATTTGGGGGGGGGGGGGGGGTTACTTTTTCTAGTCTATTTGGACTTTATATTTCTTCTGGTGTTAGCTGTTTTTTTTTTTTTTTTTTCCAACACACTTATGATTGCGAGGTTTTCTTTTTTTTTCGTTTTCATTCCATGCTATTTTCTATGGATTTTTGTCATTTCCCCCATTTTCTACATTCTAAAGTGCTTTAGTGCTTTAGGTGGTCTCTTTAGGTGGATATCAGGATTTTTGTGATAATAATTAAACAATATAAGTTTGGAGCAGGTTTCTATCAATAATACGTTTTCTTTAAGAAACATTTCTGATTTTAGAAATTTAGTAGTATTTAATGATACATTTGGTGTTTATATTGATAATTTGAAGAAACATTACTGGTAAATAATGGGCAGTTATTTGCCTCAAATTTTGCAGGAACATTCCGGAATCTTTTTACAGTGTACAGATGTAAAGTCTTATTGCAAACAGCACAGCTAAAACAGTAAATAATAACATTGGACAATCAAAATCAGATGAAAGGTGTAGAAGAACATGGTATAAAAGCACCCTTGGAAACTGTATGAAGTTTATGCTAATCCTTTAAACGAAGTTAATCTAATGCAATTTGAATTATGAAAATTACATTGTATGTAAAAGTATCGTTGCCAACCCTACTGTAATAATTACCAGCATTTCTAATTTTTAAATCAGGTTTTACACCAATATATTTTGATAGAAATATTTCATATGAATTTTCCACGATTAAATAAAGTGGAATTTATTATAGAAAATTTCTCAGTGAATTGTCCCGCCTAAACCGGAAACTTGGCAAGTATATGTACAGTCGGTAACAAAAGTCTCTGAACACTAGCAAAAATTCCTATATAAAAAAAGTACACTTAATACTGTATTGTTAAATAAATCCTTGTAGAATCCTGTTATTAGACTGACTAAGAACAGGATTCGACAAGGATTTATTTAACAAAACTGTATTAAGTGTACTTTTTTTACATAGGAATTTTTGCTAGTGTTCGGAGACTTCTGTTACCGACTGTACGATATTTATTATACGGTTAGAAACGCTGGGTAAGAGGTATATTTCATATTAATGTGACCTTAATATGAGCTTATTTCATTATACTATCACGTAAATTACCCCCGCCAGTCTTTTTAAAAGAGGAGTTGCATAATTTGAACAAATATTTCGCAAATTTTAATCATTCTAGATACATTACCAGCTTATTTCGATACCAAATCGAATATTTCCTTTTATAAACGATTATATTTATTTAATTTAGGTATATAGAAAATGTTTCTACACTTATAAAAAAAAAAAAAAAATTATAAAATACTTTAAATGCTATACAAATCGCTCATAACTTCCATATTGTAAAAATATAAAATGACAATTTTCAACCAAATCATCAATAACGTTTTATTGAGGCAACGGTAACATTGTACATATTTACAGCAAGCATCTTTCTTTATTTTTGTAAATTAAAAGTCGCAGAATTTTTTTTTTTTTTAAATTGCCAAAATGAATGCATTTGTAACATACCATTGTTTGGCTGCGATATATTTCAGAATGCAATTAATTAAAAATTTTCTGTTTTGACAATTTGGCTTCAATTAAGTGCGAAAAATTCTTTTCTCCTTTCAAAAGAAGAGTTGACGGGTTGCTCGCTGTTTATTTGAGAAATCACTCGATTTACGAAATGAATCAGATCAGACCTCTCTCTCTCTCTCTCCCTCTCGCTGTGTTTTAATTTGTCGTGTTTATATTTCTTTTATTCAACTGTTTCATTTAAATCACGAATTTTTATAAAAATGTCATTATAGTATTGCATATGTATATACCTGTGTGTATATAAAGGAAGTCGCATCCCACAATTCTATTTATGAATCGGAATTTTTAGAGAGTTTTAAAAAGAGTATTTACACTGTTATTTAGAATTGATTTTACAGTAAACATGAAATGGAATATGTATGTATATATATTTTTTCCTTGTCATTTTCAATTTTGCGCTTGCTGAATATGCGATAGAATTATTTTTGCCGATAAATTGTAAATCTACCTTTGCCTAAACTTTCGGATTATGTACGATGATACAATTTATAATTTCGTTTAATTTTTTTTTATGTTAATTATTTTTTAAGAAAATTGGTATGTATATAATTGTAACAGATTAATATTTTATTATTTATAACGTGAATTTCCTTACTGCGCAACTGAAATTATATTTGTCTATATATGTGTGTGTGTGTGTGTGTGTGTGCGTGTGTGTGTGTGTGTGTTGAATATTATTACTATTAATTATGACAATTTTTCATTTGTCTGAATTTTAATCTATACAATAAGGATATGTTGTTAGCTACAATAAAATTCCTTTGTTTAATTTCTACTGAAATGTTTCTTAATTTTTCAATTATTCCATAAAATATACTTTAATTCCAAATTTTTTTCTTTCTTTTTGATTTGAACAATGAGCTTTCATAATGTACGATAAAATCATTTTAATTGAAAATTTCTGAATATATTTATATGCCTCTTGTTTTATATTTTATTACAATATTATTAATAATTTTTTGGTTAAGAAATTTTATTCAAAATATCTTTTAAAGAAAACTGTAAGGTTATAAATTAGGGGCATGATTTTATGGGAGTTGGAGGGAAAGGGTGGGATACATAATTTTTTTTTTTTCCCTTGGAGGAAAAAAAAATGCCAATGGTAAGTTTATTAGATTAAGTAATTATTATTATTATTATAATTTTTTCAAATAGGATTTTTGAAACATAATTTAATTGCATATCACCACACTGTGACATAAAATATTCGTTACTAAGTAATTGTAACTAACTATCATTGCAACTAACTAACACAGTTTATTATTTGTTAATAAACTGTTTATTATTTTTTTTTTTTTTCAACAATTTAGCTAATGACGCGTGATGTCAACAATTGCTGGTGTCTACAATTGCTTAGGAGTCAAATTATCTGTAAAAATATTGAAACATTTTAGCCTATATAATTATTTATTTATCATTTTTCTTCTTTTCCGTTATTTCTTAGATTGTCTTTTCTTTAAAATATTTTACATATATTTTTTCCCCTTAGATTATATTTTTTTCTGAGATAAAAAAAAAAAAAAAATGTTTTCCTTAGATTTTTTAGTTCAGTTTATCTGTTTATTAAAAATATAATTCCATTTGACTGACATGATTTCATCAGAGGGAGGTAGTTAATTTATTTTGTTCAGTGTAACTTGAATTTAATTTATTATTATTATATATTTTCATAAAGTTTTAATTATTTATCTTTATATACGTCAACTTTTATGTTTTCTTATAAAATTTAACACAACGTGTATACATTTCATTTTTGTTTATAGTTCTCGTATTTCAGAATAATTATAAAGAAATTTTAAGAAGTATAAGCAAAGGCAAGAATAGTGAGGGGGGGGGGGGAGGCTTGTGAATCCCGTAACAAAAGTTTTAGTGATAAATCATAAAAAATAAAAAGAATAATACTTTTATTGGGCTTTTTAATTTGGTATTTTTTATATTTTTCTACCATTTAATCTCTAAATAGGACAAATTATTTTACTTAGATTTTTCTCTTCTTCATTTTGTTCTTATCTAATCGACCTTCTAATGTACAATCATCGACCTCGTACTATTTTGTTTTAGGTTTTGAACTGTGCTTGATGTACCATATTTTTTAACTGATGAACACTTTTTTGAATTTCCAAAGAGCTGTAATTCAGAAAATATTCTGTAATTGCTGTAATTCAGTTCTTATATTTTGGAATTCAGGGAGTATATGAATTAAACATTATATAAGCATAAAAATCATCTTTAAGGCACCCATAAAGTAACTTTGAATTTGAAATTATTTTCTATGATTCTTCGTGAATTCTTAAAATAAGTCTAATAAGTTCTTAAAATATTTATATATATTTTTAAAGTATGCTGAAATACACTGGTTCTCATAATTATAAGAACAATAGTACAGGGTGACAAGAAATAACTTGGACACACATGATACATTATAACTTTAATGCTAATGAAAATATTACGACCAAACTTTAATAAATGTGAATACATTATTTTGTCTATTATATTTACAAACAATCTATTATATATTACACATCAGAAAATCGCCAATTCAGGAAGAAAAAATTCTACTGCTTAAAGCACTATTTCTAAAACAGAACCGATCAGAGCAACTGTCTGACCAAACTAAATTCCTGGGTTTTAACGTTCGCTTTTTTTATTATACTTTTGGCCGTAATTTTGCACACATGCTTAATATAATAATACAATTGTGATAAACATTAAATCGTGCGTTACACATTTATAAATATATATAAATATTTACATAATTATCTAATCTGTATAGCATTTTCCCTTCTGTTAATGATATCTTACCTATCTATCTATATTTATATCTATCTATACATCTCTCCATCTATCTCTGTCTCTCTATCAATGTATCTATCTATTTGTATACACATAGATATTATCCCACATCAAGAATTCCATAATTTTAATAGCATATTTATCTTCTCAGGATAGCTGTTGGAGATTGATGGCCTAAAGCTTTGATGTGTATCCAATTCATCATAAATGACACAGACATATAATGGCAATCATATAGCAATCAACAATATGTATTTGTTCCTTGATATCATAATTCATTATTTCAATAGCTTTTATTCTTCCTTTTTGAATTCTTCGTAACGCCGTTTTTGTTTCCAAATGAACTACCAAAGCATCCGTCTTGGCTTATCGGTCGGAAGACCCCTCTTCTGCATTTTCTTGTTTACAGGTAACAGACGAGTTGTTTTTGTTTATGGCTTCCGGTTTCCTGTATTTGCATCATTTCTAAATTTTATTCAACAGGATATAGACAATATATTTAATAGTGTCGGCGTACTTATGGAAAATTCGCTACACATGATCTTGTAGGAGGTTTTCAGCAAACTGGTGGACTGGTGTTAAAACAGTAATAAATTAATAACGTAGTATGTATACATCATAAATTAAAAGAAAAAAAAAAACTCTCAACAATTGCCTCGAGTTAAAGTAATCGAACGTGCCTTCATCAGGCGAAAGAAGTAGGCACTAGTGCAGTGTCAAAATACATGTGCATACTTTTTTGCCAAATGAAGGCCTTTTGAAGTATCGATGTCATTTCGAATTGAAACAATTGTTGAAAGTTCTTAACAATTTATGGTGTTTACATGCAAAGTTTTTATCTATTATTTGTAGTAGGTGCGTAGGTGCAATATTCAAAAACAACATTATACATGATTTTTTTTTTCTTTTGTTTTAAAGCTAATATTCTGGAATTTTAGTTTGAATTAATTTCCTTGTTATGTTAATATTAAGTATACATTATTATTTGTATATTTATGCATAATGCAATAATAATGTTTCCAGAAAACTTGATAATTTAGTTTTGTAATTTTCTATTTAAAAATGATTTAAGAAGCTATATAATCAAATTTTTAATAACTTTCTGTTTTGTTTTAACCATAAAGTTAATACATTGAAGCAGACCTATTGCACGATAAAATGCAAAACGACAAATGGAGTTAAAACAAATGGAAAAATACAACTAGTTATTCCTCATCCTCAAATACATAATAAAATTGTGATATCTAGCTTAATAAGTTTCATTATAGTACTAGTACAACTATACTATTATATTATGAATGAAGACTGAAAGTTGTAAAGAAACAAACAAATAAAAATTAACCAATGATTTATTACACAAAGTATATGGTTATGGCATAATTTACTTATTAACAACAATTATTGTGTTATACATCAGAGCTATTTTTTAATAAATAATAGTCTAAAATACTTTAATGGCACAAATAATAATTTAAAAAATTTTCATATCATAAAAATATCATAAAAATGTTATTGTTATAAAGATAAAACAGTCGATTTGTTGGTTGGATGGGATTTTTTACATCGTACTAGTGCTGCGCAAAATGGGCAATTGGCGACAGTCTGGGACTCACCCCTAGGATTGGTCCGGAAACATGCTATCACAATTTTGATCCTCCACAGAAATCGAAAACCAGTTATCTAAAAACGTTATAAAGAAACTATAAAACATGAAACGGATCAATTTTTGTTTGAAGTAGACAGAGGGTTATTGGTAAAAATAAAAATATTTAAATCGTGTCCACAAATAAATACAGAAATAAATAATAAAATGATAAAATAATTAAAAAAAGAAAAAAATCCTTATTTCTTATGTAACTTGCTAAAACAAAAAAAAAAAAAAAAAAAAAGAAAAAGAAAAAGAAAGAAAGAAAAAGAAAAAACTTTTTTACAAAGTTATCTTTTACAGTTGATTGTTTAATAATTCGTTTGTCAATATAGCAATATCTATTTCTCTTTTTTCATCAGATTAACCTTAACCCTAAATGTTGCATTTCCGTTGCGCACGAAACCATCTAAACTTTTTTTAGCATTTTACCGAAGAAAAAACGAAAAACATACGTCTAGTTTTATGGTAAATAAAATATCTTCATAGAGTTTAGAGTACGAAGAGAGAGGATGCGAGGTTAATGAGGCGTTCCTCGGATGGAGAATTGGCAAGAACTATGATACGTGTGTGGCTCATTCACATCATTAGAGGTGAGCAGGTTCTATCAAAATAAACTATATAAAATGAGGCAAAATGAAAAATTATGAGTTTCAGTTCAAGAAAAACATTATGTATCTATGTAACCCATGGCTCATGACTAGTTTGTTTTATTATCTATTTATTTATTTTTGTATTACGAATATTGTTGTTACCATTTGTATTCTGATTAATATATTCACAGGCTGCATTTGAAACAGAAAATTGTTAATGCGGCACCTTTTTAAAGAGATTGGAAATAGGTTAGATTTTTTAACAATCCTGTGCAATGTTACTGAAACTCTTTTTATCTTTAAAAGAATTAGAGTTAATTAGGTAAATATGCAGAATGTAAAGTGTTATCGCTAACAATGCTTATTTTCTTAACCATCAATCTTTAATAATCTTTCCAATTTCAAGATATATATATTTTTAATTATTTAAAAATATATTATTTTAGAGAGAGTTTAAGCCAATAAGTAATATTCTTATAATATATACAGTCGGTAACAAAAGTATCCGAACACTAGCAAATATTCCTATGTAAAAAAAGTACACTTCATACGGTTTTGTTAAATAAATCCTTGTTGAATCCTGTTCTTATAGTCAGTGTAAGAACATGATTCGATAAGGATTTATTTAACGAAGCCGTATGAAGTGTACTTTTTTTACATAGGAATTTTTGCTAGTGTTCGGACACTTTTTTTATCGTCTGTATATATATATATATAATATTAGGTTCAACCAGTTATATGAAAAACCATATACATATCTTCATACAATTTCATATATGAAAAAGAAAAAAAATCTTGACTAAAATTAAATGAATTATAAAGACTTTTCGATTTAAGTAATATTTTTATATATATTAAAAAAAAAAAAAAAAAATCTTTAACATATACGGGTGCCCTATAAGTCTGTAGATATTTTAAGAATTCATAAAACATGAAGGAAATGGTAGAATTGAACGGAGTTTGCAAAAAAGTTATTCTCATAAATGGGGATTTTTTTTTTTTTTTAAGAAAAATAAAATAGTTAAATTTTTCGTCGATAGGGATTGCTGCACGGATGCGTAACATTGTTGTTATTTTGCTATGCTAAATTTAAGATAATACTATTAAGTATACTATTTGATGCGTATATAATTCACAGATAATATGCAACACTACTCAAAATTAGTCAAATAACTTTTAAAGTGTGGCGTGCGCAATAATTCTCTGAATATATATATATATATATATATATATATATATATATATATATATATTAAGTGCAGAAATATATAAACAAATGAATGAAATTAAATGTAGAAATATATAAACAAATGAATGAAATTATACCCCAAAAAACACTGAGATCTTCATCAGGTAGGCCCCTCAGTGTAGGGGTGAACGATAAGTTTCTGAAAGGACAGTAGCTATAAGCTAATAACTATCCTTAGCCCCCAACTTCTCACCAAACAGAAAAACACCAATAACTGAAGAGAAATCAAACATACATATAATGTATAAAACTACTAAAAATATTTTATAAAATTATCAAATTGTAAAAGTTACAAAATTACATCAATTCATTTAAAAAATATACAATACAAAAGAGAATTACTGAAGGTAAACAAGAAAGTATAAAATGAAATAAAAATACAACCCTTCATCTGGAACACAAACTATCTTCGGTCGACGGGGCTACTCGTCAGTACTTCAATATCGCCCTTGAATGAGGAAGTAGAACAAACCGAGATAGGAAAACTCTGAAAAGTCACAGTTAAAAATTGTGACGGGTAACAGTTAATTTGCAAGGTACTTTTTAAGTCTTCAAGAGCATATTTTAAATCTTCTTCATTATTGCAAATAGTATGAATTCTTTTAAGCTGTGCGAACATAATATTTTTTAAAACTTTTCTACTGATATTTGAAAACCAATTAGTAAGACTATTAACTTTAAAATTAAAATCCTTTCTTTTATCATATAATCCAATGAGCCATTTATCTTCATTTCTCTTTATATTTAAATCTAGGAAAGAAATTTTATCAGTATCTGTACGGTTCAAATCCAATTCCCTAGGATATATTTTTTTAGAGATATTTTCGAAACAATTACAGTTAAAAACAATTAAATCATCAATATATCTGAAGAAAGTAATATTTATAAAAAAAATTTCGAAAAAATATAAAAATAAATTTGCAAAAGCACTCGAAAAACTCGTTCCCATTGGGATCCCCCTCCGCTGTAAAAAGTAATCTTTCCCGTTAAACAAAACGTTTTCAAAAATTCAAAACCTGATAAGATTAGTCCAGTAATTTTTATCGCAATTTAAGTAGCTGCCAAATTCATCATAAATGCTGTCAAAAACTTCTATTACCAAGTTATGTGGAATACTGCCAAACAAATTTTCAAAATCATAGGTATTTACGGAAGTAATGCTTTCTGAATTATTCTTGAAATATTCTAAAACTTTCTGGTTATTGTTTATAATGCAGAATTTATTACTTTTAAAACTGAATTTAAATATTTAAACAAGATTTTACCGGCTTTATCATTATAGCTATTAGTACCATAGGTGACAAAACGAAATTTAACTGGATTTTTATGAAATTTTACAGTAACGAATAGATATGGAAAATTAAAACAATTTCTGCTTAAATTTAGTTTTTTATCAAAGGCCAATATACGTTTTTTTGATAATAGAGGGGTTGTCAGTTAACTTATTGAAAGAACTATTACTTGAATATTCCTTTAAAAGAAGATTTTTATAAAAAACTTTACAAATAATAGCAAAATTACTATTAGCTTTATCTACTGTAGCAATAATAAATTTATCTTTTAAATTTTCAATACTTTTTTAAAGTTCAGCACTATAATTAAACTCATCAAGGTTAAATCTACTATAGTAATTTCTAAGGAAAAGCAATTGTTTCTTAAAAAGGTACAAAAATTTAAATTTCCATTGTTTAAAATCTTCAAAAGGCCAGCTATATTTATAGGGAATTTTTAAAATAAAAATGTCTAAATCTTTTTCTATAAAATCAATGATTTTTTTATTGCTATAATTAAAATTCAACCTAAAGCTTGATCCCAAATTCATAATACTTTTTAAATGATCATCTTTAATTATATTTAAATTTTCTGAGACAATATGACCATAATAAGGATTAATAAAATCTTTTAAACTACCCGAATTGCAATAACATTCATCTTCTTTAATTATTAATTATTCTTTAATTATTCTTTAATTATTCATCTTCTTTAATTAAAGAAGATGAATGTTATTGCAATTCGATAATTTTATAAAATATTTTTAGTAGTTTTATACATTATATGTATGTTTGATTTCTCTTCAGTTATTGGTGGTTTTCTGTTTGGTGAGAAGTTGGGGGCTAAGGATAGTTATTAGCTTATAGCTACTGTCCTTTCAGAAACTTCTCGTTCACCCCTACACTGAGGGGCCTCCCTGATAAAGATCTCAGTGTTTTTGGGGGTATAATTTCATTCATTTGTTTATATATTTCTACATTTAATTTCATTCATTTGTTTATATATTTCTGCACTTATCTGTAAAAACTTATCTATATATATAAAATCGTTCTTCCTGACTGACTGACTGACTGACTGAGTGAGTGAGTGAGGGGGTGATTCATCATCGCCCAGGCCAAACGCCTGGACCTAGAAGCATGAAATTTTGTGACAATGTTCTTTCTATGACGTAGGCATTCACTAAGAAGCGATTTTACAAAATTCGCCCCCAAGGGGGGGGGGAGGGGGGCAAAACGTGATTTCACAAAATCCTTCATATCTCAAGCAAAAAAAAACAGATATCCGTAAAATTTTTGCTTTAAAATGTAGCTAATACAAATGTCTAAAAACCAATTTCTGGAATTTTCAAAATTCGGTCCCCAAGGGGGGCGGGGGGGCAAAACGTGATTTCACATGCGTAAAACGTGATTTCGCATAATCCTATATAGAAAAATAGAAAACGTGAAATTTTTCCTCGCAAAATATAGCTAATACAAATACCTAAAAACCAATTTCTGGAATTTTAGAAATTCAGCCCCCAGGTGAGGTAGCAGGGGGGGGCTATGGGGGCAAAAACAAATAGAAATACAGTTAGGGCGTTCAAAATTGATACAGATAAGTTTTAGAGGCTTGCAAGTCGAAAGGGGATATTTTCGATTGTGTAAAGTTATTAGGAGGGGCAGACAGGGGGGGGGAGGGGAGAGGGGGGGGGCAAAAAATAAAAATAGAGTTAGATCGTTCAAAATTGGTATATAGAGGTTTCCGATACCTACAAATCGATTGCGGATATTTTCGAATTTGTAAAATTATTAGGAGGGGTGGGGTGGTAAGGGGGGGGGCTATGGGCAAAAACAAATAGAAATACAGTTAGGCCGTTCAAAATTGGTACAGATAGGTTTCAGAGGCCTGCAAGTCGAATGAGGATATTTTCGAATGTGTGAAGTTATTAGGAGGGGGGAGGGGAGAGGGGGGGGGGCAAAAAATAAAAATAGAGTTAGATTGTTCAAAATTGGTATATAGAGGTTTTCGATACCTACAAATCGATTGCGGATATTTTCGAATATGTAAAATTATTAGGTGGGGCAGTAAGGGGGGCTATGGGCAAAAACAAATAGAAATACAGTTAGGCCGTTCAAAATTGGTACATATAGGTTTTGGAGGCCTGCAAGACGAATGGGGATATTTTCGAAAGTGGGAAGTTATTAGGTGGGCCGGGAAGGTGGGGGGGGACAAAACGTAAATTCAAAAAATCCTTCATATCTCAAACAAAAAAACAGATATCCGTAACATTTTTGCTTTAAAATATAGCTAATATAAATGTCTAAAAACAAATTTCTGGAATTTCCGAAATTCGGTCCCCAAGGGGGGCGGGGGGGGGAGGCAAAACGTGATTCCACATGCGTAAAACGTGATTTCGCATAATCCTATATATCTCAAACTAAAAAATAGATATACGTGAAATTTGTGCTCTAAAATATAGCTAATGCAAATATCTAAAAACAAATTTCTGGAATTTTAGAAATTCAGCCCCCAGGTGGGGCAGCAGGGCGGGGGGGCTATGGGGCAAAAACAAATAGAAATACAGTTAGGGCGTTCAAAATTGATACAGATAGGTTTTAGAGGCCTGCAAGTCGAATGAGGATATTTTCGATTGTGTAAAGTTATTAGGAGGGGCAGGAAGCGGGGGGAAGGGAGGGGGGGGTAAAAAATAAAAATAGAGTTAGATCGTTCAAAATTGGTATATAGAGGTTTTCGATACCTGCAAATCGATTGCGGATATTTTCGAATTTGTAAAATTATTAGAAGGGGCGGTAAGGGGGGGGGCGGTAAGGGGGGGGCGGTAAGGGGGGGGCTATGGGCAAAAACAAATAGAAATACAGTTAGGCCGTTCAAAATTGGTACAGATAGGTTTCAGAGGCCTGCAAGTCGAACGGGGATACTTTCAAAAGTATAAAGTTATTAGGAGGACCGGTAAAGGGGGAGAGGAGAGGGGGGGGGGGGGCAAAATATAAAAATAGAGTCAGATCGTTCAAAATTCGTGTATAGAATTTTTCGATACCTACAAATCAATTACGGATATTTTCGAATTTGTAAAATTATTAGGAGGGCCGGGAAGGGTGGGTATGGGCAAAAACAAATAGAAGTACAGTTAGGGCGTTCAAAATTGATACAGATAGGTTTTAGAGGCCTGCAAGTCGAATGAGGATATTTTCGATTGTGTAAAGTTATTAGGAGGGGCAGGAAGGGGGGGAAGGGAGAGGGGGGTAAAAAATAAAAATAGAGTTAGATCGTTCAAAATTGGTATATAGAGGTTTTCGATACCTACAAATCGATTGCGGATATTTTCGAATTTGTAAAATTATTAGGAGGGGCGGTAAGGGGGGGGGGGCTATGGGCAAAAACAAATAGAAGTACAGCTAGGCCGTTCAAAATTGGTACAGATAGGTTTCAGAGGCCTGCAAGTCGAACGGGGATATTTTCGAAAGTGTAAAGTTATTAGGAGGGCAGGGGAAGGGGGAGAGGAGAGGGGGGGCAAAATATAAAAATAGAGTCAGATCGTTCAAAATTGGTGTATAGAATTTTTCGATACCTACAAATCAATTACGGATATTTTCGAATTTGTAAAATTATTAGGAGGGCCGGGAAGGGGGTGGGGCGGTAAGGGGGGCTATGGGCAAAAAAAAATAGAAATACAGTTAGGCCGTTCAAAATTGGTACAGATAGGTTTCAGAGGCCTGCAAGTCGAATGGGAATAGTTTTGAAAGTGTAAAGTTATTAGGAGGGCCGGGAAAGGGGGGAGGGAAAAGGGGGGCAAAAAAAAAAATAGAGTTAGATCGTTCAAAATTGGTATATAGAGGTTTTCGATACTTACAAATCGATTGCGGATATTTTCGAATTTGTAAAAATATTAGGTGGGGCGAGAAGGGGAGCGGGAAGGGGGGGGGTGGCTATGGGCAAAAACAAATAGAAATACAGTTAGGCAATTCAAAATTGGTACAGATAGGTTTTAGAGGCCTACAAGTCGAATGTGGGTATTTTCGAAAGTGTAAAGTTATTAGGAGGGGTAGAAGGTGGGGGGGGGGGGGCAAAACGTGAATTCAAAAAATCCTTCATATCTCAAACAAAAAAACAGATATCCGTAACATTTTTGCTTTAAAATATAGCTAATATAAATGTCTAAAAACCAATTTCTGGAATTTCCGAAATTCGGTCCCCAATTATTCGGTCTTATTATTATTTTGTTTTACTTTCTTCTGTATTCAATAGACGAAATTACTGGATTCTTTATTTTAAAAAAAATCGATTTCCGGGTTTCCTATGTATTTACACGCTTTGAGACATCCAGGGCACAATTTAATTATTTTTAGAAAATGTCTGTCTGTGTGTCTGTGGCAGAAATTATTGGGTAGCTCTAGTTCAAGAATTAGTACACAGAATTTCATATAAATATTTCGATAGTTGTACCTTGACATATATTAGTGCCTGAAAACTTTTGGTTCATATCGTTTTAAAAGTGGTGGTGCCATCCCGTTCTTTCAAAACTTTTAATGTTGTAGCGAACAATGAGAATTATTTTTAACAAATCATGGTGACATTAAAAAGAAATATTTACAATTGTAATAATAAACTAGGACTGGTTTATTTTTTTTTTTCTTGCTGTTGTTGTTGTTGTTGTACATGTAGGATAGTCGCTGCACCCCTGGAGGTTATCGCGGGTGTCTAAATTTTCAATATGAGCATGTGTTTAAAATGAACGGTTGCAACATAGATCTGCCATGATTTAAAACAAATTTATAGATTTTTAAAACTTGTAATACAAAATTGACTCTCGTTTAACATTTAGTGTTATATTTTTCTGAGATGAAAAAAGACTGCATTTATCACAGAAAACAATATTTAAAAAATTGTTCTAGGTGATTTGAATAGTAAAATATAGAATAAAGTTTTGTGATGGCCGTAACATACTAGTTTTAATTCGAATACTTACCCTTGCTCTATCTAACTTTAAATGATAAAAATGTCTGTGTTGTTTCCGGCATTGAAGTTTATAGTTGAATCGATCGGTTAAATGATATACTCGATTTTGGGAATTCCCTTACATCTTATCTAAGGTTGTTTTTCTGGTTATCAGTAACTCAGAAATTGGATTATTTAGATATATTCATTTTTATGTTATGAAACATGATTTAATAAAACATTATTATAGATAATACATTTGCCATAATTCAAGTAAAAGCATGTATAAAATTCAAAATGTGCATGTGTTTTTCGTATTATATGATCTGAATCATAATGATTCATGCAACGATGGATTTAAAAACGTGAATCTTTATTCGCTATCTGAAATAATTTTTTCCATGTGTATGGTATTGTGGTAATTCAGTAAATTATATCTATATATCTACACTCCTTCTCATAATTATAAGGACACCCGTTTTTCTATATTAACTAAACACTGAACACTATTATTTAAAGAAATATATTTTTAATTAATTTGAATTTCATTAATAGACTATATTTAAAAAGTTTTATCGTTTTTCTATCTTAAAAAACTTTAAATATGGTAAAAAGATGATTTCTCAGGTGTACACAATTATAAGGACAGCTCGAATTTTAGTAATTTTTTTCAGTTATTCTTTAAATTAACATTTTACGGGGTCTCTTTTTAGGGTTAAAGAGTCAGACATTCTCTCTGGTATATATATATATATACATTTTTTTTTTAATATTCAGTTTCAATACCATTTCATATAGCATATATGATATTCTTAATACATTTAAACTATTTAAAATTGCTTCCCACTTGCATGCACTTTTCTAATATCATAAGTTAAGGTTTTTTCAACTTTTTTTTAGGCCATGAGAAAGGCAATAATACAGAAGTTTCTTTCTTCAAACTATTTCCTATTGCTCTAAAAGTAGAGCAAAAATGTAAGTCTTGTTGAAAAAAATATTATTACCCCCCAAAATCTAACAAAAATCTGATAATTCCACGTTTAAAATTTGCGGATATTCTCTTGATGTTCATAATAATAGAAAAAATTACTAAATTCATACGGCCTTCACTAGAAGCAGCTCCCCAGAGCACCATAGATCCACCTTTAAAATGCCGGATTCATATCTGCCTTTAAAAAATTTGCTCTGTCTTTCGCTATCTTCAGATCGTGCCAGTAACTGTTAAAACCATTTGATTAATCAAGAATAAAATGTTTTTCATCCGAAAATGCAACATTTTACCATTTAATATTGTCTTTATTAAACTTTAACACAGACGTTCTTTCCCCCATTAAATGCTGATTGATTATTACAGGTTTTTTTATTCATTTTAACATATTATTAATTATTTTAAACATGCATAAATGTAGACCCTAATCTTTCTTAAAAAATTACTAGCAAATTCGGCAGCAGTCATTATGTGTAGAACAGTAAGAGGAATTATGAGTCTTCGATCTCTGTAAAACAACTCTGATTTTGCATCTCTCTCCTATCGAACCAGCAGTTCAATGTTTGATCACATTTCCTTCAGCAATTTTAGACCTTCGAATTTCATTAGAAATTCGGCGGATTGAAATTATCCTTCCACTTAAAAAACACATTTATCATACTTCACTACTTGAACGTTCTTTTTTTCGAGGAATTATCAGTAATGTCCGTCCAGGAAAAATTGATGGCTTATATATAAATTAATCTAGCCCAGTAGTTAACAAATTCGCATGTCAACTGTAATTTATCCGCTAGTAAGTTAAATAAAACGAAAAAATCTGGATTGTCCCTATAATTATGAACATCTAAAAACGTGGAGAAAAACACATTTTGCATTATTTTTTATTAATTTTGTTTTATATTAAAAAATTATAACAGTTTTGGTTTTTAGAATACTAGATATATTAAGTGCACTTAGTATAATCTTGTTTACAATTATTTTTACGTTAGTTATTTCAAAATATAAAGTGTCCTTATAAATATGAGAAGGAGTGTATATCTATCTATCTTTTGTTCTTCGTTTTTTCTGGTTTTACTATGGGTGTTTCGGGCCTGTGAACAAAGAAATTCTTAGCTCTTGCTTTCTTTGTGACAGAAAAACATCTATGTTTTAGCATGTTTGCATTCTACCACGCCCTTAAAAACGTTAGAATGCAAATAATGCTTTTTTCTCATTCCAATTTCCAATAATTCATTTAGATTTTTCTTTAATTCTTTTTTGGTTTGATTTGGGTAGTCTTCGCTTATGATCTGAATAATTGTTTTAATGCTGAAGTTAAATCATCTTTAAATTTCAAATTTTGCACTGATAATATTGTATTGCTATATATATATATATACAGGGTCATTAAAATTAAAGTTACGATTTCAAAACGCTATAATTTTAAAACTATCTATCAGAGCGATTTGTTATTTTACCAGAGAAATCGTGAGGCAATGAAATTTTGTTTGGCAAAAGGAAAAAAAAGTTCCAAACTATGCCGTTAATTATCCATAAAGTATTTGTTTCATGAAGATCTTCTTTTTCTCTTTCCACTGTGACTGTTTCCGCTGTAAACACGTATTCTTGCCTTTTTGCTAAAAAATTGTAGTAAACTTTTGAAGTCTATTGTTTCCTGCTATTCCACTGTGTTGCTAACAACATTCCTGTGTTTAAAGAGTTCTTTTAGGTGTTTCCCCCGACATTACCCTGACAGCACCATCTACAGGAACATGTTGGAACTACTTTTTTCCTCCCCCAAACAACATTTAATTGCCTCACGATTGCTCTGGTAAAATATCAAATACTCTGATGGGTAGTTTTAAAATTATAGCGTTTTGAAATCGTACCTTTAATTATAATCACCCTGTATATATATATATATATATATATATAAATCATAATATAAAAATCGCCATTTTTAATATTTGAGTTAATATAATTTATCATCTAATGAAAAATTTATATTCATTATTTCATGTGTTCCATACATTCCAGATTCTCAAAATATATACCACATTGATGAATTTTTAAAATTATCTTTTAAAATCAAAAGTAATTCTTAAATGCATTCTTATAAAATAATTTCCCCCTTTTTTTAGTACATTGTTTAAAAAAAATTTCGATATTTCATTCAGAAAAATAAACGCAAGATCTTCGTACATATTAACAAAAAATTGAATAAAATAAATTACATAAACCATTGGAAAAAAAAAAAAATCTTTTTTTTTTTTTTTTTTTTTTCAAATGATGTTATAATAGTTTCAGAATTTATTTTAGTTTTATTCGACTGTATTTCATAAAATCTTTATTGAAGGTTAAATTTATTGATTATGAAAGATGTAAAGGTGTAAAATAATAATAATTTGCAATACTATTTTATGAAAACAATTAATAACACAAAGTAATTCAGATGAAGTGATCTCCATTTGTATGAAGAATCCCATGACTTGCATCCGAGTATGTATGTGTGTGTGTGTGTTAAAAAAAAAATATATAGTGAATATTTATATTTATCAAAAGAAAGAAAAAAGCCACTCTAAACTTTATCCTTTAATTACCTTTTATTATTTTTTTTTTCCTCCTTTCTATAGTTAGGTTTTACATAATTTCATTCTACGCACAGACTTTTTTTCTTCACTTAAACAAACACTAAAAATTTCTCGCACTGATTTATTTGTTGCTCAAATTAATTTATATAAATACTACTGTCATTTTTCTAGTTTTGTTCATGCAATAATTTAATTCTTAAAAAAAAAAAAAACATTAAATTAAGTATAATAAAACACTCTATGCAATTTTAAATTTACCACTATTTGCTATAAAATGAACATTACCATATTTTTATCAGTCGAACAAGAAAGAGAAATTTTAGTTCTGTCGATGTAGAAGAGTGAATATTCAAATTTTGGAGTATTTGTGATTGTTGTGTCGTTATTTATTCTTTATTTACATTTGCATTGTCATTCTCGTGACATGTAATTTTATATTTGCTATTGTTTATAAAAACATGTTATTTAATCATTTAAAAACGCTATTGTTAAATGTTGCAACTTCTTCCTTTTCATTTTATTTACTTTGTGCATTTCTGACGTCTTTCCATCACGTGTGAAGTAAAAAAAAAATTAATAAATGGTAGAGTTATCGATGAATAAAACTTAATAATAGAATTTCCGCTTTAAAATTTGTAATGGGTTTTCATTGTGTTGGAATTTATATGCTTTGACATTTTATACTACGAATATTGTAAAATTATTTGTACATATTGAAAAAAAAAAAATCTATGACTGACATCTAGATAATAGTATTGTAGCTCTAGTAAAAATAATATCATACTATCCTTATAAGTTCTAGTTTCCTTTGTTAGAGAGTCCTAGAAATCACCATTAAAATCCTAGAGCGTTTTCCTATATTATCGTGGTCAAACTTTGTGATCTCAATTATCACATATTCTTAAAAAATAAATAAATAAATAAGCAATCTTAGAAAACCATTTTAATCAAACGAAATATTTTTATGACCTCTAAATTATAACTTAAATTCACATTCAATTCTACACGTGTTAGCTAAATTTTTATATCCTCCTTTACCCTACATGAGCATTTATTTCTAACTGCAATGTTTCCAAAATCTTTGATAGTGTATTATTCTTTCTTTAGCGTAATGCAGATCTACAATAGTATGTTATGTTTTTTTTTTGCTAATATGATTTCCTTTCATCTTACAAATAAATGTACGTTTGGCACCCTTGTGTTCCATTCACTGAGAAACAATATACCGCCTTCATCTAGTACAAAAAAGTGATCATTTTCTAAACCCCTAAACTAGAAATGAAGATTTCCGGGCTACGCGTATAAGGCATGCCAATCAGCTGAATAGACGAAATGATCGAGAATTTCTAGTCTATATATTTCTAGATGGTGAAATAGTGTCTTGAATATTCTGAATATTTTCAATCCTTTGTATTGTGAGAAACTCTCGCTTGGTTCACTAGAATTGGGTCATAAGCCAAGATTATAGTTGCTAAAACTCGCCTTTTGTATTCGCATTTATTCGCAGTGATTTTTAAATAAGTTTGACCTTGATAATATAGGTAAATGTTCTAGACTTCTAACAGGGATTTCTAGAACTCGCTTTCAAAGCAGGCTAGAATTTATAAGGATGACATGGAACTGGAGCCACAATTCAGATTCTAAATGTCAGTTACATAATTATTTTCTCAGTGTTCTCAAGTTCAAAGTATGATATAATAGTTTGCTTAACTTCCTCTTTCCAACTAAATTAGTTTGGTATTTACTAAGAAATGTATGACTCTAAAAATTGTATCCATTTATACGTAATATAATTACAACCATGTTTTCAGTTTGGTATTTACTAAGAAACGTATGACTCTAAAAATTGTATCCATTTATAAGTAACATAATTACAACCATATTTTGTCTTTAATCTGGTGAATTTGGCTGGTACAGGAGGTATCGCGCAATCAAAGACGAATCCGAGCCATCACTTAATCTCTGACATATAAACCATAAGGATCCTCGCTCTGTGGGCTCCCATTCAGTATACTAATATAATAACTTTTAACTAATCTAATAATAATTTCATTTCTATGGTTACCGAAAACTTATTGCTTATATGTTAAATATTCTGTTAAAATAAATCGTACTTATTACTCAAAATAATGTCTATTTCTTAGATAGTTCCTGTATTATTTACTACATACATTCCCAAGTATTAAATGATGTTTTTAATTATCGTTAGGTAATCTTCAATCTGACCAATAAAAACTCAATTAGAAACTCATTTAAAAATCTTTGCAAATGAAGGCTAAAACAAGAGGCAAGTTCTAGTAAATACAATTCTAGTTTATGAACCAATTCTAAGAAATCAAGTGAGAATTTCTCACGATACAAATGATTCGTAATATAATTCAGTTTTTCACCATTTAAAAAAATATAGTCTAGAAATTCTTGATCATATCGTCTATCCAGTTTTTTTTTTTTTTTTTTTTTACCTGAAACGCATTTCTCGAAAATCTATATTTCTAGTTATATTCAGAAAATGACTACTCATTCGTTCTCAATGATGGCGAAATATATATATATATATATATATATATTTTCTCAGTATACAGTTAATTTTTTTTTTCAACCTGTTTACGAAATCAGTCCAGAAAATTTCAGTTGTAAAACGCTATATTATTATCTTTTTTTTTTTTTTTTTTCCCGTGATCAAATTTATTAGTTACTATTATTTGATATTTTTATAAGGGATATATTATTCTAACATTTTTTTTAACTACGCTCCACTCATAAGAAAATAAGAGAGATACTTTTTAAAATGTAACTAAACATAAGGTGTTTAATGTATATATATGCATTTTATCATTTCCTTCTTCACAGATAAGCATTAAAATATCTGTCTCATTTCCTTTTTAAATTTACAGATCTTCATATTTAAAATGTTTCTTTATTGTATGAACAAAATTTGTAAAAAAAAAAAAAAAAAATCTTAATTGTTTAACGTTGTCTTAGCCCCCCCCCCCCCCCATTGTATTCACTATTAGATATATACTCGCTATTTAGACATATAACATTTATGCATCTCTTACATCTCCCTCCCTGTTTTTTTTTTTGTTTTTTTTGTTCAAATTAAAGAAAACCTTGCCGGGACTTATCTCAATACCTCTCACACATAAATCAAACAATCTAATTCTACGCCACACTTTCTTGTACTGTGTATGTTTAATTTGTTCTCATAGCGACAGCTAAAACTTGTGGGGTCATATCTAATCTTGACACGTTAACTCAAAAAAAAGGGGGGGGGGTGAAAATTTACACTCTACCCTATGTTTTTGACCATGCTCTTTAATTTAAGCGTGTTCATTCAAATTATGCTGTGATTTCATATATGACTATGAAACTTATTTATAACTATGCTGAATATAGCATATGTTAAACTTAGTTATGTAATACTTTAAAAATTAAAATAAAGAGGAAAAAGTAGAATAAAGAGGAAGTACATAAAGCCTTCTTATAATATACTTGAACACATCCCACGCGTTTTATAAGTGGTTACGAAAAAATGTTACTACTCTGCGGTTATCAGTTTTATCCAAAATATTATCCAGAGATATACATAAAAATATTTTTTTTTTTTTTTTTTAATATACCATATTTGCTTGCATAGTTTTTATAAAAGACACTACAATTTTGAAGTTAATTCAGAAAATAGAAAAGTTATGCCGACAACCTGTGTTGAGGATTATTTTCATTTATTACATTATTAAATGCATGGAAAAAATGTTTTATTGGTTTAAAAATAAATAAATAAATAAATAAACTCTTTGCGAGAGGTTTTTTTTTTTTTTTTTTTTCCCACTAAATAATTTTTGTAGCGTAGAAACGGCTGAAATAGAGCAAAATATATATAAGTAAATTCTTTAATATACTGTGAAATAAATGAATAAATGCCACTTTTAATATAAAAAGTATTTAAAAAGGGCTACAAAGAAATTTTTTTTTGATAAAAATAAAATTGTGTTATACGTAATAATATTACAGTAAAGCGTACATTAAAATTATGGGAACGTATTTAAAAATGTATTACATATTTATTTATTTTTATGCCTTTGTTGCTGAATGACTCATATAACTATATCTTTCAGTTAGACGTTAGGCAATACCCTCCACATTTCTACTATTCTGTTAAGGTATATCTAAATTCAGAAATTTCCAGTCATTGAATTAGTCGAGATGAGGACACCGGTCAATATGTGCTAAAAAGGCCCCTTAGATCCCCTAATATTACTTCTTATGTGTTTTTTTTTTTTTTTTTTTTATGTGGGATTATGTGAAGAGTTAAAAAATTATGGGGTTATCTGAAGAGCTCTGTGGGTTTATGTAGGTTTATGGCAAAAGTTCAATTATTCCATTGACATTTATCGAATCACACATGGCGTCCACATAGAATGCTTGTAAAGTGAATGATATTTAAAGAAAGGTTCATCCTTATTCTTTGAAATTATGCAATTTCTTACTTTCTACTGGTAAATTTGTCTACAATAATTTTTTAAAGCATTCCCATATTTTTTGTACACCATCATTTTATCACAACTTTCTAGTTTACCACTTTATTCGTTTTGACGCATTTTCGGTACTATTATCATATATATAGACAGAGACCATGGACACATTATCACGGGTAATCTCAATATTATTGATAATTATCAATTAAAAAAATTCATGAAATTTGGCACCAAATTTAGACTTCCAGTTAAAACTAGCATTCCACAAATCTTTCAACAGTTTTCTTATGACCTAGATTTATTTATTTATAAAATATCTATTACTCATAATAAACCTATTGCCTACTTTACTCAATGGAAAGTTTTAGTGTTACAAAAAATCAAAAATGCATTATTTATCAATTCTTCAAATCTGGTGTTATTTAAAAAATCTGTACTTCTTAACTCAATCAAATCACTACAGGATGACTTTGTGATCACTTATGTTGACAAATCACCTAATAATTATGCCATTATTTGTAAATCCTACTATCTCTCTATTTTAAACTCTTCAATCAATAATAGTAACATCTTCAGTTTAACTAATAATAACCTTATTATTAATAACCGAAAAATACATAATTACTATAAACTACTTCAACTTCCCTTCAATAACTTTAATTATCCTTATATAGTTCTCATACCTAAGTTTCACAAATCTCCAATTAAATTTCGCACTGTCACTGTTGGGTGTAACACTTATAACAACAATGCTAATAAAGCTCTACTGGATATTCTAAAACAAATTTACAAATGTACTTGCAAAGTTGATAATTTACACTGTCTTAAAAATAGCTATCAATTAATTCAATACATAAAATCGCTCGATTCAATAGACAATATTATGACTTTTGACTTTCAAGATCTTTTCAATAATATTGAGTTATCAGATCTTAGTAATATCATTTACAGTCTTTTTCAAGAATATAAAGCTCAAATTAATCTTCCTTACAATTTTAAAGCAGAAAAATTTAAAACACTTCTTAACTTTGTTATCCATAATAATTATATCTTCCACAACAACGATATCTATTTGCAACAATTAGGCATCCCACAAGGAGGTTGTAGCTCCAGTATTTTGGCAGATCTCTATCTGTATTATTATGAAAAGCAAATTTGCAATGATCATGTTCGATTTTATCGTTACATCGATGATATTATTGTATTTTATCTCAACAAGAACTCACAAAATGGCTTTTCCTTCAATTATCCACCTAATTTAAAGCTAACTCAAAATACTCTGACTAATCAATCAATTAACTTTTTAGATCTCAAAATAATCATCGATGGTAATAAACTTTACACAGATATCTATGACAAACGGCAAGATTTTTGTTTTAATGTCAACTTATTTACACATTTTAATTCATGTCTGCATCTTTCGGTATTCAGAAACATCATCATTAACCATTTATTTCGAATTAATAATTTATGCTCTGTAAAGTTTAAAAACAAGAATATTAATAAACTGATCACAGCCACTGCTAAAATGGGTTTTCCTAAAAACTTTGTATTTTCTATTTTATATCCTTAACCATGTCTCTGTCAGTACAAAAAAAAAAAAATAAATAAATAAAAAATAAATAAATAAAAGCTGTGTACACTCTTGTGTATATCAACAAAAAAATTATAAAATAATAAAAGACAATAAAAAAGGTGGCGGTTGGGTGGGCAGATGTTTGATTACGGAGGTGGGGTGGTGTTGTAAGGCTGGATGGTTGGGTGGGTTTGTGAAATTAAATTATTAAAAAAAAAAAAAAAAAAAAAAAAAAAGTAGAAGGCTTGTTGCATTTGCTTTGTATTAAAATTTCAGATTTTTCCTTTTTGAGTTGTCAACTATATTTAATGTTCTAATTATACTGTTAAACACAATGTGATCAATCGGTGAATTTCATTGTGGCTTCGTGGTTTCATTGTTGTTCATCTGCTTTGAAATTTTGCATTTTTGGATCCATATGGTTCCTGTTCTGGTTGTGGCAGGCTGGGGGAGTGTTGCCGGCGTGAAACTAGTGTGACCCCACAGGCGGGTCACGGGTCTTGCCGCCTGCCTCCTTCTTCCTGTCTTGTGTTTCTTGGGTTGTTTTTTCATTAATTTTGATGAGTTTATGGTTTTGAGTTAAGATTTGTTGTTTTGCTTTATTGATTCGTTTGTTTTGCAGACTGTTAATTGGTAGATCTGGTTTCTTTGCATTGTGTATTTCATCCACTGATGATTTTTTTTTTTTTTTTTTTTTTTTATCTTATTGGTCATTGGTGTTTCAGTGATCTTGTGTCTGTTGCTTGGCTTCTACTATGCTTTATGGATCATCTTTATTATATATATATATATATATATATATCATATATTATTATACATATATTGGAAAAACGTATTTAAAACAGTTCAAACATTCTAATGATATATCAACTAGCTTTTTATTTATTTATTTATTTTAATTATTTATTTATTTTTACGAGTGACTTCATTATAATGTATTATACGACTTTTTATATAAATTTTCGAAAATGCGTTCTTTAAATATTATTTTAATTAAATAAAAATAGCCATTTGTTTTTGTTTTTAAACATAAATATCATAGTTCCGCATTGGGCATTGTCTGTCGCGTTGAGGGAACTTGTTGCTTGTTGCCGACAGCCAAAACTTCATGTTATTATAAGAATTGAATTTGAGGTTGTGTGAACTTAACTTCGCACTAGAGCTACGTAGTGAGTAATTGATGGCTGTTTTGGATCAACACCTCCTATAATAATGCCTCACAGCTGAGCTCTACGTCACTGAAGATCGGTCGATTGCATCCAGTCAACATTTCCTATAAAATCTATAGCATGGCGTGAATTGGATGTAATCGCTCTATCTTCTGTGACGTAAACCTCAGCTGTGAGACATTATTAAAGGTGGTGTTGCTTGGATTCACTCCTGCTGGAGACATGCCCTCACAATTTTCATTCTCCATAGCGGAGGAGATGACTCTCCCGCTTCGGTAACACCAAAGAGTATTTTATGAGAAGTTTGATTATATCCAATGAATTTATTTTTAAATTCCCTTTTTACATTTAAAAATTTCAAAACGATTAAATTAGTTCTTCTTTTTGAACATTAAATATTTTATTTTTGTGCTTAAAAATGCAAAAAAATGCATTTTTTCACTCTTTATTAACTTTAAACTGAAATATTAATAATAATAATAATAATAATAATAATAATAACAACAATTTTTAGTAAACAAGAACACATATCAAATTTAGGAATTTTCAGAATGGAGAAACAATTAAATATATATATATTAAATACTGTGCAGTGCAATAAATAAATTATAAATGTCCCCGTAGGATAACACAGGCTTTCGCTATCAGTCACGTGAAAATTGTAAAAGGCAGAAAAGAGCCTTAAAGTAATTTTATGTAATAATTTTTGCATTGTATGCAGGAATACATAAAAAAGTATCGGTATTTTAATCATAGCAAGTGAAAGTGATTCTTAATCAGTATTAGAAGAAGGAAATTTTTATTTTCTATGATGTTTATTGCCGATAAATTTGTAAGCCACTATAAAACAATGTAGTAGGTAAAAACTGCACAAGTAATTGTGTGAAAGAGAAAGACGTAAACAATTATTGCAATGAAATAATAATGATAAAACTGAATGTTGATTTTTCTTCCTTATAATTTGAATTCCACTCAAATAAGTCAATTATTGTTACTATTTTTACCGGATAAGCTAAACAAATGTCAACAATAAAATTAATTCTTTCCTATAACTTGAAAGAAAATCGTTGGGTATACAATTTTTTATTTTTATTCATTTATTTATTTTTTTTTCAATTGGCGTTATGTTTGATTTTGTATTTGAATTAATTATTTATTTATTGTTAATTTATTAGTAATGTTTTAAGGTCGGTGCACTTCAAGTTATATTACGCGAAATGTTGAATAACTTCGAATATCTCCGATTATAGAGGAGATATATTCTATAAAAATTATTTATTAATAAAATACAAATATTTCTTAACAAGTAAATGCTATTTTAGTGTAATTCGCTAAATAAAATAGCTTTTATTTTTACTTTAAAAAAAATAATAATAAAATTAAAATAAAAAAGATCGCCATAAATGGTGGAATAAAAGAACCATTAAAAGTTCATCGTGAAATATAATAGTGTTATTACTATTATTATTATTGTTGTTGTTGTTGTCGCCGTAATGGAAAATTTCCTGTCGAGGCAAGAATCAGTCTGTAATTGAACTGTAACTTATGCTAGGTTCATTAACGTATACATGCTTGTATTTCTGAAACGATATTTTAATAGTTCATATAGAGTATTTTTTTTTTTTTTTTTTTTTTAACAGAATATGTTGATTCGAATTCAAATACATTTACATGCACTTCATTCAATTATATTGATGTCGAAGCATTTTTACATATTTCGACTATCCTTTAGAGTAATTGTTTTAAAATTACACTTCTTTAACTTTTTGTTAGTCTTTCCCTCTATATATTTATATGTCTGTTTTTTGTCAAAATATGTATATATATATATATATGAAAGCAAAGAAATTTTTTTATTATATATAAAAAGCTATAATATTGAAATAACTTTATTACATACCTATGACATATTTAAAATATGTTTAAAATAGTTTTATTTTGTTTATTATTTCAGTTACATTTGTTTATCTATTCTCTTTTACCTGATGCCTAAATGCCTAAAATTAAAGGGCTTAAATGTAAACAGTTGCAATATTTAAATATTTTTACCATATTTCTCAATAGATTAATAAATTTTTTAATAAACTTTATATAGTTTTAGTCGATAGCATTAAATACTCATTTATTAAAAAAAATCTCAGATACAAATTCGTTTAAAAGTTATGTTTACAGTATTACAGACATGTTACTTTCAGCCTTTTTAGGCTTGAAGATTATTATTCTTGGGATCAATGTAAATCTGCATTAAAACTTTTTGGACATGTGTAGTTGGGGGGTGGGGAAGGGTCAGCCTGAATTTGTACAATATATTATTAGCAATTTCTGTGCGATTGGCTTTCAAGAAATGTCAAATTCAAACTTGGAGAAAATGAAAAAGAAATAGCACTCCAACTGCATTTTCCTAATGAACTTGAACTACATTATTCAGCTAACCAATTGCCCCAGTAAATAATGCTTCTAAGAATAAACTAATTTTCAAGTATGTGTAATAATTTTGTCTGTTTTTTAAGCACTTACAGCTATTTTAATTATAATTAATATGATATTTAATATAAGATTTATTGTTCTGATTTTGTTTATTGTGGGATGTATGCAATCAGATTTAATATTATTTTCATTATTGTAAAATTTATATTGTGTCAGTTGCCTGATTCCACTTTTGAGAGGGGGAGGGGTGTTGTGAAAAGTTCAGCCTTTTTTTCTATAAGCTTGTACCATTTCTGGTATTAGTATAAATGAAAACAGTTCTGTTTAAAATTTTATGGAAAAATATTAAATAATTTCCATTCTTTATATGTCAGCAGGTTATCCATAGTAAAAATAAAACTTTGATATAATTATTTAATCTACAAAAATGATTTCATTTTAATGTTAATGTATATAGTTTTTTTTTTTTTTTTTTTTTTTTTTTTAAGATATTTTTTATATTTTAAAATGGCAATTAGTAAATGAAAAGTTCGTTTAGTGATTTTATGTTGAAGAAGATTTTTCTATTGTACTATCTGTATATTAAAATATTTCAAAAATATTTCTTGAATAGTATATACTCTGAAATTACATTTTAATACTAAAGAAAGAAAAAATAATCATACCACAAACTAAACATTTATAATATTGTCAGGTATTATTGTCAAATTTATAAAATTGATTTAACAACGATCATAACATTATCACATTTATAACATTGTCCTGCCCGAAGTAGGGTGCATGCTGATGACAGAGTGAGTATATAAAAGCAAATAAAAATATAATATAAGTAAATAATAAAGTAATATAAAGTAAATTAAAATATAATATAAATGCTTTTATAAACCAAACCTTTTTAGTACTTTTATCCAGGAGTTAATAATAAAAAAAAAAAAAAAAAAATTCAGATATAAACATTTTTTCTTTATTTCATTTTTAGAACAAGGAGGATTATTAGTTTCAATATGGATAAAAACGACGTCCCTAGTTTTTGTAGACCAGTTTTGTGTGACACCAAAAAAGGGGGAAAAAAATTAGAAATATCAATCCTATCGTTACAAATTCGATACCAAATGAAAGGGGCGACTTTTCTGAATCCAGGGGCGCAAACAGTTTTTCGACACGACAACTGGAAATTTTTTAAATTAATTAAAGTATGAAATTTAGGTGGAAACACTTCATTTTAATTCATTTCAGTAATTTTAAAAAGTACTCTGCCCAGTGTTACGGTCAAAAAATGAGATTAAAAATTAATTAAAAATTAAAGAATAAAAATTTAAATTTTACAGATTGAAATTAATAATCCTCGGTACTAAACTAAATTCTGGCTTTGACAGAATTTGTTTTTAATTAATTTTTATTAATATCATAATTTTATTACTATTTTTATTTATTTATTATTATTATTATTACTTCGTGGTTGGAACCTGCCTGTTTATTTACGAATGAGTTACCTCACACAAAAATGTCAATGTTTTCATAACAATATGTATAATCCAATGTGTGTATAAGGAAGTCATGTGCTGTCCACATTAGATTTTTTATTATTTAATATCAGTGATGACTATTAAGTAAAAAATGTTACCTTAAAAAAAAAAAAAAAACGAAATTTTTGAAGCTTTTAGAATTATAAACTTATAATAAGTTATCTTAGTTCTCTTTTCTTTTCTGTAAAAATTTATCAAATCTGTTCTTAAACTCAAAATTCTATAACTGCAAAAAAAAAAAAAAACTAAAGTTTTTAGATTGTTGAGGTATTTTATGATATTTACACGTATTTCGGAATGAAGAGTCCTTGCATGTATGTTTTAGTTTTATACAACATTAAATGATATTTACATGCGTTACGAAAAAAAAAAAAAAAAATCGTACATGTATGTTTTCAAATCAAGTATAACTTCGGTAAAAATATAAAGGCACAAGATAAAACTATATATGTTTGTGAATTACTATAAATCTTTTCGTATATATATTATATTTTACATGTTTATTTGATTATGAACATTTAGGGATACATGCACGCGTTGCTAAATAAAGACATTCTACATGTATGTTTACAAGTCAATATAATTTTACCAAAAACATAAATACATAAAATAATTACATATATTTTTGTATCACTATATATTTTTCCTGATATTTGTTATTTTTACATATTTAATTTGTTTATGAACTTTTGATGCTATTTACACGCATTTCGATATAAAAATATCTTTCATGTATATTTTACACGTTTACTTTGATTGTGTACTTTTAATGATACTTACATGCATTGCGTAATAAAGACTTTCTGCATGTTGTTTTACTCGTTTAATTGAAATTATGAACTTTTAATGATATTTACACAAGATGTGAAATAAAAAGTTCTTACATGTATATTTTACACATTTAATTTAATTATAGACTTTAAATGATGCTTACACTCGGCCGAAATAAAGAAATCTTACATATATGTTTGCAAATCAAGTACAACTTTGTCAAAAATGTAAATGCGTAAGATAACTACATATGTTTATGTATCACTATATATATATATATATATGTGTGTTACATATTTAATAATTTGATTATGAACTTAAAATGATATTTACACGCGTCGAAATAAGACATCGTACATGTATGTTTTTCAGTCAAGTATAAATTTTCACAAAAATATAAATGCGCAAGATAACTACATAATATGTGTATCACTGTATATTTCCCCTTATATCTATTATTTTTACATATATTATTTATATGCTTTTAATGATATTTACACTCGTTGCGGGAAAAAAAAAAAAAAAAAAAAAAAAAACATTACACATGTATTTCAACTCAAGTGTAAATTTCTAAAAATATAAATGCGCAACATATGTTTGTTAATCACGATATATTTTTCCTTATATCTATTATTTTTACAGTATTTAATTTAATTATGAACTTTTAATGATATTTTACACTCGTTGCGAAATAAATACATTTTTCATACATGTTTTACAAGTTTAATCTGATTATGATCTTTTAATGATACTTACACATACATTGCGAAATACATGCATGTTTTACATGTTTTATTTAATTATTAACTTTTTAATGATATTTATGTTGCGAAATCAACACTTCTAGCATGTATGTTTTCATTAAGTGCCATACAGAAACGCCTCTGCAATCATGAAATGGTATCTCAGCAGAATTTACTAAGAAAACAAAGAAAACGGAAACAAAACAAATTTTTGAATTTAAAACAGACACGCAAAATTTAAAACGCAGAATGAAACTGATATATAATTATGTTCACAATGGATCACAATACCTCAAGTTCAAGGAGCGCGTTTCAAGGATACAGAAGGTTTAGTGTTTAGTCAGTAATTCCAGAAACACTAAACGATTGAGTATTTGTTTTAAATCTTTTTATTATTTGTGTTTTTTTTTTTTTTTTTTTTTTTTTTTTTATGATGGCTTCATGGCCTTCACGTAGGAAATATTTCCAAATGCTTTTTTTTTTCTTTTCTTTGTTAAAAAATAGGTAGATTAGAATGGAAGTACGGTTCCGCAATTTGCTAATAGGTGCTGCTGTCTTGCTACAGTTACGTAATTTTTTTTTTTTCTTTATTGTAAAGAAGCACTAATTGGGTATATGCATGCTTGTCTGAGTTTATTAGGTGAAAACAAAATAAAAATAATGAAACTGTTTGAATCTGTACTTTCAACAAGCTTCGAATCTGTTGTTTCTTTTCCTTTTTTTTTTTTTTTTCTTTTTGACTGAACGTTTTCAAATTATAAATTAATTGTGTTGTGTTCTCGCAGATAAATTGTTTTTTTTTTTTTTTTTTTTTTTTCTGTATAACTTACGAGTTTTTTAATTATTTTATATACTTTACGCTTTTATCTTTTAATATTTCGGCGCAAACTTTAATGTAAATGATATAATTCCTGTCAAAGATTAGATCATAAATAAAAATAATTTCAGTAACTCCGTGATTTACTCTCGTATAAGATGCCAAACATAAATATCTCACTGCACTGATACCCACACAGTAGGGCCCTGGTTCGAATACCGGATAAGGGAGGGTTATGGTATCCCTGTTATGGGTAGCAATGGCCACCCATTGGATGCCATTGGGTGCTCCTACACAAATGGCTATCAATTCGACGACCCCCTGGCCAATGGTTACTCGCAAGTGCCGGATCATTAGACATACATGCATACACACACACGCATATATATATATATATATATATATATATATATATATATGCATAAATCAATTTTTAACAGACGAAATATATTTAATCGAATATAAAAAAGATTTTTGAATTTTAGCATTTTCTTTCTTTTACCAAAAATTAAAACTATCGTCATCCATTTCATCTTATGGTTGGTAATTTGTGCATATGTAGTTTCTAGTACATGCACTGTCACAATGACACTTATTTATAATGTATTTTGTAAATTTAATATTCTTTTAATAGTTTGTAATTCTTTAATATCTTTTACATAATAATAAATAACTTTTAAAAAAACAAATGATAAATTAATGATCTTAGGAATAAATAAATAAAATTGTAAGAAATTTATAAATAAATAAGATGATGCGAAATAAGTGATTATATATACATAAATGATCGTGAGTTTAACATTTATCTTTAAATTCTGAAAGATATATATTTTTTCTCTTTTTGCAGATTACTATAACAATCTAAGTAAAAATCTTTGCGATAAAGGTAAGTCATTTTTTCATGAATGTCATTTTTCTTTTTTTTTTTTCATGAATTTTTTACTCTAATATTACTGTATATAAAATATCTGTTAAAATGTATCATGAAATATAACACTACTCAAGCTTTAAAATTATCGTTGTTTTTTTTCCCATTTCTACTTGAGTCATATTAGCACTGAGTGTAATATTTCGCATAATTTTTTTTTTTTTCTTGCTGTGGTATCATCAATCCAGCCAATAGTTAGTACGTAGCATCGTTTGGCACTTTATGTGTGTAACTTTTCACGATTGCGAAATTGGTTACTGTATTTATTTCATACGACCTTGATAGTTAAGTAGATCTACATCTCAAATATAATATATAATTTTGAATACGTTTTTAAGCTATCATTCTTTTCTGCGTTAAAATGTACAGTTACATTTTTTTGAGTTTCAACTATTTTATTCACGGAAAGAAATAGTGTTTATAGTTCTTCAATTTTATCAACACGATTGTTGAAGTGAAAACCTCTTTACGCTCACCTGGTTCACTGAAGAATTTAGCTTATTTTTATGAAGAAAAAAATCACGTAACATATATCGACTTTCACGTTACACTAGCTCAAAAATGGTTATAATCCAATAAATTAATACATATGTACTAACTCTCTGAATTTTTTCATGCACATCTTATTTAATTACGGAATTTTGTGTAATAAAGAATATTTTTGTTAAAAATTGTAGTTATTAAAAAATCCAGAGGATTGGCAACTTTGTTAGCAACATAGAGTTGAGTTAGATTGTTGCTCACTGGCAAAGCTCCTATCTACCGCTCGGTGATACTGTGGTTCAACAATAACCATCGCGATTTTTTTTTTTTTTTTTTTTTTGAGAGAAGACGCAAGATGATTTGTTTCTTACTTTTGTTACCACAGAGCAATTGTTTCGTTTTTAAATAATAATAATAATAATAATAATAATAATTTAAATATGAATGATATTCCTGTAACAACGAATAATAATAAAAACGTAGATGATCAAAATAATGAACGTCATATAATGCAAATAATATTTTATTTCGATAGTGCAAAATGTACATAATGTTAATTATAAATATGTTATGAGAAAACAATTTAAAAAACTATACTTGAGCTTTGAAAGCAAAATGTGTATTATTTTTTCTTCTTACAAATAATTTAATTTTTCTTTTTTTTTTCTTTTCTTTTAATTTTAATTTTAATTTAATTTTTTTTTTACTGTCAACATAATAATTAAAATTAATTTCTATTACTTAAATAAACTTTTATGTCTTTGATTTTAATTTTAAATAAATAAATATTTTGATCTTTTTCTATAAAATTGTTCTTGTTGTAACTTTTTTGTGAAATAGTAAATAAATAAATAAATAAATTAGCCTACAGTTATGATTCACATTTAATTGATCAAGTTTTTCTACATCTAAAATGCATATTGGCTTAAATTTGGTCACTTCTGATTTTCCAAACACTTTCTTGCACACTCTTAATCATTACTACTATAAAAATAATATATATAAAATATCAACCCTCAATAGTTCAAGCTTATACTTCTGTCAACCATTTTTTTTTTTTTTTTCTCAACTCACTTAAGTTGTCAACATGTTAAACAAATATAAGTAGCTTGAAATTGGACTTTACAGGTTGGATTCTGCATTACATAGAACACACACACACACATATATATATATATATATATACATATACACTCTTGTTTTTTTTTTTTTTTTGTTTTTTTTTTTTTTTGTTTTTTTTTCCCGGAGTATTATTAAGGTCTTTTAATCAGTGAAATAATAACCAATGTTAAACAACCCTAAAATTATTTTATTGTTAGTGGCTCTATCCACTCAACTAAACTCAATCCTAAAATTATTTTATTGTTAGTGGCTCTTTCCACTCAACTAAACTCAATCTTAAAATTATTTATTAGCTCTAAGTGGTTTGTTTGCTCTGTCGAAAGTGCATTCCTTTTGTATAAAATTCTGTCTAATACTAAAAACCTGTTCACTCTTGATTTGTAATTATCTTTTAATCACCAAAAAAATTCCGAAATCTTTACTATAATTTTAACCACGCAAACTGCAAAAAGAGAAAGTAAACTATAAACTTGTGTAATTGATCATATACATTTTTATTTCTTTTTTAAAAATGTTATTATAAATTTTAAATGCTTTTTAATATTATAACACTTTAATTTTACATTTTTCTGGACATTTTAATAATTTTAAAATTGAAATAAGATCTCCATATATTGTCATCTTAACAGATAAATTAATTTATTATAAATTAATTATACCATGCATGTAATTTTACCATATAACTTACCATTTGTGTAAATATTTTATTGTACCATGTACGAAGAACAGAAACATATTTTTTATTAGGTATTACGTTTGAAAAAAAAATAATAATAATAAATATTTATTATAAATTATAATTGTTTTTCAAAAAAAGATTCATAAAACCGGAAAAGTAAATTATTCTAAAAATTATTATTAAGTTTATTTGCCAGGAATTTTTTTAATTATTAGACATTTTTACATAGTACTGAATGTATGCAAAATTTTCGGAATAGGCATTTTACCTTCTTCTCTTGGAAAATTAATTCCCAGACTCATTGTGCTCAAGAATTTCAATTAAACTTAACATGATTTTGGAAAATGGGTTAGGAAATTTTGTTATAAAATTAAGGTTAATGGAAAAGTATAATGGTTGAAGTTTGATGGAACAAAATCCTTTCGTGTTAAAATTTCGTTATGTTCTGGGCAAATCATTCATGAGAAAGGAAAAATTCTAAATTTTCATTATTTTTTTCTTTTTAACTTTCACTTTAATTGATAAATCAAATTAATGAAAATATGTGAATATTTTCTAACTTTAGGAATTCAAATATCAAAATTTAATAGTAGAACCGAGCTCATCACATTTTCTCGCTAAATCTTACGTCACTAATTTTAGACAATGATTTTTGTGATAAAATAGCCTGTAAATTTAAAAAGAAGTTTATTGTTTATAAATGGTAGTGGGAGACTCAAGAAAACGTTGGACCCTTTTAATCACTGAGTTTTTATTCCATTTACTAGGATTCTTGAAAGGAAAGGTGACCACTAAATTCATGCATAAATAAAAAACACGCTTACAGTTAAAAAATAAATAAAAATATTTTATAACCTTTTTTTCTTTTTTCTTTTCTTTTTTTGACTATGCGGTATAAAAAATTAGCCTTCATTAAAATTTTTACTATATTTATTATTATTACTTAACTGTGCATTCTGTTGATAATTTTTCTCAGTTCTTATAATATTGCACAAAATACGGAAAATTTGAAAAAGGAAAATATTAAATTGAATTTATGCTTGTGCGTAACTTTTACATAAAGCTTACTTGTAAATATGTAACTAAAACACAAACAAACAAACAACAAACTTTTAGAAAGAGGTAAAGAAAAAATTGTAATTTTTACTTTTTGTATATTGTAGTCATCTAATTATCCACCTCAACATATTATAGTCATCAACTTATACCCATCTGATATAAAAAATTAAATCACCTTATAGTAAATAATAATAATAACTATTTGACATACGTGAACTTCGCTCAATTCTCCGTTATCTATCGCCTGATCTCACATACTTATGCTATAGGTGATATTATATTTGTATGAAAAGTGATGAACTCGACCAATTACTCGGAAAGGTCACAGACTAAAATATCATTCACAGAAGTCTACCCCCCTCCCCCCTCCATACATTTATCTTATCATAATTTGGTGCATTTTGGTTTTCATACAATCCAGTGCTATTTTCCAAGCAGTAATACTTTTAAAACCAAATTTATACGAAATATTGCCTTATTCCGGCATATTAAGGAAAAATTTAATTTCGAATAACTTTCGAATAATTTTTTTTTTAAGTTGAAAATTGGTATTTATTTACGTTTATGACAGTATTATAAAAGATATTTTGATGCTACTCCAACTTATTATGATGAGATTAATCACCATGGTATTATGATTATGGGAAGTTTTGCTCAAATCTGCCATGTAAAAAAATCTTAAATTTCATATAATTTCCAAAGTTTTTAAAGTAGAAAATTGATAATTTTTAAAGTTTATGCCTGTATCATTAATGATATTTAAAAACTAATTCGAATTCTTTAGGAAAAAAATTATCCTCATAATGCATGTTTAAATAATCTTAATAATACGAAAGTTTGTCTTATTAAGCCATATTAAGAAAATCTATGATTTCGAATAGTTTACACAATGTTTTAAAATTGATCCGATTCCTTCACGATGATTCATTCTTAAGAATTATGACTATAGAGATTGACGGACAAACAACCAACAAACTGACTGACCCACAAACTGATACTACAAAGATTTTGCAATATTCATATCTGAATTTTCACATATACATGAGTTCCATATACCTATAACATATAATACAGAAGAGGGAAAAAAAAAGCTTTTGACAGTTTATGTATATATCTGCATTGTTTGACAAAATACAGGAAATTTCGAAGAGGGAAAAAAGAAAAAAAAAAAAAAAAAAAAAAAAACGTAATTACAATATATTAATATTAAAGTAATTTTCTTATCTGATAACACACCAAATTGCATAAAAAAAAAAAAAAAAAAAAAAAAAAAAAGAGGGAGGGGGGGGGGGGGGGGTGAGACAGAGAAAGAAAGAAAGGAAAAAATAAAAAATAAATAAATAATACTACCTCGTTATTCAAATATTCAAAATATGCAATATTCGAACTCTTAAGAGGGATAATGATAGTTCGTGTCTTACATATTGCTACACTCCAAATTCTTAACAAAAAATAAATAATGTAAATAAAATGGTTTGTATAAATAATAAAATATATATATATTAATTTTTTTTACAATTTTCATGATTTTTTATAATAATTTAAATGATCAGTCAGGAAGTCGTCTCGAGAAAATTTGTGAAGGCAGCGGCAACAATAAAATCTTGCTCCATTATGATTACTTAAATGACCTAGTAATCTTGAAAAAAATGTTTAATATAGATAGTGTTAATTTCCATCGAAATCTTCTAATAATAGCAAATTAATAACATCAGCATTTTCTAGAGGAGGTATGTAAAGTGGACATATTTCTTCATCTTCATCATAAATGAAAATAATATATAAATATTAATGTAAATAAATATAATAATGTAAATAAAATATTTGTTTGTGTTAATTGAACGAACAGATTATTTTATTGAATATCTATATCTATCTATCTATCCATCTCTCTCTCTCTCTATATATATATATATAAAGACTAACACTATCCAAGTAAAGATTATTGTAAAATTTATATTATGTTTCTTTGAAAACAAAAATAATTTTTTATTAAGAATTATATCCTTTTTCTAATCAATTTTATTAAGAAAATAATTTCTTTGCCGTTTAATTTACCTCTTTTCTTAAAAAAAAAAAAAAAAAAAAAAGAAAGAAAGAAAAGACCTTTGCCTTTATTGTTACGGCTTGAAATTATTGAAATTCTAAAACTCTAATTCGTTTGATCAAAATTGAATCAATAGCTGATTTTTCCTACCTTGAAATATTCCACACCTTTTTATTTTTTTATTTTATTTTTATTTCATCCTTTTTTCCTCTAGTCTTTTGGAGGGAAGGAGGCAGAATGATAGAAAAAGATAAGAAAGGAAAAACAAAATTAAATATTTGTTGTACCTATCATTTTGAATAAAGTTTATGCTAAATATAATTTGCTCGGAGTAATACAAGTGTAAGAAATTGTTTCTCCCTACGAATAAAAAGAATTTTTATAAAAGAAAGAAAGAACGAAAAGTGAGGGAATTATCCTCTCTCCCATGAATTCAAACTTCGCGCTCAAAAAAAAAAAAAAAAAAAACTAGCTTCACAAAACGATTTCGTAGACTACGGCACGATGCGTTCATGCAAATCCACTGCCATGAAGTAAAAGTAAATAACGAGTTTTAAAAAGAAGTAATAACAAGTATTCTGGTTTTATTTTTCGTCTTTCGTGGCCTTGACTTGCCAAGACCTTGATCATACCTAATGCTGGAGCACACTCTTCTTGGCGAATTGAGATGCGAAGAAAGAAAAAAAAGAAAAGATGGTTTCTCCGCGCACCGAAAAAGATATACTTACTAGCGAAAGAGTTTTGCAAAGTAGTTTTTTTTTTTATATTTGTTTTTTGTTTTGTTTTGTTATTTCTACTTTTATTCTTAATGTGGTGTTTAGGAAAAGGCGGCTAAAAGGGTGCCGTTTTTCGTTGTCAGTTTAGAAGTGAAGTGAAGTAGGGTCGGGGATTTTCGATGATTCATTTTATAGATGACTCAGTTCTTTTATTATCATTACTTTTATGTTATTATTAATATTAACTTTTATTAATTTGGTGTTATTCGATTAAGAAAACTGATTTATTGAACGATTAGTGCTCTGCATTAAATAAAAATAATTTCGATGACAGCGGTAACAAAAAGTGTTTTTTTTTTTTTTTAACATTACGTGATTTATTTACAAATAATGATACGATATTTTAATTTTTCGTTGCACTAAGAATAATCTGGAGTGACCATTCACACTATTCCCCCCCCCCCTTTTTTTTTCTACTATAGACAGATTATTGCAGTTTAAGAGTGGAAGACAGTTTAAGGTGATTTGAAATTGAACATTTCAATACACTTAAAAAAAAAAAAAAAAAAAAAAACTTAAAAAATAGAAAACGCCTGTAAATTTACTACAGAAAATTTCTATTTTATAAAAAAAAAAAAAAAAAAAAAAAAAAAGGAACTATTCTAGAACTAGTTAAGATTGGAAAGCTGGGAAAGGTAATAGATTTTGGGAAGATGCTGGAGCTTGAAAAGGAGAGGCTTCCATTTTGGAGAGGCTTTCAGACTCCGGTAAAGTTAAAAGATTTCCGGAAATTGGGCTGATTAGATTTTGGAAAAACTTCTAGTACTTAAAAAAAATATTAATTTTGTAAAGATTTCTGGAACTTGGAAAGATTAGATTTTGGAAAGATTTCTAGAACATGGTAAAATGTTAGATTTGGAAAGAGTGCTAGAACTTGTAAAGATTGCTAGAGCTTCGGAAGATACTATAATTTCGTATGATCAATATAAAGCTTAGAAGGATTTTTTATTATGACCTCTTCTCATTAAGTATTTAGCAGAGGTCATTCCTTTCTCATCCTCTTCCCAGACTTCTTTCTCTGATGCTTCATATTCCTGTTTTTTTTTTTTTCTCACGTTGGCTTATTTATGAACCTAATAAATTAAAAGAATAATTTTAAAATATAATAATTTTCAATGAATAAACAATACAAACTAGGTAAATTTATACTGTATTATTGATATAAATACTACAGTATAGTCATGAAAATATATTTAAATCTTTGATAATGAATAAGTGTAACTGATAGTAATTTATCTAATATATTGGGGTATTTAACATACACAAACATCAAACCGTCTCAATTATATATATTAAAAGCAAACACGTTTTATTTATGAGACAAAAAATTTTCAAGTTAAAATACATTTAAAAAACAAAAATTACATATAAAAACAATTAAAATCAGACGTTTCGAAACCCGCCCGGGTTTCCTCATCAGTAATACAACACAATATGCAAACAGGATATGAACACTCAAGGAATTTAAAGGAGTACAGAATATTGAGGAGCCAGTGCGCATGCTTCATTGATAGTGTGGAGATGCTTGGCAGTGTGCCAGCTCTCAAGGAAAATACGCGATTTATAATTATGAACACCAGAATTTAAAATCTTTATATTATCGAAGTCAGGAATATGATCGGTTTCTATTGAATGGATTACAATTTTAGAATTTTGGTTGCAATTTTTAAATGACGACGATCTTTTAAAAATTGCAGACGATCTTTTAAAAATTGCAACCAAAATTCTAAAATTGTAATCCATTCAATAGAAACCGATCATATTCCTGACTTCGATAATATAAAGATTTTAAATTCTGGTGTTCATAATTATAAATCGCGTATTTTCCTTGAGAGCTGGCACACTGCCAAGCATCTCCACACTATCAATGAAGCATGCGCACTGGCTCCTCAATATTCTGTACTCCTTTAAATTCCTTGAGTGTTCATGTCCTGTTTGCATATTGTGTTGTATTACTGATGAGGAAACCCGGACGGGTTTCGAAACGTCTGATTTTAATTGTTTTTATATGTAATTTTTGTTTTTTAAATGTATTTTAACTTGAAAATTTTTTGTCTCATAAATAAAACGTGTTTGCTTTTAATATTGGGGTATATTTGTTTGACCATTTTCTATAGTTATGAGCTGGGAGGAGGCATGCTGACCAATAGTTTTGGGGATCTTTATTTATTTATTTTTTTTAACCCTGTTTGTGGAATAGGTTGGTTGGTTGGTTGGGTTTTACGTCGCACTAATGCTGCACAATGGGAAATTGTTTGTGGAATAGAGCCACTGTACCTTTCTTCAGCGACTTCGGGCAGTGATCCATGGCTAAGCATTTAACTATAAGATTTAGTAATAGTTTTGGGCTACCTTTATTAATTTTTTTAACAAGGTTGTAATCTATATAGTCGTACACAATATTTAAATTAAGTACACATATCTATAAAACTAATTTTCCCTTTCAAAAGATTTATTAAAAGTTGTAGCATTTACAAAATATAATATGTCTTAGCAATTATCCTATCGGATATGAATTTATTTTGTTGTAAATAGAGTAACAGCTCTGAAACACAAATTAGTAAGTTGTGGCTATAACAAAACTTTCTTCTATATTTTCCTATACAAAATTATGCGGTACAAATTATTTAATAAAACTGTTATATGTTAGAATTATTTTCTACGATGAATGCAGGCGATTTTCATCTTAGAAAAGTACAATACCAAACAACACCCAAAGAAAGCTAATTTTATGTTCTATGAACGACATCTTAAAAAAAGCGGGTTTTTTTTTCTTCCCTCTCTTTCTTCCTTCTTTTTTTATTATAAAAAAGGGGAGAAAAAAAGAGATAATTTTATTTTAATTTATTATAAATCTATGGTTTAACCATTCATTTTAAAGATATTGATGAGTTCTTTAAAAATACTCATAATGACAATTTGCATCCCCCCCCCCCCGGAATAGGGGTTACATCCCCCTAGGAGTGAAAACGGTTGCTTCTTTAAATACAATTTTTTCCTAAGTGACTACGATTATTATGATAATCGTGATTCTTTTTAATTTTATCGTGATTCGTTAAAAATGATTCCTATTGCACATATTTGTACAAAAATTTGTGATATGCTGCCATATTAGCATTTTTTGGGGGAAAAAAAATGGTATGGCAGCTCCACCTGTTGAGCGTCATGCTCTAAACCTAAACTTCCGTTGAATTCCGTCCATTGCTTCGGGATATATACACACACACAAAGAGAGACAGACATATAGACTGTCAGACAGGCATTTTCTAAAAATGGTCAAATCGTGTTCTGGAGGTTTTTAGAACGTGTAAATTTATCGAAAACCGGAGGTTGTAAATTTTATCGAATTCAGCACTTTCTCCGTATGTTATTTATAAAAAATATCGTCCATAGAAAATAACGATTTTCAGGAATGCTGTGAAAGAAATTGTAAAACGTATATGCATCATTTTCGATAAAAAAACGCATTGTAAGTGCAGTGAATTATTTGCAAAAAGTTTCTGAAAACTATATTTGCAGTTTTCCTTTTTTTAAGTGCAATATTAAGTCTTTACTTCGAATCCATAAATAGACATGCTTATATGCATTCATCAATTTAATATTTTTATCTTATAAAACGATCAACCACAGTAAAACCGCCATTTTTCTCCATTAAGGAAATAATATAGTAGAGGTCTGCACAGCCCGAGCCCGAGTCCGGCCCGGCCCTCGGGCCGGGTTCGGGCCGAATTTTTGAATTTGCTCTCGGGCCGGGCCGGGCTCGGGCTTAAAGATTTTTTTCAGTCTCGGGCCGAGCCGGGTTCGGGCTCAGTTTTTTTTTTGTGTATATTCGGGCCGGGCCTGAATTAAAATTTCTCCGGGCTGTGTCGGCCCGAATCTTTTTCTGGTTTCCTCGATAATCAACGAAATAGGAAAATGAAAAAATATTTCTTCAGCCATTTATTTTACGTAATTTTACAGGCTGGTATGTCACATAAAGTTCTATTTTGTTAAAAAAGTGTCTGTAACTTAAATTTAATTGACTATCAGTCTGTCTGTCAGAAATCTGAATTTTCGCAAATATTTTTAACATGCTTCGAAATTAATATATTTTATTTAAAGTAATATTAGATGGTTTCCTATTCAAAATAGTATGCATGTCACTACCAGTTTGCGTACATGTACATAACAAAAGAAATTAGATACGTTACTGTGTATAAGGCTTTGTTTCTTATGATCTGTTGAGTTTAGGTGGTATAAAGGCTATAAAAATCTTTCCGCTGTAACTTTTTCTCTAAGGCTCCTTTTCCTTTTCTCCAGTGGACGAAATTAGCATAATTTTTATCATGGACAAAAGCAACTTTTCTATTGAATATGGTTCGATTAACATTAAAGTTTTGTTTACTGGAGCAGATGAAAGATTCGGATACATTACGGTATATAAGAGGAAATGGTTCAAAGTGCATTTTTAGTAGTATTAACCATTTTAAATATTTTCCTATATTGTTTGATGAATGCTAATATTTTCGATTTGACTTTCTGTTTGTCTTTGTGCCTTGTCTATTATAATGAATTTCTCTTTATATATAAGTGTCTTGTAAAATTTCAGCAGTTTTGTTAAAGAACGTACTATTGTTTGGTTATATAAATCCTCTGCAAAACACATCTAAAAATCTTTTCCATAGAAAGACATTCATTTTTTTTTTTTTTGTTTGTTATTTTGCATATTTTTGAATCGGGCCGGGCCGGGTCGGGCCTGATTTTATCGTTTTTTGTCCGGGCCGGGCCGGGCCATACACTGTTAAAGAATAAACGGGCCGGGCCGGGCTCGGGCCGCATTTTTCGACTTCATAACGGGCCGGGCCGGGTAAGCAAAGTTTTCTTACGGGCCGGGCTGGGCCCGGGCCTCGAAATTCCGGCCCGTGCAGACCTCTAAATATAGAAGAAACCAACCATAAAACGCTTAAAAATCACGATTTTCCTTTGTATTTCAACACAATATGTATGTTGGATATTAATTTAAAATAATCGCATTTTAATTCGCAAACTTGATTTCATTTATAGGAAACTCCAAATGCGTAGGAAATTTCCCTCTCAGACGTTTATTTCCCTTTTTTCTTAGACAGTTACAGTTGCAGTGTGTTTTTCTTTTTAAATGTAATATTAGTATTTATACTATGACTTCATAAATATACGCGTTTAGATTCATTCACAAAATTAAAATATTATTTTATAAAACGATTAACTACACTTAAAAAACACCGTTTTTCTCCTTTGAGGAAATCAGAGAGAAGAAATCAATCATAAAACGTTTAAAATCACGATTTTCCTTTCTGTTTCAACACTAAGTATATGTTTGATATCGATTTTTAAAAATCATGTTTAATTTTTTATATTTAAATTTTTTTGTAGGGAGTGTTGCGTAGAAAATTTTCCTCTGTGGCATTTATTTCCTTTTATTCTTAGACCGTTGCAGCTGTATTTTTACTACAAATCCATATAAAGGTACATATGTCCTCATCGTTTTAAGAATTTGTCTTGTAGAACGATCAATCACAATTAAACCTGCCATTTTCCCCCATTACGGAAATAATATAGAAAAAATCAACGATAAAACGCTTTAACCCTTTGTATCCCACCGGGACTTTAAATTTCCATAAAAAAAAAAAAAAAAAAAAAAATCCTGAATATAGCCTAAATTTACTACAGGATTTCATTGGGACTACATAGTTTAAACTTTAGTCCCTTTAGTTTATGTTTTCCCTATAGTTAAGCTATAGTTTAAACTAAATTTAATACTTTCGCGACCACTGACGTAGATTCACGTCATTTGAAAGTCTGTAACTCCACCAGTGGGCGCTTCTTTCGCAATTCGTATGCTATTTATTTCTTAAATATATAACCAATATTCCCATTTTTACAATGAAATATACTTGTATACAAATACTTTGATAAGAAAGAATATAATTATAATGCATATCCATTTCTAATATAAATGTGAATACAGAAAATTTTGTTCTGAAATATTGTAACGTAGGAGAATAACGCTCACAGACGGACCTTACTGTCAAAAATTAAAAATCATGCGGTCGCGAAAGGGTTGATATGAGATGATTCTCATGCATAAAGAAATGCAGTGAAATCCCGATCTATCGTTCTCGCATCCATCATTTTCCCGCATTGATTGTTTTATTTCTATGGTCCCTGCACAAATTGTATTTAAATAATGTTAACGAAACCCGCATGTATCGTGCTTCAAAAAGTTGTTTTCCCGCATTCATCGTTGTAAAATTTTCTTCTGACCTTGTAAAAAATTTTTCCTGAAAGTCAAACGGTTCCATGTGGCATATAAAGTGGAATTACTTCTTTCATCTTAATAACTCTTTTCCCCATTTCCATGGAGGATCAAAATTGTGATGTCATGTAATTCAGCGTGGTAGGAAGTAACCTCTTTAGTAATCCAGAAAGTTGTTTCGTGAAATACGGTTACGTGTGAAAAAATTATGAAGAATACCAGACAAAAAGGCAAGAAAATGATAATGATACCAATGCTGATAATGCAAATGAAGAGTGGTTGCTTGTAGCAGAGGATGCATCTGGTACAAAATTTAGTGATAATATTTGCATTAATGAAGACTTTGCGACATGCGATATCGTAAAGCATAGAAAAATGTGTGATTTCAAAAAATGGAAATAATGGCGAAGAAACAGAGGATAATTTCCATGCCTATGACTCAATTATGGAGTTTAAAAATTCACTAACACACACAGATGCACGAATGCATAGAATCATATGAAAATACAGAAAAAGACCAGAAAAATGATGTCAATCTGGAAAAATTCCTGTTTAATTTATAAAAAGAACAAAAAACCCAAGCTAAAATGTTTGATTAAAAAATAAAAATAAATTTTACTTAATGTTCTACAACATTGATTTATTTCTTTGACAGTTTGGAAAGTAACAAATTAGTTTTTTTTATTAGTAGTATACTGCATGCATTGTGTGTATTAATCCATAAGCATTGTTTCTTCATGTTTTGACTTTAACCCGCATTCGTCGTTTTCCCACTTTCATCGTTGTTTTTTTTTTTTTTTTTTCAGGATCGAGGTTCTACTGTTAGGGCTGTGCCGATTAATCGATTAATCGGTTCGGTTAATCGATCAATGCTTAGTCCCGATCAATTTTTTTAATCGAGTTAATCGGATCGATTAATTCGATTAAAAATTTTCAAAATCCGATTAAAATTTTCAAACTACGACTAAAGTAAAAATGCTATTCTGCCTACAAAATACTTTTTCGCATATTTTGCTAACAAACATTCTAAGAAACATCCATCAAATAATGAAAAAGCAAAAATTAAAATAAATAAATTAATTAAAAATTAAATTAAATAAAACCTCTCAAAAGAAGTTGTTGCACTTTTGTTGATAGAGAAAAGGGAGAGGACAATTATTAAACAAAATGCCACTCCATGTGCATGCTGGAGCAACACCACCTGTCTGTAGCCTTCTACAGAAAGTGTTGGTTAGGGTAATAGTATTCTCAGAAACAAGAAGCTTTCAAAAAATAGAAATGTTAAAAAAAAAAAAAAAAAAGAAAAGAAAAGAAGGAATTGAGATTTCCACTATCCCTCTGATGGGGGAAATGTCAACAGAGTTTCACAATATCTTCAAGCGTTTATTGTTTGTTATGAATTACTGATAGTAACTATTGCAGTAGAAACAGAAAATAACATTCTGTGTTCTAGTCCGAAGTGACAAAGAAGTACTGAAATATAAGAATTTGAGATTTTTATGATAATGATACGGAATTTTGAGAATTCATTTAAAAATAGTGACACGCGAGATGGACAAGGCCTGTAAATATAAAACTAAAATATGTGTAAATTCATTTAATGTTTCTTTCAAAATTAATTGAAAAATTAATTTATAAAGAAATAAAAAAATGAATAAGTGAAAATATTTATATCCGCGATTGTAATGAAATGCTCGCCCTCTGGTGGTCTAAGGTGAAATTATCACACCACTGCATATCCTCATATTATGCAATCGACTTTCCATGATGAAATGGCGGAGAAAGAATAATAATTACACGTGGCTGTTATATTTACTAACAACTGCAGTGTTCAGAGAGCGCCATCTATCGATCATTACAAACGCGGATAAAATTAACACTTAAAGTCACCAATTATTACTCTGAAAATTTATTTAAATTTCAGCTATGAAACAGATGTAATTAATTAGACAAAAATTTTTGAAAAAAAAAAAAAAATTATCAGTCAAACTTATGAATAATATATATATATATATATATATATACACACACACAATATGAGAGTTTTGTTCATTATTTAAATAAAATTATATAAAGAAAAATTAAAACCGATTAAAAATTCGATTAATCGACCGATTAATCGATTAATGAACTACGATTAACCCAGTTAAAACTCTTAATCGATTCCCACCCCTATCTACTGTATAATAAAAAAGTTTCAAACTATTTTTCCAAAAATAAAATAATTTGGGATATAAAGGGTTAAACCCCGATTTTCCTTTTTTGTTTCAACGCACAATATACCTTCGATATCAATTAAAAAACCCGCATTTTAATTAGTAAATTTTATTTCAATTATAGGGAGTGGCAAAAACGTAAATTTTTCCCTCTCTGAAATTTATTTCCCTTTTCTCTTAGACCGTTGCAGCTGCATTGTGTTTCCTATGTTTTTCGAACTTGGCATTGATAGCCCTTAACCTTGAATAATCGTTGTTGTTTATTTAAAAAGTCTTAGCAACTACTACTGCCCTGTGTTGTTGCTGGCGTCTCAGCTAAGACGTAAACACCCCTGCATTTCACTTCAATTATACATTTCGCAACTGCTCGAGCGGATGACGGATATGTTTAGATTATTCACCCCTCTTCCCCCCCACTCTTCCATATTTGTTTTATGCCTCTGTGTTATTTTAGACGTTATTTACCTTTGTATATCCTTTTATGCTTGCAGTAAATGTAAAGGTAAAAGGTAAATCGCAGCATTTATGATGCTTTTTTTATGTAACGATTATAATTCTTTTGAGAGGGTTGAATTTATGATTTTATTTTACTCCGTTGCGTACTGAGTATTTTATTTTCCATTGTATCATTTTTTTTTTTTTTTCATTACAAGAATGTCTCTGGTATAATGTTATTTTAAGAGAAGAATTAGTAAAAAAAAAAAACAATCGTAGTTTTTGTAGTTTTTTCTGAACAAAATATCTAAGCATCACATTTAAAATAACATATTGATAATTTAATTTGTAACTGATATTAATAGAGTACAAGCAGGGCTTTGCTTGATTCTCTGGTCACTGTATTTAAATGAATTTTCACGAAAAATTCGAATAATTATTTTTTGTATCACTTTATAAATGGAAAAAAAAAAAAAAATCCATTAACATTGCTCAAAACTTCGTTTCAGGCAGTTGATGCTGCGTTTAGCAGATTTTTTTTTAGCAATTATGGCACAATTTATCTTCTATTCGCTTTGGGTTTTAAGTTGATATATTTTTAAGTAATTAGAATGATTTAATTTAAATGATCAACCAGTGGCGTACCAAGGCTGGGGTGGAGGGGCGGCTCGGGTCATGAAGGGAGAGGCTGTGCAAAAAATTAACCTTCAGTATATGCATCTAGTGAAGTTGTCGTGTCCTTATTTTAATCTGAAACATTCGCAGCAACTCCACTTTACACCATAGGTTTCTGTCTAAAGAGTGTTAATATACAAAAAGTAGCCATTGAGATACAACCCCTAAATCAAATGAATCCATTTATGCAAAACCTGACTAAGGCAGAGCAAGCGGAGCCAAAACCCCTGGCGCTACGTTGGGCTTCCGAATCAACATTAAAATTTGTGAAAAGTGCAAGGGGTTCAATATTTTAGAGGCTCCAATTACAGAGCCCCAGTGAGACTTTCACCCCGGTCCGCGAGAATTGCAGGTCCGACATTGCGGTCAATTTAATCCATGGATTTTTTCGTAACTTTTGATATTTTCCATATCTTTCTGTATTCAGCAGTTCGTCAGTAGACAGCCCGATATACATATAACGGGGTTTTAAATAATATGATATTTTAACCCATTAATGCCAGGGAAGGTAAAATTGTACTAATTAAATTGGTAAAATTGTACTAATCTATTTTTATGCTTTTGTTAAGCATGAGAATGAATTAGTACAATTTTGAAGTTTAAATATTTATTTATGTAAAATTGAAGTGCATTTCTCGAACTGTCCCTAAGAAGGAACGCCTAGCATTAATGGGTTAATTATTAACAGAATATTCCAATTATTACTGCATCTTGTTCACACAAAAATGGATTGTTTTTAAGTGTTCGGAATTTTTAAATTTCTTTGAATTCACTTCAATATGTTTTCACGTATCAATATATGTTTTCTAGTTATTCGCTTTTTCTGTAAAAATTCATGTCGTCAGAAATGCCATGATAGGATTAAGAGGCCTGCATGATGCATGACATGCCTCCATTAATTTTAAAATTTTGCATAAATTTTCGTAACATGAAGAATAAAGAATAGTTTCTTGCAAGTGATTTAAAATTATTTAACAATAAGAAGAAAAAAAAAAAAGCATGATTATTCAAAAAAGATTTTTTTTTTTTTTTTTTTTTTTTAATAAATGAAGTTTTGACTTATCATAAATGTCTCTCCGAAAAATATGACCGCATTTGCCAGCTTGATTAACCAGCCAGCTTGATTTAAAAAAATTTAACAATAAGAAAAAAAAAAAAAAAAAGCATGATTATTCAAAAAAGATTTTTTTTTTTTTTTTTTTAATAAATGAAGTTTTTTACTTGTCATAAATTTCTCTCCGAAAAATATGACCGCATTTGCCAGCTTGATTAACCCCCCCCCCCCCCTCCCGTTGACACCTATGAGTGTTCATTTGATAGTGCTGCAAAATTTCTGAAATTAACTATTCAGTAAAAATACAGCTCATGTAAAAGTTAAAAAAAAAAAAAAAGTCTTTTTTTTTTTTTTTTCTTTATTTTTGGGCCGGGTAGCCCACTTGAGGCAGTTTCGGAAGTTTCCGGGTTTGATTCTCCAGAAGTCCAAAGACCGACGTGTTCATTAATAGCGGTTGGTAGACGTCAATTCCGTCGTGGTGCTAATGCCCTTTATTTTCTTTAAATTAATAACTTTTGAAGATACCGAGCAGGGTAGTCATTTCTGTATCAAAAATGTTGTGGCATGTTTCCAGATGTAATTTTAGGGGTGGATCCCAGATAGATCGCAAATGGCCCTAAAACTGCTCAACTCAACATAATATTCTTACATTTTAACTCACTGTATAGATTGTATTTCTATAGGAATACGTGAAAATGTTAAATTATTGTATTTCGTTCGATATTTTCTAATTTTATGTAAGAGATATTGAGTACTATCAGTGCTCAATTGCTATTTAATCAACTATTGGCCATAGAAACTTTTATATATATTCCTGTACAAAATTTTAAATTATTTTTTTATAACGTTTATCAGTTATATTTAAAATAATCAATCGCCTTGGAATAAAAAAAAAAAAAAAAAAAGAATGAAAAGAAAAGAAATAATAAAGAAAAAAAAATTATTTATTTATTTATTTATTTTATTTATTTATTTATTTTAATAACATTCACTAATTTAAGAAGTATTACACCTTTAAAATTTAAATGCTGTTCTTGCATGAAAATGTTCCTTTTTCAGGCAACCTTTTAAAATTGTATTAGTTTTGAAATTAAAAGTATTAATATTTGATTTCATTTGTTGACCTAATGTCCAGAAAAAAGCAAAGTTTTTATCCATCCATTAAGATAGTATCGTATTTTCCCGCATGTAATCTGCAAAAGAGTTAGCCGAAAATTTAATTAGCAGAGAAAGTTATACACTCCTCATAATTATAAGGACACCCGTTTTTCTATATTAACTAAACACTGAACACTGTTATTTAAACAAATATATTTTTAATTAATTGAATTTCATTAATAGACTATATTTAAAAAGTTTTATCGTTTTTCTATCTTAAAAAACTTTAAATATGGTAAAAAGATGATTTTTCAGGTGTTCACAATTATGAGGACAGCTCGAATTTTAGTAATTTTTTTCAGTTTTTCTTTAAATTAGTATTTTATGGGGTGTCTCTTTTTGGGGTTAAACAGTCAGACATTCTCTCTGGTATATATATATATATACATTTTTTTTTTAATATTCAGTTTCAATACCATTTCGTATAGCATATATGATATTCTTAATACATTTAAACTATTTAAAATTGCTTTCCACTGCATGCACTTTTCTAATATCATAAGTTAAGGTTTTTTCAACTTTTAGGCCATGGGAAAGGCAATAATACAGACGATACTTTCTTCAAACCATTTCCTATTGCTTTAAAAGTAGAGCAAAAAAGTAATTCTTGTAGAAAAAAATATTATTACCCCCCAAAATCTAACAAAAATCTGATAATTTCACGTTTAAAATTTGCGGATATTCTCTTGATGTTCATAGTAATAGAAAAAATTACTAAATTCATTCTGCCTTCAGTAGAAGCAGCTCCACAGAGCACCATAGATCCACCTTTAAAATGCCCGATTCATATCTGCCTTTAAAAAATCTGCTCTTTTTTTCTCTATCTTCAGATCGTGCCAATAACTGTTAAAACCCTTTGGTTAATCAAGAATAAAATGTTTTTCATCCGAAAATGCAACATTTTACCATTTAATATTGTCTTTATTCAACTTTAACACAGACGTTCTTTCCCGCATTAAATGCTGATTGATTATTACAGGTTTTTTATTCAGTTTAACATATTATTAATTATTTTAAACATGCATAAATGTGGACCCTAACCTTTCGTTACAAATTACGAGCAAATTCAGCAGCAGTCATTATGAGTAGAACAGTAAAAGGAATTAGGAGTCTTCGATCTCTGTAAAACAACTCTGATTTTGCATCAGATCTCTCTCCTATCGAACCAGCAGTTCAATGTTTGATCACATTTCCTTCAGCAATTTTAGATCTACGAATTTCATTAGAAATTCGGCGGATTGAAATTATCCTTCCACTTAAAAAACACATTTATCATACTTCACTACTTGAACGTTCTTTTTTTCGAGGAATTATCAGTAATGTCCGTCCAAGAAAAATTGAAGGCTTATATATGAATTAATCTAGCCCAGTAGTTAACAAATTCGCATGTCAACTGTAATTTATCCGCTAGTAAGTTAAATAAAACGAAAAAATCTGGATTGTCCCTATAATTATGTACATCTAAAAACGTGGAGAAAAACACATTTTGCATTATTTTTTATTAATTTTGTTTCATATTAAAAAAAATATAACAATTTTAGTTTTTAGAATACTAGGTATATTAAGTGCACTTAGTATAATCTTGTTCACAATTATTTTTACATTAGTTATTTCAAAATATAAAGTGTCCTTATAAATATGAGAAGGAGTGTATTTCTACGAATTATTGCTTCATACAAATATACTTTTGTGTGCTAATTAAGATTACTAGTATAAATTTGATTAATCTCACCTCTGGATTATACACAGGAAAATACGTATATTTAGTAAAATGTATATTGCTGCAAAAATTAATGAAATTGTGACATATACTTGCTTTGCTTCTGTTTATATTTTATATTGCACCATTTTGAACCACTAAAGCGTCTCTAACTTTAAGCAGCTCTAATTGTGCAATTGTGAAGTTTTTTTTTTTTTTTTTTTTTTTTGTTTTTTTTTTACATGGAATGTTAGATGTTGATGTTTAAGATTAGTGCCAGTTGTCTACACAACGGATCTAAGCAAGCGAGATCTTGGATCCAACTAGGTACCTCCCATCTTTCAGCTTTAAGATGGTAGTTTAAAAAAGAAACTTTTATTAAATATAATCTTTAGGACTGAGGTGCTTTTAAAAATTTTAATTTCCTATTTCTATAGAATAAATTTATTATAAAAAACGTATTTCAAAATATTTTATTTTAAAATTTGAATTTTTTTCTCTCAGAAAAATATAAAAATAAAATAGTTAATGTATATGTACGTTATATTATTATTTATTTATTTATTTATTTATTTATTTTTTAAGCGAACGTGTTGTATAATTAAATAAGTATCTGATTTTTAGTACAAAAACTAAGTGTAAAATATAATTAACAAAAAATTAAAATTTATTACATAAAATTAAACTAGTGACATACGATTCAATCAAATTTCATTACAAAAACAATGCAATGATTAGCCTTACATTTTGTTGCATTGGACGTCAAAAATTAGTAAAGGATTTATTTCTTAATGTGCTTAATACATTCTGTCAATTATTAATATGTAAAATTTTTTATCAAGAAAGTATTTTTTTTTATCTATATATTCAAAAATTTTTAACCTCTTGAAAAATTAGGATGCTTTTGTATGAATATGTGTGTGCCGGTATATGTATTCTTGATATCAAATTTTGTAACTGGTAAATTTTTGCCATAATTTTTATATGTTTCTGTGTTCCACTAAAAAGTAATCCTCTTGAATTTTCTTGTGAGATGATTCTGATACGCAATTTAGTCATTAAAAGAAAAAAAGAAAAAAAAAAAAAAGCATACCGTAATTTATGCAGTATACATCTCTATTCTTCTCATTTGAAATAAGCGTTTCTTTTCCAGTGTTGTATCTCTGAAATTACGATTTGCATCTTATTTCCTGAATTTGAATGTAATCGCATATTCATTTTTTCCCCAGTAAATCCTCCAGTGACCATGTAAAATTTATAGCAATTCACGTATGTATTGGCCATATATTTATGCAGCAACGTCTTTGTATTATAATATTGTCATTAATTATTCAATGCATTTCCTTTCCTAAGCATTCGTAAAAATGTAGGGGCATATTTTTTTTTCTCGATTCTGAGTAGTATTCACCTATACATCAATTATTAAAAAAATTGTGCTACTTGTCTTTAGATAATAATAATATTATATAAAAAAAATCAGCCTAATGTCCAACATTCTTTACTAGCGTGTGCCCTTCATGTTAACAAGCCTTTGGCGTATGTGACTTGTTTCAAGACTGTTCTTCTCTTTCAGCTTTCTATCGCGTGCGGGGGTTGCACGCGATCTTTTAGTTTGTGGTGTACCCCTTTCGCATTATTTTCTATCATTGTAAAGTAATCCAAGATTCTACCGATATGTAGATTACGGTTATGATTTCTTTTTGCTTTTATTTCTTTTTTTTTTTCCTAAACGGCCGTTCTTAGAAGTAATTACCAAATTGATAAATTTATTCTTAAAATTTGTGTTAGAGATAATTCTTCTACAAAATTTATCAGTTGTGGTTATTGAACTTAGTTGAAAATAATAAATCGGGACTTTTTCTGAAGATTACTTTGTTTAAAAACTAGTTCGCTGTGGCAATTACAAAACTTTCTATAATATTACTGTATATAATAGCGCAACATAAACAAAAATTAATCCTTAGTTTTACACAATTAACATTTCATATATACAATTCACACAATCAATAAAAAAATAAAATAAAATAAATAAAATGCTGAGATATGCACTATTAAAAAAAAAAAAAAAAAAAAAAAAAAAAGAAAATTTCTGTAACTTTATTACAGAAAATCTCTGTTTTCTAAAACTACAAAGATTAAATTTATTATAAAATCACGTCTCAATTTGTCAACAGGCATGTTTTTTTTTTTTTTTTTAGACAGATAAAATCTGTAACCACTGTTACAGATTTTATCTGCTGGGTGTATATTTTTTCTGTTTTGTATGCGGAAAACTTGGCATCAAAGCAGAATTGGGAAGCGCTAAGTATGAGTACGTGTTGGGATTACATGGCTTTGAAGTAAGGTCTTTTTACCTACTAAACGGAGGGCTCTGGTAAGATAGTACTTTTTTTTTTTTTTTTTTTTTTTTTTTTTTTTTGTGCACTGCAGATTTTTTTTTTTTTTTTTTTTTTTTTTTGTACGGTTATAAAAAATTTTTGTTTACAATTTTTTCATACTAAAATGATTTAACGATAACAAAAATTAAAATATAGGTTATCATTTTAATTTGCGACTAATCCATCAATAAATCTATATAAAATAATCTCTGAAATGCTGCATGATGAAGTGCTGAAATTTTGTGGATCATCTAATTGTAACTCTTTAATTAATATGGGGTCGTATAAAAATTTATTTTTTGTTTTTCTTGAAATCCTCAAAACTTTTACATCAAATTTCTAAAATTCTATACTTTTTTTGTTTATGTTTCATTGTAATTCGTTATGTATGTGAAAGGAATCACATTCGATACCGATTTTTTTCGAACTCAACTATATATATGTAGACTTACACCATAGCTTAGAATTACATTGAACCGACAAAAGCGATGGAAGAAATTAAACAAAGACAAGTGTGAATAAATAAATAAATATAAAAATAAAACCAATATTATTATTATTATTTAAAAAAAAAAAAAAACTAACAAATTTATTGAAGCAGAGGAAGGGTAGTCGTCACAGGGCGGGACATTTGAATTGGGGTCTAGAACTGACTACCTTATATATGATGTGCATATAGAATTTGAAAAAAGTGGAAATAATAATAATTTTTAAATGACTGGACAGAAAGAAGATTAAAAGTAGCCGTATAAAAGTTTCTATATAGCAAATGATACTTTGATATTGTCGTTAAATTTTTCTCTTCAACTTGTGTTGTAATGGGTGAAATGTGAATTTTTTCTAAATATACATTTAAAATGCGTTTTTAGATTTAATTTTCTTTTTTTTTTTTTAATGAGATTTTCAAGTTATCAATCTAGAAGAAAGGTGAGAAACCTATATTAAGACTTAAGTCTCGATCAGAGTTAAATATAAATATGTTATTATTATTATTTTTTTTTTTTAAATTAGTTTTTAACAACACAACTATGCCTCTATTTGAACGAAGTTTTATATAAATCGAAAAAAGGAGAAGATAATCCTGTCTTTGCCTAAATTACAAATATATATATATATATATATATATATTTAACTTACTCGTTACATTATTTAACATTCAACATTCTAATACTGTTAGAATTTTTTTTCTTTAACGTAACTCAACAAAAATGTTGCTTCGATCAATTCAAATTTACATTCCATTTATACCAGAACATTTCTGTTTGTGTCTCTGTAAGCCAGCCCAACAAGTCTAACCATTACGATATTCTACAGGAAACATGCATTTATATATCTATATATTACATGTTAATTAGGGTGGTTCGAAAAAAACTCTTTTTTTAAATTTCAGATCGCTATAGTGCACAAAAGTTGCCATTGGTATAGACATGAAAAAAGCACTAATTATTATTTTTTTATTAATTTTTCTTCCGGTCGCGCAATGCCATCAAAGTTAGCAAAAAAATGTGAAAAACATTAACCTTCCATAATTTTTTTTAAGCACGCCAGATAATTTTAATTGCATTCCTATCCCATGAATTAACTACTAAAAGTATGTAAAATCAATATATATGCACTTATTATACATTTGTCTCATATCTTCCGGTCGCGCAACATAGTACAAAATGAGTAAAATGAGTAGTTTTTGCAAAATTTCGAAGTTTAACTGTTTAGTACATTTTAATCATACGACTTTTAGAGATGTTATAGTTTAATTCTATTACAATAATATATTTAAAATCCAAGCATATAAGATAAACGTGGCTATAAGATAGACGTGGCGTACGTGACGAATGCCAGCGATGCGCGCGTAGCGCAACCAGTCGCAGCCATTATCGTTTCCCGCTATTTCCTTGAGTCTGCTCATGCCGCTAGCTCGAATCAGTACTAGATTGTGTTGTACTTAAGTCCTTATTTTTCTGTCTACTTTTGCGTTCAGCGTTTGTACTTCAATACGGCAGTTATTGATACAATGGCCGTGCCAAAGAAAGTTGGTACAGCTACAATAACTATAAAAGATTTTAAGTGCCCTATTTTTGGTCACCCACGAGACTTGTTACACAACAAGCTTCCTACTGATGAAGATGTCCTTCCCTGCTGCTTTCAACAGAGATTCAACCTAGCTGTGACAATAAACAACAAGAGTGTATCTTTTCAAGAGAAGCCTCAACAGTGGCAAAGAAAATTATCGGTTTATATGACAAAGCCTCGATCCCAACAGTTACGGAGTACAGAGTCATCCAGCTAATTAGTTCTTACTACGAATCATACAGTAAACTCAGAAAGACGATTTATCGTGACAAAGATAAACCAGCATTCAAACTTAAACTTGACAATTTCAAGAAGAAAGGATGCTCTCTTTTTGATATCGCGGCGTGTAAATTTGTAATTGTTGCTAATGACTCTTCATGTAAGAAATCTCCAGATACATGAGTATGTCCTCTAAGTGTGAACTGCATTTGTGAAAGAAGAAAAAAAATTCCACCTTTGGAATTAAGGTTTATTTACTTGCACATTTACACGCCGCGACATCAAAAAGAGAGCATCCTTTCTCCTTGAAATTGTCAAGTTTAAGTTTGAATGCTGGTTTATCTTTGTCACGATGAAACGACTTTTTGATTTTACTGTATGATTCGTAGTAAGAACTAATTAGCTAGATGACTCTGTACTCCTTAACAGTTGGGATCGAGGCTTTGTCATATAAACCTATAATTTTCTTTGCTACTGTTGAGGCTATTCTTGAAAAAGATACACTCTTGTTGTGTATTGTCACAGCTAGGTCGAATCTCTGTTGAAAGCAGCAGCGAAGGACATTTTCATGAGTAGGAAGCTTGTTGTGCAACAAGTCTCATGGGCGATCAAAAATAGGGTACTCAAAATCTTTTCTAGTTATTGTACCTATACCAACTTTCATTGGTACATCCATTGTAACAATAACTGTCGTAATCAAGTACAAACACTGAACGCAAAAGTAGAATACGAACTTAAGCACAACACAATCTAGTACTGACTAGAGTTAGCTGAAGCAGACTGAAGAAAATAGCGGGAAACGATAATGGCTGCGACTGGCTGCGCTGCGCGCGCATCGCTGGCATTCGTCACGTACGCCACGCCTATCTTATAGCCACGTTTATCTTATATGCTTGGATTTTAAATATATTATTGTAATAGAATTAAACTATAGCATCTCTAAATGTCGTATGATTAAAATGTACTAAAAAGTCAAACTTTAAAATTTTGCAAAAACTACTAATTTTACTCATTTTGTACTATGTTGCGTGACCGGAAGATATGAAACAAATGTATAAAAAGTGCATATATATTGATTTTACATACTTTTAGTAGTTAATTCATGGTATAGGAACGCAATTAAAACCATCTGGCGTGCTTAAAAAAATTTTTTTTTGCTAACTTTGATGGCATTGCGCGACCGGAAGACAAATTTATTAAAAAATAATAATTAGTGCTTTTTTCATGTCTATACCAATGGCAACTTTTGTGCACTATAGCGATCTGAAATTTAAAAAAAAGTTTTTTTCGAACCACCCTAATGTTAATGCTATTTTCTTTTGTTCAGTACGAATATATCATTTATTTAAGCCTCTTATACACAGTAATATACCTCTATTCTTTGATGCGTCTTTGTACACATACCAGTTGTGTTATCTATATAATTTTCATTAGGAAACAGGCTATACACTGAGAAAAAATTCTGTAACTGACATCTAGAATCTAAATCGTGTCTCCAGAAAAAATTGTTCCGTGCCATGCTTATAAATTCTAGTCCCCTTTGAAAGCGAGTTCTAGAAACCCCTATTAGAATTCTAGAGAGTTTGTCTATATTATCGAGGTCAAACCATCTCGATAAATGCGAACACAAGAGGCGGGTTTCAGCAGATATAATCTTGGTTTATGACCCGATTCTAGATAATCAAGCGAGAATTTCTCGCCATACAAAAGATTCAGACTATTCAGAATATTGTTTCACCATTTAGAAATGTGTAGACTAGAAATTCTCGATCATTTCGTCTATTCAGTTTATTGGCGTGCCTTATGCTCATCGTTTAGAAATCTATATTTCTAGTTAAGGGATTTAGAAAATAGCCACTTATTTATTCTAGATGAAGGCGGATATATATATATATATATATATATATATATATTTTTTCCCTCAGTGTAATGATCTTAAATATAGCATATATCAATTTCAAGACAATAAAAATATTTAAGTTAAGGCATATATTGTCAGACGAACAGACAGAATAAATACTTAATTCATAAATATTTTGCAAGTGTTCTTGGGAAAATGTTAAAAATTTAAAGAAATGGAATATTTAATAACTTAAATGGTTAGAAACTAACCATGCTACTAATATTTCTTTAGGCAACAAACTGTAATAGTTATGTTAAAATATAATAAGGCTTGACACGATTATTTTCTTTTTATTATGAGATCGAAATGTCACGTCATTCAAATATATAGTACTTGATAAATCTATTCACGACATACTACCAAATTGTGTCTAAAAAATCGAAAATCATTTGTTTTCTAACCTGTCAAGCATACATTAATATGTTAAAAAATCGATTAAATCATTGTAAACAAAGTCTTCTGAATCCAGTGCACCGTTGCTGTGTTGTATTGTCTAACGCATTTAATTTTACTAATTTTTAATATCATGAAAGCAAATGTGTACCCATATTGTTTTTAGGAAAAAACTGATCGCTACTGGACGACGACTGTCTGCACCTTTAAATAGTCACGCTATATAATTTTCTCTGTTGTCCGTTTCTGCCTTTATAAGAGTCTTTTGTTAGATATTAGTGTAAAATGGGAAGAGGCGTTATTTGTTTATTGATTTATTGACATTTTGTATCTTAAATAAACAGCATGTTTGAAATGAATTTTTTAATAGCGCATTACTTGTTGAAATGTTTGTCAGTTTATTTTCAGTAAACAATAAACTATATGTAATTTCACATGCATATTGATGTTTTTGGAATGATTTGGAAATGATAAATGTTGGAAAGGTTTAAAGGTAGAGGAAATTCCGAACCAGTTCCGATGTGTTTGGCGAAACAAATTTACTACGTGCTTAGCTTTTTGACCATTTTTTTTTTTTTTTTTTTTTTTTTTTTCTATGCAAATTTCTGAATCTGTTCCATGAGTATGTGGTAATTTTAATGAAATTATTATCATTTATTTTCCTAAAACAGATATAATTTTCTTTTCCATTATTTCTTACCGTTTATTTCTTTCATTTCATTTCTTTCTTTCGTCCGATTTTGTATTATTATTATTATTATTATTATTTTGTATTTTTCTTTTTCTTTAAAATCTTTAAAATTTGCATTTGAAAAAAGTTGACAGGAAAAATGTCATGCTTTTCTTAAAATTTATTATTGCTTATTTATTTATTGAATCTATAAAACATAAATTCTGTTTTATTTATTTAAATTTATTTATACTAATTATTAAATATATTTTATAATATTTATTTTCAATGGTTTATTTATATATATTTAATTATTATAAATATATTAGGGTGTCCCTAAAAATGATGGGGAAATTTTGTTTTTCTTTCTTTCTTTTTTGAAATCTGATACGCATACCGCTAATTTTTTTCTATTTGACTCTAAATACTTTTTAGCTAAATATCAGTTCTCTGGGATAATGTTAACTGGCGCTAAATTGACGGAAAATCCTAATATCTATATTAAGATTTTATAGTAGGATCAAAATTAGAGGGTATTATGCGTGTCGGATTTCAAAAAATAAAATAATAAAAACAAAAACAAAATTTCTCCCTCATTTAAGGACACCCTAATTTCTTTTAACGTTCAGTTTTTTTTTTTTTTTTTTTTTTTTTTTTTTGTACTACTTTATTATTTCGGTCTTTCAATATAAATAGTTTTAATTTAGAAATTTTTATTCATCAACCTTGAAAATTCATTGAAGATAAATTGGAGTGAAAGGCTGATTTTTATACCAACTATGTGAAAAATACCAGAGCCGGGAATCGAACCCGGGCCCTCCGCTTAACGCGCGGATGCTCTATCACTGAGCTACCCTGGTTGATAACCAGCTCGTGAGAAATGCTGAGCTCGTTATCAGCCAGGGTAGCTCACTTGTAGAGCATCCGCGCGTAAAGCAGAGGGCCCGGGTTCGTTTCCCGAATCTGGTATTTTTCACATAGTTAGTATAAAAATCAGCCTTCCACTCCAATTTATTTGAAATAAATAGTTTGCTATTTTTTATCAAATGAAAATATAATTCACATTAAAAAAAAAAGGGGGGGGGATAATATATATATATTTTTTTTTTTAAATCTGTATAATATTTAGGAATTAAACCTTAAAATAAGAGAACCCTTAAAAATATTTTGCAATAGTTGCCTCAGTTCTGATTTTTTTTTTTTTTTTTTTTTCTTAAATCAACTGGTGTCTTTTGATTTCACAAAATCATTCTAAAAGTAATATGCATTCACTTGTTTTTAATTTATATTAGAATATTCTGTCTGTAAGATTATAAGCCGTGATAAATACAGAAGAAATCGCATCATTTCAAAGTTGGAAATTTCTTTTTTTCTGTATACATTTGTATTGTTTTCATCTGGATATACATTCAAATCTACACACATATATACTCTCAATTTTTGTTAAAAAAAAAAAAAAAGATTATTTTTAGAGATGTGTAAATTAGTCTTTAATCTTTAATTCTTATTAAATAAAATTATTCTAATTAAATAATAATAATAATAATAATTTTGAAAAAAATCTATATGCAGGAAATGTTGCTTAGCACATATACGTAAATAAATCATTTTGTAGAAATTAATTTATACATGTTAAATTTTTTAGCTTTAAATTTGTCACTTTATAAAAGTGATTAGTTTATGCATTTATAATGAATACTACGCGCATTTTTACACTCAAAATGTCTGGTATTTTATGCAATTTAAAAATAAATTATTATAGCTTTTACACTCAGTTACTTAATATTACAAAGATATTTTAATTTTTCACTTTCGTTTTGTAAACTCTGTCTCCCTCTCTCTCTCTCTTTCTTTTCTTTCTTTCTTTCTTTCTTCTTCTGCCTTTTTTTTTTTTTTTTTTTTTCTTCATAAAGTCATTAAACTCAGGGTGTGATTAAAAAAAAAAAAAAAAAAAAAGGCGAATTATTCTCAAAGCAATTTTGTCAGTTGTTTTAGATTGAAACTGACAGAGTAACTATAGCAAACTGAAACTGACAGAGTAACTATAGCATGTTGGGATAAATTTATTCTTAAATAAAACTATATACTCTTTGAAATTCTGCTTGTTTGAAATTCTACTTAATCTATATGTATAACAATAAGTTTTATAATTGCAAATGTTTATTAAAACTGTAATTATTAAAAATGAGATGTTTGACACAATAGTAATTGTTTAAAATATACACGACCTTAGACACTGCATTTATCTTAAATCAGGTTATGATAGTTTATGATCGATTGGCCGTGATTTACATGAACAATGAAGTTAGATTATTGCACATTTCTGATAAATGATTGATTCATACCGTGTATGTTTTTCATTTTCATATGAGACACAGTAATTAATAAACTTCTTGAAATAACAGTACACATTGCTTATGCCTCAAACTCAAATGAAATGTATATATATATTTACTCAGTTCATCTATATATAATAGTACTAACTTTCATACTACCAATAATGATCTTAAAATCAATAACCGCAAAATTCATTGCTTTTATAAATTGCTAAAGCTTCCATTTAATAATTTTAAATATCCGTATATTGTACTTATCCCTAAATTTCACAAAAATCCTATTAAATTCAGAACTGTCACTGTAGGGTGTAATACTTACAACAACAATGCTAACAAAATTCTCCTTCATATTCTCAAACAAATCTATGACTTAATTAGTAAATCAAAAAATTTCTTTTGCCTTAAAAATAGTTATCAACTTAAAGCCAATGTCTTATCTATGAATAATGTGACTGATATCATGACTTATGATTTTGCTGACCTATTTAATAATATTAATTTAACAGATCTTCATCGTATCATCTTTAACCTTTTTGAAAAATTTAAAAGTCAAATCTCTTTACCAAAATGCTTTTCGGCAACTTCATTTAAGACACTTTTAAATTTTATTATTCATAACAATTACATTCTACACTGTAATAAGATCTATATTCAAAAGGTCGGTATTCCACAAGGAGGATGTAGCTCGAGTATGTTAGCTGACTTATACCTTTACCATTATGAACAGGGATTATGTATTGAAAATGTCTATTTTTACCGATACATTGATGACATTATAATTTTTTATGTCAATAATTTTTCGCCTAATTTATTTAAATTTGAATATCCTTCTCACCTTACCTTAACTTATAATCATCTCAACAACAACTGTATTAGTTTCTTAGATTTAAAACTTAAACTTGATGGTAGTAAAATTTATACCGATCTGTATGACAAAAGACAAGATTTTAGTTTCAAAGTAAATTTATTTACACAATTTACCTCATGTCTTCATATCTCTGTCTACAGAAATATTATTCTCAATCACCTCTTTCGTATACATAATCTTTGTTCAGAAAGGTTTAAAAACAAAAATATCTCTCACATAATTAATGTTGCTACAAAAATGGGTTATCCCAAAAAATTTATTTATTCACTTGTTTATCAAAAAGGGTCTCTGTCTAACACACACAAAAAAAAAAAAAAAAAAAAAAAAAAAAACTAAGGTTTAATAAAAAAAAAAAAAAAAAAAAAAATCAGGTGGATGGGTGGGCAGATGTTTGATTAAGGAAGAAGGGTGGTGTTGTTTGGCTGGTTGGCTGGGAGGGTTTGATGCTGAATAAAATTTATAAAAAAAAAAAGTGGGGGGATTGCTGTAAGTTACATTCTTATTTTTTCTGGTTGATACTATGTATTTTGAACGCTTTTATCATTAAATTTTACTATGTGCTTCTGGCTACTTGAGGCTTCCCTTGTTAAGTTTGAACAATCCATCTATTTGCATAACAAAAATAAAATCTTATAAATATTAATAAAAAAAAAAATCTTTAAATTTTAATTTTTTATTTTAATTTATGATGACTGCATTATAATGCTTATCCTTATATGCGTGCTCTTTGGCATTATTGCTTGTAATTGACTCTTCTTAAAACTTAACATTTAATACTTTGACTTCAAAATAAAAATATTTTAATTTTAATTTTTAATTTTAATTATTATTGATGACCGCATTATAATGCTTATCCTTATAGTTGTGCTATTTGGCATTATTGCTTGTAATTATGTCTTCTTAAAACTTAACACTTAATAATTTGACTTCAAAATAAAAATCTTAAAAATTATCTTAATCTTGCTGTTAATACTTCTAAATTATCTTAAACTTTACACTTAATAATTTGACTTCAAAATTAAAATCTTAAAAATTATCTTAATCTTGCTGTTAATACTTCTAAATTATCTTAATCTTTCAGTCAATACATCTTATTTAACTGACTTAATGTTTTTATAGCTAACCGAAAGATGGCGCTTGTACTCAGTAGTCTTATACCTTCATTCTTCAGTCCTTATCTTAAACGATTTAATTATTAATATTTTTGGTACGATTTAATTTAACTCTACTAGTATTAATTTTAACATTATCATTTAATATTTACTCTGTGTATTTTATCTTTAATGTAATTGTTCTGAAGTATTTTCGATTAATCGATATCTGTCGAGCTATTATTTTAACTTCAATTTAGGTTTTGGCATCAACCATTTTTCCAGTTTGTGTTAACTGTTTTCCATGTGGTTACTCTGATTATTTCATGTTATTAATTTGGTTTCCTTTAAGATTTTAATTAATATTTATTTATTCTTTGTTTTAATTTAATTTTTCACTTTTTTCTCATTCTTTATGGTTTTTTTGCTGCATTGATCGGGGCGTGAGATGATATAAATTGCTATGATTAGCAATATCGTTTTACGAAATCGTTGCAGCTTTCTCTGCTTTATGAAGTATGCGCCCCTTGAAATGTATGCTTCTAATTTTAAGCATTTATATCCAATTGATTATGTGGTTTATTATCTTTTTTCTCTTTCACAAGTTTAATGGTCCTTTTTTATTATCCTTCAGGTCGGCGTAAGTATTTTAAGTTAATATGGTAACTCATTGGTTCCTTATCTATATCGCAACTTTTTGTGTCATTCTTTCCTCTATGTTAAATTCAGTTCTATATTTTAGTGTGCTGTTATTGTTTTAGTTCTATTAATTGCTAAATTTTAAGATTAAATTTTATTACGTTATCTATTATTTATATATATATATATATATATATATATATATATATATTAACTAATTAATCATCGAAAAAATTATTTGAATATTCCAAGTAATGGTTGAGACCATCAATACTTAAATAATCATGAAGTTCCTGCATTAAAAGTTATAATATATGAGGTTTGAAAGATAATAATAATAATAATAATAATAATAATAATAATAATAATCTTGATTACATCATGTCCAATATTTAAAATTATATGTTTCTTGAAATTCAGTGAATTAGGTATATCGCTTGATAAAATGGAAATTAACCGAAAAATTTTTGTTGCATAGTAAAAATTTAATTTCTGATAATTTAATTTATCATAATAGTGACAGATCTCCTGTAGTGTAACATTTTATCATTTTAATTTTTACTTTTTTCAATATTCAATATAACTATAATAGTATTGTTTTCGTAAAAAATTTCGACTTCGTGTTTTTGATAGAATTATCCGTTTTGAGAGGTCTAGAATACACAATTTGATTAATTTTAGAAGATGTTTGTCTGTCTGTCCGTGAACGACCAAATTTTGTGGCAACTGCATCTCATTAATTACAGCACAAAATTTAATACAAATTGATATGTATTTGCACTTTAACATAAATTATTGCTTATGAACTTTTGGTGAAATTCGCTCAACAGGGGGCTTTACCATCCCGCTTTTCTAAAATTTTAACGTCATAGTATGGAGTATGGTACAAAATTAAGTATAAATATGTTCAATCAAAATTAATCAATATGATCTTAAAAATAATTATTTATAATAATAATAGTCAGCTAGAAAAAAATAAAAATAAAAAATGTATAAGTACAGGCATTGCTTCTCTCCTTGGGGAAATGCCCTACACACACCCCTTCCCCCTCCAGGGGCAAACTTTCAATATGGTTATCTTTCAAAAAAAAAAAAAAAGAAAAGAAAAGAAAAAAAACTCGTCTATACCTTTAAAACGAAGGGATCAACCATCGATCTGTGATAACTTAAAACAAAGTTACTAATTTTCTTTTTTATATATTGACATTTTATTTTTGGTAAAAAATAAAAAATAAAGAAAAATCGTAGGAAAATGCATTTTTTGAGATGTCATTTTGTAGAGTCTAAAATTAACTTTCATTGCGTATTTCACGTCATAGTCCTGTGGAGTGAAGATCATTTGTATCATCATCGAAAATAATTTTTAATGCATAATCATTTCAATAAATTATCTGTACTGAGTGAATACGTATGAGAAAATATAGAGAAAAGTTTTGTGTTGGCCACAACATACAGATTTATTATACATACCATATGTATGTTGCATGTTATTCCATTCTTAAAAATATTTTTATTCTTTATTTATTTATTATTATTTTTGTTTACTTAGTTAACTATATGAATAATTTATCAATAGGAATTTCCTGATGTTGTTTAATACATAAAACGTTATTCATATTTATACAAATATTATTCGCCTAGTACTAAATCGTAAATGCTTCCCTTAAACTATTTTGCGAACTTGTCTAAATGAAAAAAAAAAAAAAAAAAAGAAGAAGAAGAAGAAGACATAAATAAATGTTTTTTTTTTTTTTTTTTTTTTTAATACTATAAAACTAAAAAGCCAAATTTCTGATAGTTTATAATTTCTCTTATAGTGAAATTAATCCATTTTTTTAAATTGATGAGAGTAAGATTAAAATAAATAAATTTAATATACAAAATTTCTTTCTGCTAAATTAATATTATTTTTTATACAAACAACTAAATAAATAAATAAATAAATAAACTTGTAATAATACTCCAATTACGATTTCATTTTCCAAGCAAAATTTGTTATTTTTTAAATTTCCCAATCATGTGCTAATATAACTAATAACAAACAAATTATAATACTAATAATAACAGGAGACTTGGCGTTGGAATATTAAAACCCGAATAAGCTACTACGTCAGAAACGCCGAAGAAAAATATTTGAGATGCATACAGCTGTTTCGGTAGCCTTAAGCGTACCGTCTTCAGTGCAAAAAGAATCTCAAATATTTTTCTTCGGCGTTTCTGACGTAGTAGTTTATTCGGGTTTTGAAATTATAATACTATTAATACCTTTTATATATCAATGATAGTTATCTATCAATAATAATTAAATACCTTCTTTTTCAGTTGCATTAATAAAAATAACTCTAAAAATACTCTGGAACAAGCTTTCAAGTACGTAATTTCCAATTACGTCATATGTGGCATTTAAAAGTTTATAAATTCTTGGTGCGTTGTAAACAATGTATATTCTTGCAAAGCCACCTGTTTTGCTCCAACATGTGTAACACTATTGCTGTTGACATTTTCGTGACGGGAAAGTAGTTGTTTTGTTGTAACAGGTTGTCATAAACATCCATCCGCCAGTTTTTCTTTTAATTCAATACTCCGCGGATAAATTAATGACTCGTTTAAAATTTGAAATCCATTAATCAGGATAAACATCCAAAGGTTAATTTGTTGCGTTTCGTCGTGTTTAAATGACAAATCCTAATAAAGTAAGTCGCAACTCTGAATAGTTGTTAAATGGTGTGATGAAAAGCTATGAAGAGAAAGAGGGTGGACAAAAAAGAAATTTATCTCTAACAGATTTTAGTAGTTTCGCTCGTAACGGCTATTTCTTTCTCAACAAATATTAGAAGCATTCTTGAATTTGAGTCATTATGATTTTACATATGAAAAAAAAAAAAAAAAAAAAAAAAGAAAAAGAAAAAGAAAGAAAGAAAAGAAAAGAAAAAAGAAAGAAATCTGTTTCTTAGGGATTTTAGTTGTTTCGCTCGTTATGACTGTTTCTTTCTCTACAAATATAAAAAACTATTTCATAATTTGAATAATTATTATTTTACTTAAAAAAAGAAAAAAAAAATCTGGAGTGACTCCACTCGACTTTCCGAACATTGAGTAATTAACAGTTTTGTAGATAAAGTAAAGAAAGAGGAGTTGTTAAACAAACAAAAGAGAGAAAACCATAATAGAGTGTTTGAGTATTTTTCTCCATCTATTACACGATGTTTTATTTAACGCTACTGAACTTTGAGCCCATAGATCATAATGATAAAGAATTTTTCGTCGTGTCCCTGTAAAAACCTATAAATGCTAGATTCACCAAAATGCTTATAGTTAGTGCAACAGTTAGTCCCATAGGCCATAATGATAAAGAATTTTTCTTTGTGTCCCTGTAAAAAAACTATAAGTGCTAGATTCTCCAAAATCTATACAGATTGAGTATTTGTGACCTATAATATGTGTATAAATTCTTTGCTCAATTGAATAAGGCGTTTAGATGCTATCGCACTTTTAAGATTTTGCTCCCATAGGCCATAATGATAAAGAATTTTTCTTTGTGTCCCTTAAAAAAACTATAAGTGCTAGATTCACCAAAATATATAGGGTTCGTACTATGGTGACTTACAATATGCGTACCAACTTTCAGGTTAATCGAACAAAGCGTTTAGACGCTAGCGTGTTCACTCACAGACATACACACATACATACACACATACACACACACATACATACATCATCGTAAAAATAGTGAAAACGGACTCAGGGGACCTCAAAACGTATAGAAACATCAAAATCTCGAATTCGGATTTTTGACATGATTACAATACTTTCCTCACTATAGTGTTCGGAAAGTAAAAAGAAAAAAAAAAGAAGAAGAAGAAGAAAGAAATCGGTCTTTTACAGATTTTATTAGTTTCGTTCGTAACGGCCATTTCTTTCTCTACAAACATTGTAAAATATTTCATAATCTAAGTCACCAGGATTTTATTTAAAAAAAAAAAAAAAAAAAAAAAAAAAAAAAAAGTCGAAGAAGAAGAAGAAGAAGAAGGAAATAAAGTAATCGGTCTTTTATTGATTTTAGTAGTTTCGCTCGTAACGGCTATTTCTTTCTCTACAAATATTAGATAGAATTTCATAATTTGAGTTGTTACGATTTTAGTTAAAGTGAAATAAATAAATAAATAATAAATCTGTTTTCTACAGATTTTAATAGTTTCGCTCACACCGCCTTTAATAATAATAATAATAATAATAATAAAATGAAATCAATCTTATAATCTTTTACAGATTTTAGGAGTTTTGCTTGCAACAGCTACTTCTTTCTCTCCAAGTTTTAGAAAGTTCTATAATTTGAGTCAATACAATTTTGCTTAAAAAAAAAAAAATAAAGAAAGAAATAAAGAAAAAATATGTCTATTGCAGATTTTGGTAGTTTCGCTCGCAGCGTCTATTTCTTACTCTAGAAATATTACAAAGTTTTTAGTTATTTGAGTCATTGTAATTTTACTTTAAAAAAAAAAAAGGACAGAAAGAAAGAAAAGGAAAAGGAAAAGAATTTTGTCTTTTAGTTTTCTGCATATTTTAGTAGTTTCACTCAGAACGGCTATTTTCTTCTCTAGAAATATTATAAAATATTTCATAAATTGAGTTATTATGATTTTACTTTATTTATTATTTATTTATTTATTTATTTATTAACATACTCTGGTTTCTTCTTTTTTTTTTTTTTTTTTATTATGATTTTATCCTGTAATGTTGGAAAGTATTTCAATACTTATGCATTATACATGATTTTAATAGCTTTTTAATTATTTTTTTATATTTTTTAAACTACCATTCGCTCAATTCATCTCTCTCGTTTTATTCTGCTATTTTGTTAATATTTGTTTTGATGCTATTTTATAATATAGCAATGCGATTCATAATTTATAAGTGATACGTGATTGTTTTTACAATAACAAAGGTTTGTATTATATTCGTACAAATATACATAATTAAGTAAATCCTTCATTTTCACTTTCCATGAGTTGCAACCATAATTGTTTCTCGAAATGTGAAAAATTGTTTCATTCAACTTTATTCAGAGTGGTCTTTTGCAAATTGTGAGGATGTTTTTATAGCAGATTGAAAGCTATACATTTTGAGGGTAAAAAAATAAAAAAAAATTACTTATGGAATATTTTATAATATAAAATATATATTATAAAACTTTATCAGCGATATATTATAATGATGAGATCTTTAAAAGCACCGTTTTATCTTGCAACTCATTGATTTTTCTTTCTTTTCTTTTTCTTTTCTTCTCTTTCTTCTCTTTCTTTCTTTTTTTTTTTTTTTTGTATAATTTATAATAATAGAAATTGATCTGTATTGTAGGATTTTTAAAATGAAATTAAAAAATATTTTTCTTTATTTCATAATGGGCTTGTGAATTTAATTAAAAAATTTTTGGAAAATATTTTATTTGTCTTATTAATTTATTCATTAATTCAAAATAATTTATGTGTAAATGTATAAATTATTTTTGCTCATTAAATATTTGAATAAGAAAAGTTTCTAAAAACTATTATGTTAATGAAATTTGTTACGTGTCTTTGTGGCTTAAATGAAAAGATTTCTGTACACATTTGTGAAATTTTTTTTTAACGTAACTCTTATGTTGAATTTAATTTACTACTTCTTTGTATCTTATATCTTATCTTATACCAAATTTCTTTGTTACTTTCCCTAATTTAATATTTTAAATCGTATTTATTTATTTATTTATTTGCATGGTTATTTATTTATTTATTTATTTGCAGCGTCCTATTGTATAAAGTTTTTTTTACGTATCAACAAAAATCAGTTAATAATAATTGCTATTACGTACCTAGAACTAAACCTAAGAACTCGTGTGCAATATATGTGCCCGTATATCGTGTGCCCGTATTTTCCTGTACTAAAAAATGTTTCACCGAAACTTAGTCTCATTAAAACATTATGACTTAAAGATTAAAAAATCATTAAATGAGTAATTAAGAGAAGTTTTATTGGTCCCGAGGATAAATATATCTACAATAATAAAATTAAATCACCTTCTTAGTGTGTATATTCTCTATAATAATCTCGAATTGACAACAAATAATAATAATAATAATAATAATAATCTTGGAGAACTGATTTATCTCTTATAATACTTTTCTAATACTTTCCCACTAAATTGAAAAAAGTTTATAACTTCTGTTTGCCTGTCAATTTGTCGTTTTTCAATTTTCGTAAATACACCCCGCGACAAAAAGATAGGTACAAAGGGGTTTTTTCTTTGATTTTTCATAAAATAACATTATCAAAATTGTTCTTATCATTTGTTATTATCATAAAATAACACTATTCCCGGACTAATTTTTGTTTTAAGACTAATTTAGAAAAGTTTTAAGACTAAAATTTTTCTAATTTAAGACTACACTCCGCGACAAAAAGATAGGAACAAAGGGATTTTTTTAATTTTTCATAAAATAACATTATCTAAATTGTGCTGGTCATTTATTATCATTACAAAATATTATCATATCAAAAACATATTAAGTATTTGAAACATATTCAAAATATTCATATTCAAAATAATCATATTCAAAAATTAAAAAAAAAAAAAAAAAAAAAAAAAAACCTTTGTTCCTATCTTTTTGTCGCGGTGTGTAGTTTTAAATCAGAACATTTTTTCTAAATTAGTCTTAAAACAAAAATTAGTCTGGAAATAGTGTTATTTTATGATAATAATAAATGATAAGCATAATAATAAATTGATAATAATAAATTGATAATGTTATTTTATGAAAAATCAAAGATAATGTATGTTTAGAACGCTTTAAAACTGATTATGCCTTGAAAATTATCAAGTTCACTATGGTATGTTCCTTACTGAAAATGGTATAAAAATTACTATTGGTTTGCATACAAGAATCTCATAAAAATATTAAAATTCAATACCGTCTGAATCACTTATTTCTTTAAGGCATATTTTAATACTTTTATATTTTGCACACAATACATATATTTTTCTAAAATTATTGGTTTACGTTTGATCTTTTTCTTGAATTTCGCATGATAAAAATTACACCTTGTTGGTCTTAGTGTTATGGTCCTATTGCTTACATTAGCGTAAATAACTTAAAATGGATTTATATATTAATTGATGCCGTAAATGAATCAAAAGTATGTGCTAACATTTAAATGAATTACAATATCTTTTATGTCTAAACATGTGCAATTTTTAAACGATTACAGGGCTGCACCATCAATCTATTCCAAGGATTAGAAGTAAAGTTATAAAGTTAGTTCTTGTACGATTTCTTACTCCAAAGTAAAAAAAAAAAAAAAAAATGCGTAGCCTTTTGTTGCAATGCCTACAAAAAATGCCTACATTATATATATATATATATATATATATATAAATAATGTAGAGCAGAGCCTGATTAAGGGGGAAGCACACATTATTTATACTTACACCGTTATTTTTTAACAAATACTTTCCTGCTATAATAAACAGAAAATTCTCATTAAAAATTATTTTAAAAGAATTCTGGTGTCTAATAACTGTGAGTAAATTGGATTGTTTTACACCGTTCATTTTTTATAAAAAATATTTCCACGTCAAAGCGTGGAATTTCTATGACATGAAGTAAAAAATAATTGTAAAAATATTCCGGTGAGAGCGGAGATAATGTGTGCTTCCCTTTAATCAGGCTCTGATGTAGGGCACTACACAAATATATATATATATATATATATATATATTGTATGCCTTTTCTTTAAAAGTAAAGCAACAAATATATTTTAAAGGGATTTATCCCTCCACAGTTAAAATATATTTTTGTGTTCGCCCTTGAATTTTCAGATAAAGCGATATATTTTTATGTTAAACAAAAGCAATTTTTTTTTATTTTTTGTCTTTAAAAGATATAAAGGTAGTTTTTCTGAGAATTCATCTTCCCAATGAAAAACTAAATATGTTCTAAGGGTTAATTACAGAGATAAATTACACTAGAAATTAAATACTGTGACAGATGAGTACAGTTGAAGCTGTTTTATAATTCATGCAAATTGCATGATTTTTATTTAATGTTTAGTTTTATTGTAAAAGTATTTTTCTTCATTTTTTGTTTTGATAGAAAGTATTTTTATAGAATAAAATGTTAGAATGATGTTATGAAAAGTTATTACTTTTATTTACATGCAAATTCTATGACGAAAATTCAACTATCTGCTTAAGAGTAAATAATACTTGATTGTACTTGAGGTTAATAATACTAAATAATAATTGATTATCTTAAAAAAATTTCCAAATTCTAAATTGATTTAATTCGTATTTATTGCTTTTCTTGTTATTATTATTATTATTATTTTTATTATTTTTTTTTTTTTTTTTTTTTTTTTGTGAAAATTATAAATTTTAGAAACAACTTTTCTCAGTGTCCGATAAATTGCATTCCATTTGTTTACTTTTCTGTATAATTTTACAAATTTTGCTGTAATACTTTTTTAAATGCTTGTTGAAAACATTCAGTTTCTAACTAAACACAAATTTCATAGAATATGATTAATGGTTGCTAAAAATATTTACAAGTTGAGTCCAGCAAGTACAATGCAGACGATTTTCCCATTAGAATTTCTATTTGTTTATTGCATTAGAAATCAAACCTGTTCTATTTTGAACCTCGCCGGATCAGTTTTTCCAAGCGGATTATCCTCACACTCTCTGACTCTTTTGCACCGTTACTATGGGAACCATTGTTACCCCACGTGGAGGCTTTTCCAATTAAAAATTGTACTCCCCAAACAAACAAGCAAAAAATTAATCCCCCCCCCCTTTCCATTTCAATCGAATGTCCTGTGCGATATATTGAAAAGTTGGTCGGCGAAAAATGATAATAAGGGGATGGTTAATATCTGCTCGATAGCCAAGGGAGAATGTACAGAGTAGGGTTGTTTATTTTTCGAATGTTTAGATGGGAGTGAGGGTGCGACAGATGCACGAGGGTGACGTCATTATTTAATCCTCTGGAGAAATACGGTGTAGATGGAATATATCGCATGAGAACATCTTGCCTATTGAATTTCAGATTCCTTTTTTTTTTTTTTTTTCTTTCTATACTGCTATAGATATTTTATTTTACTGTTTTTCATTGGATTATTTTTTTATGTGTGTGTTCCATGGCACGAAATGAAAGAGAAAAGGTTTATGAAGATAGCAGCGTATGAAAATGTTGTGTCCATGTTGTAAGCGGTTTATTGTCTATCTGATTATCTATGTAGTAAGTCTTCGTTTACATTATCATATATATATATATATGTGTGTGTGTGCATTTTTATTTTATTTTTTTTCTGATGTATTTACAATGTATAATTCAACAACTTATTATAAAAAAAAAAAAAAAAAAAAAAAAAAAAAAAATTGAACATTTTTACTTAAATGTTTATCTATGTTTAATTATAATAGCTTAACTAACGGTGTCTAGTTAACGTCTAATCTGAGCGTCTACTTACCTTCATCTTCATGAAAATTGGGGTTCTCTCTTAACCCTTATCTGTTGGTCACAAAATATAACAGAAATTTTGATAAGAAGTTATAACTAGGTATTTAATATGATAATTCGATTTGAATTTTTATTATCTCCTGAAAAATTAGCTTTCAGTGATAACCCGCTCTCCTCCATGGGCAATCAAATAAGAAATATGATTATCTGAAAACAAACCACGGTATCTACACTACGAATCATTTTTACAATGAGACCGAGGGAACTTGGTCATTCTGGTACTGTTTAATAATTAACACTTTGAAATATTTAAACATTAATAAATACTTAAACATTAAAATAAATAAATAATATCGCATTTATTTTTCTATTGTATTATTTAACATTTGATGGACAATTAATTTTATCAAATGAATCGCAATTCATAGCGATAGTTTAATGGATGATATATTTTTCGTTATTTATTAGTAGGGTTAAACAGATTGACAAACTTTTCCAGCTTAACAATCACTCATATAATGAAATTGACTTGTTACACTATTAAAATTTTTATTGTGATGTAGTAAAAAGAAGGAAGAATTTCTTAAAATTATTTTCAAAAAAATTCCATTGTTATTTGTTTTTTTTAATACCTATCATAGTAATGCCCACGTTATATAGAGCACGGGCTTTTAAAATTAATAATACTAATTTCCAACGTTCTATCTGAATTTCTTTATTTTTGCCCCTGCGCCCTCCCCCCTTCCCGCCCCTCGTAATAATTCTACACTTCCGAAAGTATCCGCATTCGATTTATCGGGCCTTAAAACCTAATAATACTAATTTTCAAAGCTCTTACTCTCACTTCTATATTTTTGCGCCTTCGCCCCTCACCCTCTCCCGTCTAGCCTATTAATTTTTCCCCTTTGAAACTATCTGCATTCGATTTGTAGGTCCCAAAAACCTATACATGGAAATTTTGAACGGTCTAACTTTATACCTATTATTTTGCCTCTTCGCCCCCCCCCCTTCCCGACTCTTTTAAAAATTTTGCAAATTCGAAAATATCGGCAATCGATATGCAGGTATCAAAAACCTCTATGTACCAATTTTGAACGATCTATTTTTATTTTTATTTTTTTTTTTCGTCCCTCCGCCCCCCCCCCCCCCTACCGCACCTCCTAATAACTTTACACTTTCGAAAATATCCTCATTCGGCTTGGTAGCCACTAAAACCTATCTGTACTAATTTTGAACGGTCTGGTTTTTTTTTTTTTTTTCCTTTTTTTTTTCTCATAGCCCCCCCCCCCTCCTCCTTCCCGCACCACCTGAGACAAATTTCTATAATTCCAGAAATTGTTTTTAGATATTTGTGTGAACTATATTTTTGAGCAAAAATCTCACATATATCTTTTTTTTTTTTTTTTTTTTTTGCGATATAAAGGATTATTTGAAATCACGTTCTGCCCTCTACCCCCCCTTTTGGGGCTGAATTTCTAAAATTCCAAAAATTAGTTTTTAGCAATTTGTATTAGCTATATTTTAGAGCAAAAATTTCACGTATATCTGTTTTTTTTTTTTTTTTTTGTTTGAGATATATATGTGAAATCACGTTTTGCCCCCTTCCCCCTCCCCTTGGGGACCGACTTTCTAAAATTCCAAAAAATTGGGTTTTAGATATTTGTGTTAGCTATTTTTTGAAGCAAAAATTTTATGGATATCTGTTTTTTTATTTGGGATATGAAGAATTTTGTTAAATCACGTTTTGCCCTCCCTGCCCCCTCTGGGGGGGGGCGAATTTTGTAAAATCGTTTCTTAGTGGATGTCTACGTAATAGAAGGAACATTGCCACAAAATTTCATGCTTCTAGGTGTAGGGGGTTTGGTCTGGGCGATGATGAATCACTCACTCACTCAGGACAAACGATTTTCCTATATAGATTATTTTAAAGTTATTTTTCTTTACTTAAGTTTGCTATCTTCAGAAAATTTATCTTTTCTTTCTCATGTGATTTTTTTTTTTTTTTTTTTTTTTTTTTTTTTAATCCAGAATAACATTGATAAACATTATTCGGAACAGTTTGCGGAAAAGATAAGAATTAACTGAAATTTGTTGCACACAGATTTAAAAGTATGTTACGTACAAAAAATGTATAACAGAATTGTATAATTTTGAGTCTAATAATTAAAATTTTTCAATATTTGCTTCCTTAATTATTTCATGGTTATATATTATTATTCTTGCTCGGAATTATAGTAAGAATAGCCACGTAATAACTGTTTATTATTTTAAGATTCTAGACTGAATTCTTTAATTCCCAGCAAATTGGTTTGCAGAGAAAAATTTCGGAATTATTCCTTTCTCGCAATGTATAAGATTTAACTTATGTGAATAAATAGGCAATATTAGTTCATGTCCATTAAAGCGTTACATGCATTAAAGTTATGTTATTATTTTGGTAAAATATTATATTTTTCTTCTAGTCAATTTTTTTTTCAATGTAAAATGTAAACTAATTTAACTTATCAAAGCAAATTTGACAGTACATTTGACAATTCTAACTTTGTAATTACAAAAAGTAAAGATTTTTTTTTCTTTTTCTTTTTGTGAATGAACAATTATATAAATCCTTAATATTACTTTTGATTAAATTTTAAATTTCTGGGAAAAAAAAAAAAAAAAAAAAAACTTTCTGTAAGTCATTTATTGTTATCATTATTGTATTCCTACATTTTTAATCACAGATGCAAGTAAAATTAAATGAAACATGACCGTGTAAACCTTTTTTTTCGGGGATCATTATAGATCACAACAATAAAAAAAATTACATTAATATTTAAATAGATCAAATGCACTAAATGTAATTTAAAAATGCCAAGAATGATTAAAAAAAAATTAATAATAGTTAAGAAATATTTATACAGATCATTTTCTATGTAGAAACTTTAAACACTGTAAATATTTTTATTATCAAGATATCAGATTATATTCATGACCCTTCTACGCAATCAGTAAACCGCATCAGACTCATTTAAAACTCTAGCCTTGTTTCAATATTATCATACTTATTTTAAAAAAAATTCACATGTACGATCACAATCTTTCTCTTGTTTATGTAATAAAACTTTAGTACTAACGTTCCGGTTATAATGCTTTCCCCCCAATGTCGTCTTCCTAATGCATCATATATATATATATATTTCTTAATATATGTATTATGAAAACCACAAGCTATCACTTAACAAGACAATGGGCTACACTGGTAGCAGATGCTAGGGTGGGGGAGGACATAAAGAGTTGTCGATGGTCAGAAGGTGTGTGTGTGGGGGGGGGGGGCAGAGACAAAATCGTATGTGCGTGACGATGCTGCACGCAAATCGAAGATGACAGGAAGTTTGTGCACAGATATCGGTCATGTTTGCTTCTTATTAATGTTTCGATGCATGTTAGAGGCAAGTTAGGAACATTATTAGAAGACAATATTAAATACAACTAAGGGCAATTCCCTTTCTAAGAACGAAACTTGGTCGATTATGGGCAAGTATATAGATTACACTGGAAGAAATGGATATAAAATGATTTATTTTTTCTTAGCTATAAAAAAGACTCTTTTATTTGAAAAATATATGTTTGGACACAGCATTTCATGATTCACTTTTAATTTAAATTTATTTTATTACAATATCATTTAAAGTACAATATTAGTGAACTCTCGTTATTATTGATCTGTATTCTGTTTATTCTGTAATCTTGTAAAAAATCTCCTCGTCTTCTACAAATAACAAGAATTTTATTCAAAATTCTCAGATTACACTCTGTTGGGATAAATCGAATTGATTGTATATAGTTTTCAGAGTTCATGGTTATCTTTCACAATAAATAAATAAAAATGTTCATGGAAATCTTTATTTTTTGGTTCTTGTATAAATAATTTTGGCATTTGCTCATCCGTTTTCTTGCATTGTACAATCATTGTAAAATCATATGTCGCATATACATATATATATATATATATATATATATATATGATATAATTGCTTTTTCTTTGAAAGGTTTTCTCTTCGAAAGGTTTTATTTCGTTTTTTCAAACGTAAACCGCTCAACGTAAACCGGTTTCAAACGGTTCCGCTCAACGTTTCCGCTCAACGTTTCCGCTCAGCGGAAACGTTTCCGCTCAAGTAATGTCAGTGATGGCTTCTGTCGCATACATATTTTCATAAAAATATAATTTGTGCAAATTACAAAAAAAGCAAGCATGTATCTGTTCCAGGTAGAAAATAAGATTCAACTTTAGTACTGTCAAATTTATTAGGATTACATTTGTATTGCAAAGGAAATGTACAAATTACTAACAATTTTTTAAAAGAAAACCTTATAGCAATATTTGTTCAATTGTAAATAATAAATAAGTTTATGCACAAGTTTTTAATTCATAAAGTAAAACCACACACACATGTATTGTAAAAACGTCACATAAATTATTATTCTTATCTTTTTTTTTTTTTTTTTTTTTTCCCTGATTATTACATGCTCTTCTAAAAGAAATTTGTCATATTTCTTTCGTATATAAAAGAAAATAAAACGTTTTAAATAGAAATGAGTTCATTTAGTTCTAAATAATAAATTATTTTTAAAGCCAGTTTCTTAGTTAAGAATATAAATCACAGCTGTACTAAAAATATCGCTTGAATTACGACTTTTTATTGATGCAATACTGATTTATTACAATTTCTTCTGAAGAAAATGTTCATATTCCTGATGTAATATGATTATAAATATCAAATGCCATGCCGAAATTCTATTTCTAATCTAATCCATATTACACATAAATTTAAAATTTACAAAATTATCAGATATACTCTATCCATAGGTTGAATTTAAATTACAGTATCATAACTTATAATCACTAATCTTAAATGTTTACCACATTGTTATCGGGTATTTTCGTAATTTTTTAGCAACCTTCGCCTTTTGGCACCCCTGTAAACAGTGCAAATGTCCATTTTAGGAACTTTTTTATTCAGTAAATACCTCTAATTTTTAACTGAACTGGTTTCTTTATCACTTCAAAAAATAATCGCGTGTATTGTGTATATCAAATATCAAAACTCAAAATTATTAGTGATTATTGATTAAAACGTCCCTAAATTTTGACAATATTGCCTGTTAAACGTTATATTATTTTACAAAATGAATTTACGAATTCGTGTTTAAATTACTTAACTTTTATCCTCAGCAATAAACGCCGTAAATGCCACTGTCATATACGTATATTGTTACGAATTTGTAAATAATTCGCGAGTTATTTTTATGTAAATCATTCAAAGGGGCTTTATTAGGTGATAAAATGTCAATTTTCTTCATTTCTAACTCTTTTTCGTGTTAAAGTCCCTTAAAAACGCATTAAAATACTCGAATAAGGCAGATAATGGATTTGGCGACTTTTCGCTTCTTGATGATTTTTTTGGCGACCTTGGCGAGAAAATCCTTATTATCGATACACCAAAGATGGAAGCTCTATCATGATTGGCTAACTAGATACTAGAAATTTTTATATGTATCTCTCTCTCTATATATATATATATAGATAATCTGATTTCTATGTTTCAATAAAATGACACTTTGAAGTTTATGCAATATCGTACATTAAGTTAATCTCAATTTTAATCAAAATTTAATTTTAAATTATCACTTTTAGGTTAATTATTAAAATCAAACAGTTTACTCAACTTTATCGTTCAGTTACTTAATACAAATTCAAAAATAAATTAATCGTTCAGTTATTTAATACGATTCCAAAATTAACTGTGAATCTAACTGTATACAGCCACATGTATGTCTCGTGATCTAGTTTTACGTGCATGGGTGCAAGTTTCTTATAGAAGTTTTTCAGATGTAATGTATGTTATACTTTAGTTTTATACTAGTATTTCATTTAACTATTTTTATTAGTATTTCTATTAATAATATTGTTTATTGCTGCATGACTCTAAATGTTTGATTTTAATAAGGTTTTCATAACTTTTCAGTTTTAATTTTTTCTTTTTGGTGGTGTTATTGGGGGTAGCTTGTTGTAAATATTTAGCAATTTGCATACAACAAGACAGAAATAACACCTAATTTACATGCAACATTCATTCTGCTCCCTTGAAAACGTAATGAATTTGCATGTTTCCATTTATGGATGTTTGATAGTCGCAATCTTTTTTTGAATTTTTCTGTTTTATCTTTTTCAATGTTTCCTGTTTTCATCTATTCAATGTTTGAAAAGGTTTTCAATATGTATATCTATATCTATATATATATATGTGTGTGTGTGTGTGTAAGTACCATAGCACCACATAAAGTGTTAAAGACGGATATGTAAAATCGTTTTTTAAAGTATTGTTTTAAAGGAACGCCTAAAGACGAGGCATGTTTTACTTTAGGACTCTGCTCACAGATCTCCAGTCTGTAATGCGTTAATTATACACAGAGCGTAAACGAAGAAATATTTCAACAATTTGTGATTTTTGTTTAGAACATAAAAAAGACACAACACAGCATTTCCTATATATTTTTATACTGAAACACTTGTTACGTCTGATAAGTGCATGAATAAGAATAATTTTCGTGTTTCTAGACGTCATATCAAAAATAAACATACAAATAACGAATATATTTTTGACAACTTAAGCAGATGGCATTTCAAATTGAATTTTTTTTAATATTTACTATGTAACATTAATGTGGCATACATATTTTTTGTCAAGAAAAAATAAAAACAGACCGCAGATGTAATACATAATTTGTTTTTCCTGACAAGAAAATGGTATGCTTTATATGTACAAGTTTTTTAATTGTATATAAATTTTAAACAGGTAAATGGATTTACTTTGAGTTTAAATTTTGTAATTATATAAAGTGTTACTTTAAATTGATATAATGTATTTCGACAATATGTGTTATGAATATTTTTAAATTATAATTTATTTCATTATTTTGATTATAATAATAGGATATAGTTATAATATAACCGTCTAATTATAACAGTATGATTAAAAATCATCAGAGAACTCTGTATAAGGACCCGCTTCACTCACCGCCGCCGGAAGCCGAAACTAATGTCATTCTATGGGAAATTTTTCTTTACAGATAACTAATTAACTAATGCATATTTTTAAATTCTGTTTTCACATTCTGAAAATTCCCAGCTTTTAAATTGACGGACCTTTTTTAAAAAACTATTTTTTAAATTTTTTAAATACGAATTTTCAATATGTGATTTTTTTTTTTCATTTTGCAATTTCAAAATAAAATATTAAATATTTAAAAAATACATTTTTAAAAAAGTTCCGTCAATTTAACAGTTGGGAATTTTCAGAATGTTTAAACAGAATTTAAAAATATGTATTAGTTAATAAGTTATTTGTAAAGAAAATTTCCCCATAGAATAACATTGGCTCGGGCTTCCGGCGACGGTAAGTGAAGAGGCCGTTAAGCGAAAGATGGGATCTTCTTTGCAAATTACAATATCAGAGTAACAATTTGTATGCATATGGATGAATTATAATAATATTACATGTATTGAGTAAATGTCTCAAAAACTCGTTAAATTAAAAAGAAAAAATTTGAAATTTTTAAATGCTCCCTGTAAATAAATGTTTCTTTTTTTCCTTGATTTTACAATTATGAAGTTTAATAATATATTCTAAACTTATATGCGTATTACTTTATGAATTCATTGATAAGCTAATTAAAAAAAAAAAAAAGGGCTTTCAAATATATATATATATATTATCAATGAAACAACAAATTAATACTTAAATATGTTTAGTTAAACATACTATTAAACATCAATAAGATAACATGAAGGGGTAAAATTAAAAATTAGTTAGCAAAAAGCATTTTAAAAATTTTCAAAAATTATAAAAATTTGAATTTATTTCATTAAATTCAAATAGTTTTCGAGAAATTTTAATATGCTTAATCTTGTTGTATATCAGCACATATGTATGAAAAATTGCAAAAATCTAAGACAATAATTTATATAAAATGTTTTTAGTGTTCATCATCCTCTTAAAATAATAATACTAATAAAAATAAATAACGCGATACTAACGTAAATTTTTTTTCACATAAAGCTCTCGATTATTTTAATAATAATGTAGAAAAACTATTCAATTGTGCTTAAAAAATCATAATTTTTTATTCGATGCTTTTATCACCATGCCATTGCTATGAAAGAATGATGAAAATGATGTCAATTTATTATAACAGAAAAACGTGTCTAATTGATTAGATAAGCTGTTTCAAATAGATGAACTTTCTTATCAGGCATTATTTTTGTTATTAGAAGCAATCAATGAAAATTCTTGAAGTCATAAAAAAAAATTAATCTCCTCTGTAATGTAACTAACTATTATTTATTGAAATAATTATGTAATATTTGTTTAAAAAAAAAAAAAAGAAAAGAAAAAATGTTGGTTTATCAATAAATATGATGAATATATATATCACTGGTAAGAAAAAAATTCTTTTTTTATTTATAACTAGAAGCAATATGGTTTTTACCTTATGTTTTTTGGAGGCATTGAAGCTTCTTGCAAAACTGTACTAATCATTCTTTGATGTGACATTGCGATTTAAAATAATCGGTTTTGGCAATATCCATAAATTAACTAATTTATAAATTCAGCCAGTTTATGCAATAAGTGAAAACACGGTTAAAAATAATTAATATATATATATATATATATATATATATATATATATATATATATATATATATATATGTAAAACACAGAATATATAAATAAATGTTTCGAGCCATTTTTGACTCCGTATCAGTACTAACATTAATGGTAAATTTCAAACAACTGAACAAAAACAACTCCTCATAGAAATGCAGTATATTCAGAGTTGTGATAATGAGTTGTGACTATGATATGTTTGTTTTTATTCAGTTGTTTGAAAATTATCATTGATGTTAACACTGACGAGTAGCCAAAAAAATGTTATAAACTGTCTCAATTTATATTGTATTTATTTATGGATAAATTAACGAGATGTCATGATTTATAAATATTTTAAAAGGTAATATTTTACATCATGTTATAGGGTGGACATTAAAAAACTCTTTTGTAATTTACTGCCTTGAGATTAAGCAATGTTACATTATATATGCATTAAACTATAACAATGTTAAATACATTAAAATTTCTTCAAAATTATTTAAATTAAAAAATAAGAATAAAATTATTGTTATTATTATTTGAAATTTTCCCAAAATTCCATTTTTTCCCTCAATTTTACAACACTATTATTGTTAAAATATTGCATTTCCGGAAATGTCTTATTTAAAGTTATGAGGAGATTAAACATTATAAAACTCTAATGTAAATTATTGTCTTAAAATGAAGAAGTCTTCCGTACATATGCATTGAACTTCAACAATATTAAGTATATTGAAATTTCTTCAAAATTATTTAAATTAAAAAATAAAAATCAAATTATTATCATTATAACTATTATAATTATTATTTATTATTATTTTTATGTGAAAACTTTCATATATTCCATTCTTTTTTTTCCCTCAATTTTACAACACAATTATTATTAAAATACTACATTTCGGGTAATATCTTATATCGAGTTATAAGGACAGTGGCCATAATAAGTTCCACACACATGCGTTAAGCTATAATAACATTAAGTGTATTGAAATTTCTTCAAAATTATTTAAATAAAAAATAAAAAATAAAATTCAAATTATTATTGTTATTATTATTATTTGAAAATTTTCAAATATTCTTTATTTTTTCTCTCAATTTTAAAACTTTATTTTTTGTTAAAATATTGCATTTTGGGTAATATCTTATATAAAGTTATGAAGAGAGAAAATATTATGAAGTTGTTTTGTAAATTATTGTCTTAAAATTAAGTATGCATTAAACTACAACAATGTTAAATGTATTGAAATTTCTGCAAAATTATTTAAATTAATAAATAAAATTCAATTTATTATTAATAATATTAATTAATTATTTAAAAGCTTTCAAATATATTTTTTTTTTTTTTTTTTCTGAATTTCACAATATTATTTTTGTTAAAATAATTTTTATATCACGTTTACAGACGGTGGACATTATAAAGCTTTTTTTGTAATTTTCCGGCCTGTTATTAAGTAATTTATGTATGCGCATTAAACTGTAACAATATTAAGTAAAATAAAATTAATAATTTTTTTATTACTAGTTATAATTACAATTATAATTTGAAAACTTACAAATGTTCCTATTTTTTTTTCTCAATCTTACAACATTATTATTGTTCAAATATTATATTCTGGACATATTGTTACGAAAAATGTCCACTTTCTTGCCTGAAGAGAGTGGTTTATAAAGAAACAAGCAGGTTCTAGTCGATGAATACATTTTATTCAGCGTAACTTTTTGAAACAAATCAATAAAACTGTGAAGGAATCCAATAATAGAACTGTCATATCAACGAATGTTCTCGAATGTCACTATTCGATAAATGTTCTCGATCTATACAAGAAAACACTCGCTTGTTTCACTAGAGTAAAGCAAACAACATTCAATGCTCCTCTGGGCAGGAATGTCGCTGATTCACGAGTAAAAGTCAATCGCTTTTAACACCTTTTACAAATGCAATTTCTCAGAATACCTTTCTGAACACATTAACTCCAGAAATCAAACGGCCTTTTATTTAAACCCTTTGGCGGTGGAGTTTGGCGATTGTTCTATGCTCCGAGTTTCAGAACTCGGCTTCTTTGCAACGTAGAGCTTCTAAACTTTGGGAACCCTAAACTACCATTTTTCATCAAATATACACTGATCTTTTATACAACAACCCATTTGAGGAAGGACAAAGGTTTAATTCTTTGGAACAATATTTTGGGGTTATTTTGTGGATCATTATCAAGTTACTTCACAATAAATATTTTTATTTGTGAATGGCGAAATTCGTGCGAATTTCGGAATTTTTAAAAATATAAAATTGCACATTAAATTGTAAATTAAGAATAAAAATAAAATGGATACACATATCTGTTTTTGAATGTCTATAATCTATCTCCTTCTATATATTTTTATAAGATTTAGCATAAAAATAACAAGGCTGGCATATTTTAAAATTTTAGCACACACACACACACAAAAAAAAAAAAAAAAAAAAAAAAAAAAGAAATCTGGAGTGATTCCACTCGACTTTTCGAACGTTAAGTAATTAGCGGTTGTTTAAATAAATTTAAAGTAACACGGATAAAAAAATTCTGTAACTGACATCTAGAATCTAAATTGTGGTTCTAGAAAATAGTTCCATGTCATCCTTATAAATTCTAGTCCCTTTTGAAAGCAAGTTCTACAAACTCCTACTACAATTCTAGAGCGTTTGTCTATATTCTCGTGGGCACACTTATTTAAAAATCACTGCAAATAAATGCGAATACAAGAGGCGAGTTTTAGCAACTATAATCTTGGTTTATTACCCAATTCTAGAAAATCAAGCGAGAATTTCTCGCAATATTAAAGATTCAGAAAATTCAGAATATTGTTTCACCCTCTAGAAATGTGTAGACTAGAAATTCTCGACCATTTCGTCTATTCAGTTTATTGGCGTGCCTTAAGCGCATAGCTCGGAAATATATATTTCTAGTTAGGGGATTTAGAAAATTGCCACTCATTCATTCTAGATGAAGGCGGCATATTTTTTTTTCTTTCTCAGTGAAGAGAAGTTGTTAAATAAACAAAAGAGAAAATTATAATAGTGTGTTTGAGTATATGTTGTTTGATTTAATGCTATTGCACTTCAAATAACTTGAGCCCATACATCATAATGACAAAGAATTTTTCGTTGTGTCCTTGTAAATATCTAGAAATGATAGATTCACCAAAATCTATACCGTTCGTGTGACGGTAACCTGTAACATGTGTATAAATTTTCAATTCGATCGAATATGGTGTTTAAAAACGCTATCGCACTTTAAATAGTTTAAGCCTTGTTCTGAAGTTATTAAATTTTGAAATGTACTACATAATTTAGAATATGTGATTTTCTATATCACAAGCCTATATGCCATAATTATAAAGAATTTTTCTTTGTGTCCCTGTAAAAAAAACTATAAGTCCTAGATTCACCAAAATCTATGCAGTTCGTGCGACTGTGACCAGTAATATGTGCATACATTTTCAGCTCATTCAAATAAGGGACATTTAGACGCTAACCCAACCCACTTTAATTAATAATTTAATAATTTGAGTCCATAGACCATAATAATGAAGAATTATTGTTTGTGTCCCTGTAAAAAAACTCTAAGTGCTAGATTCACCAAAATCTATGCAGTTCGTGCGACTGTCACCTATAACATTTGCATAGATTTTCAGCTCATTCGAATAAGGCATTTAGACGCTATTGCACTTTAAATAATTGGAGCCCATATGTCCATAATGATAAAGATTTTTTTTTTTTTTTTTTTTGTATGTGTGTGTTTGTTCATGTATGAACCTCATTCGAACAAAGTGTTTAGACGCTATCGTGTTCACTCACACATATACAGAGATACGCATGCATGCAAGCACATTCATACATAACCGTAAAAATAGTAAAAATAATAAAAATAATAAAAATAAGTCAAATTTTTGTCATGAATACAGTACTTTCCTTACATATGTATGTTCGAAAAGTAAGAATGCATTTTTTACTTAAACAGTTTTGTAGAAATTTCGATATACTTAATAGTTCTATATCTCAATGCACGGGTACAGAATTTTCTCTTAATTTTAAGGCGATTATTTACAAAAGAACTTTATGATGTCCACAGTTATCTTAACCCTTTAACGTTCGCTGTTTAATTTCTTTTGAAAATTGCTAAAGTAATTTCAAAAATGGCTATTACATACATTACTGATCATAAATATATAAAAAAGAAAAATATATCCTTTTCAATTTTCGAGACTTTTTTGGTGTAAAACATCTTTATGTTAACTTTTTTCAAATAAAACAATATTTAATTTACAAAGCAAAAATCTTTTTTAATTAACCATAATAAACTACAAACACTCGCAGTAGTTCTTTCAAGTCAAAGCCCATTCCTTCATTAATGGAAAAACTAGACATGAGTGCATCATGAAAGAAGCAAGGCGCACTCGCGCCTACTGAGATATTTGAAGTGAATACTGCTAATGGCTTCCTTTGAAACATCATTTGTTAAATTTTGGAGTAGTGCTGCCATCTACCAAACAGAGAAGGAAAAAAAGTTTAAAACTCCATTAAAACAACGAAAAAATATTAAAAATCTGCTGTTTAAAAAATGTTAAATGATACCAAATGTTTCATTTCGCTATGAAACCAAAGAACGTTAAACAGTTAAGGGCATATAAGTATAAATAACATTAAAGCTATCTCAAAACCACCAGTTCCATTTTTAATAATAACTATTATTATTACTCTATAAGGTAAATAATTTAATACTCCTTGTATTAAATACATGCAACTTCACTAAAAAAGAAAAATCGGTTTACAAAGCACCTTTTAGAAACGTTTTTGAACAGAATTTTTCCCCAAAAAAGCTCAAATATAGAATAGCATGAATAGCAGAAATTGCAAGAATAGCATGTAGCTTGGCTTTTTAAAAAGTTTTTATTTAAGATATCTGAAAAAGTGACAAAAATATAACTTAACAACAAGTTAGCTGTTGTTTGCAGAGCTATCAAAGTCTGCAGAAATGTTTTGAATAATGCTGACTGGGGCTCTTCGACAGCAATCGTGCCTTTTACTTAAAAATCTTATTTATTACTTTAAAATCTAAGCTTTTGAGTTTATTCCATCGAAACTTTATTTCATGTAGAATAAATGGAAGTTACGTGAAAATAAAAGCAATGCTTTTCTCTCAAGAAGGGATTCATATTTTAGTGACTTTTTCTACGTTATTATTTATTTTTTTTATATTGCATTGTTACATAAATTATTGTATACGTGCACGCCTCTATGTATGTAACAATCATCGAAAGATAATTTCTATAACTTAACATTATATATTAAATAATATCTATTAAAATATTAAAATGAACTGCAGTAAAGTCAAAGCAAAAATACCTATTATTCAAATAATTTTTCATGCTGTTATTTATTTATTTATTTTTACATAGTTAAATAAATTAATATATGCGTGCAATGATCATTAAAAGAAAATTTAAGTAACATAACATTTTTTGTGATATATTATCGGCTAAAAAATTAAAACTAACCATGTTCAAGTTACAAAGCTAAAATACTTATTATTCAAATTATGTAGACAGAGGGAATTAATTAATTAATTAATTAATCAATTAATTAATCATAAGAGCTTTTCTTAAAAAGTAAATAGATAGATAAATAAAGCAAGAATAATTAAGAGAATAGTATAAATAAGCCTGTTTGAATAACAAATTCTAATATTATTTTTTAAAAAGCCATACAAATCGAAAAAAAAAATTCTATTTATGCATTGAATGCATGATGTTGAAATCACAATGAATTAAAAACACTTTAAAGGCTGTTTAACCTTTAATTAAATTTATATTAATCTTGGAACAAGAAAACAAACGACGGTGAAAATGATAGAAAAAAATCTGAATAGGGAATATATATATATATATATATATATATATATATATATTTATTTATTTTTTTCAAAATATATATATTTCAAAATATATCTTTTTAAAAAACATAAAATTATTTAGGTAATATAAGCCTAAAATTCTAATTAAAAATGTCTATTCACTATTCATTCAATTTTTAAAAGAAAATAAAAGTTAAATTTTTCAAATTTTTGTTTATAAATTATAACTGGTTATATTTTCTTTCAGAAAGTTATTGTTGAAAACAATTTTAATACTTTTTAGTATTTTAAAGGATTTTTTTTAATTAAAAAGTAAACACCAAAAATAGTTTTCTGTTTGTATGTGTGTGTTTGTGGAAATAAACAAAAATTAACAAAATGATAATAATAATAATAATAATAATAATAATAATAATCTTTAATAAGAAAATGAATTCAAAATCAGAATTTTATATGTTCCAGGAAAGATTTCGTAATTTATTTTCGGATTTACTTTTTCTCAGAAAATATTTAGAAATATCATTTAAAAATATATACATAATATCTCGGCTTTTATAAAATTTTCAAATTGAGAATCTATTAACAAAATTCTCTCAGAAAAATCAATAACACTCTTCTTAACTTCGTTTCATAATAGATAATTAATTGAGCTAATTATATTCCAAGAAAATTTTAAATTTCTAAATGAAATTATTTTATTACATAACAACTAATTAATTAAGAATATTGTATGCAAAGAAATTGAGTAAAGTCTTTATTGGCTTCGTTTTAATATGAGCGTATAACATAACATAAATGCATTAACATCTAATTCAAGCAAGCATCAAATTATTACTTGTTTACACCTTTGCATTTTTTTTTTTTTTTTTTTTTTTTTTTAACTTCTTAGTAATAATAGAAATCAGAAACTTCGCTGTGTAAAACTAATTACGTATAGCGTTTGTTTTCTGAGCGTTCTTCATATTTTTCTTGAACAAGGTGACATGACAAAACATTATCGTCGATCAAATAAGCTAAAGGCGAAAATAAATTAATGTACACTAATATTTGCTATTAAAGAAATGTGACAGAATGGGAGAAGTGTGGGGAGACAAAATATTTATATAATATCACAAGCTTTTATGCCGAATAAAAATGATGTTTTTATTGCATATGGAATAGCTTTTTTTCTTTTCTTTTCTTTTCTTTATAAGTTGATATTTTTATTTTGTTTTTATTTTTACTGAAATAATAATAATAATAATAATAATAATAATAATAATTGTAACGTTTAAAACCAGCACACCCCTATAGTGAAACAGATGTCTAAAATGAGAATTTTATAATACTCAGTAGTTATTCCTAAGGTAGACCTAGCAGTATAATTCTTATGACAAATAACCTATCATTATTTACCAGAAACAGGAACAACATCAGTAACAAAATTATCTTTAAAAAAATCAATAAAACTTTTTTTTTTAATTCCATTTCATAATAGATAATTAATTGGGATAATTATGCTCTGAAAAATAAAAATAGTTCAAATGAAATCATTTTATTATGTAATGCTTGATTAATTAAGAATATTGTATTCAAAGGCATAGAATAAAATCTTTATATTAGATTCGCTTTAAGATGAGCCTATAACATCATAGAAATACACTAGCATGAAATTTAAGCGAGCATCAGATGATTAATTGTTTACACCTTTGAAAATGTAATAAATTATAACTTTTTAGTTTATTTCTATTATTATTATTTATTCGTAATAGAAATCTGAAACTTGATTGTATAAAACTAATTTTGTTTTGCGATTGTTTTCTGAACCTTCTTCGCGAAAATATTTTTCATATTTTCTTGCACAAGGTGATAAAACAATATCAACGATCAACATACAAAGACGAAAATAAATTAACAAAAATTAATATTTGCTATCAAGAAAAGCTGGTCGAAATGGGAGGGGGAGTGGGGAGCACAGAGCAGTTTTATAATTTTGTAAGCTTTCCGAATAAAAATGATGTTTTTTATCGTATATGAAATTGCTGTTTTTTTGTTTTTTTTTTTTTTTTAGAAATTTTTACCAAAGGAAAAAAAAAAAAAAGTAATTTTACCGGTTAACACAAATTATATCACCTTCTTAAAATTGATGATTAAAATGAACATTTTATGATACCGGATAATTATAGACATGGCAGTTCCTATTGTATAATTGTTATGGCAACATCATGTTAGATAACAATACAAAGAAGAAATATAAACAATACCGGGGGCTCCAAAACTCACAGAAAAAAAAAATATATATATATATATATGTATAATATTATATATATATATTATTCAAAAAGTATTGATGTGGCATTATGTTAATTTTAATGAAATGTTCAGAAAGCATGGGATTTTTTCATATATAAGAAAAAAAATATATTAATTATATTTTTCACCAACAAATGACGCTATATTCCTCTTACATTTTAAACAGGTCCACCTTTCTAAATTTAAGAGAGAAAGCACCGTTAATTTAGTTTTATTTTGAGAGTTCCCAATGCGCAACAACTGACAGCCATTCTCATAAATAACGGCCATCACATTGTACGCTTATAAAAAAAAAAGTTATTTTACAATTAAAGTGCCACCTGATGGAGAAAATGTAAACTAATTTGGCAATAAATCTTTTGTTACTTAAATTAAAAAAAAAAAAAAAAAAAAAAAAAAAATTCCCATGTCTTCTGGTGCATTTCAGTGAAAATCTTCATAATGTTACGTTCAATATAGTTTTTTAATAATATCTTAATTTATAAAGAATCAATAGTAATCAACTTTTTAACAATATCAATAAAATAATAAATTCGTATTTTCAAATATAAAAAGAATAATTTCTCTTATCACGAGATTTTTTTAAGCAAATGATTTTTAGAGAAAATAATAATAATGATGATGATTACGATAATGATGATCATGATGTAATCCCAGTAACAGAATTAGTGCAGCATTGCAACAAGCACTGCAGATTAATTTAATATCTCATAAAGAAAAATTTACATTATGTCTCTCAATTACTGCACTTGTTGTATACACTTGATTTATTTTCTTGGTAAATACAAATTTTACATATTTTATGAATTACATTATGTGTTACCTGATTGGACCAGCATACCTGGATCGCAGACAAATTTTGTTTTTCTGCAGATAGATACAGAAAATTCTGCTGTTGAGGATGTAATAATTATAATAAAAGAATAACAAATAAAAAAAAAATTTACATAAAAAAATCTTAAACAATAATGAAGAAAGTGATTTTTAATAATAATAATGTTGATTACGAAGATGATTTAATTAAAATCATCATAGAAAATATTATTAAATAATAAAAGGTATATTGAATATGTTGAAACCTATGTAAATAAATGAATAATTAATATACTAATACATTATTGTAAAATGTTTTTAAAACAAATAATTTTAATAATGCTCTATTTCTGTTTTTAATTATTTTTAAAAAACTTTTTTTTTTTTATGAAAATCGTAAATAATGTTGTTTTGTTTTTCTTTCATACTTTCGTCCCCTCTTTTTTTTTTTTTTTTTTTTTTTACAGACGGTAATGCGTTAAACATTGATAGTATAGACTTTGCAGTGATTTTCAGCGATTTACCTTATTTGTAACAAACAAATTAGTTTAAGTTTTTTTTTTTTAATCACGTTAAATATATATATATATATATATGTATAATATGAAGATTATTTATAGAGAATAATACGAATGTATTTATTTAACTTGCGACTTGCCAAAAAAGCGAAGCTGATGTGTTGGAATAAGTTTAACCGAAAACAAACCGTTTAAAAGAATTATTTTGTAAAAATTTCCATTAAAAATTTTTATTCCAGTTTCTGTCCACACCACATTATATAAGTAATTATTTTTAATAGAAATTATTAAAAGAAAAAAAAAAAAAAAAAAACTAGTATGATGTGGCCACTACATGTCTTTCTTCTACATAGTTTTACACAAAATTTATTCAATACAAATTATTTATTAAATTATCAAATTATTTTCCATTATAAATGCTGATGATTTTTATCTGACAGAATTATATTATCACTAAATGCCGAAATATGTCAGTTTTTGCAAATCAGAAGAAATAAGTTTTCCCAAATCTTTTTCGTTAAAAGATTTTAAAAAATCGATAACTTTGTTTTAATTATCACAGATCTATAATTCAACCATTCGTTTTAAAGGTATTGACGAGATCTTTCTAAAGATACCCATATTGAAAATTTACTTCCCCCGGAGGGTACATCCCCCAAGGGGGGGAAGCGATGCTCTCACATGCACATTTTTTTTCCTTTTTTATAGTAAACTACTATTATTAGCAATAATTCATATGAATTTTGCAATCACACGATTAAAATAACTTTAATTATGTACATTTATACGAAATTTTGTCCTATACTGCCATGCTAAAAATTTAGAAAAAATGTGATAACAGCGCCACCTGTTGAGCAATTGTTCTACAAATCTAATCAGCACCAGTTTATCAGCACAGTCATAATCAGCTCCAGTCAGGGTCCAACTAAATACCTAGTTTGGTTAAATTTCGTTCATTGGTTCGTGAGATTCAAAACTTCAAACTCAAAAGTGAGTTCGTGAGATTCAAAAACTTCAAAACCACAAAATTTGTGATACGCACACACAGACAGACAGACATTTTCAAAAACAGTCAAATCGTGTTCAGGACACCCCAAAACGTGTAAATCCATCGAAAACTGGAGTTCGAAAATTTTCACGAATCATACTTTTTCTATATATACATAAAGAAGAAAGTAAAAAAAAAAAAAAAAAAAAAAAAAAAAATGTATGAATAAATAAATAAAATAAATATAAAACTTTTTCAGTCGCAGAGATAAAAATCTTAAATGTTCAAGACCATAGCAGTATTTGCATAATTTGTGTAACAATAAATCATATACTATAATATGACTATATCAACATATGACTATAATAGTGCATTTTGATTGTAAATTAATAGTAAGTTAAAAAATAAAATAAAATAATACTTGCTATAACTTATTATTTTTGAATAATCTTTTTTCTTTTTAACTTGCAATAAATAAATAAGTAAAAATAAAAGATAATTTTATGTAGTTATTTTTAATATTTAAATAACAATAGATATTTTATTTTAATTTATTTTTTACAACTGCGTATACAATTAATTACATATAACTACATAAAATGTACACCTATTTTTCTAAATTTGGGAAGTAAGCTATGAAACATTTTATTTATTTCCGAAGGATATATAGAAAATAAGGTTGTATCGTTTTTTCAATGCTTTAAGAAAAAATAAATAAATAAATAAATAAATAAAATAGAATGTGTGAAATTAATTTTACGCCTTTTAGAATTAAAATAAAAGTTACCATGTACAGATTTATTTAACATATCTCAGCGAATATTTAAAATAAATAAATAAATAAAACCTCACTTTAAAATACTTTATATAAGACTTTATGTAATATAAATTATATAATTTTAATTAAATAAAGCTTTAGCACAATATTTCTTATAGGGTAGCGTAATATTATCAACCCTTTGTGGAAATGTTAAACAAAAAACATTTTTCTTTTCTTTTCAGTATATCTTTTTACGTGTTTATTTACATCTTGAATAACACGTAGGTAATATTGCTTAAAAATACATATTTATTATTAACTGGCAGGCTTTGCACACTGACTGTTATAGTTTAATGATTTATCCGAAAAAAAGAAAGAAAAAAGAATTGCAATGCTTAAGCAAATATTTTTCTATTGGTGACTATTTCCGCCAAATTAAAACCATGGCCAAATACGTGACATACAGCCATCAATGAAATCTAAAAGCAATTATTTATTTGAGTTTCATTATATGAGATTAAAAATACGATTGATTTTAAATAAACTAAATTGATTTTAAATAAACTTTTCACAATTTTGCAGATGATAAAATCAAGAAAAAAGAAATATGTTAGAATATTTGATCAATTGAAACTGTAAATAAATCAAAAGAAAACATTTAAAAAGAAAAATGTATGTGTATTGCTTTATTACCACCAGCAGAGATATTTGATAATTTTAAAGATATCATGAAGTGTTAGTTTTGCCAAAAGTATTTTAAGATGCAAGTTTAACGTTTCAATTTTTTCATTAACTTGTAAATAAATGTTTATTTTATATTAAAATAATAATAATAATAAAGTTGTAAGTATTTTATTTTTATTGGCATCAATTTGAAATTACAACTGAAAGAAAAATGTCAGGAAAAGAAAAAAAAAAAAAGATGAATTTTATAATGCATAATCGCTTCCAGATAATCAGGGAAACAGGCAAACAATATTTTATTGGTATAGATAGATGAAATATTATTATAATTTTTTTATGAATAGCTATAAATTATTCCAATAAAATTCTAATATTTCTGTTGTATTAGTGATATATATATTTTTTTTGCACATTTTCACATCAACGTATATTAAATTACAAATACAACTTGTGTGCAAAACTAAAGCACGAACCTTTTTTTTTTTTTTTTTTTTTTTTCGTTTTCTTCTATTTGATTGATTTTATCGTGTCCTATTTTGATACTCGTATGTATTTTATTAAGTTAGTCAAACATAAAAAAATAAAAAAAATAAAAAAATAAAAAAAAAGAAGAAAAAGAAAAAGAAAATTGAATACAGGAAGAAGTCCTCGGTATTAATAACGCAAGGAGGCATGTGAATCTACATCTTTCTCTAAGGCATCTTTAACTCCATTTAATTGTTTATTTTATTTTTATTTTTTTTAATTTTACATTAATTCCGTTTGAATTTTTCCAAAGCTTACTTTTGAAAAAAAAAAAAAAAAAAAAAAAAAAAAAAATTGAATTAATATCAGTTAAAAAATTATTAATTTTGATGAAATTACATATTCAATTAATAATTTGAAAACGAACGCAACATTCAAATATTATGTTTAAATGTTCGTTTGTTTAAAAATTATGTGCAATAGGAAAGAAAAAAAAAAAAAAAAACGAGAAAATAGGTTTTTGCTTTAATTCTTTCTACAAGCCAGCATATTTACGACATGAATAAAATGTTCAAGCAATATCGAGACTTTATTATCTAATAACTACGTATAAAGTGCATAAAAAATACGTCACTTGTTTATACTTTGTTAGGTATACGATCACTTATTAATTGTAATATTTTAATAACTTTTTGCTTATTTCTTACTAAACTTATAGAAATCTGTAACCTGACTTGGCAGAAACTAATTATATATCAGCTTTGTTTTCGGGCACTTCTTTTACCGCACATATTTTCGACATTCTCACGCACTCACGCGATAACCGGAAGAAACATTGTCGCCGGGAAAAAATACCTAAGGTAAAAGAAAAAAAAAAGGAAAATCAGGAACACTAATTTTTGCTAATAACAGTCTGGCGACAAAGTGACAAAGAGGAGAGGAGGTGGGGGAGGGGAAGGCAGGTTAATAAAAAAGAATAAAAAATGTATTCTTTTGAAGTTTTAGTGCAGAAAAAATAAAGGGTGCGGTCCACAGCCCTCATTTCGTAATCTAGAAAAAGCTGAGATTAAGGGAAGGACAAGAAAATGTCCAACAATAATTTGCGAGATAATCTGGGGACGTTTGGAAAAAAAAAAAAATTTTCTTCTTCTTCTTTTTTAGTTTTCACCCCAAAAGATTAAGTTTTTGTGGATCATTTTTTATGAAGCACCAGGGTGGGGATACACACGATAGTGAAACGTTTAATAATGAAATTATGGAATACGGAATAATAAAATATGCCCTTTCATGATAATCGATATATCACCATCTTATTAATGACATTAATAAGGCTTTCTTTGAAATTTTTTTTTTTTTTTTTTTTTTTTTTTACTCTTAGTTCTTCACTCAATAACCTGTATTATGTCAATACAAGAGATTGACCGTCTCTGGAGATTTAAGATTGTATGAAACTCGTTAAAATTGACTCGAATTATTCGAGAAATGCCTATCGTTATCATTAATATGAAGCGGCAATTTCAGCTAAGTTGTGGGATGCAAATGTATCCTTGGGGCTATTTTTTCACGTGTATATTAAATGAGCGAGATCACTGAAATATGTAAATTATAAATTCTCCGGAAATTTTCGTCCGAGTATTTGAGGGTCAGAGATTAGGAAAATGGTTATTTTATATCTCATCGTAATTTTCTTTTTGCAATTAATGGCTGTAGTTCCAGTATGCATCACGTTATATATTCGTATATAACCATTGCAATCAAGGCTAATCGAGCAGGATTAAATTGCCATATGCGATATTACTTATTGGATATAGTTCTATATTTAAAATGGGCCAAATCAAATTATTTTTGCATTGTTTCAGCTATAAGTAAGTGCTTTTTCCTATACTTAGTTCATCACTTAAATTATGAAGTAAATTTTAACTGTTATTAGAATATTCATAAGGCAATGTACAATTAAATGCATTCGATACATTCATCGTTAAATAATAACATTCACGTTTTGAGTATAGATTAACAAGTAAGTAATTTTAGTAATCGAAATATTTTTTCATTAACTATTAAATGTATGTAATTTGAATTAAATGATTGGTTGGTAAATGAAAATAATTTTAGATATAAAATAGTGAAAATGAAACAAAAAAAATTGAAATATCTTATAAGTTAGTAAAATAGAAGTTTTGTAATAATTTTCTAGATTCGTTGATTAATGAACGAGGCAAAAACTGTTTGTAAAACTGTATGCAAAATTTTTGCACATTTTAAAACGGCATTGACCATATCGGTTCATATGTACGGTCACACGCTACTTTTTTTCAATTCATAGTAACTTAAATTGTTAATTCAAATTTTTGGTGTGTTCTAAAAATACCTAGTGAGACAAAAAACATAAATTTATAAAATATTATCCTTGAAGAAATATAAAAGTTTTATAGAAATATAAAACAGATCTCTCTCTCTCTCTCTCTCTCTCTCTTTCTCCCTCTGCCTCTCAGTCTGTTTGTAACCAGTTATTGAAGGTTTTTTTAAATTTTAAATCATGACTTTTTAAGAATAAATGCTGCTAATTTTTCTAACTCATTTATGATTACTATTTATTTATTTATTTATTTTTTAATAAATTATGACAAATGTATTTGCTTAATTAATACCTTGTAAGTAAATGGTATCATATTTAATTTTGTGTTTCTATTATTATTGTATTATTGTTATTGTTATTGTTATTATTATTATTATTATTTTGCTTTTAAATACTCAACCAGCTCTAAATGTTCAAAATTTTCATCTTAAATCAGAATTCTTAACACGTCATTTCTATTAGAATCATTGTTAACTCTTTTATGATAAGTAAGTGTGTTAATAAATTTTCAATTAAAAAAATATTATTGTTAATTAATATTATTTAACTTGATTTAAAGAATTTTAGTGCTTTAATTTTCTATGACTATTTTACCCACAAGCTTTATTTTATTTTTTCTAGTACCATATAAAACATTACCTATTTAATAATAATGATCGATTAAACGCATATCATAACTTAAATTTAATAATTTAAATTTATTAAACATTTTGAATTTCTTTGACTAGCGACCTTCCTTTAACTTACATCCTTAAAAATTTGCTTATTATTGTAGTTAACGCTTTTAACGATATTTGTTTGTTGAAAATTTAAAAGAGAGAGAGGGAAACTGTTTCAACGAGCTGTTAATTGAAAAAAAAAAAAAAAAAAAAAATCGTATGTAAATAAAATTTCTATAAAATCATTTTTTTTTTTTTTTTTTTTTTTTTAATGAGATGCGCTTAAAAAATTCTGAAAAAAATGTTATTAATATTATTATTATTATTATTATTTATTGTAGCTATATATTTATGACATATATTTGAAACTTGCATAGGCTAGGATGGGGTAAATCGGTGGAAAATTTAGTTTTTTTGTTTTTTGTTTTTTGTTTTTTTAAGGACGGTGTACTATTGGTCTCATTCTACGGATTTTTACAATATCAGTTTTACGATAGTTGGACATTAATCGAAATCGAAAAATTATCGAAAATATAATTGAATAATTTGAAAGCGATGTTATAATAAAAAATAAAATAAAATTAAATTAAATTAAATAACCTAATAGTCTTCCGTACAAACTAAATTCTGCTTTTGCCAGAATTTCATCAAAATCATTTTTTCTGTTTCTTTTTCTTTCTTTTTTTTTTTTTTTTTTTTTTTTTTTTAAAGAAAGAAAAGAAACGAAAATTAATAATGATCAGTATCGTAAAAGATTTTTTTTTTTTCCAAAAACTTTTTTTTTTTTTTTTTCTCTCAGTAAATTTTTTAATCATAACTTCCATATAATAGCGAATTTTAAAAGAATATTTCAAATATTTCGATAAACGAAGAAAAATTTTTAAAGTTATTTATTTATTTATTTATTTTTAAATCATACTCATATTCTCAACACTTTTCTCATTGTAAAAATTGCTACAGCAGGGGAGTTCATTAATGTATCACTGAGTTGATTTCATAAATAAATAAATAAATAAAGTTTTATAGTAGTGCTCAAACAAGAATTAACACATATACAGAAAACATACTTTCATTTGAAAAATAAATAAATAATAATATGTCTTCAAAAAATGCGGTTAAAGATAAAAATTGCCAATTATGACCGTTTTTGTTTTGTGCACACCTCCTCATCAAAGACATAAAGTAAATGATTGATATTACTCTAAGTTACTAATTTATAGAATTGGATTAAAAAAAATACCCCCCCCCCCTCCTTTTTTTTTTTTTTTTTACTTTTACAGTATTTTTATTAGAAACATATAAAATTTGACAAAAATAGATGTTTTTGGATCTGAGCAAACTAAGTAAATTTATTACTTTAAAATTAGAAAATGTACTTTTAAGAAAATAATATCTTAAAAATACAATGGTAGGCCGTTTTTTAAACCTATATAAGCTCTAAAACAAACTTTCAAGCTGTTTACGCTTGTTATACAATAGTGCCTTTACTTTACTGTAAGTCCGCTTAAATAAGACCTATGTGCCTAAAACTGGCTTGATAAATATCCAAGTTAAAGCTAAAGGATCAAAAGAAAAATGCCTTAAGCAAGTTGTTTATAACATTTTGAAATAATTCTAAATAAAATAAATTGAAAATCTGTATATATATATAAATTACGTGTCACGATGTTTGTCCGGGGTAAACTCCTAAACTAAGGAACCGATTTTAATGAAATTTTGCACACTGTGTGCAGTTTGGTCCAACTTGAGAGATAGGATAGTTTTTATCTCAATTTATTGTCACAATATTGTTTTATTGCAATTATTTGTTAATTATAGACCTTTATTAAAGTTGCTCCAAAATATCTGTAAGTTCCATTAATTTAATTGTTGCCAAAAAAAAAAAAAATACGAGTTCATTTTCTTTCGACATAAAAGTAAATACATTTAATCAAACGTGAACGTTAAAAAATTATAAAAAGTTAAATTATACATCTCGCGAAAATTGACGTCATAATCAATTTAAAGATTTTATTCGCATTGATAAAGTATGTAGTTATACACAAGCGAAGTGTGACGTCACTGACAGTCTGTGAAATCAAGAAAAAGATTTCTTATGTTAATGGCCCATTGTATTTTTTGTAAAAAATTGTTAAAAACGAGGAAAATTATTTCCGGATTTTAATCCCCATATTTTTGTATAGATATGTATTATTTATCATGTGCATACGTTAGATTGAGTTATTTTGCTGTTAAATTGACAAAATTTTAATTTTAAATTTCAAAGCTCTGTCGTCCTTGGAGTTTTTCGTATTTGGCGATCAAAAACGTAACACGAAAATATACAAGCTAGATGTATATTTTCGTAATATGTATTGTGTGAAATATTGTTTCATATTACTCATTACTCTCTTAATATAAGTTGTTAAAATAACCATGATTTTTGAAAGGAATTAAATATGTGCGCCAGATAATTTGGCGATATTATTTTTTTTTTCCGCCAAGGATGATAGATATGAAATTTATTCCGCTGCAACATGTTAATATCTTATATCAGATACATTATGTATATGTTACAATTTATTTCACGTGACACGTGTGTTAAAAATTTATTTACGACATAACCTTGCTTTTTCAATTTTTGTTGCATTATTCTAATTTGTATCACTTCGTTTTCTTTAAGAAATTTGTTATCTATACATAACGTTCTAAATAAAAAGTAACCATTTCAATACTTTAAACCTTATTTAAAAGTCTGTTTTATTTAACATTAAAATTTTAAAACTTAATTTAAAACTTATTTAAAAGTCTGGAAGAGTTTAGGACTGTTTATTTGTTTTGTAACGCTAATCTATATGATCGATGTTCGAAACTTTAATTAATTATTTCTCTTATTTTTCTTTACTTTTTCTTTAATAACTTACCAATTTAACGTTCCTGATTAAATTTGTGATTTATATATGTATTTTGCATTAAATTTTGACTCATATTTATTGCTGAAAATGCGATCTTAAAATCTTGCAATTTTCTTATCTTAATCCTCAGTGCTTTCCTTCTTGATTAACTTGAATTTACTATTAAAATTTTAACATACTCAGAATCTTCTCACCACTTCGTTAAAATATATTATCTTTTCAGTAATATATTAATCAGTATATCCCCACAACGATATTTGGCAATTTTTTGTTGGCGATTATGGCTAAATCATAAATCTATAAATGATAAATGATAATCTAAATCATAAATCAAAAACATAAAATAATAAATCCAAAATAAAAAACATATAGGCTGCTATATTATATCACAAACAGTCCAGAGCGACATCGTTATCGTTCAAAACGGCGCCAAAGAAAAGATGTGGGGATATACTGATACTGAAGTTATAATTATCCGAATATAATTACTGAAGTTATATTATAAGTTATAGTTGTGGGTAACAACAATAGTATTTCCCCACAACTGTATTTGGTGACTATGGCTAAATCATAAATCTAAAAATCATAAATGATAAAATCATAAGCTAAATCATAAATCTAAAATAAAAGCATGCAGGTTACCGTATTTTATTGCAAAGAATCCAGAACGACTTCGTTATCGTTCAAAAAGGCGCAAAAAAAAAAAAAAAAAAAAAAAAAAAAAAAATCGCCAAGTCCAGAGTTGGGGAAATACTATATACCTTATCAAATTATCAACGTATTACTTAGCCGCAGCAACGCGTGGCCGGGTCTGCTAGTACAATATATATATATATAAAGTTCCACTATTTTCCCCACATGGGGTAATTTAGAGGTAAAAAATTCCACCCCCACACCCAGGTACTCTTTAACATAAAAAAAATAATTGCATGTAGTAATTATGGCTCATGATATACTTTTTCTTGCGATAACATATTTCGCGAAAATTTTCAAAACCTGTGTGGTCTACATGTTTTGTTTTATAAAAACGAAAAAAAAAAATTAAGGTTCGCAGTAATTGAAAAAAGGGTACAAACTTTTCATTTTTTCTATTTTTGGATGCGATAGATATTTAAACAGGGATATTTTTTATTATTAAGAAACGTATTAAGCAATATTTTGGTATTATTAAAATTTATTTAATAAATTATAAAAAGGATCATATATATATTTAAAAACTTGCCTCCGATTTACCCCATCCTATACTATTTACAGGCATGAGAATTTTCCGCGGATCCGCGATTTTCCGCTTTTTTGCGATTTTCGTTAATTCCGCGGTCCTCCAATAACGATCAGTGTTCAAATGCTCCACGAAAAATTTTAGATTCTCAATCTTTTTCCATCCAAAATATTAATGTCAATATTCATTTTAAACATGGTTTACCGGATTCTATAACATATAAAAGAACAGAATTATTCAATATTTTTCACTCATGTAATTTTTTTTTTTTTTTTTTTTTTTTTTTTTTGTCCCTTCCCCCACCCCCTTTTTTTTTCCATCTCTAACCATTGCCGATCAAATGTTCTGCGGGAAACCTTTAATTTTGAATATTTATCCATCCACAATATTAATTTTAAACTTAATTTATGATATTCTAGAACCCATAAAGAAGTAGAATTGTGTTTAATATTTCTCTCGTGAACTACTTTCTTCCCATCCCCTCCCCACCCTTTTCCTATTTTCCACCACCAGCCAATGATTAAATGTTGATTGCTAGCTTATGGTTTTTTTTTTTTTTTTTTTTTTTTTAACACGTTTTATTGTGTTGATGTGCATTGTTCTTTTAGTTTAACTTGTCACTTTAAAAATATTTTGTATAGCTTTTCCTGTGAGCATTATTTTTCATTTAAAATAATTTTTATGAACGTACATTTGTATAGTTTTCCCCGCGCGTGTTACTTTTCTTTTAAAATTAATTTTATGAACACGCGTGTTTCCTCTTTTTTTAATTTTCTGCACTCTCATGCCTGTATTTAAGCAAATTTTTTTTTCCCGCCTTTGTCCCGTATTCATGTTACTACAGAAATCTAAGTTGTCTTGTCCGTAGCTTAAATAAGTGAATAAAAATTTAATAAAAAGAAAAGAAATAATAATAACAAGAAAAGCGACGCTGGGGAGGGGGGTCGGAAAAAAATTGCAATATACAAATCAGATTCGAAAAAATTTAGAAATAATTTGCTTTTCTTGTCAGTTGTCTTCTTTTCTTCTTCTATCTTTGCTTTTATATGGCCAGTCATCCACTAGGATAAATGGTATAAACGTCTTCGTATTAATATTTTTCTTACACTACTCCTTTGTTTCGTCTACAACAAGAAAATAAAAGAATGAAATCATAAAATCATTGAAAATTTAAATTAATTTACAATAAGAACAAACTTATAAATTATTCAAATTAATCATAAAAACAAAAAATATGTTTTTAATGAAATTATGCTAGAATATTACATAAGTAAAATACTCATGACATTATTTTATATATATATAAAACTTTTTTTTATTTTTATTTAAAAACACATCTTATAACAAAATAAAAATAATAATTTTTTTTCATGCTCTTTTCTTTCTCCTTGTTCATTTACAGATTGATACACTTAATTTCTTATAATAATTTTTGTTTTCTTTATTATTAATGTCACTTTAATCCCTTTAAAATAATTTCTTTAATGTTTTTGTGTATATGTAATACTTTTACTTTTTATTTAATGGAATATGTGAGATATCGGTACATCTAAGATAAATTTGAAAGAGAATATTTAAATATACGAATAATAATAATAATAATAATAATGAAAATTGTTTAATTATTATTATTATTATTATTCAGTTTCAAATTGAATTTTATATTATTTATACTTATTAAGACGGTGGCCTATTTTATTTATTTATTTATTTATTTATTTATTGTTTTCAGACAAATCGGACAAAATGATTTTTTTTCCCCTTTAGCATCAAGTTAACACTTTCGCGATCGCTGACGTAGATTCACCATTTGAAAATCTCTAACTCCTCCAGTGGGCATTTCTTTTACAATTCGTATATCATTTATTTCTTCAAAATATACACAATATTACTATTTGTACAACCAATGTACTATGGATATAAAAAATTTGATTAGAAAGAGTATAACTATAATGTATACCCATTTGTAATATGAATCTGAATATGGAAAATTCTGTTCTGAAATATTGTAACTTGGGAGAATAATGCCCACAGGTGGATCTTTCTGTCAAAAAGACAAAAACATGCGATCGCGAAAGTGCTAAAATACGCAATTTATAACTATTTGCAAAAAGAAAATAATACATAAATTTAAAAATAAATAAATAAATAAATAAAAAATTCACTTTCTATTCAGTCATATTAAAAAAAGAAGTAATTTGATAAAGAATGAACAGCGTTGATATATATATTTATTTATATATTCTCTCTCTCTCTCTCTCTCTCTCTCTCTCTCTCTCTCTCTCCTGCATATTGAATAGACGAATTCATCAATATCTCCGACTTCCGGTTTCGATGGATTTACACGTTTGAGAAGTTCAGAACACGATTTGAGCATTTTATAAAATGTCTGTCTGTGTGTCACTCTGTGCGTGGGTGTGAGAGGAAGGCAAACATTTTGTGGCAGCTCTAGCTCAAGATACAATGCACAGAATTTTATATAAATATGTATGTTGTTGCCATCTCATTTTTTCTTAATTTTTAAAATGACAGCCCAAGACAAAATTTTTGTATAAATGTGCACAACGACAATTATTACCATGTTTTCATTAACTTCGATTCTTGTTTGTTTTTCCGGTACAAATCTTGGAATCGATTTTTAACTAACTTCTCTACTAGCTAGACATTTGAAACTTTCAGAATAGCTCGGAACCCGATGACAACATAATACTTCGAAGCCCAATTTTCGAATTTTTGATTAGTTTTCTTTTAATTAATTAAAATATAAAAATAATAACCTCCTAATAGCTTTAAAAATAGCCATTAAAATATTAGCTATAATTTAATTGTTGCAAAATAAATAAATAGATAAATAAAAATAAATAAATAAATTACGAGTTCATTTTCTTTCGACATAAAAATAAATACATTTAATTAAACGTGAACGTTAAAAAAAAAAAAAAAATGTAAAAATTTAAATTATGCATTTCACAAAAATTGACGTCATTATCACTTTAAAAATTTTATACGCAGTGATAAAGTGCTAATGTAGTTCTATAGCTATGATTCAACAGAAAATTTAAAAACATGGTATTTAAAAAGTTTTTTATCTTATAATTATTTTTAATAGATAATTTTGAAGTTAAAAATAATTGTTTAAAATATCTTAGACAACAAGGCATTGTTATTAATCTTATTATTTGTTTTCATTTGTAAAGGGGAAAAAAACTGAAAAAATGCATTTATTAGAATATTGTCTTGGACTTTCTTTCGACATTGGGTGTTTTTTTTCCACGACATTTACTTTTCTGGGATTAAAATCGTCAGCATTCATTATATAAAATGATTTAAAATAATAATAATATTAATAATAAATACTATGTGAGAGTAAAATATAGAAGAAAATTTTGTTATGGCGATAACCTACTAGTTTTATTTTATATATAATAATGTCGATTACAATCATATTTAGCTAATTAATTTTAGGACATTTTTGCAAGTTCTGTAATTTTTTATACAAAGACGATAGTAGAGACGTATAATCAATTTCTCTCATCGTTAAAAGGTTTTTTTTTTTAAGGTAAGCATTATACATAAGCTTAAATGTTTATGTTTTAAAAAATTAAGAATTTTCTAAAATTATTTTATTTATCATCAAATTATGCGTCATATTATTTCAAAATTGCAGGTAAAATTGTGATAATTCTGTTTATTATCGTTAAATTTAAATTAATAAATATTATTTAGAAAACACATTTCACAATGAACTTATTGGTTAATATGAGCTCAGGTTACTAATTATTGTCAATTAAATAAGGACTGTATTCATGCATGGTGTCGTTTACAAAAGGGAAGATCATCTACTTCTAGAAATTTCCTAAATAATAATAATAAATAAATATATATATATATAAATTGTCTATATACTGAGATTAATGCTTTTTCTTCAAAGATGGAGACATTATTTCATAAAGAAATATTCTAATTATTACATTGATTTGTGCGATATATATATATATATATATATACAGTCGAACCTCATTAACATAAATCTCAAGGGGAATAAAAAATGCATTCATGTTATAAGTAGTTCACGCTATCAGTAACTAATCTTCATATAACTAAACTAATCCTCATTTTGAAGGGGATTGTGAATACAGTTCATGATAAAAGTAATTCACGTTAACGAGGTTCGACTGTACATATATATAATTTGTTGTAATCTCGAGACTTTATTTGAATTAATTGTATATGAAAAAGATGTATATTTAAAAAATAATAATTTGTAAAAATAACAAGAATCAAAATTAATTTATTAAATTTTAATTTACATCTATTTTTTTAAGTTATTTAAGCGATTCTTTAAATGAGAATATTAACATAAAGAACGAAACAGCAATTTTAAAATTATTAATTCTTTGTTTAAGTAAACACTTCAAAAATGCATGTTAAACTAGTATATTTCGGTGTTCATAAAATTTCTTTTATTTCATTCCTATAACAACGCCGCCTATCGAATGACGTGCACAAATATTTAAATATAAATTCGCTCATTAAAGACTTTATATATTCAATTTATCACAGTTTTATTAATCTACTTATGCTGAGAATTAACCATATGGAAAATCGCAAAAGGTGAGTCATAGCACAGTCGCCTGTAGGCTGATATAATATCCAAATTAAATTAGCAAAAATTTTCATAATGGGCACCATACAAATCAAGTTTGGCGCATTTATGCGCTATAAAAGCTCGAGGTATAGCATTCTCGTAAGGGGAAAATTTCCGCGTAGCATCGCAACTAGACAGCCGATATTCATCCAACGAAATTAGCATAGTATTTCACAATGAATCTCTCACATATTACACTTTCGGCCATTATCCTCAACAGAAACTGAGATATAGCCCTGCCGTAACGAGGCCAGATCGAAGTATAGCATTTCTACATGATAAGTGTTTTGCACCAAAAGTTGGCACACAGAGAAAAAAAAAATTATATATATATATATATATATACCACCTTCATCTAGAATGAATAAGTGGTCATTTTCTAAAACCCTAAACTAGAAATATAGATTTCCGAGCTATGCGCATGAGGCACGCCAATAAACTGAAATGATTTAGAAATGATTTAGAAATGATTTAGAATTTCTAGTCTACACATTTCTAGATGATGAAACAATATTCTGAATCTTTTGTATTGCGAGAAATTCTCGCTTGATTTTTTTAGAATTGGCTAATAAACCAAGATTATAGTTGCTGAAACCCGCTTCTTGTATTCTCATTTATTTCCAGAGATTTTTAAATAGCTTTGCCTCGATAATATAGGCAAACGCACTAGAATTCTAATAGGGGTTTCTAGAATTCTTTTTCAATGGGGACTAGAAAATTATGTGCATTAATTCTTGAGCTGGAGCTACCACAAAATTTTTAACTCACACACACAGAGAAATATATTAAAATTAGTTAAATCGTGTTCAGGACATCTGAAATACCTAAATACGTGTAAATCCATCAAAAACCTGTAATCGGAAATTTTTATGAACCCAATTCTTTCTACTATGAATTTAGAAAAAAGTAAAAATTATGAATTCTGATCTATATTTTTTTTATATAAAAGTTAACAAGAACTTCAAAAAATTAAGTAGCGTATTTGCAGTTCACAAATCACTTAAAATTGTCAAGTGAAATTATAATGATAAACTTTTCACCTTTACCATTTCAGTTTTTTCACTTCAAAGAACGCGTAATATGTTAGTACTTAATAAAATAACTAAATAAATAAATATCCCCCCAGACTCTTTATCTATTAGTTTAAATATTAATTCAGTTAATAATTTACCGAGTTTTAAATACTTAATTTTTCGCAAGTTATTTGTTCCTCGTAAAAAAAAAATCCCGGATATTTTCGTAAACGACGTAATGTTTTTTTTTTTTTTTTTTTTTTTTTTCCGAAAAACAAATGGCAACAAAACCTTTTGAATCTTAAATAATCCTAATTAATTTTGTTTACCTTTTATCAAGAAAACACTTCCTTAAGTGGAACGCTTATGTTATAGTGACAGAAAAATATTGCAGCATTTGTTTTATTTATTTACTTTTTCTTTTCATCTAATTTTAATAACATTTCAAGCCTTCTAAAAAAAGAGTGTTTTTTTTTTCCCCAAACCTTCTTTGTGATCATTAAAAGCAAAATTACACATAATTTAATAAACAGGAAGTTATGCTTTTTTAAACCGGAAAAGATATTTGAGATAGAAATAATAATAATAATAATAAAATGGAGTAAACATTACTCATAACAGCATTTTTTTTTTCGTTTGTTTGTTTCATGAGACAAAACAAATATCATAATTCCTCTTATGGAAGTAATTTATTTATTTATTTATACTCAGATTATTATCTCTTTGTTTTTGGTAGTCTTCACTTCACTGGAAAAAGGCTTATAATTGCATTCTACAGAAAATTATTTTTTCCGATTCATTTAAATGTTTAAATTTAGAAGTTTTTCTTTTTAAAAGAAATATAAACATTATGTTAATTCTGTGATTTCAACAAGTTTTGGTGAACTTTACATATACATTTTTTTTCCTTTTACTTTTTTAAAGCTTTTAGGATGTAGTAAGTACTGTTTGTTTTGTTCATGTTTTTATTAATAATCCTAAGTCATAAATATTTATTTATATTAATTTTATTTAAGGGGTCAGATAACTTTTGAACCGTCGAAAAATATTAGCAAAAGAATATTATAAATTTACTTACAATAACTTGAAAAATAATTACTTGTAAAACTTGGTAATTTTTATCAGGTTTTTAAAAAGGTTTTAACTACCTATCCTATTGTAACTTTTAGAATTTTTCATTTTTTATTTAATTAATTTATTTTTTCATAAATGTCAGAGGTTTTTTTTTTTTTTTCTGTTTTCAGTTTTGTCGATATCAACCTTACGTGCAGGATTACATACAGAATGTACATCACAGGAAACTAAAAAAAAAAAAAATATATATATATATATATATGTGTGTATATATTTTATATATATATATATATATGTGTGTGTGTGTATATTTTATATATATATATATATATATATATATATATATATACTTGGGGAAATACTATATAACTAAAAAGATGAAAATAAATTTTGCTAGAAAGCCCATTCTTTTAAAAAAATATTATTATTAAAAAAATTATCACTGTTTTACAGTAATTATGACTGTGATTAAAAATTTTTATTGTTAAAAGGCTAAGTTATTCGTTATTTCGTACATTTATATGTCATGTTAAAAACTGATAAACTTTCATTAAATTCTGGCTTTCTGTCACGGAGGTATTGTGTGTGTAAGATTATATATTGACAAAAAGTTCTCTCTGACACTTTTATAAAAAATAAATTAATTAAAAAAAAGTAGCATTGTTTTAAAGAGTAAAAAAAGAGTAATTGTAGAGAGATAAAACCTCTTTAAATATCTGTTAAATTTTACAAGTTTAAAAAAAAATATTTTTTAGGTTACTGTAAATAAAGTCGTGGTTATTTTCCTCATAATGTTTCCAGTACAAAAATACACGACCCCTTAAACGAATTAGCATTCATTATTTAATATAAAATAACAATAAATTAATTTAGGTGCCCTAATATACGGTTTAGGTGCGTTATTTATATGCTTTACAAACTGAGATATAGCCTTCTTGGATGTAAGGTTAAAATTTCAGCATAGTAGCGCTACCTATCAGCCGATATGCACCCGACTAGAATTAGCATAGTGTTTCATAAGGGATTTCTGACCTATCACATCTTTGTGCAATTACCGTAATAGAAGCCGAGATATAGAGGACATCGAAGTATAGCATCGATACCTCCGTAAGTATTGAAAATAAATTTTAAGTATTAAATTTTAACACTTAAAACGTTCATTTTATTTCATTTTTAAATGAAATATCAAATCAGTATCGAGCAATCTACTTTTTTAAAAAAAGTATGCCTCGAAGAAAAAAAAAAAAAAAAACGGACTGTATTTAAAAAAAAAAAAAAAAACTTTTTTTTTTTTTTTTTTTTTTTAAACTTATTTTTGATTTTAAAGAACTTCTACTCCCCTCTTTTAGTCGTTTCCTTGATACTTTAAGATATTCATTACCGATCTAGATTAAAACTTCATTCTTGTTACAATGAGAATATCGGAAATTTTTGTTTGCGCTGTGAATGAATTTTTGTATCCGCTGTGTACGATATCGATTAATTTATTTGACTTACGAATGTTTTCAGTGTAATAGTAGCCTACGGGTTTCCAACGAATCCGTTTAGTTTCTTTTTCCTAAAATATGAATTTAATGACATTCCGTGTAATTTTTAAATTTTCATTTTAATTTATTTTAGGAAACGATATCTGTTTGAAACTCAGGATCCTAATTAGATTTAGTTACTCCTTATGTGCCCAGATATTGCTTGCTTTTTTAACATGAGAGTATATTTGTTATTTTAGAATTGACATAATTTAATAATTTTGATGGTAATAATTATAAACCCACGCTTTGATGTCTTTTATTTAACTAATTATCTTTCTTGATTTTTTCCAATATCAGTTATTATTTATTTATTTATTTATTAATATTTCTGATTTTCTGTGATCCCTGGTTTCTACTGGCTCACCAGCGGCCGAGCGGTTCTGCGCTCAAAGGTGGCAGACGTGAGGTACCGGGTTCGATCCCAAGTCGCGCTCATCGGCCTAGCCGTTCGGAGTTTTCCTTGTTTTTCTCCGAAGCTTCCGTAAATACGGGCTAGGACCCCTTAAAAAGACCCCCATGGCACATTTCCTTAGGCCTAGGACCCCAGTGCAGTCAATCGGCCTTAATCCCTAATTACCTGGTTTCTATTAAAGTGTATTTAGCGGTTCCTTAATTAAATACCACTTTTTTTTTTTTTTTTTTTTTTTTTTTTAGAAAAATTCAATAAACGTTTGCAGTGATTTCCGATTCACTGCAAACGACTACTGATTTTTTTCTATTTGCTAAAATATGAATTTAATGATATTCTATGTAATTTTTAAGTTTTCATTCTAATTTATTTTCGAGAATGATATCTGCTTGAAACTCAGAATACTGATTAGATTTAGTTATTCTTTATATGATTAGTAACCGACCTCTTTTAGTATGACAGTATTTGTTATTTTAGAATTTGATCTACACTCATGAAAATCTCTTCAGTTCGTGCGACGTGGACCTATAACATATATACCATCATTAAGCACAATCGAATGAAGCGTAAAGACGCTATCGTGTTTACTCACACACACACATACATACATCAGCAAAAAAATTGGCAAAAATGAATTCAGGACACCTCAAAATGTATAGGTACATCAAAATCTGATAGTTGAACTTTTTCCTGATCACAATACGTTCTTTACATAGTACATACTTGAAAAGTAAAAATGGAAGCACTGTATCAAGATATATAAATATCAAATAAAATAAAAAAATATATATATTTGATTCAAAAAGGCGTAATAATCTTTTTTTTTTTTTGGCCTAGTGCAAGTATTTTTGTAATTCAATTAGACATACTATTTTATTACGTAACCTATATTTTAAAATATATTAAAGAACATTCTCATCACCGCCTCTCTCAGAATATTAATAAAACAACAACCATTGTTCCGAGAATAATAACTTAATGATTTTTTTCGTCACGTTAGAGAGGCGTTACTTTCGCGAGACATAAGGAGCTTTTGAATTAAAAGTTATTATTATATATTTCGAAAATGAATAAATTCTGTGGAACTATTAAAAAAACTACATCAGATTTCATAAAAGTGAATTATTTATTACTATTATTATTATTGTTGTTGTTGTTGTTTTTAAAATGCTATAGCATTTTCAAAATATCGCTTATTCTTTCGTTTTCATATTAAAATGGCTGTCGCTAACTTGTAAGGACATTTTTTTTTAATTAAATGTTACTCACTAAATTATTGTAAAGTTTGCCTAATCGTGTGTCTATCTAATCGACTGTCATATTGGTATATCAAATATCATCCTTCAGAATTATTAGTGATTGATTATTGGATAAAAAAATTCCTTATGGTCTGGAAACACTGATTAAAATATATGATGTGCGGAAAGGAAAAAAAAAAAAAAATTCCTTTGATATAGAAACAAGAACGAAAAAATATGTGGTTCACATAGATTCTTAACACTTTCCAAGTGTACGCACTAGAGATGCCAGATGGTCGAAAATTATTTCCTCAAACAGGTCTTCAAATTTCCCCAAATCAGGTTTTTTTTTTTCGAAAAAATCCCCTACTTGATTTCTACTAAAAGGGAAAATAAAAATTAAAAAAAAATATATATATATATATATATATATATATATATATCAAGCAGATTTTTCTATGATTTAAGCTCAGATTTTTCCCCAAATGAAGGCAATCTTTGAAAAAAATCCCCAAATAACAATAAAGCCATTGAAAGTCGTAGAGATAAATCATTACGCTGCCAACGTTGACAGAAAGTTGAAGAACTCCCCAAATGTGTCCCCAAAAATTTTAGAATTCCCCAAAAAAGCCCCCACAAACATTTGGTCCCCAAAATTATCCCCAGAAGCCTCAAAAATCCCCAAAATGGGGACAAAATCCCCAATCTGGCATCACTGGTACGCAATCGTTTAACATTCAGTAAGCTACGGATCACAAAACGGAAAGAAAGGTGTGAAATACAGACAGATAAACTAACTGAATTCAGAATTACACGCAAATATTGTTGGAAAAAAAAAAAAAAAAAAACGCTTAACAAAACCGAAAATGCAATTTTAGAAATTTTTAACTGTAGCCCTTAATGTAACAGATTATTTTTACGTGGGCATGTAAATCTTAATCATAATCATTACTATATTAAATATAAAGCATTCCTTGTGTATATGAATGCTAAATGTTTATTTCATTGTGATTTGTACACAATAAAAGTATAAAATGTGATTTATAGAAATAACTCTCGTAGAATGCAATGCTTTGGAATTTTTTTGGATGTCCCTGTACAGAAATCAGTAGTTGTATTTACCCCATTTGAAATCGAGAGCATTCCTTAGTAAACTTGAATAATGTATATCAGTTTCAAAATATTCCATGAATACTTGCGGAAGATAGAGAACAGACAGAAAGACAGACATATAAACGAATTGATATCATAATCACTCTTAAACATTGGTAGAAAGTGTTAAAAACGACTAATTCAAACAAAAATGCAATTTCAGCCATTTCCAATTATAGCCATCAATGTAACTGAATATTTTTGTGTGACCCTATAAATCTTAATGCTAATTATTCTACATTCGATAGAAAGAATTTTCTTGTGCATATGTATTGTTAACGTCAATTTCATTATGATTTGCATAAAATAAAAGTGTTAAAACATGATTTATAGAAATACCTATCCTAGGTCGCAATGCTTTGAAATTTTTCAGGTGTCCCTGTAGAGAAACCAGTGGTGGTATTTACCCCCATTTTCAATAGGAGCATCCCATAGTGAACTTGAACAACATATGTCAGTTTCAAGAAATTCCATTACATGAGTTAGAGTGCAGACAGACAGACAAACCGAAGTCACTAACACTTTTCATAGTGAACTTGAATAAAGTATATCAATTTGAAGGAATTCCATAAAAGTTTGCAGGAGTTGGAGCGCAGACAGACGGACAGACAGACAAACCGAAGTCATAAACACTTTTCAGTTTTGTTAGAAAGTGATAAAAAAAAAAAAAAAAAAAGAAAAGTTAAAAAAAGTATAAACAGACGGTGGATTTAAAATCTAAAGGTATAAAAGTCTAATTACTTTACTTAATTCTTGAGTTACTCTCCAGCTTCTCACAAACAATTTTTAGATTTCTTTTTTTAATGAATACTTCCCTTTCTTTAATAAATGTATGTAATTTAAAGTATAAATTTAGGGGAGAGAATTATGCTCAATAGTTACTTTATGCCAATACTGCAAAATAAAAATTTAGTTTTCTTAAAATGATTTAAAGAGTGTAATAAAAAAAGAGAGAGAAAGAAAGGGAGTGTTTTTAAGCTAAATATTTTCGCTTTGATTTTATTGTGAAAACTCTTTTTTATATTTAAAATCTTAATTTTGATTTCTTTTTTTATTTAAATCTTAATCTTAAAAATTCTTATTAAATCTTAATCTTAATCTAATTAAATCTTAAATAATTTACTTAAATCTTAACATTTAATCTTAAATTTACTTTTAACCTTTATGATTGCAATTGAAAATACATTGCGCAAGTTTTTCCGCAAAATTTTCTTCACAGTAGAACAAAAGAAAAAAAAAAAAGTTCGATTACTAACCTGTTAGCAGAAATTACGACATAAAAAAGGTTCTGAAGATAAGCCTTTCTTTTTGAAACTTTCAGGCCTACAAAAATCTGTAAAATAAACATAATTTTACGATTTTTATTTATTTATTAAAGATTAGCTTACACATTTTATTAAAACCTTTGTAATTTGATTAGATTTTTTGTAAATCAAATGAAGTTTTAGTTGCATAATACTTAACGGCTCATAGTTCATATTTTGCTTTCTTGGATTTTAAATAAAAGTAAAAATTTTTTTTTAAATGTAGCACCCCTCCCCCCCCCCCTGTCTAGCTTATTACTTTTATGAAAAAATATTTTAGAAAAATAAAAGATATATAGATTAAAAATCAATTATTTTATAAAAATTGGTGTTAATAGTAAATCTAATCGAAAAATTTAATTCGTTTAATTTTACTTTTTACACAGATATTGCCAGTTCTTTAATACAAAACGAATGTGGGATTTTTCATATAATAAAGAAAGAAAGAAAGAACGAAAAAGAAAAGAAAAAATACTTTAGTAAAAATGCTTTTTTTTTTTTTTTATTATTATTATTATTTTAGAAACATAATTTTTCTTTGCAGTTTTCAGTACTTTTTACTTTATATTACTATTAATTAGTTTGATCATATAATAAGAAGTAATTAAGTAATAGTAATCGAATCACACATTGCATGTTTACGTTTATCTAACTATTAATAAAAAATAACCGTTAATAACAATTATGTTTCATATTCATTTTTAAGAATGGTTATTAAAGTACACATTTTATGCTATTTCTTCTAAAATAACAATATAATGGGATGTGATTAATATTAATATATTTTTTTCTGTATAACTGTCCATAGCCATAGTAGTTGAAAGCAGTTCCAATATAAAAAATACCAGTATTTACCCCAAATTTAAAATTTAAATAGAAATTTACATTCTATTGTATTCAGAAAAAAGAAAAAAAGAAAAGAAACTATTATTTATTATTATCATAAACTTCAATTGGTTTATTCTTTTTTGAAAATATAAAATATTACAATCAGAACATTTCCTTTTAATTATGTGCTTTAAAGTTTTGATATAATTGATCGCATTTACTGTTAGGATTTTATTTATTGAATATTATTCAAATGAGAAGCATTTTTGTTTATTCTGTGATATCAACAACTAACAATGCGTTATAAATATTCTTATGGATGAATTCTTATTTACGGCATTTCATAAATATTATAAATATAATATTTTGATACCTATTTGATGAACTATATTAATAAAAAGTTAAGTTTAGAAAGGGAAAGAAAAAGTAATTAAATGTCAAAATAATTCTGCAGTAATTATCTTTTATAAGAAGAATTAGTTAATGAAACCAGCTTGCCTGTAAAAATAAATAAATAAATAAATAAATAATAATTGAGAACAAAACGGTAGTCATAATTTGGTATTTGTAATTTTTAGTTTATGAATCCATTTATAGAATTATTTTATGATCAATAAATTGATTCAATACTCAGCCAAAATAAATTTATGTAGTAGAAAAATAAATATGTTCTAATAGTTTTCGTTTTGTTTTTTCAAAATAAATGCAGCGTGAAATTTTTTGTTAATCAGAAAGTTCAAACTATTGAAACCAAAATAATTCATTTATTTATTTTATGTATGAAACTATTTTTCTTTTTGTTATTACTATTCATTTCCATAAATAATGAAAAAAAAAATTGCTTAATAAAGAAAAGAATTCTGTTAAAGCAATTTTTTAAATATACATATCATTTCATTTTTACTTCCTTTTCACTTTTCATAGATGTCCACATTTTTTATATTTCATTACTCTTTGCGGATACAACCCTAAGCAAAAATCACAAATGAAAAATAAACTTTCGGCATCATGTCTGTATGAGGGAAAAAATAATAATAACACCAGAAAAAATATCAAAGAAAAGGTATTTTGCATTTTCTATTTTATTGCACTTTTGTTGTTCGTGTACTTCTTCACACGTATCATTTCCTTTCCGATTTTTTTTTTTTTTTTTTTTTTTATCTCTCTCCTCTCCACCTGATGTTTTGTGATCATGGACCACATCAATGTAATATATTGCTTTTACCGTTTCGATGGTAAAAATTTATCATATGGTCTTTTAGAAACACTTTGTCGTGTTGTAACCGTTTGGGCGTTAACGAGCTAGATAAGGGATATTTTGAGATTTACCTTTTTTTTTTTTTTTGGTAAAAAAGAGGTGATCATTTTTGCGGCGACCCACCTGCAGAGTTCAAAATTATTTCTGATTACCCCTTTTTTTTTAACCCCGTGAGACTGAATTTTGTTCGTTTTTTTTAACTGCCTCCCTCCACGTGACGCATATCTGTATGCTCTTTCGCGATAGAGAAGTAGATGCATATTTAAACATCCGACTGTAAACCCGATGGAGAAGAGTATTAAAAAAGCTAATAATTTTATCTTTTTTTATACATTTTTTATAGCTGTTTTTTCTTGCGCTCTCTCTCTTTTAAGTAAGTTATGTCGTTTTTGTCATCAACTTTACTGCAATTTGTACCGAAATAAAATTTGTTATGCAACCTAATCTTTGAATATTAGCGTAAAATGTGTATAAAAGTACAAGAACTTTTTTTTTTTTTTTTTTTTTTTTTGGGGGGGGGGGGGTAATACATGCATATACAGGGATATTTTTTTTTAAGAGAATATTGTCACAATTTTAAAACAGACCCTTTTTTTTTTCTTGTGCTTGTAATATATAAAGTAAAAACTTTCATAAGTATTACAATCATATTTTTTTTCTCTGTAATTTACTTCTGCTATTTATTTATTTTATTTTATTTTTATTTTTTTTTTTTTACAAATGTTTATTGTGGTAATATGTAAAAATAAAAACTTATACAAGAGTTGTATTTACAGTCATACATTCCCTTAATTGTTTTCAATATCTTAAAGCAGCTTTTCCTTTCCATTATTGAATTATAAATAAAATAATTTCTCTAGAATATTAATTATTTTTATTGTTGAAGGATATTTTCAGTAAAAGAAGATGTTAAGTAGAACTTATATAGTATGTTTATACAGTTAAAGTGACTCTACATGTTCCTGTCTAGAGCCTGAGTTATAGCTATAATATAATTATATAGAGAAAGGTTTTGTGACAACCACAAAATAGTCTATTTTCAGTCACTTAAAAGAACTTTTTTATTCCGTTACTTATTTTGAAATTAATATTATTATTATTTTTAATATTAATTATTTTTGTTGCTGATGGGCATTTTCATTAATAGGAAATATTACATACGTATGCAAAGGGATTTAGGTTAAAGTGTCATTATCACTTCATGTCTAGAGTATAAATCATAGCTATAATAGAATTATATAAAAATAAGTTTTGTGACAATCACAGTACAATTTATATTCAATAATTTATTTATTTATTTATTTTAATTTATTATTCATTTAATAATAAAATTATTTTTGTAAAATGTTAATTATTTTATTGTTGAGGGATATTAATAGGAAGTATTATGTAGTTTACAACGAGATTTAGATTAAAATGACATTTTCAAATTAATGTCTAGAGCCTAAGTTACAGCTGTAATATAAAAATGAGTTTTGCGATGACCACAGTATAATTTGTATTAAATAACTTAAAAAATAACTTATTTAATTTAATATCCATTTATAAATGAAATTACTTGTGCATTATTATTATTATTATTATTATTATTATTATTTAGTTTTTTTAGTAGATATTTTTGAAATAAGAAAAGCTAAATATGCATACAAGGTTATTATAGTTTGGATAACATTATTGATATATGTCTAGCATCAAATTTATACCCATATTAGAATTATATAGAAAATAATTTTGTAACGGTCATAGTATAATTTGTTTTCAATATAGTTGAGAATATCTTTTTTAATTTCAATTTAATAAATGAATATATATATATATATATATATATATATATATATATATATATATATATATATTGAAAACCTTTTCAAACATTCAATAGAGGAAAACAAGAAACATTGAAAAAGATAAAACAGAAAAATTCAAAAAGAGATTGCGACTATCAAATATCCATAAATTGAAACATGCAAATTCATTACGTTTTCAAGGGTGTAGAATGAATGTTGCATGTAAAGTAGGTGTTATTTCTGTCTTGTTGTATGCAAATTGCTAAATATTTACAACAAGCTACACCCTATAACACCACCAAAAAAGAGAAAATTAAAACTGAAAAGATATGTGAAAACCATATGAAAATCAAACATTTTGATTCATGCAGCATATTCAATATTATTAAAGGAAATACTAATAAAAATAGTTAAATGAAATACTAGTAATTATAACATACATTACACATGAAAAACTTGTATAAGTAGCTTGCACGCTTGCATGTAAAACCAGAACACGAGACTATATATATATATATATATATATATTATTCAATTATTCATTTACAAATAAAATTATTATTATTTTTAGAATGTAAATTATTGTTGAATTATTTATTTATTTATTTATTTATTATTATTTTTTTTAATTAAAGCACATTTTCAGTAAAAATAACAGTAAAATACGTATACAGGGTGATTATATTTAAAGTAATTGGTTACTTTCAAGGGCCTAAAATTGCAATATTATTAGAACTGTATAGAAATATGTTTTGTGACAACAACATTATAATTTATTTTCAGTAACTTAAAATAACATTTTATTTTTAATCCTATAATTAAACAAATACAATTTTTACTATAGAATGTTTACTATTGATAGAATGTTTACTATTGATGAATATTTGGATAATGAATTTTTTAATCGTTACAGGACACGTTTGTATCAGGAATAGTTGAATACGTTTATAGGGCGATTATAATTGGAATGACATTATTGATTACACTCTAGAATGTATTCTGTTTATCTAATTTTTTACGAAACATCTGTTTATCTATCATCTGTTGTCTATTTATCCCTTCATAATCTGTATATATATATATATATATATTATACAGGCTATGATAAAGAGGTTTTTCTACATTGAAAAAAAAAATTAAATTAAAATTTTTACCAATTTGTATTGCTATATTTTTTATATGCTAAACTGAAACATTAAAAAAACAATTATGAAGTTATCCTTAAACTTTTAACGGTTAGATTAAGTTATTGTATTTTATATGCTAAATTTATACATGAAATAAAATTTGAAGCTGCTATTAAATTTTTAAACGGTCCATTTTTAAAAATTAGATGATCCTTTATAATAAAATAAATTTTGCACGTCTTTGAATAAAATTCTTGGAGTAATATGGATACTGCATATTCATTTATTTATTTTTCCCGTGTGCTGAATGTTTAAAACTGAAACCATCAGCAACATTTTAGAATTTTTCTGAATCTATGTATTATTCTCGCTGATTCATTAACCTTTTTTTTTTTTTTTTTTTTTTTTTTTTTGCGGGGCAGCATATTTTCTGTTAATTTTTATTTTATGAATGGTGGTAAAATAAAAATGATGGATATGTTAGTGTACATTTAGTAGTCATTCAATTACGAGTATAACATAAATATTTTGGGTTCATCTTTACATGGCGACACATAGACAATTTTCAAGTAATTAATAAATGTTGCAAAAATCGCAAACATAGATGACAAATTTCTCGCAAATAAAATTATTTTATGAACCTATTTTTATTCTTTCTATATATATATATATATATATATATATATATATATATATAAAATAGGGGGAACTACATTTATTTTTATTTTCCCTTAGTTTGTTTAGTAGAGCGTCGCGTTCGTAATCGAAAAATTGTGAGTTCGATACTCGAGCCGGCCAAAGACCATCGTGTATATTAATGGTAACTAGTGCACGTAAAATCCGTTGTGGTTGCAATGTCCTCCATTTTCTGTAAAATATAATACCGCTGTGGATTATTGAAGAGAAGTACTGAGGAGAGGTAGCCATCCTTCCTTGGAGGATTAAAATTGTGCTGACATGTCTCCGGAATAAACTTTAGAGGTGCATCCCAGATCATTACCAATAGCTCACTGTGTGTGGCGTAACACCCACCAAATCCCAACTTTAACCCAAACTGTAACAATGAGGCTAATATTACATTGTTGCTTTGATGCTGAAATTGTGCTTATTTTTCTTGTTTGATGAAGAGTTCGGGCTATTTTGACTCAAAACAAGCCTTTGTTTTTGCAATTTGTGGTTTTTTGACTTTCGATTTTCAACAGCGGCTTTCAGCTTATTATACTAAAATATGATAAAAACTTGTATTTAATACTTTTTTATCTAAATTAAATGGCAAAATTAAGGTTTTCTTAATTTGCGGTAATAAGTTTAAATAAAACATAAAATATAGAGAGTTTGTGTTTGGAATATCTAGTATTTCTCACTGTTTTAGCGTAAAAGTATTAATAACAGCGACAAAAATGTGCGTAAAAAGTGTACACTTTTGTATTTTTGATTGTCTATCGTTTTATATTTTAGAACAATTAAATCATAATCTAGATGGTCGTTTGAGCCATTCAATTTTAATTGCTGGTGCCAACCCCAAATTAAAAATAACTTATAATTTAATACGACATGCATTACAAAAAAAAAAAAAAAAAAAAAAAATCAACTAAGTTCTCTAAATTTATTGAAATATTTAATCCTTTTAAGACTTGTCAATATAACAATGTGCTACTGAATGTTCAATTCTTTTTTTTTTTTTTTGGAATTCTGTGTTAGATTAAATTTTTTTAGAAAAAAAAAAAAAAATGCTCCAGTGAGTGAAAAAAAGGTCATTTTTTTGTAACTATCTTGGATTCTTTTTTTTTTTATTATCAGATAAAAACGAATGTTTATCAGATGAAAAACACAAGTACATCGCTGCATAGTTACAAAAACCATCTCAATTAATGCAAAAACTAAATTGAGAAAAATGCAAAAGACATTTGCGAAGTATAAAGAATACACACAATTACAATTGATAAAAAGAATAAGAGCAAGAAGGAAAAAAAAAAAAGAAAGGAAACAGAAATTCTTTTCTAATCAATTAATCATCAAAATTTGCGAGAAAAAAAAAATCACGCAAAAAAATGTTGTGAAGAAGTTACACACCGATGGGAGACATAAAAAAATAGAATAAAAAATGCGATTAAATACTGTAAAAGTTAGACGTGAAAGCGTTAAAGGAGATGATAAAAAATTGCTGATGGTACTGTTTGAAAGTAAGGAAACTGAAACAATGAGTGACATCGTTGTCTTTTCTTTTTTTACTTTTTATTTATTTTTTTCACTCTAAAATTTAGCACTTTTGTATTCTTCTTATTTCTTCTTTTTTTTTTTTTTTTTTTTTTACACCATTAAAAAAAAAAAAAAAAAAAAAACTAAATGAGCAATGACGGGAAAAAAAAAGTACAAAACGAACTTTTTAGAATCTGAGAATTTTTTTTCCCCTGTTAACATTTTTAATTTATTATTCCAAGCTGCTATATATATATATATATATATATATATATATATACATATATATATATATATATATATATATATATATATATATTCATTTTGGTTCTTTCGTTAATTTGTTGTCAAACAGGATGTCAAGTAATTCCTGTTACCGAGTGTTTAGGGCTTTCCTGTATAAAGACCTGGCGCTTTGTGTGAAAACGTTTATCAATTTCAAATATCACAAGCGTTTGCTACTGTTCTGGGTTTTCCTGTACAAACAAAGACAGTTATTACAAAAAAATATTCTTTTCAAAAAAGAATAACCCAGGAATGAAACAAAAAAAACGAATCCGAAGTGCATTTTTGTTTGAATTAATAACTTTTATTATTCGATTTCGCTCAGCGAATAGATACCGCAGTGAGATATAAGTCCTAATGATTCAACTAAAAAGCGAGATTTTTTTTTTATTATTATTACTTTGTGTAGGTATCAGGCAGATTAAGCATAGGATAGACGGAAATGTTACCACCCACCCCCTTTAAAAAATATCACAAAAAAAAAAAATATATAAAAAATAATGCGGAATCATGCTCACCCCATCCCCCCCCCCCCTCCTGATACAAGCGTAACTGAATGCACAAAACAAAAGGCCAGCTAAAATTTCCAATAATTACATTTTGGCTTCATTTACAAAAATGGCAAGATTATATTATAAAAAAGATCCGTTGAAGAAAAAAAGAAAAAAAAAAAAAAAAAGAATTACAGGCGGGAAACTGTTTTTAACATTTTAACACCCCTATTCACCCCCTCTTTGTGTGACAATAGAGTAAATACTAATGTCATTTTCATGGATCGTGGTCTGAACTGTTTTTAAACAAAAGGCGTTGAGCCTGATAACATAGGAAAGGTTAGCAATCTAAAAATTTTTATCCCTAAATCGTTTTTTGTTTTTCAAATAATAGACTCTCTAGAGCATGCTCCCTCCCATCTTTCTCTTCTCACCCCCCACCCCCCATGCCTTCTCCTAGCAAAAACACCCTATTGCCACAATAGCGATAATAAAACAGACATAGCTATCATCATACGGAGCTTTTTGAAAAGCTTGGATGAAAAAAAAAGAGAAGTTGCATAAAAAAAAGGGAAAGGAAAAAAATAATTAAAAAAAAAATTGTCATGTAACGAAAAAATTAACGGATTACTGCTGTAAGAACAATAACAATAATCACTCGCAGACATAAAATTCGAAGGAAGAGAGAAAAAAAAAAGTTTTTTAAATATTAAAAGGGAAATAATAAAAAATAGCCAATGAAGAAAAATTGTGTTTATTTGCTTAAAGACCGGATAGAACAAGAATATTTTTTTTCCAGCAATTTTTTTTTAATTTCCAATTGTTCCTCACTTGTCATCGGTACAATGAAATAAAAATGTTTTAAAAACGTTCATGGGTTTTTGTTTAATAAAGTTAGAGTGTGAAAAAGGGAGGAGGAGAAAAAAAAAAGCACTGTGATAAGGACTGAGTATTGTTTTGTTTTCACCTTTTTATTCGACTGATTTGGCAACGGCGAAAGAAGACGTAGGGAAAGAAAGACCGTGACGTCATACTCATTGTTTTCCCGCCATTGTTTGTTCGAAATGGTCGTTTGGGAATCGGGCAATTTCGCGCCTCTTTCTTGATTAAAAGAAAAGAAGGGGGTTATAAAAAATAATATTAAAAAAATGTGCCCAGAATTAATTGCCACCGAAAACTGACTTTGTCGTCTGCCCCGCAATGAAATCGTCTTCGGCTGTGGCCCTTCAGAACTAAAATACTACAAAAATAGGAGAGGAGCGGAGAGCGAGGGAGTATGTGTGGGGATTGAAAAAAAAAAAAGTGTTAATGGAAAGTCGTCAATTTTTTTTTTCTTAATATATTCCAGGGTAAGGGACAAACACCGATTAAAAAAATTATATTTTTTTGACGGAGTTTATTTAATTAGGAGAAAAAACGATATAAAAGTTTACGTTCCCTTGGAAATACTTTTCAAGTGAGGCAAGGAAGGAAAAAAAAAAAAAAAAATCGGCCATAATAATCATCCATAAAGGACAAATAATTTTACAATTTTTCTCCCCACTCATTTCGAACATAAAAAGTGGAATGAAGAACCTTTGTTATTAAACACGGGCATTTTTCAATGAGACCGGACCGTGCAAAGAGCATTCAAAGTAAACACGCTGCAAAAACGTATAGAACAGATAAACGTTCTAATTAATTACGGTGGGACGCGGGATAGAAAAAAAAAAATGTTATAGAAGATAACAAATTTTTAGAGAATTTTCAAATAAAATTTATTTTTATAGGAGTTTTCGATTAATTGTCTGCCTTTTCGAGGACAAATGAGGGGACGCGGAATTAATAAAGCTGCGTGAATATATATGCTTTTGCTTACATAAGAGGAGTGTGAATTAATTCGTTCTACGGTATTTCAATGCATTTTCCAAGTTTATTATGAAATATTTGTGCATCTTTTTCAATTTCACTGAGTCTAGCGAACTTAATTAGAAACAGTACTTTTTCTTTTTTTCCGGCATTGAATTGGGATTTTTTTAATGAAATCTATCTGAATGTGAATAGTTTAATAAGTATTTACATAGTGTCAATATAATAATGCATAATAAAATAGTTATTTGTTTTTTAAATGATTTATGTGTTTAAACTTTTTGTTATTTGCAAACATCTATTTGTAAAGCCTGATGCACACCACAAAATCGTTTATTGTAAAACTCAATTGCGATATTAAAAATTGCTGTTTTATAAGAAAAGTTATTAACGTGTGACAAGAATAAATTTTCCTTTTAAAGTAATTAATATTCATTAAACCATAACAATAAAGAGTAAAAATTCTCTTTATATGCAGTTTAAAGTAATTTCCTTGAATATTTTCTATATAGGTTTCAACGCTGATTGTCTATATTAGGGACCTAAGCCTGTTAGGAACGCCCCTATGCTGGTCTTTTTAAGGAATCCTAGTTTAGCTCGTATTCACGTGAGTTTTGGAGTACACTATGGAATATCCCAAACTGCTAGGCAGACGAACGTGACCTAGATTTGAAACCTGCACCGTCTGCTAGCTTTGAGAGCAAACCTTCTCAGTTGCTTATAACTAAAGAATCCTGGGGTCTATATAAAAATATAAATTTCACGATTTTTATATTATGCGTCGTTGGAGTAACAACTGTAAGTAAAAACTACTTAAAAGAAACTGCATATGCGTGTGTATGAATGTTTCTGTTGTTTCTTTTTAAGTGCAATGTCAATTTTGCATCCTCTGCAAAAATGCAGTGTGGTCATCTATATTAAAAGGAAAAAGTGCATTGAATCAAAAGTGTAACTACTTAACCCTCCGTCGGACGCACCTTGCCTGAGAGGCCCGTTCTGGTTTTTATTCTCTAAATATCCTACACATGATTTTTAATTCAAAAACACCCATATGGTGACCTTATTAGGAGCGAATAGAAAGTAATAAACGACAATTTGATGCATAAGTACGAATTTATTGATTGTAGTACAAGTATTTTAACAATAAAGTATTTACCTGGCCTCTCAGGCAGGGTGCACCCAATTTTGTTCGTCCTACGGGTGGGGTTAAAAGAAATTCTTTATGCGTGTGTATACATGTTTCTGTTGTTTCTTTCTAAGTACATGGCTGAGATGTTCTGTCCTGAAAGCTAGTAGACGTGAGGTGCCGGGTTCGTTCGCAGGTCGCGGTCGTCGGCCTAGCCGTTCGACGTTTTCCGTGGTTTTCTCCAAAACTTGCGTAAATACGGGCTAGCATCCTTTAAAAAAATCTCCACGGAGGGCACTCGCTCTTAGTCCAGCACCCTAATGCCTTAATCGTTAATAATTTGCCTTAATCGTTAATCTTAACACCACCACAACCACCTTTCTAAGTATACTTAGGAAGGTGGTTGTAGTTATAGTTTTGCAAGTTTCGCAAAAATATACTGTGGTGATCTATATTAAAAAGAAAAGGATCACTCAATCTAAAGTTAAATGTTTACTATGTATGTGTAAGTACGTGAAATTGCGTAGTTTTTTTAAACTTCCTTATTCCGTACATAACAAAAAGTTTCTAAACATTATAAAGCTGTTTCTTATTTGTAGAATGAAAAGCCATCTGGCGTCATTTCAGCTGAATCATATTTAATTTTTTGGTTCCCTTAGTTTTATATACTTTTTTAGAGTAACTTTGTAATATCTACCTTATTTACATATTTATTTGCATGATACTTGGCCTAGCCCTAGAGGTTCAAAATATTAAAGCACTCTGCATTTTAGGTATATTTTCATGGAAATACATAAAATAATATATATTAAGATATAAGGTATTTATTATCTGAGGACTTTTATCGGATTTCATAATGGTTTTGCATCAAAATCAGCGCTCCCTCTTTATTGAGTATTTATTCTCGAATATGTTTCAATTTTGATATTAGCCTATGGGATACGTCTTTATTTTACCTACGGATAAATTCGATGGTGGTGATATAGAGATTGATATATAGAGATTGTTATCATATTGTCTGTGCTTGGGACTTATTCCCGACAGGAGTGTCTTCCGTGGAGGGAGGGCGGAGGTCTTTCTATGAGCTCCATGCCCGTATATCCATTATGATAATTTGAACAAAATTTCAACTTGTTTGGAAAATCGCTCAGTGGCTGGAGCATTCCATTTCACTTATAATTTTTAATATGGTAGTTTAGGACAAAATTTCATATTAATGAATGCAATGAAAAAAAAAAAAAAAAAACAATCATAGTGAAATTAATATATTTGCATACAAAAATAAGTAATAGTCAACCAGGAAAAAATGTTTTAATATCTAGGAGCATTGCTTCCCATCTAGGAGGAAGGGGTGGAAAAGAAATATTTTACATTAAAAAAAAGCATTTTTTAAGATATGATATTTAATTCTAGAACACTAGCGTGTTCATATCTGCCGCTATCACTAGATACACGTAAAATTTACATGCTCCTGTAAAATTCGTTTTATTTGCTTATATTACATTTATTTTGTTTTCAAATATGTTTAATTATTTGCCTGTTTTACCCAATATTACTAACTTTTCATTAACTGAATAATTATTTCGAAGCATCCCCAGGGTCAAACAAGTGTATCAGTAGAAGGAAAAAGGCAGAAAAGTACCAATTAGGGTTCAACCGCACGTAAAATTTACGTACACCAGTGTTCTAGGGTTAAGGCACTAAATTTACTTTCTTTTGGCATTTAGTGTTTTACCTCTTTGAGAGGAAAACCGTCTGCATTCATCATAGAGAATTTTAGTAAATAACTGTTTTAATAAATAATTTGCACTGCTCGAATTTGCATAGAAAAATATAGAAGATAGTTTTGTGATGGACATAACATACTAATTTAATTTTATCTTATGACGCTAGGGCACTTTTCGGCCGATCTGAAAGATACATTTCAAGCGTAAAAGCTCTCATTTAAATATTAAACTAAAACTCATCATCTATGCCCTTCATAAGATATTAGTAATATTCAGCATCACGATTTAGGTCGAGAAAAAGTAATTTAAACGTGTATTATACGTCTTTTTTCCCTTATATTTGAGTGAAATTTCATGCACAGCCCATTTTGTCCTCCCTCGCTTTCACTGCATTTGTGATGTATTTAGAAGGTCTACTTGCATCCTACTTTTAATTTCCTTCTCCCTTCCATGGGATTAAACACCGTGGCCTTTTATGTTCTTGTGTTCGCGCGAGGGGTGACTCATGCGCCCTGTTGTCCAACAGCTTGCGAAGGGGGTATGGGATGGGGAAGGTGAGCGCAAAAGTAAACAATCGGACACTTGCCGCGAGGGGGGAGGGATTTTCTAGGATGCCGATCGATATATTCAATACTAGACAGACTTTGTAATTATCGATTAATGTATCGATGGCAATGTGTAACCGTTCTAAATGGGATGAGTTTCTTCAATTACCTCAGCGAGGGAAGATTTCGCACTTTGGATATTTGAAAGGATGGTGATGGTTTTAAAATGAAATTTTACCTTCTGCTGTTTTCACATTTCATTAAACTCAAATTGTTTTAGAGCCAGAATCCTATTTCTTAAAGACAGGAAAAAAAGTATCGTCACCATTTATGATAAATTACCTTAAATTTTGCGTAATAAGAAGTAGTCTATTACAGAATCTAAACGTTTACAAATATATAAAGAAGAAAAGCCCCACACAAAGAAAAGGAATCGGGTACTAAATTAAATTCTTCTTAAGAAAGAAATTATATATTCATGTATTCATTCATTTTTGAAATATCGCAAAATTTATTAAAGTTTAATATAATTTTTCTGCAGTTCTATGATTTCCATTAAAAAGGTTTATGTTTTCTTTCTGAATATATATTTTTAAATTTCTCTTGCTCCTTATTATTATTATTATTATTATTATCATCATCATCATTTTAAATATTCATCCACTTTCCTTTTACATTTATCTCTCTCTCTCTCCTTTTTTTTTTTTTCTGCAAGAATTTGTAATGACAAATCAATGACTAACGTTACATAAATGCTATTAAGAAAAGCAAAATTCCTTCTAATGCTCACTGGAAAAATTTTTCTACATGTGTTCTGCGTTGAATATGTTTGTCCTAAAAACTTTTTTTTTTTTTTTTCTGACAAAATTTATAATTTGACAGTCTCGGCAATAACTTTTAAAATAAAAAAATTGTTTGTAACATTTCAGAACTCGTGTTCATAGTTACGTGAAATATGCAAATTATTAGATGCAATTGAAGGTGACGTCACATTAATCGCGCAACTACCGGTGATCTCAACAGAATAAAATAAAAAGGCTCGATGAACTGATTAGTTTTTTTTTTTTTTTTTTTTTTTGCATTTATAATGTTTTTTACTAAAATAAATAAATAAATTAATTTAAAAATAGTTAATAAATTTTATTCTCTTTTCTATTTCTATTTATATATTCATTAAATTGTAATATTTATTAAATACTCGATTACATAAACATATAATTAATAAACTTTAAACTTTATATTACTTTATTTAAGATATATTTAATAGGTGCTAACAATAAAATAAGAATTTTCCATATAAAAATTATTACATTAAAAAGTTTTAAAATTCCCAATTAAAATAATGCATAAATATTCATGCAAATTTTTCCTCCCATTTAAACCACAAACCAAAATGTAAAGGGAAATAAACAAATATTCATCCTAATAAACAAATTCACTCCAGAAAAAATATTTTTTTACGTAATTCTGTTATAAACGTCACAATAGTTTTTCCCTGCGTCCGTACTATCAATGCTGAAAAAGTCGTTCTACAGGTTTTGCTTTGAAGAAAATAAGGTAGGATATTTTGCGGGAATGTGAATTTCGCGTTAACGATAACAACTTGAAAATCTCGGCATAAAGTCATAGTTTAATTAAGAAATAGTATGGTAGGTATTACTTTCAGAAACATCTTACCTCAACTACTTAATGTATCACAATTTGCTCCCATTTTTCCCTGAATATTTATTTTTTAATTCTAATATGTATTTAATAATTGATACTATACAATGTTCCATTGCGAAATGTAGCGATATTTATTTCAAATTATATTTGATGTATTTTATGTTGAAATTATTTATTAGTGGAAAAAAGTTTTTCGCATTGAGTATTTTAGCCTGGAATATTATTATATGGACAAAATTCAAGACTTATCTTCAGAATTGTATTTAAAATTAAATTAAAATATATTAACTTTCAGATATCAGTTTTAAGTTGAATTAAGAAAAGTTAATAAAATGTATTTTTTGTAATTTGGTATATATTTTACAAGCGTAAATTTCGCAAAAGCATTTATTTATTTTTAATTCTAATATGTATTTAATAATTGATACTATATAATGTTCCATTATGAAATGTAGCGATATTTATTTCAAATTATATTTGAAGTATTTTATGTTGAAATTATTTATTAGTGGAAAAAAGTTTTTCGCATTGAATATTTTCGCCTGGAATATTATTATATGGATAAAATGTAAGACTTATCAATCTTCAGAATTGTATTTAAAATTAAATTAAAATATATTAACTTTCAGATATCAGTTTTAAGTTGAATTAAGAAAAGTTAATAAAATGCATTTGTTGTAATTTGATATATATTTTACAAGCGTAAATTTCGCAAAAGCATTTATTTATTTTTAATTCTAATATGTATTTAATAATTGATACTATATAATGTTCCATTACGAAATGTAGCGATATTTATTTCAAAGTATATTTGAAGTATTTTATGTTGAAATTATTTATTAGTGGAAAAAAGTTTTTCGCATTGAGTATTTTCGTCTGGAATATTATTATATGGACAAAATTCAAGACTTATCTTCAGAATTGTATTTAAAATTAAATTAAAATATATTAACTTCCAGGTATCAGTTTTATGTTGAATTAAGAAAAGTTAATAAAATATATTTGTTGTAATTTGATCTATATTGTACAAGCGTAAATTTCACAAAAGCATTTATTTATTTGTAATAGTTAGTTGGTAATTGCGACAATATATCATAAAAATAAGAATCATTGAATATTACAATCTTACTTGAGTTAGAGCTTTGTTTGAGTGAAAGATATTATACGAATTCAGCGAAAGTGATTATACGAAGTAATTAACAGATTTCAAGTCACGTGTAGTTGTAATGAATTTTTTATGTATTTGCTATGTATTTGTTAACTATAAGATGGTGAAAAGGTTTTCGCGATATTATGGTGGCAACTATTTAAAGGGTTCCCACTGGCGAGTATTTTTATATTCTTTCCGTACCACAATCTCATTAAAATAACATTTGTAATATATTTATGCAGGAAAAAAAAATACAGATGTGCGTGCATAAATATATTATAAATTTTATTATTTGGAAATAGGGGTACGGAAATAAAATTAAAATAAATAAACAAATAAAAATAGTCGCCAGTGAGAGTTCTGCTATTATCTGAACTATAAAATGGTACAATTTTAGCGTTTACATAATATAAAATGCGTACAATCTTAGACAGGAATTTGTTGAAGAAGAAATACCGCTGAAATAATATATTTTTACAACTATTTTTTTAAGCTATATTTTTATTAGACACTTTTTCCTTCAATATCTATCCACATTGGTTCATGTATTGCGAAAAGTTAAACACCATTGTCTCCCCCAAAATCAATTCCTAGACCTCTCTTCTTTAAAAAAAAAAAAAAAAAAAAAAAAAAAAAAAAGGGAAAAAAAGGTCGTTTCTCATTCAGTTTTTTGACTGTCGCTGTCGAGAATTTCTGAATCTAATTAATTCTCAAAATTTTCATATTATTTTTAAGGCTCTCTTTATTTATATTTTTCATTCAAATCAATCAAATTTTTATTAATAAGGAATATGTGTAAAGAGGCCTACCTGGGTTCTTCATCTGGGACGGATGAGCTTCGATGTTCGACTTCTCTTTCTATGATGTATCCAATGTCTGAGCTGCAGTGAAAATGAAGGTACACTACACGTAGAAATAATTATCAAACGTGGGATGTCTTTTCTAATTTTAATTAAAGCTTAAATCACAATTCAAAATTATATTTCGGAGCGGACGCTATAACAGACGTCCACACCGTCTTAAAACTAGTTTTCTTCTACCACTACATAGCAACAGAAGTATCTACAAAAAATAAAAAGAAAGTTATTAGTCATCTAAAACAAGAGTTCACACCAGTCTCTATGGATCAGATGTCTGGTTTATATCAGAGAGGAGCATCTGTTCACGACACTCCCACCTTGAGTTCAGAGGGAACCAGAACTCAACTCAAGGCACCACACCACCCCGAGTCGGTCTGGCTGTTTGACGATTCTTCCTCGTCTGGTGGTGATAGCGTCTCGTAAAATGTCAGATTCTAGTTCTAGGGGACACAGTTTTCTGATAGGACGTAGCAAAATACCGGATGATGTTCTCACTTTTGCAATGCGTGCCACGTTGTCTTTACTGATTAGAATCTCCTCGATCCGTCCTAGTGGCCAATTCGTTCTTTTAACATTGTCTGTTGAAATGATCACAACGTCTCCTGTTTTCAGGGAGCGGCACTCTTTGGTTTTTAACAAAGATTGGCGTAACGACCCTAAGTATTCAATTCTAAATCTCCTGCGCAAATTTTCTCGAAGTTTCACCCTGTATAAATATCGTTTATTCATAGTTTTACTGTCAAGGACAGATAGCTCTGGTAGTCCTATTTCGGGTATATCCTGCAAAAACATTGCAGGCGTTAAGGGTTCGAGGTCGTCACTATTTTCGGACACATAAGTTAATGGTCTAGCATTTATAATGCTTTCGCAGTCACAGATCACTGTGATCAACTCATCATAGTTAAGCGAGGATTTGCCTAACACTCTTCGTAGGATCCGCTTCAGGATTCCTATTAGACGCTCCCAGAACCCACCCCACCACGGCGAAGCAGGCGGGTTTATTTTCCATTCAATGGGAGCGAATTTACATACTGATTTCAATTTTTCAACATCTATACTATTCAAGAGATTCTTCGCACCAATAAAATTAGTTCCTTGATCACAATACACTACTGAGGGACGACCTCTCCTCGATACGAATCGTGTAAAACCGAGTATAAAATTGTCCGTTGAAGGAGAAGTTAGTAATTCAAGGTGTACAGCTCTAAAAACTGCACAAGTAACAATTAGGATCCATGTTTTCGTTTCATTTTTAAGATAGAGAGGGCCGGCTAGATCTATGCCGACGATCTCAAAAATCGACGCATCTCTTACCCTATCAACAGGTAATACACTTTCCGCAACTTCTGGCGGTTTTGAAGTAAATTTTCTGCATACTACACATTTGTTTATGACCTTTTTTACAGTTTTCCGACATTTCAAAATCCAGTAGTTCTCTCGGAGTTCTGACATTAAAAGTTGTACACCACAATGACCCAATTCACGATGTTTCGAAATTATCAGTTGTTCTACTACATGATGGTTTGACGGTAAGACCACTGGTAAGCGAAAATTATGAGTGTCGTCTCTCATAAAGATCTTAGTTTTTATCCGTAGTAGACCGTTCGAGTCTGTGATAGTGCGTAGATGTCGTAATTTATAATCTGAAGAATTCGTAAAATGTTCGTGTTGTACTAATTTTATAAGCACAATTTCTGCTTTTCTTAATTCTTCACTGTTTAGCAGACCGCTTGTTCGATCGGTTCTAACAATTTTTGAATTGTTACTGAAGCGAAAAATCCACCCTATTATACGTACAATTTTTGTGTAAGAAGAGTACCGGAGGTAAAATTTATCTTCATTATTTTCTAAATTCGTAGCAGTAACGATAGTTTTTCTCTTCTCTTTATTGATTATATCTATATTCGGAACTATATTATTCTTAGGCCACTTTTCTTCTGCAGTTAATAACCAGGATGGCCCCAGCCACCACTCAGATTTAGCTAGTGTTTTCACTGAACACCCACGAGAGGGCAAATCGGCCGGATTCAAATGACCAGGGACAAAGTTCCAGGAATCAGGAGAAGAAAGTTTACGGATTTCTTTTACTCTGTTTTCTACAAATGTTCCCCAAGGGCCTTCTCCTTTTATCCAGTATAATACATCCATCGAGTCAGACCAATAAACTATGTCAACGTTTAATTTTAGATCTTGGATAACCGTATCCGCTAATCTGGCACCTATACAGCAAGCTAGTAATTCGAGACGGGGAGTGGATATTTCTTTCAACGGCGCAACTCTGGATCGTGCCTGTAATAGTTGACAACTAACTTGATCGTGAATCTCGTTTCTTAAAAAAACACAAGCAGCATAAGAAACTTTACTGGCATCACAAAAAACGTGTAAAGACAATCTTCCTGTAAATAGATTTAACTCGGAAATTCTTCTGGGTATGGAGATATTTTTTAACTCCAAAATTTGATTTTTCCATTTTTTAAATTCCTTAACTATCTCATCGGGCAATTTGGAGTCCCAAGAAGCCCTAATTTTCCAACATTTTTGCAATAGTAATTTTGGAATCAAGGTCACTGGACACGTAAAACCTATCGGATCGAATATCTTATGCGTTAGAGACAGAATATTTCTCTTCGTTATGGAACCCTCTTCTAATTTAAAATTCCTATAATCACACGCTAAAGTATCTTTCTCCATATCCCACATTAACCCGAGCACCGGCGTCTTTTTATCAATTTCCAAATCAATCATTTCTCCGTCCGCGCGATAATTATAACACCAGCCGCGAAGGTCGAATTTAGCTGAAGCTAAGATTTTTTGCGCTTCAGTACGAAAATAATCTAATTCATCTAAGGAATCCACACTAGTCACGCAATTATCTACATACAATGATTCCTTAAGTTTTAACGCTACATCTTTTACGTCGTCTGGTGCCTGATCAAGGTGATGCGCAAGTGTTGCTGCGAGGAGAAACGGACTACTGCAAAGTCCGAAAACTACCCTACAATGTTTATAAGTGATCAGATTTTCGGGATTCCCATCCCCCCACCAAAAAAAACGTAAATAATCTCTATCCCCTTCGTTCAAAGATATCTGTAAAAAAGCTCTCCGGATGTCCGCTACGACGCCTATTTTTCCCCATCTGAAACGATTCAAAACTGAAGGAATTAATTCAATCAAATTAGGCCCCTTCTCTATACATTCATTTATAGAAACGGAACCCCTAACATGGGCCGAACCATCGAAAACAGGTCTGATTTTCGTCGTTGAGTTCGGTTTTATTACCGCCCTGTGAGGTAAATAGTGAACATTAGTAATCTGAGGTGAATCTTCCTTAGTTTTCACTTCCTCTATAACTCCCTCGGATTCCCATTCATTAAAAACTTGTTCATATTCTCCTACTAATCCGGCTGCTTTAAGAGAATTTACATTATTTTTTAATCTCTTTTCCGCTAATTCTCTATTATCCAAAATCTCTGGATGTCCATCTATCCATGGAAGACACACTTTATATCTCCCATCATTTTCCCGACATACCGTTTCTTTAAAATGTTTCAAAACTAATTCCTGAATTTCTTGTTTGGATTGTTTTTCTGCCGGATCAGTTATACCCAATAAATCCAAATTCCATAAGTCCGTGATTTTAGCCTCATTTACATACAATGAAAGAGCCGTTAGAGAGCTATCTTTATCTCTACTTTCAATTTTTCCCATTACCGTCCATCCGAGAATCGTTTGCATAGCTACCAACCCACAGGACAGATTCTTTATTTTCCCAGTAAACAATTTCCCCACGACATCTGCCCCTAGCAAAACATGTATTTCATTTTCATCGTTTTCATATAAACAGTTTCTACTTCTAGGACAAATGTCGCTCAAAAAAATATTTTTCTCTTTTAATTCTCTAATGCAATTAATACTGCTAATCCTGGGAACTGTTGTACAAATCTTTTCTTGTTCCATGACCTCGATTACAATATTTTTGTTGTCCTTTAACCCCTTTAATTTAATCGAATATCGATCATGTAATACTGTTTCCTCGGTACCTCCAAACAGCCCATGAGTAATTTTCACTCTTCCTATACTTGCTAAGTTTAATTTATTTGCTACAAAGCTAGATACGTAAGACTTTGAAGATGCCGTATCAAAAATTACTCTCACTAAATGCTTGTTTTCGTTATTTTCTATACGAGCAACCAACGTTTGCAGGTACACTCTATTTTCCGAGTGTTCATTAATCAAAAGTGTGCTGTCTTCTTCCTCCTTTGCAAGCGCTTTCTCTTTTTCCTGTTGGTAGTGTTTAAAACACATTAACGAAGCGTGTTTTCCCTGGCAATATTGACAACTAATATTTTTTTTGCAAAATTTAGCGATATGACCTTTCACTTCTAAGCATTTAAAACAACCGCCTTTTTTAACCAGTAAAGATTTCCTTTCTTCAAGTGATAATCTCTTAAATTCGTCGCAGTTCACCATACCCCTATGTGTCAATGACCCACAAAGGGAACATTTTCCCCTTATCTCCTGACCTTCGTTTAATAGATCTTTCGTTGCATAGAAACTCGTTGTTTTGTCTCTATTTTTCGGTCTGTTTTGGGGTGCGCTTTTCCTAACTGTACTTTCATTCGAAAAACCGGATACCAACATAGCTTTTTCCCTGGATTTCAGAGATATAGATAAGAAATCCAATAAACATGTGACGTCATAATAACCCTTTTGGTATTCTGGTTTATTTAAATCGATTAATAGATCTTGTGGTAGGGCCTTCAAAATTGTGGTACAAAGAATCGCTGATAAATTATTATTATCTGAGCCTAAGGCTTCAATGCTTCTTAAATCAGTCAAAATTTTGTCATAAAATTTTCTGAATTCTGCTACATCGTTAGAATTTCTAAGTGGTTTGATGTTGAGGATATTACAAGTATGATTATGTATTAATAAATTGCGGTCGCCGAATCTTTCTTTTAATAAATTTACAGCCGAATCATAAGCACTTTCAGACATAGGAAGCCCATCTATTGTACATAAAGCGCTACCTCCCAAGTACGCTTTCAGATAGTTAAATTTATCTATTTTCGTTAATTCGTTATTGTTATGTATAGAGGATTCGAAAGTATTCCAAAAGGTGAGCCAGTTATTTATATCTCCAAAAAATCTTTCGATTCGAATCCGCGGCAAATTTACATTTGTACTAGGTACTTTATAGACTTCTACTTTTTGACTAAGTGGTTCGCGGTTCGAATTCGGGATATCGGTCAATTTTCCCTTTAATTCCCCAAGTTTTTTATTACACCAGAATTTCCATAATTGAATTTTTTCAGCGTATTCTTCGGCTTTTAGGAATTCATTTTCAAATTCCTCCACTTTAATGTGTGGTTCTAATTCCCTGTCCGTATTTTTTAAAGTTTCAAATTTCATTAGTAAAAGTTCCAATGTTTCTTCCAGTTCTGTGATATTTATAGTTTCATCTTGTTTTTGTAATTCCTTCTCTATTTTATTAATGCAATTTGTTACAGCTGTGCGTAACACGGTTCTTTTTTTCCTTAAAATTTCAGGCTCTGCCATTTTTTCTTACAAAATCAAATACTACAAAATAATAATTTATCCAGTTTTTTTTTCTTTATCTAGACCAGTTTCATCCGATCCCACGACAGGGATGCCATGTCGAGAATTTCTAAATCTAATTAATTCTCAAAATTTTCATATTATTTTTAAGGCTCTCTTTATTTATATTTTTCATTCAAATCAATCAAATTTTTATTAATAAGGAATATGTGTAAAGAGGCCTACCTGGGTTCTTCATCTGGGACGGATGAGCTTCGATGTTCGACTTCTCTTTCTATGATGTATCCAATGTCTGAGCTGCAGTGAAAATGAAGGTACACTACACGTAGAAATAATTATCAAACGTGGGATGTCTTTTCTAATTTTAATTAAAGCTTAAATCACAATTCAAAATTATATTTCGGAGCGGACGCTATAACAGACGTCCACACCGTCTTAAAACTAGTTTTCTTCTACCACTACATAGCAACAGAAGTATCTACAAAAAATAAAAAGAAAGTTATTAGTCATCTAAAACAAGAGTTCACACCAGTCTCTATGGATCAGATGTCTGGTTTATATCAGAGAGGAGCATCTGTTCACGACAGTCGCTTTATGAATGACCATTTTTGTAACTTTGAGCATCTCAATGAAGCTTTTTCATTTAAGTTTACAGTTAAATTTGTACTTTGTTACAATTTAATTATATTCAAGATTAATGTATTTTTGTTTTTATTGGATGAATAAGAATTAGGTTTATTGATAACATATGCATCAGATGTGTATGCTTGACTCTTCAAGCCCGCTTGTAAATCTTCGCCAGATAAAGACAGATAGCACATGACAGAATTACAGCACGAAGAATTGGAAAACTGGGTATTTTTTGTCCAAGGAATTATAACTTCGTGTGAATTTTCTAAGCATAAATTGATATATTTTTGTTTTAGATTTATAGGAGATAGCAATACCTGAGTGATGACATTCTAATTAACATTCCTTAACACTGTTAATGCTTTTTTTTTTTTTTTTTTCCCGCACCATTTTATTTTTAACACGCTTTTATTAGCTTCACCTGTATGTATGTTTGTAACCGCTCAAAAAACCTATATTGTAAAAAAAGACTTTACCTACGTGAACGCTGTGGCTGTGAGGTAAAGCTCCGGGATACGAACCTAAAGGTCTAACGTTCGAGCCCAGTCAGGGGAAATTTTTTTTAAATGGCTTTTGTTTAATTCTAAATTATTTATTTCTCATTCCTCCATTATGTTATTTACATAAGAATTTTTGCTAGTGTTCGGACACTTTTGTTACCGACTATACATTCCTGCAATAAAAGCGTGTTCTTTAATTTTTTTTTTTTAAGTATAAATTTATTAGTGTATTTTTCTGTAAATGTTAACACGCTAAATAAGAAAAAAAAATACTCTAGACAAAAACTGTTATAAATAAAAGGCGGGTATTAACAGTACTACGGAATATTAATTCGAATGTTGATATGGAGATAGCCATAAGATAGATAAAAATTGGTTACACTGAGAAAAAATTCTGTAACTGACATCTAGAATCTAAATTGTGGCTCTAGAAAAAATAGTTCCATGTCATCCTTATAAATTCTAGTCCTCTTGGAAAGCGAGTTCTAGAAGCTCATATTAGAATTCTAGAGCGTTTGCCTATATTGTCGAGGGCAAAGTTATTTAAAAATCTCTGCAAATAAATGAGACTACAAGAGGCGGGTTTCTTCAACTATAATCTTGGTTTATTAACAAATTCTAGAAAACCAAACGAGAATTTCTCGCAATACAAATGATTCAGAATATTTAGAGTATTCAGAATATTGTTTCATCATCTAGAAATGTGTACACTAGAAATTCTAGATAGTTTCGTCTATTCAGTTTATTGGTGTGCCTTATGCGCATAGCTCGGAAATCTATATTTCTAGTTTAGGGATTTAGAAAATGGCCATTTATTCATGCTAGAGAAAGGCGGTATATTTTTTTTTCTCAGTGTAAGGAACATTTCATAATAAGCTTAAACATTAAATTCATTTAAAAGTAAACTTTATAGACAAGAAATATTTTTAAACTACATCATAAGATTTATATATATATATAACTTGGATTTTAATTCCCAGCTTAAAAATATCATAAAGTTATGCATTAAAATATGTATAAAAAGAGGATATTTTGAAAAATAGATTGAAAAGCACAGTAGATTACAAAGAAAAAAAGTTCATTAATAGAGGATATCCTTTGCTAATTTGAAAATTGTTTTACAAGGAAATTTTTTAAACATTTAATTTCGAAAGAAAAGTTCGTTAAATAGAGAGTGCACTTCATTGTTTGGAGGTTATTTTACCAGGAAATTTTTAAGCCATTTAAATTTCGAAGGAAAAGGTCGTTAAATAGAGATTTCACTTCGTTATTTGGAAGTTATTTTACAAGGGGATTCTTAAAATATTTTAAATTTGAAGGAAAAGTTTGTTTAATAAAGAACATACTTCACTGTTTGGAGGTTGTTTTACAAATAAATCTTAAAATATTTTAACTTCGAAAAAAAAAAGTTTATTAATTACAGAAAAGTTTATGAAGTTTATTAATTAATTAAAGAAAAGTTTATTAAGCTTATTAAATATACTTCGTGCTTCGCAGGTTTCATTTTACAAGGAAATTCTTAAAACATATTAACTTCGAAGGAAAAGTTCGTTAAATACAGAATGCACTTCGCTATTTGGAGGTTATTTTACAAGGAAATTCTTAAAATACTTTAGTTTTGTAGAAAAAGTTTATTAATTTAAAAATGCACTAACTTCACTATTTAGAGGTTATTTTGCCAGGAGATTTTTAAAATATTTCAATTTCGATGACAAAGTTGGATAAATAGAGAATGCACTTCACTATTTGGAGGTTATTTTACAAAGAAATTATGAAAAATTTTTAACTTTAAGAAAATATTTAAATCGGGAAAAGTTTGTAAAATGGATAAATCCGCAAAATGGAGGTTTGCTAAAAACGACTGTATATTTCTGTTTTATGTAAATGCGAAATGTTGTTTATCATTGTGCGAATTCATACAAAAAAAAGCATTTTCTAGAATTTCTCTCTTTCAACATATTCTTCCATAAAATGTCAATTTTTATTATTTGTGTTTGCTTTTCATACACTTTTAAAATATACACATGTTGCATTTTAAAGAAAATGCTTCGAGTTTTATCCATAATTTTAAATTAAATAATTAAAAAACTTTTCTTTAATTCATCTTTATTATTTTTATCTTCATTCATATGTTTTTTATTTATTTATTTACTTTTTTGTAATCTTAAGTTAATTTATTAATATTCACATCATTATTTTTTCATTATTGTTTATTATATAAAGTATCGCTAATGATTTCCCCTATTTCCTTTTCTGTTGAATCTGTCTGTATCTCCGTTTTATTTATAGTCAGTTCATTTCAGCCTTTAATCACTCTCTGTCCGCAAATGGACATTTTTCCCACTGTGGTTGTCATGGTAACCGAAATGACGATCATCGGGACCATTTATCCAATTTGGAGCTTCCGGACCTTGTTTTAGAAAGGGTTAGACTGGTAATTCTCGATGGGTGTGAATCGGTCGGTCTTTCAATTTACAATGGTAATAATTTTCTAATTAAATAATTTAAAAATTAAGAAATGATGTTTATATTATACAGGTTATATGTGTTTTGTTTTTGCAGTCATAGGGAAAATATAGTGGAACTGGGATCATTTTTGATGAATAATTTTTCACAGATTCATGTAGCTTAAGGTTTGATTATTTATAGAAAATGTTTGTGTACTTACTACTGAAATTTTGTATACGCTGAATCTTAAATACAAACTAAAACATGGAATTTCACGGAGCTTGATATTTAGCTAAACGACTTTGATTTTAATCAGTTGAAATTTATACCAGTATCGTTAAACAGATAATTGTATTAATCTGTATGTTTATGACTTTTATGATAGCTATATCTCAGCATTAGTTCTTTGTAATAACATTAATTAATTACTTAGCCGTATATTAAGGTAAACTTCGATACTTTATTTATCGTGCATTTGTCTCTATTGACAGTGCTGATGTCATGCATTTTACGTGATAGCAATATCTTAGACTCTATTGTACGAAATTGAGTTTAGCTATAATATGCTAGTAAGTAAAAAAAAAAGGTTGCTTTTATTTTAGTTTATAATATTCAATTAGAGGCTCTATCATCCCAATGTTTCTTGGGACGAATATTAGAATCGGGCCCTCCGTGTCCAAGTGGCTATGGCGACTATTCTGCTAATCACTTTCAAGCACAGGAGAGTTAGTTCGATTCTCAGACAGGGTCCGATTTAGAAATTAATAAAATTGTATAGCAGTTACCACTACACAAAATATGTGTTGTTTAGTAGTTTGCATATTTCGCATTTTGTTTTGTGTATTTCACTATGCCTATTTTATATTAATCTGTATAATGATTTAAAAGGGAACTTTAAATCAAGCATACAAGTTTGATGTGTGCCGAACAAACAGACAAACAAAATAATTATTTCACAGAATCCAGTGGGTTTATATAGACTGATTTATGTAGGATGGACCATAATATTCAGAATGATAATGTGTTTGTAATTTATCTAAGGAAAAAAACTCATTCCTTCAAATAGCGTAAAGTTATTACTTCATAAACATTAGTTTATGAAGTAATAACTTTAAGCTATAATTTTAACACAAAAATTACAATAAATTACCAATTCGTGTACTGACTTGTCTGTGTTGAAATATTTTTTCTGTGTCTATCCTGTGTCTATATCTACAGTTGGTAACAAAAGTGTCCGAACACTAGCAATAATTCCTATATAAAAAAAGTACGCTTAATACAGTTTTGTTAAATAAATCCTTGTCGAATTCCGTTCTTAGACTGACTAAGAACAGGATTCGACAAGGATTTATTTAATAAAAGAGTTTTAAGTGTACTTTTCTTAAATAGGAATTTTTGCTAGTGTTCGGTCACTTTTGTTACCGACTGTACAATGAGTTAAAAGTGGACTTTTCATCAAGCACACAACTCTGATTTGTGCAAAACAAAGAAATAAAACAGTCACAGACATTTTACGTACGATGCCCATAATAAAAATAATACGATTTTGCTTTCAAAATACATTTAGGGCTTGCGTTAATATAGCGACTAAGATTCAGTTGAAGAGCTATATAGATGAACACGTTATGTGACAGTTTGGTAAATTTAAAAAATAACCAGTAAAGAGGTAAATGAATAAATAAACATCATGCACAAATTCCTGCGACAAAAACTACGTCATTAGAAGGCTTTAAAGTACCAGTAAATGTTTGATATTTATGTTTGATACTTGAAAGAGACCAAAAATGAGTTCTTTCACCTATAAATATCTCTCTCTCTTTTTTTCTTTTTCTTTCTTTCTTTCTTTCTTCTTATTATTATTATTTAGATGTCATTTAATACGTTCATCCACTTAGCTTTAGCTTTTCAACTGTCACCAGTTCATCAACGAAACGCTGCCAAAATTTCATAAATGGACAACAAATTTGTCACCTAAAATATTTTTATAAACGTATATTTTGTATTTTCCATTTATACTTAAAAAAAAAAAAGAAAGAAAGCAAGCAAATAATATGCATTGATACTTAAAAAATCCCGGTAAAGTCTCTTTTAGAATCATTCTCGTTGTTAGTTAAATAAACATCGCTAATAACTGAATAGTCGACTTTAAGATTTCGCATCAGTGCTCTTTTCAAGAGGTTATGGTGCATTGCCACTTTTACGCCGCACTAATACCTACATTTTAATTCCTGATGGAAGATCATAGTTCATTATTTCGACATGAAAGAATGGCATCCGTTTTTTTTTTTTTTTTTTTTTTCTTATTTTATGATTGGGCTAAATTATTTCGACCTGAAACAATTGTTGTGTAATTTGTAATTTATGGTATTTAATCACTTTAATTTAACTTTTAATATCATTTTTTCAGTTCATGTAACTGCAAATTGCAAAACAGCTGTCTTTTGCAAAATTTGTTTAAAATACAGTTATATGTAGAAAAGTTTAATTTACTCAAATTAAACTTTTCTACCTGAATTATAACGTACAAATATATATATTTTTTAATTAACTTAAGGAATTTGGTCGGTTTAATTTATAAAAAAAACATTATTTTCTGTAAAAATATGTATAAAACGTGTGAACTATGCGCATTTTAATTTGTTAAAACTTCTCTACCATTTTAACATTTTTATACGCCACTAAATCATAACCTTTGTGGTCTTTTTGAACCACTAAATTTCTATCGCTGGCGAAAACGGTAAGTATGATATAGATTATTAGAAAACAAAAAGTGCATGGAGTCATTTGATGTTTCAACTGCAATTTTACTTTAATTAAATTGTGATATCCCATAAACAATTTTTCTTCCTGTAAATTTTCATACCTGAAAATTCATTTTTTACAGTATCACGTGAGCACATATTTAATTTTAGTCATAAGTCATTTACTTTTCTGCACCAATCCAATTTTTCCGCATAGTTTCCTTCCTCATTTGTAGGTAAAACCGCCAGTTTGACAAAATATTTGTATGGTGTAATTGTTATCATAAAAACCATTGAGCGTGGACAAAGAATTTTTTAAAAACGATGTATGGTGGCGGAAAATAAATAATAATTACAATTTTGTAATAGAAAATCTATTATATTGGGGGGAAATAGAATTTAAATGATAGAAAATATCTGATAAATTTTATTTTAGCATCGAAGTTCTGCATTTATAAAAAATATCTTCAAAAAATTTCCAAAAGCCAGACATGAACATATCATATATCCAAATTTATTCAGTATGATTTGCAAAATTAATAAATGGGTAAATTTAACACTAATTCTGTTGAAATGACGTAGTTTACATTAATTTTCGGTAATTAATGTATTATTATTTTTTAATTGTTGTACTCTCATTGCTATATATTTTGTCGTTTAATTTTAGATAACATTATTTATCAACTTCCATGGGCTTTACTCTATAAATAAAATAAATAAATAAAGTTCCAATGAATAATAATGCGTCCAATTCTATTATATCTTCTTCTAATCTTCGTAAGTAAATACTAAATAAATGAACGCTGAATGGCAAAAACAAAACTTGGTATCCAACGAACCCCCATCAAAATTGTGAGACAAAAATGTGCAAAAATAAGTTTTATATCACACACAATAGCAAAGTGCAGATAAAATTAATTCTAACGTAAAATTAATTTCAGTGTGTCTAAAAGAATGAAAGAAACCAAAAAAATATGATAAAAAAAGCTAAAACAAAGAAATAAGCATTTCGCTAAAATTTTATAACTCTGTCCAATGAGTAGTGTATATTTTACATAACGACATTCCAGAAAAGAAATAATAATAAAAAAAAAAGATGAATAACTAGCTTTTCTGAACTACCCCCCCCCCCCCCCTTTTCCAAATTTCGCAAAATGTTTAAGCTATTAACTGTCTTTAATTTATATGTTTTTTGCCGTTGAATATTATATAAAATTATTAATGAACTTCCACGAATTGTACTCTATAAATAAACAAATTTATTGCAATGAATAAAACACAAGCCAATTCTATTATATCTTTTTTTAGTCTTCTTAAGTAATTACCAAATAAACGGGCGCTGAACTGTAAAAACAAAACTCGGTATCCAACAAACCCCATCAAAAATTGTGAGACAAAAATGTTGAAAACTGCGTTATATATCACACACGGTAGCAAAATGCACTTAAAATAATCGCCCAAGAATACATAGGCATGCATCAAATACCAGTACATCGAAAAGAAAAAAGAAAAAAAAAAAATCCAAAGACGATGAGAATACGGCTAAAAAAATAAATAATAAAAAATAAGACCACGATCGCGCATTTATGGGCAAGCAAATTAATAAATAACCTACTCCGTCCACAATAACATCCGAAGTTTTAGTTAGAAACGAAGTTTTATTCACAGTGTGCTGAACCTCGTTGTCATGGTTACGGCAGCCCCAACAATAGAGGTGTGACGCGGTTGTGGTCAAGGAAAATGTAGCGTATACGTGGGCGTAGCCCTCGAGGGATTTACAAACCCCTCTTTTCCTGTACTTGAATTTAACAGCTCCTTTTTTTAGGCAGAAGAATCTGCATTTGTTAGACATTTTTGAGAATCGGCAGTTCAGTTCAAGCAATATGACTAAAACAGCACGAAGTGGAAGTTTGAGAAAATAATGACGGCTTATTTCATGGGACGTTATGATAAAAAATAATAAATCCTCGGATAAAGATTTTTTTTTTTTTTTTTTAATTTACGTATCAAAAAATTTACATATAAATTTATTTTTTTAAATGTCAGTTAAATATTTTGTTTTGTTTTGTCTAAAAGTACTCATAACAAATAAGTTGAGATTGAGGTCGGTTGAGCACCAGCAACGTTGCACTAGAGATACGCATTGGGCAACTGACGACGGTCTCGTATTTACCCTTAAGAGTGATCCGGAGACATGCCACCACAATTTCGATCCCCCGTGAAGGAGCGTTTAGCTCCCATGATTTGGTAAGCCTCTGAAAGGGACTAATTTTCCTTGTGAGTAGGATTTTTTTACGTCACACTAGTGCGCTATGGCCAATTTGCGACGGTTTGGGACACACTCATAAAGGTGGTCTGGAGACATACATCACAATTTTGATCCTCCAAGGAAGGGATACTAATTTTGCGGAAGATGGAGGACTGATTTCACGTGCAGTGCACCAGCTACAATAATTGTACGTGACGGTCTTTGGCCGGCTCTAGTATTGTACCAACAATCCTTTGACTACCTGAAGTTGGGGAGCCATCCCCTCCGTGGAGGATCAAAATTGTGATGGCATGTCTCCGGATCATCCTCAGGGGTGCGTCCCAGACCATCGCCAAACACCCATAGCGCAGTACTAGTGCGACATTAAACTCAACAAATCAACCTTTGATTATCAGCTGGACGATTAACCGCGGTTCTCATAATAATAAGAAAACTTTTACTTCTAGAAAAATTCTCGATTTAAAATACCTTTACTCCCACCAATATCTTTTCATATTTGAGTGCATTCAAGATATGTATTTTCTCTATATATATTTTGGAGTAAGTTGCGTTACAATAGGTTCCCGCCTGTGAGAGGATGGTTTTGTATGTGTATCTAGCAACGGTCGAATGAAGACGACGTTGTGTCAGGGAATGATCGCGTATTATTTGAAAATATTAACAATGCTGTTGAAAAATGAACTTAATGTTAAAATATTGCCCTGGTGAATTTATTGGTCAACATGTTTATTAATGACATTATTGAATTAAAAACTGCAATAATAATAATGATGATGCTAACTCTAGTATGTAGTTCAAGTCTGCCAGTGAAATAATTTTAATTTTTGCTCTTTTTTTTTTCTTTTAATTTAATTTCTCTTTGAGTGTTAAAATGTTTTACACATAAGTAATTAAAGAGATTTTTGAAGAAATTTTCATAATCACTATTTAAGTTTTTAACTATTCAATTTATTTGCATTATGTGGGAAAGGGTATTATTAGTGTTTTGGAGGAAATGAACAGAATTTTAATGGAACTTGGTGGTAGCCAGATAAAAATAATAATATAGCGAAATACTCCGTCGACTTGCTCGTATTACTTACCGGAACCGACGTTTGCACGACAGGGATGCTGCTGCATCTCATAACTGATTCAAAATGTTGTTCGTAGCCTTTCCATCTGTATTCGTACTAAAGAATGTTGTGCAAGCGTTACATACAAAAAGACATGTAGGCGTATGTTGGCACTTAAAGAAGAAAAGAAAAACAAGCAAACTTATAAAAATAAGAAAGGGGGGAGGACAGTGCAGAGAAATCTTCGTAGCTAAGGTCAACTCAGGGAACATTTTTGCTTCTCGTAGCAGGATGTTTACATAAGTTGCGGCCACGTCCAACAAACAGTTGTTGATCTAAGGACTCGCCGCTTTTCGTTTGTTGACACAACTGCTGCCACCCCAGCCTTCCACCTCTACCTACCAATAACCTCTTGCGTTCGAAAACTGGGCGAGCACGCCTAGATGCTATGTGTATGTGCATGGAGAATAAATAGTGGTTGCAAAGTTGGAAGGCTCGGATGGTATTTATGCATGTTTTGTTTTTCTTGCCTGGGATATAAAAGTGGATGGAATTTTTTCCACCTGGAAACAAGTCATTGGCTATTGTACTGAGAAATAGGCATGGATTTTTTGTAAAATTTCAGTCGCTGATACTTACCTATTTCTACAAAAGAATGGTTATGTAGAAAAACCACTATACATATTTTAAAATAAATAGTTAAGATAATGTTAGAGCTATTTTGTACCAAATTGAATGCTTTTGTCCGATTTTGAGGGAACGCACACTTGACCTGTCCGACGACGACCCTATGTTATTTCAATAAGTAAATTTATTTGTAAAATTATTCATTACCTAATGTACTTAAAAATAATAATAATAAAAATAAAAATACGTTTTTACATTGAGAAAATTCTCAGCCGTTGAATTAATTCTGGTTTTCCAAGAATTGATTAAAATAAATAAATAAATAAATCAATAAGTATTTTAATTTGGGACTAATATGACAAAAATGCACTTAGCTCATTTTTCGCTCCAAAATTATATAATAAAAATGAAACAGTTTATTTTTTGCTAAAAAAAACTAATTTAACGGTTGTGAATCGTGAGAATGGATTTAAAAGAAATACACGAGGGAAAAGTAAAGTTCATCAAACCTTTCGTAAATGAACATTACTCACCACTCCCCCCCCCCCCCCCTCCTTAAAATTTCTTTTGCATACATTGTTTTTCACTTTCATTTAACCGAAAGGAAGAAAATACTGGATTTCTGAAAATTTTCAACAGATTTTTATGGGACTACAAGTTTTAGGATGTCTCCTGAACACAATTTTACAATTTTTAGGCAAATGTATGGTCGTATGATGTTATACAAAGTTTCTGTGATCTGTAGTTCAAGTGCTAATTTATAGAGTAGAGTGGAGTGGGTTTTATCGTATAGCTACGCATTGGACAACTGGCGACGGTCTGGGATTCATCCCTAGTCCGGAGACATGCCATTGCAGTTTCTATCCTCTGTGAAGGCTATACCAATATACGGAATTTTATGTAACTTTATATTTTGTTGAAGGATTAAATTTGACTGTTTGGTTTTCTAGCTAGATTGATTTCTGCGTAGCATTCAACTGTGACAAACATAAAATACAATATTTTTACAGTGCGCAAAGTTGAAGCAATGCGATTTGGGATTGATTGCATGGTAGAAAACTTTACTATTGTGTGTTCTCTGAAATGAATACTAACAATTGTATTTAAATATCTATTGCATATAGTAAATTACTAAATTTGTATCGGATAACAACAATATTAACTAGCTGGCATAGCTGGACCTTCTTTAGTTTTCCCCAGATTCCCCATCATATACCTATGCTGATAAATTTTTACTGTAGGACAATCATTTCTACAGTTGTTTTTTTTTAAAAAAAAAAAAAGTTTACTGATTACTCTGCATGGTCACAGAATGATATACTCCACACAATAGGCTATCCTAACACCGCTTCGATACACTTACTTTATGATAACTTTATTACTTTGTTTAATTTTTTAGGGTCAGTTCCATATTTCAGTTTTCATGTAGCTCCATAGTATATCCAATCCAATAACCTCTATAATGCAAGTCTTTGTGAAATATTGCCCTATTCTGCCATATTAAGAAAATCGTAAACTTCGAATAATTTGCAAAGTTTTCAAAATAAAATACCCATAATTCTTTCCACTATCGTAAAAAATATTGTAAAAACTTGTCGAACAATATTACGATGAAAATAATCCTCATAATATGCTTTTATGTGAAATTTTGGCCTATTCTCCCATGTTAAAAAAATCGTAAATTTTAAATAATTTAGGACATTTAGAAAGTAGGATGTCCATAGTCGATGTTGTTCAAACTAGTATCATAAATGATATTTTAAAACTGGTCCAATAGCATTATGATAAAAATAATCCTCATAATACACGTTTATTCGAAGTATTTACATATTCTCTAATGTTAAGAAAATTAAAAAGTTTTCAAATTAGAATGTTGAAAAGAAATCGAGTTTTTGCCAGTGTCATAAATGATATTTTATAATTGTTCTTGAGATAACTTCTAGAAAGATTAACAAATTGACATTTTTCAAACGGACAACACATGATAATCCAAATAATTGGATTGAATTTTATGACTTTTGAATTTCTCAAGTTGTTAGAGTGCCTAGAACTCAAGTCTGAAAACCTATAGAAACATCAAATGAACATGGTCGAAAATTTTCACGATTACTCAAGTTCCCCGTATCTATAGCATGATGGAGAACTAAAAGGTGTACGACTGTATTATTTAAATAAATTTGACTGTTATAGGCACATTTTTATAATGTTATATTTTGTACTGTACTATAAATGAACTACTTTTACTATTTCTTTTATTTTTTAATTTTGGCAAAAAAAAAAAAAAAAAAATATATATATATATATATATATATATATATATATGTTCGTTCATTAAATATATGTGTATATATATATATATATATATATATATAAATGATAGATATCGTATTAAAAGTAATAAAATTTAACCTTAGAATTTAGCAATTAATAGATACAAAGCAATACCAACACAACAAAAATAGAACTGATTTTAACTTAATGGTAAGACTGACACAAAAATGTTGCGATACAGATTAAGAACCAATAAGACACAAAAACAATTTAAATTACTTTCACCGACACGAATGATAATAATAAAAAAAAGGACCATTAAACTTTATGACAGAGAAAATAACTAAAGAACCGCAGAAATAATTATTGGATAAAAATGCTTAAAATTAGAAGTAAAAACTCGTCAGGGGGCATGTACTTCATAAAGCTGTGAAAGCTGCATCGATTTCGTAAAACAATATAGCTAACCATAGCAATTTATATTGTACCAGCCCCGATCGAAGCAGCAAAACCAATTTCAATGAGAAATTAAATAAATTATTAAATAAAATCATCAAGGAATCCATAGAGAGAACTAGAAAAAAGCAGAGTAGCCACATGTATAATTTTTACACAAACTGGAGAATAGAAAGATGCCTACAAATTATTGAAATTAAAAATAAAAGCGTTGCAAATATCGATTAATCGATAAAGAATTAATGTCTGAGCTGTTTCATTAGTGATTAAATTCATTGAGTAATTATTTATTGAGTTAGTGAAATTTTAATTTTAAGTTGGTTAAAGTTTAAACTAGTTAAATTTTAATTTAAATTGTACGTAAATCAATGAACATTAAACCTTTCATAGAAAGAAATTGTTAGAAAACATTAAGTCAGCAGTGAGCAAGCGCCATCTAGTGTTTAGCTAGACAAAGATTAAGTCAGTTAAATTAATTCAGGTTCAAACAAACCAATGCTATAAGGAGTATTTTTATATATATTGCTTTGACCTTTTTTTTTCATTTTTAATTTTATTTAGTAGTCTTTGATATTGATCATATTAATTGTTTGAATTTCTAATAATATTTAATAATACTTAAATTACAGCTGTATGCTCTGATTATCAATATATATATATATATATATATATATATATATTGAATTTTTAAATTCGATTATTATCTTTTTTAATATAAATTTTCGCAAATATATAAATCTTCAATATTTTTATAACGATGTTCTAGATATTTGCTACATTTAAGAGGTATAGTCAGTCACAGTCGGGTTTCTCCTTGTAGTGTTAAACACGTTTAAACATATGAGCATATGGCATGTTCATATTTTAAAGATAAGAAAAATAAGAAGTTTCATGACAAAAAATTTAAATTTCCGGCTTCTGCTTTTTGTGCACCCTTCCTTCTATATATATATATCTTTCAAAAATTAGAAAAATTTTGTAACTTCCCTGCTGAGTGTTTCTGTTTTCTAAAACCACAAAAATTTACTATAAAATATCTTAATCTGACAAAAGTTACTTTTTTCTGTAACCGAATAAAATCTGTATCATTTGTTTCAAATTTCATCTGATGGGTACACATTTTTTCTGCTTTTTATACAGAAAACTTGGTATCAAAGCAAAATTGGCAAATGATAAGTAACAGAATAAAACGCGTTTCCGCGGTTGCTAGGTAAAATCGTTGCCTAATCGTAAAGCAGAAAAGTTTTGGCTTTTTTTTTTTTTTTTTTTTTTTTTTTAATTTAAAGCAGTGTTTCCTAAATTAAAAGTCTGTTATGTGAATATTTTCTGTTTCGTTCTGTTACTGAAAATTTCTGTCAGCATATTTTGTACGTAGTATACGGATATTTTCTTTGCAACTTCGTCGCCAGAAATTTTCAGTAACAAAACTCGATTTTTTTTTTTTTTTTTTTTTGTCTTTTTAATATGTATTTATATAATGTTTTGAGTGATAAATTTCCCCACAAAACTTTATCTCTTAAAAAGGTACATAAATAGATATTTTAGAGGGAAAAAAAAATAACTGTAAAAAGGAGTAAGTGAAGACATGTAAAAAAAAAAAATTGGAAAATTTGATTTTTGTCATGAGATATCTCTAATATATACGAACGCTCATATTTTTAATATTACAGGTAAAAAATGGGGGGGGGGTGGGGGTGGGTAATGGGGCACAACCCATTACAATTTTATGTAAATGGGTTGAAATAGAGTTTCACATGTGTCATTATTATGTCACCTTACTTATAATTTTTCTAAACAAACTCTCTCTGTGACGTAAGTATTGTTAACGATATTAATAAATTGGTATAAGATATTATCAACTTGAGTTAAATTTAAACTTAATTCTCAAAACTTGAAACTTTTAAACAGATTTTTAAAGACTAATCTGGAATTTATTTATTTATTTTTATATAAAAAAACTATTTAATGGACTATATATAGCGAACAGTTCCATGATGGAAAAATAACTTGTTTATAAGTTATTTCACGCACACAGACAATGTATTTTTGTTTTGTTTATTTGTATATTACTATTATTATTATTATTAGTTTTATTTATTATGTGGCTGCGTTACAGCACTTAAAAAAAAAAAAAAAAACTTCCAGGTATTTTAATAGTACAAAATGCCCATTATTATTTATGGAACTATTTATTATTATTATTGTTAACGTTTTTTTATTCTTAAAAACAACATTTTCCAAATATGATCATGCTGTGTATAATTAGAGTTTCACGGAAAATAAATCTTTATTATTATTATTATTATTATTATCTTTAAATTTATTAACGATAGATAAAAAAACTAAAATCTCTGAATGAGGAGTTGGCTAAAACATATATTTTATTTTAAAAAAAGAAAGAAAGAAAAGAGAAGAAAAAAGGAAGGTAAAAAAAGAAAATTAAATGTTACAAAAACTAATGTTTAAAAAAAAAAAGTTTTGGTATTATTATTATTATTATTATTATTAGTATTATTATTATTATTACTAAGGAACATTTTAGTATGTAATCTAATGCAATTGCTCTTCAGTATACAAACCAAGATCCGTGTTTACCCATTGTTGTCTTTCTTTCTTTTACCCTGATATTTACAAAAGCGTTGTTTTTATCACTAATTTTTTTTAGACTGAGAATCATCATAACTGCTGTCTTTTAAATAACTGAAATTATAAAGCTTTATAATTTACCCCCCCCCCTTTTTTTTTTTTTTTTCTTCATGAAAATGTAAGGTATTTAACAGTAAAAACTAGGTTATGAAAACTAAGTTCTGTAAATAATATTACGTTTCCAGATTTGAACACATTATCGTTCAGTTATATTTGCTTAAAACTAATTGCCATCCGTTATTTTTAAAATGACAGTAATGCAGATCATTACATGTTATTTTAGGGGAAATTTTACCTTAATTTTACACTATATAAAAATTACCTTGGTGTTGCAAATAAAGCATTTTTAAACATATGTATTAAGTAACTTCGTGTTTAAAAAATATAATATTTTGGGGAAAGCATCAATCTTCTTTTTCTTTTTTAACTTACATATTTTAATAAATTTCTGTGAAAATGCTGATAAAAGTTTAGTTTTCAGCAAAAATTTTTAATTATTTTTTTATGCCAAATATTTTGCATTAATATAATAACAATAATAATAATCTCATCAAATTAATAGTAAAAATAAATAAGGATTAATAGCTAGGTGTAAAAACAAACAATATTGGTTATTTCTTATAATTAGTTCTACAGCTCATTGAAACCTTTGGACAGCCCCTGCCTGCCTGGACTCGCCAAGCTTAACGGGTTGGATGCTGTCCGCCGGAGCGAATAAATCGCCGGATCACTGCATGATAACCACCTACTGCCAGACAGTAATCTAGACGCAACAGAGAATGAGCTGTGTCCGATTGCTCGTTCAGACTTCTAACTACAGTCGGGAGAGGACCACTCTTCTGCTAAGGACTGGGTGACTTCAGATGACAGCTCTGGTACGACAGGGTTGCGACATCTTCTTCTGGACACATTATGCTCGACTGACACACCACACCTCCAGATCGCACAAGGTAGGAAGCGCACAGTCACGCTACCTGGATGCAGGAATTTAGAATATGTGCACAATATCGGAAAGCCAGAAGGGAAATAAAAGAAAAAAAAAAAAAAAAAAAAAAAAAATTTTGAATTTTGGAAAGGGGGGGAAACTCGGGGGGACCCAAAATGATAAGTTGTGCACTCAGAATTATGCCAAACAATGGAGGCTAAAAAGTAGAGGGGGGGGGGAGCTAAACACCAAAACTGCTGAACGACAAACATGAGAAAGAGAGGAAAAAAAAAAAAAAAAAAAAAAACGATTTAATTTAATACTTGCCACTGGAGGGGGGAAGGAAAACTTTGTTAGCGCATAGTCTAGAGATTTGAAGTGGCTGACCGAGAGGAAAAAAAGAAAAAAAAAAAAAAAAAAAAAGGAGAGGGACCATGCGCTTAAGGCCTAATAAGAAGGAAAGAGGGACCATCGCAATTTTGATCCACCACGGGGGGATGGTGCCCCGCGTTGGTAGCCCGACGACTGCTTAACGACCCCATCGAGCACTTGACGGTGCAGCACATTTTTACGAGGACCAGACACCGCCACACCCTCGGAGAGAGAAGGAGAAAAAAAAAAATATATATAAATAATAATAAAAAAATATATATATATAAAAATACGACAAGAATAAGTAAAAAAAAATAAAAAAAATAATAAAATAAAATACAGTTAATAAATAGATATAAAGTAAGTTAATATGTATTAATAAATAAAAAAAAAAAAAAAAAAAAAAAAAGGGAAAAAAAAAAAAAAAAAAAAAAAAAAAAAAAAAAAAAAAGGACACCAACATTAAAGAAATTAAATATAAAAAAAAAAAAAAAATTATTTAATAATTATTATTACGGATAGTTGATTGTTAACCAGACCTCCCGGGCATCAGAGAACTGCAGGGAGGCGAAAAGAAATCAGCGGAGCTACAGGGAGCCGAAAAAAAAAAAAAAAAAAAAAACCGGGGAGATAGCCGCTCTAGCTTGGCTCCCGGTCACCTTACCCACTCAAGGGTCCGGTTCAGGAAAACCAAGGGGCTAAGAAAAAAAAAAAAAAAAAAAAAAAAAAAAAATTTAAAAATTGGGAGATAGCCGCGCTAGCTTGGCTCCCGGTCACCTTACCCACTCAAGGGTCCGGTTCGGGAAAACCAAGGGGCTTAAAAAAAAAAAAAAAAAAAAATTGGGTGAGCTAGCCGCTCTAGCTTGGCTCCCGGTCACCTTACCCACTCAAGGGTCCGGTTCAGGAAAACCAAGGGGCTAGAAAAAAAAAAAAAAAAAAAAACAGGGAGATAGCCGCTCTAGCTTGGCTCCCGGTCACCTTACCCACTCAAGGGTCCGGTTCGGGAAAACCAAGGGGCTAATAAAAAAAAAAAAAAAAAAATGGAAAAGGGGGAAGAGCCACTCAAGCTTGGCTCCCGGTCACCTTACCCACTAAAGGGTCCGGTTCAGGAATACCAAGGGGCTCCCAAAAAAAAAAAAAAAAAAAAAAAAAGGGGAGAAAGCCGCTCTAGCTTGGCTCCCGGTCACCTTACCCACTCAAGGGTCCGGTTCAGGAATACCAAGGGGCTTAAAAAAAAAAAAAAAAAAAAAAAAGGGGGGGGGCACCCACAGGGGGGCAAGCCCGGGGACCTGAGCTGGAGACTAAGCTCTGACTCCTCCCTGCACTAATCCAAACTAACCCGCCGAAGGGGGGGAGGAGAGAAAAAAAAAAAAAAAAAGAAAAAAAAAAAAAATTATAAAATTAAAATAATTAAAATTATAAAAAATTAAAATTAATAAAGAATTAAAAATTATTTTTCCCTTTTCCCCCCCCCCCCTCCCCCCCTCTTCTTAATTGTTGATACATAACAGTTTAGTAATTAGTTTAATCAGTTAGGATTGTTTTATGGGGAGGAAAAAAAAAAAAAAAAAAAAGGGGGTGCATGATCAAGATTCGAATGAGGCACTACGGACGTAAGGTGGCTTGCGAGGCCCGATGCGAGGATTCAACCTTTGGGTCCCTTCCTGGGATTCTGGAGTTTAGTGTTTCTTCTGTTCGGACCTAAGAATGCTGATAGGTGAATCCAAAGCGGTGTGCTGAGCGGTAGTGCCTAGCTTCTTGATCACGCCATTCATTCAACTCAAGAAGAGAAAAAAAAAAAAAAAAAAAAAAAAAAAAATTGAAAATTCGGTTTTTACTTAACTGAGAATAATTAAAATCTTAATTTATTAATATTATGAGATGAGTGAGAGGGAAAAAAAAAAAAAAAAAAAAGGTTGGTTCCATAACCCATTCATGCGCGGTCATGAGCGTGGTGCGGACTTACAGACCAGATAGAACCGAGGACCGTTTACATTTTATGCACATTTTTTATACAATTTTTATTTATACATTTTTTTATACATTTTATATTATAGTAGTTTTTTATACATTTTTTTTTTTATTTTTTAATAATTTTTATTTTACAAAGATTTTTAATTTTTACATTTTTACTTTTACCGGGCCTCAGGTAGTATTGATACTGGCCGCTTTAACAACAGGGGCCTCGTTCATGACCTAAAATAAACAAAAAGTGGCGGTAGCGGTGGATGCCTCATTGGCTGGTAGGTCCTCTTCTTCCGGTGTTCTACTCCTTTTGCTGCTGAAGAGTGGAGGTTTCTTGCTGATGCTGACACTGCTTGTTGTTACTGGGAAATGTCATCTATGTTGTTTGTGAGCCATCTGACTATGTGTTTTGCCTTTTTTTGTACATGTGTGTTTTGTGTTAGCTGTTTGTACCATAGAGTTTCGTTTGCTTGTGTAATTTGAGCCAGATGGTGGTGGTCCGTTAGAGGACAGGCTGTTAAGTAGTGAATTGATGTGCCTAGTGCACCACAGGCGCAGTCTGGGCTACTCTTCTTCTTAACCCGATAGAGATAAGCAGGGAATGCCCCGTGTCCTGTGTAAATTTGTGTCAGGAGCTTGCAGCTAACGAGTGTCTTTGTGTCCACTGTTGGGAAGTATCTATGTGTTAGCCTGCCCGTGTCCCCATAGTCCCACTCGAATTGCCATTGTTCGGTGGTGATCCCTCTAAGTTTTTTCTTTAAATAGGAAATCGGTTTTTCCAGGTAGAAATGCTCGCGGTTAGTTTCGTTTTCCGCTGCATATTTAGCCAGTTTGTCTGCTTCTTCGTTTCCTTGGATCCCTACATGTGCTTTAACCCATTCAATTTTAAAATTATTATTTGACCTTTGGATTTCCGAGTGGATTTTAATTACCATGTTATCTGTCGTGAATGGTTTAGAGAGTGCTTGGATGGCTGACATGCAATCCGAGTGGATGCTATATGATATTCCCTTTGTATTTCCCCACTCAGCAGCTTTGAGTATTGCCAGTAGTTCGGCCTGAAAGACACTGTTGCACTTCCTTAGGGGCACTGACCATTCGTGTATTTTGGAAACATTTTCGAAGGCTACAAAGGCCGAACCTGTAGCTCCTGATTCCAGCTTCGATCCATCCGTGTAAATTTGTATATCTTTAGTTGATGAGCCTATTTGTGGTTCAGGTGTGTCTGCTGGGTGCTTCCACCAAATATTTTGTTTTTTGACATAATCTGTGTGGTTAAACATATGGTCGTGTAGTTTGTAATTCTTGTGGAGTCTTGTAATTGTGCCATAAGCTGCTTCGTATTGTACTTGGAGGTGTACTGGAATCAGGCCTGAGAGAACCAGAAGAGCTGATGTTGGGGCCGTTCTATATGCCCTCACGATGGCCAGCGCGAAGTGCCTTTGGCAGCTAAGCAGTTTATCTTTATTCTGCTTTGTTAGGTCGTTCCCCCAGATTGGGGATGCATAGATCAGTGTCTTTTCCACTACTGTTTTGTACCATGTTTTTACCAAGTTTGGTTTTAGTCCCCAACCCCTAGAGACCATACGCCCGAACAGGTTGAAGGCCTTATAAATTTTTTTCGTTTGGTGTTCTATGTGTGGTTGCCATCTTAAATTTTTGTGTAGGATAACTCCGAGATATTTCATTTTTTCTGAGGTTTCTAGCTCAATCCCTTCATAATGGATCCCGTCTAATTTATGGGTGCAGGAAGTCGGGAGGTTTCCCAGGCGTGGTCTGTTCAGGTATAGTAGTTCCGTTTTGCTCCAGTTAATCGTGAGGTCATTTTCCTTTGCCCAAGTGCCGAATTTTTGTAGAGTTGTGTTTGCTGTATTTACTATTGTTTCTGTGTTGTTTGCCGAAATTGTTAAAATAAAATCATCTGCGAAGGCTTGGATTTTTGTGTGTTTCCCCCAGCTATAGTTGAGCGCTGTCTCGGCTATTAGTAGCCAAAGGAGGGGCCCTAAGCAGCTTCCTTGCGGACAGCCTCCAAAAGTCTGTCTTGTGATGTGTATGCCATTTTCTTCCAGTGTCACATACCTGTCTTCCAGAAAGCTTGCTATCCAGTTGACTAGGTATGTGGGACAGCCGGAGTTTTTGAGATTTTTAAGCAGAGTCGGCCAACGGATGTTATCAAATGCACCTTTTATGTCTATTTCTACAGCTCATAATAATTGTACTAAGAAATCGTGATACTTATTTTTATTTTCAAAATATTCCTTGTGTTTTGAAAAATTGAAACTGAACTGAAAAAAAAAAAAAAAAAAAAAAAAAAACTAGTTTTTATTTTGTAAATTAAAGTATATATTACTGTACATAATGATTATTATATAATTTAATAAAATAAGAGTGTATTAACCAAATTTTTGAAAAGTTCTACTGTGTTTCACTTACGTTTAAAATTAGCTATTATATTAAAATATTAATTAACATACATGTAAATTTTATGTATACTTATAAATATTATGTAATTTCTAAAAATAGAGTAATGATTCAACTCACTGCTACAAGCATTTACTTAATATTGTTTTATAAATATTTGGAATAATTTATCAAATTTTGACAAGCGTATAAAATAGAGATTTTTTTTATTTTAAAAGAAATTGTTGAAGGTTGAGTCTTGGCCTCCTTGGTTTGCGAGAATTGTTAACTGCTTATATTAAGTTTTAACTCCATGGTTTTTGTATTAATCTCTCAAGAGAGTAAAGAAGATGTGTCTGATTTCTCACCGCCCGCCCCTGAGCGGTAGAGGTGAGTTCGGGCTCTATTTTGGCAATCCGAGCCCGCCCGGGCCCGAAACATTTTTGAACTGAGCTCGCCCGAGCCCGAAAAATTTTGTGTGATCAGAGCCCGAGCCCGATATTCAAAGTGGTACGCTATGCAACGCATACACAATAGTAAAATTAAATACCGTTTTCATTTTCAAATTAATTTTCTTATTACCAATCCTCAATTTAAATAACTATAAATGTTATTATAACAATTTATAATGTCTGTGTCTCTGTATACATGTATATATTTATATAAATATATATTTATAGTGCAGCCCATTGTTTATAACGCGCCTATCGGGGAACAAAACATTTATCCGAATGAGTGATACAATGAGGCCCAATATAACGAAGGAGGAAGGATTACTGTATAACACTATGACATAATATGCGTCCCGTTGAAAAAGAAGTTCTATTTAGAAAAAGGAAAGTCAAAGCTACTAAGGTTTGCAAGATTATTTTGTGATTTATAACCTATCATGACTATTATGACATTACTAAAGGTGCTCTAAAAATGAATAAAACTTCAGTTTTTTCTTTCTTTCTTTCTTTCTTTCTTTTTTTTTTTTTTTTTTTACATTTTCCAGTTAGTGAAGAATAGAATAAACGGAACTTTTAGCTTGAATCCGAGCCCGCCCGGAGCCCGAAGACTTACGTAAGATTTGAGCCCGTCTCATCTCTACTGAGCGGTAGTATGTGCAATTTGAACTCGTGTTTTTTAACTAAAGTGGTGTGATGTGGAGGAACCTTTTACATGTGAAAATAAACTTATGTCTGAACTCCTACAGCGTATAAGAGCACCAAATCTGATATAAGACATGGGTTTTATAGAAAACTATTATGATTTAATTTGGGTATGTGTCGACCAACTGGTGGTGCTGCATCTTACGATTTTTTGACAGGCTATAATTTAATTTTGTACAGGTTAACTAATATTAAATGAGGCTGTTTTGTAGAATGACATAGAAAAAGGTTTTGTAATTGCCATAGCTTTACTTATTTTTTATTATTTTATTTTTTTTCCCTTTGAGGGAAGCTTATTTCAATCTAGTTATTACACAATAAGTTCTAAATGATTTTGCCCATTAAGTAAGTTCAAATACGTATATATATTTAGTCTGAGGGATTGAATTCAACTATGCAATAAAAATACCACATTAATTAACTACGTAATAAAATATATCACATACCGTTCTAATAGAATAACAAAATCTAATTTCGTAGTATTTTAAAACAAGTGCACAGTTTGCAAATTTTGAAAATGTTCAAAAAATGTTTTTTGAAAGAAATGTGTTTTTGTAAATAAAATTTGGGGTCGCATTTTGGAATTTTAATCAAAAATCATGAAAATCATCAACTGTTATTTAAATTGTAAATTGTACAATGAAAGGGAATCTGTAATCATTGTTTGCTCATCATTTCAAAAAATATTTAAATTTACATCATGCATTTGTCGTCACTACGCTGAAATATTAAGAATTTGCTATTAGGTAATTTCCGTTACACCTTCTTCTTTTTTTTTTTTTCATGGGAATTTTCTTGCACCTACATTTATTATATATATTGCCTGTTTGCTCAGCTTTTATCCATATCACACACCACAGATTTCTATGACCAGATGTGCAAAGACTCATTGTCTCTCCAAAGTATTTATCGAGTGTAAATTCAACTATTAAGGTTGGGAAATATTTAAATAAAATGCTATTGCATTTTCCTAGATTATTTTAGAAACTCTATTATTATTATTATTATTCCATTATTATTATTTTTGTTCAATATAAAAGTAGCATTAATAAATTTATGTTACATGTAGTTAATTAAGTTTCAGTTTTATTTTGATATTTTATGAATTTTCATCAATGCCAAATTGTATTCAACCATTTTTTATATTTCGCTTTGATAAAACATAACGTCTTCTTTATTTGAAAGCGTATAGCAATTTCTCCGAAAATCTAGATTATTTACCAGGTGTCCATACATCTGTAGGCAGTTTAAAAATTCATAAAATTTGAAGGAATTAGTAAAATTGAATGTGCTTTGCGAAAAAAAAAAAATAGTTGTTAAAATGTTCGCCGATAGAGGGCGCTGTACGTGAGTAAAACCCCTCATTTCCATGAAAAAATATATTTGTTTGCATGCAAGTATTTACAAGCATATAACTCCTATTCTATGTGTCCGCCATCACCATAGACTACAGTTTGCATTCGAGGTACAACCACGCTAATTGAAGCTTCAATCAGTGATTCTTATCTGCGGTAGAATATCTTCATCAATAACGTTTTATCCACTAAGTCAGCATCGCAATTAAAACATAAAGTATTCAGAAGTAGAAGTGAAATCAGCAATGAGTTGTTAATTGTAAAAAAAACCGTGCAATTTTTAGGACTCTGATTTCCATATTTCCCGTTACGCGACTGTACAGTGCTCTCTATCGATGAAAATTTTATTTTTATTTTTTACTTTAGCAAAAAAAAAAAAAAAAAATCTGCCTTCACGAGAATAACTTTTTCGCAAATCGCGTCCAATTCCTATATTTTTTTTAATGAAATTTTAAAATGTCTTACTGATTTATCGGACGCTCGGTATAATAAATTCCCAAAGCTGGATTTTTACGTCATTTTATTATTATTATTATTATTATTATTTGTGAAACGTAAGTTACATTCTGTGAATCTTGTTGCACTCTGGATATATTATTAAAGATAAATCACTAATAACCGATACAAAAGCTCCGCAAAAATTTACACACCGAGAAAAAGACATTTCGTGGATGTTTTGTTGTAGAAACTTGTTAGTTAATAATAAATATAAAGCTTATTTCGTTATCTTTTGCATTTTAATGAATTATTTTAATAATAACGCTGATTCTTAAACCAGTAGAAAAAAAAAAAAAAAAAAAAACTAAAATTAAAATCTTTTAAAAATTTAACATCTATTATGTCAGAGGGAGTATAATGTCTGAGATTTGACTTTGAAACAGTTGGACATGACAAGTATACTGTGAAAAATAATAGTTCTCGATGTTTCACCAAAAGAATGGTGCCCATTAAGCATTTTTAGCTACAATCAATGCTTTGGTGCTCATACTATTTCAATAGTGCTTACTTCTGAAATGGCACCTCTAAGATGATAAACAATTGCACCAGAAAAAATTTTGTAGATAAATCAGAACCGTTTTTTCTAGTGAAATGTAGATTTTTTTTTTTTTTTTTTTTTTTTTTTTTTTTGACAATGTAATTTTCAATTTACTTGTTAAGATAATTTATCTAAAAGAAAATAAAGAAATGAAAAGAACAAACATATTATTTTAGTCAATTCTTGAATACATATTTGATTGATTTATTTCAGAAATTTACCTTTGCTTTATATAAAAAAAGAAACACTTACACATAACTTTGGAATAAAAAAAATGAATTGCTAAATTTGTACTTGATTATACAACTGCTAAATTTGTTTAAAAATTCGGCTATTTAAAGTTCAAATAAAGCTTTATTTGAATTTTAAGTTTCTATATTATAAAGAAATGATACAATCAGCTATTCGATGTGTTTTATTTTAAATTTAACAATACAAGTGGCTAAAATTTTATTAAGAAATTGGCATTTATGTATATTTAGATTAACAATAATCGAAGCATTATGTAACTTGAAGAAAAAATGGTATTATTCTAAAATTTCATTGAATCAATATCCAAATATTTGAATACGACGATGGCAGCATGGTTTTGCTTGCGAATATATAAAAAACACATACAGTTACTCTCTCTCTTAAAAAAAAAAAAAATTAGCCCATGAGCGTACGCATTCGGTTATTTTTCCTGGAAAGCTCATGAATAATCTCTATCTTTCAAAATTTACAAAACTGATCTTTTCTGCAAAACTAAGTTTAGATAAGTAATAACATATCAAACATAAATTTGATCCGTGCGTGCTCTCGTAGCTTGTTCAAATGCACAACGTCTGTTTGCCCAAGTTGTCCCTTTTCTTGTTCAAAATACGCAAGAGTTTCTTATTCTCTTTTTGGTAATAGAATAAAACATTAGGCATCGATATAAGAACATGCCCCCATCTTGAGGCCATCACATGTTTGACCAATGTTAAAATGTTTTTCAATGTTGACTCTATGTTTTGCAACGGCTGAATTGTCGGTAAACATTGGTCACGGCTTAATAAAAGAAGAACGTTCTTTTTTTGAATATTCTGAGCGATGTTTGAATGTTAAAGCATACTTTACCGTGGGAATAAGGAAAAGTTTAAATGGTGAAATACGATATTGTATTATAAAGAAACATATTTTTAATGTTTTAGTTTATCCTATGTTACTGATGTTTTAAGCCTTTATTTATTGCATTATGGAATAGACAAAAAATATAGTTGAAATCCATTTTTTTAGTTACTTAATTGTAATTTTTAAAACTATAAGCAATAAAAATTATGCGTAAAACCTCATCATTGTATTTAATAAGGATTTCGAGAGGTGGTATTCTAGTGAACCAGTGGTACAAAAACGTAAAAAAAGACAGCAAAACCTTAATTTTTTTAAAAATAATTATGTAATTTTTATATTTTTTCTAAGTGTCATGATAGATTCTTGGAATGATATACAAATCAATTTTAACACGCGTAGTGTTTGTGGGGGAAAAAAATATCAAAAATAGCACTTTATAAACTTTTTTCTTTTAGACTTTTTCTGATTTATTTTAATTGTTTTAAGCCTATGCATTAGTTCATTCTATTACTCCCCCACTTTTTGAAGGAAAAGAAGGGGATAAAGAATAATAAAAATATTGAATTTCGCTTACAATCCTATAGGTGTTGCACTTACATTAAAAATATATATATATATCGTAGATTTTGATAGTCATAATTAGTTCAAAAATAAAGAACCAAATTTTTGCCATCCCACTAGATAAGACCTGATTAATAAGTGGTAAAAATAAATGAAAATAAGAGTTTTAAAATACTTTAACGTCTTAAATTAGAAAAAATATTATTTTAATATTTAATGGATTGTCACATTTCAGAACGAAATTATTTTTATTTATTTATTTATTTATTTATTTTATTATTATTATTATTATTATTTTTGTTGTTGTTGTAATATCACACCATAGACAATAAATTTGAAGCTAAGAACCTTTTTTAGAAATTTTACAAAGATAATGAATGAAGAAGAGGTCTTTTTAAAAATATACAACTATCCAGAAATTTTTTTAAGTTCGTGATTGAACATTTTGTATGAAAATTTACATGTAAACTTGAATTTGTAATAAAATTTACGCATTTGCTATAAAGAACAAAAGAACATATACAGAAAAAGAATTATAGTGACCCACATTCTCTAAATATTTTTTACCTCCCCCTCCCCTTCGCGGAAGTTTATTTTATTTATTTTTTTTTTATTTACATTTGAAAAGTAAAAAGAGAAAAATAAAGTATGATAAGCAACGATTATCAAAATCTATTTGTAGCCTCTAATTGTAAAAGAAATGTATCTTGCTTACAATTTTACATTTTGAAATATTAGAACTGCACAACCTTAAAAACATTCAGTGAAATGCTGTGTATATTATGAGGAAAAATTAAAAGGGATTGTGATTAAATATATTCCTTGAAACAGCCAGCTATAAATGTATAGATTATTGCTTTATAAAAAGTATTTTCATAAACTGCAACTTCATAAATTTCTTCCTTGACCAAGCATTCATGTATTTGCCGAAATAAATACAGTAAAGCACCGTTTATACGTCTTTCAGGGGACTGCGGTAAAAAATGAAAAGACGTATAATCGAAATTTTAATAGTAACATTTTGATTGCTACAAATTTAATGGCACTTAAGCAAAACTGAAAATACAAATTTAAAGTTTCTTAAGTTAGTTAATGTATATTATATCTTTTTAAAGACAATAATTAATTAAAAAAGTTAAAGTGAGAAAAATCATACTATTAATGCATGACTGGGTACTAATTACATATAATATGTTGAGTATTATATTACATTTCTTAAGAACTATATGCACACATTTTGAATATTAATTATATATATTGCGTATCTTTAATAATAAGCATACGATTTATGTCCATAGAGATAGTTATTTAATAACATTAAAAATCTTTAATATTCGTCTGATTTGTCAACAAATCAGACACAACACAATCAGACACATTTGGAACAAATAAGGTTGAAATATTTTGTTTTTGTTTTGTTTGTTTAACATTCTATATAATTTTTTAGCATATAGCATGTTTCAATGTCTATGAGCATTAAAAATTCTACTGGGAATTCAATTGGTTCTTTGAACAGTATTCTTCGATCTTTCCTGTAGGAAAAATCCGTATTATTTAGAATGGAAAATACTGACCGATCGAAAAATTTTGCTAATTTTAGTAAATTTGAAGGACATATAACCGATTTTAGTGGCGTATAAACGAAGCATTTTTGCATTAAAATGAAAAGGAATGAATCGGGACTTCACGAAAAGGACGTATAAATGTAAAAGACGTATAAATGAAAGACGTATAAATGGTGCTCTACAGTAATAATAATAATAATAACATTAAATATAGATATGAATTTCTCATGTATGTGTGATAGTTATTAATTCCACTTTGTTAATTTAGATTTTTAACATTGTGTTAAATATTTGAAAGTAATTAAAGGAACAAATAAGGTTGAAATATTTTTTTTGTTTAACATTCTATATCATTTTTTAGCATATAGCATGTTTCAAAAGAAAGGAAACGTAATTTTAGGGGTTAAAAACCATTTTTTATGAGGATGAAACTGTAAAATATACACTTAATAAATTAACTTAATTTATATGTTTCATTAATTTACCATATGTTTTGAGTTGTAACTGAATGTAAGTGTGTATTTAAATTTATCACGAGTGCAGCATTAATTACAAGAAAAAATGTAAAAATTTTCCTGATTTTTTTTGTCATGCGAGTAAATTCAAAAATTTATAATAAAGTTAAGAATTTTTTTTTTTTTTTTTTTCAAAAATCAGTGCTTAGTTTTGTATCTCAGAAATTAATTAACATTCTTACAAAATTTTAAAGATTTGAATGAAAACACTTGCACACGGGACATTTTAAATAAATGGTCATTCATGAAACTTAAAACCTAAGAAAAAATATATGTTGTGGCCATCACAAAACTTTCTTTTATATTTTCCTGCACAATTTCACTCAGTAGAAATATTTTATTTCAATTATTACTTATTACAACTGTATTCCATAGGAAATGTAAACGTTATTTTTCTCATAGAAGTACAACACTAAACGATCAAAGGAAGTCGAATTTATGCTCTGATGAACAATATCAATTTTTTTTTTTTTTTTTTTAATGTAAAAAATCGAAAATTTTGTTTTAAAAAATCACATATGAATGGTTCAACTATTTGTTTTAAAAGGTATTGATGAGTTCTTTGGAAAGATATCCATATTGAAAATTTGATCCCTTCGAAGGGGGAAAAGAAGAGTTGCTCCTGTGCGTACAAGAATTTTTTTACAAGTTGACTATTACTATAACCAATAATTCTCGTTAATTTTATAATGATTCGTTTAAAATAATTTCGCTAAATAATTTTGATAATGATTCGTTTAAAATAATTTATAGAAAATTTTGCCCGTTACTGCCATGTTAAAATTTTTGAAAAAAAAAAAAGGGTGTTAAACGACACCTGTTGGATTCTTTCACTAAAAGTTGATAGGCACTAATTTAAGCCGAGGGGCAACTACATGCCAATTTGTATGAAATTCTGTGCAGTAGTTCCAGAGGTACAGTTGCTACAAAGTTTTTGTCACACACACAGAGAGAGATTGATGAATTCTTTGGAAAGATATCCATATTGAAAATTTGACCACTTCGAAGGGGGAGAGGATGAAGCGTTTCTTCTGCGTGTGCAATAATTTTTTACAAGTTGACTATTATTATTACAAATAATTCTTGTTAATTTGATAATGATTCGTTTAAAATAATTTATAGGAAATTTTGCCCAATACTGCCTTGTTAAAATTTTTGGAAAAAAAAAAAGGAGGGGGGGGGGCATGGCAACGACACCTGTTGGATCCTTTCATCGAAAGGTGATAGGCACTAATTTATGCCGGGTTGCAACTACATACCAATTTGTATGAAATTCTGTGCAGTAGTTCCTGAGATACAGTTTCTAAAATTTTTGCCACACTCAGAGAGAGAGGAACATTTTTAAGAATTGCCAAACTGTTCAAAATCTCTCAAATCTATCGAAAACCCGAAGTCGAAAATTTTTATGAAGCCAGTACTTTTTAAAAATTTAATATGGAAAAAAGTACTTCGTAAAAACTTCTAATAATTCTTTAAGGAGCTGAAAAAGTCTTATAAATTTTCTCCTATTTTAAATTACATATATCTGTATTTATAATTGCATGGAGTTTAATAACTTTTATCCTACCTTTTCTTCTTAAAAAGAAATTATTAACATGGAATCATTAGTATTTTATAGGTAGAATATTGGTGGCAAATGCAGCTAAAAATTATTGTTGACTGATAAAGAATAAAGAACTTTGTAAACAAGTATCAAAAATTTTAAAAATATGCAATTTAAACAATTTATTATTTTAAGGTTATTTTTGAAATTTGGGCTTACAAAAGTTTTATTATTTATAAAGTATATTGCTTGTATATTTATATAAATCATTAGTTTCGAAAATGGCAGTTTAAAAAAATCTCTATATCGAAACGGAATATATGCAGTTAAAGTTATGAAAAACTGGTTTGAGGTTTTCTTATGTATTTAAAATTTATCGATTAATTTTTATCTTTTATATTAATGAATTGAATAGTTAAAACTCATGATATATTTGTGTTTTGTTTTTATCAATTTTATTATCAAGATTATTTATTATTATTATTATTATTATCATTATTCATTTATAATTTTAAGTAATATAAGTATAAGTAATATTCAGCTATATTTCCTTAAAATCGAAACGGACTCTGAATCTAAATTATTAATTTCAATGTTTCTAAAGCTTTATGGTTAAAAAAAGAACTTATTATATATTTTGTCATTATAACAATTTCAAAGTTAATTGCTGACAATGAATCCTTTCATAATAAAAAAAAAGAAAGTATTATATTTGATTAAAACCTTTATTCCAGGTTTTAAAAGTTTTAGATTATATATTCCTTTCTTCATGGATACTTTCTCTATTGTAGTTCGATAAAGACTGATTCTATTTAGAATTTTTTTTTATTTTTCATTTTCATTTTCATTATTTACACATCTTTAATGCCGAAATAAATCTTTCTGAAAGATTCGATAAAATAAAATACACCTTTCACAGATTGCTGTTTCAGAAACTCTTCCGCGTAACATTCTTTAATATTTTTCCGGATTCCGAAATTTGATTCTTCGGTAAATAGATTTTTAAATGTTTAAAATCGAGCTTTACATTTTTAAGATCGTTGCTGTACAAAACCATTTAAAGAATTGCCTACTAAAGCGCTATTTTCAGAAATCGCAAAATGCAGAAAGAAAGGGGAGGGGGAGGAGGAGGGAGGGACACATTTGTAAGAATTGTAACACAAGAACATAAATTCAAAAAATTATCCTTATGTTCCGAGATTTATCTTATTAGGGAAACGGCATTCCAAGCCCTTGTAAATTAACAATGGAAAAGATAAAACTCAAAACTAACTAGTGTAATAGAGCCTGAAGTGTTAATTTTTCTCTTTTAGTTCGCATTGGATTTCGGTTTAGTAAAACAAAGGATTTCTCAAATTCTACATTTCATGGCAAATAATTTTTAATCTAGATCTCTAATTTCTAGTACAGCGAAATCCAAATCTGTTCACGTGGCTGAGCGTTTTCTTTATGCACTAAAAAAATGGCCTCACTCTCCCTGTCGTTTTGTAAAAAAAAAAAAAAAATGGGCTGAAAGGGTTGACACTATACTGCTAGGACTTTGTCGGAACGGAATCGGTCTTCATTTTTTCACTCATGTAGAGTGAAATTTCAGCAGTGCCTCAAATGGCTTATGCGATGACACGCGAAACGCGTGTGCGCTTTTAGAAATGACAGGAAATTCTTTCCTGTCGTAGAGACCGTGAATCCTGTTGAGGAAGAGTATGAAATTCTTCCTGTCCTGACTTTTAAGAGATTTTTATCTCATTTCGTAAATGTGCGTTATAATTGCAGCAGATAACGCGTTAATTAATTGGCCGATCTGACGAATTAATAAGCTATAGACAAATGTGTGTCGGTATAAGATATGCTTAGAAAGATTGTTTCCTGATAAAAGTTAGCGGCTAGTTTAGTCAAGTTTTTTTGACAGTTAAAAGTTAGGTTATAATGTTAAGTAAAATTAGAGTGATAATTTGTGGAAAATTTAAATTTAACTAGAGGATATCTAAGAGAAAAATTTATGATGTACTGAGAGACTGGATGGCTGCCTTCACAAATATAACTCAAAATTACACTCTACGTCTTAGATATTGTTGATGACAAAATGTAATTAAATTTAAAATTCTGCAACAGCATGTGTTAGAATATATTTTTCTAACTGAGATATTCTCGTTAAACTTTTTAATTCGAATGTTGAGCAAAAACATGATTCTTGTTATAAAATGTTTGTATATTTTTATCCGATTTCTCAAATGTATGTTATAATTGTAGGAAACCGCGAATCTTGTTGAAGGAGAGTGTAAAATTCTACCTGTCCCGACTTTTAAGAGGTTTTTATGTCAATTTAGCAAATGTGCGTTATAATTGCAGCAGATAACGCGTTAATTAATTGGCCGATCTGACGAATTAATAAGCTATAGACAAATGTGTTTCGATTTAAGATATGCATAGAATGAGTGTTTACTGATAAGTTTCGTTGCTAGTCTAAACAAGTTTCATATAGATCATTGAAAGTCATACTATATTGTTAAATAAAGTTAAAATGGCAATCGGTGAAAAATCATTTATGGGAAATTTAAGTTTATCTAAAGAATAATTAAAAAAAGAAAATTTGATATCCGTAGAATTTATTTTTATTATTTTATTTATCTATTTTTGAGAAATTGAACGGCTTTAAAAATAGTTAAAAGTTATACTCTATATATTAGTCAACAATGATGTCAAAATTTAATTATAGAATATGTTTTTTTAAAAAATTCCCAGTGAAAGATATTTGTTAAACGCTATAATACGAATGTTGGGCAAAAGCAAGAATCTTATTATATTGATTTTTCAGATTTTTATTCGATTTCATACATTTCTGTTATAATTGTAGGATTTAATACATTAAATAATTGGACGATATTTTATATGAAATATATAATTTTTTCCCTCAATATAACATTTGTATAGAAATTTAATAGATAATGGGTGCATTTTCACAAGTAGACACAGCTCGCAATTTAAGATATATAAACAAGAAATTGGTTTTTACCTCTATCACATTGCATAAATTTAAAATTAATATGTGACTGCAGTGGTTTGTTTTCTTTTTATTTAAATTACAGAACTTTTAAGCTATTATTTATAGGAGGCAATCTATTGTTAATCATTTTGTTTTTATTTGTAGTCTAATCTGTTTGTGATTTCCCATTAAATAAGTAAGTGTTATCACAAATTAATAGTTTGTCGATGTATGTGTTGGTATGAGATATTTATAGAATACTTATTTACTGAAATAATTAGTATTTATTTGATTTAAAATTACTCTTAAAACTATAGCCAGTGAGCTAATGATGATGTTGTACAGATACTTGTAGGTACTAGAATGAGTGACGGTTATTTAAGATGAGCATTTATAAAATGAAAACTTATCAGCATACTACAATAGGTGAACTATATTTTCCTGTTGAAAACGGTTCTTGAAACCTTTCTAGCTTTAAAATTAAGGGGAAACCTGAATATACTTGTTTTGCTTCTTCAGCTATTTTTCTTGTACTTTCGTTAACATGAATGACATTTGTGAAAGATTTAATTGTATGATTTTCTAAATTATTCAGCTATCGAGATATGTGTTTCAGTAAGGTTTATTTAGAAAGTCGGTTAAATATACTTTTCTGAAAGCATTTGTTAGCTTTTAAATGTATAGTTTAAGTTTTAATAATGTATGGTATATAGTGTTAGCGACTATTGAAGAAATAAAAATTTAATTTCAGAATACGTAAATATCTTTATTTTCTTTTAAAAGATACTTGTGAAAATTTTGAAACTGTATATTGATCATCAGTAATGAAAACATGTTAAATTTTCTAGTCTAGACTATCCGAAATAATGTACCCCAAAACAATGTAGGATTCTTCATTACGGTGAATGTACAAGAAGTGTATTGAATATGCTTACAGTTTTGATTTTTGTCTAAATAATAACAATAATAGTAAAAATTATTCTTATTATTATAACAACAATAATAGTAATAACTTGAAAGGTTTTTTATGCAGGAAATTGTAAGCATAATTTCTTTACTCACTTAAAGTTTTAAAACAATAGTTTCTATATCGTATATATTTTAAATTATTATTATTATTATTATTATTAAAGAATGTACCGCATTCTTCCGAATGGCTTGTATATAAAAAAACTATACAATTATATAAATATATATATGTATATATATATATATATATATATATATATATATTATTTATAGACCTTTCTTTATGTTATTTATTTGCACGTATTCATAAAATTTAGAATGCCTCGTTTTTTGTAAAATCTAACAATAAGAATTATTGTTTTTTTTTTACTATTCATATTATTATAACAACAATAATAATAGTAACTTAAAATGATTTTTATACAGTAAACAGAGTAACTATAATTTATTTGCTCACTAAAAGTTTTTAAACAATAGTTCCTACGTTCCTTTCTTAAATTATTATTATTAGTGCTAGAGGCCTATTTCAGTCGGTACAGCGTTGTCGAATTTTTATACGTCACTCTTAATAGTGCTAAGGGCCTATTTCAGTCGGTTTATTGAATGAAGATTTATTGAATGAAGTATCCCCAAGGCCCAACTTTGACATGAGTCCCCCCCCAAGGTACCCCTATTTCAGTCGGTATAGCGTTGTCGAATTTTTATACGTCACTCTTAATAGTGCTAAGGGCCTATTTCAGTCGGTTTATTGAATGGGGATTTACTGAATGAAGTCCCCCCAAGGCCCAACTTTGACATGAGTCCCCCCCCCAGGCCCAACTTTGACATGAGTCCCCCCCAAGGTACAACTTTGACATGAGTCCCCCCAAGGCCCAACTTTGACATGAGTCCCCCCCCAGGCCCAACTTTGACATGAGTCCCCCCCAAGGTACAACTTTGACATGAGTCCCCCCCAAGGCACACCTTTGACATGAGTCCCCCCCAAGGCACACCTCCCCCTCATTGCGAAAAAGAGAAAAAACGTTGTTTTGCGGCTATAAGACAGTTTGGACTTCCAACGTTATTTGTTACAGTATCTGCAGCTGAAACACATTGGTTTGATTTAATGAAAACTTTATCATGGAATTTAGATCATCACGAATTAACTAAAGAAGAATTTGTCGATATTAATAAGTTTAGCAGTAGGCCTCTGGCACTAAATTAAAATCTGTCAATGTCAGATTTTCATGTTTTAAATAATGAAATAATGTCGTGTCTGTATAATTTTTATTATTATTATTATTATTATTATTATTATTATTTTAAACAATATACCGAATTCTTTCGAATGATTTGTATAAGATAAATTTAAACAATTATTATTAAAAAAGAAACATTATTTATAGACCTTTCTTTATTTTTTGATTTATTTGCGCAAATTCATAAAACGAGCAAGTCTTGTTTTTTGTAAAACTTAACAATCCTTTATTTTCTGTCGATTCTTTCCAGAGATCATTCCAGTCTTTTTATTTCCTGATCTTTGTTTATCTTTGATGTATTCATTAAAACTTGTTTTATGGAAGGAGGGGGGGGGGGGGTTGGACTGAGAATTCTGGAAACTAAAAAACAAATTCAATGTGAAACAATGTACACATACTCTAAGAGTTGCCACCTGCTGTTGTGTTATTGTCATGTCAATCAAAATTCTTCTTGTATAGGAAAACAGAGTGTTTGACCGTATGTTAGTGAATATACGCTTGCGCAATTTGATTACAGTTGTGTAAACCCCAGTTTGTTTTTATGCAGATGTGTTTTATTTACCTACCTATTGTGTCCAGGATTTCATTTCGAAAAGCCTCATAAAGTCTTTCATAGTTTTGAAAAATCATTTCATGTCTTATTTGTTTTAAGTCACTTTATCAGTCTATGTGTGTAAATTATAGTTATGATTTCCTTATATGCCTTCTATTATGAAATGAATATAATTGGAAAGCGGAAAAGGGGTATAACAAAAGTTTAAAAAACATACTTTTTTATATTATATCCTGTTTATAAATACAAACTAAATAATAAATTATGATAAACCATATCCTGGCAAACACGCATCGAACAAACAAATACCCCTAAGGTGCACCGGGTAAATGACGTCTGACAATTATTTATAGCATTTAAAGCGTTAAATATGCACATATTTATTAGCATGATCAATAAATTTTGTTTATGAGAGAGTATTAATAATGTGAACACACTTTTAATAATAACAATAACAATAATGCTTGCACTACTTTTGCACAGTTGTTATAGATAAAAGAAGTATGCTCTATAAAAGTAAATGAGCTCTCAGTTACTACGAATTCTCAAAGGTTAAATATTAAAATTATCATTATTGTGGTGTTTTTAAAAACACATGCGTCATACTTTTTTTTAATTTATTCATTTTTCTCTACTACCTTCAGTTTAGACAGTTTAATTTGCTTACGAAAAATTCTTTACAATAAAAATGAAGATATTTGAATTATATAGAATATAAATCAATCTCATTTAAATTTATTACAAACTATATATAATATACATTAGTGAAATGTCTTATGAATTAAATGTCTGTGTGTTTTTACCGCTAAATATAATATAATATACATAGATATAGATTTATAACCCGCTGTGCTATTGCCACTGTTAAAAATAGTTTCTTAAAAATGAGCTAAATTGTCTAAAAATAGCTCCGAAACAATATGTACTTCAATTTGAAAACCCATGTACTCATTTTTGAGTATATTTTGACATGTCAAACATAGGGATATTGGGATTCTTATTGGTCAACCCAATTTCTGAGCATTTTTACTCAAAAATGAGTGCATGGGTTTTCAAATTTAAATATATATTGTTTCGGAGTTATTTCGAGACAATTTAGCTCATTTTAAAGAAAGTATTTTTTTACAGTGTGGGATTGTTGAATCGTGTATTATAGTTTTAAATTAAAATATCATTTCTAAATTTTATTAGTAATAAAATAAAAGTGAAACCTTTCGGAAAATTCATTTCAATTCGTAGGCCAACTACCTTTAAGGATAGTTTTTTTCAGGTCCCAATTTTCCTCCATAGGACTAATTTACCTCCAATAAAGGTACATATGCAATTGTATACCTCTCTTAGGGGTCACATGAGAGCAGTTAATTTTATTTTGAAATTTTATTAACAGTTTGAGAGAAATTTGTCCTCTACTATTATTTACCTGATAATTTAAATTCAATTGGATAAAGTGACATTTTAGACGACAGAACAAAAATATTAACCTATAGAAAAAAGCTAGAAAATATTAACCCTTTTAAATAAAAAATTAAGAGCTAAAGGACAGGAAACTTGAAAGAAACTTTATAAATTAATGAAGGCCTCGTTTATGCTCAGAAAAGATGTAAATATATAAAACAAATTCTTGGGTTCTAGAATTTGTTACCTTGACTAAGAGTTTTTGAATAACCTTTATTATGGGTCAGTTTTCTGTAGCAAGGTGGGTGGTACTTTTAAGAATTTTTTCCCGTGTCTGAAGTGGGTAAAGCATAAATCAATATCATAGTTAATTTCATTAAGAAAAGGTTATAATATTTTTTCAATTAGTAATATTTTTTTTAATGTGCAATTATAGTTATTTTTGGTGAATTCTAACTGTCGGGTATCTTTTGTGCTTGTTTTAAACTTTTCCTATTCAAAATTATTAAATTTTCCATCTTACTTAATTGTTGATTAGTTAAAGAAAAATATTTTTTATTTATTTGGAATATATATATATGTTAGACGCTGGAAGAAGGATTAAAATTACATAATCGAAAAATGGTCTATAACAGTAATTTCAAGAAATTCAATGTAATAAAGTAATAAATTTACATTTGCTAATTGTCTTTTATTCAACAACTTTGAGAATAATTGGAAATATAAGAAAATTAATAGATTTCCAAAATCAACAGAAAAATTTATAAAGTTTTAGGAACTTTCATTTAATAAATTTTAATAAAATGATTTAGTTAAAAAAATAAAAAAAATCAAGAACAGTGGAATGTATTTTAGAAGCATACCTTCGTAATTCCAGCGATTATTTATTCGCCCTTCTCTTGCCCTTTTATAGAAAAAAGGGAAAAAATGTATTCTAACTACGTAACATTCTCGTAAGCATTCCTACATTTACTTTGTAGAAATGTTTGTGTTGTGAATATCCGAAATATTTCTGTTCTATCAACCAGTTTTCATGAGTTATATATATATTTCTTTTAATATATTTTGTATTGTGAAACTTTCTTTCCAGAGCAACAACTTTGCTTTAAAAAAAAACAACAACTTTAATGGACAATAAGAAAACACTTTCAGGTTTTTATCACTTTATCAATGCTTTATTTCCAGTATTTTGATCACTTTATTTCCAGCATTCAAATAAATTAATGGTTGGTTGATTGGATTTAACGTCGTACTAGTACTGCGCAATGGGGGCGACGGTCTGGGACGCGTCCCTAAGGATGGTCCGGAAACATGCCATCGCAATTTTGATCTCCCACGGATAGGATGGCTAACCCGCTTTGGTGACTGCCAGAGGTATAATTTGGGTGGGAACATGGAGAACATTGCAGCCACGGCGGATTTTACGTGCACCAGTCACCATTGGTGTATACGACGGTCATTGGCCGCTTCGAGTATCGAACCCGCAATATTTCATTTACGAGCTCGGTGCTCTACCGACCGTGCTATCGTTGCTCTTAAATAAATTAAATAAATGCAATATCATTATACTGATTGTCCTGAAAAAAGCATATTAAAAAAGAAATTAAGTGTTTTGCATTAAACTTGCATTATAACTTGTTTTAAAAATTTTATAGTACACTTAAATTTTTATCACGACGGCGTTTGAAAGTGACGCGTCACTATACAAGTCGTTGTTTTACCATATGCAGCACTGAAAGACAAATTCTTATAATCTAATCTCAACATCTATTAACTAATCGGTCTGTGACCGCCTAGCGCTCGATTTTTGGAAAAAAAATTCCAAATTTATTTCTCCTTTCCTGCTTAAATTGCTAAACATTGGTCTGTACAATATTTAAAACAAAAGGCTCCATCTTTATTATCAGGATATTTATGTATTTTGATGTCCAGACGTCACTGAGAAATTAAAAATGACATTGTAATCAAATTTTGTAGCCACATCTCTATTCATTTTTTAATTTCTCGTAGCTTAGTTGATTTCTACATATATAATTTATTATTGTTATTTGCCTTTGACGTATTAAAATTCCGCATAGCAATGAAAATAATTTATTCTAAAAATATAAATTGTTTTGTTTTATTTATTGAGAACCAATGAACAAATCTTCCAAAACAATGAAAACCAAAGATAAAATTTTATTTTCTGTATCTCAGTGCATTGTTGCGATTGTGAAACACGTTTTACAGTTAAATTATCTTTTTACATGAAATTATTCGGTTGAAATGCACGCATGGAAACCATGGAAAAAATTTTACTTTCTTTATTCCAATACATTGTTTTAGCTATGGCATCATTTATTGTGTTAGTTTCAGGAAAATTTGGTTTTTATTATTACTAAGATAAATATTTTGAAATAAATGGTACAAAATCAATTTATGTTTTTTATCATATACAATCATAAACCGTTGCTCGGTTCTTCCTATTCTTCACATTACAACTGATGAATGATTTACAGTCGAACCTCGTTAACGTGAACACTGGTAACGTGAATTACTTTTAACATGAACTGTTTCCACAGTCCCCATCAAAATGAAGATTAGTTTAGTTATATGAAGGTTAGTTACTGATAGCATGAACTTCCGATAACATTAACAAATTTTTTATCCCCCTTGAGATTCACGTTAACGAGGTTCGACTATATATATTAACATAACAATTAATACTAGTTATTACAAAAATCTACTTAAATAATTTAAATTAAGGAAAAAAATCAGTTTGAGAGGATATCGTCAAAAATTATATTAAATATTTATACCCCCTTCTCCGTTTCTCTATTCGGGATAGTTTTTTATTGTTCTTAATATCATTCTGAGAAATTCATTGATATTTTAATTACTTTAGTTTTCTTTATTATTATTCGATCATTTGCATAAAAAGTTCAAAGTGTATCATAAATACAGTATAGCTATATGTTATTCGCGACTTATGTAATTTATTACAACATCAACGTTTTTAGGTCAAGGTTTGCTTGTTTATTTTCGTCTCTATTTTTCTACAGTGATAAATTGAAGCATGTTTAAAAAATTTTGTTAAAGGAACTACTCTTATTATTATCTCTATTTGAGAAATTTGTTTCTTTATTTTGCCTTCACATAAACAGGTTCCTATACACAGAAAACCATGTGTTACATATTTAAATAGCTATTCCAAAAAAGTCATGTGGCAAAATTTAGTGCGCAGTAATTTTCAGCCCAAAAGTATACCTGGTTTTTCTTAATGGATTCAGCTTCTCTTATACTAAATGTTATTTTTTAGTCTTTTTTCTTTTTTTCTCTCCTAGATTACGTATATGATATTTGGTATATGTTTCTATATCCTACACGTTTGATTATCATTTTTAAAAATTATTATTTGGAACAAGTTAGACTTCTTTTCTTTACTAAAAGTAGTTTGTTAAAGGAAATTCGGTATAATGATAATTATCGGTTTAATTATAATTATCGATAAATATATATGTAGTATATACACATACGTTATTAAATACATACGTACATATATGAACGGGTAAAATGAAAAATCTTTCCAGTAACTCTAACTCTGGGTGAAAAAAAAAAAAAAAAAAAAAAAAAAAGTGTCTGCTCTTTTAATAAAGTTAAAAAAAATTATATTTTAAAAGATCATAAAAAAAAAACTATTCTCTCTCTCTCTCTCTATATATATATATATATATATTTATATATATATATATATATATTAAATTATTAATTATATATATTTAAAATGTTCGTATTAAAAAAAAATACAGATTTTTAAATTTATAATTATTATTATAATTACTATTATTATTAACTTTTAGTCCATTTTTTTTAATTGTTGCTCTACCTATTCAACTTTTAATTATGAAAGTTGCCTAAATAATAAACTAAAGTTTAGTAAACAAAATAAACTTATTAGTCCATTTTTTTAATTGTTGCTCTACCTATTCAACTTTTAATTATGAAAGTTGCCTAAATAATAAACTAAAGTTTAGTAAACAAAATAAACTTATTAGAATAATTCAACGAACATTTATAACCTCGAAGTAGGGGAAAAAAAATAATAATTAAGTCAAATTTCCAAAAAATAATATTCTGACGCATTTTCATATTTTAAAAGCAGTGATATTTGTTCTTAGATACCTGTAGTAAAAATTTTTCTTGACATTTTGGACAGGAAAAACAACATTTAACACCTCCAGGAGTGAGATTAATGCGATAACCAAAAATGAAAATATTATTCCCGATGTTACTTTTCAAGGTCTCATCAAGTTTATTTACTTTCATAAAATACATTTCTTAAAATTAGAAATGTCTTCAATCGAACAACAAGTGACGTCTCTCATGAGAAGTTTGTTTATTTTTATATGTTTCATATTAATGTTTTTTAAAACTTTGTTAGAATAAGTAAATAATGTTTTTCCTTGCCAAAATTTATGTATTTAATTTGTTAAATTTCGTTTCTTATTACATTTCTTACACAACATAATTTTTGCTGGATAACTCGAAGGAAAATAGAAAAGAAGGTTGGGGGAATTTTATGTTGCACTAATGCTACACTATGAGGAACTGGCGACGGTCTAAGACTCACCCATAAGAATGACCCGGACACATGCCATTACAATATTGATCCTCCACTGAGGGTATAGTAAGAAAATAAGGAAATATGACGCTCATTAACTACTTATTATGTTAACTAGGCATAGATCGATCCAAATTTTAATTTAGGCCTGAAATTTTCCTTAGATGTATAACTCTGGTGACAATACACGTTCGACCAACAACGGACATAAGGAAGAGGTTCTGGGCCCCCAACTCCAGCTAAAAACTTTATTTAGAATTTTAAACCCAGTTCATATTGTTTGATTCAGCTTAAATTCTGCACGCATGTATAATAACAATGTATAATAACAATTCGTGCTTAAGCAACAATGTAATTAGGCGGAGACTGGGGGTACCTTTTAGTACATTTTGAAAAAAAAAGCGTGTTTTTAAAGTTTATGAGGCATTATTATTATTATCTTCCTTTTTCAAGATATATATTTGACATCAATTAATAATCTTTTTTTTTTTTTTTTAGAAATTTTGTAAAAACATCGTTTTCTTAAAATTAAATTTCCTTAAGGGACATTTTTAAGAATTTGAATTTTCGCGAAGGGGTCCGATTTAAGGAGTAAAATTTTATGAAAGAGCAGCTACACTACTCTAATTTTCGTCTCTACAGACCAGGTATATTAATTAAGGGGGTCCGGGACACTAAATTTTTGTTTTTATTATTTATTGATGAATTGCAGTAATTATTTTTTCTGAAATTGAAGCTTTTTTGACGATGAAGTTGAGCAAGAAAGAATCTAAAAAAAAAAAAAAAATTAAATTAAATTTTAGAAATTAAAGTAAAGTTTTAAAAATTAAAAATTAAAAATTTTTGATAAATAAAAAATTTGTTATATCTCATGAACTAATGGTTCAATTTACAAACTTTTTTCACCTTTATATACAGAAAGGATTTATCTTCAATTTGTCTTTGGGATTTCTGATTATAATAATATTTTTTTTTTTTTTTAATATTAATTTTAATTTGAAAAAGTACTTATTTTATGCATAACTTTTTGATTACCAAAAAAATTTTGTTCCGAATTAAAAATCCCGAAGACAAATTGAAGATAAATCTTTTCTGTATATAAAAGTGAAAAAATTTTGTAAATTGAACCATTAGTTCATGAGATATAACAAATTTTAAATTTATCAAAAAATTTTAATTAAAAAAGATTTAATTTTATTTATTTATTTATTTATTTTTTAAGATTCTTTCTTGCTCAACTTCATCGTGAAAAAAGCTCCAATTTCAGAAAAAAGAATTACAGCAATTCATCAATAAATAATAAAAACAAAAATTTGGTGTCCCAGACCCCCTTAAGATGTCGTTAATTTTAACATTATTTATTATTATATAAATCAATATTTTGATTTAAAATTTCTATAATAGTTTGCATACATATTCATGTAAGAAAATCCGCCAATTAATTATCACTGCTCTGCATGAAATTGGCCCCAACACTATTTTTGCAAATTCTTATGTAAAATGACCTCCTGAATCCGAATATGATGCCCATTTTGCCCTATCCTCCACCGTTTATTGTGGAAGTCCCCCTATTTTTATCACTTTTCTTTAATTTTATGGCTATAAATTTGATTTGTAGGGGAGGAAAGGGTTATTTAAACTGTTAAATAATTTCTGAGGGAGCTGCAGAATAAAAAATTATAAAACATGAACATTTGCAGCAAGGGGAAAATTTAGGGGAAGATTTGCCACTGAAATTAAATTATACAGTACATTTGTTATATTTTATTAATCAATTATTATTATTATTATTTATTATACATTATATTTTTCCTGTTTTTAAGTGTAAAAAAAATTCTTTTCCATTCTCCAAAACAAATTCATGGCCATAAAATTACAGAACAGTGGTAAAAATTTGGGGAGGGAGTGGCGTCCCGAAAAAACGGTGGGTGATTGAGCAAAATGGGGATCATATTTGGAATCAGGAGGCCATTTTACATAAAAATCAGCAGGTATGATATCAGGGCTCGATTTTTTTTTTTTTTTTTCTTTTTTTTTTTCCCCAGAGCAATGTTATTTAAGTGTGGCGATAATAATTCATATGTTAACGTCGAACAAGGGGAACAGTATAAATATTACAAATGTATGATGCATACATTTCGCAAAAAATTTAAATTTATTTGAACTTAAAAACGAACCTAAATCATTTTACACAAAATGATTGAAAGTTAACTGTTATTTCAATGAGTTATTTAAAGTTTAAAATCAAATTTTATAGATCGTAACATGAAATGGTTCTTTTCAAAATAATAATAATAAATCCGATTTAACTTTTAAACAATATAGATCGTTCGGCCATGTTGAACGATCTTTTTGAAAATTGCTGTGGTAAAAAAAAAAAAAAAAAAAAAAAAAAAATAATAATAAATTTTGCCCCCCCCCCAAAAATATATATATATACAGTAAAACCTCTCTAAGTTGGACACCTACGGTTCCAAGAAAAAGTGTCCAACTTATAAGGGTTAGACATAATGTTAATGGATACATTCCGTTCCGAGAAAAAGCGTCCAACTTAGAGGGGTGTCCAACTTATAGGGGTGTCCAACTTGAGAGGTTTCACTGTATATAAATTTTTAAATTGTAATACTAACATACATATTTGATTATTGAAAATTCTTTGGAATGAAAAATTAAATCACATATTGATTCCAAACTCGATATTATCATGGTAAGTGTTATTTATTTCCATTATTTCACTTAAATTAATTTTGGAATTTATTACCTTACTCAAATAGTACAAGTTATCAATCAGGTAAAAGTGCTTAAGGTTTTTTAAACCTTTTAAATTATATGCCGTTTAATTTATAAACGATTGACTGGTATGGATGGGGCTTTAAAAAGTAAATCTAATTTATGACGAAAATTACCTGTGAGGTAGTTAAATTCATAGCCTTTTAAAAATATATAATTCTTTAAATAAAAAGCTCCTGCAGGTATTTTGTGAAAGTAACTCGTAACAGCTTACTGTTTAAATAATTTCATCTGAAAGTAATATTAATCTGCTGACAATATAGAAGCTACATTACATTTTCACGTAAGCTAATACAATTGTAAAAAATAAATAATGGAACATAATGAGAACAATAAAATATTTATTTTCAGAAAACATTTTATTACTTTAGAGTGATTTATTTTGAATCTTTCTTGACATATCATTAGAACAATTTTACAAACTGATTATCTAACAGCTATAAGTTAATATAAAAAAAAAAAAAAAAAAAAAAAAAAAGACACACATATGTATATATTAATGATACAAGATTACATGTAAATACATGATACAAGATAATAATAGCTATATAACATTTATTTTTTCTTTGCAAATTTCACAAGATTAGGCAATTTAATTTTGATCTCGATTATTACAAATAAATGGAACATCATTATTACATTGTCAAAATATTTATATTGTCAAAATATTAAAATTTAAATATCAGAGAAAACTAATTAATATTTTCAAAATTCGAGGGAAATTAATTAAAATTGTTAAAAAATGCTAAAAATAAATAAACATATGTTTCTAGCTATTTAAAAAAAAAAAAAAAAAAAAAAAAAAAAAAACACTTTTTTTTTTTTTTAAGTTTAAGAAAAAAGTTAATTGTGTTCTATTTAATTACTGTCATCATTGTGATAACAAGCAGTTTATCCGATTTTTTTTATTTCTCTATACTGAATAATGGTACCTACATTTTATTCTGTTTTTCAAAACTCCGCGCCTCTCTGGTACAATAACTCTATTTCCAGTAAAACATCGATTCGAGCTACAATCTGACAGACACTTTCCCAAAATTTGTTCTCTCAATCCGTTTTTCTCTACACACTAGACCAGACACAATTATCTCTCTACACGGCCACTTATGTCATTGCCAACCCCCTACCTCCAGTGGCTTCTCCACTACCCGCACCCCCAAGGGACCGTTCTATCACAAAGTGACACCGCCAATTGGATTCGTCCGCCTTTTCCACTGCGCCCACAATTTTTTTTTTCTTTATTATTATCATTATTTTCTTCCTTCTTTAACTGTATCCGTAAGATTGGTGTTTTACTTTTGGCTGCAATTTTCTTATGCAACACAATTTTTGCTTATTTGTTTGCACTGTTTTGTTAGAATTTTAAGTAAATAAAGCAAACATAGGTGTAATTACACGCCTGCCAGCATTTCGTAGAAGTGGGGGTCGTGAATTCTTTTCCCCCGTATCTAACTAGACACCTCTTGGGGCTTGTGAAGTTGACATTTAGCTACAAGAATTGCTTAACCGTGCAGTTTTTCCTTTAATTTTTTTTTCTCCAGGTTTTCCCCCGTCTTTTTGTGCTTTTCCCCGTCTCAATTCTTGTTCGGAAACATTTAAATTCTTTGATGCATGTAACTACAGTAAATAACAAATACAATTACCTGTTTAATAAAAAAATGTTATTTTAGTTTGACATTTTTTTCTTCTTTTTTTATTGCCGCTACTCCATTTTTTTTTTTTTTTTTTTGCTTTGCCTTCGAATAATAAAATAAGACCACGTAAATATAAATAAATAAAAGGTATTAAATAAATATATATGTTAGAAAATCATATTAAAGTTTGCGTAAATAATTTGTTAAAAGCAATTTGCATTGTTACTTTCGCAAAGGAAATGATGGCAGTCGTAAAAATAAGCATTCAATGTAATACATGTCCGCAAAAGAGTGTAAAAAATGATGTTATTTATTTTATTTTCGTATTATGATTTTTTTTTTTTTTTTTTTTCAATATTTTAAATAAAAATATTAGAAGATTAAATTAGAATTTTAAGAAATATCACTTTAAAGCTTCTTAAAAATTAAAAAAAAAAAAAAAAAAAAGAGACTTTTGTAATTAGCTAAGCAATTAATTAAATTTGTTATTGATATTTAATTTATCGATTTTTTTTTTAATTGCGCAGAGACAGATTGAGTATTCATTTTCTCTATTATCTTTTCTTTTTAAAGTAAAGATAATTGCTTACAGAAGTATTTGATTTAAATCAAATATTTTAATATACAGACAAAATTTTATTTAGTTGGAAGCTTTTATTTTATTGTTGCTATTAATTACCGAGAAAATACATTTCAACTAGCATTAATGTATAGCATAGTGTACTTAAAAGCTATATATATACATACATACATATATAAATATATATATATTTATATAAATTATAGATATCGTAATAAAATTTAACCTTAAAATTTAGCAATTAATAGATACAGAACAATACCAACACAATAAAATTAGAACTGATTGTGACATTTAGGTAAGACTGACACAAAAATGTTTCGATACAGATTAAGAACCAATAAGAGACAAAAACAATTTAAATTACCTACGCCGACATGAATAATAATAATAATAAAAGGACCATTAAACTTAATTAAATTTAAACAAATGTTCTTGCAGTATTACTAAAAATTTAATTAGTTGAAAATTTAAATTATTATTTCGAAGAGTGTAATCATTAAAATAAAGTTAAACAAAATAATTCTTTAATCCAATTAAAATACCTTTATAAGTGTTTAATGTCAGGTCAGACAATTTAAGGACTCCACGTTACATCAATTTCTTTTTTTTTCTTCATCTGCTATAAACAACTACACCTTTAAATTATTTTTACTTGATGTGCACCACGTGAAAGCGGCTGCTTCGCTTCGTCCAGTGAGTAATGTTTATTTTATTTTATTTTATTTTATTTATTTATTTATTTTTTGTTTGATTCCCTGAATTCTCATATTAAATAGTTTTTTCTACTTTTTTCTTCTTCATATTGGACTTCAATTTTTTTATGTACGATAGGGGACCAGCTAGTAAGTTGCTACTGTAGCCACTAGCTTAGCGAAATCGAACATTGGTGCGTAAGGGTGAAAAAGGTCTACTCTGATGAGCTTTTTTTTTTTTCACCTTTCTGTGCTACTCCTACTTAAAATTTGCCTAAAATAGTGTCTTAATTGTTTATTTTCGCATTGTTGTTTGCATCTTTTGTGTCAGGATGAATAAGTGAAAATTAATTGTTTCAACAATTAAACATTAGCCTTCTAAGGTAATTTTAATTTGATGTAAATTTATTCTTATTGGTCTATGTGGTTTCAGTGATCTTGTATCTGTTGCTCACCTTTCACTATGTTTTAAAATATTGCAAAAGGAGAAAACAAGCAAAGAGTGAATAAACGCACGATAACAATTAAAACACTTCTTTTGACAAATTATTTTTGAATTAATAGAAGCTCAGAACGGCGAAAAAAACTTTTCAAGGGAAACTTTTTTCACCGGTCAGCACCAATGTATATATACTACTTTATTTCTGCCTAGTATTGCAGTATAGTCAGAAAATGCGAAACAAGGAACAACTATAGTATTTCCCCACAGCTGAATTTAGCGATTTATTTTTGGCGATTATGGCTAAATCATTAATCTAAAAATCATATATCATGTAGCATAAATGATAAAAATCATAAGCTAAATTATAAATCATGAAATGATAAATCCAAAATAAATAGCATATCGCCAAATTCAGCTGTGGGGAAATACTATAGTTGTACCCGAAACAAAAAATCAAGTTTTCTCCAAAAAATAAATTTTTGCTATTATCTTTTTTTTTTTTTTTTTTTTTTAATAGTTTATTACAAGGTCAGTGAAAACGTAATAAGTTTAGAAATACTGAAATATTATGCTATTGTTAACAGGAGAAATGTTAAATTTATTCATTCGTAGCTAAATTTAAACAATAAAATATAATAATTACAAGATAAAAAGAACTTTTTATATACCATGTTTCTAAATTTTCTGTTTATTTAATTTTAATCACTTTTTAGTCGTTTCCACTATCCACATTAAAACAGTGCTTAATTAAATAAATTCTCAGATATAATAGATTATTTCTGCTTCAATATTATTTCTGTGATATTTTATATTTTATTTATATTTTTGATGTGCTATTTCGCTTAAAATGGCTATTGCGAAATTAATGTTCTTTGCGAAATATGTTCAGTATACTTCAGCGCCAAAATAAAAAAAATCGCGCATGACGATTTATAAATAAAACTAATAAAATTAAAATAAATTTATGATTATGTAGTTTAGAGTAGTAAAGAAATGCTATGCAGTCAAATGTGACGTCTTTTTTTTTTTTTTTTTTTTTTTTTAACTTGGCCGTAAAAATATAAAATATTGTATTTTTTAAAATAAAAAATCCTTTTGGAACAACACATATTAGCATCATGAACTACATTAGCACCTTAACAATCTGTCGAAAATTTTTAAAGTTATAATGACGTCAATTTTTGTGAGATTCAAAATTTAACTTTTTATACTTTTTTAATGTCAAAAATTTGAAAATCGGACTTCGAGGTGTTGCGTTGTCATCATGTTCTGGGCTATTCTAAAAGATTCAGATGTCTAGCTAGTCGGGAAGTTAGTTAAAAATCGATTGCAAGATTTGTACTGGACAAAAAAACAAACAAGAAAACGAGTTAATAAAACATGGTAAAATTAAATGAAATTTATTGTATTTTAAATAGACAAAAAGAACAATCGATTTCTGGGCAAAAACTGAATAGTTTTTCCTTTAAGCTCGCATAAATCATTTTATAGGCATTATGTTAATGTAGTACGTGACCATAATTGTGATTAGAAAACTCGTGATGATACTAATTAAGTCACAGTTAACTAGAATATCCGCACATCCTCGAAATTCGACGACAGTCTTCTATTTTCTAACTGTTTTTCGATGTTTTGGAAAACTGTACCAAGAAAATTATTTGTTGTAGTTACACAACGTTTCGGTCGTCATTTACTTAGAATAAAAAATACTTCTTTTATTGGGTTATTGTAATCTTTTTGAAGCTGTTTTTTTTTTTATAAAAGTATACATACTCATATTATAAAAAAGAACCACAGAACTAGCGTTTAAAAGCAATAAGTACAAAACTTTGAATAAACAATACAAAATGCAAGATTTCGCAATAATTGTTTCTTGTCGAAAGAAGACACGACCGTTCGTCAACGAACAAAATAGACACAAGTGCTGCAAACAAAGCGGCAACGCAAAGTGGCGCGTTGCCACTTAGTTTGCAGCACTCGTGCCTACTTTGTTCGCCTGACGAACGGTTGTGCTATCTTTCCACCCCAAACAATTGTTTCGAGTTCGAGCATTTTACGGTGTTTATTCAAAGTTTTGTTCTTATGACACACTCATATGTTCATTATACTATTAAACTCAAATTCATGTCTTTAATAAATACTTGTAACATTTAAATAAGCTCTGTTCATACTTAAAATTATTTCAAGAACTACTGCTGAAGAAACATTGTTTGTTGAGCGTATCGCAGTCTAGATTTATGCCCGGCCGAAATTTTCTGGCCTGATCTGGGCCCGGCCCGTACGAAAGTTTTACATATCTTGTCCATCCCGGTATGACTCGAAGTCCGTTCCATGGCGTCTTTTTCATTTTCCTCTTCCTGCATAGAAAAGGGGAAAAAACAATAATATCAGACTTGGAAAAAAATAATAAAACCTTTAAACAAGACCTTTTTTCAGATTTTTTTTTCGTCCAAATAATAGAATTCTGATTTTAAATAACGTATCTGTTTCCAGTCTTTTTAAGGCTATTTACGGAAAGAAAGTGTAAACGGGCAGACAAGACGAAGTCATAAATATTTTTCAACTATTTCAAAAATTTCTTCTTCTTCCTCTTTTTTTTTTTTTTTTTTTTAAATCTTTCACGTGACATGCTAATATATAAACTGATATAAAAATATTAAAAAAAAAAAAAAAGAAAGAAAAGAAAAAGAAAGAGAAAAAAGAAATATTTTATTATTTGTCTTCACCAATTAACACGGAAATTGGAAAAAATTTACAGCCCGATAAAGCCCAGATAAAATGTACTTCAAGTTTAGCTCAGTCTGAATATTCAGAAAATGACTGAGCCTGACGCCGGCCTGTGGCCGTCCAATAAAAAAAAAATATCCTACCTGACTAGGCTTTTCCCTGTAATAAGCAATTAGAAATAATAATGTTATAATAATATTTATAATAATGTTAAAAAAAAAAGACAGTATTCTAGTGGAGTCACAATTATTAATATCCGAACCACAATTATTCCACATCACAATTATTAACGTCCAATAAAAAAAAATATCCTACCTGACTGGGCTTTTCCCTGTAATAAGTAATTAGAAATAATAATATTATAATAATATTTATAATAATGTTAAAAAAATAAAAAAAGGACAGTATTCTAGTGGAGTCACAATTATTAATATCCGAACCACAGAAACAAAAATAAAAAGACGTGAAAATATAGAAATATATAAAAAGACAATGCAAAACTTTCTTACCAACTAAATGCGAACGCATGAATATAATTATAAACTAATGACGGTTAACATTTAAAATATAAACCAAAAGTATTAACATGAAGTAAATTTAATAAAGCATGAATTTATTTTTATATATGCATATATACAGAAAAAAAAAAAAAAAAAAAAAAAAAATCCTTAAATGTTTGCAATTACCGCCATTAATTTTAAATATTTTCACAAGATATCGTTACTTTACGAAAACTAAATCTTTACAAAATGATTTTATAGATGCTTTTTTTAATGATTTAGTTAATAATTTGGAATGTCCAAATTACTAACTGAAAAATAATAATTAAATGGTTAATTAAACCTTTTGTATAGAAATAAGTATATATAGAAATGTTATGAAAGATTATTTTGCCCTTTCTATAAATACGATGTATTTCTATAAATTCTATAATTTTTAATGTAAATTTATGCACTTTTGTAACCAATTTCAGTAAAACATATTGCTAGTAAATCTGTTTAATTCTTTTGAGCATTATCTATCTATCTATATATATATATATATATATATACACCCCGTGACAAAAAGATAGGTACAAAGGGTTTTTTCTTTGATTTTTCATAAAATAACATTATCCAAAAAATTGCTTATCATTTATTATTTTTGTTGTAAGACTAATTTGGAAAAATTTTAAGACTAAAATTTTTCTAATTTAAGACTACACACCACGACAAAAAGGTAGGAACAAAGAGTTTTTATTTTTATTTATTTATTTACTTATTTATTTATTTTGAATATGATTATTTTCAATATGAATATTTTGAATATGATTCAAATATTTAATATGTTTTTGATATGATAATATTTTGTTATGATAATAAATGAACAGCACAATTTAGATAATGTTATTTTATGAAAAACTTAAAAAAACCCTTTGTTCCCATCGTTTTGTCGCGAAATGTAGTCTTAAATTAGAGTATCTTAAATTATTACTATAAGTATATTCACCAGAATCAATAGGGTTTGTGCTATGGGGAAACCTATAACATACGTACCAAATTTCAGCTCATTTGAACAAAGCGTTTAGACGCTATCGTGTTCACTCACATACATGCACACATACATACATTAACGTAAAAATAGAAAATATGAATTTAGGAGACCTCAAAACGTGTAGAAACACTAACATCTCAAACTCAGATTTTTAGCATGATTCCAATACTTAACTCACTATAGTGATCGGAAAGTAAAATGTATTATTATTATTATTAAGCTAAGTAAAAATTAGTGCTTTTTGTGGGGGAAAAAAAAACAGCACACTGGGCAAAAAAACTTCTCAACCTTTAGTACGATCTTCTAATGATAATTTTTCTTTTTCTTTCTTTCTTTCTTTTTTTCTTTTCTTTTCTTTTCTTTTTTTTTTCTAATGTTAATCGTAGATATAAGTACTTTGAAGCGCAAATAAAACTTAAAACTATTTAATAAATTCAAGATCTATTTACTTGAATCAGACTTTAGAGATCTATTATATTTTAAAATCTTGTTGGTAATAAATTGGATAAAATTTATATGTAAAAATATAGTTACTTTATAGAAGTAAATTTGTAAAAGAAGAAATTTGAAAAATAAATAAATAAAATAAAATAAAATAAACAAGAATGATAATAATAGCAGGTTACACCATAATGTTAGATGTTATTTTTAAACATTTTGTTCAAATTTGTGTCCCCGACATTTCATTATTTAGTATTTCTGATAATTTTGATCGATTGATTAAAATAAGTATGTGTATTTCGAATTTCGTTATACAGACATAAATATTTAATATCACCAAAGTTATTTTCATTATATTAATAGTAAGATATTGTATACACTATAGGTCAATAGATGGCGCTTTCGTAAGCAAATATTTTTCATATAAAGAGAAGCATCATCCTCTTCCATGCCTCAGATTTTATCTTCCTTGATTATTAAGTTATTACAAATGCAGAAATGTCCCTATTGGATAATGAATAAATATTGGATTGTCTTTTAGAGACAAAATCGTCTCTTTTGAAATTTAAAATGTGTATTAATTTTCAAATACAGTCTGTAGATAAAATATATTTTTCAAATAATTTCATTTCTTGAAATTTTAATAAATATGTTTGTGTCAATGATGCATATCTCTTAGCTGCCAACATCCTAATTAATATGCGGAAGATTTTTTAGAACCCGCCCCTTTTTCCACACCACTTTATTTTTAGAGAAATTTCGTCAAATGTAATTATGATTAAATAAAAAGAAAAATACTCTTAAAAAAAAAAAAAAAAAAAAAAAACTAGTGTGAGAAAAAAAGGGCAGGTACTGACAATCTTCCGGATATTAATTAACAGGTTGGCAGGTATGATGATGGGTTACAGAAAATCACACTTGCCAACCATCTCATTATGAACCGTACAATTTTTAGTACCCGCCTTTTTTTTCACACCAATAATTTTTTAGAGTAATTTTAGTCTTATTTAATCGTAACAACATTTGGAGAGAATAACTTTAAAAATATAGTGGTGTAAGAAAAGGGGCGTTTTTTCAGGGGGCGTTAACAATTGTACGGTTATTAATGAGATGATTGGCAAGTATGGAAAATAAAGTGATACAATTATTGAAAATTTATTTGAAATTTAAACCCTTTCAGCGTTAGCAGTTTTTCGGTATATCTGTTTAATGATTCATAAAATTAATACTATGCACAGTATACGTATGAGAATATAATACTGTATACTAGACATGTTTATTAATCTTATTTTTTTTTGAAAAAAATCAAAATATATTTCAAAATTTAGCTACACCAGCCTTTTATTTTGACTATGCATACCGGAAAAAGACGGGCTAAACGCTTATAGGGTTAAAAAGAAAAGTAATAATAAAGTGCAATGAAATATATGAAAAAAAAAAATAATAATAATAAAATGAAATAAAATAAAATAAAAATAAAATGTATTTTTCAGCCAAAGTACTTTTGAGAAAATAAACGCTAAAGTTTGTAAATGCAATAAGTTCGGCCTTGCAGAGCTCGAAGTCTCCACCCTTTGTTTCAAGACACTCTCAGATATGAGAAATTATACCTTTTTTATACCACTATTTTTATACCATAATCTCTATCCTATTTAATCACGACAAACTACTATAAAGATTTCTGCATGAAAAATGTTGTAGCAAAAAGAAAAAAAAAAAAAAAAAAAAAAAAAAAGGAGAAATTTCTTATCACTGAAAATGTCCTGAAATAAAAAAGGGCGGAGACTTTGAGCTGTGGTTTAAATATCAGTTATAATTTCATTTCTTCGAAAGTTATAACTTTTAAACCTAAGTACGTAGAATCCTAAAAACGTCATTAAAATGTTTGGAATTTCATCGTGTACATTTTTTAAAAAGTCTTCTTCTTCTTCTTCATTTTTTTTTTTTTTTTTTTTTTTTTTTTTAAGGTTAAAACCCTGTAGACCCCTTAAAGTGTTCTGACTGTTAAAATTCTTACTAAATGATAAATTTGTAAGCTTTTTATATTTCAAAATACTACTATAAAATTTCTTTCTGAACCATTACGAAAAAAATATTTTTAAAATTCTGCGATTTAATGTTTCTAAACCTCTTAAGGACGATTTAAAAAATATTGTTAATTATTATCTTTTTAAAAAATCAAAATCATTAATAAGTCTGCACTAAATCCGTACAGATTATAATCCATAAAAAATTAAGGATTTTTTTTTTTTTAAATATAAGTAAGGTGTACAGGAGAAACCTTATTGTGTGATTTTTTTCCTCATTCAACACACATTGGGAAAAAAAATTCTTTAAAAAAAAAAAAAAAAAAAAAGTTGCTGTAATTATTAGCAGGGAATAAATATATACATATCTCCTTTTAAGTCCAATAAAAATAAAAGAAGAAGATATTTCCAAATCCTTTATAATTTTTTTTTTTTTTTTTTAATAGCATGATTTTTCTCCGTGATATAATGTCGTAATACATTAGTTTACATTGAAGGTCGTTAAAAGTTATCTAATAAGTAATTAAAAATGAGGTCGTCTTTTTAGCTTATCTTCTTTATGCATTTGCTTTATGTATATGACTTTAAAAATGGTATTAAAAGTATTGTTTTTTTATTTTTTATTTTAGGAATAATCAAAATGCATTTACGCAAGTGGATTAAATAATTATTTTAAATAGCTCATCTCATCATACTCTGTTAAGTTCTCAGGTACGTAAAAAAATCTTTTATTTTATGCATCATGCGTGTTAAATGTAAGAAATGTAAATTTTAATGGACATACGATTTTTTTTTTCTAATTTAAGAAGCTATATTATTGACCTTGTGTTTTCTCTCAGAGATTTCTTTCTTTCTTTCTTTTCTTTCTTTTTTTTTTTTTCCCGATAAACGTAAATGAAAATGGAACGATAAGAAGGATTTTCCAAATACAGTTTTCTTAAAAAATAAATAAATAAAATAAAGCTTTAATTTTTTAAACCAATAAAATATGAGTAAATGGAAGTAACGATATATTAGAACGAAAACGTGTATATGGCATTTTATATATTTTAATATAATATATGTTATTTAGTTTTCTCTTTTTCTTTCATGGTCTTTTTTTTTTTTTTTTCTGTACAAGGTTATTATAATTAAAGTTACGGTTTCAAAACGCTATAATTTTAAAACTAACCATCAGAGCGATTTGATATTTTACCAGAGCAATCGTGAGGCAATGAAATTTTGTTTGGGAGAGGAAAAAAGTAGTTCCAACATGTTCCTATAGATGGCGCTGTCAGGGTAATGTCAGGGGAAACGCCTAAATGGACTCATTAAACACAGGAGTGTTGTTAGCAACACGGTGGAATAGTAGGAAATAATAGACTTCAAGGGTTTAATACAATTTTTTTAGCAAGAAGACAAGAATACGTGTTTACAGCGGAAACAGTCATAGTGAGAAGAGAAAAAGAGGAGTTTCATGAAACAAATACGGATAATTAAAGGCACATTTTGGAAGTATTTTTTTCTCTTTTGCCAAACAAAATTTCATTGCCTCACGATTGCTCTTGCAAAATATCAAATCGCCCTGATGGGTAGTTTTAAAATTATAGCGTTTTGAAATCGGAACTTTAATTATAAACACCCTGTATATGTAGGTATTAATAAAGCTTAAATAATTATGATGGAGTGAATGCACGAGTTTACGCTTCTCCTAGGATATGTGTCAATCTTCTAGTGATTTTGCACCAAAATCATTGAAAATCTGTTTTTAAAATGAAAAATGGGAGCTTTGAAAACAAAATCAGTAAAATGCATATTTAGGCAACAATTCATTCGGATAGAAATAATAAGCACAACACTTCGTCAGACAAAAAAAAAGATGGGAAGAATGCAACGTACAAGCAAGGACACACGTTTCACTCGTGTCTACTTTTTTTCGTTTGGTGAAAGAAGGTGTTCTTAAATTATTTCGACTCGAAACAATTGTTGCCTGTTTGTGCATCCTATAGTGTTTGCTTACATTACTTTTGTTTTTCTTCAAACGCTATTTATGTTTAATTGAACGATTATACCAATGCATTCAGGGAAAAACTTTTTCAAGTATGATTGGAACATTGTGGCATCAGTGTTGCCAGATTGCACGACTTTTTTTATTTAATAGTCACCAATAATTTTGAGAAGTGATGCTTGATATACATAATAGACGATTAATCGTCGATTACGTACATTAAATATCACTTCTCAAAATTATTGGTAACTGTTGAATAAAAAAGTCGCGAATCTGGAAACACTGTGGGGCATTCCAGAAAGAAATTTTATTTTTTTGAAAACCAATGAATAAAAAATCTGAACTATTCGATGGCAAAGTCTCTTTTACCACCCTCTAAATTTAATTCTGTTTTGCATTAAAATTACTTGTACCACCATTTGATTTTGCATTACAAGCATCATAAATGGTGAAGTTAATTAACAAACGACAAAGTTAATAACAACTATATAATCAAAAATAATGGTAATTAAAAATAAAAATAAATAAATAAATAAATAAATAAATAAATAAAAAATAGACTCGACTTTTCTCTATCGAAAATGTATAAAAAGTTGGATTTTAGTAGATATACCCGGCATAATTAAGCAGGCTACGCCCGCTTTGATGGTCACTAAATTTAAAGGAATTTTCAAAAGAATTGAACCACTATTTATTTTTTATATCACATTTTGGGTTGTGTAACGTAATTAAAAATTCCTTTTAAAGTCAAAAAGTCAAAATAACGTTTTACAAATTAAATTTAATTAAATATTTCTTCCGTTTTGCTCTGGTTTAGCAACAATGCTCTATGGTTTTATGTGAATGATTCTCAAGAATGAATCAACAATTGTTTACAAATTTAATGGATTATGTATGGGAAATAAGTACGCTGTAATTTAAAAATTGTAGCTCTTAGAACTTCAAAACTGACAATTAAAAAAAAAAAAAAAAAAGATTCATTATTCTTTAATATTAGGCTGTTTTTTGTTTAATATTATACTCTTATTTTAATATAAAAGCAATCGAATGATATCGCGTTGTGAAACTTTGCAACGTAATATCTTTAAATCTAATAACTTGATGTATGTAGTGTTCTCACAAAAAATGAACAGTTTTTAGAGCTCTTTTAAAAAAGTATAACGTCTATGCAGTATCTTTTTAAAAAAATTCATCAGTTTTTACTAAAAAAATGGCCAACTTTCATCACCAAAGTAGTTAAATCTAGACCAATCAAAAATAGGAGAGGTCCGCTGACAAACTCTTTGCTTTATTAATATAGATAATTAATTGATTAAATAATAAACCTGTTAATTAGACTGATCCTATCAATTATTCAGTTAATTACTGATATATATATATATATATATATATATAGCATATATTTGTGCATGTGTGTGTATGTGTATGTGTGTTACATATAACATGCATGAGTTTGCATTACATTTTTATTTTGTAAAACAGATATGCAAAATAAGATATTTTAAATCCCCGAAAAAAATACTCTACTCCTTATTAAAGATAATTTTCCAAACAAAATTAACTTAAATTAATATTTTAATGTAATTAAATATCAATGAAATAAACATAGTATTTCTTTTTTGACATAATTTTAACTTTTTGTACTTTTATAATAAATAAATAAATAAAAATAAAATTGCTCAAAAATTATGTGTACTGAAAAACCTGTATTCTGTTCACAATTCAGTATATTCTTATGTATCATTTTGATATACGACATTAGTATAGCAGTAGTTGTGGAAATTATTCAAGTTGATTTTATATTATACAATAATATAGAGACGGTTGTTGAAGGTATTAAATTAATTAGTATATTAAATTTTCAAAATACGATTTTCCAAAAAAAATTTCAAAATACGACTGTTTCTAATTATGAATTTAGAATAAATGAAAAATAAATGTTTATTTATAAATAAAATAAACAATGTTGTTGACTAATAACATGAAATGGGCATTAAATCAACTAATGTAATAAAATAAATTGATTATTTTATTTTATGGTTGATTAGTTTATTTTATTGATTGTTTAATTATTATTATTATTATTATTACTATTATTATTATCAAAGTTAGAATGCATTTAAATGTGCCCAAAAAGAAAACCACTTAAGAAAGATAAATATATATATTTCTTTACTTTTATAAAATTGTTTAGCATGTACTTAAAAAACTAAATAATGAATTTATTATAGATTTATTAATTTTTAATAGACTGGAATTCATTTCTGTAAGAGATATTAAATCTTAAAAACTTAAAAATGAACAGTAACTACTTAAAGTATTTAGTGGTTACCTTGCAACCAATTAAAAATAGATTTACTTTTAAATAAACCTGCTAATGTTTTGTCCAACTTATGTTGATAATTATTTATTTATTTATTTTATTTTATTTATTTTTATTGAAATTCGTTTAAAGATTGGTTTTCTCAAGTCAACGCATTATGTTTTATTTCTGAGTAAATTATTTATTTATTGATTGATTATTTGTGTGTTATGAATATAGAGGATCAGTCCTCGGAATAATTTAAAACTATTTAATGAGAGAATTACTCTATTATATCGATAATACTTCACTGTTGATTAGTCTAATATTGTTCTCTATTAATCAGTAACAGACAGGCAATCGTTTAAATTATTAGACAGTTAAGGTTCTCAAAAAAAAAAAAAAAAAAAAAATAATAATAATAATAATAATCATTAATATTTTATATATTTGGAAATTTATGAATTTAGAAAAATATATTTTTAAAAGTTTTGGTAAAAATAATAATAACTTTTAAGGGTAATCTTTATCTTTTTCTTCCGTCGTCGACAGCCAAAAATAACATTATTCTATGTTTAAATTTGCTACGAGAATTAACCTTTACATAATGCTTTACTTTTTCTTTTTACTTTTTTAAAATTTGTTTTTACATTAATATATATATCTATATCTATCTATCTATATATATATATATATTGAAAACCTTTTCAAATATTGAATAGATGAAAACAAGATATATATGTGTATATATATTTATATATGTAATAAGAAGAATAACGTCTGTCTTGTTTTTAAATTTTTTTTTTTTTTTTTGTAAGTATAATGATTTTTAAGTTTTTTTTTTATATTTTTTTTAAAGCTGTAAAGTGCAAAAATGTTCTTTATTAATTTTTCGCACTTTAAAGCTTAAAATAAGATAATATATATATATATATATATATATATATATATATATATATATATATATATATATATATATATGTATATGTATATGTATATTTATTTATGTATATATTTTTTTTAGAAAGTAGAAATCAGTTTAACGGGTGTGAATAATACGAATGGCAAAACGAAATAATAATAATAATAAAAGTTTGGCGTTAGATAATGAATAATTTTAATTTAAAAAAATTTCCAAGAATAACATGAAGTTTGGCTGCTGTCGTCGATATGCGCAGTGTATTCTTAATATAAATAAATTACCCATTGAAAAATTTACAACTTACTTTGAGTTCAATTAGCTATGTTGATAGTATCTCTTAGTCGATTATTTGAATACTATTCACTTGTAATAATCGATAGTACTGATAGAAAATCCGCCAAACAAAAGTTTTAAATTTATCTGTATACTGAACATTTTAGTTAAAAAAAAGAGGTGTGTGTGTGTGTGGAGGGGGGGTTGTGCATATTTACTAGATTTGTTTCTTTACTTTTTTTTTTTTTTTCCCGTTGATTTTTTTAACTGTAGCAAAAAGTATGTTTCAGATTTAAAAAAAAACGATTGAAAAATTCTAACACAATTTTCTAGTTACTGTGTATGCATTTAATAATGGTGAATTTGTTTTATTCATTATAAACACAAGAACATGAAAATCAAAATTATAATTGCTTTAGTGTATTCTTGATAATTTATAGTTAATCATATTTAATATAATAATATATTATAAATTTTATTGTTAATATAATTAAAATCAACCATGTCTTGTTTTAGTTCTTAAATAGTATTTAAATAGGCGGAAAATGACGATGAAAATTTTTACCTTCATAACCGTTAAAATGTTTTTTTTTCTATACTATTCTTGAATTTGTTTGATATTAGAAAATAATTATCCAATAACTTGTTGTAAACGCATAAGCATATTTGATTATAGAATGGTAAAAGGAACTAGTATGCCATAGTCAATACTAAACTTTCTTCTATATTATTCCTATATATTAATTAGTGAAAATACTTGGTGGAGACATTAACAGCATAATGTAAAGGGTTTTTTTTTTTTTTTGCAAGAATTCGTGTTCTCCATAAGACCTAGTTGTAAGTACTCTTGCTTAAGTTCTTGATCGAAAGATTTTGTTTCACTTTTCCATTATTGATGTGATATTTTTCAGGTGTTGTGCATGAAAAAATACTATAGCAATTTAACATGAATTTTATATATCAAATTTCGTGCGATTAGTTTTGATGAGGGAAAATGGTACTTGAAAAATCATGAAAAATGCAGCATATGTAGACAAAATTTTAGTTGATACAGTTTTTAAGAATAAGAATATTATATATCAAATTTAGTGTGATTCTATGCCATAGAAGCCGAGATATAGTTATTAACTCATCTTGAAAAAGTGCGGTTAAATAGCACCCCTTGTATGCTGAAAAGCACTGAAATAGAATCATCATTTTTTTTTTTTTCATTCTATATAATAGCCGTCTCACATATTGTGTTTAAAGCTTTTAAACTTATAAACAACAGAAACTAAGACATAGCTTTCCCGTTAATGGTGAAATATGCTGCATAATAGTGCCACCTGCTGGGTAAAATTTATTAAAAATCTAACAAATATTAATTTCTGTCAAGGTGCAACTAAATACAAAATTTTGTGAAATTCCGCTTATGATTTTACATTATGTTCACAAAATTTTAAATAGTGCAGGCAGACATTTCTTTTTAAATGTTAAATCGCGTTAAATCGTACAAATCCCTCGAAAGCAAGAATTCTAAATTTTCACAAATTCAGTACTTCCTTCTTATATGTACAGAAGAAAGTAAAAGTACGGCATTACTTGTCAATGATAATCCAGCAAAAATGTAATGTAATAATTTTTAACTTTTCTGTCTGAAGATACAGAAGATTTAAAATAATAATAATAATAATAATAATAATAATAATAAATGGAAATTACATTTTGTATATAATGTTAAAAAGTAAGTCAACAACGTTAAAAAACATTATAACCTGCCTGTACATTTTTTTTTTTTTTTTTTTTTTTTTACCGCTTTTCAATAAAAGTTTTTTTTTTTTTTCCAATTTTGTGTGAAAAACCAATGCAGCATTTAAAAATTTCTTTTTTCTAGTTATAAACCAATAAATACCATTGACATTCTACTCCTGGCCAAAGTTTTGAGATTACTTAATGAACAAAACAAATATGACTGCACAAACGAACTAATTAATTAGCTGCAACTTACTTCTTGGTGATGAAATAGCACGTCTTTCAAAAGATTCTTATAACATTTTTGAAAATATTTTGATATTTAATATATTATATATATAATTGCATATGTTTTTTAAGTTTATTCATTTAATCTATATAATTTTTTATTTTCTCACATTTAAATTATTATTATTATTTATTCTCTGTGATCGATATAAATTGTCAACATCAGAAAACATTTAGTGATTTCTTTTCAAAATTTTATGCTTTGTCTTCTGAATGAAAATTCATAAATTAATTAAAGCAATATTTAAATATTGATTACTTCACGTATGATTTTTCAAAGACAGAAGTGTAATACCTGTATAAAAACCTTAATCATTACGGTCAACGAGAATTTTATCAAAATACCGAACTTAAAAAAAAAAGTACCGTTAATCTGTACCGTTAGTATAATAGTCTGTTTTTATTATCCTTTATTATCTAAAACAGTTTATCTATATTTAATAATCAGAATCACGTAATGTCGACAAGAAGCCATTAATTTATGCACTCAAATAACACAAGCCTGCAAAATCATGCTTTTCATTTTTTTTTTTTTTTTTTGGGGGGGGGGGGGGGGGCAATAAATTGGGTGTCTCTAATGTGTTTTCATGCGCTCGATTCAAAAATGCTTGTCTTTTCTTCTTATCACATGAGAATTTTCCACATAGTAAGCATGAATATCGAAAAATGCCATACAGAGGCTGTAATAAATTCGAAATTATTTATGTATAAAACACATTACACTGAGAAATATATATATATATATGCCGCCTTCATCTAGAATGAATAAGTAGTGATTTTCGAAATCCCTTAACTAGAAATATAGATTTCCGAGCTATGCGCATAAGGCACGCCAATAAACTGAATAGATGAAATGATCGAGAATTTCTAGTCTACAGATTTCTAGATAGTGGAACAATATTCTGAATCTTTTGTATGGCGAGAAAGTCTCGCTTGATTTTCTAGAATTGGGCAATAAACCAAGATTATAGTTGCTGAAACCCGCCTCTTGTAGTCTCATTTATTTGCAGTGTTTTTAAATAAATTAGTCCTTGAGAATATAGGCAAACGCTCTAGAATTCTAATAGGGTTTTCTAGAACTCGCTTTCAAAAGGGACTAGAATTATAAGGATGACATGGAACTATTTTTTCTAGAGCCACAATTTAGATTCTAGATGTCAGTTACAGAATTTTTTCTCAGTGTAAAATAGGTTATCATTATCTTTTAAATATGTCTGTTTACGTAGAAGATCCCATTAGAGCTTTTTCTTTTGTGCACGGCTTGATGGTCTTGAGGAAGAGGTGATATATATATACCGCCTTCATTTAGAATGAATATATGGTCATTTTCGAAATCCTTAAACAAGAAATATACATTTTCAAGCTATGCGCATAAGGCACGCCAATAAACTGAATAGACGAAATGATCGAGAATTTCTAGTCTACACATTTCTAGATGGGACAACAATATTCTGGATATTCTGAATATTCGGAATATTTGGTATTGCGAGAAAGTCTCGCTTGATTTTCTAGAATTGGGTTGTAAACCAAGATTATAGTTGCTGAAACCCAACTCTTGTATTCGCATGTTTCTGCAGAGATTTTTAAATAACTTTGCTCTCGATAATATAGACAAACGCTCTGGAATTATGATTAGGGTTTCTAGAACTCGCTTTCGAAGGATACTAGAATTTATAAGGATGACATGGAACTATTTTTTCTAGAGCCTCAATTTAGATTCTAGATGTCAGTTTCAGATTCTTTTTTTTTTCTCAGAGTGCAGACCGTTGCCGATTGCCTATAGTGTAGCACTAGTGCGAAGTAAAAGTTACTCACTCACTCAGTCTTATAACGTTTACTTCACTTCGTTTTTTACTACGGAGGCAATATGCTGAATTCCTACGTTAACCCCTTAACGCGCGCTGTCCTCACTGCGAGGACGCAAAATTTAAGATGCAGCTGCAGAAATTCACCCCTGAATTTTTTTAGCAAAAATTTACGTTTATAACATATCTGAAAAGGTCGGTTTTTTTAAACCTTAAAATTTAAAATTTATTTTAGTTTAATTTAGTTTATGAATTCCGGTGGCAGTATAATTTAAATGATCCGAATTGTTTTGCGCCGCAAAGGGTTTACGAGGAAACAAATACTTGGTGGAAAATGAAGAAAACTGTTTGGATTATTGCAGTCAAATTCTCAGAAAAAACTATTGTTGAGGGATGAAAAAATAATAACTTTGTAAAGAAAAAACTGTGATTAAAACATAGACCAATCAGATAGTGCTAAATTTACAGATTTAATGATGTATAAATGGCAGTATTGACAATTATTGATACTCATAATAAAGTTTGATTAATCTGTCATATACGTTAAACAGCTGTTTTAAGTTATTTTGAACTATTTCTACTGTAATTAAAACAAGAAATAATTAATAACAATTTATAGAAATATATTTCATAGCTGATAGTTCAGCAACCTTAACGACTACTGATTTTGATAATCAGATTACATTGTTCAGATTTATTGTTCTAAAAAAGAAAAAAAAAATGTTAAATAGTTTTTAAGTACTTATTAAGTGATTAAAACAAAGAATAATTAGTGATAATTCACAGAAATAAAAACTTGATAGCGAATAAACAAGCATTCTTGATAATTATTGATTCTCAAAATCAAATTGCTCTGATTTAGTATGTTCGTTAAACAATATATCCTTTAAACAACTTTTTAAATCATGTTAAACTATTTCCACAGTAATTAAAACAAAGAATAATTTTAAGTACTGCGCAATTTTAAGTCGAGTAAACTCTCGATTATTCGCGAACGTATTATCCATAATCTCCATTTTCCTTGGTTTTTTTGTTACTAAAAATTACGATGGATTTAAAATAATTACAAGATAAAAAGAACTTTTTATCTTCCATGTTTTTAAATTTTCTGTTGAATCATATAAATGCTACCGAAGGCAGTGGGAACCCGCAAAAATTGGCTAAAAGTATTTTAAAAACATTCCTTGCTATCGTGTTTTGAGCTATTATAAAAGTTTCAAATGGCTAGCTAGCCCCCCCCCCCCCCCCCGGTAAGTTAGATTGCAAGCTTTGTACTGGTAACGCTGCCGAAGGCAGCAGGATCCCAAAGCAGTTGGTTTAAAATATTTTAAAAATGCATTTTCACCATATTCTGAACTATTTTGAAAGTTTCAGATGTCTAGCTACTCGGGAAGTTAGTTAAATAAATTTTCTGTCGAATCATATAAACGCTGCCGAAGGCAGTCTGGACCTGAAACAGTTGACTAAAAGTATTAAAAAAAAAAACAAAAAAAAAAAAAATGTATTGTCACCATGTTCTGAGCTGTCCTGAAAGTTACAAATGTTTAGCTAGTCGGGAAGTTAGTTAAAAATCGATTCCAAGATTTGTACTGGACAAACAAACAAACAAGCAAACAAGAATCGAAATTAATAAAAACATGGTTAAAAAAAATAATAATAACAATAATAATAATAATAATAATAATTTATGCAATAAAGTAAATAAATAAATTAAAAAATATATATATTTAGGAAAATACATAATTCGATGTCGCGGATAATCAGGAGTTTACTGTAATAATTTACAGAAATAGATCTAATAGCTGATAAAGAAGCAGCTTTGATTCTCATTGATTCTCATAAGGTTTACCCTTTAAACAATTTTGTTAAATAGTATTGAAATATTTACAAAGTAATTAAAACAAAAAATAATTAATAATAATTTACAAAATAGACTTGATCGCGAATAAATAAATAGGTTTGATGATTATTGATCATCATTGTCAAGTTGCATTGCAATTGCTCTAGTATAACCTTTAAATATCTTTGTCAAATAGTGTTGATTTATTTAAAAAGTAATTAAAGTGAAGAATAATCAGCAATAATTTCTAAAGATAAATTTTATAACAGATATATGAAATCTTTACAGCTATTTATCTCCTAATCCAATTTCACTGTTCTGGTATGCTCTTTAAACAACTTTTGAATATTGTTGAACAACTTAATAAACTTTTGCGTCAATGTTCACATCCTTAACATGGATGTTACATTCTCCGATTATTTTTTATTGTTGTATATTATAGACCATCACTTGTTTGTCTTTCTTTTTCTTGTTTCGTAGAAAAGGGGGGTTATTTCCTTTTTACATTCGGGGGCCAATTTCGAGGGCTGTTACGCTAAACTTTGTGATAAAGCATATACTCCATGAAAAATAAATAAATAAAATGAAATAAAATGAAGTAAAATAAAAAACTGTAAAGGATCATGCTGTAAAATATACCAGCAAACGATTCTTGAATAATTAACATTATGAATATTATAAGGCAATAGTGATTAAAACAAAGATTAATTATGCAGTAATAATTCACAAAAATACATTCGACAGCAGATAAACTATTAACTCTCATAATCAAGTCTCATTGTCCTGGCATATATTTTGAACAACTTATTGTAAAATATTATTAAACAATTTATAAACTTTTATTTCAGTGTGATGTGCATCATTAAAGTGGACGCATCATTCTCCGGATGTTCTTTATTATTGGTTTTTTCTAGAACATCCCATGATCATCTTTTTTTCAATTTATTCATTTCCTTACTTATCGGGATGTTTTCAGCTGTCGTCAGGTAAACTTTCCGCTGTCAATCCCTCCGTGATAATGGCTCATTAGACTACAGGTTTACGTTCTCGTGCATCTTGGATGCTCCTGCTTAAAACGGCTTTAACTCATGTATTTGTTCCTGTATGTGCATTTTTATCTATTTGAATGAATAGCATAAGGAAATAGATTAAACGGTATTTTTGCTGTATTTATTATTCATTGTTTTTGTCTTCTTAGAATGTTACTCGATAAATGCTGTTCTTCATATATTTTGCCTCAACCTTTATTAAAACAATTTTTTAAAATATCACTCGAGCATATAATATTTTTAACATTTTCCAACAAGGTTGAAAAATGTTTATGGCTTCGTTTTGTCTGTGTGTTTGTCTGTCCGTTTGTATGTATATCTGCGCTATAACTCCTGTAAATATACGTGGATTTCCGTTATTAAAGTTCACCGTTCAATGTTCCTTATAGAAAATAGTTTAAATACCACCCTGGTTTATATACAGGGACACCCGAATGAAATCCAAAGCATTGCGTTCTATAAGAAGTATTTCTAAAAACCGCATTTTAATAACCTTATTTTGCACAGAATTATTGTTATTCATATACACAAAAAATGTTTTCTACAGGACAGAGTATGATTAGCATTAAGATTTATTGAGTCACACAAAAATATTCAGATACATTAAAAGTTATAACGAGAAATTACTGGAATTGTATTATGAATTTTATTAAGTGTTGGTAGCACTTTCTAACAATGTTTTAGAGTACTTATGATTTAAACACAGCAAACCAAAGTAATATTTTTAACCAATAGAGTAATGTTATACTAGTTAACAAAAAAAAAAAAAAAAAAAAAAAAAAAATTGTACATGCATTCATTACTGTTCTATCGTTGTTAATGAAAGATTGTTATACAGCTATAAAAATTTAAGGAATATTTTTAAACTGTTGTACGTTTGTTTTATTTATTTGGAGTCTGCATTGTTTATTTATTTATTTATTTATTAAAGAGGTGTAGAGGGCGGAAGCTTATTTCTTTCAGACTGAAAAAAAAAAAAAAAAAAAAAAAAAAAAACTGTCATTATTTGCTGTCGACTACTTTGAATTTTGCATGATAAGAGATAGTGTATTACAAAATCTAAGAGTTAAAAAATACGCAAAGAGAAGAAATCTGAATGAAAGCTGGAACATGGGTTCTTAGTTGAATTCTTTCTGTAAAAGAATTTTTCATTATCTTTTGTTTTAAAATCAAATATTGATAATTAGAAAAAAAAATGTAAAATAGTTGGACAACTGATTATCCATAATAAATAATACTGCCGAATATATATTATCTGTATAATATTTCTCTTACGTGGTCCAGTTACAATTAAATTTTGTTGAAACGATACGATAGTGATTTAATTAATGAAATACACGAGGATAAAAATTATTTATAAATGGACAATATTTCGGAGCGTTGATTCAGCTCAGTGATCTAATAAGAAAAAATGACGTGATTTGTCCAATGACATTATTTTATGGAAAAATTGTATTTTTAAAAATTGTTTCTTCATAATCTTTGCAAGCGTCATTTTAACTCTAGCAATACATTAAAGATATACTCAAAATGAATTATTATCACAAATTGACTAAAAAACGCATCTTAAAATATATAATTAAAATAGGAGTTAGGTTTTTTTTTTTTTTTTTTTTTTGTTTTTTGTTTTTTTTTCGAACAAAAAATTATGCCAAAATAAATAAATAAAAAGTCGTCGCGAGCATGACCAAAAAAATTTAAAATACGTCACGGGGGTGCTTTACTAAAACTGTACTGCCTGCGGAAGTATGAAAACTGGGTCGTCAATCATGATTTTTTTTTTTTTTTTTTTTTTTTAAACCTTTCTTTGAATGATTTTGGTTTCACTGTTGCTTTGATTTTAATAATAATATTAATTATATATTAATTTGATTCTAATAATAATTTGGCTTTTGGGAAATTAAAAATTCAATTTGGTGGTGAAATTGGTATAATATTTTTGAGTTTCAAATTTTAATGGTAAATAAGAAAAGAAATAAAATGCTAACATTTCGCACGGGCTTGCTAGTTGTAATATAAAACTCATGTTATTACTCCATTTAGACAAAAGATAAATAACTCGTGAATTTCATATTTATTTGATTATTTTAATCAAAAGTAATAACTGTTTAGATTTGCATAAAATAACATTTGAATAGTGATTCAATAAAAACAGCAATAATTGTTTTAATGAAATGGAGAAAGAACAAGATTTTATTGGATTACTATAAAACAAAGAGGGCCAATCAGACTATTTCTAGGTAATCTTCTGTAGTACATAACCTCATGCAATAACCAATTATGAAATATATTATAGGAAGGCATTCACTTATGAAAGCATCAATTAAGTAATGAAATTCAATTTGCTGTGAAAAATTGCATGTCACAATAAACGCCACAACAATAAGTCATTAGTTAATGTCCTTGTTGAGAGCTGTAATTCTGAAATTAATTTTAAGGAGTTACTGCTCTAGTTGTCTGATTGTTGTGTTTAGCAGACAGTTACGTTCGAGTTGGTTAATTTTGGCTTTATGCCTAAAGACAGATTGTTAAGTACGTTTTTTTTTCCGCAACTTCTATTATTCTATCGTACTTTACTTTTATTTTAAATGCTTACGTACCTTTATTATAATTTATACATACACACACACACACACACACACACACACATATATATATTGAAAACCTTTTCCAGCATTGCATTATATGAAAACAAGTATGACATGAAGAACTATAAAAAATTAATGAAGTTGACGAAAAGAAATATAAGCAACTTGATATTGAAGCATACAAATTTATTACTTTTTCAAGGGCATTGAATTGATGTTGTATGCAAATTAGGTGATCTTTCTGTCGTGCTGTATGCAAACTGCTAAAAATTTACAGCATGCAATGCCCGAGGTCACCTACAGTCCCTGGCCAAATTATTAGACGCACTATAGTTTTTTAATAATTACATGTTTTGCAGCTCAGAGAATGGTTTCCAAATGGATAACCGCATTCATTTTTATGCAAGATGGAGCTCCCTGCCTCACAGAAAGGCCTGTTAAAGATTGTTTGGAAGTACCAAAAATCCCTTGTTGGATTGGCCGGGTAATAGCCCAGATGTGAAACCTACTGAAAACGTGAGGGAGCTGATGACGAGAGAAGTGGCTAAAGGTGTGATCATAAACAAAACGCAACTGTTAGAAAAGGTCATTCATGTGTGGAATCACCATCCTCAGATGCATAATTGAAGCTCGCATAGCTGCTAAAGGTGGCTCAACAAAATATTAACATTTAATTGCATTAATTTCAAATTTTTTCAAGAGTTAATAAATACATATTTTTTCTATAACTATAGTATTTTATTTGTGTTAAAAAACAGGTAATAAGGTGGATAATAAAAAAAAAAAATACATTGTATCTAGTAAAAACAATAAAGCTGTATAGTATCACCTGATAAGTAAGATTTTACATAGAATCTTACAGTGCGTCTAATAATTTGGCCAGGGACTGTAAAAGACTTGAAAATAATTTCAAATAATATGTGGAAAAAAACCAAGATAGAAACAAACTTATGAAGTAGAAAAAAAACATATTAAACTTCAAACACCAATTTATTTATATTTAGAAGAATCTGAAAAAAAAAAAAAAAAAAAAAAAAAAAAAAAGCCTTATTTTTGAAGGATAATTTTTCTAAAAATATGGAGTTAAAAAAAAAAAAAAAAAAACTGGAATTTTTAAAACTTCCCAAGAAAGTAGAAAACGTTTATGACTTCGGTTTGTCTGTTTGCGAGCGCTGTCATATCCATGATTTTCTTTCTTTTTTTTTTTTTTTTTTTTTTAATGACTTGAAACTGTTACATGTTATTCAGGTTCATTATAGTTTGTTTTCTGTTGAAAATAGCATAAATAGAGTTACTAGGATACATACGGAAATTCATAAAGTAATTCGAATACATTATGGTCTATGAGAAATATTTATTTGAAATTTATTTTAATCTTTGTATACTACACAAAACATCGCGAAATTAACATATCTTAGCTTTACTCGCACAATAGTATATTTTCTGTAGAATAGGGTGTGATTAGGATTAATGATTATTGGGCCACATAAAAATTTTCAGATGTAGTATGAATTATAAGTGCAAAATTGCTAGGCGTGCATTTTTAATTCTATTTTGCTTGATGACTCTTTTTATCATAAACTTTTATCACAAAAAACTTAAAAAAAAAATATTTTATCATAAAAAAAAAGTTAAAAGTTAAATAATTTTATGGGCAAATATATTTGTAAAGTGATATATATGTATACATCTATTTCATATAAGAAAGGAATAGGGGGAAGTATGTGAGTATGGAATATCATTTCTCTTTGAACTCACCATAATAAACTAAAGTATTTTGGATCATTGTAGATTAGGCTATTCTAAAATTTCCAGTGTTGTTAACAGTGTTGTCCAGTACTCTTAACAACTCCCATCAAGAGGAATATTATTTTCGTTATATGAAGATCAGTTACTGATAGCATGAACTACTGATAACATGATAAAATTTGTTATCCCCTTGAGATTCACGTTAACGAGGTTCGACTGTATTACAAAAAATACAGTTTATATAAAAAATGTTTAGTTAAAAAAAAAAAAAAAAAAAAAAAAAAAAAAAAAGGAAGAAATAGAAAGAAAAAAGCTATGGTCGAGTAATATGGACCAAGCGGGTAATGTGGAATAGTTGTGAAGGGAAATATGGAATACCCATTTCCTTAAAAGATAATATGGAATGGGGGTAGTATTTTTACTGAAAATCATGAATAATTGCAATGTAAGGATTTTACTTTGAAATTATTATTGAAAATAAACAGTATTAAAAAAATAATCAATATTCAAGTTTTACAAAGAACACAAATAATATGGAATAGTTGGTATTCCATATTACCCGAATCCCCATCTTGGAGAATAAATCAACCTCTACTACCAGTTGATAGAAATGAGTTCCTTGAAATCAGACTGCTGACTAACTCAACTCCCCTACCGAAAATAACACTAGGTTTTAACTTATTTTACTGCTTCGTAAATAGATTATAGAATTAGTAATTTTTATCTTTAAAAAAAAAGAAAAGTCTGAATCTTAATAAACCAAAGAAGTTGTATGACACAAAAACTGGTCTTCTCACTGACACAAAGTGAACTAACGTTCCTATTTAAGTCCCAGTGAAGACGTTTGACGTGCATCCGATAGGGTGCAGCACTATACAGGTGAGATGAAACTGTATTCCATTTTACCCGATTACACCATATTTTCCCATCGTTCTTCTGCATATACTTAACATAAGAACCGAAAACAATGGGAAGCGAAAATCGAAAGAAATGCAACTGAAATAGTGTATAGTGCTGCAACCTCTCGGATGCACGTCAAACGTCTTCAGTGGGCCTCAAATAGAAACGATAGTTCACCTTGCGTCAATGAGAAGAGCAGTTTTTGTGTCATACAACCTCTTTGGTTTGTTAAAATTCAGCATTTTTTTTTTCTTTAAAGGTAAACATTAATAATTCCGTTACAATAAGAAGCACAGACCACCGTGGCTTAAAACGGATATGTGTATAATCAATGCGAAGTACGAAATTCTTTATTTTTATAATAATGTCAGAGAATAGACTTTTTCAGTCATGAGAATGTCTTTTGTAAACAAACTTTAAAATACTTTCAATATAAGCAAATTATATTCTACAAATGCACCTTGTGAAGTCGTTCCTTCACATATATGAGTTTTAATTATGACTTTAAATAAAGGCAATAAGTAATTATTATATTTTCAATAAATTACATGGCTAATAAAAATAGATAACGAAATTCTAAATTACTTTTATTTATTTGCTTTTATCTATAATAAATATCTTAATTCTAATAATACTTTATCCCTTATGCTATTAAAAAATCTTCTGAGAACAAAAAACATATTCTTTTTAAATGACATCTATCAGAATAATAATCTTTCCTAAATCATTTAATAAATAAAATATAAAAAAATATTATTTTGTTTATAAACCGTTGGATACATAATTACTTTTTATTTCTTTTAAATTGCGCGAGTCCACTTTGTTATAAATAAATTAGGCAATGTGTTTATGTTCGAAAATCATTAAAGGGTAATTTGGATTTTTTTTATCACAGGATGTGCAATCATTTGCAGACTTTTGGTCTCGCTTATTAACGGCTGTCTGGCGATAAAACTTGGCATAGAGGATTGGCGTTATTTCTTTTTAACGAACTTGCTAAATTCAAAATATTTATATTAAATTATTCTACAAACAAAGGAATAGCTTTGGCTATAAAATTTGGCTCTTTTTTAAAATTCTTGGTGTAATTCAGCAGTCTGATCTTAATTGCAATAGAGTCAACTTCAGAATTCGCTCCTTGATCGTTGACAAGTTAATACGTACTCGAAAACCCTCTCTCTCACCTCATGCCTTTGCATTCTCGAAACTGACGAACTATGCACTGCCACTTTGAAAAGATGTTGATTTACTTTATGGAAATCTCCAAAATAAAAATATTTTATTTTTCATTACTCAGTCTGCTTTTTACTATCTCGGCCATTTAATTCTTTTACAGCAGAAATGGACCTGGACAATATGCAAGCATTTATACAAGATTACTGGATCTTCTACTTTATACACCTGAATACCAACGCATAAACTACAGTTCTTATTGTTAGAAACAAAATAAAAATAAAAAGTCTAAAACGTTGTATAATGCATAAACTTAATATAAAATAAAATAAGAATTTGCTTACCGTCCGTTACGGTGTAAGTTACTTTCTAAAACTCTAAAAACTACTTATTTTCTACACTATCTTCCAATAAGTATTTAGAAACTTTCGAATTTAGACATTTTACTAAATATCTAGAAAAGTTCTCTTTTGGAATCATCTTGAAGCTTTGGTAGAGTAAAGAACACTTTATACCTCACATATTTCAGAAAAAGTTGTGTCCTGAAAAGGAAAAGGGACAGGAAAAAATTAAGGAAAAATCAAAATGTTTTGAATCACCCTGTAAAAAGTAATACTTGAAATGAATTTTGGCTGTAGCATGTGATTAAGAGGACTGCCACATGGAGATACAGCGTTTTTTTTTTTTTTTTTTTCTAAACATTGCAAACAAAATTTCCACTTTTTTAATTATAACGCGAAGCGTTTTAGACCCAGAGCAAAGAGATTTTCAGAAAATTTGGCATCCTTCATTAGACACAGCATACTGCAATCAGAATGCAAAAATGTTAACTGTCTTACGAAATATGAGTAATTTTACTAAATAATTTTTATCTACGCATGCGCTAGCTTTTAAAAAATTCTTTTGCAGAATTTAATAGCGAAATGTATTGAGCAACTTATATGAAAATCCCAAACGAATATCGTAAATTTAAAGCGTTATGAGAGACAAAATGAACAGAATTTCAGTTCTCTCAAAATAAAAGCTAAACTATAAGGGGCTTTACTCATAATTTTATTTTGATTCAATGTCCAATGGGAATACAGTATTCGCTGATTGTAAATAAATATTGATAAAACCGCCTAATATTCTTCCTTTTTTTTTTTTTTTTTTTTTTTTGAGAAGAGTGAAATTCTTTTCATTCTATCTCACATAACTCTTTTAAATTTACGCGATATTTGTTTGGGGTTTTCATATAAGTTGCTCAATACATTTGGCTATTAAATTATGCAAATGAATTTTTTTTTTTTTTTTTTTTTTTTTAAGCTTGCGCATGCATAGATAAAAATTATTTAGTAAAAATTCTCATATTTTGTAAGATATTTAACATTTTTGCATTCTGATTTCAATGTGCTGTGTCTAATAAAGTATGTCATATTTCCTAAAAATTCCACTGCATTGGGTCTAATACCTTACGTATTATGATTAAAAAAGGGGACTTTTTTTTTTTTTTTTTTTTTCATAGTAAAAAAAAAAAAAAAAAAAAAAAAAAAAAAAAAAAATCTCCATAAATGTATACCGTAGTCTGTTAAAAAATTGTGCAGATAATGAGAAAATTTCTTTTAATCATATGCTACAGACAAAATGTATTTCAAGCACTCATTTTTACAGGGTGATCCAAAACATTTTGATTTTTCTTTAATTTTTTACTGATTCCTTTTCCTTTTCAGGACACAACTTTTGCTGAAATATATGATGTAATACGTGTTCTTTACGCTACCAAAGTTTCAAGATGACTCCAAAAGAACTTTTCTAGATATTTGACAAAATGTCTAAAATTGAAAGTGTCCAAATACTTATTATAATAATACTAATAGTAGGTAGCGTATCTATTACATTATGAGATCAATTTCCAGAAATACCTGCTATATCATTTAAGATTGTCTTGAATAGACATAATTTGTTTATTTCAATTCATACAATTGTGTTTAGTTTTAAAATTCAGTCATCGAGAAAGTGAGCTTTAGTTCATGTCTTTATCATTGTACGTATTCCTCTTTTAATCTGAAATCCTGTAAAACTACTTTTTCCACGATAACAAGGCAACTGCTGGAAAACTGCTTTTGTTTATACTGAGTTGCTCTTTTCGGATCTGAATAAATGAATAAAGCTAAATAAAAATAAATAAAAATCTTTCATATTCGTCGAATAGAAAGTACTATTGTAGAGTAAAAATAAAATTACACATTAACCAAAAAAAAAAAACGAAAGAAAGGAAGAAAAATATTTAACTTTTGATTCTGTTCGTCCTTTAGTGTTTTCTATGTGAATCTTCGATATTTTCTATATATGCTGTTTATGTATAGTACATCAAAAATGTATTGAATTTAAAATAATACTTATTTTAAAACTTATTAGCAATGATCAATTGATCATTTAAATTACAAAAAATAACTAACTAACTAACTAAATAAATAAATAAATAAAATAATAATAATAACAAATAAACTAAGCAAACTGAGAAAAAAATTCTGTAACTGACATCTAGAATCTAAATTGTGACTTTAGAAAAAATAGTTTCTAGTCCCCTTCGAAAGCGAGTTGTAGAAACCCCTATTAGAATTCTAGAGCGTTTGCCTATATTCTCGAGGGCAAAGTTATTTAAAAGTCTCCGCAAATAAATGCGAATACAAGAGTCGGGTTTCAGCAACTATAATCTTGGTTTATTACCCAATTCTAGAAAATCAAGTGAGAATTTCTCTCAATACAAAAGATTCAGAATATTGTTTCGCCATCTAGAAACGTGTAGACTAGAAATTCTCGATCATTTCGTCTATTCAGTTTACTGACGTGCCTTGTGCGTATAGTTCGGAAATCTATATTTCTAGTTAAGGGATTTAGAAAATGACCACTTATTTATTCTATATGAAAGCGGTATATTTTTTTCTCAGTGAAAAAAAAAAAAAAAAAATCTAGAATCTTAACTGTGTTGCAGAAACTTTTGTGCAATTATATTTCAGTTTTCCGCAGACCTCTTTAATTTTTTTGTGTGATTTGAAACCTTTTGCAATTTTTTGTTTGATAACATGTTTATACGTATTATCTCCTTTAGCGTTTTACCCCCATTCCGTGCATATATCTTTATTTTGTGATTGCGCAGTACAATACTTTTATTGAATGGCATTTCTGCTTAAATGTTTTTTATACTTATACTAGTAACTGAATGGACATACATAAATACACATTTTATAAATATTTTTGTTGTGCAGTTTCCTGCAGCACGTATAAAATAATTTTATTTATTTATTTTTAATAAATCTATTATTTTTTTTTTTTTACTGTAAATGCATACTTATATATAGATATTTTTATTCTTTACAGCATCCCCGGTTCTTCATCTTCTACTTTTTTTTTTTTTTTTTTTTTTTAATAGATATCAATTTATAACAAAAATAAATGAAATAAAATGAAATAATGTAAAACTTAAAGAAGAATAATTATCTGTAATCACTCTATAACATTCGTACTTTTAACAACACAAGATTATCTAATTTTAATCTAATTATGGCATAATTATCCCATATTGCATTTATTATTATTATTATTTTATTAGAAATATTATAACTAGTTACCTTTACTCGTCAAATACTGTAAATACTAGTACAAGTAAAATACACACACACACACAAGGAAAAGAATTATCCGTTAATTCTTTATTTTTAATTTTAAAACGATTATCAGTTTTTGTTAGTTTTGTGTTTCTTAAAATGGAAGTTTGAGACTCTCGGAATCAGGGTCATTGCCACGTAAAGTAAAGCTTGCTTTTCCCGCTCTTCTAAAACACATTTTCCATTAATAGCTTCCTGAGGTTTCTACTCCCAGCATCTGCCGTTGTTGTCAATTCCTTATGACGAAGCTGAACCCATTTATATATATTTATAGACTATATCCTAAAAAGAGTATTAAATCATATTTTTTTCTGTTACAAAGCTGTAAAATTTTTATTATTATTATTATTATTACTAGCCGGCCTTCACTCGCCTAGTGGTCGATATTTCCAAATTAACGTTTTTTTTTTTTTTTTTTTTTTTCCTGAATTTATTACACCTAACTCCCAGGCGAAGCTAATTCATTTAACTTTGGTTTTCATGATATTCTTAAATTAATGGCATCATCTTTTACATCTTAACACCTACTAAAGAAAGAAAGAAAGAAGTAGTAAATTTCAAAAAGACCGCAGAAATTATTATGTATTATTTTTAATACTTTTAAAATTTTTAAAATTATTATTTTTTTTTATAATTATTTTAACTATTTTTTCCCCTCTAATTTAGCTAAATATTTTGAACATAATTTGGTAGTTTATCGCAGTGGCCGAGAAAGAACCTCGGAAAATCGCTAACTGGCGTTTTTTTCACAATATTATACCTTATCTTTTAGACTCACTTAATTTGTTTCCATTTATGGATTTTTTTTTTTTTTTCAATGAATTGTTGCAATTGTGATATCTTTTTTTTTTTTTTTTTTTTTTTAACTAAATCATCATTTTCTCATAGTTTTAATCATTCCTTCAAACCAAAAATAAAAATTCATTTCCTTTACCCCCTGGAAAACTCGAGCTTTTATTATTAAGATTATTATTATTATTGTTATTATTTTGATTTTCTTTTTGTTCTTTTTTTCAAACTCCATAGTCATCGAATCCAATAATATATTTTTAATAACATTTTTGTATATATATGTATTAAAAATAACTAAAATTGCCAAAAAAAAAAAAAAAAAAATTATATATAAGCGAAAAATTTTACTATCTGCATAAACTTTATACTTTGTAAAGTGCATATATTTTTCAACATTGTTATCTTGAGGGCTATCTTATTGATTGTATTTTAGTAAATAAGTTAATAAGATTAAATAAAAGGAAACAATAAAATAATATAACCGAGTAACAATGTTACTTCCCCTGAAAACCAAACTCTGCTATGAGTTGTTCTCGATAACCGCCGAAGAAAAAAAAAAAATATATTACACAACTTGCTTCTTACCTTCCATGAATCACTGGCCTCTTTCCAATCCAGTCGAAATAAACAAATGAACATAACGATGAGGTAAGAAATAAAAAAATAAAGGAACTTGGGGCTTGTCTAGAACAAATGGAATTCGGAATCGCGACACAACACACCAATACTCCCATTAATAAAAATGCCCTCAACACCCAAAGGGCGTTCAGAGAAGGGTGGCGGAGTTGACCAAACGATTTTTCTTCGCCCTGAATTAGCAGACGAGAACGGATTGGGAGAATCGGTCTCCATGTTCCTCAGAATAGAAGCATTTGTCTTTCGACCCCGGACGCGTTTATTTTTCATCGCCTTCGCACTGTTTACGCCTCTTTGTAAGCAACGGGTTTAGAAAGTTCACAAACGCAATTTTTATTTCGCCGGCAAGAAAGATATTTTTGGGTCTGAGGTCTGAGGGGGAAAGCGCCCCTTTATGACCGATTGAGGTAAATGTCATGCCGTTGATGGAGCTGAGAGCTCCAGTTTTTACAGGGTTCATTCAATGCTTTCTTGGTATTTTGCGGTTTTGGAACGTGACAGAACTGTTGAGATTGAAGCGTGATGTTCGAATAAACGCAAGTACCTGGCAGGTGGAAAATTAAGTATAAATTGTCCATGTTCGTATATATCTTTGTCCCGTTATTCTTCAGACACATTTGTAGGTATTAAGATATTTTCTTGTTAATACTCACAGTCAGACTTCAAATATAAACTTGCATTTCATGTAATTATGAATTTACTTAATAAATAATTTAAAAAAATATATAAATAAACTGTAAATATATACCCATTTGTCCATTCTTTAAAGCTTTTTTTCCCCTTCCTTCGAGATAAATAGAACAAAAATTAATTAATTAATTAATAAAATGAAACAAAATGAAACTTTAAGACGATTAAATTACCTGTAGCCACTTCATAAGATTTAAAATTTTAACACCACAGAGTTTCTCTAACTTTAATATCATTTCTACATAAACAAGTGCGGGTGGTAAAAATTAGTTTACTTCACGTGTATGTATCATGAAACAAGAAAAGAGTTGTGTAAAAATTAATAAATGAATATACTTAAAAAAAAAATTTTTTTTTTTTAGTAGTTTAGTGATCATTGGTTATAGGGAAAAACTCTAAATCATAATTTTTATGAGAAATTATCACTTAGTTCGACTTGTAATAAAACAAAATTGTTAATTCTATTATTATTATATTTTTTATTATTAAATATTTCAAACATTTAAATTAATAAGAAAAATGGGGAGAAAGAAAAATTGTACGCTGTTTTCTGAATGATAAAAAAAAAAAAAAAAAGAGCTTTTTTTTCTGCATTATCCCCCTCCCATCCCACACCATCTCACGAAAAAAAAAAAAAAAAAAAAAAAAAAAAGTTGAGAAAGATCAGAAAAAATTTGTATAAATAAAACTAGTTTCTAAATATAATAACGGATAAAATTAAATATTTTTACTTAGTTATTTTTTAGTTTTTCCAAATTTTTAGTAAATGATTTCTGTACGTTTAAATAAACAAACAACGAAATGAAAGAAAGTAAAATATAAACACTTTATGTAAAGCAAATTATTTTAAAAGATATGTTATCAGATTTCTTATATTTTACTCGCATGACAGTTATTTGTTTATCCTATAACACCGTATTATATCGTAAATAATATTGCTATATGATTTATCATAATAAATAATAATTCGTTTTCTAGCATTCAAAAATACAGTAATCGCCGCTTAATAAAATTAGCATCGCCTGTTAATAAACTCAAAAATATATCCTCAGCAGCCAAAAATATCATTTATGCATACAAAAAAAAAATACTTTTTTTTCTTTTAATAGAAAAAGAAATTAAAGCACAACAAACCCTACGTTATCGCTCATTGTTGAAGTTTTTACACTTGCTGTTACAAATTAAACAGGCTCCGTAACTTCTCTACGTAACAATGTCAAGGAATGTATTCCTCAAAGCGCAGTAATAAAATAGAAGTGTAATTTGAAATGATTTTTTTTTCTTAATTATTAGAAGGCAATTTCTAGTTCTTATTTTGAAATTGCTATCATTCATGAGGTTTAAATGGAAATATTTTAAATTTATAAGAAAAGCGTGAACTTCTGGTAAAGTAATGATGATTTTCCTCTAACGAAAGTGCTCGGTAACTTAGAATGTGTTTACTGATATCGAAGAAACTATTATTTAATTATCTACCAAAATTTAATTACTATTATATACTAATTCCATTATTCGTTACCTTTTGAAGTTTCTTTCGAAATTCAGGGAAATAATACCTTTTCTTTAAGGGCAGGAACGTTCGCCGGATATAAAAATCAACCGCTTAATAAAATCACATTTGCTCAGAACGAATGTGATTTTAATAAGCGGCGGGAACTGTAATTCTATTCCTCTTGATAACTTTACATATCATTTAGGGCATAACTTTTATGCATATCATTAGATAAGTCGTTTTCTGGATTATTTTAGTCTACTTTACTTCAAAAATAAGGAGTATTTTACCATCAACCCCTAGATCCCTCTGGAGGAAGTAACGTTGCAAGTTTTGTTGAACTTTTTATCGGGCATTAAAAATTCCAAGACGTGCATGTGGTTGCCAGTTATTTTCCTGTAGGGGCTCCCCTTTAGATTTTGGGGACTTTTGCATAGGGCCTCAAAACTAACAAATCTGGCATCTTTCAGTCTTTGGGGGAAAAAGGGATGCATAGCATCAAAAAGTCAGAACCCCTCGATAAAGTTGACCTTGACTCAGGTTGCTCTCCTAAAAAAAGTGCATTGCGTTCTACACATTTCTTTGGTTTGTTGCTATAGTATCATTTTTTTTTCCCTAAAGTTATTATTTTTTAGTGTGGGGCATTAAATTGGGAAACATGGCTCCACGGTCTCTCTATGCTGATGCAGTTTCTCGTTTTTTTTTTTTTTTTTTGCGTATTTTTCTCCACTTATGATGTAGCAGTGTTCAGATGATCAAAAAATTTTATTGAGCTTGCAAATGATTTTCTGTACATTTCAAATATTTAAATTACTAATTAAAAAAAAAAAAAGTAGTAGAAGAAGAAGAAGAAGAAGAAAAGAGAATGAAAATTTTGATTAAAAAGATATTGTAATTAGAGTTTTCAGCATTCCTTCTTCTTTTCTTTTTTTAATAATAATCTTTTAATTATTTATGTTTATTTTATTTATTTATTTATTTATTTTTTATTCTGAAGGGGAAAAAATGGAGAAAAATTCACTTCTAATCATTTTGTTTTTAATTTTTAATGTATTATTTAATTTGTAGAGGACTGTATAAATATTGTGAAATAATCTTATTATTATTTTAATAATATTTTTCATTTAGCTTAACAATTCATTTTTGATAATGTTTTTTAATTTTTGTTTTCTCTTTTAACCTTTTACGTAGCTAAACAATTTTTTGAATTACATTAATATATATATATATATATATATATATATATATATATATAAATACTAGATATCGTAATAAGATTTAATCATAAATTTTAGCTATTAATAGAACTAAGACAATAACAGCACACTAAAATATAGAACTGAATTTAACATAGAGGAAAGAATTACACAAAAAGTTGCAATGTAGATTAAGAACCAATGAGTTAGGATAGTAACTTAAAATACTATAGATAGATAGATAGATAGATATGTATGTATATATAGCAGATACATTTAACACTTCAGGAACCGAATCGTCCTCATTAGGTATTTTTTATTATCAGTCTTCAATTTTGAGGGATAAGGAAATTTTATTCTGCCTTTAAATATATGCCCAAATAGCAGATTACACACCATTGGATGAACACATATGATATTAAAAGAGCATTTAAGGTGTTGATACTTTAACTATTAAATTTAAATTATTATTTTACAATTTTTTAATCTTTCTAAAAACGCAATATTTGGTTTACAAATTTACGCATAAATAATTTAGCCATGTAATTCCTGTATTTTTTCTAATATAAAACATAAAATATCAAATTAACGTTCGATAAAATTATGAATTATAACCTATTAAATTTTACTATCTTCCTTCCACAGACGTTTTCTATAAACACATTAAAAATTTTTATTTTTTCTTGAAAATAATTATGACAGAAGTACATTTGAAGATAACCCCTGAAATGTAAAATTTCATTTAAAATGGATACTTCTGAATAAAATAGACAGATATCAAGTAAATGATAATAAAATTTCTCTCTTTATAAAATAGATAACTTTTAACATAAATTAAAAAAGAAAAAAGTGTATATATTAACGAAATGAGGAATTAGTATTATTGATGTGTAGAATTTGGCAAGTTTATATTTAAAAAAAAAAAAAAAATAAATAAACAAATAAATGAAATAAAATAAAATAAAATAAAATAAATAAATAACACATTAAAAACATTGTTTCTTTTTCTTCTTCTTTCTTTATTTATTTTTAAAGATGATGTCTAAAAAACAGACATTATTTTTAAATGATCAATGTCGGTTTAATATATTTTTACTTTATATAAAATGGAGTCAGAAAGAAAAAAGAAATGTCATTTCCCCCATAATTATTCTTTTACATTAAGAGCAGCATAAGCGAGTCATTAATTGACTCCATATTCATTTTTTATTATTATTATTATTATTATTATTACTACGGCAGGACATTATTGCTTCCAGACATATTGCTTCCAGACATTTTGCGCTGTCATTATTTGCTGTGTTCCACCTTTAATATAGCAGGATGTCTACCAACATTCAAATTTACCATTTTATTTCTTTACTTTTCTAATAATAATATATCCAACTAGTAAAAAAAAAAAAAATACATGTTTGAAAATCGACTGTTAACAATTGGATTGACAACTAGTAAAATAATTAAGCTAAACAAAAGTCTACCATTTCTGAGAAAAAAATTAAACTGTTCAAACTTAGATAAAAAATAAATAAATAAATAAATAAATAAACTAAAATGTTCAGATTAGCCATTTTTCTCACAGGCGTCATGACTCATGGATATTACTTCTGGCGTCTTTTTAATCAACTGAAACTTTTTCTAGACAGTCGGATTCAAAATCATTGAGAGAACTACTTTTTACGCATTCTTACAGTTAAATAAATCAATAAAAGTTAAATTTAATTAATTTTGTTTATTTTCTATTTTGAGTTGTTTTTATTTAAATTAATTTAACAACCGTTCCCAAAGAAAAACCCTTTGCAAATTAAAAAGAAGAAGAAAACAACCAACATCAGCATGTCATGTGGGTAATATACAAAATAATCCTGTCGTACTAAATTAAATTCTGTCTCTGATAGTTTTTTTTTTTTTTTTTCCTTATATTTGATTTTTGATTTTCGTGAGTTTCTTCTTCTTATTATTATTATTGTCATGATTATTTTGTAATTTGAAATGTTTAAAGCTATTAAATTTAAAATTTAAATAGTTCAATAGAAGTCTTTATCAAGTATGGTGGTATGAAATCAGTATATTTAACAAACGTCAAAAATAAATGTGTGAAAAACGTATATTTAAAGCTTATATTATATGCAGCACCTACAACCCCTCCTTAAATTGCAATATTAAAACAGTATTTCGAATGAAGTTCTAAATATTACTTAATAGAAGAAGTTTTAAATGAAAGCTTTAAATGATGATAAAATTTTAAATAATGGAAGTTAAAAGGTAATCGAAATTGCAAAACTTTAATTAAAATTCACTTATAAATTTCCCCATGTTATTTATTTATCGTTATTTTTCAAAGAAAGCAAAATAAGTTTTAAATTTGTGAAATGATTTTATTCCTAGCAGATATATATTTCCTTCCCCCTTTGTTTTTCGATCCTCTTATTTTTTTTTTTTTTTTTCTTTTCTTTTATCTTTTTTTTTTTTAATCTTTTTTTTTTTCTATATATATAGTAATAATATTAAAAATAAATAAATCCAAGTAAATTAAAGTATTTATGGATTGTCTAGAAGTCAAATTTATCGCATGAGAAAAAGAAATAAAAATGAAACTAAATTCCCTAACCTTGAAAGAATTCTCTAATTGTGGTTTTCTTGCTCCCCAGTTCACGAACCCTGTCTCCGCCTACCATCCCTGCATCAATGTCTTGTTAATTATTATTTGGGAAGCGCGTTACCAAACGATAACTATGAAGTTCGATACAACCCCAAAAAACTATTTTATTGTTTAATATAAATTAAGCATTATTATTTGTCAATTAATGAACATTTTTCTCAGATTTAACATGTACTGTCACCACTTTAAATTTCTGCATTTCCATGTATACTTGGATGCGTTTCACAGAGGTGTATTCCTGCATCCTGCACCCCCCCCCCCCCCTTGTTGAATAACGCATTTATTCTTGCGGTTAGACCAGCATTATTCTTAAGACACAAAAAAGATGAAGAAAAAAAAAATCTGAAGGATGCTAAAGCCACCTGAAACTTTTCATTCTCTGTACATTTGGCTTCGTTTTCCCGCTCTTTGTTGTTTCGGAGGCGCAAAATAAGGGACTGTGTGCGCATGTTTGTATGACGTCATTAAGGGGGCTAAAAGTGCCTCTTTCGAGGGGAAGAATGCATCTCCCAGGTGAATGAGGCACCGCATTTGGGATGACGTAACTTTTGTTATTTTGTTTTAAGTGCTCCGAAATCGCGGATGAATATCAAGAAAAGAAGAATTCGTTACATCATGTTTTTTAAAGTGTAAAAATGCAAATGAACTCTTCCTGTGCAAATTGTTTTTAGTGTTAAGACGCTATAATTATTTCCTTCTAAATAATATATATTTCAGTTGAAATTTATTTACTTTTTCTGAGATATTTGCATCTTAGAGATTAAAAAAAAAAATGTTTTATTATGTTTATATATATATATATATATATATATAGAGAGAGAGAGGTTTTAAAATATTTAAAATATTTCAATTTAAGAAATCCTTCAGACTAAACAATTAATATGATCAAACTCAAAGCACCATGAATGTAATTAAAACTGAAATAAAGCAAGACAACAAGAAACGCATGAAAGCATGCTTAAATCCTCACGTTATCAAACATACACTTTACCCGCCGCTTATTAAAATCACATTCGTCCTAAGCCAAAGTGATTTTATGAAGCGGCTGATTTTTATATCCGGCGAACGTTTCTTCACACAAGAAAAAATATTACTTTCTTGAATTTGGTAAGAAATTTCAAAAGGTAAGGAGTAATGGAATTAATAAACAATATTAATTAGTTTTTGATAGATAAATGATTAATTGTTCTTTCAATATAATGAATAAAACACATCCCAAATTCCGATGGGGCCGCGGTAGCCCAGTCGGTAGAGCGCCGGCCTCGTAATTGGAAGATTGCGGGTTCGGTACTTAAGCCAGCCAAAGACCGTCGTGTACACTAATGGTGGCTGGTGCACGTAAAATCTGTCGTGGCCGCAATGTCCTCCATGTTCACATCAAAATTATACCTCTGGGGGTCACCGAAGTGGGAGAGCCATCTCTTCCGTGGAGGATCAAAATTGTGATGGCATGTCTCCGGACCACCTCTAGGGGTGTGTCCCAGACCGTCGCCAGTTGCCCATCTGCGCAGCACTAGTGCGACATAAAACACAACCATTCATCCATCCCAAATTCCGATGCACTTTTCTTTAAGGAAAATCATCATTAATTTACCGAAAGTTCACACTATTCTTTAAATTAAAAATACTTACAATTTAATTTCTTGCTTCTTAGTTATTTCGAAATAAATATTAAAAATTGTCTTTTAATAATTATATATATATTTTTTTTTTAAATTACCCGAGTCAAACCAAATTTGTAACTCATTACCGCGCTTTGAAGAATACGTTCTCTGAAATTGTTACTGACACCAGTGATGAGGCGTGTTCAATTTGTAATTATGCTGCAAGTGTAATATTTTCGACAAAGAGAGAGAACGGGGATTGCTGTGTTTTATTTTCTTTTTATTAAAAAAAAAAAAAAAAAAAAGTGTAAATAAAAAAAATTGTTTAGCGTGCGTAAATGACATTTTTGCTGCTGGAGAGATATTTTTAAGTTTATTAACCAGCGATGATGATTTTATCAAGCGGCGGTTTTAAAATACTTTGTATTGATTTGATTCCGGTCCTGGCAATTTGATCCTATTAAGCGGCTGATTTTATTAATCAGTGAATTTATTAAGCGGCAATTACTGTATATATATATATATATATAGCTGCCAAGTTTTTAAATTTATTCCGGAATGTTCGTAGCCCCGCCCCGTTTTCACACCGTAATCTTTGTAGAAAATTTTTTTTAACATATAATTACGATTAATCATTAAGAAAATTACTCCAAAATTATTACGGTGTGAAAAAGGCGCGGAAAGCATTCCGGAATAAATTAAAAAACTTGGCAGCTATGTATATATGTGTGTGTGTGTGTGTGCATAATATTGTTGTGATATGATTAATAAATATTTTGCTATGTATACTCAAATTTAGTATTTTATTAAAAGTAAAAAATCTATACAGTTCGTGCTACGAAGACCTATAACATGCATATCTACTTTAGGCTCATTCGGAGAAAACTATCGTGTTTACTCACAAACACACAAACACACTCATATATACACCACGAAAAATGGTGTAAAATCGTAGATATCTCGAAAAAGGCAGCTCGCCTCAAGACTAAAGTAGGAAAGGCATAACTAGACGTCATGACAGTCACATGTATAAATTCGCAATATTCTATGACCATTAGTTTTTGAGGTATGCAAATTCATTTCACAAATAACAATTACAATATTTTCCTTACATAGTATTTTCGGAAAGTAAAAAGAAAGAATTATCAGCTAAATTCCTTTATAATTATTTTTTATTTATAATTATAATTATGATTATTATTTTATTTATTTATTTATTTATTTTATCTTGATTGTATATTATATTAATTATTACAAAATAAATTTATTTTTATGAAAACGTTGATTTTTTTCTTCTTTTAATTTTATAATACGTAAAATTAACTTTGAAAAAAGTATATATGCGAATGAAATCTTCATTAATTACATTTCCAGGAACTTATTCTTAAATATTTTAGAAATATTTTAGAAATATATTCATAAAAGTGTCCATTCCGAGTGAGTTGAGTACCAGTGGATAGCAAACTGAAGTTAATTTCATATTAGTGCCATCAAATTCGTTGACTCTTTATTTATTTATTATTTATTTTATTTATTTATGTATTTGTTTATTTACTTATTTATTTGGGGGAGGGGGGGGGAGATTTCTTGATTAAAGGTGACTATTTAGATACCTTTAATTCACATTTGAAGGCATTTTTGCAATTTTTGTGGACAATTAATACTGCCAAATGTTTCATATTTCACAAAATTTTATATCAGATGCATATAAAATAGATATTACGCATGGATATTAGTCTTTATTTCTTGGAAATTTCCAACTCACTTCCACTAATTTTATGACTCCCACAAAAAGCACAACCAATGGCCGTGAGACTCGCTGTCAGAGCTGATTTTCAGGAAATGCCAGTTTCGAACCCAAGTTCGAACCCCGTTCAAAGTTTTAGATAGTTTTCTTTGAAACCGAATAGAACTAGGACCTCCTTATAGATATTCTTACTCAGGGCATGCCTCAGTCTAGATTCTTCCCTTAGAGAATTGTCCTTATCCTACAACGAAATATATCAAATCGCTGTCACAGAAATGTTCTGAAAATACATTATTATATCCTTATTTTAAATTATCAAACAGATATTTACTTAACCTACAAAATGATAAGAAGTTTTCTTTTATACGATGTGACATTTGAATTCAGGAAACATTGTACGTAGCTAAGACTGTTTTGTATTCAACATATGGGTCAACATGAGCCACGCTATTTCAAGAATTTAGAACGTTCATATTTAATTTATTTTATCATAATTTTTTCGATGTAATCTTTTTTAGTACTTAATTTTTGATTTGTTTATTTAAGGTGAAAGCACCGAAATAAAGTGTAAATTGCAGTTATATGTAATCCGTTTTTGAGGGAAAATAACTGTACCTAAAATTCTTTTGTGCTTTTACTTTTCAATTTTGTAAATCATTTACACTATCAGTATATACAAAAGAGGTAAATAAATAAATAAATTTTAAATTGATTTCCTTCTTTAAAATTTTAAAGTAACCGTTATTTTCACGGATTATTTGATTCTGGATCAAAGCAAATTAACAGAAGTTTGTTTAACAAGATCAAATAAATTCATTATGAGTGATACTTTAATTTTTGTGTTACTGATAGTAATATAAAACTTATGCCATTTAAAAATTTAAGAGAGGGAGTCTATTCACTAAAATGTCACATTGGGAAAAAAATAAGATAAAGCAAATTAAATTAAATTAAATCATACTCATAAATTTCATACTCATAAACCTCCATCACATTGTTTTAAAAATTAATTTTAGAAAATTAAGATTACGTTAATGTAATATCTTAATTTATAATATTACGTTAAAAAAAAAAACAGCAAAACAATTTATTATTTTATTTTCTAAAAGTGATTTTTTTTAATTTTATGATGATAACATTTTATAGAATTGTCCATACAGTTATATATCACAGAAATTTCTTCCCAGAAATATTTAACATTGACTTCAAATTTTCTATTGAACTTATATCTAATCAATTTCCCAATGTTTTCTTCGGAGACTCAGATTTTAAATAGCGATAACTGCATTTTTAAATATAATTCCTCGAGCCACAAATTTTGGAAATTTGTGATAGCTATAAATTAAGTTCTTATTAAAAAAAAAAAAAAAAAAAAGAGAGAGAGAGAGAGAGAGAGAGAGAGAGAAGAAATCGTGATTTTTGAAATTATTAAACTTTAAAACAAAATCTTCGATAACGTTTTTAATGTTTACTTACGTATTTAAAATTTGATTTGTGCTGTTTTTAAAAAATGATCACCGCATTCGAAATGACCAGTTTTCAATTTAACTATTCGTGATTGATCAAAATTCTCTAATAATTATTAACTTGTTAACCACCTCTGCTATCTAAAAAATATTTTTTTTTTTTTTTTTTTTTTGAACTGTTTGTTGACACTCAGTTTTCTTTTAAATATTTCCTGTCTTTCTTTCTTTCTTTCTTTCTTTTTTTTTTTTTTTTTTTTAAGGAACCAAAAATGCAGAATAAACTGAAGTACCTATAAAAAGCTGGAGATTAAATGTAATTGCATTTATTTCACTAACGTTTTTAATTATCTATTATATCTTTCAAATTGAAGTTGTATTCTTAAATAATCACTGTATTAGAAATGATCAATTTTGCGTTTAGTTATTCATGATCGAGAAAAGTTTCTTTCATATGATTATTTTCTTAATCACCTCTGTTATCTTAATGATATTATTACACGCTTAAAATTTATCATATAATTTTTCGATTGTACAGTTTGTTGATATTCAGTTTTTTCTCACTGATTATTTCTTTATATTCACTCTCTCTCTCTCTCTCTCTCTCTCTCTCTCTTTTAATGTGAAATATCCAAAAAATAGGATAAACCAAAGTACTTGTAAAAAACTGGACATTAAATGTAATTACTTCTTTACATTCACGAACGGTTTTGATATGTACTATGTATTTCAAATTGAAACTGTTTTCTTAAGTGATCACCGTATTCAAAATGAGCAGTTAGTTTCACATTTAATTATTCGTGATTGATCAAAATCCTCACACTGCTGACATCTTAACCACCTCTGCTATCTAAATGATATTACTTCTTACGTAAAATTTGCAGTATAATTGCTTAATTGAATATTTTGTTGATATTAATTTTTCTCTCCCCACCTTTCTCTTCTTCGTCTTCTTCCTCTCTCTTTTAATAATTTGATTAACAAGTGATAGGTATTCAAGTCTCTAGATTTTTATTTTGGCTTATCCACATATATGCACACACACACACACACACACATATATATATATATATATATTGCAAAAAATTTTCAATTTATTTCTTTTTTTATTTACCATTAAAATTTTAAACTCATAAATCTTATAATTAATTTCACCACACAGTTTAATTTTTTTTTTTTTTCTTCAGAAGCCAAATTAATATTTTATACCAAATTAATAGAGTGTGATACTGAAACCAAATTCATTCAAAAAAAAAGGTTTCAAAGTAAAATTCATGTTTGACGACCCACTTTTCAGTGTAGTTTTAGTAAAGGTTCCCATGGAGACTTTTAACTTTTTGTCGCCATGCTGGCGATGCCTTTATATTTATTTATTTTGGCATAACTTTATGTATTAACAACAACAAAAAAAAAACTATTACCTCTTTTGATTATATTTTTTTGTTGCGTTTTTTTAGTCGAGTTATGACAGTAATTCATATTCTGAGTATATCTTTAAAGTATTGCTTGGTTTAAGATGGAGCTTGCAAAAATTGCAAAGATGTAACATTTAAAAATATATTTCCCATAAAATTATTGCATCTTAAATTGAATCAGCAAAGTTTTACTTAATATATTTCTCTAAGTTTGGTACACTGTAGATGCTGAGCCTTTCCTGAAATGAGAGGAAATCGCGACGTGGTAAGCGCCCTCTGTTGGGTGATATAGCCCAAAAGCTAATTGGCACGAAGTCAAACCGATGTTCAAACAAATATCAAATTCGGTTAAATTAATTACATTGGTTCATAAAGTACAGTGCTTGAACTCAAAGAGATATTTTACAAAAATGGTCGATTTGAGTTGGGGAAATCTCAAAACGTGTAACTTCGTCGAAAACCGAAAATCTAAAAATTTTCAAAATCTTATACTTTTTTCTTATATATGCAGAGGATAGAATAATAAAACCACTTTTTAAAAAATAAGTAGTCAGTTTCAGTTAATTGAGATGTAAGGAAATCTCAAAACGTGTAAATTGAAGGAAATCTCGAAAAATTTAATTTAATCGAAAACCGGAAATCGAAGATTTTCTGTACCTTCTACCTTCTTATACATGCAGAAGGTAGTAATATATCCACTTTTTAAAAAATAAGTAGTCACTTTCAGTTATTTCAAATGCAAGGAAATCTCAAAACGTGTAAATTCATCGAAAACCGGAATTCAAATTTTTTTCAGTATCTTCTGCTTGCTTTTTATACATGCAGAAGCTAGTAATAAATTTGCTTTTTAAAAAATAAGTAGTCAATTTCAGTTTATTGAAATGAAAAGAAATCTCAAAACGTGTAAATTCATCGAAAACTGGAATTCGAATTTTTTTTAGTACCTTCTACTTGCTTTTTATACATGCAGAAACTGGTAATAAATCCACTTTTTTAAAAATAAGTAGCCAATTTCAGTTAATTGAAATGCAAGGAAATCTCAAAAAATTTATAAATTCATCGAAAACCGGAAATCGAAGTTTTTTCTGTACCTTCTACCTTCTTCTTATACATGCAGAAGCTAGTAATATATTCACTTTTTAAAAAATAAGTTGTCACTTTCAGTTATCTGAAATGCAAGGAAATCTCAAAACGTGTAAATTATCGAAAACCGGATGTGAAAACTTTTTTCAAATCTTATACTTTCTTTTTATATATGCTGAAGATATAGTAATAAATCCATTAAATAAATAAATAAATAAACAAAATAAAATAAAATAAATAATAACAATAATAATAAGTAGTCAATTTCAGTCAGATGGAATGCATTATGTTTTAGTTTAAAAATATGTCTTTAAATTAGAGCTGACATAAATCACAAAAAAAAAAAAAAAAAAAAAAAAAGAAGAAGAAGAAGAAGAAATAGAACTTTCATAGATAAAATCCTTTTTTAATTTACGTATGTTTTCAACAATAAACTTTCGATCAAACTCAAATTTCTACCACTCTAATGGCTGTTTTCGCTTAGAATAAAAAAAAATTGTAGTCGAGAGTATAGTGATGCTACATCTATACAAATTACTGTGTCTATGGTTTTACCATAGCCTCCTAAACTAGATGCCTTCCGCGTGGCTCGAAGACTTTGGCAATAGTTCAAGCGGTAGACAGTGCCACCTGTTACAGATTGCGGACTTTTTTATTCAACTGACACCAATAATTTTAAGAAGTGATATATGATATATGTAATCGACGCTTCTTCGATTCCGTTCGCGTTTTATGCATATCAAATCTCACTTTTAAAATTTTTGGTGGCTGTTGAATAAAAAAGTCGCGCAATCTGTACAAGGTGGCGCTGTCTACCGCCAAGTTTCCGAGCCACGCGGAAGGCATCTAGTTTAGGAGGCTATGGTTTTACTTGAGTTTTAATAATTGCCAGATTTAATAACTATCTACTTTAGGTAGGGTCAGGTGGGGTAAAGTGGACATAGGGGGTAAAGTGAATATACTTTAAAAAAATTGCTTCATATTTAAAATATTACAATATATTTCATTTTTTCATTTTGTTTTATATTTAATAGATGTATACAAATTATTTCTGCTACAGAAAGAAATGGTAGTATTATCGTTTTTAATTAAAATTGTTTTTCTGTGTACAACGCATGGCATGCATTACTCTTCGAAACTTTCCTTTGCCTGCTTTTTATAGCGAAATTGTAATTTATTTTTGGCCAGATATTCAACTGAAGTTAATTTAAATTTTTTGTATTTTGTATTCTATGGGATATTTTACGATATGAGGTAAAATAAGTATAGCATTAGGCTTAACTATATGACTATATGGCTTATAGAAATACCTCTCATAGAACTAAATGCTTTGGAAATCTTCCGGGTGTCCCTGTACACAAACCAGCGTTGGTACTTATTCCATTTTCAATAGACAACATCCCATAGTAAACTTGAATAACATATATCAGTTTCGAGAAATTCCATAAATCTTTACCAGAGTTTAAGCGCGGACTGGTGAACGGACGATAAACAGACGGGCAGACAGACAAATCCAAACCATAAACACTTTTCAACTTTGTTAGAATGTGTTAAAAAAAAGATTTATCTGCAATTTTGCTGTTACTTACTCACAATTACCCCACAGACTACTCACTTTACCCCATGGCATAGGTAAAGTGGGTATAAAACTTAGTCTATTTCCAAAAGTTATTATTTATTCATTTTTAAATATAGAATCAAAAATTTAAGAGCAATGTATTCTTAACACTTGTAATGTATGAGTGCAATAAAAAAAAAAAATTATATTTTTTGAAATCTTGTAGAAATTTTGTTTTACTGATTTCTAAAAACAATGTTTTTACACCCATATTACCCCACCTGACCCTATTTTTTAATTCTTATACAGGCAATAAATTTATTTTCTTTAAATTGGAGAAAAAAATATAAACAAATGAAACTTTTTTTTTTTTTTTTTTTTTTTTTTTGGGGGGGGGGGGCAACATTGTTTTTTCTTTTTAAAAAAATTTAAAGTTAAAATGGGTTTTTTATTTAATATCTTTTGAACAAATTATCCTATTGTTCTAAAAATTACGGCGCTATAGATAGATTTTCGTTTAATTGATAAGTAAGCCAAACTTTTGTAGCGATGTGTGAAATGGTTTACTTTGTATAACGAGTTAAATCCTGATATAACACGACATCCATTTTATCAAAAGAAAATCGCGTTCCAGAGATTTTTTTGAAGTGGTCGTACCTGACACCGTTCGGGAGACCTCTTGCTTATTATATATATATATATATATATGTATGAGAAAAAAAATAAACCCTCAATTGCAACCAAATATTTAATAAAGCAATTACATTATAAATTTTAAGAAATATTTAATATCATTTAGATAGCAGTGGTGGTTAACAAGTTAATTACATTTACTAATCTAGCATTTTTAATAGCTATTATGTATTTCAAATTAAAGCTATGTTGTTTTCATAAGTGTATACTGCATTCATTCGAAGTGATCAGTTTTGCACTTAACTATTCATGATCGATCAAAATTCCCTTCATGATTAACTTGTTAACCACAAAAACTGAATGATTTCACTACTTTCTTAAAATTTACTGAATAAAACTTTTGTTGATATTGAGGTTTTTCTTTTTCTTTTTTTCCTTCACTGTTATTTTAAAATCTTTCCTCCATTTCTTTTTTTTTTTTTTTTTTTTTTTTTAATAGAGAAAAATACAGAATAAATTAAAATTTGTAAAAAAAAAAAAAAAAAAAAAAAAAAAAAAACTGGAAATAAAATATAATTATATTTACTTCACTAACGTTTTTAACATCCACTATGTATTTCAAATTTGCGTTATTTTGTACATCATCAGTTTTGCTTCTAACTATTTGTGATCGACCAAAATTCCCCTCAAGATTAACTTATTAACTATTTCCGCTATCTAAATGCTATCATTAATTTCTTAAAATTTACGATACAACTGCTTAAATAAACAAATAAACAAACAAAAAAAAGAAATTGTTGATATTCAATTATTTTTTCTCCTGATATATATATATATATACATATATATATATATATATATATATATATATATATATATATATATATATATATATATATATATTATAATTATTAAAAAATTTCTATAAAAAGTTTGATTTTAAATATAATTACATTTATTTAAATTAACTATCATTCAATATTGATGCATTAAAAATAACTTGAAAAATTAAAAATTTGTTAAGTTAACGGGAAAAAAAAAATAAAAAAAAAATAAATGGAGATATTGAATAGGAAAAACATTTTTTTTTTTTTTTTTAAATTATTAAATTTTATTTTATTTTATTTTATATTTTAAACATAACTAATACGGACTTTTTCAATTAAAATACCCTTTACTGTAACATTTTGTACGAATTCTTGCATTTAGTATGTTAAAATTAATTGCAATGTGTTCCGATTTTTTTCCCCTCTTGTTTTATCAAGTATGTGGAAAGCTGTATAAGTTAATACGATTTAAAGAAGCTTTCTATTCTACATCGGGATACACTTGTATAAATTTCATATCATTTCCTTGATTGTGCCTTTATTTTCCGCTTCGCAACGTTACCCTCCCCCCCTTTATGCTCATCTTTTTTTTTTTTTTTTTTTTTTTTTTTTATCTAAGCATCATTGGGCAGATCCCCCCTCCACTTTGTGCTGTATATAAGCAGAGGGTCGAGCTCGAAATCCCGAACCGGCCCCCTTGGAAAAAGAAGGGGCCTCGTCCGGATGTTTGGTTGCCTAGCAACCGCAAAAGCAGGGGGATGTAATTGGGGGTCCCGCGAATCGCGAGCGATATTTTTATATTTGTTTGTTTGTTTCATTCTAATTCGTGGTCGCAACTAAAAAAGCATTTCACTTTTGGTTAAAAAATCGCTGGGATCGGAACAATTTTTTTAATGTGAGCACTGGGAGTTTTTGAGAAACTTGATGTGGCTTGTGCTTGCATGTTTCGTTTTTGTGGACATAATTATATCGTGGAATATCTTTAAATGAGGTAAGGCTTTTTTTTTTTTTTTTTTTTTTTTTAAATAAAATATTTTAGATATATATTTTTTTTTTCAGTTTGTTTTCAATGTATATTATTATTATTATTATTTATGTATTTTGATTCGTAAGACTTCTCAAATGATTTATTTATAAAAAAAAAAAAAAAAAAAAAAAAAATGAATAGTTTTAAAATGTATGCAAATTTTGCAAGCATATTAATATGATTTAAACTGCTGCACATATCGTTTTCATTCCTTAAAAAAAAATTAAAAAAATTAAAAAAAATTAAAATAATAATAATAAATAAATAAGTATTGATAATATTATTTACTTTTTGAATTTATATGCATTTAATGGAAAGTGCATATCAATAGGTGCGCTATTTAAAATGAAATATGCTAAAATTATTTCTTAGGGAAAAAAAAAAGGAAAATAAGAATAAGAAAGATAATAATTGACGATAAGTGATGTATTTTCAACATTTCCTATATCACGTAAAAGATTTGCTTTAAGTATTTAGTTTTTTTTCCGAAAAATTAAAAATAGTTGAATGAACAAGTACTTTTTCTTTTTTGTCTGAAAAAAAAAATAATAATTAAAAAAAAAAAAAGAACAAAGAACAAAGAGGGGAACAAATGTTTATAATTTTCATAATGAAAATATACGCCGTTTTTTAAAGTTTATTTAATAAAATAATTTTTTTTAAGTAATTAAATTTTTTCGAACTAAACTTATTAGTATTTAACTTGGAATCAAATGCAAAGAATAAGTCCTTATCAACTACAACAAAAGAAAAATAATAATAAATTTTATGCATTAATACGAAACAAAATAGTTTCATTACAATTTAATCAACATTTTCAAAAATTGTTTTTAAAAATTTAAATAATAATAATAATAATAATAAATATGCATGCAAACTTACTCACAGTGATTAGAAAATGGGCAATATTTCTCTGAAAAGAAAAAGTTTATTATATGAATTTGTTAAAATCATTACAAAATTTTATTTAAACTTAGTTTATGTAAGTATGCGGAATGTTTCTAGCTATTTCTCAAATTAATACTTTTATAAAACGTGTTCTCTCATTGGGTATAACAAAAAGCTTTTTTTTTTCTTTTTTTTTTTTTTTTTTTTAACAGTTAGATTTTAAAATATTAAAAATTTGTAATGCACTGTAATATATCACATTATTTATATAATTTATGAAAAAGATCAAGAGAAAAGTTTGTTTATATAGTTATTAAAAAAAAAAAAAATTGCGTAGGTTTTGTGATATACATAATATAATTTAGTGAGACCTTTAGGATTTTTAGAATATTCATAAAATTTTTAATGCACATGAAATTATTACATAATATTTACTACTATATTTTAAAGAAGAATAATAGTAGTAAAAAATAAATAAATAAATAAACTTTACTATTTATTAATATTATCTTTTTATTATAAAATAAAATGGGGATTTATAAATAATTAATATTAATAAGTTTATCTTTTATTGTTCATCAATGACCATCTCAATAATTATAGCCAAATATTCATGTAGTCTACTAATACTCTCAAAAAAAAAAAAAAAAAAATCACGCATAATTTTGATAAACTTTAAAATTACGTAAAATAGTATAATAAAACCGAATCTACAAACATATTTTTAAAATAAGTAAATATTTAAATCAATAAATAAATAAAAATTCAGTGTGACTTCGTTAAGATATTAATATGAATTTCTTATTTGTTCCTCAATATGTTTTAAGGGAAAATAATAATAAATATAAAGAAATAAATAAAGAGAAAAATATAATATAAAGAAAAATATATATAAAAGGATGGATTTACGCTTTATGTAAAACGTTCAACGGTTTAAGTGTATTAGTTTAAAAATTAAATTTCGGTCGAAAACAGAATATAATTCAGTATTTTAGGTCTTTTGAAAAATGTATGTATATATATATATATATATACAGAGAGAGAGAGAGAGAGAGAGAGAGATATAGAATGTATTGTAACAAATCTACAATTTTATTATCCATGTGTTTATTTATTTTATGATTATTTTCTCGTAATGTATTTAAATTCAGTATATTTCCATCATTATTTTATTATTATTATTATTATTATTATTATTATTATTATTATTATTCGTGATGTATTTAAATTCAGCGCATTGTTTTAATACTATTTATTTTCGTATGACTACAACAAAATTGTGATTTTTTTTTTTCTTTTTGTCTGAAAGAAATAGGCCTGTTGTGCTGAAAAAAGCAATTTGTTATAAAAGAAAAAATGTATATGTATAACAATTAAAATAACTCCAATATATATATATATGTAATTTAAATTTTTAATTCACCTAACATTTTCTTTTGTTACAGTATACGTTTTTACAGTGTTAAAATTGTTAATTGTGAAAGAATTATAAATTCTATTTTTCTTTTACACAGTATTTATTATATAACAAGTATATAGTTCTTATTTTCAATTATCGTTATTGAAAGTCCTTATTTAAAAAAAATATTTCACATATCGATCTTAGTTTTCAACAAGTTTGATAATTGAAATCGTTCGTGTTTATAATTGTTGTTAACTTCTGTGCAGTCGTTCTCCGAGTGTGCGTTTTATGTAATAATGAAGTTTAAAATTATTAATCTCAAACCTCTAAACGTGAAAATTCTGTAAAATTTTTTATTAATATATTTGATCTTATTAAGAAGGCAATTAATCTGAGGCAATTAATATATATATATATATATATATATGTATATATATATCATTATGGTTTATTTTTAGCTTGAAAATACTTTAAAACCTGAGTGACTATTCTGTTACAAAAATTTACATGCATGGGGGGGGGGGGGGGGATTTCAATGTAAGCAAATCCTAAAAATTATTTTATGATAATATTCTTTACTTACTGGTAATATTTTTCACTCTGATGTACAGTTTAGAAAGATAAACAATAAATTTTATTACTCCCAATCCATATCATCAGTATTTAATTTTCATTTTTCATTTTTCAATTTTTTTATTTTTGTTATATCGCATTTATTAACAGTTTTTAATATTTGATTTATACACGATAATATATTCTACGAAATTTCAATGTTGCCGATAAAATATTTATTTTTATTCTTTTACTTCCAATATACATATATTTAAGTTTACAGTAAATTTAGTTTAATCTTAAAAAAAAAAAAAAAAAATGTATTAAGTATATTATATATTTAAAAAAAAAAAAATAATAAAAAAAATAATATTTAAAACGCACTCTCTATTTCTAGTTATATAAGTTAAATTAAAAGAAGTTTCACGTCTGCAACCACTGCTGTAATATGCCTAATCAAGGAATCCTTAAATCATCTATTGCTTCCTAATAATGGAAATTTTGAGAATATTTTTCATCTTCTGAAGGATAATATTGTTTCTCATTTGGATTTCTATAAATCTTTTTACATCTCCAAAAACATAAAATTTCCTTTTCCTTTCTTTCTTTCTTCCTTTTCTTTCTTTTTTTTTTTATGATCTGTTTTCAAAGTCTCTTTTAAACGATTCTCATAAACTGGTCACATAACATTTTTTTCTTATTTATTTTTCTATATTATTTTATTTTATGTTTCAATTTAAATTAAATTAACTTTAATATATTTTCCCTTCTTCTTTAGCTTTGTAAAATTTCTATTATTTAGCTGAATTCACAACAGAACTTTTAAACAGCTTTTCTTATCTGCATTTATATTTTTCGTTCTTTTGTGCTTTGCTGCTCTTAAGTTGCATTTATGCCTTTATACTTTCTGTTTTTCAGTTATTTTATTTACTAAAGTTTGACAACTGCAATAAATTTAATAACTATTAAACTAAATCATAATCCTGGATTTTTTTTTTACAATGTATTAAAATCTATTAACACAAGAGCATAAAATATAGAAATTTTTAATAATATTTATTTAATTTCGTTATGCTTGTCCAGAATTCAACAAAAATTTTATATATAATTGGATGTACAATATTTGAACTAAAAAATTCGATAAATAATAATTAAAATAATAATAATAATTTTATAAAGCATAATTTTGTATTTATTTTATAATTTTATATTTATTTTATAACTTATTTTAATCGTTCAATCATTTAATATATACATATATATATTCGAATTTCATTTTATTTAAATTTTGTAAAAGTTCAGCTATTTTACTGTACTTTAAAAATGTTGACATTTCATCTCTTCTACTATCTCATTTAATGTAATTCTTACATTAAAAATTCGCACTTGTAATTTTTCGCCTTTGCTTATTTATTGTTTTTTCAAAAGTTAGATATTTACAGTTGCGGAGATAAAGTGTTGCCAATTTAAGTATTTAAATTGTAAACGAAACCACTTTTCGCCGTTCGAAGTATTCATAACGTAGATCGTTTAAGATTCTAAGAAATCAACAAATGTATCATATATTCCTTTATTGCACTTGTAGATTCTCGACTTTCGCTTCTAATTTTTTATCGTTACGAGTAATACAGAAACAAAATGGCGAAAAAGAGCCATTCTTTATCGCAACCCTTGCTCTTACTCGCAGTTTGATGATGTAATGAGGTAATCAGTGGGTCATTAAAACAAGAAAATCGTCTGCCAACGATTAAAAATGGAGCTTGTTATACGAAACATTTTAATGTGAATTTCGTCAGTGCAAAATGCGTATTTATATCAGTTATTATTGAATGTATATATATATATATTAGTTATTATGGAGTACGCAATTATTTTAATAAGCACACACATTACTTATTTATTGTAACCTATATGTATTTTTTAAAAACTTCATGCCTCTACAGAAACCTTTTTTTAAAAAAGTTGTGTTATATTATAGTACATCATAAAAGTATTTTTAAATGTAGAGATACGGACGAAAATAATCCGTTTGATTATATTAAAAAAATACCTTTCCTAATTTGAATGCATTTATATATTTAATTTATTTAACATGGTATTATGTTTATTTTAACTTGACGAATTTATGTAAAGATGCTGTTTAACTAGTAATAAGAATATATTTAACGATTACAATTTTGATCGTTTAAACATTACAATTTGACGAATTTATGTTAATATATCATTAAGCTATACTTACAGCTTTAGAGGTCTTTTTTTTTTTTTTTTTTTTTTTTTTTTTTTTTTAATACTTACATTTTTTTTTTTTTTTATTCTATTGAATTTCTTTATTTGTATTTAAAAATTATCACGACTGATAAAAAAGTGAAAAAACCAATGATTTGTCTAAAAAATGACAGTTACATAATAATAATAATAATAATAATAATAATAATATTTAATAAAAAAAAATTTACTCAGAAAAGTATGTTTTAGGATTTGTACTGCTATCATAAGTTATTTTAAGATATCTTTATAAATGTAGTTCGAAATCTGGATAATAACACTTTAAACATGTATGCTAATTTTAAAACTTTTAAAGTACAAGTGTAAGAGATATCATGTTTTGTGATAAGTGGTATAGATTGAAACTTTCTGTTGTGTGCTGCCATGTATATTTTAAAACACCATAACTCGGATTCTATTTACTCTAAGAATAAAATTTAAACAGATAATTAAAGCTAACAGTTTGAAGATTTTTCCTAGATACACTTTTGATTATCCTTTTCTTTTTAAGGTATACGTATACCTTAATAAACATCGTCATAAAGATATATTTTAGGTAGACAGAGAGAGAAAGAGAGAGAGGGGGGGATAGATAGACAGATAGATAGATAGACAGAGAGAGAGAGTGAGAAAGAGAGATTTTGTTGTTTTTAATACGTAAGTTATCAAAAATCGTTTGTTGCCGTAACTTGTCAGTTTTTTTTTTTTTTTTTTTTAAGTACAAATTTGCTTTAAAGTAGTTATTCTATTTAGTACTAATTTAAATTTTTATGCATACTTAAAGTAAAATTACGGTCCGTAACAAAAGTGTCCGAACACTAGCAAAAACTCCTATGTAAAAAAAGTACACTTCATACCGTTTTGTTAAATAAATCCTTGTCGAATCCTGTTCTTAATCAGTCTAAGAACATGATTCGACAAGGATTTATTTAACAAAACAGTAGTAACTCTACTTTTTTTGTATTGGAATTTTTGCTAGTGTTCGGATACTTTTGTTACCGACTGTATATTATACATGAAGTTTCTAATTTAACGTATATTCAGAATTTTTTGTAAATGATGCACGAAAATAAAAGTAATTTCTTTGAGTTTAAATTTTCAAAAATCAAATTAATTAATTTGATGAAATATTTATGTAGCTTTGAAAATGAGAATTTATTGAAAATTTATAGTCATACTATCTACTATATACTAGTTTTCTATGTCTGGAATAATTCCTTTTAAAGAATAATTCCTTTTAAAGGAGGCAAAAACGAATGATTCAGGAAATATTTGTAGCTAAAGAAGGGTTTATTCATTTCATAAGTTATATTAAAATAAATAAATAAATAAAATAAAATAAGTATCTATCCTAGCTACAAATTTAGGTTAAAACAGGAATAAATTGTCCGACATATTTTTTTAAAAGCGTTCTTTGTATGTATTTTCCAAGAAATTATAATCTTTGAATTGTGTTTTAATAAACTAAATATTCAAAAGCAATACCTGATATTTAATACTGGATTTAATTGTTAGAAAGCAGCAATATTTTTGACCATAAATTATAGCGAATTTATATAATTTTACAATGTAAATTAAAGATCATATTTTAAAATAAAATTTTCCATATATTTTATCATGCTACGAAAAATTACTTTATTAAGTGTGGATATACTTACGTACAGCTTGCATTAAACTAATTTTAAAATTATAATCTTAGAAATTACTTAATGTACCTGTGACATTTTATATCTTTAGTTTTGTAAAAATCCAAACATATATATTCGTATGTGATATAATTAAGGGTTATTTTTAATTAATTCTTACAATATGCAGAATTTTCATAATTACAGCAAATTGAATAGTATGATCTCTTTTGTGTTATTAATAATTTTAATATTTTATTCTATCTCTTTAAACTGTAATTTGTATATCATTATTTCATAAATTTATTGTTATTATTTTTTATTATTATTGTTATTTATAATTATTAACATACCATCATGAACGTCACGTATTTAGAATTTAGTATGTTTGCTTATATAAAATAGAAGCATTTAAAAATCTTTACGCATTATTAAAAAATAACGATGCAAAATCAGTCCCGTTATTTAGAATTACGGAAATTATTATGGTAAATACAGACTGAAGGCGATAAATTGCCAGAAAAGTTCTGTTGATAAAACAATGCTCTTTTTCTTTCTACAACTTCTAAAAGATTACTGTTTTAATAATTTTATAAGACTTGAGATAAGTCTGAAAAAACTCTTGCAAACGTCAGTGTAACTTTCATAAGTATTAAATAATTTATAAGAAAATGAAATAGAAGCGCTCTCTGCTTATACTTTGATTTCTTCGAAGATATGAGACACATTAAACTAGTCTTACATTGTGATACTCGAAGAGCATTACGAAGTTTGTCGTGCAGTTTTAGATTCCGATCGCTTCTTTTGGGATACACAAGCTTAGAAACGTGGAAAAACTAGTACGTTGGGGCCACCACAAAACTTTTATCGATATTTTCTTTTTTCGAATTTACGTAGCACAAATTATTTATTAAAATTATTTTCTATGATAAATGCAGACAATTTTCCTGTCAAAGAATTATTGCACTAAAGATAGAAAGAAAGTTAATTCTGTGCCCTGTAGACGACATAAAAAAATTATCACTTTCTTAAAGCTTTTTTTTTTAAGAAAAAATTCGATAAATTTGTTTTAAATTAACAAACATTTGTCGTTCAATCATTTGTTTTAAAGCGGTAGACGAATTATTTTGAAAAATGCTGATATTGAATATTTACCCACTTCCGGAGGGTACTTCCCTCCATAGGAAGAGGGAATATAATGCTTCTATATATATATTAAAACAAAACAAAACAAAAAAAAAAAAAGGAAGAAAAATAGTCCTGGTTGACTATTATTATTATAAATAAATAAATAACTATTATATATATATGTAAATTCTTAAAGAAATTCCCGTCAGGCCACGCGCGCTGCTTAGAAGAACGAAATGCATTTTTATGTTTCAATAAAATCCATTAAAATGCTTTAATGATAAAATCCTGTAATAAATAAAAATTAAGTTAATTATAAATAAATTTTCACTTATTACTTCAAAAAAATGTATTTTTTTTTTAAAGTTTAATATACTATTTTATACTGTCAGCCACCGATGGCTGACGTGGCAATCGACGTGTTTATGTTAATATTAGTTTCACACGATAAGTTAAAAATAATTCTCATTGTACACATTTATACGAAATTTTATCTTGTGCTGTCATATTAAAAATTATTAAAAAATCTTGATGGCAGCGGCACATGTTGGGAGATATTTTGCACTAAAAGTTGATAGGCTATAATTTATGTCAAGGTTCACTATATATAAATATATATGAAATTCAGTGTATTAGTTTTATACTAGAATTGGTAGAAAAATTTTGTCACAGGCGCACAAAATCGTGTTCCTGACTTCTCAAAATGTGTAAACCCATCAAAAACAGGAAGTCCAGAGTTTTTACGAATCCAGTACTTCCTTCTATTGAATATAGAATAAAGTAAAAATGTTCTATAGATAATTTACGGAAAAAATTATTATTATTATTATTATTATTATTATTATTATTATTATTATTTTCTTTTATAAAGAAATTCACTATCAAAAGTTTATTTTTCTAAAATTTTATACAATAATTATTAAAACTCAATAACAATTGTTAATCATTACAGATTTTAAGCACTTCTAATTATCGAAAATTCCCTATATAAATTTGGAAAAAGCGAAAGCTATTTATAATTTATCAGAAAATGAACTCATATTAAGTTAGAATGACGAAATCTGTCGAACACTCATGAATTAAGGACGATAAGAGGAAAAATGAAATATATATATTGTGAATCTAACTGTATACAGCCACATGTATGTCTCGTGTTCTGGTTTTACGTGCAAGGGTGCAAGCTACTTATACAAGTTTTTCATGTGTAATGTATGTTATACTTTAGTTTTATTAATTATTACTAGTATTTCATTTAACTATTTTTATTAGTATTTCCATTAATAATATTGAATATGCTACATGAATCAAAATGTTTGATTTTCATATGGTTTTCACATATCTTTTCAGTTTTAATTTTCTCTTTTTTGGTGGTGTTATAGGGTGTAGCTTGTTGTAAATATTTAGCAATTTGCATACAACAAGACAGAAATAACACCTACTTTACATGCAACATTCATTCTACACCCTTGAAAACGTAATGAATTTGCATGTTTCAATTTATGGATGTTTGATAGTCGCAATCTCTTTTTGAATTTTTCTGTTTTATCTTTTTCAATGTTTCTTGTTTTCATCTATTCAATGTTTGAAAAGGTTTTCAATATGTATATATATATATATATATATTATTATGATTCTTCTTTTTTTTTTTTTTTTTTTTAGTTTCCACAAAAACTACTGCAATGAGAACAATTCATATTTTTTATTTAAAAATTTCTGAATCATTAAGAATTTTTCCACATTAAATAATTCTGAAGAAAAATAGTCTAAAATTAATCGTTGTAACTTATTGAAATATAGTATTTGAGGGAAAATAATAATCATACTTTCAAAATAAAACTCCTGTTTGGTAGATAAAATGTTTTAATTAATATATTTTTTTTTTTTTTAAAGCTTCATAAGACGTATTTTATTATTTACTTTTTATTTTTAAATAAAAAAAAACTGGTGTGAAAGAACCACACGACTTCCATTACCCACTATTACACGTATTATATGCATTTTTTTGAGATAATGTGATCAGAAGGCATAAAAATGACCTAACAAAGTAGACACCTAAAAATTTTCCGGTAAAAGAAACTTGATGCACATATGTAAAGATATTTAAAACAGAGTTTACATAGTGAGGAAAAAAAAAATGTAGAGTTACTTTTTGAAACACCAATTTCCGAGATCTGACACTGATCTACCCAATCAGGATGATTGTTAATTTTCCTGTAATAATCGCCCGATATATGAGAAAGGATATCTAAAATGGATTTATGTAACAATTTTGATGTAACAACTTTTACCAAAACTTCGCATACACAATTATTGACCGAAAAACAATAATTGCATACAAAAGGACATTTTAAAGGGAGTTGATATGGCGAGTTTGAAAAAAATCCGTACAGCCGTTTTTAAAGAAACGCACTTGCGAGACCTAAAATTTAGCTATTTATATAGGACGCCTATCAATTTTTCTGACCTAACTAACTATATCATTCGAAAGGACATCTAATAGAGTGTTTATATAGTAACTTTGAAGGAAATCGTTTGAGCCGTTTTTGAGATACGGACTTACGGTTTCCGATGTCCCACTTCTGGTTTTCCAATTTTTACCAAATTTTGGAAAATTTATTTGTATACCAGACCTGTCTCAATTCTGAAGTTTTGTTGTTCTATCTTTAATAGTTTCGGAGATATGAAAGCCTGAAGATTCACATACATGCACACACGCACTGACCAATTGCCAAAAACTACTTTTATGACACCAGGAGACTTTAAAAATGTAAATCGGGTGAAAACTCGGTATCGAATTTTTGAACCGAATGCAATAGTTCCATTATCTACGGTAGTCGGGTAATGGAAGAAAAAATTATGAATTTTCTAATTATTTTCTTTAAACACTTAAAGAATTTATCTTTTAAATGGCTTTATTGAATTCATTTTGCTTAAGTTTTTCTTCATAGTCTAATTTTGATATTTTAATAGTCGATATTTTTCTGTTCTTTTAATACTTATTTACGCAAAATTTGCTGGTACTGGTTATTACAATCACCATTGTTATTATAATTAGTAATACTAGTAATTGTTCTTGCGATAATAACGTTATTAATACCTGTTACAATTATAGTAAGTGCTAAAAATAATCATATTATATTTTACTTAGAGTATAAAAAAAATGACCAATGCAGAATTTCCAAAATTTATAATTTATTCCGAAGCATAGTTAGTATCCGCCTTTATGTCATACCACAATTTTTGAATAGTAAATTTCTTTTTATTTAATTGTAGAAAATGTATTATTTATATTATTATTTCAGTAGAATATTGTTGAAAGTAACTTCACAAAAGAAAGTTGTGTGAAACGAAGGCGGGTGTTAACAGCACTGTGGAATAAATTCGAAATATTAGCAACTCTGCCCTTATTTTTTAACGTTTTGAAAACATGATTTAGTTGAAAGTTAAGTTAAATAGCTTAGATTTATTGTAAAATTTATTTATTTATGCGTTGAAATTCTAAAAATTAAGACATTAAATATTTACTTTGAAACAAAATGATTACGTTCGGACTTTCATTTTTGAAAAGGTATTTTATTGCATCATGTATTAGATTTGGTCCGTTTTTTTTTTTTTTTTTTTTTTTTTTTTTTTTTCCCGTAATGAAAAAGAGAATAAATCGTCCAACTTGTTTTAGATTTCACTGTTAATTAAACTATTTACTGAGAAGCTTAAAAATAAAACTATTATTAACCTTTTTTTACACATATACACTGTTGAAAAAAATCCCGTAAGATTACGGAGAATTCCCGTAAGATTACGGCCTGCAGAGATTCCAGACAAAGCCTGTAAAAAAAAAAAAAAAGTTTTTTACGGGAATATTATTTTTTTCGGGAATGTAACATAATTTAAGATCATTATATACTTAATTTACGGTCTAAACTTTTTTTTTTTTTTTTTTTACGAGCTTTGTCTGGCATCTCTGCTGCCGGGCTTTCTCCGTAATCTTACATGGTTTTCATTTAATCGCAGTTTAAAATTTTTGGAATATACGCATTAAAATATATATATATTGTCATATTTTCTCAAATGGAACAGAATAAATCTTTTTTTTTTCGAAAATATCAAATATATCATAATCTGTTGTAGTAATCAATTTATAATTTTAATGTTACATTTTTATTTTATTTTTTTAATTCTATAAATTCTGCAATATGGCTAGTATTTTACATCTTTTATAAATCATTTATCTAGAAAATAGTGCAGATACTACGAATTACAAGGATTTCTTTGGCATAGTGCAAATATATGTACAGTTTATCAATTTTTCATAAATTTGATATATTACTCATAGTTTTCTCTATGTATTGACAAAGTAAGCCGCTTCTGCTTCTTGAAATCTTATATTATATAAAATAACTGTTGCCTGTAAATACAGCTAGACAACAGTTTTCTATTTTTTTTTTTTTTTTTAAGTATAAAGTTGATAATTTATTCAACCAATTTCTTATAACAGAAAGGAATAGAAAAAAATGTATTTAGTTGTATCTATTTTGATCCGTTTGGGATTATTTCTTCATTAAATGTATTAGTAATCTTTTTAGATTTGAATTAATATTTAACTGTGCTTATGTTATACATTCTATATTCTTTACATTGCAATTTGAAATTGTTATGAATTTATAAACGTAATATCCTAATGTTATAACATTCAAACGTGAAAAGAAATATACTTTTTTAGATCCCTATTTTAAGAAAGTTTATTCTTAGTTTGTCGTTTAAAATCTCCTAGAATAAAAAAATTCTCTCTATTAAAAGCAAGCCCTTCTTTTAAGCAAGAATATTTGAATTGCATCCCTAACTTTGCCTTATTTAGTTCTCCCAGCTACTATCTCTGTAAACCTGTTTTCTAAACAGGCAGGGGCCAATGCCTCCTCCAGAAAAGGGGCCTCTTCAGGGGCCCTCAGAGGGTAAATTTAACGTCTAAGATCCCTTTTTTTAAAGGGATATTGTGGGGCCCCTCGAATGCGATAAGGCAGGCCCCTGAGTTTCCCTCCATTTGAAGGTCGAAATATCCTTTCTGAAGGGCCCCTTTCGTAAACAACCGGCTGCGGAATTTCTAGACAACGATTTTGGCCTCTATAAATCTTATTATTATTTCAGTTTTTTTTTCCGCCTTACTGCTAAGACAATAACTACATAATAGGATCTTTATTTAGTTGTTCATGCGAACATCATTTTTTTTATTATTACATATAGCATTATTAATATTATTCTTTCTCTGCAGATGTGATGTTAAAATACCTATGTTCTTATTTTAATTCACTGTGGCTAATATCGCTAAGATTTCTAGATTATTACTAGATTAATCCTTAATACTTTACTGGAAAGAAAAAAAAGTTATTAAAACCATAATTTAAATTTTTATTATTTTTATTGTTTAATTATATAAGATTTTTAAATTTACCTAGTTTTTTAAACATTTTAAGAATATTTTGCCATCAATAAATTCAATAAATTAAATTTTTAATAATTTATTTTTAGTAATTGTTTTGTTAAGGTTTAGCAAACAATAAATATTAAATATTAATTTTTGCTGATATAAATGTAAAAAAAAAATATATATATATATATATTATTATTATTATTATTATTATTATTATTATTATTATTTTTTATTTGTCCATTTTCGTCAAATCTTACTTTAAGAAGATTTCTAAATTTTCTTAAACTAAGTTTTCTTAAGTAAACTAAACTAAATAATTTGGTGTGGCACTCACACGACTTCCTCTTGCCTTTCATTTCAATAATATAAAGAAAGATTGCACGTTAAGCCGTACGTCAATAAGATAAGATAATAATGTTAAACCTTCTTTAAAATAAGTTAAAAAACAGTTTTATTTAGCATATATTTCTGTGCGAGGGGGAATGGCGCTCCTCTAAACTCTTTGTTCAGTTACAATGCCTACATTTATTAATAAAAAAAAAAAAAAAAAAAAAAAAAATGTGAAATCTCTTACAATTTTGCTTCTAAACTTCCATCCTTTAAAACAACAAATTTGAATTTCCCGCTGTTATCTGTTTTTAACTTATGCTGATAACAAATATACATACAGATCAAACGCTAAAAATTGGATCTTCATATTCAAGGCACCTCAAAACGTAGTATTATTATTATTATTAAAAAAAGGTAGAAAAATTGAATTTCAAAAAATACTTTATTTACAGTATGCGTATGAAAAATTAATTTTACTTACTGAGCAGTGTTCGTCGACATAATAAAATGTAGCAAAGCACTTCCATCAATTGCATCCAATAGAAAAGAATGGTTAGCTTGAATTTGGGTAGCTCTGTATATTGTCTGTATGCAATATGCACTATAAACAATATTGTGTATTTAAATTTATATTAATTTATATTAAATTTGGGTACAAAAAATTAATTTTTCTTCCTGAATAATGAATGACGACATAGTAAAATGTAGCAAAGCATTTACATGAATTATATTCGATAGAAAAGAACGTTTAGCTTGATTTTGGGTAGCCCTGTACATTTTCTGTAAACTATGTGTACATCACATTGTGTAAATAAATTTAGTCATATGAAAAACACCTAACAAAAAATGAAATATACTTCCAGCAATTTCCAAGTATAGTCCCAATTCCTAATGGTATTCAAACATTTTGTGTAGCCCTGTAAACGAATGATGAATGATATCCATACGACAATCTACACAATACATGCTTTAAATATGCATAATAATAATAATAAATAAATAAATAAAATAAAATAAATGAAATAAAAATAAAAAATGTTCATTTCATTTTGTTTAGAGTAGTCTATATGTGTTACACTGTACTTACCATACATTTTTCCCCATAGACGTAATGTACTTGAATTCTCTTGAACTGTACACGAGCCATTTGCTCGATCTCAACGAAAAGTTTAGTGTAGGATCAGCATCCCTATATAATACAGATTTAGAATACCGAATTTGGACTTCCTGCTACTATTTGTTCTTGAGATATACTGATAACAGACACAGAGACAGACAAACGCACAAACAGACACACTCAAGGACCAACAGCTAAAAACCTGATTCTCGGATTCGGGTATCTCAAAACGTGTAAACGTAACAAAAACTCACTTTCGAAAATTTAACCCAAAAACAATATTTTCTCTGCTATATATATGGCAAGAGAATGTAAAAAAGGAAAAAAAATTGTAGTTTAAATATACGTGAAAATGTGTAATGTAAATTTTAAATAATCTTTGTAAATACAACTACAACAAATATCTCCTCTTTCTCTTTCTTTATATTTTGAGTGTCTTATCTCGCCAAGTAACAAAAATTGTTAGCTGGAAAGTTTTTTTTTTTTTTTTCCCTTTTAAGAATTCTAATATATTTTCCAAAATAAGAAAATAATAGAAGTTACATGCTAGTTACAAGTCTGTGGAAATTTTTTCAACTGTTTTTCATAATATTTGAACATTTTTCTAAATATATAATTTCTGCATTTGATTTTTATTCACATTCATTTCAGTTTGCTTTATCGTATCCTTTTTATATAAAACAAAGTTACATATATTTTTGTGAAGGGAAAAAAAGAATAAAAAAAAAATGTACCTTTATTAAAAAATATATATATATATCCCCAAGAATTTTGAATTAAATTTTCTTTATAACACCTTTAAATAGTTTTAAAATTGGGAAAATGCCGCCCTTTTTATTGGGATTTCCCCCCCCCCCCATCCTTTTGATTTGTTATGGGAAGCTGTACAATGATAAAAAAGATTGTAATGTAAATTTTTCATATATAATATTTTATAATAACAATAAATGTGACATATAAGGATATCATTGTTGTGCTATAAAATATACATACATTTTTTTTTTTTTTTTTTTTTTTTTTTTTTTTCTAATTACCGATATTTTTAGTATATGTATGTCTGCATGTTAAAAACTTTCTAGACATATCGTAGAAATCCAATATTCAGTTAACATGAAAATGGAAAATCAAATATTAAATTATAATGAATGAAATATAAGTCAATTAATGAAAAAAAGGAAAATAAATAAAATCCCAAAAAAAGATGAAAAACATATAATAATCAACTCTCTTTCTATATATATTACTCGTGTGTAATTTTCTCTATTTTATTCCGATTTTTTTTACAAATTAGAAGTCTAATTGGGGAAGCGGGGGGGGGGGATTTTGTTTTATTAATCTACGTCAAATTTTATGAAGAATTAAAGTTATTAGTAACAATAAAATTTATCTTTTACATAAATTTATTTATGCACTGAAAATATCCTAAAATATGATAACTCCCGAGAATGTTTTACTTTAATTTTAAAACTTTTTAAAATTAGTTGTTAAGTTTTATTGAAAAAAAAAAAAAAAAAAAAAGACCACATTAAAATAAAAAATTAAAACCTAGAATAACAATGTGAAAACTTTATAATTTAACAGCATCTTTAAAGCCGTTTTGATAAATATAAACTAATTTCAAAATGGCTTCGTACATTTGAAAAAAGGGAAGTCGATAAAGTGAAGAAAAAAAATAAGTAACGCTATATTGTAAGAAAATTGTTGCTGAATTGCGGGGAAAAAAAAAAAAAAAAAAAAAAAATATATATATATATATATATATATATATATATATATCATTAGACTTGAAGTTATGTCGTAGAATGAAATAAAGTGATCGTAAGTAGAGTGAAGGGGCGAAGATAATATCTATATTAAAATAGAAATACGTTTCAAAATTTCCATTAATAAACTCCAAAAACTTCGAACGACATAGTTGATCGTTAGATTTTTTGTATAATACTCGTAACTTAACTTAAAACTGATATTTTTATCAGTTATACATACTGGTTATTTTTTTTATTTTATTTATTTTAACTTTTTTACATTTTCATTAAAATTATTTCTGGTTGCTTTTAATCATTTATTTATTTTTTATGGTTCTTCCCAGCTGAAAAAAAAAAAAAAAAAAAAAAGAAAGAAATCCACAGAAAAATCTGCAGATAATATGAAAGTTTTTGGAGCAAAAATAATAAAATTTGTAGAGTAACTTCAATTTAAAAGCAAAAAATTTTCAATTTGGAAGCAAGCATCCCCCTCCCCCCCAAACTTTTTATTGTTCTAAATACCTTCAGATTATCTGCAGATTTGTGCAGTTTTTTTTCAATTAATTTTCTGCAGTTTTTTTTTTTTTTTTTTTTTTTTTTTAAGCTGGGTTGAGGATTAGGATGACATTTCATCATCTGTTTTCTTGCATTCTACAATTTTGTTACAATACACACACACATGTATATAAATATTTGATAGTATACTAGGCCTACTTAGTATCATTTTCATCGATCATTTGTTCCATTTATACTGTCTGTTAATTATTTCACTCATCTTCTCAAGGACCTGTGGCAACAGTTAGATTAACTTGGTATATTAATCTTATTTTTTATGTGGCCCAGTAGCAGAATTTTCTGTATCTGTCTGCAGCAAAACAAGACTTGTCTGCGATTCCGGAATGCTGGATCAAGTCTCGCATCGCAAGAACTATTAGTAATTCATAGAATATGTGAAATTTGCATTTAAAAAGAAAAGAAATTAAAAATATACATAAGTACAGTCATCTAAAGATATAATATAAATTATATTTACATTTTTAATACTGGCATTTTTTTTTTTTTTTTTTTTAGCCGTTAAACTAATTTGCAGAGCTTTAAACAGTCTGCAGCGCTTGCTGCCGTGCTGCACTATTTCTGCTACTGGGCGTGTGCTAATATACAACTTTTTTATTCTTGACTAACTGCATTTTATGCTTGGTACCGTTCTAAAGCCATAATTTAAAAATGTAACAATTTATATTTAGTGCGTGTGTGTGTGTGTGAGGGGGGGGAAGTTAAGCCTTTATTATTATTTTTTTTTTTTTCTGAGTTAAATGTTGTATGTGCAACATGCAACAATTCAATAAAAGCTCTGTGTCACATTATAATTTTCATAACACAGTATAATGTGCTTCCAGGAGTAGCAGGAAAATTTTAATAGCATATTACGGGAATGATCATTGCAAATAAATTTACAGGGTGTTTCATATTAATTGGAACATAAAGAAAGCGTACCTATGAAAGCTATAACTACTTTATTTTGATAAATCAAATTTACACTGAAACTATAGCTATCCAAGTATCTACAGATGCTCTTGGCTGGCAAATACCGATGTGATATTCAAATTCCTACCACACTCTTAGTAGAATATCTTTTGTAAATGATTCGAGTACCTCAGCTATCCGCTGCATGATTTCTTGTAAGTTCTAAGGAAATGGAAGCACGGACTCTTAGTCGTTAACATAACGCCATAGGGAAAAAAATCACAAGGGATCAGAGAATCTCGGTAGCCAACAAAGCAATGGCGTGGCGTATCATTTGATCCAGCATGGCCAATCCATCCATTTTTCTGCAACTGGTGGCCTCATTTTGATTAACAGTGCCTCTAGTGGCGATTTAATAACCGGAAGATTTTCCCCTGTTGTCAGATAAAACTTGTATAATTTTAGTTTCAAAATTAATTTCTTTCTACTAAATAAATCTAGTACAGAATTTGTACTATATATTATTTCTTTTGTCCCATTCAATAATGAAACACCCTGTAAAAAAAAAAAAAATAAATAAAATAAAATAAAATAAATAAATAAATAAAACTCTTTTTCTTTTCTTTTCTTTTTTTTTTTTCCTTTCTTTCTTTCTTTTTTTTTATTTATTTATTTTTTTTTTATTATTATTTCTTTGCATTAGTATCTGCTACTACTACTATTAGGATTATGTTTCTAACATATATGTGTGTGTGTGTGTGTATGTATGTGTGTATATATATACATCGCGTGATTTAACAACATGAATGAAAAAATATGCCATAATTGTAAAAAAAAAACATAATTTTTCGCAATTATAAATCTACAACTTAATACAGGTGATAGTTCTAGTTAAATATGAAACAAAACAAATCTTATTTAAAATGATTAAACAGACATATTTTTAATGTTAAACAACTTTTACTGTTTAAATCCAATTTCATAATTTTAATTCTGCTAAAACATATGATTTCTTAAGTCATATAATTTTTTCTAATATAGGCATTATATTTATAAAGCGGGCTTATATTTATAAATATACAAGTTTACTGATTTATTTATTTTTTGTTAGTGAAAGAATTATAACACGGCTATTAATATATATACAATGCACTGTTAAAAATTTCTGTAAATTTAATGTAAATATTCATCCAGAGTCTGTGTAAATTTACAGTAATTCTTAGTTAAAAGTGAATAATCGAGATTCTCAATCTTTATTCTGTATGTTTACATAATTTTATTATTTAGTTTTTTAATTAAAATTAAAAATGACTGTTTCTACTGTAGAAAAAGCGTTCCAAGTCCGAAATATATTCTCACCAATAACTAATTAAATTAATATTAGTTATTAAAATGAATGTATAAAATAATTTTTTTAACATCTCCGTTTATTTTTCTCTGTAATTTTACGTAAGACTAAAGATAATAAATTACACAGAGTTTCCTGTTGAAATTTTTAACAGTGTGGATACATACATCATATATTCAAATTATTTGTTATATAACGTCACGCATTTTAGAAGCTACAAGGAAAACCAAAAAATAAATGGTGGACAGATCAGATTTTCTTTCTTTTCCTTTTTAAGGAAATTCCCGTATACTATGACATAAAATGATTCCCACGAAGGAGCTTATGAAATATCTGGGACTTCAACCATATGGAGAAAAACAATCCAAACATGAGCCATTTCTGACCACAAAGGTGTACTTAGAGGAAAATCCAGTTTCTCTCCCGAACCCTTTTCTGCTATACTTTTTCAATTTCAAAGAACGGTGTATTTCACCGACTCAAGTTCCATACTACATTAGGATATCTCTCGAAAAGTTTCTCTAAAAATCCAGTGCACGCTTGCGGTGTATTCATGTTTTTTTTTTTTTTCGATGCACTCTTTTGCATTTATCTGGATTTTGTATTCAAAGGCCACTTTGTGGCAATAGGTGTGCAGTTACAGTTTTTTTTTCCCATCTTTCTCGCAATTCTGCTCCTTTTATAAAGTTTTCTTTTAACCTAAAAACAATCCTTTTTCTTCTTCTGGTGTTGTATAAAAACTACCTTTTAAGAGTTTCTCCGGTGACTTATAGAGTTTGCCTGCCTTTAACCGATATTTATGAAATCACATTTCTTTGCATGGTTTGTTTAAAAACGTTGCCGATGGGGGTGTTATTGTTTTACAGATTTTATCTTTACATTTCAGTTGTATGTGCCAAATATTTTAAGTTAGCAAGCATTCGCCTATTTTTCCATAAGTGAGTATCTAATATTGAGACGTGTTTCGTATGCATTTTTGACTTTTAAAATGCGTACTTTATTTTCAAAAGTTTAAAATGTGGACGTAATATGTGATACTGGAATGCATTTTTACAAAAATTCTATAAAACACAAATATATATATATATATATATATTTTTCTTTTTTCTGGGAAAACATGTATATTTTCTTGAAGATATTGGATAAAAGGAATTTTAGGATCAAATTTGTATAAATAGCTGTAAATTTACGAAGTTTTGTCTAAGAAACTAAAAATAGTAGAAGTATTTCGAGTGGATTTATAATTTTACTGATTCGCTAATTTGAAATATAGTTATTATTCGTTGAAATAGATGTATTGAATTTTCAACCGAGCGATTCTTAAATAAAGATACTGAAAATAAATAAATAAATAAATATTTTACGGTACTTAAAGTAAAACGCAGAGATAGAAAAAAAAAAAAAAAAAAAAAAAAAACTATACAAAATAAACGATTAAAATTTTTTTTATAAATTACCCTTCTTCACGAATTAACGAAAAAAAAAAAAAAAAGGCCCGAGAATGCAAAAAGAAATTTATATTGGAACCCACGCGACTCGAATCCAATAATTAAAAATAACCTCAAGTACCAGGCTTGGTACTCTTCACTGGTCCGTGAGGTAAAAAGTGTACTTTATTTTCAAAAGTTTAAAATGTGGACGTAATATGTGATACTGGAATGCATTTTTACAAAAATTGGATACATCTGTAACAGATGTATCCATATTTATACTGGTGTTGTACGAAACAGTCAGCTTTCATTGTTTCATTTTAAGCTTAAATTTGGGGCGATTGCTAGGGTAAAATTCTTTCTCGCTAGGTTTTTTCCCCCCTTTTTTTTTTAAATTGTGTTAATAAAGGAAAATCACCATGTCACACGCATGTTTTTGTCTATATAAATAATAATGAAGAACTCAGTTGTATTTAGTCCAAGGTAGTTTTCTTCATTTTTTTTTTTTTTTTTTTTTATAATACTGAAAAATTTATGAAATTATTTATAATTTTTTATTTTCTATTTCTTTAAATTTTTTATTTCTTTATTATTTCTTTTTTTTTTTTTTTTTTTTAATTATTCACTATAAATAAATTTATTTTTTACGAGTTTTTGAAGTAATTACGTTTTAAAGTTTTTGTAAACAACTTAAAAAAATATTGAAATTATAACATTATTGTTATTGCAAATTCTTCAATGATGATTTATTATAAATAAATATATATATATATTATAAAATTCTTTTAAAAAAATTATGTGATCAGCATCGTTGATCCTGAAAGATTTTTTTTTTTTTTTAATTACCTGCAATTATTATTATTATTTTTTTTTAAGAAGTAGTGTAGCAGACTGAATTTCAAATGAATCAAATTTACTTAAAACTGATCATATCGCATTTATCCAAAACTGAAAATTAACTTTAAAGTATGACAGAATCGTATATATCAATTATCAGTAAATTTTGCCTTAACAATGGTTTCTCGCGGGAAATCAGAAAATATATACTGCCTTATAATAAATTATTTATTTATTATTTATTACTGAAGGAAATCTATCCTACGAAAATCAAAAGAAAGCAAAAACTTATTCTAAACTCTTTCACAAATTTTTGCTTAACATTGAGTATTTTATTTTTTCTTTCTACTGTAGAAAATATATATATATATATAGTTACCATTACGTTGTAATAATTTTTCTGTTCCTAAATATCAATTTTAAACTTAATAACTTCTATTATATGCTAACTGAAAACAATTTTACTTAACCGTATAATTATTTTCTATGCTCTTATGTATTTCTTTTCTATAATGCGTTTTGTTAAGTATGTTAATACATGTTATTTTTCTAACAATTATAACCTGTGAAAAATCACAGCAATATGCTATTTTATAAGTGCATTTTATTGCAGCCGTATTTTTCCTGTAGGAAGTACTTATTATGATAAATTATCTAATTATGTTTAAAAGAACTGTTCGTCATTTAGTCTTAATGATGCGTTAACATTATATTTGATTTCCTCGCGTGTCGAAAATTTTTAGATGGATATTAATTAGAAAGAAAAAAAGGATTATTGTTAGCTTCATATTAACGTAAGAATTCTATTGCGTATTCTAAAACATTTAAAAGACAATGAATATTTCAAATGAGTGTGGAATATGTTTATATATTTTAAGTCTTTTTACTATTTTGAAATAACACTAAAATTACGGTAATTCGAATTATTTGTTATATTAATTACAACTTGAAGAAATTCTACTTTTAAATTGGCAATTTATCTTAAATTTTTCCTTTTATGTGTGCTTCGAGAAATCGGCATTCTTTTTCATTTATCTAAATAATAATAATTTTGTCATATGCCGTAGTTCTATTTTTTAAATAATAATAATTATAATAATGAGAAAAAATTATATAGACATCCACAAAAAAATAAATAAATCCTGAAATCTGGCTTTTAGGTGAGCATTGATCTATACAAGTTCATCTTGTAATAATTCAGCATTACGTATATATCCCTTGACCACAGCACGAACGTTCACACATAAATACTTCTGCTCATTTAGACAAAATGTTTTCATCACTCCAATTCTTTTGAGTATGAAGCAGACTGTGGTCCTTATTAAACTATTTATTATTCATTATTAGTAGTTAATTGTGTTGATTTTATACTTTCTATTTTTTTTTTTTTTTTTTTTTTTTTTTTCATCTATTTTTTTATTTTTTTTTTTTTTTTTTTTCATTAAAAAAAAATAAATAAATAAATAAAATAAAATTACTTTTTTTATCATAATTTTATACTTTCTATTTTTTTTTAACTTAAAAAAAAAATAATAAATAAATAAAATAAAATAAAATAACTTTTTTTTTTCATGCAGTAAATAACAGTCAATAATGAATATCTGTTACTTGATGATGATTATAATAATTATTATATCAACAATGTCGTTGTTGTGTTGGTTGTTATTGTTATTACTTTAATCTCGAAATTTAAGCCTTTGTCAAAAAAGTATTTTATTTTTATTTATTTTTCATTTATTTATTATTTATTTATTTATTTATTTATTGGAAAATTTCTGAAACTAAGTTTTGGTAAAATGTGTGCAATTATTTCTCATGTATGATCGTACGAAGGAAACTCATTTTAATTATTCATTCTTCATTGTAATCTGTATTAAAATAAGCGTATTTAATTGTAACTATTGCTGCAAATTATTTACATTTTTTAAATTGAACTTAATGATTAGTTTACTAGCTAAGATGTAAAAAATTCTGAGCTTATTTTCGCAAGACAAACCCTAAACATTCAGCATCGTTGTTTACCAAGTGTAGAATGTTTTTGACAAAAAGACAGAGAGAGAGAAAAGAAGAAACAGAGAAAGAGAGAGATAAAAAGTGATAATTTGAAAATGTTTCCCTTGGAACGTATTGGTACTTATTACTTATTTATAGATTATTCCATAGTATACAGGAAGAAAAAAAATCTGTAAAATTTAATAAAAATTTATGCACCCAAACTGTCAGTTTTTTTTTTTTTTTTTTTTTTTTTTAACAAAAAATTAACAATAAATTAAAGTTTAAAAAAATCTTCAGTTTATGTATTTTACAGTAAATTTTGCTGTAATCACGCTACGTTTTTATATCGAAAAGTGATAACAAGTTATGTACATAGGTTTGCAATAAATTTTGTATTAATTTTGCTGGTTTATTTGTGTCAGAGTATGCAAGGCCTACGACAAAACCCTTCTTTCCAACTAAATTTCCGTACCATCATCTATGTTTATTTCCGTTCTCACACATGCACATAATAATGTACTCTTTTTTTTTTTTTTTTTTTTTTTAATTTTAAAAAGCACTTAAATGAAATTTTAAAATAGTGTCCGTCCTCATTTACAATTTTTTTAAACCTTAAGATGCCGCTCGACTAAGAAAAAACCGTCGAAACGTAACTGGTGTGCGTTTCTAATCATGTCAAAAATCTCCACCACCTGGCGCATGCACTGTCTTGGCCATGTCTGCTAATATAGGGGTATCTCTTGTATTTAGGTCATCTCGAAATATGAAACTAGGCCGGAAACCACAAATGAGCTAGTTAATATTCTAGTAATACCTTTTAAAAATATAAATGATCTTATATAGTAATAATGACAAAAATATTTGGCAATACTATTTTAACTTTTTCACTAAAATTTGTGTTGATTCTATTAAAAAAGAAAAAGAAAGAAAAAGAAAGAAAGAAAGGATTTATAATTTGTTGTTTTTCTTAACTTGTACAATCAATGTCTATTTATTTAAATTATTTTAGACATTTCTAAAGTTATCACGTTTGTCGCAAAATTATAATTGCTTTATTTTAAATGTAACTGGAAAACAATTTACTTCTATTCATCACCATTATCTTCAAAAGTATTATTCCCATTCTTTTTCATGGTGTTTTTTTTTTCTCTTTATAATTAATTATATATAAATGCACGTTTTATGAAAATAAATTTTAAAAATCATAAATAAATTATTTAAAATCAGATTACTTTTATTTAACGTAACATGTTCTAAATTACATTTTACTCAAAAGAAATAATTAAAAGTTAATTCACTTTATAAAAATTTAAGTTAGAATAATAAATATGTTTTTTTCAAAAATTAATTATTACTCACCGATGATTTATTTTAATATGTACTTATGTCTTTATTCATAAAAAAAAAAAAAAAAAAAAAAAAAAAAAAAAGAAGAAGAAGAATCCACTCCTTATGCATATGTATGTATTTGTTTATCTAAAGGAGATGTAATAGACTTTTAGTTAATATCTTCTTGTAATTTGGAAAAACAATGCTAAAAATTATTTGCTCAAAAATTTAAAAATTATTGAAGTGTAACTTTTTAATTTAATCATTTTGATCTATTTATCTTTCATTTACTTCCTAATATATATTTTAAATATAAAAATATCTGAGATAACCAATAGTTTTAGTCTTTTGTTCTTTGAGGATAACAAAATGCTAAAACAACCCCCCCCCCCTCCTCCTCCTACATATTAAAATTTATTGGAAAATGTACATCAATGAATAGAACTACTGCCAATTGTAAAAACACACAGTTTATTCTGCTTTGCAATCGATGATGTTTTCTTATAAAATTTTGTTTTACATTCAACATCCTTTAAGCGAAATATCTCGTTGTATTTTACTGCAAAATCGGATGTTTTTGTACATTCGTACATCCAAACTGAGTTGTAATAAACTAAATATAGCGTTGGCTTTTATTCATTCAAACGTATTATATTTTCTTGAGTTGTGTATTATTTTATTAAAAATTCATATAATTGTATTTTACTTCAAAAAATTAAATTTTAATGGGAACTACGTGTTCCATCAAAATAAACATATTTCAACTTGAGTTGTGTATTTAATTTTAGTAAAAATTGATATGATTTTATTTTACTTAAAAAATAAAATTTTAATGGGAACTACGTATTCCATCAAAATAAACATACTTCAAATAGGCCTTATAGATTCAACGAAGTAAACTAACGGACTAAATTTTTTTATTCTATACTGGGAACGTATAATCTGTGTACAAGAAAGGAATCAACACTAAGGCGGCTGAGTATACCAAATGCATTTTTCATCTATAAAAAAAAAATTGTAATAAATAAACCACTAAATAAAATTCCCTACATCGCATTCGCCATCTGCTTGTTTTACTACCCCCCACTTGCGCTTGTAAACCCCTGAATGCATCTTCCCATATGCGGAATCTAAACTCACCTATATACATCCCTATATATAGCTGCATGCTATACGCAAAAAATAAATAAAAAATGCCGCTTTTGAATATGCGCAAACAATGGGTTTGCTTCCCGTAAAGTTTCACATGGATTCACATCCATCCCTCCCCATCAAAAGAAGAAAAAAAAAAGTTTTTATAAATTTTTCTCTTTGCATCATCGTAGACTCCTCATTTAACTGTTCCTGATCTAACGGTAACTGTGAAAACAAGTTTGATTTTGTAATCGCTCATTTGGCGAGACCTTTATTAACTTTTCGATTATTTTTCAAAGTGAAAGTAATATTCGAATTAGGTGCTACTATTATTTTAGGATGGTTGATTTAGTGGACTTTATGACACACTAGTGCTACGCTGTGGACAATCGTTGACGGTTGCTGTTATTTTAAGCATGCTCTTTTAACAAAAACTTCCATTTCATTTTAAAGCTTAGAATTCTACATATTTAAGACGAGAGATCTATTTCTTTGAGATAAAACAGACGGAATGAAAACGATTTTCCTTTTTTTTTTTTTTTTTTTTTTTTGTCGTTTGGCATCGAGGTAAAAAGATACATAAGACTCAAAGAAAACGCGCGAAAATTTTTTAGAAAATTAATATTGTAAACATTGCTGAGGAACTCAAATTCAAATTTTAAGGTAAAAAAAAAAAAAAAATTGGTGCTTTTTGCATGTTAAAATCAAAAGGTAATTACTTTTTAGATCATATTGAATAATTATGTCAAATGAGAAAAAATTGCATTGGTTGATACAAACTTAGGTAAACTTGACAATATGATGAATATCAACCTTTGCAAACTTTTAAAATTAATTAAGATATCTATCTGCTGACATAATACTTCGATTTTTTTTGGTATTGATAAAAAAAAAAAAAAAAAAAAAAAAAAACTTCGAAACATTTTTATAAATGTAGCACTAAATTTAGCACTAAATTAAAATTTAAAATATGTTAAAAAAAAAAAAAATGTTTTATCAGAACAAGAGAGCTATTTCTCTTTAAATAAAACAGAATGTCCTGCAACATATAAAAAAAAAAAAAAAAATGAAAGAAAGAAAGAAAAATGCCTCTCATCTAAAAATAAAATTTGGTTGTATATATTTTTCACTTGGCTTATTTGCAATTGTGTATGTAAATAAATTAATAAAGAAGAAAAAACCCATTTAGGAAAATCTATATTGTTTATCTATATTAGGAGGTACATTTAAAAGAAATCAATTTATTTTATATACATTAACAAATGTGTTATAAATATGACTTCTGTTGAAACAGCAAAGTTTAAAAATAAAATGCTCAAGTTTTAAAAGGTCTTTTTTTTTTCTCTTTTTGTAAATTTTTCTGTTTGTGTCATTATTAATTTTACAGCGGTATACCATGTATACTTTCTATTTCTTTCGGCTTATCTGCGATTTTGTTTTTCTTTTTCGAAATAAAATATTTATTGAAAAAGTCAAAATAATAATAATAATAATAATAATAATAGTTAGAAAACATTTATTGTTTATTTGTATTCTAAGGTAAATTTTGAAAATTCTCAATTTATTTTACATTCATTAAGATATAATAATATTATTATAAAAAATTTCTGAATCAATAAAATATTTCACATGGTTTCATGAGAAAAAAAAAACAAGTTTATATATATATATATATATATATATTATTCATTTTACATCACTACTGTGGACGTGGAGTCCTGATGTAACTTATCTGACATAACGGTAACTGTGAAAGCAAGTTTGATCTTCATATCGCTCATTTGGCGAGCAGTTTATTAATTTCGTAGTTATTTTCAGAAGTGAAAGTGATATTTTAATTTGATTTGACTATTTTTATAGGCGCGTTTCAGACAAAATTTTGCATTTAGATTTAAAGTTGAATACTTTAAAATTAAATGCGTTTCTTTTTTTCCATTTCTCTGTACTTATCAGCGATTATAATCGTAAAGTGAAAACTTCTTGTTTAAAAACTCTATATGTGAAATTTTCTTAATTATTTACTCTGTATGTGAAATTAATTATAATAGTTATCTCTGCTATGTAGATAACTATTGTAAATTTTTACTACCTGTAGCATTGTTATATCATATTATCTGATGTAAATGAAATAGAAATTTATTGTTGATTTGTATTAAATCTGAAAATGGTTAGATTATTTTCTATTAATTAAGGTATCTATTATTTGTACTATCTAATTTGAAGAAAAGTTTCATCAAAATATTGTTCCATCAAAATAATAATAGTATTAAAAATATAATATTAATAATAATAAACACTTTACATTGATAATTTATCTATCTATTCACTGTTATAAAAACTCTGCTACCTGTAAATCTCTGTTATGTAGATAACTATTATAAATTTCTGCTATATGTAGCATTGTTTTATCATATTGTCTCCTGTAAATGAAATAGGAATAGTTATTTGAAACTAATATTTTTATTTCTATAATAAGCGTAATAAAAATTGAATATATATATTTAAAACTTAAATGTTTTTTAAGTTACCAAGTTAAATCTCAAGAAAAAATTATTTTTAGGTACATTTTTTGAATAAAGTTTCTCAGAATAGAAGTACAAAACTGAGAAAAAAATTAAATATATAAATAAAGTAGAATAAGAGAAAAAAAAAAGTGATGAGAAATTTTAAGAGGATTTATGGAAAGTGGGAAAATAGGAAAATTTACTTTAGTTTATATAAAGTTTATTAATTTTCTCCTTTTTTTCAGTTTTGTGTGGGTTGAATTTTATTGAATACCCAGTTGTATTGTAAGAAATATATTAAAACACAGTACTAACTTTTTAAATTATTATTATTATTATTTTTTTTATTTTTTTTTTTTATCGCCCTATTTTTTTCTTTTTCGCTTCTTTTCTTTTCATTCATTCATTCTTTCTTTCATTCTTTTCATTCATTCAGTCAATCTTTTTTTTTTTTTTTTTTGTTATATATATATATTTAAAATTCTTTGTTAGTCTTAACTTTAAATATGATCCATCGATTAATTTTCAACATCGACATTTCTAAAAATCGTAACATTTTTAAATTAATGCTCAATACTATTTAATTTTTCATTTTGTATTTAAGAATTTTTTTTAATTGTACCTACTTACATGTAAAATAATAATGATAATAATAAAGTGTATCCAGAATAATATGTTTCTTTTTCTTTGTTTGTTTGTTTCTTTCTTTTCTTTCTTTTTTTTTAATGCAATATAGCAGTTCAAGGGTTTTTTTTTTTTTTTTTTTTTTTTTTTTCAGTTGTATATTTCATAGTAATTCACTTCATCTAGGTGAAAATCTATAAACCAAACAATACTATATGCATACATATTTATTTATTAAATCGCTAAAAAAGTATTTTTGTATTTGGAATGATTAAATATAACAAGATTCAGTAATGATAATCTACGCAATTTATTTATTTATTTACAATTATGATTTTATTTTTATTTTTATTTTTATTTCTTTATTTTTATTTTTTTAATCTATTTTTACATTTTATTTATAGACATAAGTAAAATATTTTTCTACATCTATAGAAAATAACTAAATTTTTAAAAATTAGAATTTCTGTTTAATTGTTCCTATTGTTTTAAGCAGCTGTGATATTTATCACAAAAATATAAAGTTCAAATATTTTTCGTCTTTTTTTCCATCTTCTCTTCAAAAATGCAGACAACATGCCTCTTTTCTGTTTCGGAGAAAATGATATTTAAGAACGAAAAATGTGAAAGGTGCTACATATGTATGTGTACTTCTACAATAAGTACAAGTGTACTACTCATAATAAAAATTAGGACAACGAACGATTTATTAGCCACAACAACAAGGATACTTTTTCGTATTTTAATGAACAATCTATAAAAATATTTGAAATGTTTAAACAGGCTGAATGGGAATTTTTTGTCATTTATTACTAACTGCATGTGTAGTTTTATTAGGTAGAATGCTTTATTTATTCAGATAACAGCTGATGTAAATAATGCTATAGCGACGAAAAAACTAATTTATATACATCTGTTATTTTCAAACACGAGTCATGCGAATTTTTGTTAGATCAGGATAGTAGTTAAAGAGGAAAGTGAAATACCCTGATTTTCCGAGGTTTACTGGTTGCATTTTAAAAGAAGTGCTGTCCAACGATGTTATGTATCTTGGACACATTAAGGACTTACACACACAGATTTTAGATACATATATATACATATAAATTTTATTTTTAAAGTAATATTGGTGTTTTTAGATTTCAAAAGTATGTTTATCTTTTGTTTTTCCATTTTCTTATGGAGTTTGACCTTGTTTATACGTCCTTTGGGTGTTATTGGGCATAGCTTACTGTAAATGTTTAGCAAATTGCATACAGTATGACAGAAATAACACCTAATTTGCATGCAACATTCAATCTATGCCCTTGAAAAAGTATTGATGTTGAATGTATTCATTAAAGGATGTTTAATTTTTTCAGAAATCTTTATTCATGTTCTTTCTAATTTTTCATGTGATACTTGATTTCATTTTTGGAATGTTTGAAAAGATTTTCACTATATATATATATATATATATGTGTGTGTGTGTGTGTATGTGTGTGTATGTGTGTGTGTGTATGCTATAAGAAATGAATACATATATTTAATATAAGAACTGAAAATTACGTGAAACAAGAGCAAAATTCAAACAAGTGAAACTGAAATAACAAAAAGAAAGATCAGAGGCCACCATAGCTTAAAATGGGATTTATTCTCACAATATATATATATATATATATATATATATATTGTGCAATTTGAAAAGTGCAATATCTGATGTTTGTCGTCTTTCAAAATAGTTTTTAAGAAAAAGAAAGAAAAAAAAAAAAAAAGGCTTCCTAAACAGTCGCTTTCTTTACGATAACTATGTAAACTAGCAAAATTTTTTTATTTGAATTCATGAAATTTTCTATTTTCCTCTAATTTTTTTTTTTTTTTTTTTTTTTAAAGTTAGTTATCCATTTTCTAAACATGTTGAATTGTCAGGTAGTCACTCATTTTAGTTAATTTACTAAGGAATCAAGCTATATTTGTAGGGGATTTAATGGATATTATATCAGATATGGCCAATTTGATTATTTGAAAGATTTAGAATTAAATTTAAGATAAATGTTAGTTCGTATAGAGAAACTTTTTTTAAAACATAAAGCACACCATAGACGGCATTTATATAAAACATTGTACAATTTTTAATATTTCTTCTTTTCTCTTGTCCATCGCGCTGTACATTCGGTTTCGAAGTGTTACTTAGTAGAACGTAGTCTTAATCTCCAGTATAAAAACGACTTAATAAAATTTATTTTCTATGTCTTTTAAAAATATTTAAAAAAGAAAGGAAAGAAAAATAGAAAGAAAAACAAAAGATAAAAATACTTTTCAATATTTTTTTATTATTTCCTGTTTAATCCCTTTTTAAATTTAATGAGTTTAACTAAATTACTCATCCTGTAAATAAAAATTACAGGAAGAAATGAGAAAGAAATGTTGCCAGAGAATATATATATATATATATTTAAATGATAGATAACATAATAAAATTTAATCTTAAAATTTAGCAATTAATAGATCTAAAACAATACCAACACACAAAAATATAGTGTATATATATATATATATATATATATATTTGCATTTTAAATCCATATGGTTCCTGTTCTGGTTGTGGCAGGCTGGGGGAGTGTTGCCGGCATAAAACTAGTGTAACCCCACAGGCAAGTCACAAGTCTTGCCGCCTGCCTCCTTCTTCCTACCCTGTGTTTCTTAGGTTGTTTTTTCATTAATTTTGATAAGTTTATGGTTTGAAGTTAAGATTTGTTGTTTTACTTTATTGATTCGTTTGTTTTGCAGGCTGTTAATTAATAGATCTGGTTTCTTTACATTAGTGTATTTCATCCACTGATGATTTTTTTTTTTTTTTTTTTTTAATCTTATTGGTCATTGGTGTTTCAGTGATCTTCTATCTGTTGCTTGGCTTCTACTATGCTTAATAGATCATCTTTATTATATTATATATATATATATATATATATATATATATAAATTAAAATATTGTTATTTATTTCTAATAACTTATTTATAATTTATTTCTGATTATTTATTTTTATTTATTTATTTATTTTGAGAAATTACTTTCGTCTCGTTTTACCCAGTAAATTTACAGTTATTATTATTTATGTCCTTAAAACACGTTTTCGATAAATGAAACAATTACCATTAATATTTATTAACCAATAAATTTGATAAGATATCATTTCAAATTCTTTTCCTTTTCTAGGAAAATAAATAAATAAATAAATAAATAAAGTTTCAAATGAAATAAAAGTTTTGGTTTCATAACTGTGAAATGTACAAAAAAAAAAAAAAAAAAGTTAAATTAAATTAAATTAAATAAATAAATATTGATATTAATAACACGAAATATGAAATTACAAAAAGAAAATGAGAAACAGAAAACATAACTTGACACACAAATCTTTCTGGCTGATCCTCGTTATCCTAGATTCGTAAAGAGATAAGACATCTTCTCCTGACCCCTGATCTAAATATTCACGCGGCGGGAAATTTGACTTTCTCTCCATGGCAACCTACGCCGCGTGCTGAGTTCAAGAGTAGCCCCGCATCTCTTCCGGTTTTCTGTTGCGGTGACGTAACAATGAGGTCGCGCCCTAACAAACTGCATCTCCCCTCTCCCCATCCTACCGATAAATAGGTAAATAAAAATACAGATTTTTTTTTTAAACCTTTTCTAAACATCATAACGGTACCGAAAATGGATGCTATATTTAGATGCTTAGGGGCGGGGGGAATTTGTGATCTTACCGGGGGAACAAGAGAATTGTTCTGTGTTCTTGAGGGGTCAGCTTCCCATCTTACGGTTTTCTTTTCTTTCGATTTTTTTTCGGGATGGAAATATTGTTGTGTTGCGGCAGATGGGGGATGGGGTGACAGGTGTGTATGGGATATAAAGAACACTTCTGGTGAGGAGAAAGGAGGGTGTAAGTTGCTATATTTTTTTTATAGTTCGATCCCGTTATTTGTGAGTTGGGAAGCGTATACGGCGTAAATAAAATATGCCGAGTGAATAAAGTAAAAAAGCCAAAAATAGAACACAAGCAGGAAGAAATCAAGAACTACATTTTTTGCAATATTTTTTTGAATATCTTTATCGGCTGATTTTTCTATAAAGGACGAAATATGAATTGAAATTGCTTCTCTGTAGCATTTAGAAATCATGAGTGTTTATTTCCATTATCTATACAAAAATAAATAAATAAAATATAGCAGAAATATAACAAGTTTAATTTATTTATTTATTTATTTTATTTTATTTTATATATACAAAACAATAAATAGTAGCGATTGAAAAATCTATTACTGTTTTAGGAGTGCTTATATCTGCATCATTCATTTCCTTCCAAAGTTAAGACATCAAGACGTTATCAGAAGAGAACATAAAAAGAAAAAGTGAAAGACAGTTGCTAGAATTTTTTAGAATGATTCTTGATTTTATTATATATATGTGCGTGTGTGTGAGAAAAATATAAAGTATTTCTTTTACTACAACTCCTATTTTTTGTCTCGACAAAGAAAACAGCACTTCGTGGATTTTCTTTGATATAAATTAAACATAATCTTTCATCCATATTTTTTGTTTTACGTAGTAATATTTGTATTAATCAAGTACTGTATTTAATTATAATAATACAAAATAACTCATATCTTATTTCATTGGAAATGTTTAATTTATACATAATTAAAATTAATCAAATTAGGAGTAATAAGAAGAAGGTATCATGGAGATTTTTAGGAAATATTACATTATTGTTGTTAAGTGTATATTCATCTGCTTCATCAAATTTAATCATTATTTGTTAACTTAACTAATTACAATGTATTTAAAATAATAATATAAAACATCTCACTTTTTTTGTCATTGGTAACTTTCAATAAATACAGAATCAAAATTATGTGTTTAAGAGTAAAACGAAGAACATATCATGAAGTTTGTTGGAAAAACATGTGTAAAATATCAAGTGGATATCTTTATGTAGTAAATGTAATTTATATACAGTAACTAATTTTAATTTCTGTGTATTTAAACTGATAATATAATGTATCTCAAATATAATTTTTTTTTTTGGAAACTTTCAAATAATAAAAAGTTAAAATTATGATTTTATTTATTTATTCATTGAAGGAAGTATAAGGGGATCTCAGAAGTTTACTTAGGAAATATTCATAAAATCATTATTAAAGGAAAAAAAAAAAGTAATTTTTCTATTACAAAGTAACTTTATTTCAGGAGAATGTATATATATATATATATATATATATATATAAGAAATGTATCCAATTGGTGGAATATACTTTTATTCTACTTTTACAATAGTTTAGACAGAACGTACTGTTTCTATTACAAGCAATTTTTAGATACCTTCAAAGTTTGTAAAAAAAAGTATATATACTGCTGTATTAAACGCAACTTTACAGAAACATTATCGTCTTGCTTGACTTCACACAGCAGAACCGCTTGAGATATAAACAAGCTTAGTATTTCTTTTATTTGCAATTAAAGGTTATCGAGTGCTGTCTTAACATGGTTAGCTTGTTACAAATGTTTTGATGGCGTGAAATCTTCAAACTATTGAAGAAGCCGAACAAACAAAAGAAAGGAGGGGTGAAATTTCACAGGAAAACGATAACGATGATTTTCGTTGTCAAGAAAATTTACTTCATTTCCTTTCAGTCTAAACAACTTTATTATCTATTGACAAGATTTATATTGTTCAGTCTTTTATCACATTAATAGCCGACAACTTTAAGATGGATATCATTCTAACTTGTTTACACGGTGATGTAAAACAATAGCACCCTGAATGATGAAATGTAACTCAGATAACATCTTCATAGTACAGGAGGTGGTAAGATTTTAGAAACATGACCTGACTAAAATAATCTTAAACACGGTGAGAACTTGACTTTTATAACATTTATCTTTAGGTCCTGACGTTGTAAGAGTCACTTTATTATAAATTATCTCGCACTGGGCATAATCTTTTGTCTATATTTTTTCTTTAATTGTTGTAAAATACAAAATTCGTTTCTTGTTCAAGCTTTTTTTTTATAATTGAATGTCGTTAAATACCTCTTAAAAATCACAGGATGTATTTAGAGATTTTATAAAGATAAAAATGTGACAATCAAGAAAGAATAGATTAGCCACTGATTCAAGAACGATTTATCTAGAACACCAGTAGAACAATTATTGTTAAATAGTCGGCAGACAATGTAAATAAATCGATATCTGCTAAACTGCAATTATTGTAAAATAGTCATCGGACAATATAAATAAATTAATGCTATTAAAATAATGTACATTTTTTATCATTTTCTCATCTTCCTAAATGATATATCATAGCTGCTTTTTTTCCTCTTTTTTCTACCGGAATTTTTTTGTAGAAATTTTTAATTATCTTTTTAGCAGTTTTCTTTCATTAATAATAATTATTTTTTTACTAAGTAATACTGATATATATATATACAGTCGAACCTCGTTAACATGAATCTCAAGGGGGCTAAAAAAAACTGTTCATGTTATCAGTAACTAAACTTCATATAACTAAAAAGTAATTCACGTTAACACTGTTCATGTTAACGAGGTTCGGCTGTATATACATATGCAAATTAAAATCCAATCAGAAATTGGTGCCTATTTTAATGCATGTTTATATTATTCAAAAATTTCAAAGTTTAATTTAAAAATTAGTTTTTATTACCAACTCATACCCTATTTACTCTTGAGTTCCATCTATACAATAATACATTGACATTGAAATTTAAACTACAATAATTCAGTTTATTTGTGCAAAAAAAGATGTCTAAATTACACAAGAAGAGAAAAAAAAATACGCATTGATAAGGTAATTTCGACTCAGATTATATAAAAAATGTGCTTTTAAAAAAGTGATAATTTTGTTCCAGTTATCACGATTATGAAATTATTTTATTAATTACGTATTTAATTATTTAGTTAACAAGCAACTATAATATATATTTGACATGCTTTCATAATTCTACATTGCATAACTTCTTCTATTACAATCTTTTTGTTGTTATAAAAACCTCTACAAATGAAATATGATTTAAAATTATTTTAGGAAAAATTTAATAAATAAATCATTTGAAAAAAAATATTTTCATTTATTCTATTATTTCTTTATTAATATTGGATATATCTCCAGCCCCATTTATTGAATATTTAATATAGCAAGTATTCATTCCTTGTGTAAATATGCTAGGTATTTTTAACTGGACGTATAAGTTGTTTATTTGAAAGGGTTTCTTTCCCCATCGACTAATAATATAGAATAACAGGGGGGTATTGCAATTAAAGAACAAAGTTTATGCACCGTCACGATGTTATGCAATGGCAATGTTGAGTGGCGGGCCATAAATTGTGTAATTAGCAATAATAAAAAAAATAACAGAATACTAATAAGTTTTAATCCGAATAAATTATTCTTTTTTTATTCCCTCCCTGCGTTTTTATTCTGCAAGTCCCTGTTTGTTTTACGCTCATGTTTATTAAGAAAGGATTTTTATTATCGTGTTTTAATTTATGTAAGGTAAATAATCATGCTAATGAAGGAGGCGAAACTTCTTGAGTTATTTTTAGCTCCTTAATTATTGTTTATCTTTCGTGTTTTAATTTTCCTTTTGTTGATTTTGATTTATGTTCTATGTCTGTGTAAAAAAAAATGAAAATGAAATAAATAAAAAATAAAAATAAAGTAAAAAAATAAAAATAAAGTAAAAAAATAAACTTAGTAAAGATATCTTAATTATATTGATTTTGAAGCATTTTTCAACAACTTGCTTGGATGTAAATAATCTTAACAACTTAAATTAGATTCTTGAAAGGTGCGTGCAACGAATTATATTCTTATAATGAATTTTGCATACATTTTTATTTCATAATTTGCTACAAATTCTGTTCAAACAAAATTAAGAAGAAACCGTCAGTTTTGAAAAAAAAAAAATAATAATAATAATAAAAATAATAATAATTGATGCAAAAAAACTGTTTGGATTCTTTAGTTGATGAAACGCAAAAATAAATTAAATGAAATGTTTACCTTTCATTTATGTATAATTTATGGGATATATATATATATATATATCTTTTATTTTGCATCGATTAATTTGCTGTGTTATGCACTTATTAACCGATTTGTTATAATTTATTGTTCAGTTGATATATTTATTTGTTTAACTTTTATTGCCTTTATTGTCATTATTATTATTAACGTGCTAACAGGTATTTGAGATTGCCATATCTTACTTTATTATTTTAATTTCAAATTAGTGTTAAAGTATCAATAGAAATAATTAAAAGCTATAAATTTTATTTTTAAATTGTAAAAAAAAAAAAAAAAAAAAAAAAAAAATGGTATAAATGATTACTTTTTTTTTTTTTTTTTTTTTTTTTTCGAAAAAGCTATTGGATAAGGAGATAGTCAAATATCGTTTTTTCCTGTTTATTGCGAAGATGATATGCATAAAGTAAAATGTTATTTGTAAATAATAATAATAATAATAATTAATTTAGTTTTTGTTTGTAGTTTAAAATATTTTAATGAAATAAAATTATCATAAAAAAATTGATACATTAAATTTATTTTTCTTCATCGCATCTAACTATATACAGTAGATTCTCGTACAGCGCGCTCACACAAAGCGCGATTTCGTATAACGCGACGAAAAATCTGCGACTATTACTCATACAACGCGATAAAGCGTCTCGTATAACGCGTGAAATAAAGGAAGCACGTGACGACATCTTTTCTACTTTCAACCTGTTCAAGGAAGGATTGTTCTGTTACTATGCCAACACGCGACGCTTTTGGTCTCATTGCGGAATCAAATGGTCTGCTCAATGGGTGTCTCCTATAACGCGATTTTCTATTACGCGGAACGTATCCCTCGCGTTATAAGAGAGTCTACTGTAATATTTAGTAATGACTATCTCAAATATTATATAGCCTCTGATATAAGCTCACATGTGCCAATTTTGAAACCTCGCTGTTCATTCAGCACTATCCATTCAACCCCTCCCTTGAACTCGAAAAGTGAATACGAAGTTTTTAAATTGTTGAATGTTAAGTTTATTTTGGCAATACTTCATTTGTTTTATGGCATTTTTTATATATTATTTAGTTTCTAAAAGCAAAGTTATATACTTTCTTTTCCTACATTCTGTAACATTAAAGAAAAGTAAATATCCGTACTTGGATGTGCTTTAATCACGTCTTCTTAAAATTAATTATTAAAAATTAAATAAGTGGTAATTTTATTAAAGAAAACGATTAAAAAATATTTATAATTATTACTAAATACAAAATTATTATTATTAAATGTAAAATATTATCACTATGAAGTAAATTTTTCAAAAGATATATAAAATTAGAAACATCTATTAATGTATTTTTTTTTTTTCCCCAGGAAAGCCTTTTAACTACAATTGCTGAAAAATGATACTTGGATATAAATTGCTAATGGAAGAAGTTTTTACGTCCAGTAAGTATTTATATTTTAATATCATAGTTTTCTTGATATGTTTAATATTCTTTTTTTTTTTTTTTTTTTTTTTTTTCATAAAACGTGAATAAAAATTATGACATACGTACCGAATAAATTTATGCTTAATACTGAAATGAAAGAAAATAAGAAAGGGGAAAAAAAATAATAATAATAATCGCTGGGAATTTTTTTTATCCCGAGTATATTTATCCTTAATATAATGAAATTGTAGAATTTAAAATTTCTGATTTACTATTTCTCTTACGAACTAGAGACATTAAATATTAAATTACTTATTATGGAACACTTTTGTTTGTTTGTTTGTTTTTAACGTATAACATGACATCACATACACACACACATATGATTATATGGTGTAAGTAATGGCTTTTTGTTTATAAAAATGTTTTCGTTTCTGTTAAACCAAGTTTGGTGCTTTTATTTAAGCACATAAAATGTAAGATGCAGTGCATAATTTTCAATAAAAAAAAAAAAAAATATATTATTATTTTTTTTTTCTATGCAATTTGTAAAATTATTTTGGAAGATCAAATTTTTTACACATGGTAGAAAAGATTGTCGAAAGTAATATAATACGTTCTTGATTAGCAGCTCTTGAAAATTTTATTATTATTATTATTATTAATAGTAGTATTAAAAAAAAGAATGGAAACATAGAGATTCATAAATTGTTAAAACATACTTTTTCTTTTAGATAGAATATTATTTACAGTTCATGTCATTAACCCGCTAACGCCCGAATTATTTTTGCAAAATATTATTAGCTGATTATTTCACTTCTAAATTAATATAGACAACTGACAGTAAAATGTATTAACTTAAACAATTCTTCTGATAGTTTTAAATTTAAAGCCTATCCTCATTTATTGACGACGTGTAGTGTTCTAGCGAGAAAACTTCGAGATAGAAAAACTTTGAGATAACAGATTAATTTCCTATTACATGTTGACAAAGATCTCGAAAGTAAAGTATTATAATACATATTATTATTCAACTTGATTTAAGTTAATATACCTGCGCAAAAAACAAATATATGTGCGACGAATGAAAAATTATAATATGACTGTCTAAATTATGAAATAATAATTAATAGTAGGCACATAAAACTTTCAGGGATCATTTAGAGCGACGCTATAAACTGTCACTAAAAAGCAGAAATCATTCCAAGAAACCACAAAAAATATACGTGCCATTTTATAGCTGTCCTTAAATATTGGGCGCTAACGGGTTAAAGTAAGAATAAATAAATAAATAAAAGTCATTCTAAGGTTCTATGTAAAAGAGCTCTCAGCATAATGTTTAAACTTAAATAATACTTCATAAAGTTTGAATGCTGGACATTTTTTTGCAGCTACTAAAAATGTTGACTTGATATGACAATGTGTATTTTAATCGCACGAAATGGAAAAAAATGCAGTTAAATGTTTAAAATTCTTTTTTGATAACTCTTTTAAAAGCATTTTTTATTCATTTATTTTAAATATTTCGTAAATTGCATAAAAAATAATAATTAGAAAAACAAAATCATGAATTTAGTCTAATTTACATAAGATCATATCTATCACTATCATATTTGAACTACAATAATAATAATAATAATTGATATATTTTCTTTTACCCATTTCACGCTATATATATATATACAGCAACCGCCGCTTAATAAATTCACTGGTTAATAAAATCAGCCGCTTAATCTGATCAAATGGACAGTACCGGAATCAAATTAATACAAACTACATTTAAAACCGCCGCTTAATAAAATCAGCATCGCCGATTAATTAACTAAAAAAAAAAAAAAAATCTCCTCAGCAGTAAAAATATCATTTATGTACACAAAAAAAAAATTTTATTTGCACTGTGATTTTTTTTTTTTTTTTTAAGAAATTAAAGCACAATAACCCCTCCGTTATCTCTTGTTGAAAATTTTACACTTGCAGCATAGTTACAAATTAAACACGCCCCGTAAATTATCTCCGTAACAATTTCAAGGAACGTATTGTTCAAAGCGCAGTAATAAGTTACAAATTTGGTTTGAATTGGAAATAATATATATATATATATATATATAATTTTTAATTATTAAAAGACAATTTCTAGTTCTTATTTTGAAATAACTATAATTCAAGAGGCTTAAATGGAAATATTTTTTAATTTATAAGAAAAGGGTGAACTTCTGGTAAAGTAATGATGATTTTTCGCAAAGAAAAGCGCATAGGAACTTGGAATGTGTTTAATTTACTAATATCAAAGGAAGAATTAATTAATTATCAATCAAAAATTAATTAATATTGTTTATTAATTCCAATATTCTTTACCTTTTGAAATTTCTTTCCAAATTTAAGGAAGTAATACATTTTCCTTGAGTGCAGAAATGTTCGCCGGACATAAAAACCAACCGCTTAATAAAATCACTTTGGCTGAGAACGAATATGATCTTAATAAGCGGCGGGTACTGTGCATATATATATATATATATATAAACATGTATATAATTCAGTTTTTTTTCCCTTTGTTTTTCTAATAGAAAAAGAGTAGAAATAGAAAAAAAAAATACTTTTTCAAATATTTTTTATTTGTTTATTTATTTATTCGTTTATTTTATATGAAATACTTTTTAAATAAATTAATTTGTGTTATTTATAATTTACCACATGTATTAAAAATTTTAATCCAAGAATACTTCTGAATTTCAAAATTGTATTATAATACGTATTTAAACAAATGCATGATCCATTGTGCATAAATGTATTAAAAGAAATTAATAATTCATAGAATAAAACACAATAATATTCTCAAAAGTAATGTCTTTTTTTTTTTTTTTTTTTTTTTTTTTTTAGAAGTTGGACTTTTTTTTTTAATATAAATATTTTACTAATAATATTGTACTCAAATAATATTTTATATTCTAATTGCACAAAAGTTTCACAAAAACCAAACCATACTATTGCTTTCCTGTAATACTTATAAAGAAAAAAAAATTGATTCATATTCCAGCCAATAGTCCACCTCAGATTGCTTTACAAAGAAAAAGCATTATTTTCTATCGCAAATGAAGCATCACAAAAAGAAATAAATAGTAAAAAAAAAAAAAAAAAAAAAAAAAAAAACCTCACTTAAAGTATCTAAAGAAATTGGGAAACTTTACTCCCTAATTACTGACTGCAGATTTAATCTCAAATAAAACTTATATCTTCATAATTGAAAACTGAGGGACACGAAGCCACTGCATTGTATCTTAGAGCCGGGCGTTGTAGTCAGTGGAGACTTGTTAGCGTTTGTTTATGAGAAATGAAGAGACTGTTTGTGCTAGAAATTCGGAAAAGTACAGCTCTTAGTTGCTGGAGACTTCTCCGGAGGGGGTGAAAGGGGGTGAAGTTGCTCATTGGAGTGATTAAAAATAATGACGTGGTTTCTGACGACGGTGGTCTTGTTCTCTCAACTCTCCTCCACTCCCCCAATTTTTTATTGTAAAAAAGTTAATCTGCAGAGAAAAACAATTTTTTTTCCCGTGATGGAATTAAAAAAAAGAAAAACTTATAGGGAAAAAGGCGATATCGAATACTGTTAGTAAATAATCAGAAGTTGGCGTTCGCGGAGTTGATGATTATAGGTAGATATATTTCGCAACAATGTTTTTACTTAATAAAACAAAAGAGAAAAAGAAGAAGGAGGAGAAACTAGTTTTAAGTATTGTTTGATTGATCCCCTTTGACTTCAAGTTGCACCGAAATATTTTATTTCGTATTAAAGTTGGCATATTTTATTTATGTTAGATTAGTCTCCTTCGTTGTAGAGAATCTAAGATAGCAAAAAAGTATTTTTTGTAATAATTACGTAAAGTTTTTTTTTTTTTTTTTTTTTTTTTTTTTTAATACGAATTGTGCGGTTGCGTTTTTCTTTTTTCTGCTCTGAGATGAAAAAACAATTTTGTGTCGAGGCGGATTATCGAAGTCTGAACAGGCGAGAGAATACTCAGTGTTTTGATAATCCGTCTTACTTCAAGACATCTGAGTTTTTAAGAATGAAAAGTTCTCCCACCTCTCTCCTCAATAGATCGGCAGTAAAAAAAAAAAAAAAGGAACGATCTGGAATATTTTTAATAATTAATTAGCTGTTCTATTTTTATTGTTAGAAGTATGGTGGTTTTTTTATGTTTTAAAATTTTATTTTTATTTATTATTTATTTTTTACTTTATTCTATCTTCATAGAATAAAGTAAATTATATAGATTTTATTTATTTATTTATCTATTTACTTATTTATTTTCATGAGAAACTAATAAGATTAAACAAAATTCGATCCTTAAAATGTTTCAATATGTTATATAATTTATATAGTATGTAATACCACACACACACACACACACACACACACACACACACACACACACACACACACACACATATATATATTTGTGTGTGTGTGTGTGCGTGTGCGTGTAAAACATGCATAATGTATGTATATAATATCAATATTGTATATATAATATGTTCAATATATTGCATTGTTTAGTACGATGAACATACTATTGATATTATATTAAGGGGAAAAAAATCAAGTCAAAATTAAAATAGGAGTTGCATTTTAAAATTAGTAGAAAAAAATTTACCCTCTTTTAAATAATTATTATTATTTTTATTATTTTACACCAAAGTTATTTGACCTTCATTTATTAATAGACACTTTTATTTAATCAAGAGTAACAAAATAATAATAAAAATAAAAATAAATAAATAAAAGCTGTTTCATTTTTTTTTTTTTAAATATATTTTTCAATGAATCCTAAATAAATAATAATAATAATAATAAGAGTCCCCCCCCCCACCTTTTTTTTAATACAAATTTGCCTGTGTGACGTGACATGCTATTTTATAAAACAAAATGTGTTATTTTTGTCGCTAACTGATGACTTTTGTTGCATACGGGCTTATTATAAGTGGGCCCTACTGCATAAAGGACCAAGTGTCTTTCTGCTCTAGAGCAACTAAAGCGATCACCCCCTCCTCGCCTCCATTTATATTTCATTGCTTTGTCCCTCCCCTCAGTCGTAAAAGTACCTTCTCTTTGAATGCGTCATCGAGCTTCGAACATTATCCTCAACGCAGGTGGGTTAAAAGGAGCAACCCATGTGTTTTTCTGAGGTAAACAATGCCATCTGCTTGCTAGAAAGGGAAGATGGAGAGCAAAGGAAAGAGAAAAAATTCTTGCTTTCAACGGATCTCGTGAGGTTGCGGATGCGTAAAGCAGAACGTTTTAATTTTAGGTTGGATTAATACTTTACATCAGTGCAATGACTTTAGCTTGTTCAGGCAGATTTAATGAATATGTTTTATTCTTTATTTGATAGTAAGATCCCTTCAAAGTTAGTTTACAATATAGGTGAATATCAAACTAAGGATGTAAGTTTAATATTATAATTTATAAAGGTATTTATTTAGATATTAACAAACTACTTTGCGAAAACAACACAAAAAAAGTCACAGTTTATTTTATAATATAGTGAGTTTTCATCTATTTGATATATTTATTTATTTATTTATTTTTAACGAAAATACAAAATGGTCGTCTGCAACTCATTTCAATTTCCTTTCTTTTTATTTTCTTCGTTTATTTTTTAAGGGAATATTAAGTATCAATGGTCTTCTTTTAAAATATATTAGTATTTCTTAATACAGTCGAACCTCGTTAACGTGAATCTCAAGGGGGATGAAAAATTTTTTCATGTTATCAGTAGTTCATGCTATCAGTAACTAATCTTCATATAACTGAACAAATCTTCATTTTGACGGGGATCGTGTTAACAATTCATGTTAAAAGTAATTCACGTTAACAGTGTTCACGTTAACGAGGTTCGACTGTTCTCCTTATTTCAATACCGTACTAAATATATTATTAGATTAAAAAACAATATGTTATTACGTTATTAACAAATATTAAACAAATTATTCTTATGAAGAAAATTTCGTAATTCTGTACCATATTATTGTTTCAACTATACGTTATTTTAGTATAGACTATCAAGAATAAAATTTTCTTTGTAATGTACCTTATTTATTTTCAATAAATAAATAACACGATTGAAGTGATGATAATACTTCTTCCTGCATTCTGTTTATTTATTCATTTTATTTTATCTTATTTTATTAATATTATTTTTTTTTTTTTAAGATAAAGACCATTAAATTATAGCTTAAGAGGTTTAGAAAAATTTAAAGGTTACACCAGTTTTTATTTTATTTTATTTTATGCTATTTTTAATTGAATTTATTGCCAAATTAAATTGGCTATATTTCGTCTAGTGTTTTCAGAGAATTATTATTATTATTATTATTATTATTATTATTATTATTATTTTATAATTTCCTCTTTTTTAAACATCTTTTTGGGTGACAATTTCACTTTATTTATTATTTATTTATTTAAACTAATATTATGATTTATTATTTCGATCAATAAGACATGTTTTGTTTATTGAAAAAACTTGCCAATATTTACAATTACGATCTTCACAATTTTTACTTGCCCTTCCTTATGTAAGTTAAAAAAACGCGATCTCATATATTTTATGAAAATATTTTATTTTAACAGATAATAGAAACTAAATTAAAAACACTGTTTTTATTATAATAGTTTACATTCAATTATTTTTTTTAAATATAATTTCATATTTAGAAACAATTTTTTGAACGATATGTAAAAGGATGTCTTTCTACACATTGTTAAAACATTTAAACAATAAATCCAAAAGTTAAAAAATTTATTTTTCTAGCAATTTTACGTTCGTTATCTATTTCTGTTATTTTTTTTTTTCTTTCTATCTTTATTATTGAAGAGTTGTTCCGTTTTGTTATATTTTATTTATTGCATCTAAGAAAAAAGTTCCGTTCCCTAAATATACTTTCTTAATTGTTATCGATTATTCGTTCCGTGTTATGTGACAAACACAAGGTGGGATGAACATAAACGAAAAAACAAAATCCTTTACAGCGGCGCTAGGGATAAGCATTGCATCATGTTTTTCATTTTTATTAATGGCCCTCAAATTGCTTTCGATGCAAATTCTATCCCATTTTGTATCTCACAACTTACATTTTAAATTTGTTTCTTTTAATGTGTTTTTCCCTCTTCCGTTAATTTTTCTTTTAAAGTTATTTGCGATAGAAAAGAAGTTTTTTTTTTTTTCCCCTTTTATTTCAATTTTAAAATGAATTGAAATGTAATGTATTAACATAGATAAAATTGTTTTTGTTTATTTGAACTGTACAAAGTTACACTATTTAAATCGTATTGATTAGTCAAAGTCCATAAAAAGCGAAAAAAGTTCTTTTAAAGTAAGTAAATAAATGAATAAAAGCAAATAATGATGAAAAAAAAAAAAAAAAAAAAAAAAAAAAAGAGAAGAAAAATCTATAATCGATATTCGATTCGATTAAGTAGTTTTAAGTGAATGTATGTTATAACATAAAAATGATGAGTATATCTAAGCAATTTTATTATGTACTTACGTGCAATATAAAGTGTTATAGAGTGGTTCTCAAACTTTTTTTCTTTGGTACCTCACTACTTAATTTCTTCTAAAACCATCGTCAAACATCCATTAAAATAAAATAATTTACGTTTTATTTTATTATTTTAATCCATCGTAATATGCTTAGGAAAATTATAAATCCATTGCTTGTAAGATAACATTCAATTAATTAAGTGAATTAATGCGCATTAATTAATTAATAGGATAATTACATCAGTAATGTAATTAAATGCTTGTTGGTGCTTTTTTTTCTATAATGGACGACTTTTTTTTTTCTTTTTTTAATTATTATTATCCTGTTTTTTGTGAGTTTGCGGGCTTGTTTACTACTTTTTTTTTTTTTTTTTTTTTTTTTTTTTTTTACGTGAACTAAAAGCTCTTCGGGAAAAAAAAAAAAAAAACAATTAAAATAAATATTTTATAAATATTTGGTATTTCCATGCGTTAAAGTTGTTGTAATCTCTCTTTTTAATAGTTGAATTGTAATGTATTTATATTTATTTAATAATTATTGTTATTATTATAATAATTTGAGAAGAATAGTTTCATATTAGTTTTTATTCTGAAATGATATTTGATTGAATTAAGTGTCTAGTTAACGTAACTAATATGCATATAATGCAAATAAATCTAAAAATGATCGCCGTTTTCGCAGATCACGTATGTTCTTTTTTTTTTTTTTTTTCCCAAATTACAAGGATTTGCAATAAAAGTTCACAAATTTTATTACATTAAACTAAAACACTTTTTCTCATAATTGAGTAAACAGTTCTTTCATGATATATTAAACACTCTGTGTTCACTACTTTTGCAGATTAAACTTAATTATTATTTTTTTTTTATCTCCCTTCGAACACGCTTCCACTTTCGTCCTTTATACTGTATCCTGTTTTTAATTATACATCCCTCCTATTAAAAAAAAAAAAAAAAAAAAAAAAAAATTAGTTTTACTTTAATAAATATTGTTTTAAAGTTAAAAATAACTGTTGAATATAGTTTTTATAACCAATGATAGATTACCAATTTTCATGATTTTATTCAAAATTCATTTAAAATAATGCGTTTTGAAGAAAAAAAAACTGCACGCGTATCAGTGGCGAAGCGTCCATGGAAGCGATGGAAGCAGCGCTTCCCCTATTTAAGATTTTAAAAAAGTAATCAAGTAACGTCGCCTCGTTGAAAGACTGGATTGATTCTTCCTCTGTTTTTGGAAGCGCTTCCATAGTTTTCTGAATCACGTCTCTCCCCTGACGCCTATATATATATATATGTATATATATATATATATATATATATATATATATATATATATATATATATATATATATATATAATTTCGTGATGAAAAATACATAATTTCTGTGATAGAATTTTTTTATTGTATTTTTCGGTGTCATCGAGTAAAAAATCCGTAATTGAAACATTTTATGTAGTATTTTGGTTAGAGACCAGGGTAATTCACTTTAGGACTAAGTATTATAAATCAGCATTAAATTATTAGGAAAAAACCCTGAAACATAATTTAGGGATCTGTTCCGAACAAATGTGAGTCCTTTATTTATTTATTTTTATTTTTTTCATTAAAAAACAAACTTCTTAAAAAACATCCCCACCCATCTATATTTCCAAGTTCATTGCTTTTGAATTAAAATCAACTAAATTACAAAAAATGTAGAAATAATAAAAAATCCTGTTATATAATCTATATATGTTACATATCTATTTAAAAGTGTTTTAGAATGTTTGAATAAATTTAGAAGAAAAAAAATATCTACTATTAAAGAAGTGTAGTATTAAAAAAAAAAAAAAAATGAAATAAATAAATAAAATATTATTTTTAAAATAAAAATTTTAGAGGAATGTTAAAATGTTTCAGGTTCCTATACCCAGGCCTCTTGTGCTTAAATAATTATTGGAGACTCTATGAAGTGATAAAAATTCATTTGAAAGAGATTTAAACGTTACAAACTGAATAGAGATTAATTAATCGTAAAGTTCTGATTAGGGATGTCACTTTATAATGCGGAAATAATGTAAACAACTGGGAAAGACCAATGTGACATATCTGTGCGCATAAATTAAAACAAAATTTCAAGTTTGCTCTTCGTTAAATTTAGTTGAAAAATCTCAATTCAAAATTTCACCTCATATGTCGCCAAAGTAATGTAAATGGAATGTGCCGCTCATACGGTGTGATAGCTAACGTCCCTAATTCCCACACGGTAGGGCCTAGGTTCGAATCCCTGACATGGCATGAATGTGTTGTTCTTGCTGGGGATAGTGATGGCCGCCTACTGGGTGCTCCTTCACAAATGGCCATCAGTTCGACGACTTCCAGCCCAAATGCAGGTGGCAAATGCAGGGGCAAAAAGTCGTCGAAGCGTTGTTAAGTAAAATTTAAAAATTTAAATTCTGGTACCGGTCGATCATTAAATTAAAAAATAGATAGATGATTAAAAAAAAAAAAATAGTTATTTTATCGCACAATTCTGTTGAGATATTTTCAGAAATATAGATTTATCTCGCTTTTCCTAGTAAACACAACATGTATAATGTAAATATAATGTGTTATTTTAAAAATTATGTCTTTATTTTTTCACTTTCTTCTGGTACAAGTACGAAACTTTCAACCGGATTTCAATCAAAACGGATGATATTCATTGAGTTTTTAAAAAATACAAAAGAAAAAAAAAAAAAAAACGAGGAAAGAGGAAAGAAAGAAAAAACTGTAAAGTGAATGTATACTATATCATAAGTGTAAGGAGGAAAAAAAGGTTTTTCTATTTCATACATTTAAAACTTGTATAGGTTTTTTCTTTTCTTTTGATAACACATGTACATCGTGTGTAATGTACGATTAATTCTTTTTGAATTAATTTACACATTTTCTCCTCATACAAGTGCCGAGCATATTAATCAGATCGCAATTAAAACAGATGATGTTTATTGTATTTTTAAAAGGTGAGAAAAAACTTTTAATGAAGGTTTCTTATATCATAATTATTAAAAACGATTAAAAAAAAAAAAAGGGGTTTTTCCATCAAACTTATTTAAAAATGTAACCAGTTATTTTCGAATTATATATACATATTTTCTCTTTCGATAACATACACATTGTGTGTAATATAAAAATAAAGTGTTATTAAAATAATAATAATAATAATGTTAATTATTTATAATTTTCTTCTCATACAAGTGCTAAACTTTCAACTGTAAATGTTGTAATAAAAAATTATTATACTTATTGAGTTTTCAAAAGGTAAGAAAAAAATTGTGAAGGTTTATTATATCATTCAATGTTAAATGACTTTTTATAAGTTTATTGTTTGGAATTTCTTTTTTAATCGTTCTTTTAAATATTTTGATGAATTGCTTGTCAGCATCTTATTAGTGGCTTTCTTTTTCACAGTTAAAAACTGTTTTAGCGAACAAGAAATTACTGTTATTAAAGAAAAATTATTCAAGAAAGTAATGTCGAGAAGATTTATTTTTATTTTTATTATCCTCTTTACGATTAGTTCATTGATTTCAAAAGTGCGAAAAACTAATCAACGTATTAAACAAAAAACTCGCTTCTTTCGTTTTCTGTATATATTTTTCTTTTTTGAAAAAGTCAGTATTAATGATAATACTTAAAATTTAATTGATAAATATACTAAAAGTATAAATGTATAAATAAAAATTCAATATCAATATGTTCTAAACTTGATAAAATATAACTAATAAAAATATTACTAAAATATATTTTAAAATATATATTACTAAAATATATAAACTAATAAAAATATTATTAACAAAATTGCTATAAAACTCAAATATTTTAAAGAACGTTTAATATTATTTAAACACTACAGTAATATTATTTAAACACTACAGTATTTAAACATTACATTATTTAAACACTACTATGAGTATGTTTCAGACGCTAAACGATTATTCAAATATCCCAGAGCCTCCTTTCGATATATTTTATTTATGCTAATTTGCTTTCTAAATTTATCCGGTGCCTTTTTTTTTTTTTTTTTTTTTTTTTTATTTGGCGTTTTTTTATTTATCTTAAATGTAATAAAAAAATGCTTTTTATTAATTATAACATTAAAAATATTCAATAACTTGTTATTAACTTAAGAAAATTATATTATCATATTTATCGTTATAATACAATTTATAAATATTATTAAAAATAATTATTTAACTCATAGATGTTATCTTATAATATATTTTTAATGTGTGTTAAACTTGATTTTATAATTTATTATATATCAATAATATTAGCTGTATTTAAACTCAGAGAATGATACTAATTATAAAATTTTACAAAAACGTCGATAAGATTATTGTTTTATTTTATTTTATTTTTTTCCATTGATTTAAATTCCTATAATGGTTTTCTTAGCAAAGTTTTAAATATACTAAACCAAATATATAATTTACAATTAAGCATGATGTATTTTCTTTAAAAAATAACTACTTAAAAAAAGAAAGAACTTTATATCTTTTTTAAATTAAAAATAAAAATCTTTCTTTCATTCTTTCGCCTTCAGCTTTTTTTTTCCTTCTTCACTATTTAGAAAGACTAATTTTTCACTTACTTATTCGTAAAATATTAAAAAAACAAAACAAAACAAAAAAAAAAAAAAAAAAAAAAAAAAAACTTTCTGCCTGTTTTTTATTAAATGATCATAAAAAAAAAACAGAAAAAGATGTATTCAAAAAAATTTTAGACCTCTAGTTTTTGATTGATTCACACGTTTTGAAATGTGCTGAATAGGATTTTGTGATTTGACCATTTGTAGAAAATGTCTGTCAGTAAGTCTGTGTATCTCTGTGTGTGTGTCAAATATTTTGTGGAACGCTTTATCTCATGAACCAACGGACAAAATTTAACATTTACATTTAATTGGTTCCTAGACGAAAATTATCGAAATTAGTTTATCGCGATCATTTTGTCTTTGAAATTCATTTTATTTAGAAAAATCTGTGAAAAACTCCCATTTTAAATAGCATATAAAATCGCCTATATTTGTAATTTGTATAATTATACAACGTAATTTTCAGGGTGTTGCATTTCCTGTATCAGATAATGTATTTCTCTAAATGGAAATTAGACAAAAAATTTGTACATCAGTTTCAATATTATGAGGCATTAAAAGTTTTAAAGGAATTACATTCCATAGATTTTAACAAATTTTGCTTAATCTCGGCCGATTTATATGGATTTTATAATCACTTAGTGAATTGTTCTAATCTTTTCGTGAGAAACGTTCTCGCTTCACTAAAAAAAAAAAAAAAAAAAAAAAAAAAAGAATAAAACTGCAATTTAGATTTTATTTTGTTTTGTTTCAAAGTGGATTCTATTAATACTGAAAGATATTTGAAATCTCAATTTTCTTCTCCCCTCGCCCTTCCCCCTTACTCTCTCACCGTCATCGATGCATATTGTCTTTAGTTACCGTTAGCGTCTAATGGTCTCTAAATTGCAGCCGATACTAATTTTGTCCCTCACTCCCTTCCACTATATCTCCCCACAAAAATTTTTCGACAAAAATATTTCCCTCCTAATACACTTCTTTATTTTTATTTGCTAAAAAGAAAGATGATGAAAAAAATGCCTGCATCTTCTTTCTTTCTTTTTTTTTCTGCAATAGATTAAGGATTTATAAAAATAAAAGAAACGTACGAAGTTAGCGAGAGAAAATGCTCCCAAAATAATGAAAGCTTCTAGCGTTGTTTATTTGTTTTTAATACCACATAATTACTGTCTATACCCCCCCTGTCTTAATGTACTTCCAATCTTCTGCGTTGAACGGAGATAAAATGAAAAATAAAAAAAATATATATAAAGAAAAATAAAGTAAAAAGTAAATAAAACTGAAAATTTTCATGAGGCAATGTAAAGTGGTGAAAGTCATTGTTTGTGGGAGAGAGCTTTTAGCTGAGAATATGCGCGTTTGTTTTAAAACCACCTCCCTGATGCTTTAAAAAGTATCTTTAAATATATTTCCTTTCTGTTTAATGGCTTCTTTTTAAATGAAACGCTATTAAAATTTCATAATAATCGAATTCTATTGATCAGTCATTGCTTTGAATGCTTTTCAGATTAAAAAAATATTTCCTACCAGAAAAGTTCTTACATCCAAATTTGTTTCTTAAGTGGTTCTCAGACTAAGGCGAAAGTCTTCGTAAAGAGATTGTCACGACTACTCAAGAAATTTTTGCCCAAAAAAAGATTCTTTTAACATTATTTTGAAATTATTAAAATTATATTACTTATTATAATTGTTAATGCAAAATATCTCTTTAAATTTTATGTTCAATTTTTTTGCAAAAAAAAAAAAAAAACTATTAAAAAAAATGAATAAATTATGCTGAAAAGAATAAGAAAGTAACCCGTAAAGATAAATATAAGTAAAATTGTTCACGTCATTATATATATATATATATATATATTCTTTCATCGTCTTTTTATCTTTGATTCATACAATTTTTTCGAAATAAGTTCATATATTTAATGCAAAGTTTAACATATTTCCTTACAGTTTAATGCAGTATATCTTTTGTAAATTATCATGAGATTACAATGATTATTATTATCATTATTATTATTGTTATATTATTAAAATCAGTGGGTGGTTTTAAAGTTTTTTTTATTTACCTGTATTTATTTATTTGCAGTATATAGTTCCAGTTCGTTAATTATAATTTTCTCATCAATGCGTTTTTATTATTGTTCAAGAAATAAGTTATACATCTTTAGAAGTTATATATTTGTGCTCCATGTTAAATTCGGTTTTGGGAAAGATTATTTGTGCAATCAAGACAAAAATATCCGTTTTTTGTTCGGAAGTACTTTAAATCTTTGTAGTGCATTATTTTATTAATTGTTCAGCAGAAATTTCATTTTATGAAGATTCGTGAAGAATGATCAAATGCCAAGATTATCCACAAGAAACAAAAATAGAGATATCTCGGAATAGTGTTATTAAAGATATGAAAAAGATCTGCAAACTTACTTTACGATGAATCATAAAACCTCATATTCCCTAACAATGTATGCAGAACAAAGTGACAATAAAGAAGAATGCCTATCCATAACAAATTCTTGCAACTCCAAAGAAGGAACAATTATAAACTTATAGTTTAAAAACATTCAAAAGCTGAAGAGGTTTTTCTTCAGGAACTTACAATTCTTTAGAGAGTATATACGAGTAAATAGTAAGATTTCTAACTACCATTGGATACTATACGATACACCCGATCTTGCAATGAAACTGATACATAATAATAATTAAAAAAAAAAAAAAGAATTAAATATATAATAGCATAAATATAATATTCATTACAAAACTAATATATTTTGGCTAAAAATAAAAATATATCTAACAATATTTTGTTCCCAATTTACCAAGGCCCGATTTAGAAAATACTGGAGCATAGGTATACCATAGCCTCCTAAACTAGATGCTTGTCGCGTAGCTCGGAAACATGGCAGCAGTTGAAGCGATAGGCAGCGCTACCTGGTACAGATTGCGCGATTTTTTTTATTCAACAGCCACCAACAATTTTTTAAAGTGAGATATGATACACATAAAATTCGAATAGGAACGAAGAAACGTCGATTTTATATATCATATATCACTTTTTTAAATTATTGGTGGCAGTTGAATAAAAAAGTCGCGCAATCTGTACCAGGTGGCGCTGTCTACCGCTTCAACTGTTTCCAAGTTTCCGAGCAACTCGACAGGCATTTAGTTTAGGAGACTATGGGTATAGAATTCGGATGAAGGGGCCACTTTCATACAGGGGCCGTTAAATTTGTCGACGTTGAGGTTGTAGTTCTTCTGTCACTTTTAGCCATTAAGGCTCATTCGACCAGAACATTCTGTTTAAAGTGGATTCCGAACCATTCCGAACAACCTGGCCGGAACCGGGTTTCGGAATCCGCACCTGACAACTGACGCTAGATTACTAATCACTCCATTAGCAGACGGACATGTTAAATTTGCGTTTCAAAAAAAGTGATTATATATGTATATATATGCATGTATATCACACCTGTCAATTTACTAATTGATATTCCGGAAGATTATTAGAACTCGTCTAATTTTTCCACACCACTTTATTTTTAGAGAAATTTTCTTCAAATATGATTGCGATTACTTAGAAGAAAAATACTTTAAAAAAAGACTGATGTGATAAAAGGGCGGGTACTAACAATTTTCCGGAATATTAATTAGTAAGTTGACATATGTATGATATATATATATATATATATATAGATAGATAGATAGATGAAAGGGACAATTTTCCGAGAGAAAATTTTATTAACCATCTGACTGCCTTAGAAAAGGCATAATTGTAATATAGCTTTTACGGTACATTTCTGCAAGGTACCAAAACAAAGGTTATTTCTTCTTGTCCTTAATTACATAACTACAGGGCTGCCACAGGAGACCTTTTTTTATTAATAAATAGTACTAACATACCGCTATTTCCAAAAATAAAATTTATAATATATTTACGCAGGTAAATCTGTACTTATAGCTTGCATAAATTTATTATAAAATTTATGTAATGGATATAGTGGCACAAAAATATTTTTCAAAGAAAATGTCGCCTGTAGCAGCCCTGTAGCTATGTATATGAAGATAAAACTTATGACTATTATGTGTAATATTCATACTTTATTCAAGGGAAAAAAAAAAAAAAAAAAAAAAAAAAAAATGCGGTGGTCAGAAGGATTGTAACTTTTCTAAGAATTCATTTTGAAGAAAGTGTCTTAAATTGTCCTTCTGAAATTATCTCCTGAATTATACAAATATCATTTTTATGGGAACCTAAAATGTTGGGTCTCCTAGATTCGGCTCTATTGTTCCTAATGGAAAATAAGCGTTTGTCAATTACTACAAGATCGTTATTCATTAGTTTTGTAACCTTTTACTTTTCATTTAATACATCAGCAGGCAGCAGGCTATAAAATTTGCAAATTGTAAATTTTTAAATTAAGCTATAATAATTTGACAGTAAGGAAAATCACGATTTTGCGCTATTTTCTCAAACAATAATGGCTAAAAAAAAATATTTTGATGTTTCGATAAAATATCTCAATATGCGATTTCTGTTATTAAATTCAGTTTTTAACTTACATTGACGGATATATCCGTTCACTCTGTGCTGAAGTTTTTTTTTTTTTTTTTTTTCCTCACAATGCACTTATAATAGAAAATTATATAATTATGGATTTTCATCTTGTTTTTGAGCTATTAAGGTTATAAATAATAGTCATAAAATTTATTTTCAGGTGCATAGTGTTATTTTTAAACTCAATTTGAAACAGGCATTATTTTCGCACATTGTAAGAACTGTGTAGTAAGAACAACATTGCAGTTTTACACTTTTCAAAGGAAGTCAGACTGTAAATATTACTGAGCATGTTATAAATCGATTTATTATAGTTTTTATTTTTATTATAATTTAATTACTGTAGTAGAGTTATAAAATTTTGCATGCGTATGCATTGAAATATATCAATACAGAGTATATTAAAATTTATCGAAAACTCTTTAAACTTAAAAAATAAATTAAATTTTAAATTTTAAACAATTTAAAAACCTTAAAATACAACGCGTATGCGGTGAAATATGAAAATGTTATGTTTATTAAAATTTCACAAAAATAATTTAAATAATAATATATATATATATTTATTTATATATTATTTATTTTTGAAAACTTTATATTGCTCTTTACTAATTAGTTTTTAGTCCCAACTCTCCTCGATTTTATATTGTTATATTTTAACAATATCTTCAAAAATTATTTGTTTATTGATTGATAAGTTAACTCAAAAAAAGGAAAGAAAAACATACTTTTGAATGCTGGAATTTCATGCAATTTCTTAACTTTAAAACATAAAAATATTCTTTAAAAAGTTAATTATTAACCAATACACAAATACTAAAATATATTCAAAACGTACTATAAAATTATAATAATATAAAATCGAGGGGGAAATTAAAAACCATTTATCATGGAGTATTTTAAAGTTTTTAAAGTTCATCATTCCCTAAACATATATATTAAAAAAAAAAAAAAAAAAAAAAAAACTCTACACATATATATATATATATATTTTTAACTAGGTATCCTCGATTATGTAGTCACAATCGGGAATGCGTTTCGTAAAAACATCAAGAAAAATCCAAATTTGGAAAACAGTTACAATTTTCTTCGTTAAGTTGGCCGAAAAATATAATCGGAGAAGAAATCCCTGATGTGTTTATCAAATGTATTTTGTGTCCCCCCCCATAAAACATTTCCGTTACATCTAAATGCTAAATGAATTAACTTAGTTTATACGTAAACCCGTTTCATACCCATTACTTCGACATTTCCTTTAGGAATTTCTAAAACACTCCTTCCACAACCCCTTGTGGGAAATAGGCGTTACGGGCTCATCTAGCTTTTACGAACCGTGAAGTGCCTGACTTACGCCACTGTCCTGCCTTGAGTTTGCCGCCACGGAGTAATACATAAAAGAGAAATAAGCGTTTTTACCTCCCCGTTGCGATTAAGAAGATATTGACTGACGGTGGTCTTTTAGAGAACAAAATAAAAATAAAAATAAAATGAAAAGAGGGAAACAATTCCCTCATTTTGCATATTATTCATTTGGGGAAAGGACATCTCCTTTCTCCTCTCCATCTTGTAAAGTGGAAGCGCAGCGAATAATACGGATTATTAAATGACAACAAAATAATTCTTAAATAACTAGTTTGGATATCGCGCTCCGACGGTGTCATAAAGTGTCTGGAGATTGGCAAAACTGTTCTCTGTCTATTAGCAACAAACTTTACGAGTTTGTTGTTTAATGTTTAGTTCGCAAGTATCTAATTTGGGTGGACAAAAGTCATGTTCTGTATTTACTTGTTCTCAAGTTATTACCTTTAGGGAATTCGATGGGAAGATATTTGTTGAAACAATTGTATATCTATTATTGTAGCAATAGTGATCGGTATTATTTTATTGGTAATAATGTTTAAATTAATATTTAATTAAATAAATGTAGTAGTTAATTTAAAATAAAAACTTCTTTGTCTTGTAAAGTGAAAAGGTAGCGAAGAATATGGATTTTTAAAAACTACAAAACAATTTTTAAATATAGTCACTCCCAAGACTATCTGTATCTGATTATTGCCCCCCTTGACTAATTAATTATATCTGACTTAAAGGCTAACGCGAAATTTTGCGTTTACATTTTGAAATTTGTACTCAAAGTACAGTGTGATTATGATTAAAGTTTCGATTTCAAAGTACTATAATTTTAAATGCTCAGAATGACTTAATATTTTACCAGAAAAATCTTGAGGCGATGTAATTTTGTTTAGCAAAGGTAGAAAAAAGAAAAAAGAAAAAAAAAGTCCCAAAATTTGTCGTTAATCATCCGTAAGGTGTTTATTTCATGACACTCTTGTCACTATGACTGTTTTCTTTGTAAACACGCATTGTTATCTTTTTGCTAGCAAAATTGTCGCAAACTTTTGGATTCTATTGTTTCTTGATATTCTGTTGTATTGCTAACAACATTCTTGTGTTTCATGAACCCATTTAGGCGTTTCCCCATGAGAGCGCCATCTATAGGGACATTTTAGAACTACTTTTTTCCTTCCACCAAACAAAATTCCATTGACTCACGATTGTTCTGGTAAAATATTAAGTCACTGTTAGTTTTAAAATTTTAGTGTTTTGAAATCGTAACTTTAAATGTAACCACCCTGTACATTTCCTTTTGTTTTGTAGCCGTAAATTCCATTTATTTTTAACTAAAACAAAGTTTTCTTTTGAACAAGATTTTAAAATCTTTTCTTTTGATCATTTTCTGTTAGCATGAATGTGAGGAAAACGAATAAATTCTTTTCTCACAGTGCATTCAAAATTGTCAATCATTTGCAATTTTTTTTTTCCAGTGCAGTCTTAATAACAATGTGCTTATCAATATAGAAAGGTTTTTTTTTTTTTTTTTTTCTGCTTCTTTCCTAATCCTTCGAAAAATATCCTGATTAGTTTTTATAAAAAATATACGAAAAGTATAGGTACATAACATTCTTTTTTTTTTTCAGTGCATCATTATTTATAATTATGTAAGTATATATATATTTTAAACCTTTTCAAACATTGCAAAAGAAAAAACCAAGTATCACATGAAGAACTAGAAAGAACGTGAATCTAAATGACTATTTAACAAAAACTAAAACTAAAACTAAAATAAAGTAAATCCATGAAGCAATTAATTTACAATATTGAAATTCTAAAAGTTATAATGATGTAAAAAACAATGCAAGAAAAGGAAATTCAAACAAACATGAAAATAATATTTTTAAAAAGCAACAATACATGAAAGTTGCGCAAGTTTCAGCATGACAAATCAAGTCTTAGTAAACTTAATTAAATAATTAAGAAATTACCAAACAAGGGCACACTCAAAATAAGAGATTATAATGTGCAATATGCATCATTCTAACTCTATTGAATACGGAAAGTATGCTCTCATGAAAACTTTTTTTTTTTTTTTTTTGAAAGAGTAATGAGTAAGAATATTCACATTATTTCTTACTCATTATTTATCGTTATTATTTTACGTTATATATTAACACATATTAATTACACATTAATTGAAAATAAAAAAGCTTATAATCGAGGACTTTTTATGTATGAATAATTCCATTAAAATCTTTGATTAGACTCTTTTTATTTTAAAATTAATGTGTAATTGATAAATGTTAATATAAACTACAAAATAATAGTGATTAAAGTTACTATTAAACTAACTGTAATAACAGTTTAAAATAGTTTTATTAATTCTTTGATTATATGTTTTTTTTTTATTTTTTTATTATTGTGTAATTAATATATGTTTATATAAACTATAAAATAATAACGGCAAATAATGTCTGTTAAACTAGATGTTATTAAACTATAAATTGTAACTATTAAACTAATCATAATAACAGTCTAAAATAGTTTGTTTAATAATTTAACTTCAAGAAAAAAGAGGCCGAGAAAGAGAAAGTAAATATATCAATATATATCTATGTAATATACATTTAAGCATATTTCACAACGATTTAGATCTTTTTCCCTCTTTCGAGGAGGCTTTATAAATCCACACTTCCTCCCCTTTATAAATATCATTTCCTGTAGTTCCTCAAACTTTAATTTGTGTTCTCCTGGAGATGCGGATAACTCTCTCATAATTCTAGCATCTGTTCTTTTGAATCTGAAGAGAAAATCTAGGTAGAAAGCGAGTAACTTGATTCAACTCTTGCGGTTTTCTTCTTAATATTTCTTTTACTGTTATTTTGTAGAAACCTCGAGATGAACTATTAATTGTGACCTTCCTTCTTAATGGTGTTTTAAGGGATCTTGTTGGAACCGCAGGAATCTGAGGACATGTTAATATGAATTTATTTTTCTTCCTTGGTTGATGTATTGACAAAAAATTACTTAGATACATGATACATCGTATTGTTGTCTGAACGCTGCTATGGTTTTCTTTAGGTATTAAAAGTATTATAAACAGTTTTGATATTATCATATTTGGATTTTTTTTTTTTTTTTTTTCTTTGTTCTGACTTTTCCCACTTCTGTTGAAACAGATATAACTTATATTGCTCTTTTAGTCGAATGAAAGATAGTTAAAATAATATTTTTCCGAATTATTACTGATTCTGAAATATCCATTCTTAAAGTGATTGGTATCCGAATTTGCTAGCAAAAGGTAAGCGATCTTAGGGGAAAAAAAAAAAAAAGGATTTAAAAGACGAAAATTATTATTATTATTATTATTATTATTATTATTTTAATGTAGAGTACATATTTGGCGAATACTACTGCAAGAAATAACAACCCCTTCAAATTAAATATATATACACATTATCCATTTTCTAATCAATCTATTGAATTAAATTACACAAACCACGGCTTACTTATTCCGTATGAAAAAGCCAGAAATCTTAATCAAAAATGCAGAAATAAAAAACAGAAAAATAACAAAACGGGAGTTTATGTAACTTGAAAAAATACAGCTACGTACAAAAAATGATGTTTAATAAATGATATTAATAGTGGAACAATATCGTATAAAGTCAAAAATTAACGAACACTATTTTTATTTATTTATTTATTTATTTATTTATTTATTGTTATGTTTTCACATGTGTGTGTGTGTGTATTTGAAAATGAATGTTTCTCAAAAAAGTCCAATTAACTATAGCTTATCGATTAAATGTCAAATTATTATGTTTATTACATTCGTTTCCTATCTAAATTTCTATTTTAAGACCGATATTCTTAACATTTAAATTATTGTCTCTTTTACCTCCAAATTTACTGAGATTCCTTTTTACGTATTTGTCAATATAATACAATGTGGTAATTAAATGTTTGTAAAAAAAAAAAAAAAAAAAAATAAAATAAAATAAAATAAAAAAGTATAATAAAATAAAACTCCTATTTTGCATAAAAATCTTCACGTTATTATGACCGTTATAAAAAGACCTTAGTTCTCTTTTAAGCTACTAAATTGCGTGTTTCCTTTTTATGCGCATATGGAAATCTAAGATATAAGAAAAAGAAGAATAAAGGAAAAGGGGAAAAAAAAAAAACATACTCCCACAAAACTAAACACCCCGTACTAATACCGCTGAATAATTAGAGGATTCTGGAAACGGACTAGGTCCATTTTATTTACTAAATTCGTATCTCTTCTCAGAGCGCGCACCGGAGCTTTAAAACCGATATTACAAAGCACTTTTCCAAGCATCTCTTCGTCCCCCTTTTTTTAATCTACTTCTGCCCCTCCCGTCCCCCTATTCTTTTAGTTTTTTTTTTATTTCATTGGACCCCATATACTTTAAAGTAAGACAATGACTTTCCTGATTGCTCCGTACGATCATCAAAGTTGCTCGGATAAAAACCAAAATGAAGCCAGAACAAAAAAAAAATAAAGAAGAAAAGTTGAAGAATATAAAATAAAGTGGTGTACAGGTAATCAAGCTTAAACCGTTCTGTCTTTATTTTTCCTGGAATTTTTTTTTTTTTTTTTTTTTTTTTTTTTCATTTCTTTTTCCTCTTTTAAACTTTTCCCAATAGCTGGGCAGTTTCTTTCCCTCCCTCATAATTTTTTTTTTTTTTCGTATTTATTTCTTTTGGACAGAAAAAGTGCTCGCTAATCACTTCTGGATTTGACCACCAGAAGGCGCTATTAGATAACTCATAAAAAGTAACGTTTTATAATGCAAGGATCTTCGTTTAAAAGTAATACATCCCGACCATAATTTCTACATTATTGTTGAAAGTGATTAGTTTCCCAAGGAAAAAGTCTCAAATGAATTGTTTCGAACTTAAGTTGGAGTTTCATTTATTATGAAGTAGTTCTAACTTCTTCCTGCCGACACGTGTTTTCTTTGGAAATATCTCGAAATTAACTTTCAATATATATATATATATATACATTCTTAAATGAGCAGAGAGGGTTTTCCGTTTGGCAATTCCATACTTATTCTAAAGTAAATTAAGCAATGTTCGACTCTTGGGGTATGTATTTCATCTGTGGTTCATACGAAGTACTATCCTACTAAATTGTCGAATTTTCGATTAAAAATTTAAATTATTAAGTACGGTCTAAAATATATAGTGAAGTAACACGAAATTACTAAAGTATAAGATATTTTTCAGACAAAAAAAGGGGGGAACTCCAATTGAATGTTACATTTATATAAAATATCATGACGTTCAACCCATGAGAAGTATATGATTGTAATATTATTCTATTCTTGATGACCGATTCACTGAAAAAGAGAAATAAAAAGAAAATATAATAGTAAAAACACCAGACAAGCTGAATTTGATTGATTTTTAAGTTACCTAATCTTTTCGTATCTATAATTTTATTTTATTTTTGTGGGGTAAGAGTTAATATCCATGATATACGACAGGGTATCTTTTTAATTATTACTAAAATGAGATCGAGATAGAAACTTAATTTTTATTTGTAATTTTTAAAACTTCGCTACATAGTCAGCATCTGAGCTTGACAAAAGTTCCGATATCTTACGAGCCAGGAAAAATTTCTCGGAGCCAGAGACAGCGAATTATTTCTATGACAATACTCACGGCAAAACATAGAGAGGTTAAGGAAAATATTTCATTATTTTATAATTAATGAAGGTTATTCATTACTTTACATTGAATAAATGAACTATTCAGCGAAAATTTTAAACTAAGGAAAATTGTAAGAAAATAACTGATTTTGATTTATAAATATAAAGACAAAAACATATTATGCGGGGGAAATAAACCACTAGATGAAATATTATTTTTACCTTTAATATAAACATCACGTATATCTAAGAATGTCTGAGTTTTGGCTTTAAAATACTACTTGTCTATTGATTTTTATGGACTGAAATTTTCGAAAAAGGATCAATTTAAATTGATGAACATCATGCCATTAATATTTTCTTGCTTTAAGTTCGAACAGAGTTTGTTTTTGATAGTACTCATGATGCTCGACCTTGTTCACACAAAGATACTGACATAGAAATTGTCAGTTTAGTAGTAAGGTTTGTTAAATATATATATATATATATATATATATATATACATATATATATATATTTTTTTTTTAATTGTAGTTTTCCAGAAAATTTAAAAATACTCGATATTGTTATATTTCAATGCATATATGCAAGATTTCATAATACTAAGTCAATCATTCACACATACAAACAAAAAACTCCTCCCCCCCCCCAAAAAAAAAAAAAAAAGAAAGAAAGAAAGAAAGAAAAAAGGAGTGAAAAAAGTAAAGTAAAGTTTAAAAATAATAATAATAATAGATAAATAACATGTATATATATATATATAATCGATTAATCTATGTTTGCAAGGCTTTTATTTTTAATTTCAATAATTTGTTGGCATCTTCCTATTCTCCAGTTTTTGTAAAAGTTTTACATGTGGCTACTCTGCTTTTTTCTAGTTTTCTCTATGGATTCCTTGATGATTTGATTTAATAATTTAATTTCTCATTCAAATTGGTTTTGCTGCTTCGATCGGGGCTGGAAAAATATATATTGCTATGATTAGCTATATTGTTTTACGAAATCGATGCAGCTTTCACAGCTTTAGGAAGTACATGCCCCCTGACGAGTTTTTGCTTCTAATTTTAAGCATTTTTATCCAATTATTGTTTCCGTGGTCCTTTAGTTATTTTCTCTGTCATTAAGTTTAGTGGTCTTTTTTTTATTATTATCATTCATGTCGGCGTAAGTAATTTAAATTGTTTCTGTCTCTTATTGTTTCTTAATCTGTATCGTAACATTTTTGTGTCAGTGTTACCTATAAACCTATAAGTTAAAATGAGTTCTATTTTTGTTGTGTTGGTATTGTTTTGTATCTGTTAACTGCTAAATTTTAAGGTTCAATTTTCTTACGACATCTTATATATATATATATATATATATATATATATATATATTACATTTTTAAAATGTTCAAAGAACGTTTTTTAGACCATTGTACGAGCGTATATACAGAACGTTTCAGTAGAACCAATGGTGATGGTTACACGTGTGCAGGTACTGTACTATTTGACGTCTTCAAGATGGACAGATAGTACAAGACATACAGGCCAGATAGACACGTACAAGCTAAACGTTCTTAGAACGTTTCGGTGCTACTTGAAATAATAATTAAATCTTTGAAGTACAGTAGATAGAGCCTCGCTTATCCAAGGTAATGTGGACCGAGGTACCTCGGATAATCGAAAACTCCGATAAAACGGATTCTGCTGTAAATCGAGGGGAAACATACGGTAAAGTTTAAAATAAATTAAAACGTAATCGATGAAGTAAAATAATACATTTATTACAAATTTAAATGTAATCAGTTAAAAATGCAATACAGTACATGCATACATAAATTATAAAAAACAGTACTGTATAGTCAAATTTGTCAAAGTTTTTCACGCCATTTGTCAAAGGCCACGCCTCCACCGGAACGTAGCATTTTTGGGATTACTTCGGTTAACTCGGAACTCGGTTAATCGGGGCTTGGATAACCGAGGCTCTACTGTGCTCACTTGTTGAATGTGGGAATGTGCATACATAATTTCTTAAAATTACAGTATCCTGAAATAAAATAAATCAACATTAATTGTTGTAAATTACAACTTTATGTACATAAGGGTAAATTAATGATATACTTAATAATATAATTAATATTAATAATATAATTAATATACATAATAAATTTTATATAAATATATCGATTATTTCTTAATAATAATTAAAACTTGATTACACACTACGTATTTCTTGTTTAGACTTTGTAAACAATTCAACTTTCATTTATGAAATAAATGTATGCACTAACCAAAAAATATTTATTGTAATATGAAATATTTCAGGAAATATAAAAAATATTAATTTTCTTTCGTTCAGGAAGATAAATAGTTTAGAATAATCGTAAAGAAAAATATACCATGTATATATAGAAAAAATACTTGAAATTTAATTAAACTATTCAGTCAAAAATAATTTACATTGTCATTGAATCATTCTTTTATATTTCTTGAAATGTTTTCAGAAATATAAAAGATGTTAATTATTTTTATCGTCCAATAAGGGAAATAGTTAATATTAATTGTAAAGAAAAGCCTCATAATATACAAGTTTATAAATAAAAATACTTGATGTTTAATTAAACAATTCAATCAAAAATTATTTGCATTGTATTATTGATAGGAAATGTTTCTAGTAAATGACATAAAATAGAAAAATGCCCTTCTTCTTATGCAAAATCATTATAAAACTTGTTATTTTTTTAATTGGATTTAATATTTTTTTTAATGAAAATTGACAATTTTCAAATGATTTCGATTGAAGCATCGTTAATTTTGTTTAATTATTTATTTTTAAAAACAAATAGTATCTTTAAAAATTGTTTTAGAAAAGTTAGGCAATGGTTTTTCACACCCAGTTTACTTGATAGCATAATTATCATCATAAACTTTTAATAGTTGTAAAAAATAGTACTACTTAAAAACGAATAGTAATGTTTTATCCAGCTATTTAAACTTTTGTATACTTGCGTACGGTTTTTTCTATAGTTTTTGCCCTTGGCTTTTTAGATGAAAAAAAAAAAAAAAGTCTTCCTTCTTTTGCAGAATCTACAAAAAAAAAAAAAAAAAAAAAAAAAAATATTATTATTATTATTATTATTATTATTTCTGAAAATAACAAACAGTTGTGTCACAAAGTTCGTCAATTTTTAGTGAAAACAGTCAAATGTCGGAACACTTCGGATTGATACATCGTTATTTTTATGCAGTTAGACACTTTTTTCTTTTTCCTAAAGGAGTAACACTTTTTAAAACTACTTCAGAAAGACTATGTGTAATGTTTTTCCGCACCTAATATGCTTGATGTTAGAATTATCATCATATATTTTTAATCGTTATAAAGGTTGGTTAGTATTACTCAAACACAACTCACTATAATCTATCCAGATATTTTAAAATTTGTATACTTATGCACGCTTGTGTTGCCCTTGATGTTTTAGTTGGGGAAAAACGGCTTCCCTCTTTTGCAGAATCTGCGCGAAACCACCGTTAATTTTTCTAAAAGTAACTGTAGTGTCATTAGCTTTGACGTTTTTTAGTGAAAACTAGCAAATTTCACGGCGATGTTCAATGTCATTCTTTTCTGCATTTTACGTGCTTTTTCAAAAGAAGTATTGTTACAGAAAAAAAAAACCTTGACGGGGGTATTAATCCCTGAAGCCATAACTGAGATGTAAATAACTTTTGTGGAAATGATTGTGCATGTTAGTGTGTGAAAAAAAAGAAAGACTGATTTAAATACGCGATAATGCCACAAATAGCTATCGACAAACTTAAGCTGGAATGAAGCCCCTGCCATGCTTATCCGGATAAATCGAAGGTGAGGGAGTTAAAAAGATACCAAAAACAGATAATGGACATGTGAATGGAAGTAAAAAGCATCGTTAGCGAAGAACTCGGAATGAATTCATGTTGCGCTTGGTAGAGAAGAATGCCAAACATTGATAAATGCCGTATCAGTTTAAATCAACGTGATCGGTTAAAACTGATTAACCATGTAAAAAGTGAACAATCATCATTTTCCTTTAATGTCCTTGGCTGAAAGTTATCTATATGATTTTTCATTAAAGGCAGAAAACGTCCTTTGACACCTATTCAAGTTCTTTGCCATATTGTCTTAATTATTTTACATGTTTGATACATTTTGTTTCTTCTTCTTCTTTTTCTTTCTTTCTTTTTTTTTTTTTTAAGGAAGAGAAAATTACTCTTTGTTCAGTTTTATTTCTCTTTTAAAAGTTAAAAGTATTCTTAAAGTAGAATTCAACCACAATTGGGTTTTATTATTCAAAAGAGCGAATGGTAACCCATAATTTTAGATGAACGTATGTTCATAGTATACACTGTAGACATCTCTATATTTTATATATATAAATGATTTTAAATTTTAACTTTAAATTGCATCCTAGCTGCTCAAAAAATACAAAATAAAAGCATGTAAGAATCATATGAATAAAATTAAAAGGCATTTCAGCCATGAAGTCTTATTTCATATAATATATTGATCTTGGGAAAGACCTTGTCATGCTTATCTGGATAAATCGTAGGTATGGGAGCTAAAATGATACCAAAAACAGATAATGGACATGTGAATGAAAGTAAAAAGCATCGTTAGCGATGAACTTGGAATGAATTCATGTTGCGCTTGATAGCGAACATTGATAAGTGCGTGAATCAATGTAATCGGTTAAAACTGATTAACCTTGTAAAAAATGGACAATCGTAATTTTTTTTTAAATATCCCTTGCAGATAGTTATCTATATACTTTTCACTGAAAAAAGAAAGAAAGGTCAAGTTCTTTGCCACATCCCTACAAATACGAGTCGTTGTTGTATCAACAAGTAATGGTTCGCGCGGTTGGCACTTGGTTCGTTGGAATAGTTCCAATTTGTCCAATTTTTTTTTTTTTTTTTTTTTTTTTTATTGTCCCCTCTATTGGCATTTTATTTGTTAGGGTAGCTGCGGTTGGCCCACTATAATGAACAACCTTATGAGCACAACAATAATCGATGTGTTAAAATTGCTTATAATGGCTTATTTCTAACAATTGAGTAACTTAATAGAAAATGTATAATTCTGTTATACGCATTGAAATATCATTGAGGGAGGATGTTCATTATTCGCAAGAAAGTATAAAAATCAGACCGTCGCCAATTGCCCATTGCGCAGCACTAGTGCGACGTAAAACCCAACCAACCAACCAATCTATACGTTTGATACATTTCTTTTATGAAGAAAGAGAGATTTATTTTGTGCATTTTTAACTTTCTCTTAAAATTCAAAAATAATTATAAAGAAAAATTCTCCTACATTGGCGCTCTACTTAGAGACAAAATACCTGACAAATGCCCACATATTTAAATCAGAGTGGTTGGGTTTGGATTTTTTTTACGTCGCACTAGTGCTGCGCAGATGAGCAATTGTCGACGGTCTGGGACACACCCATAGAGGTGGTCCGGAGACATGCCATCACAATTTTGATCCTCCACGAAAGGGATGGCTCTCCCGCTTCGGTGACCCCAGAGGTATATTTTTTTATGGGAACATGGAGGACACTGCGGCCACGACAGATTTTACGTGCACCAGCCACCATTAGTATACACGACGGTCTTTGGCCGGCTCGAGTACCGAACCCGCAATCTTCCAATTACGAGGCCGGCGCTCTACCGACTGGGCTACCGCGGCCCTTAAATCAGAGTGACCAGTAGTTTACAGTAAATTATATGCCTTTGATTTAAAAAAAAAGAGGGACGGGTTCTGATACTGTCTGTACAGAATGTATTTGTGTTTATAATTCTAATCAGTGAAAAATGTCCTAATCTTTTTTGTGCATCGCACGTATTTATAAAATTTACTCTTGTTTATTATTATTGTAATTTTTTAAAAAAATATGCAAATATTTATAAAACGTATTTTAGTTTATATCCTACATAGGGGGCGATGCCTATAAAGGTAATGAAAGATATCGTGCACGAAAAATCTTTAAATACATTTATCTTACAATTAAAAAGGGGAATGCCAAAAATGTAACATGCATACCAGTTATAGATCAGCATCATCAGTATTGATATAAAATTATAGATTTTTATTAAAAAAAGAAATGTCCATTTCTATATCAGTACTATAAGTATCCATAAACTTTACATTTAAAATGTTTTTTCATATTGCTTTTTTAAAGCTGAAAGTAGTTTATTATGTTTATTTTAATTTTTATTCGGATAAAGAGGTATGGTTATGATTCTAAAGATACAAAAATAGATAAAAATCATATCAATGAAAATAAAAGGTATCTTGAATGAGCGAAAAAAGAGCTCTGAATTTGCACTTTACTAAGTAAATACTGATAAAATGTACATAATTTAAATCAAGATGATTCATTTTTTACCAATTAATTGATTGCTTAAAGCACTTAAAAAATAAACTGAGTAATTATAATTAATATTAACAACAACAACAACAACAACAACAATAATAATTTAAACCTTTTTTTCTCTAAGTAAATACAGTTCGTCTAGTTAAACTATTTGACGTTTTCTATGTGTTATACCATAGCCTCCTTAACTAGATGCCTGTCGCGTAGCTCGGAAACTAAGCAACAGTTGAAGCGGTAGACAGCGCCACCTGGTACAGAATGCACGAATTTTTTATTCAACAGCCATCAAAAACTTTTAAAAGTGGGATATGATATACATAAAAGGCGAATACAAGCGAAGAAACGTCGATTATATATATCATGTATCACTTCTTTAAATTATTGGTGACAGTTGAATAAAAATGTCCCATAATCTGTACTAGGTGGCGCTGTCTACCGTTTCAACTGTTGGCTGGTTTCCGAGCTACTCAAGAGGCATCTAGTTAAGGAGGCTATGGTTATACATTTGTTTTGAATTCAAAAAATACCCTTACTGAAAAACGGGTTCAAATCCACATAAATTTTTCGAGCATGCCAGACATTTAAATGTTTATGAAATCAAATTTAGCACATAATCTGAACTTTAAAAAATATATATATAAAGTTAAATATTTTAAAATATTGCACTAATAGTAATTTATTTTCCAATTATTGTGAACGTACAAGTTCTACTTCAGCAGTTTGTACTGAAGTATTATAATGCATTTTACACATTCGGACCCCTCCCTCCTTTTTTTTCTAAGTGACGCTTATGTGTTATAATTTTTAATTGAAAGTAAAAAATGTTGTTTAAAAATACAAACAAATGCGGTTTGCTACCAGAAATGCCAAGCAATAAAGGATTATTAATATAAATATGTACGATCAGTTTCAAGTGATTATTTAAGATCCGTAAAAACTAAACTTATTTTTATCTTATCCTTTTTTTTTTTTTTTCTCCTTTTCTCCTTCGTCTTCTTCCTTTATTTAAGGAAACTTTGCTCAAAGATTATGCTTGTAATTGAAAGAATAACCATTTTAACTGTCGGTGTCATACTGTCTCAATACATTTCATAACCTTGATCCAAATTTTAAACAAAGGTTGCTTTACTTTATGAGCCTCCACCTCCCCCCCCCCCCCCCCACACACTTTTAAATAAATTAAAAAAAAAAAAAAAAAAAAAAAAAAAGAACCATAGTTAAAAATAAATAAATAAATAAAATATTTTGATAAATTTAAAAAATATTGCAAACTAAGAACTATAATTTATACTTAGAAAAGGCTATGTGAATCATGATAAGTACCCATTAATTTAAACCAAACTGAATATTTTAAATAAACAAAAAAAATTCTGTACCTGACTACTTTATATACATATATATATATTTATAAATAGTAAATTACTTATTTTTCTTGTGGTAGAATGAAATAACAGATCAATTCTTTTACTGTCATGTTTAGAAAATGAGTTATACATCCTTGACCCAATATTCTTTCTTTTCATTCAGAGAGATTTTAATTTTCTCGCCAAATTATTTGAAAACTTAAATTGCTTAAACTTTGTTATTTCACTGCGATAACTCATAAAAAGAAATGCTTAATTTTGTTATACTCGACAGTTCATCGATTAGCAACAGAATGCAGAAGTTAAAATATATCTATTAAAATATGTAGCTATTGTTCAAAAAGGAAAATGGGGCGTCGAAGCAATATATGATAGAATATGTTTCAGTAATAAATGTGCTGAGTGATAACTTAGAAATACATATCTTTAAAAAATATATGTGTGTTCTTAAGTGTTATACTTAAGTTATTTTGATACAATATTGATATTATATAGATCAAATTTCAAAGTTCGTACATAGACAAAGCTTTCTTATATCTCTTACAGACATCTTAAAAAAATTTAAAACAAATGTTCTATTTTTGTGGTTATTTGCACTCCAGTTATCAGTAAAAAAAATTATATATAACATATATATACTTTAAATATATATACTTTATCTTGCACTAATGTTTTAAAATATCTCTTTCTCATTATTATAAAACAAGTTAATCTCGTATGTATGTCCTTTTTTTTTTTTTTTTTTTTTTCTCTGATGGGGAAAGGGGCACGCAGAATCTTCGTAGCCAAGTTATGCTCGTCAGCCTAGTCTTTCGGAATGTTTTGTGCTTTTCTCCGAAATTCGCGCGATGACGGGAAAGGACCCAGGCATCCAGCCTAAGCCTTGGTCACTCCAGTAAATAACCGGACTTATGCTCTGCAAAACACCTACCTTTTAACAATAACAATATACCTAATACAGGGGTAACATCTTTCTATGTTTTGAAAACCGCTAATTTTTATTGTATTTTTTTCGTTATTGAATCGCAGAAATTCGATAATTAAATAAAATAAAGTTTATTGTTAAAAAAAAGGGGTATTCAAAATATAGCATGCTGCGGGAACTCCCCCCCCCCCCCTCCCAACCAATGTGAAATAATAAATTTAAACACTTTTATGCAAGAGAAGCTTACGCAGGGTTAAACAACCTTTTGCATGGAATCGAACCCGCGGTCTTCAAATTCGATTTCTTTATTTACGTAAAAGAGCAGTTAGTAGGCCAACTTATAGATATCTCTGAGAGGCTATAGCTTTTATACGTATCTTTACTTCAAAAATAAATAAATAAAAAATAAAATAAAATAAAAATTTTAATTTTTTTAAAGTGTCTTTCTTTGCTTTACTATAGTTAAATGCTAAGAACTACCCACGCATGTGAGAGACGTTACTATTGTGACGATAACATCAGTTTAGTTCTTTTTTTTTTTTTTTACGTACATTCATTTGTAATTATACTGCTCCCAGGAAGAGAAAAAAAGGAGTAATAAATCTTTCAGAAGTTTTTTCTTCATAAATATCGAAAAATATCGCACTTGTAAAAATGAACAAATGACACTCCAAAAGGCTAAAGTGTACACCCGTCTTTCTAAATATTCTATAAATTTCAAAACCTCATTAAGTCAGCAACCCCACAAAAATCCCCTCCCTCTTGAAAAATATCGATTTTCTACATACACTGGATAGGGAAAGGGAAAAAAATTAAACAACTCCCCGATATTTTTCATTTGTTTTTTCTTCATCTTCTAGGATTTTTTTTCCCTCTCTTCTTTTCTATTCACCTTTCAGCCTGAAACCGCTTTGCTCAGCAGTCTCCGAGCTATCGAAGAGGCCCCGTGCGTCTAATGTGCGAAGACTGTAATGCCTTCTAATTACTTCGGCATACGAACAATAGGGCAGAGAAAAAGCGAGATTAGAAAAAATAAAGGAAAAAGGAATTAAAAAAATTGCAAAAATGGAAGGTGAGATTCAGCACTGTCATTCAGCTGGACAGAAAAAAAAAAAAAATTGGGGAAAAAAATTCGATAAATAGAAAACAAATCAAGGAACTCGGAAGTTTGAGAGACGAATTGAGCTAAGTTGAGCGTTAATTTTGGATTACCATAAACTACCCCCATAAGCTTCGATTTTGAGTTCTGGTATCTTTAATTTCTATAGCCTTAATGAATGAATTAAATGGAAATATTTTTTTTTTTTTCTTATCTTTCCTGAATCTTTTATTTTTATTTTTTAAATGGTAAACTAGTTAAAATTTCTCTTATAAAAAGTGTCTGATATGAACTTTGGCATTTTGTGATTTATATTTGGGAGTGTAATTTACTGAATTATTAATTAATTAATTTTTTTCTGAAAAATAAATACGAACTAGGGCGGTTTTTATGTTAATAAAGACTATAATTGTTATAATTGTAAATTTTATATACATCTAGTTTCGAACATACATGTTAGTGCAATTAATAACATTCGTACACATCTAGCATAAAACATTACATATTATTAAAAATATTATTTAATTATTTGGGGGGGGGAGGACATATAAGCGTATTACGTACAAAACTTTGAATAAACACCATAAAATGCAATAATCTTGCAACAATTGTTTCGGGTCGAAAGAGCACACGATCCTTCGTCCGGCGAACAAAGTAGGCACGAGTACTGCAGACCAAAAACAATTGTTGCAAGATTATTGCATTTTATGGTCTTTATTCAAAGTTTTGTACGTAATCTTTAAAATGCCAGTTCTGTGGTGCTTTCTTATTATATATACGTATTGATTACTTGCAACGTAATAAAATAAATTATTTACAATAAATAAATAAATAAATAAAACTAAAAATAAATAAATAAATAGAATTAAAAATAAAACTAATTAATTAATTAATTAAATTGAAATAATTTTTAATTTTTAACAAATTAAAAAATATCTCAATCCCTACCTTTGCCTTTTGTCACACAGTAATAGTGAGAGAATAGGTTATTCCAAAATTGTTGTAGGGTTTGCACTAAGAATGTTCAACTATGTAAATGTAGCATTTTTTTTTTTTTTTTTTTTTGCTAACTTACAAAGATTTACTTTAAATAATTTACTTTAAAGAATATCTCCCTTTCTCCCTTTCATTACAGACTAATAGCGCAAGAATAGCTTATTCTGAAGTTGTCCTTGGCTTTTCCTTGAAGGTGTTTTACTGCCTAATAGTAACAAAATTTATTTATTTTTTAACTTACTAAGACTTGTTTTAATGCATTAACCTTTCTTTAAAAAAAATCCCTCTTTCCTTTCTCCCTTTTCCGTTACAGACTAAACGTGTGCAAGAAAAAATTATTCCAAGAAATTTCTCGGCTTTTACTGAAGGGGTTCTACTATTTTATTTAGCAATACCAAAATTTATTTTTTAGTTAATTTATAAATATCAGGACTCGAAATTAACAGTGGTCCATTGGCCCAGGACCACAAAAACATTCAACTGACGAGCAAAATATAAATTCTAGAGGTCCACCAAACCAGTGAAGCTTTTCTTTTTTGTATTTTTTACTTTTCCCTAAAACTGCCCGTAAATCTCACAGAATAGTATATTATAACAGTAGGAAGTATAACTCTTAATTCTTCATAATTGTCAATATAACTGTAACTTTTCATTTAACCTTTTTTCTACTTTTAATTGTTAATGGTAAATACGTGACATTAAGCTCGTTTATTAAAGCACAAATTTTTGATTTACATAGGACTTCATTTGTATTTTTTAATTAATTTACTTTGACTTGTAAATTTATAAACGAAGTCGCTAAATTTTACAACAATGTTTAGAGCGTTAAGGTCAGCAAATGGTTAAAACAGATCTTTAAAATGTTAAGTGGTAACATATATATATATATATATATATATTTTAAAAAAAAGTGATTTTACTGTCTCCTTTTTTCTTTTTCAATATTTCTTAAATTAAGACTTTAAAATAAGGAAATGGCAGCCATATTGATCAAAAAACGATGAAAATAACAACTGAAACATTTCACTGAAAAATGTCTTTAATTGGAATTTATATTTTTATATCAAACAGTTTACAAATTTTTAAATATTTTTAAAAATATAATAGAATGGAAAAACGGACCAGTCAGAGTATGTACGGATCAGTGAAATCTGAAAATTATTGGTCCTGTGGACCAGTAACTTTATTTTTTTATTTCTACCCCTGAATACTTTAAAGAATATCTTCCACCTCTTCTCCCGTTATAAACTAAAAGTGCAAGAATTGTTAATTGGAAAATTGTATTCGGGTTTTGCACTGAAGTTGTTCCACTATTTATATAATAGTAACAAAATTTATTTTTTTTAAACAAACTTAACAAAAAAATACTTTAAAGAATATCTTCTTTTTCTTCTTTCTTCTTTTGTTACAGACTAATCGTACAAAAACTGTTAATTCCATAATTGTTCTTGGTTTTGCACTTAAGGTGTTCAAACATTTAATAGCAACAAAATTTATTTTTTAACTAACACAAAGACTTATGTTAATATATATATATATATCCCTTTCCTTCTTCATTCTTTCAATAAAGTCTAATTATACAAGAATAGTTTACTGCAAAGTTATGTTCGACTTTGCACTGAAGGTGTCCTACTATCTAATAGTAAAGAAATCACATCTTTTTTTTTTATCGCTCTAAATCAGATAAAAAAAGAGAAGAGAAGAGAGAGAGAGAATAAGTATGCACCCTATTCCCCCTTTTTTTATGAACTTTTTATTTCAGTCTTGATGCAAAATGTCGCTTTCCTGAGTCAGCGAAAAAAATCTTTGGTGTAAACAGGGGACTATCGATCCTGCTAAAAAGGGGAGGAAAAAACAGAGGGATAAAACAAAAAGAGGAGGGGGGGGGGGGGGTAAGGCTTAGCCCTTTCCGTACGACTGCCGACTCGGCGGTTGCGTAACATGCGGAGAGGGTGAGTCGTTTTCTATCTTTCTTTTTTACGAGGTTCGATGATGGGCAATAAATGCTTCTTCTCATTGTGACTCTTGACGTCAAGATAGATACGAGTTCATGCCAGGTTTTGAAAACAGCGGGACTACCATGGGAGGTCATATGGAAAGAATGGCCTTTTAATTATCCTTGCTTTGTTAGGTTAATATTGGGATAGCAAAATGACTTGTCTGGGAGAATCGGTATTATATGAAATGTTTTAACCCTTGTTGTACCGTAGATTTTTTTTTTTTTTTTTTTTTTTTTTTTTTAAGCATTTTGCTTCAAAAGTTCTTGACCTTATTTAAACAAGTGTTTATATAATTTTTGATGTATCCCGTATAACTAATATTGGATATTATTTTTGAAGAAAATATCATTTATTTTTTGAGGAATCGATTTAATCGTTATAAAGCCGATATTTATCGTTTGTTAGTTCTCAGCTATTTACATATTCAAATAGTCGTTTATATCTAAAACATATTGCATAAACTACACCAGCATAGCACTGACCTGCGCGCTCATACATAAATAATATTAAAAATAAATAAATAAATAAATAAATAAATAAAATAATAATAATAATAATACCCTACCCCTTTTTTATCGCGGACTTAAAATCGCCTAAACAAAATAGATAAATAAATAAATAAAATAATTATAATGGGAATTATAAATAGTTCTATTTGAATAACACTTAAATTAAAGTTATGAAATACTTACATTATTCATAATAATAATAATAAATTGAATACTTGTCACGTTGGAATAACGGGAACTGAAGAAATTTATCAGATTAGAAACAGTTGTAATCAGGTCAACTAGAAAAATATTTTTCATATGAACTTTTTAAGAACAATTTTGTTACGGGAAACGCACTTTTGAAACGTTGTGGAAAAAAAAGTAAAGTCATTTAATTTCAAAGGTACGTTTCTTTAGGATAACTAACCAAACGAGAGAAATACTTATTGTGAAAAGTGAATAATAATAGTGTGTCGTTTTATTTTATCTGATTGTTGAAAAACGAGAATGTTATACATCTAGACTATAGCCAAGGGAGATTAACTAAAAAAAAAAAAAAAAAAAATGTTGAAGTTAATTTTTCCTGTTCGACGGAAAAGTACCATTTTTCTTAAGAAACATTTAATTTATATGTTACAGGTATTATTTTTTTATATTAAATGCACAATGTTATGTATAGCCTTTACGTTAAGGTTTAGTTCAATGGGGTTGACTATTATGTGTATTTGTTACAAAATTTTAAATAATTATAAATTTTAGTTTTATTATTCTATCATTAAAAAAAAAAAAAAAAGTTTCTCATTACTGTCTCGGTCATTGTTTTTTCGACAAAAATATAAATTTCAATTACAGACATTTTTCAGTGAAATATTTCAGTTGTTATTTTCATCGATTTTTAATCAATATTTTAAAGTCGTATTTTAAGAAATATTGAGAAAGAAAAAAGGAGACAGTAAAATCGCCATTTTTTTTTTTTTTTTTTATGTTACCACTTAATATTTTATAGTTCTGTTTTAACCCTTTGGCGACCTTAACGCTCTAAACATTGTTATAAAATTTAGGGACTTTTTTTATTCAACTAGCACCAAAAATTCTGAGGACTGACATTTAATATACATAATAAACAAATAACTTTCTAAGTGATTAGGTGACTGTTACTGTTACCTAATCATTAAACTGTTAAAATTTAGTGTAACTTTTAATGGTAACTAAACTGTTAAAATTTAGTGGTGAATATTGAATAAAAAAGTACCTAAATTTGGCAATAATGATTAGAGTGTTGAAATTAAATACGACCAGCAAAGGGTTAAAGATTTATTTCTCAAAAATCGTCTTAAATATTCTATTAAAACCCGCTTATGTTTTTTTTTTTTTTTTTTTTTTTTTTTTTTTTTCCCAAAATAGACAATTTTCGCTTTGCCCTGTAAAGAAATTTATCCACAGGCTTGATTTATTTGACTCATATTTTGAACTTAGTGTTATACTCATCAGAGTATAACACTAAGTTCAAAATATGAGTATTGATTTTTTGCAATAAATATTTATGCACGTGCTTATCACAAATGTTTTCGTTTTACAAATTAGATCGCTACTTACAATATTTAGTATTGTATGAAACATGGTAACATCATGTGTTTTGTGGGAAGCAATCCCCATCTAAGTTCAGACAGTATTAAATGTGATTGATGTATATAATATTATAATATCTTTATTATTGTTAATGTCGTGAACATAAATATGATTCGGTGTGTCACCAGATACCCATTATGTTTTGATTAAAAGAGTGAAATTTCATATAAAATTCCTGGTTTGCCTCGAAAAATTGTTTGTTATAACATATTCAACCATCGTTTAACGTTTATACCGTTATGTAAGAATTTTGATACAAACTTTTTAACATTTTACTACTTACTCAAATTTATTTTTATTTATTTTTACGGTTAAAGACATTTGCCAAACCTTAGCTTCGACCTATAATTTTCTTGAAATTTCAAGTTAATTTTTTAATTAAATGCAAAAATAATGTACAAATTATTATTATTATTTATATATCGCTTTATTAACTTATTTATTTTATTTTTATTGATATATTTATTTATTTTTACTGGGGAAGACGAGAGGGGGGTAGAATAACATTTTTCATGAAAACGGAAAATTTACAAAAGTAACTTTTAAAAAAATATCATAGATAAGGAATCAAGTGGGATCTAAATATTTTGTATTAAATATTGAGGAATCATAACTGAGATGGGAAGGGAAACTATACGTGATTTGGTATTTTAAGTTGATATTAGTTTTGATGGCGTAGGTGTTAAGCCAATCGGCTGCACATAGGTCCTAGACCTGAGTGGAATTTTCTGTTGGGGAAGGAGTCTTTTTTTACTACTAGTTTTCATAAAATATATGTATACAAGTCAAAGGAGAAAAAGAAAACAACTCCCACTAATTTTCTGCTAATCATTATACGAAACCGTATCAATTTATTATGACTAACGTCTGTTGATTATTGTTTTATATAAATTACATTTTAAAGGCCGTTTATGTATTAAAATTTTAAATATTTTTATAGTTCCAATACCAACCGTAAATTTATTAAAAGTATATTCATATTTTATATATAAATTTATTTGTATCAAAGGTTTTGGAATTAAAATTATTGAAGTTTAAATGTTTGAAATTTTAAAAATGTTTGAAATTTAAAATGCTTAAAAATGTTTAATTTTTACTTAAAAGTGTTTATTATTAATATAATATTGATTAACTGTTCCGTTAAATACAATCAATAACAAGTATTTTTAAATATTTTTCGTAACACCTTTTGAAATAATAATGTTTATATATTTCTGTGTGAACATACGGCACATTGCGAGTACAAATATCACAGTCTTGAAATTTCCATAACAAAAAGCGAAATTTTTAGCCAAAATATACTGTTATAAAACATTTTAGTAACCCATCTGATAAATATATTTGCTAAACCGATTTCAAAAATTATATCTGTCAGTATTTTTGAATCGTAAAACATAAAACGTAACAGTAAATCTAAATAAAAATCCTTTCTCTCTATCAAAAATTGCGGCAAACTGAAGCATTGCGTTGCGCTCATGCTTTTGCACTCCGGAAAGCAAAGCAAAAGGCCCGCCGATTATTTTGGTGCTGCCATCTTTCGGTATTCCTTCGAAGCTGTGTTGGTAGGAGTGGCTGCTTTTATTTTTGCCGCCGAGTGGTTACTGGGAAGGGGTGGGGTCACTAGCATGAGGATGCGCGCGCGGGGACAGCCCCACAAGCAACGATCGTTCTGCTGTTACGTCGTTTGTTTACGCGCAGCACAGCGCCGGGTTCGACAGCAAACCCCCCATGTGCTTGAGGTTTTGCCGGTAAAGATCGGCTTCGACAACCGCGTGATAGATTCTTCGGAATCAAGGTGAGTTGCAAAGATCTATATTTTATTCCATGAAGAGTTTTCTCATTAAATCCTTGTAATCAGTAGCAGTTCAGTGGTTTTCGTTGATGATTATTGCGGTACTAATTGGTTTTTCTCCTGCACTTGTTAGTAATTATGAAGACAATGTCAACTGAGGATGTCGCCAGGCCCTGATTAACGCACGAGCCTGCTGAATTTCGGCCCAGGAAGCCCTTAATGTTTTAGGGCCCGAAATTTTATTTATAGCTCAAATAATTTAGTTCAAAATATCTAACAACATTTCGAAATATCATAACTTCGTGAAAATTTTATTTTTAACTGCAAAATGAAAAAAATTCACAAAGTTCAATATTTCACTCTATATACATTGCAGTTTACTTATTTTGTACACTAAAATTTATACATTGCTAAACTATAAGACTGGACTCACAAATACAACTTTTCTCATGTATTTTTGCGATAAATACATAATTATCCCAGCTTATTATCTCTCATATTATTAAACATTAATGGAATATAGAAAGATGAAAACATGAATATCAATCTACAATAACAAATTTGATTGCGGTTATATGTTATTTGAACTTTTTGTTTATAAACAATAGCGTTTTAAAAATTACACATATTTGAGGGGGGAAAAGTGTTAAAAAAATTGAAGATTTATTTTTAAAAAAATAATAATCATCTAATAAATACTTATTATCATGTATATGCTTGCATAATATAAAACGTTTAATTTTTATTTTATTTTATTTTAATTTTATTATTATTATTTGTTTATTTATCTATTTATTTTATTTATTTATTTATTTTATAGTAATACAGGGGACCCGAGTTGTAAATTGGTCTTGGCCCCTTTTTTGCTTGATCCGGCTCTGGATATGGCACATTACTTTGTTTATTTAAACAAATTTCAGCAGGAAGATTTTTAAAATGTTTTATACCGAACATAATTATTACATAAAATAGAATAAAACAAAAAGTATTATCACAAATAAAGCAATTATTGCTTTTAAAAAACATGTTAAAGGGATATAATTTTAGAACATTTCAACTTAAAAACTTTTAAAATGTTTTATGCCGATCATAATTATTACATACAATAGAATAAAACAAAAAGTATTATCACAAATAAAGCAATTATTGCTTTTAAAAAACATGTTAAAGGGATATAATTTTAGAACATTTCAACTTAAAAACTTTTCTGGACATCTACATCATTTACTACTCTTCAACATATGCTTTTGCTTAAGCTGCAATATTAAAAAACATTCCTTGATTCAGAAACTTATAACTGTCTACACTGTCATTTTATATGTTTTAAGATGATTATTAATTAAAGTAATTTTATGTTAAAAATGTGCCCTTAACATTTTCCACGAAATTGTTCGAATCTGTCGATTTTCATAGGATATGTTCAAAGATAAAACTTTTTATGAATTAATTAAGCCATAAATTAAAAATGTTTTTTTTTTTTAATTTTTTAATAGCTTCTGTTTTTACGACTGCTATTACACCTGATCAGTCACTTAACACTGCCTCCCCCCCCCTCCCACCTTCATATAAAAAAGTATTAAAAAGGTGCAGGTCTGTTGTGTATGCCTGTGTGTGTAGGGAGAGAAAGGAATTTACCCTTTCTTTCTTGCCCCCCCCCCACACACACACACTTGCAAACAATGCTGTTACATTTTTCAAAAAAATAACGTGAAAGTTCATTATATCACAGCTATCAAGTATTACAATTTTTTAATACCGCTATTTTTAATTTTTTTTTTTTTTTTTTCTTTGCAGAAATTTTCAGATTATATACTCATTGGGAAAAAAAAACTTTTTCAAAAACTTATAAAAAAGTGCTCGTATCTAAATATCGTTTTTCTTGTGAACTCTGCTATTTTACAAGCAGAATTAGGTGCAGCAGAACAATTGTTAAAATAATAATGATAATAATAATAAATGAGTTATGTTTTTCTTCCAAAAGATGCAGATTTTATACATTTATTTCCTTTAAAGCATTCATTCTATCTGTAATATGTGTAAAATAAAAAGAAATATTATTTTACGAAATATGGGTTTTTCTGTTTAAGTAGTTTGGTTATAAAATTTAAACTTTACAAGCACTAAAGTTAAAATGTCGATGCGTGGTGATTAATCAGTTTTACAGATTTTTAATAAAAAGTTCTCTCTGAATAATTAAATATTAATGAATTTAGTAAAAATACGTGAATTTAATTTTTAGTAATTATTTCTGCTACATTATTAAAGTTTTTATCCAAAATTAATGATTTTTATTGAAATTTTAAAATCTGCATATTCGAAAAACAATTGAAATATTTCACTTTTGTTTACTTGCGATTTGATTTTTCGAATTCTTCCAACATATTAGAAAGGTAATTTACTTTTTTAAAGCCTATTTTATTATTTATTTTTCTCTTGTTATTTTCTAATTTTAAATAACAAAATCTTCAAATTGATATTGGTAATGACCTTGGTTATTTATTCTTCATGCCTACTTCATTTTTTCCTCTAGGATTTCCATAGATATAGAAAAGTGAAAAATGGTTATTTTAAGCGATTTTTTTACTAGTTAAAGTTTTAGCATGCTTTATGTATTTTTTTATAAATAGTTCAGTTCAAATCAAATTTATCCAGTAGAATTTAAAAATAATAATAATAATAATAAAAAAAATAATATCACATGAACACTCTATCTCAGAGATGACGTTAAGAAATTATAAAAGGAAAATAATGATAATAATAAAACATTATCGTAATCATTTGGCGATATAAAATTTTACTTTTTTGTATATGGAAAAAAAAATTAAATTTTCATTGTTTATCTTTATTTAAATTATTTGAACATTTTGTTTACAATTGCATGCGTTATTCAAAGTCTACTTCAGTTAAAAACAAATTACAATGGAAGTGCGCTCATTTAACACTTTATTAATAAATACTATTTTCAGATCTCTATCTGAAATTTTTTTCTGCATTTCATTTAACTAATTACTTATTGTTATTATGTTATTTATTTATTTTATTTTATTTTTTTCTATTTTATGTTATCAAAGCATGAAATTTCTTTTCTCCGTTTAAAGATTTAACATGCGTGAAAAATACTCATATTTAATATTATTTAGCTTTTTTATTAATATTTCTTTTGGATTAAGTTAATAATTATTAAGAAATTTATTAAATCCAGCTGTGAATTATTTCTTAGAAATAGTTAAATGCCCTGATAATTTCGGCTCAATTTTTTCCTTGCTAGTTTTAAAGAAGATAGGAGAAAATCCACTGAATAATATAATAATGCATTTACAATAATCTCAGAAGAAAAAAAAAGTAAAATAAATAAATAAAATAAAATAAAATTCTAAATTTAATAGCTTATAAATGCGTTTAAATTATACAAAAAATGTTTTTTGAATGAAGCAACTAAATATAACTTATTTTATAGGGATTTTATAGTGATACTTATTTTATAGTATTATTTATGATCGATTTTAACCATCTTAGCATGATATGACTTAAGAATTGTGGAATCATGTACTACACATACACTCTGGTGTGTACTTAATTTTTTAAATTTTGATTTACTTTACTTTTAAATATTAAAACGAATGATCAGAAATTTCATTAAAAAAAAATTCCTCAGTATATCTACACTATTAGTTAAATTTGTACAGTATTCCATGCAAATACCACTGTGATACTTATCTCTATGTATTTATAATAACTTGAAAATTTTTTAAGTGAATGTTTTAAAAGGAAATTTAAATTTACTTTAATAAATCAACAGTAATAATACTTCTTCTTCTTCTTCTTCTTTTTTTTTTTTTTTTTTTTTTTTTTTTAAGTTTTTAAAGTAATTTCTTATTACATAGAAATTTATAAGGACCATTTTTGAATTTTATTCTATACGATTTAATTTTTTTCTCTTTACATGTAAAAAGAATATAAAATGTATCATTTATAAATTTTTGGTTATTTCAAAAAATTTGTAGCAACTAAAATATAAAATCGGTAATAGTAAAACTAATTAATTAACAAATTATTAAATAACTATATTTAATATCTTTATTATTTTTACCTTCCATTTTTTCTCTTTTCATTTCACCCCCACCTCATGGATTTTTTTTTTTTTCTCTTTATGTTAAATTTTAATATGGGAAAAAAAAAAAGTATGGTTGCAGTTTATAAACGTGAAAAGCTGGAAATAAATAAATAAAACAGATTTAAAAATAAAATTCAGAAAGCTAAGAATTAGTAATAAAATTCAGAATTTCAAAATTAGTAATGTTTTGTGGTTATTAGTTTGACGTCATCAACGTTTTTTAAATAGAATTTTAAAGAAAATTTATAAAACAACATTCCACTTATATATATATTTTTTATTAAAGATATTTTTATAAAATTAATTTATATCCTGTTATTTTTGTTGTTCCTAAGAAAAAGGAATGTTTTTTAAACTTTAGAAAACAAAATTGAGGCATGATTTAAGGTTATTTATACTGATTTTGTTTATACATGAGTGTTTTGAAATACAATTAATACTTTTAACCCCTTTCTTTTTAAGTGTTACCTGTTCTCTTTTATCTGTTTAAGCTCTTCCATGTATTTACATTTTACGAATTAAAAAAATGAAGTAAAATTAAAATAAAATAAAATGTTTTTCGAAAATAATTATTAGTTATATTGTAGATTTAACTTTTTAAATGTTCGTTTTTTTTTTCTCCCCCTAAACATCTTATATGACACATTTCAATGCGTTGAAAATAAAACGTATTCAATGCATATTTTCGTGTTTTCTTTCTTTTCTTTTTTTCAGCATTTTACACCTTAATGACAATTATTTGTGAATGTCATGTATATATATATATATATATAAAGTAACAAAAGGAAAAATGAAGCAGAATGCAAAAATAAACAGAAGATTAGTTTGGCACGATAATATACAACGGCATAAATTGCTAAATGACTATAATAAAAATATCTATTTCTTTTCTTTCTTTCTTTTTCTTTTCTCTCTATCTCTCTTTTTTTTTTTTTTTTTTTTTTTTTTTTTAAAGATGTGAATAATTTGACCAGTATAAGTTTACTGAAAACAAGAATAATACTCCCTTTAATAATACCATTCAGAAGGCAAACTTAATTGAATAGTAAGAACAAGAAGCTTATAAAGAATATAAACAATAGTGTTCTTCACGAACATACACGCACATATATATATATGCTATATGTTTATGCTTGTCTTCAGATTTTTCTGAAATGATTTTGAAGTAATTTCTATCGATATTTGATGTTTAGTAATGCAAATATATGATCTATTCGGAATTTGATGTAAATATTATTTCAAAAAACGAATTTACTGCAACTTTCTATACTTCTTTGTACTTTTGATCTTTTTTTTTTTTTCCGTTATGAAGAAGACCACACTTCTGATTTTCGATGAATCTCCCTAAAAATACCACTAATAAATTGTTTATTTTGAATTCAGTATCGACTTTATAAAGAAACGCATATTAATATATATATATATATATATTATATGATAATAGTTTAATTTTTAATGCTAAAATTTGGATTAATTAATTAGATATATTTTTACATATTGAAAAACTCTTAAATACAAGCATATTTGAGGAGCAAACATTCAAACCGTGCTTTCTCAAAAAAAAAAAAAAAAAAAAAAAAAGAGTTAATGATTTTTCTTTAAACTCAACATAAAATCGTATATCTATATATCTTCCTAGATATGTCTACGTACTTTTCTAGTAGCTAGTAATTCATCTAAACAAACGATAATTAGGGTTTAAGTTTGGTTATTATATTTTAATTTATTAGTTGTTTGTGTTGTCTGAAAAACTGCATCCGAAGGAGAAATGGTTTGAATGTTTGCTCCTGATTTGTAAATTTTCTCAAATGATATTTTTACTTAGTTTCATGCTTGCCTGTTGTTTTCAACAAGATTTACATCAACATTCGAACATGTCACATATGCATATGTACATCAATAAACATCAGTTATAGACAGAAATTTCTACAAAATTATTTCAGAAAACACAAACATAGTTCTCCAAAAAGTACGTTAGCATTTTTTAATACTTTAATCACACACACACACATGCAGATATATACATGTATGAGACATTCATAAATAATTTTCATATCGGTGTAAAATGTAAATAATAATAATAATAAAATTCTAATAAAAATGTCTTCGTTTTAATGTAATTCAAATATGTTGGAAACTATGGTGCTAATCTTACTTATAAACCATTTTTGAGATTATTATGCTTATATAAATATTTCACATAATTCTTGTTTCCCCCTCCCCTTCCCCCTTTTCAGAATTCTAATCTTTGAAATAAATAGTTTATTTTTAAATGCTAAAATTTTATCGATTAACTAGGTATATTTTATACGCATGGAAAAACTCTGAAATAAGAGCATTTTTGTAATTTTTTTTCCCAAAGAACATATTTTTCGAAAACTGTTCTACTAATCTTGTCTATTAGATATTTTTGAAACCTTTATTCCTAACTATATATACATATATTGAAAACCTTTTCAAACATTGCAGAAGATTAAATTAAGAATCACACGAAGAACTAGAAAAAGAACATGAATAAAGATTTCTGGAAAATTAAGCATCCTTTAATTAATACATACAACATCAAAACTTTTTCATAGATTGAATGTTGCATGTATAAACAAATTGGGTGTTATTCCTGTCATACTGTATGCAATTTGCTAAGAATTTATAGTATGATATGCCTAATATATATATATATATATATTAATTATTTTCGAATTTATGAAATTTAGTGCCATAATATTTACGTTTAAAAGTGGTTTTAGATCTATAGATTTAATATTAATTTAAAAAAAAAAAATTCCTAATGCTTTCACTGTTATAATAATCATCGTAATATATCAACATAAAATTTTTTCTTTAACACCGAAATGCTATCAAAATTATTGTTTAATAGTTTTTTTTTTTTTTTTAATAAAATAATAATAATAAACTATTGTACAAAGAAATTGAGCAATGCTGACTACTTTCTTATATTTATATCTAAAAAGAAAAAAGAAAAAAAAGAAAATTCTAGTCATATATCTGTTAGAGTAAAAAGTGCTTCATTTGTCTAATACCACATTTATAAATACATTATGTCACAACTACCCCCTATCCCCTCCCTCCTTTTTTTTTTTTCTTTTATACAAAGAGGAACATTTTGGCCAGGGTTTTTTACATATTAAAATTATATGAATTTTTTTTTAAAGATATATTAAAGATAAAATTGTAAGATAAAATTACGAAAGTAAACTTCTCAATAAACAAATAAATTAAAAATTTGAAATGAACTTTTATTATGTATTATCAAATCTTTATAAAAATAAGAAGGATTTTTTAGTACCGTTTTATATAAAAGTTTTTTTTTTTATATGGCAATCAATTCTAAATATTTTTTCACCCATAGACTACTATTTAACTTAAAACTGCCGCTTTCAAGAAACGTGTTGTTCTATATTATATTTAATTTTTTTTTCAATTCCATTGTATTAAAAAACTTATTTGTTGCTGTCAATAGGCGATCGCTAATCGACAATAAATTATTTTATATTTTACATATTTCCGCTGTTGATGTTTTTGATCGATAGAAGGTTAACCTGAACATATGCAGCAATTTGTTAAAGTGATTTAAGCAGAAATGCATAGTTTCCAGTCAAATAAACATGAATTCATTCTATGACTCATTTCAAATACTCAGATAACTTTAATTTTTTTAAATACTGTAGTTTAAAAAAGTGAATCACCATAAAGAGTGGTTGATAAAGTCGTAAAAGAGACAGAAAAACTAGTGCGTTGTGTTCATCACAAAACTTTCTTTTATATTTTCTATACAAATTCACGCAGTACAAATTACTTATTAAAGTTATTTTCCACGATGAATGCAGATGATTTTTCTTCCAGAGATTATTACACTAAATGTCGGAAGAAAGTCAATTTTGTGCCATATAAAAAGCAACTGAAAAAAATGTTTTATTTATTTTATTTTTTTTTTAATTTTTTTTTTTTTTTTAAATAATAATTATTATTATTGCTAAGGAAAAAATTGATAAATTTGTTTTAAATTATCACAGATCTACGGTTTAATAATTTTTTTTAAGGTATTGACGAGTTATTTTAAAATAGAACAATGTTAAAAATTTACACCCATCGTGAGGGCAAGGCGTACAATATTATCATTATAAATGTGTATATTTTAAATTTTATATAAGTTTCTCATTATGTACATTTATAGGAAATTTTGTCATATATGTACGATTATACAAAAAAAAAATAATAATAATAATAATAAATAAATAAATTGAATGGCAGAGCTACTTGTTGAGCGAATTATCTACAAACTAATAAGAACCAATTTATATCTAGGTCCATATAGATATATAAAGTTTGTTTAAATTTCTTTCGTTGTTTCGTAAGGTACAGTGTCCACAAAAGTTATGACACACAGACAGAGACACTGACGGACATTTTCTAAAAATGGTCAAATTGTGTTCAAGATATCTCAAAAATATTTAAATTCATCAAAAACCTTGAAAATTTTCAGGATTCTAATACTTTCATCTTTTGTGTATAGAAGAAAGTAAAAAACTATTAAAACTTATTCAAAACTTTTTAACTCTCTTATTGTTAAGGGGAAAAGGGATGATGAAAAGTTATCAAAATTAATGTAAATAAAAATAAGTGAAATAATACTTTCAAACTTTTACAAAATTTTAAGCTTTATTTATTTATTTATTTATTTTTTGGTATTAAATTTTGGGAATAAGTAATTACATAATTCTCCTTATACCCCTCCTCCATTTTTTTTTTTTTTTTTTTTTTTTTAATTCAATCCTTTTAAAATTTTCTACGATTATTAATCAGTTTATTTGTCACAAAACTGACCATACGTTTTGAAACCAAGAAAATATTACATTTTTTAAGAACACTCAAATAAAGTCACGAAAGGTCCCTGAAAATTCGCATTACATACACATAACTCACGATAAAATAATTGGATATTCAAAATAATTTAAAATTCGCGTGGAACATTTTCAAACTATGCATTATTTTGCATTTATTCCCCCCTGAAAAAAAAATTTCCACCTAAAAATTAACCTTTTCATCTATTAAAATACACTATATGCATAAGAAGGATAAATTATACGGCAGTATATGATTCAAGAAGAGATAGAATGTGAAACAAAAATAATTTCTATGTTTCTTGTCACCTCATTTGAAAGATACTGAAAACTTATCAGGTAAAAGGATAACCCTAATAATAATAATAATAAAAATTCTCGAATTTGAAATTTAGATTATTATGCAAGGACGAAGAAGTTTATTTGAGAAATGATACATATTTTATGGGGAGAAAAAAAGACCCCCATGATGTCGTCTCCACTTAGTCACAGGCCCTTAATGTAGACTATTGGTCTTAACCCGAACACCAACACCTTTAACGTTTTCTTAGAGAAGTTTTAAGTATTTTGTAAAATTTTTATTGTATTATTATCTTTCTTCCTTCACTGTGACTAGGGTATTTGCTTTATTCTAAAATTTCAGTTCTACTGCTCACTAGTTAATACACTATAAATTAATATTTATAGCTAATTAGTAAAATTTTTAAATGTAGAGAGCTTTTCTTTTTCTAAAATGATGGTAAAAACAAAAACCTTAGTTCTACAAATTACGCAGGTTTTTTTTAAGGTTCAGTTCTTTTTTTTTTTTTTTTTTTTTTTTTTTTTGTTTATCTATAAAAATAAAGCAAGAGTTTGTCTGCGGAACACTCCTATTTTTGATTGGTCTAGATTTAACTGCTTTGGTGATAAAAGATGGCCATTTTTTTTTTTTTTTTTTTTTTTTTTTAGTAAAACTGATGAATTTTTTAAAAAGATAATGCATAGATGTTATACTTTTTTGAAAGAGCTTTAAAAACTGTTCCCTTTTTGTGAGGACACTATATACATCAAGTTATTAGATTTAAAGATATTACGTTGCAAAGTTTCAAAACGCAATATCATTCAATTGCTTTTGAAGAAGGTCAGCCATTTTTTTTTTTTTTTTTTTAGTAAAAACTGATGAATTTTTTAAAAAGATACTGCATAAATGTTATACTTTTTTTTTTTTTTTTTTTTAAAAAAAGGTCTAAAAACTGTTCATTTTTTGTGAGGACACTATATACATCAAGTTATTAGATTTAAAGATATGACGTTGCAAAGTTTCCCAGTGCGATATCATTTGATTGCTTTTATCTTAAAATAAGAGTCTAATATTAAACAAAAAACAGTCTAATATTAAAGAATAATGAATAACTTTTTAAAAATTATCAGTTTTGAAGTTCTAAGAGCTACAATTTTTAAATTACAGCGTACACTTTTCCCTTACATAATCCATTAAATTTCTAAACAATTGTTGATTCATTCTTTAGAATCATTCACATAAGACCATACAGCATTGTTGCAAAAGAGTGCAAAATGGAAGAAATATTTAATTTAATTTAATTTGTAATATGTTATTTTGACTTTTTGACCTTAAAATGAATTTTTAATTATATTACAAAACCCAAAATGTGATATAAAAAATAAATAGGGATTCAATTCTTTTGAAAATCCATTTAAATTTGGTCACCAGTGAAGCGGGTGTATCCTGCTAGTTTAAAATATAGCAGTGTATGTACAATGTAAAAATCAATTTACTGAAACAAAATATTAAATATAATTACATTTTATACCTTATTTAAAAATAATAATAATATTATGGAGTTGCCTGTTTTTCTTACTATGCTTGAATTAAAAGCAAACTTTTAAAAATAAGGACATAATAAATTCATATTTATTTCTCCATTGGAGCTTCCAGATAGATAATTTGTATTCTTAGCAACGCATGGATAAATGTTTATTAATTATTCTGATACGTGCCGATTGCATTAAAGAAAGACCTGAGTAGATACAGTGTCATATCTTGCTTTTATCAAGGTTAATATCAAGAAGTTTAGGCTTGTTAATTTTTCGAGCGTACTCACATATTTTTTCGGCAAAGCTGAAAATTCCCAGCGTACTCACTTCTTTTTCTGGAGAAGGGAAAATTCCGAGCGTTCTTGCTTCTTTTTCTGGAAACCTAAAAATGAATAAAAATTAAAAGAATTTCGAAGCTGATTACTCTTCTTTTGATTTATAATAAGATGATAAAAGCTGTTAATTGTTACCGATTTGAGGACATTGCCATATCGCCTACATTTCCGATACTTTATTAGGGAATACTTTGGTACCTTTATGCCTTAGATATCAAATACGATTCACATATAGCCAGCTTTAACGTAACTCAGCTTAGATTTTCTTTTTTCTTTCTTTCTTTCTTTCTTTTTTTTTTCTTTCCTTGCTCCAGACAGGATTAATATCTATTAGCATTACTAGCGGAAAAAGAAAATAAATATTTTTTTTAATGTTTAAAAGTAGCTTACCGAGACTTCGAATCGGATATAATTCTTTATTCTTAGAATTACATCCGTTGCCAAGTTATTACAAATTATCGTAAACAAGTTTTATACCACTATTTACAAACTTCCTTTAACTTAATTTCAGGTAATTATTATGAAAGAATGCTATTAAAAAAAAAAAAAAAAAAAAAAAAAAAGCGGTATAAGGTTTATGAACAGGTAGTAAATTGCGGTATAAGGTAGTAAATTGGCATTTATTTTCAAATCAAGCGTTTTTTTTTTTTTTTTAAGAGCAATTTAATATGAGAATTGTAACTTGGACCATATGTAAACTACAAATTTTATTTCCGCGTGATAATGCGTTAATTGCATGGAAAAGTGGACAAAAATATTATTTTTTTAGTTATCAACTATTATTTTTAATTTATCTTGGTCGGAAACCTATGAAATATGTCAAACAATATAATACAATACATTACATTAAAAAAAAAAAATGTATGTTTTTAATTAAGAAAGAAAATTTAAAATTAAGTAAGCAAAATATAATTCGAAATTTTTACACATGTTATGTCTATCTAGCATGCTATTAAATTATTTTTTTTATCTATCTATTTATTTATTTATTTTAATTAGATATCAGATGAAAGTCTTGTTTGTAATAAATTAAAATCTCTGAACTTCAAATGCGTTTCAATTTAGAGCAAAGTTTAAAGGAGCAGCGAAGATTTATTATATTGTTTCGAAAACTACTTAAAACATTTTAAACTCTGTTTATATCAATTTTATCTTACACCATGAACATAAACTTAAAAGAAAAGAAGTTATTTACCTCTTCGACATTTTAAATACAGTTAGTTTTGCATGAAACACCGTTTTCAATGTCTGATTTTTGTTGATGGATCTAAAACTGAAGTTATGTTTTATTTATGTTGTAAATTAAATGAAAAAAAAAAAAGTTATTTCTAAAAAATTTATATTCAACTGATAGTTTAAACAAAATTGCATTTAAAAATTAAAATTTCTCTATTTCTCGTTCAGATTTGAATATTTTGATTAATTTTTTTTTCTCAAAGTTATTCTAATAACATTAAGCGTTTAATGCGATTAAAAAAAAATATATATATATCGATATTTTGACTATATTTTAGGTACCGCGTGCTCTTAAAAAGAAATAGGTTGTTTATAAAAATTAATATCACTGAATATGTCCGGTATTTTGCCTTTTTTTTTTTTTTTTTCTTCTGTCCGAAATTTTTGACTTCTTCTATATTACTTTCTATTACAAATATGTTTATATATTATATACATTATCTACCAGTAGCAATCACACTTAAATGAGCATTTTCAGTCTTTGAAGATTAAATTAATATGCACTTGATGACTTCAAATTATACTTATTTTATAAGGATTTTATTAGATCATAATATTAAAAAAAAAAAAAAAAAAAAAAAAACGAATAAAATAATTAATTATCAGCATTACCAATTAATTAAAAAACAAAACAGAATAATTATCAAACATAATATCTGATTATTCTTTTTAATTAAACATAAAATTTTACACCTTCCCTAAGTATAAATAAATGTATTTATCTCTATCCTTATTTAATACATATATGAGAATTTAAAAATTTGTGATATATTTAAGTGTTTTCTTGAAATTGAGTAGTTATCTAATCGGGTTAAAATATTAATTGCAACATTCTAAGTAATTAACCCATTTACGAGTAATTAAAATTATGTTTTAGCTAAATTAAATAGCCAGCAAAATCCTTTCAACGCTTTATATTACTTTTTTTTTTTTTTTTTTTACTATCCCGTTTCGTAGTTTAAGATGATTATCAAATTAATGAAGTATACACAGTTTATCGAAAATTAAATTCTTTGAAAAATGATAAAGAACATTATTTTTTTATAGGTGATATAACTATCTAAAATAAAGCGTCTTTTGTAAATTCATTGATATATTCTCTGAAACAGCTAATTTTCACAAGTTTAATATTTCTGTTTGGTATTATCTTACGAAATTTTCTCTTGGATGTTGAAAGGAATCTGTAGGAAATACATTAAATCGTATTATTTTCTTAGAAGAAACTAATTAATTTCAATAAAAGAAAAAAAATGACTTTTGTGTGTATTATTTTGTAGTAACGTATTAGTAAGAAAGCTTAAAACTTAAACAATACTTTTAAATTTGCAAATTAAATATATTAATAAGAATATTATACATGCATTTTGAGTTAATCAGTGAGAATTAAATAAACTGAACGCGAATTAAACAAGTAGAAGTTTTTCATGATTCAGCTTATAAAATTTATTTTTGCCAGAGTTTCGAAGGATAAATAACATTAACAAAATCATATGCTTATTTTTTGTTAAAATTATTTCTCTCTCTCTTTTATTTATACTTTTTTTTTCTTTTATGTTTACATTCAAAAGCATGACAAGGAATTCTTAGAATTTATTTATTCATAATAAAGTTTAGTAAGCAGCTTAAAGAGTTGTTAAGTACTTTTTTCTGCCAAGTCTGCCAAAGTATTATTGTGTTCCTTATGTAATACTCGGATGTGAGACGTTGAAATCCTTTTAGGTGTTGCTGATTCGAGAATCAAACTGGGGATGATCGTATATGTAGTGTATTTATGGAATGCAAAATATCTTCAGAAGAAAGGAAAGATGTTGCAATCCAATACGTTGTGAGCATACATCGAGGGAAATATACTACCCCCCCCCCCCCCAAAAAAAAAAAAATAAATAAATAAATAAATAAAAAAAAGCATATAATTTTAGATTTTATAAGAATAATAAGCTAGGTTTATTATTTAATTATTTGGAAAAAAAAATCTTTATTTATTTATTTTCTTTTTCTTTTTATTATTTTCAATGAAGGTAAATTTTATTCGTGGCCAAAGGTAGGGAATTTCATCAATTTACTCACTAGTGGCGAGTATATATTTGGATACGGCGAGTAAAATTTCAAGCAGTGGGAAAATATTTTAAAAATTACCATATATGTTCACCATATTTCTTATTTCTCTTAAGCACCAAATGCGGCCATGCTTTCAGAATTGTAGGCCTCAAGTCCCAAGTTCGAACCAAGATCTCGCTCGTCAATTTATTCGTTCGGAACTTTCCGTGGTTTTCAGCAAAACTTGCGTAAATACAGGCTAGGATCCCATCCTACAGAATTTCTTCCCATCCTAGGATCCATGTGTATTAAATCATCTGTAACCCAAATATGACGCAAATGCAGCTAAATAAACATGATACTAAGATTATTTCTTTAATAGGCACGGCATTAAAATATTTTTAATTTCCCCGCTATGAATTTGCAGCATGGTTACAGATGCTGCAGATAATTTTTGATCTTGTACATAATGGTTTAACAACTTAAGAAAAAATGCTTGATTTAATATACATACATATATATATATATATACATATATATGTGTGTGTGTGTGTTAAATTTTTACATGTGTCTCGTTTATTATAACTTTGAGTTGCATCTTTTTCAATAATAATTTTTTAAGTAATTTTGAATTATTATTTGTAGTGGTGAGTTTATTTTGATCTACGATTTTAAATGGTTTTGGATTATCATTTTTAGTGAATTGTTTTATTTTGATCTTCGTTTTTTCTGGTTTTTCTATGGGTGTTTCGGGCCTGTGAACAAAGAAATTCTTAGCTTTTGCTTTCTTTGTGACAGAAAAACATCCATTTTTTAGCATATTTGCATTCTACCAGGCCCTTGAAAACGTTAGAATGCAAATAATGCTTTTTTCTCATTCCAATTTCCAATAATTCATTTCGATTTTACTTTATTTCTTTTTTCGCTTGATACTGAAATTAAATCATCTTTAAATTTCAAATTTTTGCACTGATAATATTGTATTACTATATATATATATATATATATATATATATAAATTTCGATTTGCTTCATTGGTACAAAAAAATTTTGCAGTGGGCATATTTCATACACGTATTTGTTTACTATCGCAAATTTTTAGGCTAATTTTGCTGGATAGTAAAAAAAGTTCCTGCCTGGTAAGAGTTTAAATGAATTTCATGCCACTGCATGACTGTGTGTAAGCACTTTGAAGCAGCCGTGTATATGAACCTTGTTTTTCGTAAGCTTTCATAAAAATAAATAAATAAATAAATAAAATGCTGAAAATATAATTTTTAAATATAAGTAGGTCGACTTAGTTTTAACAGATTTGTCGCATGTTGGAAAAATAAAATAAAAATACGTGATTGATAAAAGACATTGATAAAAGATTGATAAAAATACATGATTGATAAAAGAAAAATACGTGAATGATTTTCTTTTCTTTTCCTGTTCTTTTCTTTCTTTTAATGGTAATATTCGTTGAAAAGAATAACGATGAGTTTAGATGTTTGTCTATATGTTCGGCCATGATGGAATTCGGATTTTTTTTTTTTTTTTTTTTTTTTTTTTTTTTTTTTCCCTTTAATTTTAAGATCTTGATTATATATATATATATTTATTTATTTCGTATGCATTTCTTTGCTCGTGTAAACTTAAATAATCAGTATATATTTTTAAAATCTATGTATGTGATGAAAAAATCTGACTACAAAAATTTATTTAACAGCTGATCCAAACGTGTATTTATAAGTAAGATTTTTGACCAATTATTTTAAGGCGGGGAAAAAAAAAAAGTCTATTTTATCTTCCATCTCTAAATTCAAACAAACAAACAAAAAATATACATACATATATGTGTATATATATATATATATATATATGTCTTTAAGTTAATCACATATCAAAAGAAATGCATTGTCGGGATTGGTTGAACATCAAAATTGTATACTCCTAACCTTTGTATAAGAATTAGAAAATGTCTCTGAGTAGCAGCATTATTTTTCATTATTAGCTGTATTCTTTGGACATATGTGGTTTATGGGGGAAAGGGGGAACACCAAACCGGACAAATTCATTTGTCAGCAGGACCTCGAGGGGATAGGAGGCAGGAGGATGCAGGGAGCAGGGAGATCAGCTCCCTCATTTTCCATCTCGTAAAATAAGAGACGTGTTCTTTGAATGTGGAAATCATTGTATTTAAAAAAAAAAAAAAAAAAAAAAAAGTTATACCCATTGCTCTTTGGAATCATTCAGGTTATTCTGTGTTGAAGAAGTTTTTCTTGGGAAAAACATAGTGCAGTGGATGATGTACATTTTATTTTTGTTTTTATTTCAATTCTACTTCATCAAAGAAGAAGTTTGTATTTATTTTCGCTTTAAAAAAATAAGTTGTAATTTTAAATTTTAATAGTACGTTGATGCTTACTGATCGGGACTTTATTTTTTTCTTCAACTAATTTTGATTTATAAAAGTTACTAATTTTTCAAAGTATAACAGATTTAAAAAGCCTTATTTTAATAAGATATGTATGTATATTAAAAATGTGAAAAGTAGTTTTCGCATTACGTGTATATTTCTTAACCTCAGAAACTACAAAATATTATCTTGTTGCTCTAAGCACATTCTTGCTTTCTCTTTTTCTTCCTTTTTCTTTTTTTTATTTATTTATTTTTCTTTTTTTCTTTTTTTTTTTGTGTTTAATGCTGATATGATTTTTTCAAACTTTCCAAATTCTCTTGAAAAATTATCACATATCCAAGAAGTAAATTTTTTTTTTCACATTCTGGAAATTTTTACTCAGTATTTTACGTAGATTGTATTTGTTTAAAATGTAAAAAAACATGTTTTATTTACATAGCGCTATCATTTACATGATCATCATTTCTGTAGATTTGGATTTGAAAAAAATTACTATAACCGCTAACAGACTTAGATTATTCATTGATTTCTAGGAATGGGAGAGGGTAAAGATTGAACAGGTTAAAAATAATATTCTCTGACATTATTATTCCCCAATTATGTGGTGCGTGTTTCAATGTGTCTGTCTATCTGTACATCTATTTCTGTATAAAATATAATTATGCAGCAATTATTTTTCATATGCTCAAAAAATTTAAATATCTATCATTGTCTTCATATTAACATCTCACTACTTTATATATATATATATATATATATATATATATATATATATATATTATATACATATATATTTAGAGAGAGAGAGAGAGAGAGATATCAAGAACAAACATTTTGATAAGAAACTGAGACATGTCTTCAGATTAAATCTACTGTCAAACTATAAGGTAACCCCTACACCAGGGTGCAAGAATTTACGTCTCAAGACGAAACTCTTACACCAATTTTCATAGCTGCCAACATCCTAATTAATATTCCATAGCACTGCTAGTACCCGCCCCTTTTTCTACACCACTTTATTTTTAGAGCAATTCTCTTCAAATGTAATTACGATTAAAGAAAAAGAAAAATACTCCAAAAAATGACTGGTGTGAAAAATAGTCGGGTACTAACAGTACTACAGAATATTAATTAGGATTTTTGGAAGCTAAGCCAATATTTTTTATCAATAATTTCTACAATATTTGTACAGTAAACTTTTAAGATTTAACATGATAGAAATTATTGGTAAAAAATACTGGTGTAAGTGTCCGGCTTGAGACGGAAACTCTTGCATCCCTGGCCATAAAAATGCAGCATTTGAGTGCGTGATAAGATACTAATTTATCGATAAAATTAAGTAATTTACACATTTTTATTGTGTATGCTATCTGTAATTATGTATGAAATATGTTACTCAACAGATGAAAATTGTGTAACGTTCAGTACTGCCAATTTACCAAAACATAAAGGGTGGGCATTTCAAATGTTTTGCTTTGTATGGGACATTCAATATCGCTTGAATGAGCGGAATCAGACGACGAAAATCAAGGTTCCCACTTGCTGGTATATTTAAATATTTCTGTTTTTATTCATACCGGCCGCTTAACAAATGCTTTTAGCTAGACTAATATGATAATATATATATATGTATTCCTTTAAAAAATTTGCTTTCTGCTTTGTTTCATGATGTTTCTCAGAAAGTGATTCATTTATAACATATGTACTTTTTAATAATGTTTACACTTTTTTTTTTCTTACTACTACTTAAAATTTTTATATAAAAGTTTGAAAATCAACTTCCAAATAATCAAATTGTAAATGAACTGTGAAATGTTAAATTAATACACCTGTCCCCAGGGCTTTTTTAACTAACAGGTCCAATATGATCGGACCTATCTTCTGAAATTCGAAGAGGCCCCCAAATTCATATTTAAAAGTTTTACAATTCTAGTTTCTCAATCAAAATAATAATAATAATAATAATAATAATAATAATAATAATTGAAATATTTAGTTCAATCGCAATAACTTTTTAATCACAATAAAGAAATACGAAAATTGTATTGCAGATAAGTGTATATAAATATTTATTGAAAATAGGTTTGTATTCCAAACATTAAAAAAAAAAAAAAAAATGAAGTTTGTATAATGAAATTATTTAGCTGTATATCAGTTAGTGAAAAAACAATTGTCTATAAATAAATAAAATTTACATCTCATAATACTTTTTTATACACTACCTTTCTTAAGTGACTGGACACTTTCGATTTCAGACATTTTGCCAAATATCTCAAAAAGTACCAGATGAATAATTTTGAAACTTCAGGCGTATAAAGAACATGTTATACCTCATATATTTCAGGGAAAGTTTGTCCCCGAAAACAAAAGAGAGACGAGTAAGAAATTAAAGAGAAAAGAAAATATTTGGAATCACCTTATAAAATGTAATGATTTAAATGCGTTCCGGCTGTAGCATGTGATTTACGAGGCCTCCTCTTATTATTTATGTCAATTTTTGTGAGGCTAATTCATGGAGATATAATGGTTTCTTTTAATACTGCAAAAATAAATTTATCACATTTTATAAACTGTAACACGCAAGGTATTAACCCATAAATGCCTGATTATTTTTTTAATCAATGTAAAAATGTTTTATTCTTATCTCTTTTAAGTAAATTACGGGAAAAATGTTTTTTAAAATCATGCTTTATTTTAATTATGGTTTACTGCTAAAAAGCAACTTGTTGCCAATCGTCAAACATGAGGCATTAGAGCTTCAATATTATTCTACTAATACTATAAGAAGACAAAATTGGGTATGTTGCCGAAAGGTAACACTTTGAGGGTGAAAAAGCCAGTGAAAAGCTATTTTTAGGAAACTTGACACATTACATTAAATTTCGTTAAAACTTGCACTGCGTAGTTAAGAATTATTTAGTAAAAATGATCATATTTCATAAGATATTTAATATTTTTGTATTCTCATTACAGTACGCTCTGTCTAATGTAGTGTGTGAAGTTTCCTGAAAATAGCTTTGCACTGGGTCGAATATCCAACCTATTATATATATATATATATATATATATATATATATATATTAAGAAACTGTTATATATTCATGAATATATATGGTAGCCTCATAAAAATTTATACAGATAATAAGAAGAAGACTTGTAACCACATGCTACAGCTGTAATGCATTTCAGGCATTACAATTTACAGGATAATCCCAAGAAAATTTTCATTTTTCTTTAATTTCTTACTCCCCCCCCCCCCTTGAGTTGTTGGGTCAAAATTTTCACTGAAATATATGAGGTATAACAGGTTCTTTACACTTGAGAAGTTTCAAGATGATTCTTTTAATACTTTTTGAGATATTTAGTAAAACGTCTCAAATCGAAAGTGTCCGGTCATTTATGTAAAAGTAGTGTATGTTAAAAATGACGCTTTCTTTGATAATTTTAAATGAATTTCGTAAATACAAAGATAGTCAGTGGTGTATCTGTTCCATGAAGGCTCGTTTTGCGTGAATGATATTATCGTAAATAAAGTCTATCAGTAGAAGTGTCCAGTGGTTATAAAAAAATACGCGTAAACAGAATTGTAATCTATCGCGTAAAACGAGACTTATCCATTAAATTGGGGAGGACAGGTGTACAAACTTTCACGTATAAATTTTGCAAAGTAGTACACAATTTTACCGAACAGCTATAAGCAATAAATACTTACTCTAATCCTGGAAAAAGTCACAAATTTTTCATTATTGGTTTTAATAAGCTCCATTACCAATTGCTTTAAAATGGGTAGCCCCGTTGTCCATTTGCTTGTAGATCATGTACGCCGCAAAGAACTTTAAAAATACTTTTTTGGGGAGCTGTAATAAGAATTACTCTTTACTTAGCTATATCGTCCCTTGCTCAATTATTCTCTGCATCTATGTTGTAGTTTCGCTCTAGATTTTCTTGTGTGTGACCATGTCTCTGTATCTCGCCCTCCTCCCATTTTAACTCCCCCTCTGAAGTAGAGAGAGAAGAGAGAAAGTTTTTAAAGTGAACTTTTTGATGAATCATTTTCTTGGAGCTGATTCGATTCTTGATGGCTTTATCAGAAGAATCTAAACTGAGATTTCTTTCTAATGTTAATCTAAACTTTGGGGAAGATTTGTGGGAGTTGTGGTCATCACGATTTAAGTTTACTTAGCTCGGTAATAAATGATTAATACCTCTTTTTCCTCTAGACTTGCTATACTGATATGGGCGGCATAATTATTTGATGGAGTATTGTATGAAATGTCAACATGAGAATTTTAGATTTTTTTTTTTAGTGGTTAATGAAATCTGGATATATTGGTAAAATTCCAGTGGAATAAAATGAATCAGTCTTTTCTCTCTTTTTATAGATAAGTATATACTTTTTTTTAAATTTAATTATTTTTTATATTTCCATTAGTATACATAACAGGAAAGGAATCAGTTTGATGTACTTTTAAATTTTTTTCATTTTATTTGGAGGTAATTTTCTTTTTATTTACATCTATCGTTTCACGTGCATTTCAATGGCTTATAAGTCTTAGTATTCTCATATTTTGAAAAAGTCTAAACTTTAGGGAAGATGAGTAGGAGTTGTGGTCATCATGATCTGAGTTTACTTAACTCGGTAATATATGATTAATACCTCTCCTTACTTAAAACTTTTTTTATACTAATATGGACTGCATAAATAGTGGAGGAAATATTGTATGAAATATCATCATGAGATTTGAGATTTTTTAGTGGTAAATGAAATTTGGATGTACTGTTAAAATTGCGGTAACATTATTCCTTTGCCGGTCCTATTTAATTTCGCTCCTCTGGTCAGTCTTGTGAAATTTAAGGGCTTTTTTATTCAATACCCACCATTATATGTATATATTAAATAATCATTATTCAAAATTACTGGTGAGAGTTGAATAAAAGAGTCCCTAATTTTGGCAACACTGTTTAGAGCGTTAGGACCGGCAAAGAGTTAAAACGAATGAGCCTTATATATACGATTCTTTTATTCAAAAACGAAGATTTTTTTTTTTTTTTTTTATTAAAAGATTTTTTTTTTTTTTTCAATAGTATATACGAAAATGAGCTAGTTTTATGCAGTTTTAAAACTCTTTCATTTTATCAGAAAGTGATTTTCTTTTAATTCCTATTTACCGTTTCATATGCTTATTAGAGGCGTTTAAGCCATAATGTCTTTACATAATTTAAATATTCGGAAGAGTAGTAGGATTTGCGGTCATGATGATCTAATTTTTTTTTTTTTTTTTTTTTTTTTTTTTTTAGCTCGGTAATAAATGATTAACGCTATTACTTCCTCAAAACTTTTATGCTGACAAAGGCGGTATAATTGTATGCAGTATTGTATGAAATGTCTTATATTTTTACTGATGAATGAAATCTGGATATATTTTATAATATGCGGTGACATAAAGAAAAAAATAAAAATAAATAAATGCTCAATCAAAATAAATTCAGTTTATTTCGTCAGTATATGTAAGACAAAATGAATTAGTTGATTGTTTAATTTTATTTGAGAAGAATTTGCGATTTATTCGGATTTCAAAACCGCCTAATCTGTCGTATTCGTCCATAATTTGCATTCTTCCACCCCTTTAAAATTCAGATAGTTATAGCACGGTGAAATATTCTGATCTCTCATGATATGCTGCTATAATTTGTTAAAATTTATCCAGCTCAACGTTGGAAAAAAAAAAAAAAGTTTTTCTTATAGCATTATGTATTTTTTTCTGTCTTTTCTCTAATAATATATTTTTAATAACTTTTTTTTTTCAGATTTATTATTATTATTATTTATTTATTTATTTTGACATCATGTGTTGACAGTATCAAGAAGATATTAACCCGGTGATAAAAATAAATTAGATTTTAATGAGTTTTGGAAAAAAAAAATTCCCAATAACTACATTTAATATATTCTTTTGTTACATAATTTTTGGAATCATTTATAATCGCCAACTTTTACGAATTTTCAATACCAGTATTTTAAAATAGTTTTCTTCGTCTTATTTGAAAAAAATATTTTAGCCTTTAAATAAAGCAATACTTTTCTTAAAAAATAAAATAAAATAAAATAAATAATAAGGAAAAAAGTGATATTAAGATGCGTAAAAGATGAAAACTAAGCTAATGGAGTGTTCTAACAGAGGTGCATTAGGGGGAAAAAAAACTAACTAAATAGTTTTTACCCTAAAGTTATGTGTTATTGTTAAAACAAAATTTTCTTCCCGTTTCTCATTGGGTAATTAGCTTTTCTTTCAAATATTATTATTTTGCCATTAAATAATTGCTATTATATGAAGTAAAATTTATATTTACTAATAAATATCGTCTATATTGGAATTCATTTTCAGAATTGTTTTAATCCACCTTATAATGGATATTTCTATAATATATCTAGTCATAATTATTATATGTAATATTGTATGAAAATATCTAAAGTAAGTGTATGTGCAAAGGTATGTTTTGCTTTTACATCTTAAAGTTTCTTGCTTTTTGTGTTAATAAAAATAATTATAGATATTATTATTATTTATTATTATTAGGTGTGGTTGTGGTATAGTTTTACACCAAATTAAGCTATATTTTTAAAATTAGAGTTCATTTACATAATATTTTTTAAAAACAATTTTATTACATACCAATAGTAAATAATCTGCCATAGGTTATTAAAGTAGTGTTTAATAACCTACGATAGATTATTTGCTTTATTGCATTCTTTATAATTCTTTATGTTACTATTATCTCAATCATATGCCTTTGTTAATGTACTATATAGTTGTTTTTGGCATTTTATTAATTGCATCAATACAAATTAATTACAGCTAAATTTACACAACCATTCTTTTAACGTATCATGGAAACGTATGCTTTACCTTCCAACGATCGATTACAAGTAAATGCTAAGAGAGATCTAGTTTAAGGATTTATAAATTATTTATAAAACCCACAATCATTAAAGAAATGATTTATATTTATTCCCGAAGTGGAATATTTGAAATTCTTAAAAGAGCCAATCTAAATTTTTTTTCATTATGTTTACCTTTTATTGAAAATTCTATACAGAGTTATTAACGTTTTATAAAAATCTCAGCTTTGCTACTATTTCTTGGTTATCTTTTTTTTTTTTTTTTTTTTTTAACCAAAACTTTTGAATTTCCGCAAAACTTATTTAGTTTCATACTTTTACCAAATTTTTGACAGCTTGCAAAAAATTAACGCGTTCTCCTGATATTAGCAAAAAAATGATCTTCAAATATTTGAATGCTGATTTGTATGTTGGTAATATTATTTCGTGTTTACCATCTCTAAAGGAAATTTTAAGAAACATAGTTAAAAATAATAACTGTCGAAAAGTTTAAACTGCAGCAAAACTTCTTCAAATTTTTTGAAACTTAGTTTATTAAATATGTTCAAAACTGTCTTTCAAGTGCTGAGTTTTCAAGTTTATTTCATGTGTTTATGAAGTGCTGCTTAAAATAAAATAAAATAAAATAAAATAAAGAAATAAAAAACTAAATAAATAAATAAATATTTTTTTTTTTTTTTTTTTTTTTTTTTATGTAATATTTTTTGGCACTAGAACGGATAATATATATATATATATATTGTATATATTACACAGGCCTACAAAAATGAAGTTGACAAAATTTTATTTGATGATTTCAGCTGATCTTTATGTTTTTTGATATGCTGAAACCGAAAATGTAGCCCATTTTTCTCTATTACGTATAGATTTTTGTCAATACAGGGTGTTTACTGACACGATTTCTTACATATACCATCATAACAATCGGTTGGTTGGCTGGTTGATATGGTTTTAAGTCGCACTTGTGCTTCACAATTACAACAACAGGCATGTATGATTAATTAATCATGGAAACATACTATAAAACTTACTATATAATTAAATTGGTGGAAGAGTCATGGAAGAAATTGTATATGCAGGCACCCTGTATTTACAAAAATCTATACGTGATAGAGAAAAACTGGCTTCATTTTCGATTTCAGCACACAAAGAAAACATAAAGATCAGCCAAAATTATAAAATCAAAATTTTACATGTCGGCCGTGTTATCTATATATTAATACACAAACATGAATTTTGCCTTACGTTTTTATCGTATTTTAAATATAAGGAAGTCCTTAAAAGCAGTGTCATTCGAAATTTATAGTTAATATATGTTGCAGAAAAAAAAGAAAAAAAAATATTCTCATATCATTGAAGGAAGACAAAAATACCTTCATTTTTATACGCTTTCTCGTTTTATGCATGCAGTGTTTCGTATTTAAAATTACTAAAGAAAAAAGTTGTTAGATCTGCAAATGCATTTTTTTCCCCCTTTCTTTTTATTTTTTATTTTTATGTAGTACAACAGCTTATTTTCTGGCTTTATTATTGTCTAACTTTTATTATATATAATAATAATAATAATAATATAATAATAAAGCCAGAAAAGCCAAATTATATATATATATATATATATGTAATTTGAATAATTTTATATCTTTGTAACACTTAGCAAAAAAAAAAGATAGATGAAAATACCAACATATAATTAAATTTTAAATGAGATTTATTTTGAATAAAATCATTGTCACGGTGATAATTTAATTTGAGTACCAATGGTTAGTAAAAACAAGTTAAAGTACTTACGTAGAAGGGAAATGACTATATATATACATACACATATATTCAAATTGTTGATCTATTGTTTTGATGTAGACAGTGTTATTTTCTGTTGAAATGCCCAGAAGAAGAACTTTGTTCATTCGGATTGAGTGGTGAATAGATAATGCATAAGGATGTGTAAATGAGGATCTTTTGTAGGATAGAGTAATTTATAAAGACATTATTTACATGGAAATATTGAATTTCTATTCTTATTATTTAAATGCACACTTAAAAAGAAAAAAAAAAAAAAAAAAGGTAGAGTTTATATCACTAGCCGATTCTAATTATTAATAATATATGTTTGAATGTTTTTAATCTGTTATATGTTTTAAAAATATTTCAATTTTATTGGTTTTTTCATTTAGAATTTACAGTAATTTAGACAAATTAAGATAATTATTTTTCTGTTTAAAGTTATAAAAATACCGTTCGAAATTAGAAAAAAAATCATGTTAAAATTCTTTTAATTATATTAGTTTTTCATTTAGAATTTACAGTAATTTAAACAAACGAAGATAATTATTTTTCTGTTTAAAGTTATAAAAATATCATTAACAAATGAATACGTTATAAATAATTATTAAACTTGATAAATAATCTTCTAATTTATTCCGTAATATTGTTAGTATTTTCTTTCTTTCTTTTTTTTCTTTTTTATACCATTTTATTTGAAGAGTAATTTTTTTCTTATTTAATGTAAGTGCATTGTTAGAGAAAATTACTAAAAAAAAAAAACGGCGTGAAAAAAGGCAAGTATTCTAACAATGTTTCGGAGTAAATTAGAATTATCGGCAGATCTATAATCTTTATATTTTCCATATTTATTATTTAACTAATTATAAATTATTTTTTATTATATGCAATACTTAAAAAAAGATATATCAATAGTATATGCATAAAATATAAGAAACAATATGTTCTTAAAGCAAAGATCTTAACAAAGAATAAATCAAGGATCGTACAGTTCTTGAATTTTCTTGAATATTTCTATAACAAATTTTGTATATATAAATAATTAAAAAACGCCTGTAAATTTAAAAAGAAAGTAATTGTTCAAACATACTGTTGGAAGTCGTAGGAAAAAGGCAGGTCCATACGAACCTTGATAATTATAAAAGGAAGTGAGACAATCATAATTTATATATCGAATTGAGTGAAAGATGAAGAAATGTATGTGCATACTAATATAAAATGTAATTAAAAAATTATAATTCTGCATGTTATTAGATTTATGTATATTCCTTCTCTTGAATTTAATTTTATTGCTTCAGACGATATTAATACTTCTTATCGTGAAATTTGCTTATTGAGTAAAAGTAATATTACCATTTAATTTATTTTTTCCGAGGTACAGTTGGCAATATCTATGTGCTGCGAATGACACCGTATTTCAACTAAACGGGAAATTTCGGTAAACATGTAGAAACAGAAACCGAACTTTCAACCTTCTTTTTTTTACCCGCAAATTCTTCATTTCGAAGAACAAAGAAACAAAATAAATCCACCCCCTCCCCCTATGGAAAAAGAAAAGAAGTTGGGAAAAAAATGATTTTAATCTGTCAGAGACAAAATGTCCACCTTAATTTCAGCATTCGCTAATACATTTGTGCAAGTATGCGCAAGTTTCAATTACGCCATTTTTTTTTTTTTTTTTTTTTTTTTTCAATTTTTTGGGTTTGTTTTCTGCGTGCGTTTCATTTTATTTTAAAACTCGCATCTTCTCTTTCTCTTTCTTGATTCGTCTGTCCGTCCATTATTTCCCCATCTCACACCCACCCCTTCCCACCCTTCTCTTTTACCTTTTAAGAGCAAAAACGAGGGATAGCTACTGTTTTATTTTTTTATTGTCATTCCCCTATCTTTTTCTTTTTTTTGCGTTTATAGAAGATTTTTCTAAGAGGCGATTTTAATAAACACAATCTTCTCTTTCGTCCTTCCCTGGATATATATTTGAGTTCGCAGGGTGGAGTAGGGGGGTCGACAGAAGATAGGGGAGGGAAATGAAGAGGAAATGAAACCTAGGTTTTAATTTGGGCGGCTGCGACACACAGAGTAACTGAGGGGGAAAAATAAATAATAAAAATACGGGGGGAGGGGGGAAAAATCCTTTAAATCATCAGCATCATCCGCACAACCCAAAATACAAAAGAGTAAAAATTGATTGCGTCAGTTTTTGCTGAGAGTTTTCTTTAATTTTTTTCCACTCTTTTCTAGGATATGTTATTTTTACTCCTTCCAGAATTGAGACGTTCCTAGGTTCGTTTCTCATTTAGCAGGTTTAGCACTTATTTGTACTTCGATAGAAAATTCGAAATCGCTTCTTCCGCTCCCCCCATTCCTTCTCCTCCTCCCCCCGTATTTAACTGCCACTCTCTTCTTTAAGCGTTTTAATTCGTTCTTTTCTTGTTGTTGTTGTGGGTGGGAAAGGGTGAGGGGGCGAAGGTAAAAAGTTAAAAAAAATTATTTGCAATTCCATTGCCTTTTCAAAGAGGTACTTTTAACTTTTCTTTTTTTTTTTTTTTTTTTTAATAAAAACTAGGAAAACAAAAAACACACAGAGCTCTGGTAGATTAAAAACCGGAGAAATATATATTTTATGTTCTTTCTTATTGTTATTATTATATATTTTTTTTTGTTTTGTTTTTTCATTCGAAAGGTACCAATAATTGAACGATAAAAATAAAATTAACGCGAAAAATGCATATTTATAAAAATTTATTTGGCAACTTCTTGGAGGTATGTGTTTACTTAGGGCTTTCTATATTTCGCAAGGGAACAGATTGGATGAATTTTTTCCCCATCAAGCTTGAAAAAGGTTGTTGATAAAAAAAAGAAAAAATATATATCAATCCGCTTTTCATAAAAAGGTAAAAACAAATACACCATTCCAAAAATCAGGAGAAGAAGTGTTTTCATTAACTTACGCAAATAGCGGATACGACTAAATGTAAACAATTCGGCGCGTAATGGATATATGTATTTTTTTAGTTTTTTATTTTATTTTTTTTTATTGCGCGGACTTCAAAAACCATTTTCAATAACTCCATCTCCACACAAGCACGCGTCTAAAGCATTAATAAGAAGTAGAAATTATAGCAATTCTAGATGATGACACGCGGCAAATTATTTTTTAAAGCGTTTTTGTTACAAAAAAAAAAAGGGGGGGGGAGTGAAGAAGAAAAAGAGAAAAAGAACATTGTTTTCAAAGCAAATAAAAATGAGTAAATATTGCTTTTTGAATGAGAAAAATATTTTTTAAAATTGAAGAAGAAATTGAAAAGTCTGTTTAGAACTCTGTTAATAACACGTGGATGGATGATTAAACTCTTAGCTTAAGTTTTTATGTTTTTATTTTATTTATATTTTTTAAGGGCAATAATAATAATGAAAAAAAAAATACTTTTGGTGTTTATTTAGCCAAAATATTTTTTTTTTTTTTTTTTGAAAATGATGTGAAAGAAATCTTAAATGATTGCGATCCTCAAATATTTAGGGTTGTCAACAAAAAATAATGTAATTGCATAAAATTATTTTTTATGTACTATATAGTAAACTGTACTTCTATTCATTTCTAACTATATCACATATCCCCCCCCCCCCTGCACCCAAAAATTTTTGTAACATTTTAATGATTAATTATTTTTAACGAAAGGGAAAAGAAAAAATAAATAAGAAGATTTATTTTTCCTATTTTTCTTATTTTCCCTATTTTTTTTTTTTTTTTTCCCTTCTTTTGAATAATTTCGCCTGTAGAACTTAGGAAATTTTCGAAAAACAGTTAAGATTTATATTAACTTTTTACACCTTAATGTTCCCAACTGGGAACATCGGATTAAAAATTAATTTAAAAATTAAAATTTTGTCAATATTGACTTGGAAAGATAAAGATAAAATTTAAAGATAGCTTGATGTTTTAAAATAGAAAACAAACTCCTATTATAACTCCTATTAGCCATAAAATATACAGAAAAATATTTTAAAAAAATAAGTAAAAAAAAAAATCTTTTTTTCTTTTTCCTTTCTTTCTTTCATCTGTCTCCCCATTCCCTACATTCCATAAAAATTCATATAATTGCGAAAAACATTCCAGTGTTTCTAAAAATCGATTTCAGTATTCAAAATATATCATATTGTTATGAAACATAAAATTTTATAAGATTATAGTAAATACAATAACATAAAATAAAATAAAAGTATTTCTGGATCCTAATTCGAACTTGTAAAAAGTTAAAAGGTATATATTTTAACTTAATAAAAGAATGATATTAATAATAAATTTCAGATGGGAAAGAAAGAAAGAAAAAAAAAAAAAAAAACATCCGTGTTATTTTCTTTTTATTAAATGCGCATAGCTTTTTTTTTTTTTTTTTTTTTTTTTTAAGTTCATTAAAAGATTTTGCAAATTATATACATTTTTTATATACAACTTTATACACAAATTATATACTTATATTACGCATTCAGTAATTGCGTAAAAGAAAAAAAATTGCAATTATTTGAAGAATGTTCTTAAATCATAAAATGTTACTTGTAAACAAAATCAGATGTTTTGAAGTAAGAAATGCTTTAATTGAAAGTTCCAAATTATAATGCATTTATTGTACAGCCGAAACATGTATACGTTTATTTTTTTAATATTTATTGATTGCAATTAAATAGATATATACGCAACGGAACTGTACCATGTACTCACTCTTTCTCTCAATATATATGTATATATATATATATATATATATTTTTTTTTTTTTATCGAATGCCGCGATAGTAAATATTTTTTCTTATCTTTTATAATTTATAATTTTACTATTTAAATTCAAATTATTATTATTATTATTATTATTATTATTTTAAATCGAGTATGAATTTTATATTTACATTTGTTTAAAAATAAATATATCATATTTCATTTTGCAATTAAGACGTATTTTAGCTCCATTCTCAAAGCAATCAAAAATAAATAATAAAAAACCTGAAAAATCTATATGTTTATGTAAAAATTTAAATAATAACTAGTTGAATTTAATGGCAAAATTCTAGTAGATAACATAAAGGTAAAATTTTAAATTTCTTATTTTCTCACTAAATCTGTGTAGTCAGCAAGTGATTTGGTTACAATAGTCTAGTACTGAGTGTCGAATAATCGGAAACTTTCAAATTTCTTAAAAAAAAAGAGAGACTTCATGCAGTTATTTATTGAATTAAAACGTAATTAATAACTTGGTTTGTTTCGAAAATGTGTGTGTTAAAGTCCATTCCTTACTTGTGTTGTGTTTTTGAAACATTAACTAATTATTTTTAATAGTATAAATTTAATAAATCTTTACAAACATACAAAGATTATAATTTTTAAATGTTGAAGCTCTGCAGAAAATTCTTAAATTGATTTATTTATATATATATTTTTAATAGTTGAATCAAATGACGTACAATGAGCTATTTTAATAATGACTGCTGTTTTTAGTTAACTGTAGATGTCAACGTACACAGAACTGTACAAAAAAAAAGGTCTATGTTATAAAATTAGCATTTCTTTGAAACAAAATAGCGCTGTCATCCAAGCTAATTATTTTACCTTGTTTTTATCAACTCGTTTTCTTATTTGTTTGCTTGTTTATACAGTACAAATCTTGCAATCGATTTTTAGCTAACTTTCCGACTAGCTAGACATTTGAAACTTTTAGAATTTTTCAGAACAAGATGACAACGCAATACCTCGAAGCCCGATTATCGAATTTTTGATTAGTTTTCTTTTACTTCATTAAAATGTGAAAATAATAACCTTCTAATAGCTTTAAAATTAGTCATTTAAATATTAGCTACAATTTAATTGTTGCCCCCCCCCCCCCCAAAAAAAAAAAAAAAAAAAAAAAAAAAAAAACGAGTTTATTTTTTTTCGACATAAAAAAAAAAAATTACATATAATTTAACGTGAACATTAAAAAACTAAAAAAAGTTAAATTAGGTATCTCACAAAAATTGACGTCATTATAACTTTAAAAAATTTCTACGCATTGGTAAAGTGCTAACGTAGTCCATGATGCTAATATATGTTGGTCTAAAAGGATTAATATTTTATTTTTAAAACAAACTTTTTTTTTTTTTAATATCGCTTTCAACTCCCTTTCTTGTTTGTCTAGTACAAATCTTGCAATCGATTTTTAGCTAACTTCTTGACTATCTAGACATTTGAAACTTTTAGAATAGCTCAGAACACGATGACAATGCATTTGTAATTATTCGGGTAATGTGTCAAGTTTATATGATTCAACAGAAAACTAAAAAATGCGGTACATAAAAAGTTTTTTTAATCTTGTAATTAACCAACTACAAGTTTATTTTTAATTTATAATGTTTAAAAAGGTTGCATATGATGAGTGTTGCGTTTTCGCAACATTTTGTATTTCTTAAAAAAAAAATAAGTTTTTTTTTTTTTTTTTTTTTTTTTTTTTTGTGGTGGTGGGGGATACTTTTTTCTTTTACCTGTTCCATTATAAACATAAACAAGAACGAAAAATCATGTAGTTCCCATAGATTATTAATGCTATTCAACTCTGGTTGCATCGTTTAACATTCAACTTATTTTGCGGACATGATCCCGCAATTGAGAGACAGAAGGACAGAAATACAGAGATATAGACTAACTGAATAATCATTTTAAAAAAATGTCGGAATTTTTTTAAAAACCTTAATACAAATATAAATGCAATTCTAGCAATTTCCAATTCTAACCTTTAATGTAACTGAATATTTTAGTATGACCCTATGAATCTTAACGTTAAATATACCATATTCTATAGATTACTTTTTTTCGTGTTTTACCATACTAATAATTAATATGAATTTTGTTTTGATTTCTGTAGTATAAAGTTTTTTAAATATGATTTGTAAAAATTCCTTTCATAGAACGCAATGCACTAGTATTCTTTTGGGTGACCATGTACACAAAACAGTTGTGGTATTTATGCCATTTTAAATAGGAAATGCAGATGGACAGTAAGACAAACAACTAGAATAACTGAAAAATGTTTAAGAGTGAATTCATAATCACTTTTAAACATTTTTATAAAGTGTTTAAAAACTCTTAATAAAAACGAAAATAAAATTTCAGCAATTTCCAGGGTATTTTCCAGACCTTAGTGTATCTGAATATTTTTGTGTGGCACTGTAAACATTGCTTTACAATTCTTTCGGGTGCACCTTTTCACAAATTATTGCATTGGTGTATGTACCCATTTTCAGTAGGAAATATCCCACAGTGAACTGAATAACATATATCAATTTCATGAAATGCCACCCATACGGTGTTGTGGTTAGCGTTCCTGAATCCCCACGGTAGGACCCGGGTTCAAATCTCGGGCAATCCCATGGATCGTCGCATCCATGGGATTCGGACGATCCCATGGATGCGTTGTCAAAGTTAGAGGCAGCGATAGCTGCCCATTGGGTACTTCTTCACAAATGGTCATCAATACAGCGACCTTCCGGTCAATGCTTAGTCACAAATGCCGCGCCATTAACCCGTTAGCGCCCAGTGTCCTCATTTGAGGACAGCTAATATAATGGCACGTATAATTTTTGTGGTTTCTTGGAATGATTTCTGCTTTTCAGTGACCGTTTATAACGTCACTCTAAATGATCCCTGAAAGTTTTATGTGCCTACTATTAATTATTATTTCATAATTTGGATAGTCATTTTATGATTTTTCATTCGTCGCACATATATTTGCTTTTTGCGCAAGTAGACTAACTTAAATCAAGTTGAATAATAACATATATTATAATACTTTACTTTCGAGAACTTTGTCAACGTATAATAGGAAATTAATCTGTTATCTCAAAGTTTTTCTATCTCGAAGTTTTCTCGCTAGAACACTAAACGTCAATAAATGAGGATAGGCTTTAAATTTAAAACTATCAGAAGAATTGTTTCAGTTAATATATTTTACTGTCAGTTGTCTATATTAATTTAGAAGTGAAATAATCAGCTAATAATATTTTCCAAAACTAATTCGGGCGTTAACGGGTTAATTCGGCATGAAAATTGTCGTTACTTTCATCGTTGCTAGGGTAGGTGCTCCAGTGATTGGCATGCTCCAGTAATTGACATATATCCCGAAATAATTAATAAATAATAAAATAATAAAATAATATATTTTACATAAAAGAATTTTAACATTTTATGTCAAACACTGGAGCATGGGGTGCTAATAACTCGTAAATTGAATAACTAGCAGTGTCAAACGCTGGAACATAGGGGGCCAGTTACTGATAAAATGAAAAACTGGCAGTGTCAATTACTGGAACACTGAGTGAGTGTCAAATAAAAATTCATAAAAAAAAAATAATAATAATTGTTATCAAATGTATATATTTTAACATATATGTGGTTCTGAACGTCTTTCATGCCATATGCACTAACTTAAGATTTCTAAAAATATTTTCTGAACATTATCAATTACTGGTGCACTCATCCTATATCAATTACATTTTATAAAACCATAAAAGAGTCGTAATATTTTTTTATTGCAAACGTTTAAATGAAGCCCCCCCCCCACACACACACACACAATACATTAAAGCAAAATTACCTATCAATTTTTTTGAAAACTTATATATATATATATAACTAATTTCATTTATTTCAAATTATCTTTTAATTATTAATCAGAAAAATTCGGAATTTATGCATTCGTCTCTTACTTAACACTGCTGAACTTAAAAAAAAAAAAAAAAAAAAAGAAAGAAAGAAAGAAAAAACAAATGGAATACAACTTTATTACGATATAAACAAACAATTTTAGAAATATCGTTCGGAAAACGAAAGATGTTTAGAATAGATGGAATTAAAAGCTTTGTAAACATTTTATTCTGAATTCACGGAATATATATATATATATATAGACACGCCATAAAACTTTCTATTCATACTCAAAATTTATTTTAAATGACTTTGATTTTTTATCGCAAAATAAATATTAAAAGAAACTTTTTTAGAAAAGAAAATATCTCTTTTAGATAGCCTGATATTTTTAATTGATTTGTACACACATAAAACTTTGCGACACAGCTGAAAGCTCTTTTTTTTTTTTTTTTTTTTTTAAATATATAAATATATAGTTTTTTTTTTTTTTTTTTTAAATAGTTACATCTCTGAGCATATAAACATTTGCGAGAAACAAGAATCGATTTATTTTTCAATGAGTCCGAATTTCCCCCTCCTCAACTCCACCTAAAACATACAAAGACCGCATAATTTTCAGTTGGTACCTTTAAAAAGCTCGTGTTGGAATTGTGCGGAGCATCCAAAACATAATCATGAAAATAAGTCAACAATACAAAAAAGAACCGTTTGAGTGTGAATTTATTTTAATTGCAAACGTGATGAAAAAATAATAAAACAGTACGAAGACTTGGAAAGGAGGGGGAAAAAAAAGAAAGGAAAAATAAAATAAAAAAAATAAATAAAGAAGAAGCTACCAAAATGAAACATAATAAACGATAAAAAAAATTTCCTCCTGACTTAAAAAAAAAAATATTTCTAAACAATACAAAAAAGCTGCTGCTCCCGCTTACTTTTTGTGAAATAATAAAAATAATAACGCGTTTGATATGAAGGAAGTTTTAAATGTGTTTTGGGACCCAAAATTGTTGCCATGGTGATAGTTCCCAAACAACTGTAATATCTATTAAATCTATTAGTTTTTACTCGCTGGCGTATTTGTCCTTCGTTCGGAAAAAAAAAAAAAAAAAGAACAGAAAAAAGTTATTCCATCCTCTCTTATTTATTATTATTTTTTTCTTTTGTAGTCATTTTTCGAGTTCTTTTAAGCGGGAAACTTGTTTACTGAGGACAATCAAAGGTGATCATAGGATGGTCACTATGGAAACAGCTTGTCCGGTTGGTTGGGAATTTCTTCTTATTTATTATTCTAACAGAGTTTGTTATTATTTTTCCAAAATTTTTATATTTCAACAGATGCAAAGTTGTTCATTTTTCTTTCATTTTTCTTTTAATTTTTTTTTTTTTTTTTTCTTTTCTTAAAAGTTTTCGGTCTGTTGTTTTCATATTCTTAACTTTTTTGTTCCGATCTGCCCTCGGTCCCTCGTAAAATTTTCATTATTATTTATTTTCTTTTCTTTTCTTTTTCTTTTTTTTTTTTTCTTTTTTTGTTAGCTTTAAATTATTTACAAGCATAAAAAGAAACTCTAAAACATTATTATGGTCGTCTCTCGAATGAATAAATAAAAAATGTCAATAATAATAATTTAAAAAAAGAAAATAAGAAAAATCTTCAGACAAATGATTTGTTGTAAAGATTTTTTTTTTATTTTTTCCTTCTTGAGTACTTTTTGTTGCCCTTTTTCTAAAACAACATAAAAGAAAAAAGAAAAAATTGAAAGGGAAAAAAAAAAAAAAAAAAAAAAAAAAAAAAAAACTAAGTTCTTTTTTGCAACATTACATACTTTACATAACATATATAATGTGTATTTGAATAAATGTATTAACTGTTATAATTTTCCACTGTGTCATGGGAACTGTACTTTATATATTTATGTAATGAATAGCGATTTTGCAGAAATACATATTTTGATTTATAAGTTTGACTTTGTGCATAGATATTGAATTTTTATAAGCTAAAATAGTTTGCCAAGTTGTTTATTACTCTGTAAAGAAATAGCATGAACCAATTCTTCAATTAATCTAACTTATTATTCATGCCACAAATTTCTTATGAAATCTCATAAAAATCAAGATTAATATAAGATAATCTAACAATGATTAAAAAATATTGTTTACAATGAACATATTAATAATGCTAGTTTAAAAAGAAACTGCCCATTTAATTACTAAAAATTGAAGCAATTTATTTAAATAATTATTATTAAACCATCAAAAAAAAAAAAAAAAAAAAAAAGTACACTATTATATAAAGATAACATCAGGATTTTTTTTTTTTCTTCTTTTAATAGGAAGAATATTAAATTCATAATATTTTTTAGAAAATTAGTTGAAAATTATGTTAAATAAACTAATTTATATTCGTTTTACGTATAATCATTTGAACTTTATGTAAGGTTTTTATAATTCAAAACTGAACTCTATCAAAACTGAACTTTATCAAAGTCTAAATTGGTAAACTTTAGCACGCTCAGGGCAAAAAATGTCTCTTTCAGTAGAAAATTTATTATAATTACTATCTGAATGATTTGTAATATCTTGAAATAGAGTAAAGCACCGATAATCCAGAAACCTATAAACCGGCAACACCTATATTCCGGCACATATGATCTTTTACTTTTTTCCCCCTTCCTTTTTTTGCCTCCACCCGTAAATCGTAGTACGTAGAAGGTTACTCGCAGATGACCATGGAACAACATACTTGGCAACTTTTATGAATCATCAGTAAAGTTTGCGAATTTTATTTAATTTTACTGGTTTACGCATTAACGAGAATTTTTTACGGATTAATTAAGATAATGGCAAAATTCCGGAGGGAAAAAAAAAAAAAAAAAAACACTTTTTGTCTCACAATTGCAAATCTAACTTATTTCAAACGTTATTTTAATAATTTACATTTTTGATTTTAATTGATTACGTTACGTTGCGTTTTAATTATTTACGATCGTACATTAAGCAAGTACAATATTTTAAAAAACTATTTTTTAAGAATTATTTCTTTGGATGTTGTGATTGATCGACGAATTTGATACACTTTCGGAACATCTCTAATCCGGAAAAATCGGTAATCCAACAACATCTGTTTCTCGCCAATACCGGATTATCGATGCTTCACTATTGCACCTCGCTATAGTAACATTCATTTCAAGGATTCATGAAATACAAAACGATCTATATGTCTCATAACAGGGTATGTTTCTTTTAATAATTTAATGTGCAAAACTTACTAGATTGTAAGAGGACTCCAATCTTTTTAACAATAAACATACTGGTAATGTTGGTTTCAATAAGATGTGCCGACTGAACCACTGAAAATTAAAATATTTATTCAAGTTATAATCATGTTAACCAATCAAGATTTCAAAAAATAAATAAATAAAATAAAAAATAATAAAAAATAAATAAAAAATAAATTATTATTATTATTATTATTATTTTAAGAAAACCAACTGAAAGTTAGATTAAAAATCCTATTTAATACTAGTTCTGCGTTAATTGTTTGAATGTGCTGAGAGATAAAAATTTAGCACTCTAAAAAAAGACCACAATGTTTGTGATTTGGTAGTCCAAAAATATAAAATTGTAGACAAACACCTACAAATGCACATTTTTTTTATAGATTAATTTTTATCAAATTTATACAAAGATTTTATGCGGGGGAAAAAAAAAAAAAGTCCTTTAAATAATGTTTGAGGAACTGCAGAACGATATTATTTTAAAAGTATGGTATAATTTGGTACGTTTTATAATAACTATTTGGATATTTCTAATTACATCGATTTATAAAAAATTTCATCGTCTTTTGTCCCCTTAATCATAACTTCTACAAGTTGAATTTAATTCTGAATGTACTGATTAAAAATGTATTAATAAATATACATATATATATATATTTTTTCTTTTTACTTTCTTCCATATATATAAAGAGAAAGTATTGAATTTGTGAAAATTTTCGAATTCCAGTTTTCGATGGATTTACATGTTTTAGGTTGTCCTTAATACGATTTGACTGTTTTTAGGAAATGTTTGTTAGTCTGTCTATGTGTCTCTCTGTGTGTATATCATAGATTTTGTGGGAGCTGTATCTCATAAATCAATGAATGAAATTTAACCAAACTTAATGAGTAGTTGGACTCTGACATAAACTGGTGCTGATTAGATTTGGGGATCATCGCTTAACAAGTGGCGCTGTGATCCCCTTTTCTTTTCTTTTCTTTTTTTTTTTTTTTTTTTTTTTTTTTAACATGACAGTATAGGACAAAATTTCGTATAAATGTACATAATGAGAGTTATTTTAATCGTGTGATCGTAAAATTAATATGAATCATTGATAATAGTAGTAGTTAACTAGGAAAAAAGTTTGTGTATTTGGGAGCATCGCTTCCCCCTAGGGAATAAGTACTGCCCCGGGTGTGTGTGTAAATTTTCAATATAGGTTGTCTTTCGAAAGATCTCGTGAATATCTTTAAAACGAATGGTTGAACCATAGATATGTGATAATTTAAAACAACGTTATGATTTTTTTTCATTTTTTAACGAAAAAAAAAAAAAAAAAGAAAAAAAAAAATATTTCTTCTGACATTGGCAAAAAATTGACTTTCTTTCAGCGCTTAGTGATATAATTTTGTAAGATAAAAATCGTCTGCATTTATCATGGAAAATAATTTAATAATTTAACAAATAATTTGTATTACATGAATTTTGTGTAAAATTATATAGAAGGAAGTATTGTGGTGGCCACATCATACTAGTGTTTTTTTTTTTTTAAATTAATTTGTGTAATTTAGTCAACTAAATTTTTTAACTGAAATGCGTTTAAAATAAACTCTCTTAGACGATAAATGCAGTGTATACTTTATTAAATCAGAACATGTGAGAAAAAAAAAAAAAAAAAAAATCTCGAAAAGAACTCTTTAATAATTGTTTGTGGTGATCTCCTGAGCTTGAAAACGCGGTGATCAATTTTTAATATCCACTCTAGTCCGAAATGAAATTTTCCCTTTTATCCTTCAAGAAGTAAGGAAAATTGTGCGGGAGGGAAAATTCCACTCTCTGCCTCTCTTCTCTAGTCTAAAATCTTTTAAAGTGCCGTTCGTTATTTATTTACGGGATTTTTTGATTTCTCTCCGGCTTTTTAAATCCGCGTCGAACCGATAACACTGCTCAAAAAAATGTTATTATATCTAACTCACTCGTAGAAATAAAACAATGATGCTTTTTCTGAGAGAAATGGATTGGACTATAAATTTATCTCTTACGGCAGGGGTGTAACAACTAGGAGAGGGGTGGTAGTGAGGATAAAGGATGAAAGAAGGGGGTTGAAAAATCATCGAAGTGTGGTAAAGCTTGAGAGATAGGTCACAGAATATATGTGGAGAGAACCTAAGTTGTGGATTCCGCACTTAAGAGATTTTTAAGGATTTTTTGTTCAATTTTAAGAAGACACTGTTTAGCCTTTTTTTTTTTTTTTTTTTCAGAATTTGGATTTAAAAATGGCGATAACATACTGCTTTTTTGGGGATTCAATATATATATATATATATATTTCTTAGTATTAAGTATTTACGTTTGTTTGTGTTCTTCTACACGGTGTAAGATTTAGTTTTCATTTAACTTTAACATGAATTGCCATGGATTAGATTTTTGGCATATACCATTCTGCAGCTGGAGCTAATATTTTTATTTTTCACAATTTTAGTCAATGAATTTATCTTGACATCAGTTGATTGTAATCACGTAAATACAGTCTAATCTCTAACGGAGCCGCTAAATCGGAAATAAATAAATAAATAAAAAATCGTTACATGATAAAATTATTAAATCGAGATTAGCTTTTTTTTTTTTTTTAATACATTGAACTATATAAATTTTTTTTAAACGTTAAATAACGCGTATGAAGGCAGTAAATTATACTTTTTTACAAGTTATATCGCTTGTTAAAATTATTTTATTAAAAGTAAATAAATAAATAATAAGTAATTAAATAAACTATTTAAAAATTCAAAAGTACACCAATTCTTTACTTCTTTCAAACTTATTATTCTTTATTTTAAAATACTGTGTATATGAAAATATATTCCTCTTGTGTTTTATAGTATTGCCATATTCATTATAGGAATAATTTTAGAAATATATGCTGCTTTAATTTTAATTACCGAAAGAGTCTGTTAGTTTTAACTGTGTCCGTTGTTTGAGTCATGTTTGAGTCATGGGTGGCCTGGTGCATGTAAAATTCGTCGTAGCCACAAAGTCCTTTATAGTCACATCCATATAATGCCTTTGAGGGTCTCTTTGGGTCACCGAAGCGGTGGAGCCGTCCCCTCCACAGAGGACCAAAATTGTGATGTCATGTCTCCGGACCATCCTTAAGGGGGCGTCCCAGACCGTTTCCAGTTATCCATCGCGCAGTACTAGTACGGCTTTAAACCCAACCAACCAACCTTTGGGGGTCAACGAAGCTGTGTGGGAGACAGCCCTCCCCTGGAGGATCAAAATTGTGATGGCATGTCACCCAACCACCACTAGGGATGAGTCCCAGAACGCTCATCATGTAGAAATAGTGTGACGTAAAACCCACTGAACTCAACTGAACACGAGTCCTTTGTTTAAAAATTTTATTATTTTATAAAATGTGCTAACACAAAACATGTTGTTTTTTATATAAAAACGACTATTTATTTATTTTTATAATACTAAATTGAGATACATGTTATTTATTTTTAAATATTATAGATGTCGTTTATTCATTATACAGTGTGATTAAAATTTAAAGTTACAATTTCAAAACGTTACAATTTTAACACTACCCATCAGAGCGATTTGATATTTTACCAGAGCAATCGTGAAGCAATGAAAATTCGTCTGGCAATAGGAAAAAAAAAAAAAAAAAAAGTTCCAAAATGTACCGTTAATTATCCGTAAAGTATTTGTTTCCTGAAGCCTCTTTTTTTCTTTACATTTTCACTATGGCTGTTTCCGCTGTAAACACGTATTCTTGTCTTTTTTCTAAAAATATTGTAGTAAACCCTTGAAGTTTATTGTTTCCTGCTATTCCATTGTGTTGCTAACAATATTCCTGTGTTTAATGAGTCCATTTAAGCGTTTCCCCTGACATTACGTTGACAGCGCCATCTATAGGAACATGTTGGAACTACTTTTTTCCTCCCCTAAACAAAATTTCATTGTTTCACGATTGTTGTGGTAAAATATCAAATCGCTCTGATGGGAAGTTTTAAAATGATAGCGTTTTGAAATCGTAACTTTAATAATAATCACCCTGTATGTGAAAAATAATATGTACCTAATTTTTTTTTTTTTTTTCCAATTTAAATTTGTGTATGATATTGGTTAGTGTTTTGTAACAGCCAAAATAAATTAACTTTAGCATAAGTACGGTATTTATTTTATGTTTTTTTTTTTTTTTTTTTTTTGTTAAATTATTTCTTTAGTATAAACCTATAAGATATTTATTGTAAGTTTCCAAATATTCTGGATAGTTTACATTCTTTATAAGAAAAAAAAGAAATGCATATTCTTATCTAATATATATTTTTTTCCCCAAGTAACTGATGCTCAACATTACTGGGACATTTAAGTACCTATTAAAACAAACCTACAAATAAATGAATTCTAAAACGATGACCGTAACCGTATCACGTTCGAAAAGAGCCGAAGCTATTTCTCATCGTCAACGTTGACCAGCGTCCAGTTTCCATGGAGGCCTCAGACTAACAAACAAAATATGTGATGTTATACAATAACTAGATGATAACAGGAAAAAAAAAAATACACAAGAAGGCCTATGATTTTTAAATCTGTGTTTTACGGGTTTCAGAGCTTGCAATTTGTTTGAATTCAGTATGTTGTGATTTATCACAATAGTAACCCCCGACATTTTTAGAGACCACGTTTTGGGCCAAAAAAAAAAAAAAATGTATTTTTTAAACATGATTTGCTTTGATGAACTTTTTTTTTTTTTTTTTTTTTTGCTCTTTTTGTAACGATAAGTTTGTGACGAACGATGCATGCAATCTAGTATATTAATTATCAATATATTATTATTATTCTCTCTTTCTTTCTTTTTCTTTTTTCTTTTTTTTTTCTTTTTTTAGATTCTTTACGTAGTTAGAATAGTATTACTTTGAGACGAGATATTACCTTAAAATTAAAGATGTACATAAATTTCCTGAAATAATTAATACGAAATAAATTTCACATAAACTTCAAAGATGTACATAAGTTTTCTGAAAAAATTATTGCGAAATGAATTTCACATAGACTTCAAAGATGTACACAAGTTTCCTGAAATAATTAATACGAAATAAATTTCACATAAACTTCATAAATGTACACAAGTTTCCTGAAATAATTAATACGAAATAAATTTCACATAAACTTCAAAGACGTACATAAGTTTCCTGAAATAATTAATACGAAATAAATTTCACATAAACTTCAAAGATATACATAAGTTTTCTGAAAAAGTTATTACGAAATAAATTTCACATAAACTTCAAAGATGTACATAAGTTTCCTGAAATAATTAATACGAAATAAATTTCACATAAACTTCAAAGATGTACACAAGTTTCCTGAAATAATTAATACGAAATAAAGTTCACATAAACTTCAAAGATGTGCATACGTTTCCTGAAATAATTAATACGAAATAAAGTTCACATAAACTTCAAAGATGTGCATACGTTTCCTGAAATAATTAATACGAAATAAATTTCACATAAACTTCAAAGATTAGGAACCTTTTCTTTACGCTAGGTAGATTTAAATCAGTTCAAATGCAAAGATAGAAAAAAAAATCATCCCGTCGTACTTTTGTAATTTTTATGTATTTAAAAAAAATTATATACGTGGATATTCGTATTTATCTTTTATAAAATTATTTTTATAAAATCTTTTATCTGAAGACTATAGTTGTTTTCTGCGCACATTTTTAGACAGTTGTGACAATCTTCCGCTTTTTCTATGTTTTGCATATTTTATTATTAATAATAATTATTTTGTCAAGCACTAAAGACGGAGAAATATGTTCAATTATTAAATAGGTTAAATTTGTATTAAATGCATAATATATTTTCAGTATGTTTAATAAATCTTAAAATATTAAGTAAATTGGAGTGTAAAGGTTGATATATTTTTTATTTACCAACTATGTGAAAAATACCAGAGCCGGGAATCGAACCCGGGCACCTGCGCTTAACGCACGGATGTTCTACCACTGAGCTATCCTGGCTGACACACCAGCTAGGCATTTTTCACATCCGTGCGTTAAGCGGAGGTGCCCGGGTTCGATTCCCGGCTCTGGTATTTTTCACATAGTTGGTAAATAAAAAATATATCAACCTTTACACTCCAATTTACTTAATATGAATATTCACGGTTGATGAATTCATGAATAAATATTTCTAAATCTTAAAATAATTATAATTTGTCAAATATTTATTTGTCTGTTTATTTCATGAGATTTTGCTCATCTCGAGGATTGCTTATATCTCGAATAATCCAGACTACGAGAATTTTACAAGTTTTATTACAAGAATATTTATTTTATACTCATTCAAAGACACAACAAATATCTATGCCCGGTTCGAAATTCAGACCTAGGACCATGTGTTTCACAAGTCCCTCCAACTGGCCACTATTCCGGCTTAAATGTTTTGGAATCCAAAAACTAAATAAAATGTGAACGAATTGTAAATTAATGAAAAAACTGATAAAGTAATAATGTCTGATATTACTTCTCTGCATGAAAATCGACCCCAATACCATTCCTGCAAACTCTTATGTAAAATGACCTCCTGAATCCGAATATGGTGACCATTTTGCCCCATTATCCACTATTTTCTATTTTTTTTTTCTCTCTCTTTTGAGACGCTTCCCTATTTTTATCACTGTAATTTTTACTTTCTCTTACCCATAAGGTAGAGAAAGTATTGTTTTTGGGTCAAATTTTCGAATGCGAGATTTTGTTATATTTACACGTTTTGAGGTCCCCTGAATACGAAAATCATGTTTTTAGCAAATGGTCTGTGTGTATGTCTGTATGTGTGTCTCTGTGTGTGTGTGTCTCTGTGTGTGTGTGTGTCTGTTATCAGCATATCTCAAAAACAAATTATCGCAGAAAGTTCAAACTTTGTATTCTAAATGTGTATCATATAGGGATGCTACAGTAAGCTTTTCGTTAATATCAAGCAAATGGTTCGTGTACAGGGACAATCAAGATAATTCTAATACATTACGTCTATGGGGGAATTTGCAGGTAAGTAGAGTTTAACGTCTATAGACTGCACTAAACCAAATGAAACGAATATATATTTTTTGTAATAGAGATAGAGTTAACTGGGGAAAAATTTTTGTGCATGTAGGAGCCTCGCCTCACCCCCTGGGGGGGGAAGTCCCCCCTCGAGGAGAGTAAATTTTCATGATGGGTATCTTTCAAAAGAGCTCGCCAATACCTTTAAAACGAATGGTTGAACCATCGATATGCGATAACTTAAAACAAAGTTATCGATTTTTTTTATTTTTAACGAAAAAAAAACTTAGAAAAAAAAAATCGCATTTTTTTTTTTTTTTTTTTTTTTTTATTGAGAATAAAATGGGCTTTTTTTAGATATTTGGTATTATACTACTTCTCTAATATGGAAATCGTCTGCATTTCCAAAAAAATATCATAAAAGATATTCTTTTTTTTTTAAATTATAATATTAATAAATTATTTTTTAAAAACAGAATTATTTTTTAATAACCGAATTAAATTCTATATAAATGTAGGTGCATTAATGAAACGGGGGGTTGAGGGGGGCGGTAGCCCCCCCTCACACAGAACTAATTATCATATAAAACTCTTCAGAAGCCTAATCTGAATTGTTTAACGCAGGTTTACATAACAGTACTCGTTATCTAACCTTTTAATCTGCAACCTGTATTTATAGTATTAAATTTCAGGGTAAGAGAAAGTCGTGTGGGTGACACACCAGATTATTAATTATGAATTTGATTTCGGGGGTGGGGGGGGGGGAGGAGGGCAGAGTATTTCAACTGTTAAATATCTTCTGAGGTCTACAAAGGTGGAAAATTCCAAAACGTAAACATTTGTGGCTAGGGAAAATTTAAAGAGAGGGGGATTGTCACTGAAATTATGAATTACATTTATTATATTTTATTAATCTATTATTTTTATTATTATTTATTATACATTATATTTTTGTTTTTAAGTATTAAAATAATCCTTTTCTACTTTCCAAATCAAATGTATGGCCATAAAATTACTGAATAATGATAAAAATTTCGAGTTGGTGTGGTGAACCGAGAAAACGGTGAGTGATCGGGCAAAATGGGGGTCATATTTAGGTTCAGGAGGTCCTTTTACATAAAAATCAGCAGGGATAGTATCAGGGCAAGATTTTGTTTCTTTTAGCAGAGCAATGTAATTTATTTTTCCTTTAGACAATCATTTACAGCAGTTTTAATATCCGGAAATTAGTGTAGTATTTTATTTATTATTACTTATTTATTTATTTATTTTTATTATTCATTTACTGTGTTTTAAAAGTATGGTAAACATCATAAACCTTTTATTGTTTAAAATTCGTATTAAATTTTAACATTCATTAAATTTTAACATTCAAGCATAAAAATATTTTTTAAAAATCAATTTACCTATTAATCAGCAAAGTAATGCCCAAATATGTTTAGAATATATTGATAAGCTATAATAATGTAAATTCAAAGAAGGAAAAAAAGGTTAGCAGGAAATAATAAATACATATTAAAAATAAATAAATAATTAAAGAGGTTAAAAAAATACAAGATTTAGGAAAAACGAGAAAAAAAGAAAAAAATCCCATTTTCTTACTTCCCATGTTATTCTATAAAGTTTTTTAAATTCTGTGTTTTGAATTACAATCTTGAACATTGTCGCTTTTTATCTTAGTGAGCAAGTTTTTTAAAAAATAAATTTAAATATTTCTTTTAGAGATTAAATGTTAAAAATTAAGAGTCCTCAGTTTACTTATTAAAATAAAATATTTAACTTTATTATTATAATTATTATCTTATTTGCTCACTTAGGTAAAAGGTTATATGTTCAAAGAATAATATTAAAAAAAAACAAAATTTGAAAAACTCTATTTTTAAATGAGATATTCTTATAAAACGATACAACAAAAATGTCATAGAATAATATGGGAAGGGAAAAGGGTAAATCTGACTGATGTATATCATTAACAAGAGTGAAATACTTGCATTATTATTTACAATTGTTTCGATTGAAATAAATTACCAATATTACATTAATAAACTATTCATTGTTGTATAGCTTATTTCAACATCAGTAAAATCATTGAATCACCTCAAATATTAATCATTTTTAGATAATATATTATTATTATTATTATTATTATTATATTTTATTAATTTGTTATTTTCCAAATTCCTCGGCTTTTACAGCTTGTTTTCGGTCGCAGCAATAACCCAAAATATTTCATTGCTACGCCTTTTGTGGACGCGTTAAACACTCAACTCATTAGCTCAAAATTCCTGTTACTTACAGAAGGGACTCAATGTGCGACATTTAATTAAATTTGCGATGACCTCAATAATGTGTATAAAAGTGGATTTATTTACAATTGTTACGATCGAAATAAATTACCAATAAATATTTTTTAAACAGTATTTAAACCTTTTTCATTTATAATATAAAGTTTTCATTTTAAATAAAATTATTTACTACATTGTTAAATCCGATTTACTAATTCTATTCATTAATCTACAGCTTACTTTATCGTACGCAGGTTGAATTAATTATTTCAAATATGAATCACTTTTCGATAATTTATTAATATTTTTTTTTTCCTTATCATCTTTTATTAATTTGTTATTTCCCAAATTCCTCGTCTTTTACAACTTGTTTTCGGTCTCACCAATAACCAAAAATATTTCATTGATAAGTCTTTTGTGGACACGTTAAACACTCAACTTATTATCTCAAAATTCCTGTTACTTACAGAAGTAACTTAACGTGCGACATTTAATTAAATTTGCGATGACCTCAATAATGTGTATAAAAGTGGATTTATTTACAATTGTTACGATCTAAATAAATTACCAATAAATATTTTTTAAACAGTATTTAAACCTTTTTCATTTATAATATAAAGTTTTCATTTTAAATAAAATTATTTACTACATTGTTAAATCCGATTTACTAATTCTATTCATTAATCTACAGCTTACTTTATCGTACGCAGGTTGAATTAATTATTTCAAACATGAATCACTTTTCGATAATTTATTGATACTTTTTTTTCCCTAATCATCTTTTATTAATTTGTTATTCCCCAAATTCCTCAGCTTTTACAACTTGTTTTCGGTCGCGCCAATAACCCAAAATATTTCATTGCTACGTCTTTTGTGGACGCGTTAAACACTCAACTCATTAGCTCAAAATTCCTGTTACTTACAGAAGGGACCCAATGTGCGACATATAATTAAATTTGCGATGACCTCAATAATGTGAATAAAAGCGGATTTATTTACAATTGTTCCGATGGAAATAAATTACAAATAAATATTTTTTAAACATTTTTTAAATATTTTTCATTTATAATATAAAGTTTTCGTTTTAAATAAGACTATTTACTACATTATGAAATCCAATTTACTAATTCTATTCATTAATCTGCAGCTTACTTTAACATACGCAGGTTGAATTAATTATTTCAAATATTAATCACTTTTCGATAATTTATTAATGTATTTTTTTTTCTTTATCATATTTTATTAATTTGTCTTTTATTAATTTGTTATTTCCCAAATTCATCGGCTTTTACAGCTTGTTTTCGGTCGCACCAATAACCCAAAATATTTCATTGCTACGTCTTTTGTGGACACGTTAAACACTCAACTCATTAGCTCAAAATTCCTGTTACTTACAGAAGGGACTTAATGTGCGACATTTAATTGAATTTGCAACAGCCTCAATCAATAGATTTCCGGATGCCGATAGGTAATAATTAATTCTCCAAAAGAAACGTTACTGAAATTGCGGAAGTGGAGATTGTTTCTTTACGCAGAAGTTTGTATCGTATTTTTTTTTTTTTTTTTTTTTTTCCTCACTCGGTAAAGACAATTTATTGCTTGTTAGTGCAAAAACAAAAGTTTGCTGAAAGTAGTAATTTGTGTTAAGCGTGAAATAATTTTATTCGATTTATTAAGGTATTAAATGTTCTGTATGTCATTATAAAGTGGTTTTTTTTTCCCCTGCTAATTTTTTGTGTTTATAATTCTTTAATTTTGCAATAATGATGTGATGTACATTACAAAAGTTGTATGAACTTATTTTTTAAAGTAGTATGATTATTATGATTATTTTAAATATGAAGAGTAATTGTGTATAGGATTTTTTTTTTTTTTTTTTTTTTTTTTTTTTTCGCTTGCTATATTTTGATTTGAGGACTTTTTTCTTTCTTTCTGCGTTTCAACAATTGTTAAAATAAATGTATCATGAAAATTTGGGAATATCGTTTGTAATTGGCAAGTACTTTTTTTTTTAATTACAAAACTTTTTATTTATGCATTTTAGTGCTTACAGTCTTAAAAAAATTTTCATCACACCTTGGTCTTCTTTCTTCAATTAACTTCGGATTATATAAAATAGAGTTACAATCAGCCCTGAAATACTTTCAGCATTATTTTTTGTTGAGATATTAACTAAAGTTTTAAATATTCAAATCTTATACAGATATATAATTAATACTTTAGAACAGAACTTTGAAAAATTACCGCTTAGTTAACTATATAGATTTTTACGTTTTTATATAAAATTCTGCTTAAAATTTGTGAAATATACGATAATAAAATCCCCATATTTAAATTTAAAAAAAAATTCCGAAATTTAGAAAATAAATAATGATGTTAAAAAAATCCTAATTATAAAAATTATAGTTCAGTTATTTAAATTTATTTAATTTATAAATCGTTAATAGAGTTCTTAATTGAGCCCAATATGTTATTCTATGATTTTAATTTGCAATTACATAACATTACACAATTATTTCAGCAGAGTAATAACATCAGCAATAGAACTATGAAAGAAAATGCCATCTGCATGTTATGATTGTATCCTTTTAACTCTAAGTAGCTAAAATTTATCATTTTGGGAATGACGCATGATGATATTAAACGATATTCCGTTCTCTGCGCAATTACAGTATACACGGGTCGTTGTGTGTTTTAGTTGCCTTTTTCTGCAGAAAAGAGCCAAGTAGTTAATGACTGTAGGCAGTTTAGGGCATTCGAAAAAATATTTCTGTAAAAGTAGAACATTTTTTTTTAATAAACTTGTGAATTTGAGAAACCCATATACATATTTAATAAATAATATTAATTTATTTAAGTACCAAACTTAAATAATGTAATATATATTTAGATTTTAAACATACAATACGAAAATTTCTTTAAAACTGTTAAAAATTAAGAGAATTGTTTTTCTGATTTTTTTTTTTTTTTTTAGAGTAAAATGAAATTATTTCTAATTTTATTAATTTATAAAGCATTTTTTATAGCTCTATAGATATACCAATATTTCTAAATTATTTCATAACGCTGTTAGTATCCGATTTTTTTTTTTTTTTTTTTTTTTTTTAAAGGAATAATTTTCTTTTTACGTAATCTTAAGTATATATATTGGAGGAAATTACTCTAAAAAAAGCCATGTGGAGGGAGGGGGGAGGGGGTACTAACAATCTTACGGAATAATATAGAAATATTTGCAGATCTAACGTAAAATCTTATTCTTATTCTTTTCGTTAGAATTTTTTAATGTTAAAGTTATATAGTAAGATATTTAGGCAAAACAGGAATCATACATTTTTTCAAGGTTTCGGTTTGGGATGTCACTCTAAGGTCATTCTTTTTCACATTAAAGCGCATTATTCCCAGACATTTTTTTAGAAACATGAATTAAAAATATAGTATTTTACAAAACTGTTTTAAATTTTAACTAAATAGCCCACGCAGTCTTTTGTGAATGCTTATTAAAAGACTATTTTAAATAAATATTTTACAAATTGAAGTAAGGAAGTTATTTTATTTATTTATTTATTTATTCTGTTTCTTATTAGGTTGTCTTCCGCCCTATGTGGTCCTAAGGAAGTGTTGTAGATCGCTGGTGGTTGCTTAGTATCTCAGTGGCGTAAATCCACGTCCCTGGTTTTAACATAGTTTTGTCAACCCTTTGTGCCTCTCCCTACATCAAGGCTGCCGCCCCATTCATCTTCAAAGGTAAGTAAAAATTTTAGATTATGTTCCTCTTTATAATTCGCATTTCATAATTATTAGTTAAGTGTTGGATTCATTTATGAATGCTTTTCATATGTGAGGTCAAAGATCTACAAAACGCTTTCATATATTTGGTTCCTCTGTAAGTATCTCTATTATTGTTAAAGAGGAAGTTAATGTTTAATTGAACACTGCTGGATATGTCAACTACGTTAAAAACTTCGTCGTGTTTGGAAATACTCATGATTTAGATAGATGCAACGGACGTCGCACAAATATTAATTAATGTTATTAATTGATTTTAAATTAGTTTTTAAACTGTTTACAGGTAGATTTTGATTAATTTCTGTAAGATATTATTTGTTTCTCGTGAGTTTGTCTGCAGATTATAGTAGATAAGACACTGACTTAAGCGTTTAATCTTTTAATGCATTCTTTTTGCCTATATTTATATATATATAAACTGGCATTATAAAAAAAATTAATGCATTCTTTTTGCCTATATATATATACATATCTCTATATATATCCTGTCATTATTTCATTTAATTCTTTTCAGGGTTATTTTTTCTTGAAGGTTCGTGCTATCAATTGAGATTTTGCTAAAATTCCTATCAGTAACAGAAAACCTACAATTCTTTGCTCAATGCTATGAGGATAGCACTTGAAAACGTCTTATAGCATTGGGTCCGAAATTCTTTTGCTCATCTCAAAATTAATAGGTTCATTTCATTACATAATTCTCTTTTTTCCCCTTAAAATACTATCCTAGAATCCACCTTCTTCTCTTCAGAATCTAATTACACGGTCCTATTTCAGTTTTCAGCAGGTATTGTAGTCTAAAAAATTAAAGAAAATACTATTATTAAACTTAAAAAATTTATTTGTTATTATATTTTATATTTCTTGATTATTATGTGTATAATATAGATTATGAAAATCATTCATTATTAAAAAATTAATAAATATAACAGATTCTTATGTAAATTTTGTAATTTGTAATTACCCTTTAAAGTTTCGGTAAAGAATAATAGTTTAAAGTAACTGTAGACGATCAATTGTAGAATCAAAAACTGTAGACATTCATATGAAATGATATTAGGGTTACAAGTTTCGGCTACCTTTATAATTAAATTGAAAAATTTACGGCTATACACTAACGGAGGATTTTTTCGAAGTTTTCAAAATAAAAAATCTGTACAGCCGTTTTTAAAGGACCGCACTTGCGTGACCTGAAATTGAGTCATTTATACAGGACACCTATCAATTTTACTGAACCAACAAACTATATCATTCGAAAGGACATCCTATAGAGTGTTTATAATGCAATTTTGAAGAAAATCTTTGGAGCGGTTTTTGAGATACGGACTTACGGTCCCACTTCCGGTTCCGCATGTCCCACTTTCGGTTTTCTAATTTTCAACAAAAGTTGGAAATTCCATCTGTACACCACATCCGTCTCAATTCTGAAGTTTCGTAATTATATCTTTACTAGCTTCGGAGATGTACAGAGTACATCTACATCTAGATGTACAGAGTACTACTGTAAAGATCAGAAGATTCCCCACATACACACACACTGACCAAATGCCAAAAACTACGTGTTTGGACTCAGAGGACCTTAAAACATGAAAATCAGGTGAAAACTCGATATCGAATTTTCGGATCAAATACATAACTTCCATTTCCTTCGGTAGTCGGGTAATGAAAGTAAAAATAATTAATTAATAGAGTGAAGTGAAACCACTCTAAGTGGGCCACCCATAGTGACACAGAAAAGTGATTTTTTTACAAAGGTAACCTTTTAAAATAGGTGTTCAGAAAATTTTAAATCAGATAGCAATTTTTTTTTTAAATAAATGGTTTTAATAATTTGAATTTATATTATTTGTCTATATAGCTTTTCCAACAATGATTATTATTATTATTATTATTATTATTATTATTATTATTAGAAATTTTTTATTCATGAATTCATTAACCGTGAATATTCATTTTAAGTAAATTGGAGTATAAGGGTCGATATTTTTAAATACCAACTATGTAAAAATACCAGAGCCGGGAATCGAACCCGGGCCCTTCGCTTAATTATTTTGTTTGAATTTTAAAACATTTTTAGCACTGATTTTGTTTTTGAAGATTTTGTTTTTAAATATCTGAACAAATTTTTAAACTTAGCATCATTTCTGTGTGGAAAAGAATCGTCTACTAACCTATAAACTTCCATTAAATTATCCTGGTGGATAACACAAATTTAAATTTTTATTTTTATTCTTAGCTAGATTTAATAGTTTTAATTTGTCAATTCCCATTTCGTATCCATATTACATTGCAATTTATCAACTTAATAATAACATGTCAGATAGGTCCGTTTTTCAAGCTTGAACTAACATGTCTAAGTATATATATCCAGAAAGATGAAGTTTTTATGATTATATATATATGAATATGTATCCCTTAAAAATTAGTATTAAGTTTTATGCAAAAAATTTTGGACTGGGAAAAACTGTACCCTTTGAATAGAAGTGAAGTTTTAGAGAGGTTTTACTGGATATTAAGTAAAGTAAAATTAAGTATAAATTAATTAATTTTTAATTTTTATAACTTAAAAAAATTACTTAAAAATATAGATATCCGTAATAAAATGAGGACATCTGATCCCTTTTTATTGTTATTTTATTTTAATTTTTCTTATTCATAACATATAGGCTGAATATATTTTGTCCGTCTTACTGGTTCTGTTTTAATCAATAGTGCTTAATAAGTAGTAATCGATGGTACTTAATAATCGATAGTGCTCCATAAATAAGTAGCTTATAATTGAAAAATAGTAAGAATGGAAAATTACCAAATAATTCCAGTTCTCTCATTATTAGTCTGGAATAAATATACTACTCCTCGCACCCCATCGTTGTAATATATTATCGATTTTAAATATCTTCAATGGAATTAAAATTTCATAGAATGTAGAAGCGCAGTGAGAAAAAATTGCTGTAATAATCAATATAATTTTTAACAAAATAGTGAAATTCTTATTCGTAGAAACTGTCAGTGGACAAGATACTTTAAAAATGTTTTCTGTGTTACTTAAAACACATTATTTGCCGGTCACATAAAAGTACGTTTTTTTAATAAAATGAGCCCCGCCTTTAGGCGTTTTTCCGTAACAATACTGTATCGTTAAAAAGGATTTTGCGTATTTGTGTTTAACCCTTTATGTACCGCCGGATTAGATATATGCCAGTGGCGTTTACCACAATGTTTGCTGTGGATAAAATTTAAATGATTTTATCACGAACAGTGCAGCATAGGCGCGAGCGCTGCAGATTATTTAAAGCTCTGCAGATAATTTAATAATTCAAAAAGAAATGCTAAGTTTATATCTCGAGACACATGTTGCATATTCTTAATTTACTTTCTTTTTTATAGGTAAATTTTACATACTTTGTTAATTGCGTACTTTTCTTCTAATATCTGACTTGGTCCAGCATAATCCGGATAGTTGTTAAATTCATTTTTGTTTCAGACAGATACAGAAAATTCTAATACTGGGCGAATATGTAAAACCATTTTCTTAAATAATGTTACGCTGTACAGGAACACCGAAAGGCAGGTCTTGTTGATCAAAGTTGGAAAATACCACTTCGAAGTGTGTTCTTAAAATATTCATGTAATATTTCTTTATTTATTTATTTTTAATATAACTTATATAAATTGGCGATTTTCGTTTCCATATCTGTAAATTTTTAATCTTTAAAAAAAAAAAAAAAAAAAAAAAAATGAATAATGAAGCATGTAATATATAAGGTTTTGTTGTAAGCGTCTTTATTTATTTCATCAAGTATGTGAATATTTAAAGATATAACTATATAAATTTCATGAAGTTCTAAACTTTTCACATTTGAAGACATGATCATCTTGTATAGTAATATCCTAAATGCATTTTATTTCGAAACACTATAATTTCAAATTCGGAACAGAAAGGTAATTCATCGAATTCGTGGCTGCCGATTACCGCATCTTTTTAATCTGCAATTACTTCCTCACATTGTACTACCCCCTCCATAAATCAGATTCGATTCTGATTACCACGATAGTCTTTGCATTACACATTTTTTTCTTCATATTATTATTTTTGCAATTATCGTTTCTGCGCACATCATCAGCACGTTCAGCGAACTGAAGTATGGAAAAAGGTAGTGGAAGGAGGGGGGGGGGGAGGTTGCAAAAGATAAATCCCAGAATCATCCGCATTAACTCATCGTCGCCCCCTGTTTATCGCTATCTCCGAACTTATATTTTCTTAAATACACCCCACGCTTAAATGAAGTGAAGTGAAAAAAAAAAGGCATTAATGGCTACTCCTCGTTTTTATTGCTCCGAGCAATTTACGGTCTCATCAGTTCGATATAAGATATGAAAAATAAAGAATTTTTTTATTATTATTTTATTTTAAACTATGAGCTTTTTTCTTTGAAGAACAAAGTCCTTTCTTCCCCACCTTAAAAGAAATTATTCACATCCCCACTTTTCCATTTAGCTTTAAAACAAAAGAGAAGAAGGTAGAAGAAGGGGATACCAAGTTTCCTTATTAGAATCCGAAAGATTATAACAATAAAAGAAAAAAGAAAGTGGATAAATATAAAGTTAAGTTGAGCTGTATAGCACAACGTGGCTCGATTATGTGCTCATATATCTATTGAAAGATGAAACGTTCGTCTTAACGACAGTTTGAATCCTCATCGCTCAAAATAATTCTGAACAATCTGTAGATTTCTCTAAATCAGAGGCCATCCACAATGATTAAAAAAATATATTGATGTTAAAAAAACGATAAAAATGGCGAAATTATTCCATTCTTAACGAAGAAAAGTTGAACGAATATATTCAGAAAACGTGAAGATGAAGAAAATGAAATGAAAAAAAAAAAAAACTTTAAAGTTTTCCCCCCATCAAATTTACGCTCTACCTGGCTTACTGTCATTACACATAATATGATAACGGCTTGAAGAAAAGGGTTTTGAAAAGACGGACAAAGTATTATGAAGAGAATAAAAGTGTTAAAATCGCAATATTAGAAAATTTGCCCCATTCTTACTATTCGTTGAAAAATCTAGGCCAAATAATTACTTTAGTAAAGAAAAAAAAAATGTAAAAGAAGGTTGATGGGCTAAAATTTCTTTTGAAAATACCCCCTATAAATACATTACTTTCAAATTAGATACTTAAGAAAGGAGACAATTCGAATTCGGTGGAACAAAAAAATAGCTATGTTAGCTCGCGTTTTAAAATGAGAATTAGAGGAAAAAAGAAAGAAAAGGGCGTAAAATTTAAGGGAAATGAAAAATATTGAACGTGTGAAAAGGTAGTAGAGATTTTCCATTGGTTGCAATTCAGACGTTACTTCCTTCTATTAAAAGAAAAAAAAAAATAAACCTTGAATTTAAATTTGTGACTAATGTAGAAATTAAATTTCCCATCATTTTGCATTCTTTACAGTATTTTATTTCAAATGATATCATATTTCCTAAATTGTACTTAAAAAAATTCATCAGGGTTTTTAAAAACGTTTCTTGAAATTTTAGTTATACTATTTGGATTAACATTAAAGCAAATACATAAAAACTTATTTTCATGTATCTAAAATTAAATAAATTGTTGTAATTCTGTGTATTTCAATGATTTAAATAATACAATTTTTTTTTTCTTAAAAAGAAAAATAGTAATCAGTTTTGATGAGGAAACTTGTTAAGCATTATGCATTTATGCATAAGTTTGAAAATAAAATTACCAGAAGATTAATTACAAGTTTTAATCTTGATCTAATGATAATTCCTTAATCCATAATTTAATACAATTTATTTTAATTCAGACAGAAAAAAAAAAATCTAATAAGCAATAATTTATTTTACAAATGCATTTTCTTTTAGATAGAAAACGTTAGAAATATATTTTTTTAAATTAATTATAGGAATCTAATAAACTAAAAATTTATAAAAATTTTATATAAAAAAAATTAAATAGTTTATTTTAAAAAATAGTATATGTAAAAAAAAAAAAAAAAAAAAAAAAAAAAAAAAAAAAAGTTGGAATTTGCTCATAATATTACTTATTATAATATTTATTATATTTTTTGTTGTTGGTATCATAGTACTGTTAATCAAGAACTTAGGAATATTCACCTTTAGTACCACTGAGCCAAACATGTCTTTCTAATAGCTGTAGTACGTAATTTAATCGAAATACCTAAAACAAATAACAGTAGCAAAGTAGAATTTAAAATCGATTTTTGTTGCTTCTTTATTATCTTGTCCCTTATTAAATTAACTTGTTGATATTAATAAAATTTTATTTTAAAACTTTCAGATTTGTCTGTAGCTTCAGACAACAGGATATAAAAAATATCGTATTATATTATTCTACTGTTTAATTATGTATTTTGAAATTTTAAAGAAATTCAGTGTTGGTCTATTGCAGGTTTTCCTATTGAATTAATAATAATAATAATAATCGAATAAGTGATAATCGAGTTTATAATTCGATTTGTACAATAGTATCTGGCCGCACTGATCAAGGAGTGCCTGTATTTTAAATATTTACCAATTTGGTATTCTTATTATGCAGGTCTGAAAAAAAGATAAAATAAAAATAACAATAACAATAATAATAATCAGCTGAATGGTTGATTGATTGGTTGGATTTAACGTCGCACTAGCACTGTGCAATGGGTAATTGGCGGCAGTTTGGGATGCACCCCCTGAGGATGATCCGGAGACGTGACATCACAATTTTGATCCTCCACGAAGGGGAAATGTTCTCCCGCTTCGGTGACCCCCCCCCCCCCCCAGAGTATAATTTGGAACATAATCAGCTGAATGAAAAAAAAATTTTTTGGTAAACTCCCGTACGTTTTTATATTTATTTATTTATTATTTATTATTTAATTTTTTATTTGTTTTTATTATTATTATTATTATTTTATTTTTCGAAAATAATAGTGGTTTCCAATGAAAAAAAATCACTAATTTTATTATATTTAATAAAGCCTTTTCTTTCTGAAATTAAACGAACAATTCCTTTGTGATATAGTAAATCTCTTGTTCCTTCTCTGAAGACGCTTTCACTTTTCACTCCTTCCACCCCCCCCCCCCCCTCCTTATCCCTCTTATTTTCCATCTGTATTATTATTATTTTATTTACTCTTATAAATATTATTTTAAAGTAGGAAATAATTATTGAATATGGTTTTTATAAAATTATAAAAATCATAGTTTCCAAATCTTCTATTGCTTCCCCCTGCTGGGCTCATGGTCATTATTTTGATTTTTCTAAAAGTAACAGAATTTCTTCTCCTATCTCCTCTTCCCATTTGGATATTCATGAAGCTTTTAACATATTTAAAAAATTCGAAAAATCTTGTTAATGACATTTCTTTATTATTATTAAGATTATTACTTTATTTTATTTATTCATAAATTTTCTTCTTTTATTTTATAGTTTTGGTGACACCATTATTTGTATTTACACTTGATTTTATTTGTTTTTGTGCTCTTCACTTAAATTAATTTCGTGCGTTGCCGCTTTGTTTGCAGCACTTGTGCCTACTCTCTTCGCCAAACGTTGGGTCGTGTGTCCTTCCGACCACAAACAATTGTTTCGAGCTCTTGCATTTTATGGTGTTTATTCAAAGTTTTGTACTTATTATGGTTTTTTTAATCAATAAAGAACACCAGATTTTGTGCTGAAGAGAAATGTCATGTAAAATTAAATATATGAGTTTTGCAAAATCAAATGACGAGTTTTTTTTTTTTTTTTTTTTAAGGTTCAAGTGCAAAAATCTATATAAAAAAAAATAATAATAAACAATCTTATGCAATTTTTAGGTAACCGACCTGTGTTGTTTGATGAAATGAGTAATTTTTATATTAAGACAAAAGCAGAGCTAATTCATCTGTAATCCTGTTTATTCGATTTAAACTCTATAAATAAATAAATAAATAATACTTCTGTAAGTTTAATTTTTTTTAATTCTGAAGATCTTTTCGTCACATTGACTTTTTAAGGAGAACAGAAACGCTGAATTAATTATTTTTTTTTTTATATATATTCTACTGCTTGATAAATCGTGTAATGTCATGAAATCTATAATTTTCTTTATTCATAGAGCATATTTTAATATATAAAAAGCATTTTTAGAGCATGGAAAAGACGTTTTATGGGAAAAATAATACAAAATAATGCTTAACATCAAAATGACCCATGCAAATTCTAATTTATTTCAAATTAGGGTAGGTGCTCCAGTGATTGGTATGCTCCAGTAATTGACATCTATCCCGAAATAATTAATAAATAAAAATAATAATAAAATCATATAATTTACATATGAGAATTTTAACATTTTATGTGAAACACTGGAGCATAGGGTGCTAATAACTGGTAAAATGAATAACTAGCAGTGTCAAACACTGGAACATAGGGGGCCAATTGCTAATAAAATGAAAAACTGGCAGTATCAATTACTGGAACATTGAGTGGGTATCAAATAAAAATTCATTAAAAAAAATGTTATCAAATGTTTATATTTTAACGTATATGTGGTTCTGAATGTCTTTCATACCATATGTACTAACTTCAGATTTCTAAAAATATTTTCTGATGACTAGAGCATTAAAAACATCAGAGATTGCTCTAAAAGTGTCAATCACTGGTGTAGTTAACCTACTACGCGTTTTTTTTTTTTTTTTTTTTATGTATGTAATTGAATACATTTGAGTATTTGTTTTTTTATATTTAAATTAAAAAATCAGTTACAAATTTTTTAAAGAAGGTAAATTTTAAATTTCTCATGATTTTTTGTCTTGCGATTAAATTTGAGAGTTTGTAATAAAGGTAATAATTTCTTCATATCAAAATAAACACCTACAATGTTTTGCTACAAATACGCTGGATAACATTCATACAATTCTTTTAAAGGATTCGATAAAACCCAATTCGCCCGGAGCTCCCGCAATTTGAAACCCAAAGAAAAATAAATTTAAAGTTTAAAATTTTGTTTAAAACATTTAAATAATACTTCAGGAATTGTAGTACGATATTATTTTTAAAATATTATATAGTAGTTCCTTGCATTTTATAAAAACTATCTGGATATTTCAATTTGCATCGATTTTTGAGAATTTTCATCGTTCCTTGTCCCTTTAATTAAGCAGACTACCAACGCCAGTTTCGTCATGGTTTGCAGAATTCGAAAAGGGCATCAGGTAAGTTCGATTCTTCGTTCAGAACTTTGGTACTTTTCACCGTAGCGTGCCAAGTGTCGCAATGTGTCTTTTAAATATTAATTTGTTTTTCTGTGCTTTATTTTTTTGCGTGCATGACAACACACAACATGCTGAATCTGAGGACACGCCCGGCAACTGTGATTGCGCCCGAAAACACATAAACAGAAAAAAAAAAGGCAATTTTCCTATTTTTTTGCGGCTCTTTATTTTTGCGTCTCGCGGTTGTTCAGTTGTTGTTTCCGATTATGCTGATGACCACAATTTTGAGGGAGGAGTTCGCGTGAGTTGTTGGTGTCGGTGTCATTCAAAAGTTCGCTTGCCCTCACACCATCCCCCTGTTCTGTGTGATCTGCGAGAGAATATTACGGGAGTGTACATAAATTGAGACGAGGCAGATGGCAGTGGCGTGATAGTCGTCTGCCGATATCATAATATAGAGGGCATAATGTTATTTAGACAAAGAAAAGTATAATGTTTTTCTGAGGCTCATTTTTATTTATTCATGACTATAGATATTGCTTTTTAATTTTATTTTTACTTCTAGCGAAATGATTTCTTTCCTCTTATTCTTTCTCTAACGTCATTTAGTTGCTGTTCTTCTGAAAAATTAATAAAGTTACAGTCATTTTCAAACTTGATTAAAATATGTTTTGCTGTAGAATAAAAATTACCTTAGAATAAATGATGAAGGTACTTAATTTTGTGTTTTATGATTATTGGAAAAGCTGCAAACGCGACGAGAGAGTTATAATTGCGAATATAAGTTTTCGATACATTTTTGTGTTGTGGTGCGGGATTAAACTGGTTGACAACACAAGGATCCTAAGCTTGCGAGAAATACCTTCTGTATGGAAAGGAGTCCTTTAAGGTGCCTATTCTGACTTAATGGCCCTCTTCACTTACCGCCGCCGGAAGCTCCAGCCAATGTTATTCTATGGGGAAATTTTCTTTACAAATAACTCATTAACTAATACATATTTTTAAATTCTGTTTTCACATTCAGAAAATTCCCAACTGTTAAATTAACGGACCTTTTTTAAAAATGTATTTTTTTAATTTTTAATATTTTATTTTGAAATTGCAAAATGAAAAAATTTCACATATTGAAAATTCGTATTTTGTAGCTTCAAAATAAAATATAAAAAATTTAAAAAATAATTTTTTAAAAAAGGTCCGTCAATGTAACAGTTGGAAATTTCCAGAATGTGAAAACAGAATTTAAAAATATGTATTAGTTAATAAGTTATTTGTAAAGAAAAATTTCCCATAGAATAACATTAGCTACGGTTTCCGGCAACGGTGAGTGAAGAGGGCCCTTAACGCGAATTTCGGAGGTAACCGCTGAAATCTCCGAACGGCTAGGCCGAAAAATAAGACCTATGTTCGTGCACGGCCTTTCTATCTACCAGCTTCGAGATCAGAATCTTTCGTCCACTGGTAGAGTTACAATAGTTAAATGTGCTTATAAAAACATTCTGCTTTCCTTTACCTTTTTTTGCTTCAGCATTCAATTACTTCTTTACTACACCCTTTCTTTTCTAATTTACGTAAAAAAAAAAAAATAATAATTTTTCTTGGGTACCTCATGCCTGTTTTTAGTTATTACTATCTTTAAAAACCATTTTTAATTTTCAGATTCTGTATTCAAGTTTCATTATTTATCTCAGACAAAATAACTTTTTCTCTAAATGTAGATTTTACTTTTAGTATCTAGATATTTTACTTTTTATCAGTTAAAGGTAAGGGAAAGTTTAAAAGAAATAATAATAAGAATAATAATAATAATAATATTTTTTCATCTTTTGTTTATAACGTATATAAAGCATCGCAACATATTTTTGTTATCACCAATACAGAATTTTTTTCATTTGATATTCCGTTATTTAAACTGCCATCTTCAATAATTCCTACTTTATTTTTATTTATTTTATTTATTTATTTTTTATTTTATTTTATTTTATTTTTTTTTGCTTGCAACGATTTTTAATTTTTCATTTATCTATACTTGTCTACTCATTTTTATTATTAAAAGGTAAGTATATGTGATGTTATTTCTTCAACAAAGTTTGTTTTAACTTTATCTTTCGTTAAACAAATAAATTTTTAGAACTTGAATTTATAGAAATTGTATTTTATCCTGCTCTAAATTTGAGAGCGATCCAGTTTTAAATATTTGGGCTCCATTTTTTAAAATAAATAAATAAATAAAAATAAATTCTTGTTTTAAATATTGTCGTGTAAAACCTTCCATATTAACAGGCACTTTATATAACATTTTAATATCAAGTTAATAATGTTTCTTTTTTAACGTTTCTTTTCTAGTATAGCCAGTCGTTTGAAATAATACTTTAAAACGAGAAAGTATATATATATATATATATATATATATATATATATAAGGGTCATTTCTATAAAATGATGTTTTGTGAAAGGGCTTTTTTTTTCTTTTTTCAAAAATACGTTTAAGTTTTGTGGTTGGTTGGTTGGTTGGGGTTAACGTCGTACTATTAATGTGCTATGGAGAATTGGCGACGGTCTAGGTCGCACCCCCAAGGATGGTCCAGAGACATACTATCGTAATTTTGATCCTCTACGGAGGGGATGGGTCCCCGCTTTGGTAACCCCCAGAAGTATTAAATTTTGTGAAGAAGCCTTTTTTTTTTTTTTTTTTTCTTATATATATATATAAAATTAGATTTTGCGAAAATTTTTATAAAAATGCCTATTTTATGGGTTTAAATTTTGTGATAGTATCACTTTTAAGAATTGCAAGTTTGTGAAAGGAGTAGGTAAAGCCCACGCAGCTACTTATATCAAAGCCCGCGCAGCTACTTATATCAATGAGGCATCTATAAAAGTTAATAAATATCTATAAAAGTTAAAAAAGAGAATCCTTTAGATCCTTCAGGATGTTTTGAAATAATATAAACTAACTTCTATAAATATCCTACAGATATCTATCTGTTAGCACGACAAATGCCATGCTTTTTTACATCTATTAGATGCCTGTTAAATATCCAAATATTTAATAATTGGACTTATTGCATCAAATAGATATTGAAAATATCTAAATCTTGTTTTGATCTAATATGTTACATCTATTAGTCATCGAAAAAGGCACGTCTAAATTTCTTCTACATTTAAAGATCTAATAGATATCTATAATTAGTACAGGATATCGAGGACTTTTAATGGACATTTTAAAGTTTTTTTTTTTTTTTTTTTTTTTTTTTTTTTTACTTTTTACGGATCAATTGGATGTAATTTTTTATATATCTGATGAGTATAAGTGACTGCGTAGGAAGTTTTCAGTTTTTGCTAAACTGGCCCCTAATATTAAGTATTGGCATTTAAAAATGTCTAAACTTAACCTGTTGCTTTCTCCTTCACTAACATACTCACTTTAATTTATTTATTTTTGTACTCGCCATAACTTAAAAAAAAAAGCAATATATAAACCAAATTGACATGAGGAACAGTGATGAATCACTTCCAAAAGTTTTGAGAAAAATTTTCTTATAAATATAGTATAGAATTAGTTTCACGCATGGAAAGTTATTTCTTTTAAGTTGTTCTTAACTAAAACTCGGAAGTGTCGCGTGGTGTCTTTTTTGAGCAATTTCGTTTTTTTCTGCAGATTTATTTGCTGTTTGCGAAATTGAAGTGACACGCCCGGCAACTGAAGTTTGGGTCCACCCCAGAGAATAAAGCCAGACATCAACAAAAACACTACACAGTTGTTTCGTTTTTCTGACTAGCCACTTGCGTTTTGATTTCTCTGACAAACAGGACAGATATGGGGTGGAGTGGGCAAGTGATCGCGTGTTGTTAAGTTTTAGTGGTATTTTCCCTGCACCCTGAAACATACACACGATTCTTAGAAAACGGAATAAGAAAAATAAGTTTGAAATTAAATACTTTGGGAATACAATCACTTGTAATTTTGCTGTTTTGAGTTAGGTCTGTGACAAATTCCCAATTCGTGATGGATTAAGCACAATACGTTCTTCATGACTAAATTGTTTAAAAGCTAAAAGTTTCCTTATTTGTCCTCCTGTTAAAAGTTTTTTCAACGCAAGACTAATTTAATTCTTATTTTGATTCGTCTTGCGTGTATTTTAGTATGCCTTCTCTCCTTTCGTTCCTCCTTTTGTTTTATTACTTTTGCCTCCAAGGCAGTAGCACGTGTTTGCACCTGATGAAGAAAGGCTACGTCCTTTCGAAACCGGTTGTGCTGACTTTAAATTTATGGTGTGTGAAGAAGTTTTTAATTTATTTCTATAGATGTAGGGTGGAGTAGGCAGTGATGATGTACTGTAGTTTTAGTGGTATTTTCTCTGTAGCCTGAAATACAGTGATTCCTAGAAAATGTAAGAAGCAAAATCAATTTTAAGTACATTAAAAATACAACCACTTATAATTTTGGCATTTTGAATTAAATGTACTTAAGAAGGGCAGTTTCCCAATTTGTAATGAATTTAAATACAGTATGTTTATTAGGGCTTAATTGTTCAAAAGTTAATTTTTTCTACATCTTTTATTAAAAGTTTAATTGCCACAAAGGTTAATAATTTTTAATAATTGTCATTTTAATTAAATGTAAAATCTACATGCACTTAAATATGTAGCTTCCAATAAATGAAATCCGAACAAAAATTTATAGCTAGTGTATTTACAACGTACACTGGAACTGACATGAATAATGTACAATAAAATTAACCTACATTAATGCTAAAGTAAATTTAAGGATAGTACGTTGTGGCCATCACAAAATTTACATATGTATTTTCTCATATGAATTTGTACAGTGAAAATTATTTATTAAAACTATTATTTATCGAAATTATTTTTGATGACAGATGATTTTCATCTCTTAAAAGTATAACACTAAATGTTAAAAGGGAGTCTTTTGTGTACTGCATATGTTCTCTTAAAAAACGCGCTTTTAAAGTTTTTATTATTTATTTATTATTTATTTATTTATTTATTTATTTATTTTTTTATGAAGAAAAAAAGTCGATTACTTTGTTTATAAATTATCGCAGATACATGGTTCAACAATTTAAAAGTGAAATGAGGTATAAAAAAAAAAAAAATAAATAAATAAACTCATACTGTATATTTATAATAGAGGAGTCAGCGATGCTTCTACATATGAGAAAAAATACCGTGGTTGGTTATCACAAACACACACGCATATATATATACACATACTTTTTTTTCCTTGATGAATGGTCAAAAATAACACTCATTGTGTTCATTTGTACAAATTTTCGTCCTATGCTGCCCTACTAAAAAAATTTAAAAATATCGCCCCCAGTTGAGTGAAAAGCATAAAAATTGATAGACACAGATTTATGTCAAGATACTAATAAATGTACTTTTTATTAAATTCCGTGTGTAAATTTTTGAATTAGAGCTATAACAAAATTTTGTTAAACACACAGGCTGGCATTTATTAAAATAAATAAATAAATAATGGTCAAATCATGCTATGAACCTCTCAAAACGTGTAGATCCATCAAAAACCGGAAGTCGAAATTTTTTTCGAATCCAATAATTTCTTACTATAAAATATACAAGAAAGTAAAAATATATTAGAAAACGAAACATTTTTTTTTTTTAAAGATATATTTGGGGGGAGGGGGGGGTTAGATAGAGAATTATTTTTTACCTCGAATGTAAATTAAAGAAAGGCGTAAATTTAATAGCTTTATAAACTTTTTATTTTCTATATTTCTACTAAAAGAAATTATTGTTATTATTAATAATGTTATGTAACAACACATTTTTTTTTTTTTTTTTTGTACAAGTGCAAACAAACTTATGTCTTTTTCATTTTTTCCCCATTTTTTCATCCTACTGTTATTATAGATTTTATTTTCTTCAAATAATTGTTACATTTCCTATTAAGTTTATTCCTTTAAACTATGGAATTTTTTAGTAATTGATGACTTCCTGTCCCAGTGTTATCTTTAATATTTCTATACATTTAATAATATATTTATTGCTGGTTTCTTTTATCGCGGATATCAATGAAATCTCCTCAATTTGAAGCTTTATCTAATTCAATTTATTTAATCAGATGCGAGTGTTAAAAAGTAATAACATAGAATAACAAATAGACTCGAAAAATATTTGAAACTAAAGAAATAAAAATAAAATAGTATTTTTAGTGGTAATATGTATTGTCCAATCTTAGTAAATTTTTTTAGTTGATATGTATTGATTTATATAGCAAAGAAAGATTTCATTAAAAGAAAAAAAAAAAAAAAGTGTGATAATGTTGTAAGCTGTTAATAATCTATGCGTAATTCATGATTTCTTTCTTTCTTCTTCTTCTTCTCTCTCTCTCTCTCTCTCTCTCTCTCTCTCTCTCTCTATATATATATATATATATACTTTATATATATATATATACTTTATATATATATATATATATATGTCCCGGCTTTGAATTATGTGAAAGACTTTCTTTTATCTTTGTAATTATATATATATATATATATACAATTAAAGAATACTTAAGAATTACTTAATATGTTTTATATAAATTAAACAAACATTGCTGCATGCAAAAATTTATTGCTTCTATGAAGCATTGTTCACGTCTAACTGCAATTATATTCAATATTACTCTAAAACATCCCAGAATATAGGGTAAAGCCCCTTTGAAAAGCCTTCTTTATTTCATTCAGGCTTAGGATCTTAGCGTAGACATTTAGCCTAATCACCTCCACTCACACACACACACCTACTACAACATTACATTGATTTTGGTTCAGTCTATATGAACATTTCGGATGACACTTTTTAATGTAATAATGAACCTTAGTTCACTAATAAACATAACAACTCTAACTGGACATTCATGGAAATATAAAAATTATGTATAATTTCTTTCTAAGTGAGATTTTTTTTTTTACTGTCTTTTCTTACATTAGGAAACATTCACTGTTTATTTTATTTTATTTTTGTTTGCACATTTATATTATTTTTACTTAAAGAAACTAGTTTACTTTGGCATACTTTAACAGTGTACTGCTGTTTATCGCATGAAATGTTTCTATTAGACACACCTGGCAACTAAACTTGTACGTCATATGAAATCTCGTAGACCAAAACAGAAGAAATAATGACGCTAAAAAACAACGTATCCTTCCAATAATATTTTGTTCTTATTATACCTACCTTCTACTGCAACTGAGACTAATTTGTATTGTCCTCATTACATTGACATCTGAATCTTACTTTGCGTGCAGAATCTCTGGCATCCAAAAAACACTTCTGCGTTAGGGCGAAATGTTTCTTTTATGAAGGATCTTTTCTGATGTGAATTATCTTGGCGAAAGCACGTGTAAATGTTTTTAGCTGTAACAAGATTTATAAAAATTAAATTTTCCTCTTCAGTAAAATAAACCGAATTATTAATGTCAAATAATGATGAATATAAAATTATTAAGAAAACACTATAAGTTGCAAAAACATGCAATAATAGTTTCGGGTCGAAATAACTAAATACGACTCTTCTTCAAGCCAAATGTTAATAAGGTACGTATACAGCTGGTTTTCCGTTGCTGTTTTCATGCTACACGTGAGCCTTATTTTTTTTTTTTTTTTCGTCTGATAAAGGGTATTTCGTCCTGAAACTATTGTTGTGTGTTTTTGCAATTTATGTTGTTTGTACAACAATACTTTGTTCTTTATTAAATTGTTCTCTGTTGTGGAATGTTTATGCTAGATTAATAGTCCTAAAATTCATGGGACATGAAATCATTTCATCAATTAAAAAGATTCATATGAAAATAATATCGATGTTGATATTTTTAGTTACGATTATTTTGGAATTATCAGTCTCTTTAAAGAATCAGCAAAATCGATTTTAAAAATTCGATATTGAACAAAGAAACAAAATATTCATGAAAAAAGAAAGAAGTGGTTTCATTTACCACTTACAAAAATGCACAGCATTTTTTTCTTCTTTACCTTTCTTATTATAAATTATATAAATTTAAAGAAAATAATATTATTAGTTAAAATTTAAAAACTTCAATAATTACTTCTTTTCTTATTTCATTGTTTTTAAAAGTGTTATTTGCTTGTTAGTAATATCAACTTTAAGAAATACAGAAAGATTATTTAACCATTCAACTATTTTATTTTTGATAACAATAGTTATGTGAAAAACCTTTCATAAACAGATATTAAAATTTCTGATTACCTAATTTTGTAAAATTAATATTTACTTTACAATATGTTCATTATTAATAAAAACGATATTATCAATAATTTTACTGAATATAATTTTTACCTTATTTGAATTGGATTATTCACATGATTGATCGTAAGATATATTTTAAAATTATTTGAAATGAATTGCATGTTAATAGGAAGTAAATCATAAAATTATTTCGTAATTTTACATATTCTTTAAAAATAATTAATTCATTGAACTTTGGATCTTGTATCCTCTAAAGATCAACAGCGCATGTTAAAATCCTGATTTATCATTTGTGTACAGCTATTTAATATATTGTAAAGTTGAAATTCCTTCTACATTAATTTAAAATTTATTAAACAAACAATCTTAATTGGTTATGATAAAAACAACAAAATATAGTTAATAAAACAGACTTTATCGTCTCATGCTTTATAGCAATTTGTAAAATAATTCAATCCATAATAAAGGTATTTACTTTTAGTTTGTGTTCAAGTTAATTTAAAATTATGTTCAATTAATTATAACCAAATACTTGAATTATGTTTTATTAATAGTTAATTAAAAATCGTAGTAAACCAATGTGTATTTGTAATTTGGAAATTAATTTAACAATTCTTTATGGTTTAACAGTTTTACATACCAGAATTTCTTCAAATCAAGTGCGGTACATAAGATATAGTTTGAAAGTAATTCAATACAAGCCTTAGTCTGTTTTCTTTATTCTTAAGTAATCATATGGAATATGATAAAAGATACACAAATTTATGCTATAGTCTTTGAAAGATATTTTTACTTTAAAATAGAATTAAGAGTATTTATTTTACAATTTTAATAGAAAAGTGTACACTCCTTAATAATTTCTGTGTAATTTTAATTAAAATTTAATAATTTATAATAAAAAATATTGATAATAAATAATATAGTTATTAACAATAAATATATTTACATTAGTTTGCATTAACATTTGTTCATAACTATCCAATTAAATGATTAAATATATACATAGAGTTTTATTCAATGGTTAATATCAGATGATATATTAATGTATTTCTTCTATTTTTTTTTAAATCTGAATTAATTTTAAAAACCTTTCATTTAATATATTGACACTTTGTTAACTCTTTAAATCAAATGCGACAAACAAAATATAGTTTGAAAATCATCCGATGCTAACCGCGTGTCTTTATTCTAAACTAAATGTTAAAGATCACGATAAAATATAACACAAACTTATGTTATAATCTCTGAAAGAAATCCATTAAGATTATTTATTTTGCAATTTTAATGGTAAAGGATACAAGCTTTAAAATTTTCTATATAACTTTAATTAAAATTTAATAACTTATAAGCAATCGAAACAAAAAATACCTTTTAATTGTGCTGTGGTATCTTTGAAGATATGAGCTCGTTTAACTATTTTAAATTAAACACCATATATTATATATCGCTGCAGGCTACAAAGTATCTTATCCGTAAAATAATGTACTTGAATTTGTAGTTGTCAATAAGTATGTTGAATAAGTCTTATATAACAGGTTGGCTACAGCCCCGCGTTTTTTTCCCTGTTTCTTCCACCAGCATATTTATAAAGTATAATTTTGTACTTAATTAGTCGTGCAAACTTACTATTAAAAATTCTGAAAGAAAAATACTGGGGGAAGAATCAGGGGGAAAATGTAGCCTGTAACCACCTTGTATAATAAAAATATAATATTAATTGCATATTATATTGTATGTTCTTTAGTTTAAAAAAATCAAATTTCACTATCAATATTCTTAAACATTTTAATGCATCACAGAAGTAATTTTATCTTTAATATATTGGGTGATTACAAAAGTTCATTCCGGTTTCAAAGAGGAACTCTTCCATGATTTGTTTTATTGTAAACAACATCATAAAATAATGCAACAATTGTTTCGGCTTAAAATACTTAAGCTTGAACCACCATCAGACGAGAAGAAAACTTCTAGGTATTATAAAAATAACAAGGTGATGGACGGCATTTAACAAGACGGATCAGGCGTGTTTCTCATTCTTTCTTTTTATTTTACTGTTTTAATTTATTTATCTTAGCTTGCGGTTGGGCATTTGAGCACTTTTAGTATTAAGTCACTTAATGTTTCTAATATTTGACATGCTTTATGCTCCTTTGTATTTTATGTACTTTAAAAAGTGATTTATTTCCTTTTTAGAAAAATATATCAAATTAGTTATAATTCTATTTTCTCATCTATTTAGTGTGCAAGAAGTTCAAAATTGGTTCGCTCGAAATAATACAGTAGCTTATCTGTTGTAAAAAAGGGACAATTTCATTGAACAGTTTGAAAAATTAAAATAGTCTACACCGTTATTCATTATTATTCAAATTTATTCATTTAATGCATGTGGGTACTCATATTTCATCTTCAATATTATTCAGAATATAACCATTTCTTTTTTCCCTGTTTTCATTATGATTGTTATATTTCCTATCGAATTTACATGTTCAGCATGAATTGCAGTACCGCACAAAAATATTCAGATAGATTATGATGTATAAGTGCATTTTCAGTTGTCTTGTGATATTTTAATTTTAATCAACATTCCCTCAAACATTTATCGACACACTCTTTTATTCTCTATCAGTAATGTTAGAAAATGTATCATAACCTGTACCCTATGCATGCTTTTCTTTGTTTGAATTGTCTACCTTTAAATACTTAATTTCTTTATCTGACGTGTCCCCGAATCAGATACTGAATTTGTTTGCGTGGCTATACTAGAAAGTTATCCACATGGCGTTGTGGTCGAAATGGCAGGTAAAAGATCATGCACACATACATGTGACTGTTTATATGTTCGAGGGAGCGAGACATCATGGTTATAATTATATGGGTGGGGAACGGAGCCCTGTACAAAAAAGTGTCAACTGGAGCACGATACACACGCAAATTGTGTTGCGTCACACGAGTTTAAAAAAAAAATAATAAATAAATAAATAATTTCTAAAAAGACATTGAGAAGAAATCTTTTCTGCTTTTCTCCACTTTTAGAATTAATTATTCAATGCACGCAGGGAAAAAATTTTTGTATAGGAGAACTTATTTGTTCTTTTATTTATTTGTTGTTAACTAGTGTTTTTCTTTTGTGTGTTTAAGATGTTTATAATTCAAATTAAATACGTTGACTGCTGATTTTTATGAAGTAAATTTTACCAGTAGCTTAATTTGGTTCTGTGTTTGTACACATCGATATTTACATTAAAAAAATACAATCGATTTTTTTTTTTTTTTTTTTTTTTTTTTTTTTTTTTTTTTAACTTTGAAAACAACTAAAGCTTCATAAAATTAACTTTATTAACTTTATTTTCTTATTATTTTTTAATAATTAACATATATTATTATTATTATTATTATCTAAGATTATAAATTTGTTGAACTCGGATTTTTCCGAAATTAATTTTACCGATATTTTCTTATTATTTTTTTAATAATTAACTGATATTATTATTATTATTATTATTATTATTATTATTTTCTAAGATTATAAATTTGTTGATCTCAGATTTTTCCGAAATTAATTTTACCGAGACCTCGATTTGATTCAGTGCACTAGTATTTAAATATGTAGGGTTTTTTCCCCAAAAAATTGTTTACTCCCTCATATAGCCTTAATGTGCTATGGTATATTCATATTAATGTGCATATTAATATATATGTATACATTTGTGTGTGTAAGTGCATGCATATGTTAGTTCAAATAGAAAACTTTTGGCTGCGATCATTAAAAAGATCCTTTTGGTAATGTTTCTATATGTTTTGTATTCTCATCAGAATTATTTTAAAGTGAGTATTATTCTTGTTTTCATAACTAAATTAAAAAATTGTGCTCAAATTATTTTAATATATAATTTTAGTTAACTAGTAATCGAATAACCTTTTGCAAATTGTTGTGGCAAATTAAACATTTGTTTATTTTCATTATAATTATTTTTGTTATGATTATGTGTATTTATCAAAAATTACAAGAAAATATAAATAAAAATAAAATGGGAGGATGGGTTGGCAGCTGAAAGATTACGGAGGATGGGTGACGTTGTTTGCCTTAGTTGGTTAGATGTGTTGCTAAAACTATATTTATAATAAATAAATAAATATAAAAAGAACAAAAATTAAATCTGCTGTATAATAATAATAATAATAATAATAATAATATTTTAACAATGTTATCAGACTGCTTGGTTACGGAAGTTTATAAACATTTTTCAAATATCTTTGCAGTATAGGTATTTCACTTTTTTTTTTTCGAAATAATGGAGCTTTCCAGTAAACTTATGTAATTGTAATTATGAGGTACTTGCACATGCATATAATTTTTTAGGTCCCTTGCGATCTATCATTTTCATGTAATCCTGCGCACAAGGCAAAAAAATCACATTGACAAAAAAAGAAAAGAAAAAAGAAACTCTGACATAAAATAATAATAGTAATAAAATAGTGTACATCAAATCTAAAAGCTGTAAAATTTTTCTTAACCTTAAAAAAAAAAAAAAAAAAAAAAAAATTGTTCACGTTATTTTAAATAAAATAATGATCATTTTTTACTAATATTTCCTCCGTTCAAAAATACGTGATCCCTTAATCAATAAAAAATGTCCTAGTTTCGTACGATAAAAAAAAAGAAAGAAAGAAAAAAAAAAAGCTGATTTATTCCAGAATAAACATTTTTTGAACTAAACGAAATAGCGCTGTGGAAAATTCATCAGCGTTTTCTGAAGTTCGGAAAACATTTTCATTGTTAATTATTGGAAACTAAAAACATTGGTGTCATAAATTATGTAATGCATAAATTATTATTACCCACATCGGTATAATCTTCGCAAAGAACTTTTAGAGTGGAAAAGTTCGATCTTTCCGTAAATTCGATATATTATGTTGACTTCCCCTTCCCTTACCTTTTATCTCTCCGAAATAACTAGATGTTTAGCAATGTTTTCCCCCTCTTTTGCTAAAATAACTCGCACCCCGTACTGCTAGATTTAAAAATTAAAACCATTGCCACATAAACTTCCGAAAACTACGTTCTCCTCAAAAGTCAAAATATTTCTATCCCGTTGTTGACCGCGAAAGTTTGTTTCTTGTTGCCTAAGCCGGTAATTAAACAATTCTGCCGGAATTTGTAATGCGTTCGTTTTCGGGCAGTCCAAGGCGGGCGTAATTAAAATCCGCGCTTTTAATAAGACGCCAAAATTACTAAAAAATACCCCCGCTTTACCCTTCATGCCCCTTCTACACTCCACCCCTTCCCCACACTCACTCTCTCTCTCACACACACGTAAAATTAATTAAGCATATAAGTACGGATTAATCAACAATATTTAATTACCGAGTTTTAGCCATAATGCCTATTATTTAATTTGTTAATTAGTTCCCAGTTTGCATACACTAATGAAGGTTTCGCTCGTACAGCCGACTTCGCATCGATTAGCTCTGGAGCTCTGTTGATATTGTCGGTGTGCCGCATTAAAATTAAACATTAAACTTAATGAAATATCAAACAGGACCTCTCTTTTCCTTCCCCGCTCTCTCAACCCTACCTGCTTTCTTCTCTGTTTTGCGTAGCAGACGATATTCTGTGTTGTAAGACTGTTTTCGTAGTGAAGGGTCATGGTGGTGAGAGATATAAAAAAATAAATAAAAGTATTTAGAAGAGAGAAGGGGTACGTTTCGATTTTATTGATATTGACTCCATTTCCAGAAAATAGTGCCGACGGTCCTGATTTTGTTGAGATTTTATTAGGATAGTTTTCTCTCTGTTTTCTTTGCTTATGCAAGACGTGTTGTGTTCTGAGAATGTGCCAGGGTTGATGGTAGTTGATGATTTTTGGGAACAGTTAAGAGAGTGTTTCAAGGAACTTTAATGGATGCTTATTACCTATGTTTTGAAACAGATCCCTGAAATGCCGGATATTTTCTGAATTTTAATCGTTATGGTTGTTTCTAATTAGCCGTGTTTTCATGAATATTCTATTTTATATCGACGTTCTCGCTATCCATTTGAACTACGGTATGTGAGAACTTTTCTCTTTTTACTATAGTAACTGTCGTTGTGTTATTGATGTATTTTATTATTCTAAATTGGTGTGAAGTAAATAGTTCTTCTAATGTATTAAATTACATGAAGTTTTACACTTTTTTTTAAAGTTATTGAATTTATTTGTAGGAAAAAGTTTACATCAAAATTAAATATCATTATTTTATTTAGTATTTGATAATTTAAAACTTTATTTTTCTAATGACCAGTTTTATTCAAAAATACTAATTACAATAGAGTATATATTCCCTGTAAAATCCGTGAGAGATTAAAGAAACTAAAAATAAAATTTTAATAGATTACTTTGTTGCCATTCGAGAAAAAATATTATTATTATTTATTTTTATTAAGAAAATGGCTTTATTTGAAGACTGATTCTGCTTCAAGGTCTAAAAATGTAAATACATGAGATAAAATATATGTATTTTCTATGAATAAAATATAAATGGAGTAATTTATGCTTTTACTATGCATTAAATATTTTATTATTATTATTTATAATAAAAAGCAATATTATATTTAGTTATACTTTAATATTAATATATTAAAAGTATCAGAAAAATAATAATTATTATTAATGACATCACATTAATGATTTTTAAGATTGAATATTAAAATTACCTAATTGGCTTATTGACTCCGGGTAGTAAAAGTCAGATAAACAGTTATGTTTTCTTATGGTTTAAGAAAAGTTTGTGTCTTTTTATAATAACAGTAGTCATATTTGTCTATATTTGATAGCTTCGATTTTATGATTTTAACTAATTATTAAATATTGGACTTTAACTAATTGTTTCAACAGATATATAAAATGAAATTGAAATGTTGATGATTGGTATATAACTGAATATTATATATACTATAATTATACATAATTATATATGTAATATTATATATGCTAACTGAATATTATATATACTATCTGACTTCAGTTAATAATTAAAGTCAAATATAAATATATATGAAGAAATCTTTATACAACCAATTTGGAAAGAAAAAGAAAAAAGAAAGAAAGAAAAAAGGAAATTTAATTTTTGCTTAATAGATATAAAAGTGATTTCTAAAACTTTCAGTTTTACTAAAGAAACGATATATATTTTATTTTTATAAAGACGGAATAATACTTGAGAAACTTTCAGAATGAGATAATAAAGTAAACTGAAAAACTTTATAGAATACATTTTAATTAAAAACGCAGAACATGCGACAAACGTTTCGGCTAAAAATTAGCGCTCTTTAATAGTGTCAAAGTACATCCAGTGCACAACAGTTTAAAATGTGTTTTATAAAGTTTTTTAAGTGTATTTTATTAGCTGATTCTAAAATTTACTCTAATTTTAATACAATAATGAGAAGGATGGATAATGTTCAATTGTATTTGAATAATACTTAATAATAATGACATAAAAATTAAAGTGAAAAAAGAAATTAAAAAAGAAATTTTGGTTAAAAAAAAAGGGGGGGGGGGGAGAATTTAAATCTGAAAATAAATAAATAAAAGTGAAACGCGACCTTTCAGGTTGTACTTATGGAGAAAGAAATTCATACAAGCAGATAAATAGATCTATACTTAAATTACAAACTGGTGTATTTGTATGTTTTACTTCATGTTCCTGTGATATGTACTTCTTGTGATATGTCTTCAACCAATAAAGACAGTCAAAATTGTCTGTATATGGTAAGTTCGATATAATGATTCGTATCTTATTGTTTATTATCTGATCTTAACTGATTATTGTGGAAAAGATATATAATTAAATCTAAACGTTGATAAATAGTGTAAACCGATAATTTTGTATCTGACTTCAGCAAATACAGATGCATATGAAAATATTTGTATCTACAATTTGAGGTGGGGAGGAGGAGGGATGGAAATTTAATTACCATGTAACAGCTATAAAAGTTCCAGGATTACAATAATTAATAAAAGATGTATTAGTAATAAATGCACAGAATAATGCTTAATAATGATGACATCAAAAACAAAGCAAATAACTTTGGGTAAAAGAAAAAAAGAAAAAGAAAGTATTTAAAAATTTTTGAAACGCAACTTCAGGTACACTAAGAAAAAAAAATATACCGCCTTTCTTTAGAATGAATAAATGGCCATTTTCTAAATCCCTTAACTAGAAACATAGATTTCCGAGCTATGCGCATAAGGCACGCCAATAAACTGAATAGACGAAATGATCGAGAATTTCTAGTGTACACATTTCTAGATGGTGAAACAATATTCTGAATACTCTAAATGTTCTGAATCATTTATATTGCGAGAAATTTTCGCTTGATTTTCTAGAATTTGGTCATAAACCAAGATTATAGTTGCAGAAACCCGCCTCTTGTAGTCTCATTTATTTGCAACGATTTTTAAATAAATTTGCCCTCGAGAATATAGGCGAATGCTCTAGAATTCTAATAGGAGTTTCTAGAACTCGCTTTCCAAGGGGGACTAGAATTTATAAGGATGGCATGGAACTATTTTTTCTAGAGCCACAATTTAGATTTTAGATGTCAGTTACAGAATTTTTTCTCAGTGTACTAGAGATTGAAGTGAAATTTCTCCATATATGATAATATTATTCTCCACATTATGACACGTAAGTCAGTTTTTTAGTACCTGACTTTAACTAATTATTGTTAACAAACATATAAAAGAAAATTAAAATTTTGATGTATAATCTGTAACGACAACAAGTCATTTTTTATCAAATTTAGCTAAGAATTAAATTGAAATACAAAATCATGTGAAAAATTTTATGTTTTATTTCCAAGTTGAGGGGAAAAGAAAAAGAGGAAATTTAATTTCCATGTACCGGCTATGAAAGTGATAAGAGTACAATAATAACTTTTGGTTTTACTAATAAAAATGCATTTTTTTCCCCTTTTAAAGACAGAATAATACTTAATAATAATGACATCAAAGACAAAGTAAAGAAGTTTCGGTCAAAGAAAAGAAATAAAAGATTGAAAAAAAAAAAAAAAAATGAAACGCAACCTCTCAGGTGGTACTTGTGAAGAGAGAAATTCGGACAAAAGAACTTTGCTTCGCTCAGCATTTGTTTGCATGGTGAATGCAACCTTTTTGGAAAAGACACTTGTATATGTAAAAAAAGAAAAAGAAAGAAATTATAAGATTTGATACAATTCAAAAATAATCATATAAGTTAAATGAATAAACAATTTAATTGACTGTACGAGAGAGAGAGAGAGAGAAAATAGCACATTTTTGACCCAGAAAAACAGCTGATTTTGCTGTGCAGCAATGGAAAAAATAGAAAGCACTTGAAAAAATATTTAGGTTGTTTTCTTTCATATAAATGACCAGTGTAATATTGATAAGGATATCATATTAGAATTTGTGCTTTTCTTTCTTTTCTCTGTCTCTCTCTCTTCAATGCAAAGTTTATAAAATTGTATTATTCCATTAGGAAGTAACTGGAGTGAGCATAATTTTATAGATTTTTTTCCCTTCCATCTATTAATTAAAGCTGCAAATGAAAACTATTTTTATTCATAGAATAATTTATAGATTTTTGAGAAATGTCTTGGTTTTCTCAAATTATATTTAATTGTTTCTTTTCTATTGGCCATTTTTATTTCATTTAATCTATAAATTATCATACAATAAGAAAATAGATTTTAAATCGTTATTCTGTCCGTCTTTTTTTTTTTTTTTTACTCATGTAAAATAGAATTCTTGTTTAAAGTATTATTAATATTACTCATAGGGAAAAAATAATCGTCAAAATAAATTGTATAACTAGGGAATGTACTACGTAGTTTATTTTATGTGTCTATTTCTCTCATGAAGAAAAAAAAAATCTTTGGTATTGATAGTAAAGGTAATAGTGAAAATATATACCAGCACTTAAAGAATTAATAAATTAAAATATAAAATTTACTTTAAGTAACTTTATTAAAGTAAATTTTATATTTAAATATATAAATATAAATAAATAAATAAACATTTTTTTAATATTGTTTTTTTTTTTTTTTTTTTTTTTTACTTTTCAATAACTAGGGAAAATTTGTTTTATTCTTAAAATAACTCATATTCACATTTACTTTAAAAGGGTAGGGATCTTTTTCAACAAATATAAAAAGATTTTGATTCTTCTTTTGCCCTGATCAATTTCCATTCTCTCGTTTTGGCTAAGTAAGTATGAAAAAGCGTTTTTAAAAACGATTGTTTTCGTAAATACGTGAACTCTTATGTGAAACAGATATGTTGTTAAAATTTTATGAAGTTATTAAGGAAAAATTATTGTGCAATAAGTGACATAAGTAAACAATTGATTGGTTGCGTAGATGGGAATCGCTTTTTTTTCACATTTAAAGATAAATAAAATTGTTGTTTAACAATGGCAAGTAACATGTATACAATACTTAAAGTATAAAAAGTACTTTAATAAACTTCTATTAAAGTAAAAATATAAAAAATATATATTAATGTCTGTTTTGTATATAAATCTATAGTAATAATGACAAAATGTACTGTTCCTTCACTATAGGGAAAAAAAAAAAAAAAAAAAAAAAAAAACGTTAGTCATCAAATTTTAATTGTTTACAAACTTTTAGTGGTTTTTTTATTAAAAGATCTAAAGGGGTAATGTATTATTTTAACTTATTTGCATTTGTTTACTTAAAATAGTGTTGTACGCGTCATTTCTCTTCTGCGTAAGTACTTTAACATGTTTTTACTACTCAGTGAATTTTAATTAAATGGTAATCGTGACATTAACTTTATACGTAATACATCTCATTTTAAATTTCATTGTTGGTATTTTCATCTTTCTTTCATTTGCTGAGTATTGTAAAGGAATTAAATTATTCATTATATATATATATATATATATATATATATATATATATATATATATATATATATATATATATATATATAATACATATTTTTTATAGGGTAAGTGCATCAGTGATTGACACTTTTAGAGCAATCTCTGATGTTTTGAATGTCCTAGTCATCAGAAAATATTTTTAGAAATCTTAAGTTAGTACATATGGTGTGAAAGACATTCAGAAGCACATATATGTTAAAAAATATATATTTGATAACAATTATTTTTTTATAAATTTTTATTTGACATCCACTCAATGTTCCAGTAATTGACACTGCCAGTTTTTCCTTTTATCAGTAATTAGCCCCCTATATTCCAGTGTTTGGCACTGCTAGTTATTCATTTTACCGGTTATTAGCACCCTATGCTCCAGTGTTTGACATAGAATGTTAAAATTCTTATATGTAAAATATATGATTTTATTATTTTTCTTATTAATTATTTCGGGATAGATGTCAATTACTGGAGCATGCCAATTACTGGAGCACATACCCTACCATTTTTTCTGTTTATATTATGACACGTGTCATTTGTCTTTCAAGTATAAATAATTTATTGAATTTTTCCAAACAATTTTTCATTTAGATACATTGCGTGAATATGATTTATTTCTTTATTTTTTACATAAATTATTTTTATCTGAGTTATTTTCAAGGAAATGTTATTATTATTATTATTTTTTTTTTATATCTAATTGTTATTCGGGTGTTTTGCTTTAATTAATAATATCAATCACTTTTTTCTTTTAATGTTGCTACATATTTAAAATTATAAAATACGGTAGAAAATTTTAACAATAAAAATAAAAAATTTACCACGTATTTTGATTTTTTTTTTTTTTTTTAAACCTTAATATGTAATAAAAATATATGATTTACTTTATTTACCGTTACAAGCAACAAAAACAAAAAGCTGATTCATTGTGTTAGTTTTATTCTTCGAATAGTTTGAAATTATATTAAGGCAATTTCTGTTTTAGTTGATAATATTACTAATAGCTCCTGATAACAGCCAATTGTGTATAACATATTCTCATTAGCAGGATTTAACGGATATTATTGTTTAATTACCTCTTTATGTTTGTAATGATGCTTAGTGAAAAGAGATTGTCGAGATTTCCATCAGAGATCTTCCAAAGATAATAAACAGATAGGTAAATAGGGTAACAGAGGAAATTAAAAGCAGATGTAACCTGTACTGTACCTCATTTTGAATAAACACAGTGGTTTGATACTTTTCTTTATTTAATAACTTGTTTTTACCTCAACTAGTATTTTGTATATATTTGATGCCTACTTGAAAAATTTCAAATAAATTAAATATTTCCCCCGAATATAAGCGTTGAAAGAAACTTTTGAAACGGAAATTGAACTCCTTTTATAACGTATATCAAAACAAATATAACATATATTTTAGCAATTTAAAGAATTTATGGAGGGGTGAGGGGCCATAAAGTTTTAGTCATTAGTTACAATTAACGAGATAACTGGGTAGAATTTATTCTTCTTGTTAATTGATCTTTTGGCGATTGGTGCTGTAATTTGTATATATTAATGTTGATGTGTTTGGTTCTAGGAAGCCGTATATCAAACTAACACACATCTTTCGCATCTAACGATGCGACATCGTAAAGCTTTAATTATTATAAAATATTATTATTATTAATAATAACTGAGATATTTGAATAAAATTTATTCTACATATAAAACGATCCCTATATACACAATGTTATAAATTATGGCTGTTAATGCTGATTTATATGGTTTCAAGAAACCGTAGATTAAAGTAACTCACATCCGCCCTATTATTACGCAATTAGTGCCTTCGTAAGATCAGGATTTGTTGGAAAAATTGTATAAAAAGGGGATGGTGACTGTATAGAAATGTCCTAAAAAAAGGAAGCTTTCATTTCTATTATTTTTTAGTAATAAATAAAGCTTTATAAAAGCCTTTCATAGATAAATACATCTAGGGTAGATAGTGCTGGAATGGTAACAATGTTTATTTTTGTTATTTTACACAACGAGATGTCGATAATTCTAATATTATCGGCACCAGGGCTTGACTTTCACACGGCCACTCATTGCCAGGGCCCTGGGCATCAAATTTAAAAGGGCACAAAATTTTACCGATGGCTAAAAATGTATGATTTAAATCTCCCAGTTTTTAGCCTTCTTTCACTTGTATGAAAAAAAATATATATAATAATAATAATAAGATAAAATCAGTCATTATGCTGACTGGAATAATTTTATTATTTATTTATTTTTAGGGCTAAAAGTAGAAAGAGACTCATCTTTAGGGGAAATATTTTTTTTTTTCAATCGCTTTTTTGACTGTTTAAAATCGTGTCGGGATATAAATCGATTGAGAAAACTAATCGGTTTTTCTCTCTCTCTCTTTTTTCTTTTTTTTTTTTTAAAGACCTATTTTGTTCTTCAACTTTGGGTGGGTGGGACAGACTGCTTTCTTACCTCTTTGCTCATCTGATCTTTTTTACAATTTCGCCTGTTTTAAGCGGACACAAAAGTTTGGCCCTGGTTGGTGATTGAAAACCGAATCTCAGTTTTAACTTTACACTTTGGACTAATCGAATTGTTTTAGAATATTTTAAATATAAATATATCAATTGAAATACAATTATACTATAAATTTACCTTATTAAAAGTATATTTTATTTCACTATAATATTGTTTGATAAAAGTGCCCCCCCCCCAAAAAAAGCGCTTTTGCCTTATCAATCACTTTGCCCCCCCTCCCCCCCCCCCAAAAAAAAAAAAAAAACATTAAAAATAAATGAATAAATAAATAATTCAAATGAATATTTTAAATTAATTTATTTTTGCAACGCATAATAGAATTAATATAATACAAATTTAACAATGAATTTAAATGTATCGATTGTGAACATTCTCTGAATGTTATAAGTATTCAAATACAAACATTATACACATGAACGTATTGAAAAATATAGTGTAATCGGTAGATATTATTAATAATAATCTCAATTAGTTTATAGGTTTCATGTATCGATTTGACATGATGTATCGATGATAAATGTATCAATTATGATCATTCTTCTATAAATATTCAAAAGCAAGCATTATACGCAAGAACATACTTAAAAATATAATGTAATCGGTAGATTATTAAAAACAATCTCAATTAGTTTTAGGTTTCACAAAAAAAATCGTTGTCTGTATTTTTTTTTTTTTTTTTTTTTTTTTTAAACTTGTTCAGTCGAGTCTTTTCTGTCAGAGCAATGTCCTTTTTGGTACATTTAACTTTAATAATTATTAATTTGAAAAAGACTATTACTCGCTTATTACATCAGGATCACTTTACAATATCAGATTCACTCTTTTTTTTCCCGTAAAAGTTTTATTTTTCAAGTAATTTTAATACCAATAAGCGTAGTTGATTTACGTACGCATGTTAGATATACTATACACCTAAATCTGAAATTGACAGTGGGTTTTTTTTCAGTTCTGTGATGGGATAATATGGTAATTTCTATTCTGGAAGAACTTCAAAGGGCGAAGATCTTGAATTTTCTGTATTACGTTTTTAGATTTAAACAATTCCAAAATATCTCGTTGATTTTTTCTTTCTTTCTTCTTTCCACTCTTCTCCATCTCCCTGTCTCTGCCTCTCTCTTTTTCTTTTATGTAAACTAACTTTAGAGATTATAGGTAAGGGAGATTAGAAACATTTATTATATCACATATTTACGGAATATCTGATATAATGATTGAAAACCTGTTGAATATATCAGCCTAAAGTATTTTCTAATTATGTGCTATTTTCAGAAATCTGTAGAGGTGAGGTACAATTTTTGATAATTTAAAAATTATATCATTATAACATAAGTGATTTCTTCCCTTCCGTGGAGGATCAAAATTGTGATGGCATGTCTCCGGACCACCTCTACGGGTGTGTCCCAGATCTTCGCCAATTTCCCATCTGCGCAGCACTAGTGCGACGTAAAACCCAACCAATGAACCAACCAACTATAAGTAATTTCTTTTAACATACGATCATGCGCTGCATGTAAAAAGTGTAAGCATTAAAATGCGATGAGAATTACTGTGGTAAAAATAAATTGTATTGTTCCAAAATCAAATTTATTTTAGTAATTCACTTGTATCAAATACCGTTTTTTAAGATACTTACGTGAAAGTATAAGTGTTAATTAAACTTTGCGTAGAAAAAAAATAACTTACTTCAAAATTTAGCTTTGTTTACTTACAATACCCAACTCAACACGTCTTATCGTTTTGTGTGTGATTAATCAGAGAAAGCAAACGAGGACATGAAGTAAAAATTTTCTTTTTTTCGGCTGTTCTCCGGAGAGAAATTGTGTAGTTAAGAGACCATAACTGTTATCGATAACACTGATTTTAACTATTTTAAACATGCTGATGAATTTATTTTGCTCTTGCCCCATAGCATTTACATCTTGAGTTTGAAAAGATTTTCTCTCTCTGCGTCAGGCATACCCGAAAGCGAGTCTTGAAAATCGTTGCCGCCACGGCCCCGTCAGTGCTTTATCACTCTCTGAAACAAACCGAAAAACAAATTATTGCGATTAAGTGCGACAAAGAATTAAAGCGCCGCTAATAATCGCGCATAAGGCGAAAAGCAGAATGCTAAGAATAAAGAAAGAAGCAGCAAAAGAGAAAGAAGAGGCCGCTCAAGACGAAGTTGTCGAAGAGAGAGAAATACAAACGGGACAAAAGAAATTGCTGCGGTAAGCATCAAATTGCGGCATCTTGTGGAAACTGCGTGCTCAATAGAAAAGGGGGTTTTGCGAGGAAAAAAAAAAAAAGTAACTTGTTCTCTCTCTCTGGAACAGTGTAATAAGATAAGCCCCTCGAATATGTCGGAGTGTTCATTTTGAGCCGTTTTTGACTAAATCGGTGATTGGTGCATTTATTTCATTGGACTAGTTGCGTCCGGAGCCTGAATTTTGTTATGCCAGTTGCTGAGGGGGCGAAAGGTTATCTGAATTGATCCCCTGTGCAAAAGTTGATCGAAGTTCGGCAGCCTAGTTCTTTGTAAAAATTGACCCTCGATATAGCGAAATCTCTGCCGCTGGAAGATCTTTTAATCTTATTGATAGCTATTTTTTCTTTAGCTTATTCAGTGGTTTTGCTTAAATTTGAATGGGCTAACTGAGAGAGGCATATCTGTTAGAATTTGCTATATCTACATTGCATTGAAGTAATTTACTGCAAAGGTTGCTGAAAAATTCTTTATATTTTTATTTTGAAAGATAATAATGAGTGAAGTCTTGGATTTGAGTAAGATAACATTCGTAGAATGCCAGTTACAAAGATGTGTAATCATCATTTAAAGGAATATTTTATTTAGCATTTATAAGGCGATTATGTATTTTCTGAAATAGCTAGTGGTTATAAAAATAGAGGTCACATCCGATATGCTTATATAGCATTATTTGAGTTTTTTTATTTAGTTTGATTCTTATTTCAAAAAGTGATTGACAGTATACAGAAAAATTATGTTGTTTTTAATTATTTACTACCTAATTATCAACATATTTTCAGATGGTTGGAAAATTTAGTTAACTCTTTTGAATTTGAATTTTCTTAAGTTTTAAATGATAACAAAAACTTTGAACATATAATCTAAGAAAAGTTGTACTAATTAATGAACAACAAACCCTATTTTATATTTAGATATATAAGCTTTATCATACATGGAATTTAATGGGTTTTAATTGTTATAATCTGTATGGTATTTTTCAGGGATGATGGAGCATTTAGAGTTAAATCTTTCATATTTGAGCCAAAACTAATTCTTTCCCCTTTACTTTTTTTTTTTTATCATGCGTTGGGGAATATCCGGGGACGGGAAGAAGATCAGGAAAGTGCGAAATCAAGAGAAAATGTTTTTTCAGCAAAAATTAAAAACAAATTATTGCTTTATATATATATATATAATATATATATATATATAGAAATATAAAGAACCCTTTCTTTTTTTTTTTTTGAGTGTGAAATTATAGGGATAATTTTAAGGGGTCCTAGTTTGTATTTACGAGAGTTTCGAACAAAACTGCGGAAAACTTCGAACAGCTAGATCGACGAGCAATGCGTGGTGTCAAGCCCGATACTTCCCGTCCACCGGTTTCGAGAGCAGAACCTCTCGGTTATTAGTGGAAAGATTTTAAAGGCAATATATGCTTTAACATGCAATCTATGCTTTAATATGCAATCTATTTTTATGCAATCTACACCCCGAGGCAAAAAGATAGGTACAAAGGGTTTTTTCTTTGATTTTTCATAAAATAACATTATCTAAATTGTGCTTATCATTTATTATTATCATAAAATAGCACTATTCCCGGACTAATTTTTGTTTTAAGACTATTTTAGAAAAGTTTTAAGACTAAATTTCTTTTTTTATTAAAGACTACACTCCGCGACAAAAAGATAGGAACAAAGGTTTTTTTTTTTTTTTTTTTTTTTTTTTTTTAATTTTTCATTAAATAACATTATCTAAATTGTGCTGATCATTTATTGTCATAAAAAAAATGTTATCATATCAAAAACACATTAAATATTTGAATCATTTTCAAAATATTCATATTCAAAATAATCGTATTAAAAAGAAAAAAAAATAACCTTTGTTCCTATCTTTTTGTCGCGGTGTGTAGTCTTAAATTAGAAAAATTTTAGTCTTAATTTTTTTATAAATTAGTCTTAAAACAAAAATTAGTCCAGGAATAGCGTTATTTTATGATAATAATAAATGATAAGCACAATTTAGATAATGTTATTTTATGAAAAATCAAAGAAAAAATACCTTGTACCTATCTTTTTGTCGCGCGGTATATGCTCACTTATATATATATATTTCCAATCTATGCTTTAAATATGTATAAGTGACATTTGTCTAATAAAAAGAAATTGGTTGAAAATTGCCTTATAAAATTCTTTCCATACCCCCTCCCCCCCCCCTTTTTTTTTTATTTTATAATGTTCATTATTTCGTTTCATTAGTAATATTAGTTCTGTTTTAAAGATTTATTGGATATTTTAAGTACTTTTAATTGCCGATTTAATCTAGTTTTCATTTATGGTAAAACGAGAAAGTACTAGATAGGGAGAGGAAAAGAAGGTGAAATAGAAGAAGAAAAAAAAACTTCATCATTTAATGAAAACGGAAATCTTTAATTTCAATTGAAAGAGGAAGATGAAATTGATTATTGAGAAGAATTTGATTGAAATTGATTTTATTTCTACGTGTTATAAATATCTAGATTAAAATTCTTGTATAATTTATGACAATTATGTGGTAATATTATTTTCATTATTTTTCTTGTATAAGGTGTAGGGTAAATCGGGAAAAAACGTCGTAGTTTTTGTTTAATATTTCTACAAAATACCTCTGTTAGTTATATTTTCTATTTATTGCTCTCTTCTGAAAATTTATACTTTTGAGTGCATTTTAAAAATGAATTTAACTTCAAAAATATTGTAAAAAATTTGAAATAAGAATTTTCCTTGATGCTTTCATTTTGAACCGTCTATTTAGGGGTTAATGTGCTATGAGATTTCAGTGTAAAATTTACATTTTTAGAAACATTATTTAATTAAAACACATGATAGGCATAGACAAAGCAAAAACAAAACATCATCTATTATCTTTATTTAAATATTTTGCTAAACTTAATGCAAAGATATATATTAAAACAACATAGAAGACAACTACACATTTTCCTCAATTTAAAATTACTGGCATATTATTTCAAACGATTTTCGTCATTTTATCCTAAAGCGTGGAACAAGACGTAACACAGCTTATTTATTTACAAAAAAAGGGGAAAGAGCTCCCTTTATAGGTTTGGTGGAAAGACCAGACACTGTATTTTTGAAAATTATCCGAAATATCTTTTTCCTCTTTAAAATACGATTTACATAAATTTAACTGTATATAACAAGGGATAAGTCTTTTTTTTCTTTAAGACTTACTAGATGAAGAGAGATTAATTATCGATCTAAACTAATTTAAGAAATTTCTAAAACTTAAGCAGATATTTCTTGCATGTGTTTCAAACTTTAGTCCTCTTGCGCAGCCATAAAAGATACTAATAATAAAAAGTTAAATGTTTTCCCAAAAGGTTCTTCGTAGGACCAAATTACAGTTATTGATAGATATCCGTTATCAAAAATACAAGCTTCATTTCTTTTTCCTTATAAAAAAAAAAAAAAAAAACTTATTATAGAGAAAAATTTTATCAGTATGTCATATTACTTTTTTCATCTTTTTTTAATGGTTGTACTCAATCCCCATTCATCCCCATTTATTCATCTCCATTAATTTTTCGGGAAATTAAATAGCAGTTAATCTTTGTAAGAAAAGTTAAAAAATAAATAAATAAATAAATAAAAACTAATTATTGTTTTGGGTCGAAATAGCTAAATAAGACACCCCCCCCCCCCCCAAAAAAAAAAAAAATAAATAAATAAATAAATAAATAAAAATAAAAATAAAAATCAGTGTGCTGCATAAATTGCCGTTTTCATACTGCTCGTGTGCCTATTTTTATTTTTAATCTTTATTTATTTATTTATTTATTTTCTCTTATGAAAAATCGTGTTAAATCATTTCGACCCAAAACAACTGTTGCGGGTTTCTCCATTTTATGGTATTTATTACACAGTTTCTTATTCCTCATTCAAAACACCAGTATTTTACAGTTTTTTTTTTTTTTTTTTTTGTCAAAACGTGTAAAATATTCATCATATTACAAATATAAATTATTCTTGAGGTCAAATATGTTTTCAAATAACTTCATTATATAAATTCCCCTCTCTTACTTCCACTTTATTAATAAGACATGTTGTATCTAATAATAGACGTCGGGGGAGGATATGAAGTATATCTACTTACAAAATCTTGGGAGACTTAAATGAAAAGAGACACAAAAGTAAGATAGAGAGTAAGGTAAGGAAGGAGACAAAATCTGTGAGCAGCCTGAATTGAGTCTTCATCATCATTCGTCTTGTAAGTGCATTCAAAACATCAGCCAAAACAACTGTCCTGAAGTTTATTTATAAAACACAACTATGTATTCTCATCTCTCTATTTTTTTTCTTATTTTCGCATTCATTATGTGACGCTCGTTGCATTTTTAAGGTATCGTCCCACCTAATGTTTTTTGGAAACTGTTCAGTTCAGATCTAGGAGAATAGCAAAGAAATAAAATTTCAGTTGTGATTCCTTCGCAATTTTGTCTAAGCTTTTAAATAAACTAAATGGTTAGTAGAAATATTTTTTGTTGATTATGGAAGTACTATTATTTGTTTTCGACAGTTGCTTGCTTGCATTAGTCTTAAAATCACGGCATTGGGGGCAGCGGTAGCCCAGTCGGTAGAGCGCCGGCCTCGTAATTGGAAGATTGCGGATTCGATACACGAGCCGGCCAAAGACCGGCGTGTACACTAATGGTGGCTGGTGCACGTAAAATCTGTCGTGGCCGCAATGTCCTCCATGTTCCCATCAAAAATTATACCTCTGGGGGTCACCGAAGCGGGAGAGCCATCCCTTCCGTGGAGGATCAAAATTGCGATGGCATGTCTCCGGACCACCTCTATGGGTGAGTTCCAGACCGTCGCTAATTGCTCACCTGCGCAGCACTAGTGCGACGTAAAATCCAACCATCCATCCATCCACGACATTGGACTTAAAATCACGAACAAATTTATACATGTAACAAAATTTTGCGATAGAATTATATAATTATTTTTTAAATACTTGGGAAAAAATTTAAATTTATACTCTAAATGCATATATTTTTGGCGATTTTGTCCAGTCATCAATTTTCCAATTTGACCCTTTGGATGATATATAAAGAATAAATATCTTTTTGTTCAATCGCAACAAAATTTAATAAAGAAAGTACAAGATGAAGGCAAATTTGGTACAAAGACATCTAATTTCACTCAAATTATCACAATTAATAAATATAATCTCTCTTAAATTCTGAGCTATGTATGGGGCTAATACTCCTTAAGAAGACCACCATGGAGGGCATTAAATCCAAGCCTTGTTTTATAGTGTTTAGGGGTTATGGCCAATTGACTGCATTAAAATCCCAGGTTTACATACAAAGCCCTCAATGAAGGTCTTTCTAAAGGATTCTAGTCGGTATTCAGCTCGACCGATAACAATGATATATATATGAACCCGGTACTTCCCCTCTACCAGCTTCGAGAGAAAAACCTTTTGACCTGTGGTGGGTTCCACCCAAGACTAAGACCCTCATGTAATCAAATGGCTTTAATTTATAATACCAACACACAATACAATAAATAAATTAAATCTAATTATAAAAATTGCAAATTTTATTTTCTTTCGCAGGAAAATGCATTCACCTTTCAAATGGAATATCGTAAGATATTTTTTTCCCACTAAAGGTGTTAAGAATATCACACCATCCAAACATTATACATATAGGTTATGTATATGATCAACTCATGTTTTTAACTTACCTCTTTCCTGGGACATAATTGAAACTTGTAAATAATCAGGCAAATCAATTGGTATTCTAAATTTCTTTTCTAATTTTTTTAATGGATTCTGTATGGGAATTTTCTATATTTTTACTTATCTTGTTTAAGGTTTGTAACAGAAGAAAAAATGTAAATAATAACTTAAGATACATAAATATCTTTTTCCGCCCTAAAATAAGTTTGAAGGTTTTTTTCTTTTAATATGATAACGTTTTATTTCTTATTTTTCTTTTCTTTTCTTATTTTTCTTCTTATTATTATTATTTTGCTGCAGTTTTTTACAAAAATAAATCATAAGAATTAATAAATTTACATTTTTTTTTTTTTTTTTTTTTTTTTTTTTTTTAATGATAACGTTTTATTTCTTTTTCTTTTCTTTTCATTTTTTTAACTGGAGTTTCTTACAAAAATGAATCATAAGAATTAGTAAATCTGTATTTGACTGTGAGTAATAAAGTTTAGAATTGCAAATAATTGATGCTATTCAAAAAATCTTAATTAAAAATCCTAATTGATTTCAATATAGGTAACTCTCAATACTCAAAATTTTCAAATTTGTAAATTAATTCAAAATATGAATCATTCAACAATGACGTTAGTAGCGCTAAAGAAAATAGTAAAAGAAAAACGTAATTAATCAATCCAGTAGTTGTTTTTGACACTAACATAGTAAGTTTTTTTTTTTCACCCCTCTCTCAATTCTAAAAATATTATTAACCTTATATTAAAGATATGATTTTTTTTTTTTTTTTAATCTTTTTGGCCAGGCTAAATGAACATCAAACGTGTTTTCCACGTGCAGTTTTTGTTTTCCGCATTCATTTCATCTCGTTCTACTTTTATCCTTTGCGTTGTGTTTTTGCCAAGTTAGTAGCATTATGTATTTATTATCTGTTACATGAGTGGGGGCGAAGTTTCTCAATATATCTTAGCACGACAAAATTATCCCTCTGTTATTAATTGTGAGTGAGACAAATATATTTTAGTGTATGACTTTTAAATTTTCGATACTAATCTCGGGGACACATCTATCAAGGTCGGAAACAATCCAGAAATGGTAAAATCTTGCCAAAAGTCATTCTTTATATCATTCCTGAAATGTATTTTATTTCTTGAAACGGAAAGATGAAAAAGTACGCGGTAACAAAAATCAAGAGTAATTAATTACACTTTTTTTTTCAGCTGTTTTATAGGCATTCCATTATGAAAAGATTCATTTTTTTTTTCCTTCAGTTAAAACATGTGCTTTTCTCGTCTTTTTCTAAAATAATCCGGGGGAAAATATTTTTAGGGCATATTAATAATTTTAGACAGTTTCGGAATCCTTGGTATCAAAGGGAGTCATGATATTTCATTTTTTATTAATTAAAGAAAGTATTAAAATAAAAGGCTTTCATAAAACTTCATTTTCTATTCCCGAAAACATTGAGACAGTTCTTTGAAGGAGGAAGGGGGGGGGGGGGACGGGAAAAAATAAAAAATAAATAAAGTAACGCTATGTCTGTGATCCGAAAATATCTAAGCAGGTTTTTCCGGGTAGCCTAGAATATAACTAAAATTTGCATTGGGGAGAGTTGTGAATAACAAAATAATAATGCGAGAACAATAATTTTGAATTTAAAAAAAAAATATGTATATATCGAAGTGATTCTTAAAGTATATTTTTTCTTGTTAGAAATCATAGATTTTACTGATTCATTTTTATTAGTTAGTTAAAACTTAAATTTTAATAATAAATTTCTTCAGCATCTTACTTTTATAAAATCTTACTTTTAGTTTTATAAAATAGCTTAAACTTGAATACAATTTCTACCAAAATATTTGTTCTAATATTTTTCTTTTGCGCTTAAATTCTTTATTTGATAGAATGCCTTACAAAAATTAATGATATTATTTTATATTGGGCTAGTTTTGGCGGGGTAGTGCTGGCAAAATAGTCGGTTACCTAACTACGATTTTGTTAACAATCACGTAAATTATTTAAGAATGTAGATTTCAATTTACTTCCATCTGCTTTACAATGCTAAAACTGAATACGTCAAGTCTTATTTCTATTTAATATGTATATAACACCAAGAATTATGCAAACAATAAACAAGTAAACTAACAAGATAATTCTTGGTTTCAAAATTTTCAGCTTGGTTTCAATGCTATCGGGAAAAGTGAGGTAGGAAAATGATCCCAAACTGTTTTATGATATTATATGAATTATCAGAAAATTGGAGTGTCTAAAAGATCACTCGTTTCGATGGACAGGAATGGGAATGGGCATGGGAGAGAAGCATTTTTCAGCTGATAACTGATAAATAATTACTCAATCTACGATTATAAACAATTGTATAATAAGATTTTTTTTTTCTTTTTTTCATCCTTTCAAGCCCCATCAGTCACCGGGAGGTACTGTTCTCAGAAATGGAAAACAGGAGATATCGAATTCGATACCAGGTTGCTCTCTCCAACCTAGTCGTTCAATTTTCCCGTAGTTTTTCTCTGAAGCTCGCATGAATACGGGCTAGAAATTTGTAGAAAAACCATGGACCTAGGATGCTATTGTGATCAATCAGCTTTAAACCACAGAATCACAACCATTCTTTCACTTAGTATTTTTAGGTATTTTTCTGCTTAATTCGTGATAAAATTACTTTCGATTTGTTACCAGATATATATATATATATATATATATATATATATATTACCGTAAAAACACTACAATCTCATGTCTCTAAATATTTTCTTTTCCTAAGAGCTATAAAGTGCTTACAATTAGAGTAACGCTTATATGTTCAATAAACGGTGAGAAATATTTACAGCATCAGATTATGAGGGCATTTAAATTCAGACTTAGTTTCGGAAACATCCTTTGTTTGTCTTTCACTCTGCGTTCAAGAGTAAACCCATCTGTCTTCCTCCATTGATGAGATCATCTGATGAAACACGTGATATTTCTTACGGCACTTTGCACTTTCTACGCTACTTACCTCAAATCGATAAACTACTTGTATATGAGTTGAAATTTTTCCACTGGAATGGTGACATTTAACAGAAAGATTTTTAAATAAACCACACCGCCAAAACAAGGCTTCTGTCGTGACTTCATGAGGATAAAAACTTCACAATTGGAGGACAACCAAATATGCTATTTACGACGGCATCCATTTTTAAAAGTTGGTTTGTAAAACAGCGCATCTTCTTTTTTTCTCCACTTTATCTTTTCATTTGTGCATCGTTTATATCTATAAATATATATTCTTCCTTTTTTCTTGAGAACTATTTTTAAGTCTGGCAGGTGACTATATAAATGTACATAACGGCTTTGAAAGTTCATTTAGCCTGTTTCTTTTCTTTCTTTATAGTTCATTTTTCTTTTTTTAATCTTTCATCGTAGCTATATTTGCTTATGCGACAAAGCAGTTTGTATATCTGGTAAACGTTCTCTTTTATTTTTATTCATCAGTCATATTTTTTTGCTTATTTGCAAGTTCGCATTCGAGAGGATGCATCCCAGTTGTCCTGTCTGTTCAGCAAATTGGGACTTTTTTTTTTTTTTTTTTTTAAGTTGCTGTTTTGGTTTTCTCATTTCTTAACAAAAAAAAGAAAAAAAAATGGTACCTCGTTATCTTTATCCCCGGTAAAATATTTGCTACATATTTTAACATCACGTTCTTTAAGTCCTTTTAGAATTTTTTAGCAACTCAGGTCGATAAGATTTAGTTCCTCAACATTTGTTTCGTATTGTTTAAGACGGAAATAGGACCTTGAGTAGAGGAATTTCAGGAAGCTTGTCTTTATTTATTTACTTTTGAAGAACTTCTACTTAATTATACCTACTCTATCTCAGAATGAATTGATACTTTTTCTACATTTAGATAAGTGAAATGGATATTAATATCGTGGAAATTTTGAATGTTGGTATTTTAGCCATATTAGATTTTTTAAGGTCTGAATACTGATTCCAATATCCTTTCACTCATTTAGCTCATACAGACACACACATACTCATATATATATATATATATTGGTAGAGTGCAAAAGTTTTTCTATTACCTATAAAGAAGAGCAAACAAACCCAAAATGAACAGTACCTATTATTGTGCATAATCCCCATTGCAATCTATGACCTCTTGCCATTTTTCTGGTAGGAGATGAATCCCACGGCGGTTACGAGTCAAAAAAGTCTTGGATGGCTGTTTTCACAGCATCAAGATCATCAAAGATTTTCTGACTGAAGGAATTTTTCAACGCACGAACTAGGTGATAGTCAGTTGGTGCCAAGTCAGGAGAATAGGAAGGGTGGGGTAAAACCTCCCAACCAAAGCCCAGTAACTGTTCGCGAGTGATGACAGCAGCATATGGCCTGGCGTTGTCTTGATGAAGGATAATACCGCGACGATTGATGAGACCTGGCCGCTTTGCTGCTAAATTTAAATGCAACATGTCTAACTGCAGAGAGTAGAAGGCAGCATTGATGGTTTGGTTGAGTGACAGGACCTCCCACTGAATTATTCTATGCACATCCCACCATACACTCAATAAGACCTTCTTCGGATGAAGTTCAGCTTTCGAAGTCGATGCAGGCGGATCAGAAGGGCTACACACAGTCCTACGACGCTTTGCGTTACGGTACATACCCACTTCTTATGTCTTGTCACAATTCGTGCCAAGAATGGGTCATTTTTGTACCGGGAAAGCAAGGAAACACAGGGGGCGATTCGGTCATCCCGTTGATTAGCTGTCAGGTTATATGGAACCCAGCGATCCAACTTTCTCGTAAAACCCAACTTAACCAGCCGTCTCTCGACCGTTGTCCGGTGTACGTTGAAGGTCTCCACTAATTCTTGCACGGTTGGGTTCGGGTTGTTCCTTATGACTTGGTCAATATCATCGCCTCCAACGTGTAATGGCTGTCCACTCCTACCCTGATCTTGACAGCTTCTTTCTCCATCCCTAAATTTACGAAACCATCGACGGCATGTATTTTTGTCTATTGCATCCCCCCATAAACTTGACAAACATTGTGACATGCTGTGACTGCCGTACTCTTTTTATCGAAATCATAACAAACAATGTCTTACATGCTCCTTCTCGCTTTCCATGTTACACCCTCTGATATATATATATATTTTTTTTTGCGATGATTAACTTTGTGAGACATGATGCATTTATATGTGAGGCATCCACACGTTTGATTGGCCGACGACTTGCGTCATTACAGTCTCATGTGTGACGTCAATTCCATTGCAAATTTGCCTAGCCAAAAACTGGTTGAACTTCCGCATTCGCCCAATATAATGATAACAATAAGAATGAGAACGAAAATAAACGGATGAATAATTCGCCATAACAAGCCACATAAGCCAATTTGGGAAACTAGTTAACTTGATTAAATATTTTAATTTATAAAAAAAAAAAAAAAAAAAAAAAAAAAAAAGAGGAAGAATACTTACTTTAAAATAATTCCGATGAGAAAACAAAACATATAAGAAACATAACAAGAAGGAGTTTTTAATTGATAGTAATCAAAAGGTTTCTTATCGAACTGGCATTAACAAAATGAACCAAAAAATGAGAAATTTTAAATTTGTTGAACAAGACACAAGTAATTAAATAATTAATAAATAAAATGACTCAGAATGCGGAAGCAATTCGTCAGGAATAACCACCTCCACATTGAGCTAAAATATGCAAGGTTTCATTTTTTGGCAAGCAATATTGCACAAAATACACAAAAGGCAATTAATATTCATATCCATCATAATTACTACTTTTTTATACTTTCTCAAGAGTAGACTGAAAATTTCCAGTATTTTCAAGTAAAGAACTCACAGAACAGAATTTTTCAGTTTAAAAGAGAAATTTTTCAGATAGTAATTTTCCTGATATAATTTTGCACTGTACCATAGCACAGTACTTAATATAAGTAGCGTAGTATACACTTACAAAGCATACGAAAAAAAGTATGTCAAATACCTCTATTGAATTCTTTTATTTTATACCTTATTACATTTCTATCAGAATTCCAAAATTTTAAATAAGCAAGATTTTCAAAAAGTTAAGAGCACTTTTCTTTTAAAAGGGAAATTTCTCAGATAGTAATTTTCCAGATACACTTTTACACAGCACAAAAACACAGTATACTTTACATTTCTATCAGAATTCCAAAATTTTAAATAAGCAAGATTTTCAAAAAGTTAAGAGCACTTTTCGTTTAAAAGGGAAATTTCTCAGATAGTAATTTTCCAGATACACTTTTACACAGCACGAAAACACAGTATACTTTATATAAGTATTATAGTGTGCATTTAAAAAGTAAACGTATACGAAAAAAAGTACATCAAATCCCTCTATTGATTTCTTTTATTTTATATCTTATTACGTTTCTATCAGAATTCCAGAAATTTAGATAAGCAAGATTTTCAAAAAGTTAAGAACTCTTTTCGTTTAAAAGGGAAATTTCTCAGACAGTAATTTCCCGGATACACTTTTACACAGTAATTAATGTAAGTAACATAGAATACACTCAAAAAAAAAAAAAAAAAGTATACGAAAAAATTATGTCAAATACCTCTATTACTTTCTTTTATACTATATCTTATTGCATCTTTATCATAATCTCAAAATTTTAAATATGCAAGTTTTTCAAAAAGTTAAAAGCACTTTTCAGTTTAAAAGGGAAATTTCGCAGATAGTAATTTTCCAGATATAATTTTATACTGCACTCTAACACAGTTATTTATATAAGTAGCATAGTATACACTTAAAAAGTAAACGTATCTGAAAAAAATATGTCAAATAACTCTAACGATTTCTTTTATACTATATCTTATTACATCTCTATCATGATCTCAAATTTTTAAATATGCAATATTTTCAAAAAGTTAAGAATACTTTTCAGTTTAAAAAGGAAGTTTTTCAGATATTGATTTTCAAGATACAATTTTATATTGCACTCTAACACAGTTATTTATATAAGTAACATAGCATACACTTAAAAAGTAAAAGTATACGAAAAAATTATGTCAAATACCTCTATTACTTTCTTTTATATTATTTCTCATTACATACCTATTATAATTCTAAAATTTTAAATAGGTGCAGGACTTTCAAAAAGTTAAATGTACTCCAGCATGTGCTTCTATTTTATCCTGTAACAGAAGAATATGTTTTGTCGCCTGTTACCTCAAATAAGCGAGAATCTGTGATATTCTAATTACAAGTGTTTTAGTTCGAGAACTCCCGCAGCTCTTTTACCTCTTAATTAGAATCAAATAATTAAATTTTAGTGAAAGTTGAATGCATGACACATTTTTAATTGCAAGCTAATATAGTCATCATTGTCGTTAATTACCGTTTATGAGCATTTAGTTTATTAAGAAAGAGTTCGAGTCAGAGCGGACTTTATTATATTGATTTGCTGATATTATGAATGCATAAAATGAGGCAATCATCAAAAGTTAATTTTAATTTGATTTCTCTATATTTCAAATCCTCGTATTGTGTTAATTATGTTAAAAATGTGATTTTTCTACAACTTTGCATAGAGATATGCTTTTCGTTGCATATTTTTCAGAGATGATTGAAGAACATGTCTATGTGCACTAAACGGTACTTATTATTTAATGTATCTTTTAAATCTGTTTCAATTTTTAAAATTTCTTAATTGAGGTAATTATTCTATAAACGCGACTTTTATATAACTTCATTTTATAGATATGCTTTTCATTGCATATTTTTCGGAAACTATCACATTTACATCTTAGAAATACCTGCCTTGATAACATGAATCAAAGTACATAATGATAATCAATTATAACTTTTTAATCATACACCATAAATAGTAAAAAGACACAACAATTCTTTTGGGAGTTAAATATTTAAAACCAACTCTTCATCAGATAAAATATAAATAAATAAAGGGAAATATAAATAAAAAATTTACATGTGGGACACCATGAAGAATAGCAAACGTCACATAAAAACTTATTTTATTTTTTATTTCTATTTGTTTAGTTAGTTACTATCATTATTATATTTTTTTAAGTTACGAAGTTCGGTTTTAAAAAGTATTATTTATTTTAAAATAATAATTATTATTATAACAAATGGGTTATTTGCAAAAATTGAATAAAATCAATGTACTAGCAAAAATAAATTAATTAAAATAACGATAAATTAAAATAAATAAAACTAAATAAGTAAATAAATAAGTAAAATAAGTAAAATAAATAAATAAATAAAAATTTTAAATTCAAATGGGTATACTAAAACATTTTTATATTTCTAATCAGTGCCTGTGTGTTTACCAATCCATACATCTATAAATTATTTTATGTATCAATAAATCAATGATTTCATGGACACGCATACACCTTGTATTCGTAATGTGTTTTACATATGTATAGAAATATAACATGATACATTACAGATAATATATTTTGTTCTAAAGCATGATATCTATACTTATTAAACTTTATTTTTGTCCTAAAGGGCGATATAAAAATTAAAACAGATTTTTTAAACCTACAAAGGTTGGTTGATTGATTGGGTTTTACGTCGCACTAGTAAAACTTCAAAAGGAAAGCTTTTATTTGAAATTATGTATTAGGCCTAAGAAATGAGTGAAAGCAAAATTTACTTCAATTTTGAATGGGCAGTTAACGGTATATAAATCGTTAAAAAATAATCATTTCGTTATTTTTTGTTTTGCATAATGCTTTGTAAAAGCAAAACACAACGCGCATGCATATTTATACTAAATTTATATCACTTAATATAAATAATTAAATTTATAAGTATTATTATTTAATCATTAATATAGCATTACTAATCATTAAATAATAATGCTGTCTTTAAAGATTTTTAATTAATCGCCATTAAAATCATTAAGAACGAAGCTTTACCAAATAAAATGTTTATTTAAATCTAACAATAATTAATGAAATTAAATGTAAATTAATAAAATTAATATTGCTATAGTTAGACTTTGGATTAAAATTGAACACTCACTTTTTGTTGTGTTAAGGTATGATTGAATTATATTTCAAGGAAATGCATTTCCATTCTATAAAAGCTAATAATCATATGTGTACATATATATATATTTCTATATGTAATAACGACAAAAAGTAATAATGACAGAATTTATATTTATTTATTAAAATTTATTTATAAATACTAATGTAATTTAAATAATTTAAAGCATATAAGCGTATTCAGTGTATTTTTGGTGATTACGCTAAAAAAGAATGAAAAGAAAAGAAAAAATAGGAGGTAGCTCAATATTGCATAATAATTCGAATAAAAGCGCTGAAATTTAAAGTTTGCTTTGAAAATTTTTAAGGCGAGACAAAAATTATTATTATTATTTTTTTTTTTTTTTTTTTTTTTTTTTTTTTGTAATCCCTCAGAGAGGGGGAAAAAAAAAGGTTTTAAAATATCCAAAACGAAACAAATTGTTAGAAAGAATTTTAAAATTAAGTGTGTAATAATTAAATTGAAGTTATAGCTTTGTTGTTGTTTGTTTGTTTTTATTGTACTGAACAAGTTTACAGTCTACCCATCAGTGTTTTACTTAAAATAAGTACGAAATTACCAGTTAAAGAACAGCTAAATCCAAGAATTTTCCATTATGAATAAAAAATTAGTAAACTCCATTAATTACAAAAATTAGAAACAATTGCTTTGGGTAAAAAAAAAATAAATAAATAAAATAAGCATGTATCTTCTTCAGGCAATAAATAAATAAAAATGAATGTATCTTGTTCGGGGGGGGGGGGGAAGAAAACGAAGAAAAGAAAACGAAAGGAAAGGAAAATGATGAATGAATGAATAAATAGCATTAGAACAAGAGCAGCGCGAAAGCAGAAACGCATGCTGCACCAGTGATTTTTTTTTTTTCCCCATGAAATTATTTCGATTCGAAACAACTGCTACAAAATTTTTCAATTTATGGTGTTTATCTCAAAAAAATTTCATTGCTCATTATTCAATACCTGCATTTTCGTGTTTTTTTTTTTTTTTTTTTTTTTTTTTTTTTTCTGCATAATTAGAGCTTTCTAGCATTTTTGGCAACAGCGAATATTCAACAACCGAAAAGAATAACTAACCTGATGCTAAAAGCAATCATGGAAAATTATTTCCACATATTGGAAAAACATGTCACTTGGCTTTATTTTTACAAAAATATACCTTGATTATTAACTGCACTACATGTTAGGCCACCTGCTGACGATTAGAATTTCTGTCGCAGATAGAAGTGAAAAAGGGAATGTAAAAAAAAAAATAATAATAATAATAAAAATAAATCCCCTTATCAAAATGTTTATCAGGATATTTATTGTCGAAGCGGCGTGATTTCAAACAGATACGCTTTTTTGCTCTTGAGTTATGACAAATTGTTCCCGTCAGCAGCCATGTTGCGCCCCTGTCTTGTCATTTTTTGACACGCTAAATAAAACAACTCTAATTTTAGATCGTCATAAAAATAATATTTCACCATACATCAGACCACTAAGAGGGAAGCAAAAACAGACGGCCTTGTTTCAAACAGTTATCTATCCGCTTGATTATTAACTGTTAGGTTCAGGAGATAGAAAAAGAGAGTGCATCTAGTATGCCAAAGGTCTAACTTAATGACTGATTCATTTACACTCATTTACAAGCTCATTAAAAAAGGATTCACTTTCTGATTTGTAGAAAAGGTTCCTCCATATGCGGGAAAATAATATCTGTTTGAACCCGTCAACGTGAGCCAACAAACGAAACTTTTGGAATTCAGAAGGTGCTAGTGTTTTTCATTTTGAAATGTAATTATCCTTATTAAGCCCTAGTGATTTTGAACATGGGTGATCGGCCTTTCCTTACGGTTGTGGTTGTGTAGTTGTGGTGGTGAGGATTAAGGTCGATTGACTACTCTAGGGCCTTAGACATGGAGAGTTGCTGTGCATGAAAGTCTTTCCAAAGGGTCCTAACCAATCAAACAATGTGAAACTTCAATCTGCTAATCCGACGAGTGCAATCTAGGATCAAACCCGGCACATTCTGGCTTCTAGCTTTGAGAACAGAACTTTTCGGCCACTTTCTTTTCTGGTGAAGAATCAGAATACTTGAGATGAGAGAAAATCTCTCTCTCTCTCTCTCTCTCTTAACAACAGTCTTTCCCTAAATTATTACTGGAAAAACATCATTTTTTACCTATTAATAAGAAAAATTCAAAAAATAAGCGGATGTTCTTTAATTCTGCCATTAAAAATATGATTTAATATCTTTTTAAAATCATCTTCATTATCGCAGGAGCTTATGATGTACTTACTACCTTTACCACTACAAAATTTTGTAGAAATCGTAATTTGGCTATAAATACATTTTTTCTTGTAGAAATATTGTATCATAGAGCAACTTTAAAATGCATTAAAAGTAGCATAATAACAACATGATTATTACTGAAAAGGTGTTATTATTTTTGAAATTCAGTTATGTTAATATTTTGTAAACTAATCTCATTAATTTACTAAAAATTAGCCAAGAAAATGTATTATAACATTGTACGAAAAATAGTGGCTTTAAAAATTTCAGAATTCTTCTAAAGTTACTGAATCAAGCTACGAAATTTGATACTAGTGTGCTTTGAAGGATCAATATAACATTGAGGCAAAAAAAGTCCTTAGCTATACAAATTTCGACAAGGACACCCAAAACAAGCAGTAGTTGCTTCCCCCCTCCTCACCTAAAACATAAAGCTAGTAGGGAATATGCCACCCCCGAAAGCCATACAAGTGTCACAATGAACCATCACGCTATTTACAACGTTGTTCGGTAAGCTTTCAACTATATAACTCCTTTTTAAAAGAATCATGGATTTCTACCTCTAAACTGGTTGAAAGGAGACAAATATATCGATATATAACATCTCATAATTTTTTTTATTAATGATTCATTAAAGTAACAAGTTAAGTAATTACATTGCCTGTAGCTAATTATTGACTTTGATTGATTTTTTTATTATTATTTTATTTGTGTTCCTCTTATTATTATTATTTTATAAAATAATAAATAGCGAATATATTCAGTAAAATAATTTAATTAAAGAAATTGGTAAAACCCTAGAAAATTACCTTAAAATTTTGTATTAATTTACAACTTTATATTCCGTAGATGAGAATAAATTGTAAGTTTATTTAAAACTTATAGATAGAGGTCGAGTTTTTCTTTCTAAAATGCTATCTAATACAACACTTTGTAAATACATGTGCCTGGAGAACTCTTTTGTTTTAAAGTTAACTACCTCAAGAACGAATACTGATTTTAAAAAAAAAGTAAAACGAGTTTATTTTAAACGGGTTTATTTTAAAAGCTGTAAAAACATGATACAGAAATTTCAAAATCATTTAAAATATTGCTGATAGGTCGCGCTTACAATGTAATCCAAATACGAAGTAAAAAAAAAAAAAAAAAAGGAAAAGGAAAGCTGCTTGGTTATCTTTGTTAGAAGCCGTTGTAATCACTTTACGATTGACTCTAAATGCATATCTTTGTTTGCATCAGGACGGAGATTGTGAAGAAAAAGTTAAATTTTCAGTCGTCATTTGGAATGTGTCTATGATAAGAATGTGTCTATGATATGACCTTAAATATCACCTCCTATAGCTTACTTATTCTTGAGGATTCTACAGAAAGACAGTTTCTTTCAATTTTCTCCGAGGAATGTAAGATTAAAATAGTCGCAGGGGTTATGATTGAGTAAGTAAAGCGGTCAAAATATGGTTTTTTAATCCAAGTGAAGTAGTTTACAGCAATGTTTTCATTCTCAAAATATTTCTCAAACAAATCAAAAATTATTGGCGGCCCAGTGCTTATTAGTCACAAGGACTTCGCTCCTCATTCAAGAACTATGGAATACCTGTTTGGTTTTCCAGCGTTTGTATTGTCGTAACAAATTGTTCCAAATCCTTAACTTGTCTTTCACTGTGACCATTTCTTGTAATATGAAAAGATGAATAATACCTTTGCTGGATATATTGCAGTCTAATCAGTAACATTTAGCCATTTAAGGAATGAATGATCAGGCTTGGCTCTCGAATGCGGATTTTCATTACCCCAAATTTGCCAGTGAGACTAGATCTCATATGCAGCCAATACCGAATGTATCACAATCTATCATTGATAGAATATCGTTTTCAAACCCTTCTCTAAGTCGCACAGATCAAGCTGGTATGTAATTTTTGTAAGTAAACTTTGTTTGCAAACATGTGATGTTTTCATACAAAGACTGTTATTTATTGCTTTTTTAACACCAGTTCTTGGTGCACTATTACCAAGCTAGCATGATTTGGTAATATGCGATCTTGAATAGAATCATGTGTAAAGTTCGAGGGACGTTCCGAAAGTAAGTTGTGTCTTTTTTTTTAAAGAAAAGATGGCACACCAGGTAAAACAAACAATAGCCATACTAAAGTACATCCTTGGATAGTTCAATAACGGAAGGAGCATCATCAGAGGAAGAAAGACGCATGCGCAGAGCACCGAAGAAAAGAGAGTAGCAGCAGACCGTCGTGGCTGAGATTATTCGAGTACAAATCTCTATGGCAGACAGACATACAGCGTATTGACAACGTGGTTTCCAATGGAAGTACGTGCTGCTATCCGGTATGAATGAACATGTGGAGCTAGTGTATCCGTCATATATGAGCGCTTACAGCCCATGTATGATGAAGAGCTCCTGTCTTGTCAAATGATTTCCCGCTGGTGTTGCATGTTCAGTTAAGGAAGGCAGCGTGTGAAGGATAAAAGTCGAAGTGGGAGTACATCCATATCCACGAATGAAAACAACAATGCTAGAGTATAGGACATGTTGTTAGTGGACAGCTGTCTCGGAACATCACTTCCAAAACATTGCTGAGGTCGAGCAGGTTGTGCGACAAATCCTTACATTACAGGGCACAGAGTTTTACCAGAGTGGTTTCTTCAAACTGATTGCATTCTATGACAAATATTTCAATGTCGGTGGGAACTATGTCGAAAAATAGTGCAAAATGTATAGTTCATGATGTTATGTTGTAATTTTTTTTGACAATAAAAAAAAATTACGAAATATACTTTCGAAACATCCCTCGTATTTTTAGACATTCTGCACATTCTGGGTGACTTTTATCCAGATTGTTCTATAATTTACTCGGATTATATTCAATAACCACAAAAACCGCTACGGCATATACAAGATTAAGTATAGATTGATCATTCCATTCTTTCTATCAGCCTTGTTTGTCCGTTGAAATTTGTGTAAAAAAATGGTAAATCATCTTCATATCATGAGTTTTTCAAAAATTAAATGAGAACGGAAAATTGTGTCTTATTTAGCATTAGACTAAGATTTAATTATGATTATATCCGAGTACTATCAAAACACGTTGCTGCATGGAATACATAACTTTGTAGGGCTGAAGCTAGAAGGTCAGTTTATGCTGAGCTATGAGAGACTTTTATGCCGTATTGACTTCTGTGGATTTGTGTAAATTGATGCATCAGAATTTAGACCGCAAACCATTGGAACCAAGTATGGTACTCATATTCATCTCGCTTCTCAGTATGTAGATTTAAATTTTGTGTCATAAGAATTTTCTGAAACTGCTATTGAAGACTACTTTAATAGATTGAAAATTGTGCTTTTTAAGCATATATCTGTACTGATAAGTATAAAGGATTTAAGTCCATATTCTTGATTTTTCAGGAGACGAAAAATAAAGTTAAACTAACTAAAACCTAATCAGCAGAATCGATTAGGAAAAAGGGATTATGTTGGTTTATACGCTTTATACCATTCAGTGATTGTCAATCTTCATTTAATAAAGGGAAAAAATTGAATTAAATATTTTATACCAAAGATTAATGCTAAATTTCTGACTTGAATCTTTTTTTACTAATGGATTTTCTCAAAGACTAAATGCTTTATACCAATCGATAGAGAATTTTTTCTGAGTCTGACTATGTACTTAAACAAAATCGACATTTTTGGACTTAAATCCTTTATACTTATCAGTACAGATATATATTCCGTACATTCATAGACAGTCACAGAAATGGAATGTTTGTAGAATTCTCTTTAATGAAATATCATTGTTCTATGATCACAAATTTGCTCTGACATTATTGAATTTACTAAATAGGCGTTATTAAATATGTTAAAATCTCATTTTACATTTAAAGTACGTCATGTAACAATCATAGTTAGTAAATCATGTGTAAAAAAAAAAAAAAGTTGCCACTTTTAAAAAAAATATTTATTTTAGTAGAAAATAACCCTTTTTTCTTATACATAGAGAAAATTTATAATTGTAGAATATTTTTAAAGACAAGTCATTTTGCATGACCACAATTTTGCATTATTATTTATTAAATTTATTAAACATGTTTAATTACATATTAATGTCTCCTGAATATCTTTTTTCTCCTTCATTTTATAGTTAAAATAGGATTTCTTTTTTACTATCTTATTACATCATATAGGAATCACAGTTAATACGTCACGCATTTAAAAAGAGAAAAAAAAAAAAAAAAAAGAGAGAAGAAGAAGAAAAAGCAGAAAAACCACTGCCACTTTTCTTAAAATGTTTATTCTAGAAGAAAATAAATCTTCTCTCTAATGACGGAAATCCAATCAAAGCTTTCTCCCGCAATTAAAACGTGGAAAAAAAACACCATCCAAAAATGTGGAATTTTTATTTGTTTTCTGATGCTCCTCCGTCTTAGTTAGAAAAACGAAATGAAAAATGCTTGAGTTGAAATTCGGCAAAGAATACATGGCGCAACTTCTTAAAAACTACCGGCATGGGAATGTGGGCACAAACTTTACACAAACTAAACCTTCTTTCGGAAGAAATTCAAATAAAGGGACTGAAGTGAAGTGAAGAGACGCCGAGGTGCGTAAACTAGAAAAAACATCTCGGAAAAGGGGGATAGAATCTGATGGAGGGGTTGGAAAAAAGTGTCGGTTTTTTTCTTTGTGTTTACCTTGGAACGATCTTTTAATTAAGGAATTTGTCCAGCCGGGAGGTAAAGATGCTGGTCCCCTGTTTCAAGGATTTTATTTTTAAGATTTTATTTTTTTTTTTTTTTTAATCAATGAATTCTTTAATTATAACTGATGATCTAGGTATTAGATTTTTATGATAAAATACGAGATGGTAATCGTGATTTTTTTTTTTAATATTCTCTTACAAACGTCATTTTCTAACCATTGTCAAACAATATAACTGCGAAATTTATGATGTGAATTTATATTAATATGTGTTTATGAAATGTGTAGAAAAAACTTTGCAGCTAGTTTTTTTTTTTTTTTCTATTTAGAAGATCGTTATTTAATTGATATATTAATTTATCATTAATACAATATTAATGTACCAATAAAAAAAAGCAGTGACATAAAAATTACTTAAAACTTTTTTTTTTTTTTTTTTTTTTTTCGCACACATGAATTTTATAAGCATTGATTTATTAATTAATTACACAATAATTCCATATTCAGCAACGTAATAATCAAAAAGCGGTAAACTGATTCCTGATTTCGGAAATCGGCGGCAAAAATTATGCCTTATTTCAGAAATTATTGTAAAATAATAATAATAATAATAATGATAATACATAATGCATAAATAACTAGATAAAATAAAATAAAAACAGACATTTTGTTGATTTACGGAAATTGCGTATTTTGAAAATCAGCGTGGGAAAATAATAATTATATATATATGCGTGTATGTATATATATGCAAATTATGTTTATTTGTGAAAAAATAATTGCATATTTTGCAAAAAGTAATTTTCCCCAAACAACTGCGATTAAATGTAAATTACAACAAATCGACGACAAAATGATCCCGCATTTCGGAAATAGGCAGCAAAATACCGCGCATTTCGTAAATTACACTAAAGGAAATAAGAATTTAGTTTATATGTGACGAAATACTCACGTAATTAGGAATTCAGCTCAAAAGAAAGAAAAAAAAAAAAAAACCTTATAGGGATATATTAAAGGAGAATTCTGTTTTGAAGACATAAAAATAGACTATTATTAAAGCTGCAGGTTTAGGCCAGGTTCACTCTTTTTCCTTCCCCATATAATCAACGGAGATTTTTTTTTTCTTTCGTATCATAATAATATCTCATCCAAAAATGACGTTTTTCGAATTTTTTTTTTTTTTTCTTAATTCCACTATTTGAACGTGTTGCCTTCTAACTATATTCTGTTCGAGGAGAACTGATAGCGAAAGTAAATATAAAGGGTTGCTGTTTTATCACCAGAGTTTGCCACATTCACGTTTTCTCGCTGAATGTGCCATTCTGTTTTTACTGACGACAGGTTAGCTTTCCCTGCCTTGTAAGCGAGTATAGTTTGTGACAGCTGGTTAAAAACTATTTCTCTGGGTTCATTGCATTTATCTTTCCTTCCGAGGACTTTATTCCATGCTTTTATTTTCCAAAATTCTCATTAAACAGAGACGGCGCCGTTTGTCTTCAATCGAACGCCAATCATTCAACAGTATCGCCAAGAATCACGTGGCTTTATTTACTTTCGCTATCAGTTCTTGGCGAACAGAGATTTTTTATTTTTATTTTTATTATGCTAAAAAGTAACATATTCAACGAATGTAATTGGAAAAACAGAAATTTAATAACTTCATTTTTGAATGCGATGTTCTTATTTTACAAAGCAACAAAAATTCTACTAGCATACAATAATACCTGGTAAGGAAGAAAATGTGAATTTTATGGATGTGCTGCCTTAAAACGATCAAATCATGAACAGTTTGTGATCTTAAAACCGGACCTTCCACAAAAACCGCGAACTTAAAACGATTCCTTCAAGCATATCGGATGTGAAAATTATTTATTTTCATAATCAGCTTAAAAACCTGTAAAATAGTGGTGGGTAAAGAATCTACCAAGCATCGACGAGTAACTTAAGGTTTTAAATTTTAAGTCTATTTTTATAGTAATTTTCAGCAATTAATTATAATAAAAATTCATATTTACTGGTTAAAAAAAAAAAAAAAAATAATAATAATTATAATAATCGAAACACAAGCAACTCTGGAATTATTTGAAATATATTCTCATCAAGTATCTTCTTGTTAGTTTACTATGTTAAAACCCTCTAATGGCCGTATTCACCATTAATTTCAACTCCAGGTTCAACGCAAAAACTTGAAAAGCGTCTAAAAGCAGGGTACAGCTTTCCAGCAAAATTTGACACGCTGTTTCTGCCATCTAGCGTCGAGGATTTCATATAATCTTTGATTGGTTATTTTCACCTAAAAAATCTGAAAATAACTGTACTGCTAGATGGCAGAAACAACACGGCAAAATGTGCTGAAAATTTTCACCCTGCCTTTATACGCTTTTCAAATTTTCATCTTCAACTGAAAGTTGAGGTTATTGGTGAATAACAGCCTAATGGCCTTATTCACCATTACCCTCAACTCCCGTTTCAATGCAAAATCTTGAAAAGCGTCTAAAGGCAGGGTACAGCTTTCCAGCAAAATTTGGTACACTGTTTTTGCCATCTAGCGTCGAGTATTTCATATAATATTTGATTGGTTATTTTCACATAAAAAAATCTGAAAATAACTATACCGCTAGATGGCAGAAACAACACGGCAAAGTTTGCTGAAAATTTGAACCCCGCCTTTATAGGCTTTTAAATTTCTCATGTTCAACCGGGAGTTGAAGTTATTGGTGAATAACAGCCTAAGTTTTTGAACCGGATTTTTTGTAACTCAAATATACACCTTTCAAACGTTTTGAGACTGATTTTTGTAAAGCAAGAAATCTCTCTCCAAATCGTGCGAGACGTAAAATTGTAACTTAAAATCATGAAGCTAGAGTAGTCAATAACATTATTTTTTTAGACAATAAAATTAAATTTTAAGTAGAAATGTCATTTGAAGCTACACGCTGAGAGGGTAATCCTCTCATGTTTCCGAGGAATTTGTAAATTTTACTTGTGCAGTTATTAATTAAGAATTATTTTATTTCGTATAGTTTAACTGAAATAAAGTATCTTTAACAGCTTTTTTTTTTTTTAAGTATAATCTTTTGCACAACATGTTTTAGTTTTCTATTCCAGTATTTAAAAATTAATTATTAAATATTGGAACTTTAATTATTTTTTATCGCATATTATTAAATGTGATAAAATATATATTTAACCCTATTTCTGTACAATATTTATAAAGTATAAAATTTTGCGGAGCTTTTATAACCAGTGTATAGCATAGACTAGTTTTTGACCAAAAACCTAGCCAGCTTTATGTAAAACCTTATTATACAGATCTTAATGTTATCACAACTTTTCATTAAAAATTGCATATAAATAAATCGCAAAGTAATTTTCTTTTATTCTGTCTCTTTTATTCCCAATTAATCAGTCTTTTTTTTCTTACACTTATTTGCGTAAAATGACAGAAAAAAAAAAATGAATTTATGAATTTTTAGATATTGTGCGTAGGTAATCTCAAAAGGAATTTGTGTTTACAAAGCCAAATCAATATAACCTGTGTATTAAAAGAAAAAAAAAATGCATATTAATTAGCAGTGAAGTATGAAAACTGCTTTGGATATACAATTAGTAATTAATTGATAACAATGTGTAATCAGTATCTCAAAAATAAATTAATAAATTTAAAGAAAAATCAGAATGGTAAATGTTTATTTACCAAAAACAGCTTTAGCTTCTTCTTTTTTTTCTTTGGTGGTGCTTCTAATAATATATAGTTACTACCTTTAAAATATTTTTTTTGGCGGAAGGTAAGTATTTGTCAAACGCACGAAAATTAATATAGTATTATTGATTTTTCAAAGTTTGTTAAAATCAGTGAGGACGCATATTAGAATGAAAATAAACAAAGATGGAAAAAAGAGGGGGGGAGAGAATACAAATATTTTCTTTGAAGGGAAAAAAAAAAAGAAAGAAAGCAGGGTGAATTCAAAGAAAAGTGAAGAGATGCGCAAATGAGCAAAAACATACCTTCTTCATGGTAGTGGATTAGTTTAACAAAAAAAAAAGGGGGGGGGGGGAGTAGGAAGAAAAAGAAAAGAACCATCAATTTTTCTTTGTTTACCTTGGAAAGATCTTTTAATTAACGAATTTGGCCAGCCGCGAGGTAAAGATGCTGGTCTCCTTTCTAGTTTTTTTCTTCTTTTTCTTTTTCGCTTTGAGAAGGAATTTAAATTTTTTTCCTGCTGTTTTTTCACCTTTGGATTACATATTTTATAATTTTCCCTGGAAATAGTATAATTTTGAATGGATTATTGATAAATAATTCACAAAGCTATTGATATGTGAAGCAGAGCCGAAGACTGTTCTAGAAAGTTTTGTTATAATTCAACTTTTAAAATCATTACAATGGGATTTTTTTTTCTTTATGTTTATCAACCAAAACATGCAATATACGTATTTAAAAAAAAGATTTCTCTTTCTATTACTTTTTTATTTTGTGTACGAATTTAATTTATTTTATTTTATTTATTATTATTATTTATTTATTTTTCTTCTGGCGGAACTTTCTGTTTTCGATTACTCATCTTATAACTTTTCTATATGGAATGGTACTATTTTTACGTTATTATTAATCGAAATTTTTATAAGTTAACGATATATGCCCGGTATTCTGAGTTATTTGTTAAAAGTTTGTTAACCATTTAACTTCAGAAGTTATTTAAATATGATATTTTTATGTTTACTAACCAAAATTGTTCCTAAAATAAATAAATAAATAAATAATAAGTAAATAAATAAAAATAAAATAAATCTTTTAAAACCTACACATGTAATATACATTTATAAATAAAAGAAAATGTACAATATATATCTATATATATATTTCAATTTGAGAAGGAATCTATTATTATTGTTATTGTCGTCGTCAGTTTTTTTTTTTTTTTTTTTTTTTTTTTTTTTTTTGGGGGGGGGGGGGAAGGGGGTCGCATATTTTATCATCTTTTTAGAAAACACTACAAATTTATATTAATAAATAATTCACTAATTTAATGATATGGGAAAAAAAGCCCCGATTTGCCGAATTATTTTTAAAAAGATTTATTTTTCTTTAACTTTAAAACTTAAATAATAATTAAATGTGACCTTTTTTTTTTTTCAAAAGTTTATTAAACAACACTATATAAAAATAAACGTTTTAAATGCATTCGTTCATGTCAAAAACCTATACTTACATGCAACATACGTACTATATTAATTAAAATGTAGATTATATATATATATATATATATATATTTAATTATAGTATGTCTAAGCTTCAAAAAAGCGATTAAAGTTTTTCCATGTAAAGATTATTAAACTGCGATTCCTGTTTCCCATGGTAACTTAAAATTTACCTTCTGATCTTTTGATTAGGAAAATAAAACTATAGATTTGTTGATTAATTTCATTAATTATCATTTTATTATAGATTTTATATTAAATATAATGGCATTATATTTCATTAACTCATAAACAGACCTGTATAAAATAAACTGTAACTATTTCTTTTAAATTTAAATACCAACCTTGTTTTTCTATTGTGCTTTAATTTCTGATACTAAATAAGGACAAGAAATAAAAACCATGCGATTAGCAAATTCTATAGATCACTTTCCAACTCCAAATACACATTGTTTAATCTTCATTTGTGAATGCACGAATTCAATCATTTAGTTATAACGTAATCATTTAGATAGTTGCTACTTTCGTTGCTGATTCCATGTTGCATATGTGTCTAAATTTTCTGCCTGGGGAAAAATCGGGCTTAATTATTTCGAGCCAAAATTATTATTTTATTGTTATTATTACAAATCTTTGATTCTTCGTCTCTTAAAATTTGTTCGCCACATTCGAATCGGTTAATAATTTAAGATTTTTATATGAAACACACAAGCACATACATTCTTCTACATAGTATATATAACGAGGTATACTTGTTTACAAACAGATAGATGCCTTTTTTGCCATTTAAAAATAATAAAATACTAAAAGATAAAAAATAAATTATTTCTACCATATTTTATCGACATAATGGTTGGTTTATGTTTCCTTTTCTAAGTGATAAATAAAATATATTTTTACTCTAAAAGTTCATCAATCAATTTGTTTTTTGGACTAATTACAAGATCATATATTATTCATGTCCTTTACAAAGCTGAAATTTTTATAGCATTCCAAACACTTATTATTATGGAAACAGCGACCATAATTTTGTTAGGTAGTGAAGGGAAAAAAAATTAACTTTCAAGCGGACCTGCCTAACGACACCAAACGTCTAATTAGGATACCCCAAATAAAAATCAAAATTTTCGCAAATCTATCATCCTTTGGTCTTTTTGAAGCTTATTGTTCTGCTGTTAATCCCTCACCTCAAAAAGCGAAGCTTTTATAGAGGGATGATGCTGGAAGGAGAATTAAAAATTCAGCCACCCCCTCGCGCTTTAAATAGAGGCTATACTAAGTACCCCCTAATGAAACAAAAGCGCTGATTAACAGCGACGAGTAATTGCCCGGTAATTGCTCTCCCGCTCAAAAATTGTCTGCTCAAAAACTTGGAGAAAACCCGCCTTTGAAAGAAGGGTACACACCCAAAAACCTATGTTGCCGCCCAGAAGATAAACCAAAATAATAAAAATCATAAAAGAGTTGCATAAATAAAATAAAGGCATGATGTTTAAAAGTGATATTGACTTTTAATCACGTGATATTGGTGCGGATCAATGAGGATGGGTGCGAAGGGGGTGCTAAAGTGTAAATACTCCCAAACGGAAGAAGAGGAAAAGAGAGTGGCGGTGTAGCAGCGGAGGAAGGGAGTAAAGTTTGACAGCAAAAATATTTTTGACAGGGGATGCAGTCATACATTGTTTAAAACAGGTGTCTAGAAAAACGAAGTCGCAAATGATATTGTACAGGTTATTAATAGAGAGTTGAACATGTCGGGGAAGACGACTTGCGTGCACAAAGTGGATATAAAGTTAAAAGAAGTATTCTGAGTTACATATGGTAGTTATGAGTAGGTAGAGGATTAGTAGCTATCTTCCTTCATTTAATATTTTTCTAGAGCTATAAATATGTCTCTAAAGTGCCGCGATTTTTTATTATTTGTAAAGGGTGAAATTGAACTGGAGTGCGTTCGCGACGAGGAACCTTATTTGTATTTGTTGATTTCAATTTTATTCTCTTGTTCAGAAATTTAATTTTGCTTGCAACTAAGCTTGCAAAGCACTCCTGTCTTCCATAATGTCTTGTTTGAAAAAGAAAGAAAAATCTGAAAGACAATTCATTGGACCTGCTTAGATTATTGAAAAGTCTGAAGTTTTGTTTACACACTCCTTTTCTTATCCTTCCACACATTTCTCTCTCACTCTCTTCAAACAATAATAAACATAAAAATAAGGAAGCGGTATATACGTTTGCTCCCATTAGCTTAATTTTTTAAATATATAATCTTTTTTTTTTTTTTTTTTTTTTTTTTAGAAGTGTTCAGTGAAAACCACAGAAGTATAGTAATATGAGTTGTTGGAATATTTTGCTTCAATTTAAATGTTTAAAAAAAAAATAAATAAAATTAAAAAAAAAGTTTAGATTTTGTATTATCAGAAACAAAAATTTTTTTTATCTTAAAAACTTCGAATTGCTATATTCGTATTTTTCTGCAATAAAATTTCTTTTTCTTTTTCTCTTTCATTTATGTATATGTATATCAGTCTATTTCTACAAAAGTATAGGCAATTTTATGGAATAAAATTCAATGCGGAATTTGTCTGAATAATAAATGATAATGTCTATTTAGCGTATACATTTAGTATACTTAGTGTAATAATCATGTGCCTTATGGTAACAACTTACAATCTGCGAAAAATCATTTTATATTTAGCAACTTTTAGAATTTAATTGAAAAATTTAGTTTGCTATATTGCCTGTATTTTATTTATAGGGTTTATGTTTGTGAGAATGAAGTAAAATTAAAATTTTTGTTCACATATACTCGTTGTGTATCTATCATATTATTAAATTAAAGCATTAAATTTTGCTAATGCGGTTTTATATCATCGAACACTCAAAATACTTATATTAGAATTTTCTGTCCAATGTTTTATTTATGCGATAAAAAGAAGACAGGAATTCATTTCTCATTAATTTCCTGCAATTTTTATTTATTTATTTATTTTAATGAGAATTTTTTTTTTTTCGAAAATATAAGGCAGTTAACTATCAGAATATTCCTACTATTCCAATGAGAGATAAATATAAATGTCGTACATAGTAAATTAAACTACGTTTTAATATTATAAACTATTCGAACCTTCTTAGAATAGTTATCGATATCAAATATTCTTTGGAAACCTTTTTGGGTTAATCATTTAGATTGTTTCTTCAATTAAATTATTGAAAAATGTGAATTAAAGAATGCATGTATTCTTCGGTTATACACTGGTTATACGATTATTCTTATTGTTATAGACTTCAAAAAAAAAAAAAAAAGAAAAAAAGAATTCTGCTCTATAGCTAAAAAGGAAAAAAAAAAAAAAAAAAAAAAAAAACACTGTCAGAAAATTTGCAGGAAAATGTCCTTATGCTATGAGAAGTATACGTTGACAAAATTTTCCGTAACGGAATAATACAAAAAAATATTCCTACACATGAGATATTTTCCATAGGGCACATTGTAAAAATCTGACGTTAAATAAAATTTTACAGGCTGACGAGCCAGGATCGACCCAGGGCCTACTGCTTATTAGGTGACGATGTTCCTCTCAGCCACAGAACCATAGATTATGCTTTTAGTCAGCAATTCTCAGCCCTGTTTTGATACCAAGTTCTCTGTTTGCAAAACATAAAAAAAAAAAAAAAAAAAAACATGTAATACCAGATAAAATCTGTACCAATCACTGAGAAAAAATATATATACCGCTTTCAACTAGAACGAATAAGTGGTCAGTTTCTAAATCCCTAAACTAGAAATATAGATTTCTGAGCTATGCGCATAAGGGACACCAATAAGCTGAATAGACGAAATGATCGAGAATTTCTAGTTTATACATTTCTAGATGGTGAAACAATATTCTAAATATTCTGAATCCTTTGTATGGTGAGACATTCTCGCTTGAGTTTCCAGAATTGGGTCATAAACCGATTATAGTTGCTAAAACCCTCTTCTTGTATTCACATTTATTTGCAGAGATTTTTAAATAAGTTTGACCTCCATAATATAAGCAAATGCTATAAAATTCTAATAGGGGTTTCCAGAATTCGCTTTCAAAGGGGACTAGAATTGATAAGGATGACATGGAACTATTTTTACTAGAGCCACAATATAGATTCTAGATGCCAGTTACAGAATTTTTTCTCTGTGATGGTTACTCATTTATCTGACTTGAAATAATAATAATATTAATAATAATAATAATAATGTCATTTGAGAGATTGAGATGTAATTTTATATTGAATTTCTGTAATTTTAGAAAACAGAAATTTTTTGTACGAAAATTAGAATTTTTATTATTTATTTTATTTTATTTATTTAACAGAATTGTTTTTACAGTGGAATTTTTTTTTTCGAAATATTTTATTATGTATTGGTAAAAAGCTGTAGAAATAATAGTTTTTGGTGCATTTTAATTTTATGTCTTACTTTAACTTTATGTCTTTTATGTTATTATTATTATTATTATTTAAAAAAAAATTTTTCATTTTTCATTTCTTTTTATTTACATATTAAGATAATACTAACTTTTCAACGTATGTTTAATGAAATGTAAAATTTAAATACCAATAATCGTTTAGTGAAATTAAATCTAAGTATCGGAAGTTTAAGTATAAAACCATTTGAAAAAAGAGTTTATGGTACTACTACTACTACTACTAATAATAATAATAATGTTTATTGTTGTTATTAAATTCAGTGAAAATTTCTTTATTCAGTATAAATTGTTTTTGTGATACGATAGGTGTTTTAAACTGATTTACAATCTTTTTTTTTTTTTTTTTTTTTTTTTTTTTCAATATAGTATTCAAATGATAAAAGATATTTTTAATTTAGTGATTAAAAATGTTTAAAATAAGTGAGTATATGTTATAAAATATAAGCTAATATAATTGATTGTTTATTTTAGTATTTTTCATTATTTAATTCCTTAATGATTAATTATTCCATTAATGAAAAAAAAAAAATCAATTGCTTAGAAAGTAAAAATTTTACTATTTTAAAATTTTATGGCAGCTGTTTTCTTCACAATTTTTAATAAAATTTTTATTCACGGAAATAAGTTGTTGTTTTTACATCATCGTTATTATTATTATATTAGGGCTTTTTAAAATTACTAGTGTTAAGTTTTCTTACAGTCTTACGCAATCTTACAACTAAATACATTATGTAAATTATTATCATTATTATGGTTTATTATATTTGGTAGTGATAAATTCCTTACTGTCTTACGCAATTTTATAACTAAAGATATTAAATAAAAATAATGGGATGTTAACATTCAAATTGCATGGATAAACTTTTTTTTTTTTTTTTTTTTTTTTCAAGCTTCTGTGGTAATTTTATTTAATTTCGAATTGCTTGGAAAAAATAATATTGATATCAAAATATTTTTAATATTAATTGCAATTTATAGTTATTTTCTAATACCGTATCGTATTCAATCTATAACACGAGTGTCATAATCTGTGTCGTTTGTTTCAGTTACCGTAATTTTTCACGTATAGGTCAATTTTGCCCCAGAAATTTTAATTAGGAAAAGAAATTGTATTTGCACAAGGTATGCAAAATATGTAATCGACTTTTTTTTTTTTTTTTTTTTTTCCAGTAAATAAAATGTCTGTTGAAGGAATCTTACCCGCGGATTATACGCCAAAAATTGCGGAACTAATATCTTTTTTTTTTTTTTTTTCAAATACTTGGCTCATTTATATAACTAAAGGAATTTTATCAAATAAAAAAAAAACGGATTGGGGGGGGGGGGGGGTATTTCGTTCATAATGAAAATGCCACTTTTAAAACTGCTGTATAATTAACAATTTTCATCAATGTTAAATTGTTCTGAAAATTCTTTATTTGTAGTAGTAATATATTTTTAATTTAAAAAAGTTGCAATTAATTTATATTGCTTAATATCATACCTTATTCAGACATAACACAAAGTCTTATAATATGTTTTGTTTATTGTAATGGATAATGCTAAGCTTTTCTAATACCTTACTTAGTCATATAACTCAAATTATTTTATAAAACTAGATATATATTATTATTATTATTCAAATTGCATGAATTATCTTTAAAAAAAAAAAAAAAAAAAAAAAAAAAAAAATGTGTAATTTTTCCTCAAATTTGAATTGCTCTAATAATTTATAATTCATGCTAATAGCGCATATGAAATTTAATGAACGATAACTTTATATAATTTTCGAATATTATATCTTATTTAGTCGAATAGCAAAAAGTCTGTTTGTAGGGTTTTTCCCCCCTTTCAATTAGAGTGTGTAATATTTTTAATATCTTACATAATCGTATAAATAAAGACAATTTATCAAAAGTAAAAGAAAAAAAAAAAAAAAAAAGAGGAAAGGAAAGGAAAAGAAATCGCTTATATTCAAATTGCACTAATTATCACTTAATGCTATATAACTTTTATCAATCTTCATTATCACTGAATATTCACGATATTTTAAATTAAATAAATTATAATCTATAACAATTGTTTGGTACCATATAATTTTTCGCCATATAATGCAACCTTTCTTTACAGTTATTTTTTAATTACTAGGGTTAAACTTTTCCAATTTCTTACTAAATCATATAATGGGCTCTTCTCACCTAACGTCAGAGATTACATGACATGTGAAAAACAAACAGCAGATGAAGTCTTCTATAACTGTAGCGATTGCTGAAATAACATATTTTGTATTATTATTTTTGATCAATTGTATTTAATCTGTCTTATTTTTTTATAAGGAAAAGGCATGTTTACAAACAAACACTCTTTTAATCAATCTTTTCCACTCACGAGTGGCAAAAGGACAATCTCTATTGGTGGAAATACCAATGTTTTGCCCTGAATAGAGTGTTTTGCCCTGAGCGTGACGTCAGCTGCGCTTTCCTTATACATCATCATTTTAATCTATTTATATCATTATTCATCATCTTTCGTTTGCTGTATACATTTACAATCATCATTTAGTTTTTATTTGTTATTGATGTTCATGCACAACATGTTAAATACTCTGATTTTTGTTACTTAAATCATTGACAGTGCAACATTGTACGGTGTAAAGCCATTTAGACCATTAACTAAGTTAATTAACTTGTTTTAACATCTTTATGCAATTAAGTTTAATTGAAAAAAATTTCAAATTTCAAATTTTAATCCATAAACATTCCACAAGAACAAGCTATTATTTATTGCTTGATCAGTTAATGTTACAGTTACACTACAACATACAAAAATGGATTCTTACAGGTAAAAATAAATAAACAGATAAAGTGTTTTTTAAAAATTATTAAATTTTCAAATACAAATACAATTATTCTACTGTTTACTAATGTAGAATATTACTTTTATTTTATTTTATATTAAGAACAATATTTAATTGAATTCGATTCTCGGAATTCGATTTTACGTTATCCAAACAACTCGTGATTGAACAGGCGACACTGGGAAGAGCCCATTAAAGTAATTTTATAACATTAAAAAAAAAGAAAGAAAGAAAAACAAAAAAGATTATTGTTGATATTTAAATTCTCACCATTCTTCAGTTTCTCTAGAAGACTGTAGTTATGACTAGTGATATATTTTAAATTTAATAAACTACAATTCATTATGGTTATCTAATATCATATATTATTCAGTCGTATAACAAAAAGTTTTTTTTAACAGAAAAGAAAAAAAAAAAAAAAAAAAAAGGACTTACCTAAACACAAAGATTTACAAAGAAGCATCACGTGCCAAAAGAAACAAGATAAGACGATAATTTTAGCGAGTTACGTGCTGAAGAATACGTTTTAAATACATTAATCCACTCACTTTTCAACAATAACTCCATGCTTCGGGGATGAAAAAAACAACTTAAACGGAATAACAAGTTACGCTTCGCACTTAAAACGTAAGTTTTTTTAAAAACGATTTCAGAAAATGAATTTTAGTTGCCGGATTTCTTTTTTTGTATTCCTCAAGTGCTTCCGACGAAAATAAGCTAACAAAAACAAAACAAAAATTTGAAAAAACAACAGGAAGATAAAAAAATTCAAAACTGGAAAAAGAAACAAAAAAGGGAAAAATGGGAAGATGGGGAAAAAAAAAATATGGGGAAGAGAGAGAGTTGTTGCTACTACTTTTCAAGTCGCAACATCCGAGGGTTAAGGTTGAGGTTAACAATGTGAAAGGAATGCATTTTAATAAATTTCCTTTTTCCGTTTTTGTTTTCCCGAAAGTTTTTTTTTTTTTTTCTTTTTTCCCTTCCCTTTTCATAAACATTTATTACTAAGACATATTTTTGCAAAAATGGAAAGATGGTTTTGTTTTGTTGTAAGATAAATATGGCGATATGGAACAATAAAAAAGAAATTAGTTTACAGTTTTTTTTTTCCCTTTCGTTTTAACTTATTTATTGTTTTGTTTTGTTTTTTTAAACCCAATTGTTTCATGTTTTCAAGTTAGTTTTCCGAAAGAAAAACGAGATATTTCCGAGTACTTAAAAAAGGTAATTTATGAACTGAGAGTTGTTATAATTGAATTATATTTTTAGCTTTATTATATATTTATAAATTGGGAGAAGTTAAAAAAGATTAATTCACCTCCATTTTAAAAGTATTATTCTTCCGTCCTAAAAAAGTTATTTTTCTTTAGTTCAAAAGCGAGGGTGTGTCTTTTTAGTCACTACACATGTTATTGTGAGAAGAATTAAATTCTTTTTTCTTGATAAATTCGTTATTATATCATCATAAATTTATCAATTTGATAATAACATCAATAGCTTAATAGGAATACAATAAGTTTCTTTTTTTTTTTTTTTTTTCGAAAAAAATTATTTAGGGTAAGTGCATCAGTGATTGAGACTTTTAGAACAATCTCTGATGTTTTTAATGTTCTAGTCATCAGAAAACATTTTTAGAAATCTTAAGTTAATACATATGGCATGAAAGACATTCAGAACCACATATATATTAAAATATATACATTTGATAACATTTATTATTATTTTTTTTTTTTTATGAATTTTAATTTGACACCCACTCAATGTTCCAGTAATTGACGCTGCCAGTTTTTCATTGTCTCAGTAAATTGGCCCCTTATGTTCCAGTGTTTGACACTGCTGGTTATTCCTTTTCCCAGTTATTAGTACCCTATGCTCCAGTGTTTGACATAAAATGTTAAAATTCTAAAATGTAAAATATATGATTTTATTATTTTTCTTTCATTAATTATTTCGGGATAGATGTCAATTATTGGAGCATGCCAACACTAGAGCTCGTATACTATTTCTACATTTATGTGATTTGTGTATTTTAAGGGTTTGAATTCTAATTTTGGCATTGATGTTCATAATGGTTCAAAATCCACTTTCAGCCATAGGTTACAGGTCTAATGAGCCTTAATCTGCAAAAAATTACAGTAGAGTAGCAAGTCAAACTTAATCTGTGTTTATTTTTGAATATTTTATGATTTTTTCTTTCTTTTCTCTTTCTCCCTCCCCCCCCCCCCCCAAGAGGATTCGATTAATTAATTTTTTTATGAAATGAACTGAAGTGTACATTATTAAATCATTTAAAATCGTATTTTTTAAATAAAATTTTTATCAAAAATTTATTCTATTATCCAATTATGTATTATTAAATTTAAATTTTATCAATATTTAAATTTCTTTTATAAAAGTTCGTTACGCTTAGTGGTAATTTTTTGTTCATATTTTCTTGAAAAATATTAAAGTTTATAATAACAACAATAATAATAATAATAATGTTCCCTTGATGTTAAACAACTGACGTTATTTGAATTTTACTATAATAGAATAGTACTAAATTTATGTCTATTATATATTAAAAAATATTACTTTTCCCCTGCATAAAATATCTGAGGAGAAACAGATGTACAGGTATAGCAAAACAATAGGAGGGAGAATTTCTCCTATTTGCGAAAACATGAAGCTTGCCTTAAAACCAAAATCGTTATAATCTTTTATAAATATTAATTTCTTATAATTAATATTATTATTTCAAAAAATATGTTTAGTTATGTACTATTTGTATAGATAAGAAGTATAGAAGATAAATTATTTGTAACAATTACTTAATGATAAATAACTGAGATTATTTAAATTTTACTAGAACTGAATAGTGTGATTTCCATCAAATATAGAATATCTGAGGGGAAACAAATCTACAGGTATAATGAAATAGGTTAAAACACCAGCTGGACAGTGCCTCCCTTAATATCAAAATCTTTATATATTTTATTAATGTTAATTTCTGTAAAGTTCCTAACAATTCCTTTAAAATATGTTTAGTTATGTTTTATTGGAGATTAAAAAATATATATCTACATTAAATTCTTTGTAACATTTTCTTAATGATGAATAGCTGATTTTATTTGAAATTTCATTAATTGAATAATAATAAAATTATGTTTATTATATACTATAAAACATTGATTTTACTCCAGCAAAAAATATCTGCTGATAGATGTGCAGGCGTAGTAAAATAATACAGGTAATACTAGATGTAAAATATATAGAAGTCAGATTCTCGGTAATAGTTGTTTAAAATAACAGTGAATTTTATAAATCTCTATTTGCTTATTTATTTTATTTTATTTTATTTATTTATTCATTTTTTGGGGGAGGAAAGTAACTACTGCCTTAAAGATATGAAAAATTTTATATATAACCATTGAAGTATAATAATATTAAACGTATTAAAATTTCTCAAAAACTATTTAAGTAACTAAAACAATTTTTAAAAAAAAATATTTATTTATTTATTTATTTTTAATGTTAAATTACTACCTGTTAATTAATTTATGTTTAACAACCCTTATAGATTTCACATCTTTATAGTTTAACAATCTATTCTAAGTGTATTTTAATCTTATTTTCTAAATTCATTCATGAGCTAATTTTTATTTTATTTTTTTAAATTTTTATTTATTTATTGTTATTATGATTTTTCTAATGGGCTCTTCCCACTTGACGTTAGAAGTCACATGATAGAGGAAAAACAAATAGCAGACGAAGTCTTGTTTGCCTATGACGATTGCTGAAATAACATATTTTCTATTCCTATTTTTGATCAATCGTATTTAATCTGTGTTATTTTTTTATAGATCATCATTTTTAATCCATTTTATATCATTATTCATCATCTTTTATTTGCTGTATACATTTACAATCATCATTTAGTTTATATTTGTTATTAATGTTCATGAAGAACATGTTAAATACTCTGATTTTCGGTACTTAAATCAGTGACAGTGCAATATCGTACTGCATAAATCCATTTAGACCAGTAACTAAGTTAATTAACTTATTGTAACACCTTTATGCAATTAAATTAAACGAAAACATCTTAAAATTTCAAATTCTAATCCATAAACATTCCACAAAAACAAGCTATTATTTATTGCTAGATCAGTTAATGAAACAGTTACACTAGAACATACAAAAATCGATTCTTACAGTTGGAAATAAATAAACATATAAAGTTAATAAAAAAAAAAGCACCACAAAACTGGCGTTGTAAAAATTATTACTTACAAACTTTGAATAAACACCATAAAATGCAATAAACTCGCAATAATTGTTTCGGGTCGAAAAAACACACGACCCTTCATCAGGCGAATAAAGTAAGCACGAGTGCTGCAGCCAAAGCGGCAACGCACAAAATCGTTTAAAATGAAAAGAAAAACTTTATAAAGTAGAAATAAATATAGCTACTGGTGTGAGTAGAATTGTACAAGAAAACAAGAAAATAAATAAATGAGTGAGATTAAACATATAACAATCTACGGATATTAAAAATTAAACGAAAATCTAAGTTACGTGAGTAATTTCCAAGCATCAGAGAAGAATGGAGTGGAAGAAATATCATTAACAAGATTTTTCGAATTTTTAAATATGTAAAATGCTTCATGAATATCCAAATGGGAGGAACAGACAGGAGATGAAATTATGTTAGTTTTGGAAAAATCAAAACGATGACCTTGAGACCAGCAGTGGAAAGCAATAGAAGATTTGGTAATCTCTTCATTACGAACATTCCGACGGTGCTCATTTATTCTGTATTTCAAACGCCTCCTAGTTTGACCAATATAACCTAAGTTACAGGACGAACACGGAATTAAATAAATTCCAGAACGGTTTTCGGTGGGAATGGGATCCTTAAGAGAAGATAATTTAATTTTATTGACGGGTTTGTAAATAACTTTGAAACCAAACGGTGTTTGTAGAAAAATATTAAATTTACAAATACAACTATTCTACTGTTTACAAATGCATAATATTACTTTTATTTTATTTTATATTAAATATTAACAATTTTGTTCTTAAGAACAATATTAAATTGAATTCGATTCTCAGAATTCGATTATTCGTTTTCCTCTATCACATGATTGAGCAGACGAAGCTGGGAAGAGTCCATTGTTGAAACGTAAAGCACGTTTTGAACATTCAAGTGTAAAAGTATTTTTTTTAATATTCACTCGGTCAATGAATTCACAAATTAATGCACAAATCGGTAGAGAGATAATCGGTAGAGAAACAAATGTACAGGCAAAATAAGACAATAATAAGGTTATTTTCTTCTATATGCAGAAGTATCAACTTTACAGTTTCTTCCGTAAAATCAAAATTTTTATTATTATTATTATTATTAATCAAAATTAATTCTTTTAAAACTGCTAATCAGCTCCTTTAAAATATGCTTATGTTTATTAAAATATGTACTATTAGAGATAAAAAATACAGAATTCAAATTCTTGGTAACAGTTATTTAATAATAAATAGTTGAGGTTATTCAAATAACCTCAACTCAAATAACCTCAATTAAAATAACCTTTGAATTTTACTAGAATTTAACAGTGTACTTTTCTCCGAATTATAGTGTATCGGCGGAGAAACGGATGTACAGGCATAGTTAAACAATACTAGAATAATTTCCTCCTCTTTGCAATACAATTTAACAGCCTAAAGTTAACTATACTGAGTATTGTAATCTGTTTGATCTGTACTCTTTTGTTGTTATCAACGTATGCTTTAAATCTAAATCAAATGTTAAATGTAAAATTAAGTTTATTGTGCATTAGAATTCCTAAATATTACTTTTGATACATTTCTGTTCTATAAGATTTGGTAAGTAAACTATCAAAAAGGGAACTTTCAAAAGGTATGATTTTCAGACCGATTTTTTATTTAACTTTATTTTTCTGTCAGTATTATTATTATTATTGATATTATTATTATTGTTGTTGTTATTATTATCATTATTTATTTTATTATTATTATTATATTTTTAATTTATTTATCATCTGTGCTTAAATTATTGCAATCATTTTGCTTTTATAATCACACAAGTGATTTTTTCATTTTAAAATTTAATCTTATTATATACAATTATTATGTTTGGCAGAAAGGTTGCTTCGTAATCTAACATTAGTATGTTTGAAAACCTTTTTCACCAAGTTATCCCCCCCCCCCCCCAACACATTAGCATTTATGTAAAGTAGTCGTGTAAATCAAAAAAAAAAAAAAAAAGAAAAATCCTATGATGTTTATAATCATTAATACAATAAAACCTTTTGTTTTTGTAATTATGGAAATTTAAAAAAAAAAAAAAAAAAAAAGAAAAAAAATGGTATGGTAAAGAGTATTTTAAAAATTTATCATATTCGATGGTAAAAGTAATTTTTAACATTTTGTTTTCCTATTTTTATTTAAAAATTGCTTCTCATCTTGTGATATTTCCACTGAAAAATTTCTGTGTATTTAATCTAAGTGATGTAATCAAAGACTTTTTATTAGCTTTAAATTGATTACTCTCGAATCTTCCATGCGAAAACTTTTCTATTGCAATAAACTCGACTGGCTAAACTCAAATTCAAATGTATATTTATAGAAACGGTAATAACAACTAGAAGCTAGTAGTTTCATGTTTTTTAAAATAAATCATTTTTCGAAACTAGAAATGCCGAAAATACATGTTGAGAGAAACTCTCCAAACAATAGTTACTATAGCAACGGACGTTGGCGGCCATTTTGTTGAGTTTAGAGATGTAGAGGAGGAATGAGGGGGACTTGTTAACGTGACGTCACGAGTCGAGACTTTTTCGTCGGAAGTTTGCGTGGTCCAATCAGAGAACTTTCCGACTCAAAAAAGATTTTCGCAGGAATAATTAAAGTTACTTTTATCCTGTTGTTTTGTTTTCCGGAAAACGGTAAAAGCAGTTTGGGCACAGAAATTACCGGAGATTTAGTGATTGGGAAAGAAAATATAAAATGTAGGGAGTTGTTAAAAAAAATGATAGGAAGTTTTCCCTAGCACGAAAAATTTACTTATTTTTTCTAATTCCCTATTCCCACTTTCAGAGTGTATTAATATTTATTATATTATCTCTTTCATTAATTTTTTATAAGTCAGTAAATTTTCATCTTGAATGCCAGCCATTTGTTTTTATACGAAACGGTTTAGTTGTGGTAAAAAAGTGTAAATAATTATGTGTATATATATTATATTCTCTTTATAACAAATTAAGCTTCTTTAAATTAATTATTATTATTATTTTAAATGATTTCCCTCGTTAGTTTTACTTACTATATAAATGAAATTAAATTTTGAAATATGATTAAAAAAAAAATGAAATAAGATATTCCTGTATAAATTTGATAAACTTTTAGTTGCACACAACAAAACATTTTTACATTTTTCTGGGGTATTATTGTTTTTAAATGAATAACGAATATTTGATATTAAGTAATGTGGAAATAGTTATCAAAGGCCACAACTGCAAGCATACGAATTATATTTAGTATACAAGCAAGAAAATAACTGCCTATTTAAAAAGAAAACGTTATTACGGTTCCATTACGATTTGCATACAATTGCAAATGGCCGTTACGTTATACGACCAGCTCTCTTTTTCGACAGAAATCTCCAGTGCCCGTATATGTAACAAGTTGCTATAAAATACGGAATATTAACCGTATATTTTAAGTCCTTTCTTTTCTTCGAGAGAAAAAAAAATGACAGATTTACAGAAACAATTATATTTCTTACGGTCGATGGTTAAGAAACACTTTTGCCGGTCACTGACCATAATCTACTGTGCAATTTTATTTATTTATTTATTTATTTATTTTTATTTTTTACATTATGTACTGTAAATTACATTTACAGTATAAATGTGGGCACATTGCTGTTATTACATATATCGATGTTTGGAACCGATTTTTTTTTTTTTTTAAGCGCATGCCATATATTTATGATTTATCACTAATACATATATATATATATATATATATATATATATATATAAATGATAGCTATCGTAACAAAATTTAACCTTAAAATGTAGCAATTAATAGATGCAAAACAATACCAACACAACAAAAATAGAACTGATTTTTACTTATAGGTAAGACTGACACAAAACTGTTGCGATACAGATTAAGAACCGATAAGAGACAAAAACAATTGAAATTACGTACGCCAACATGAATGATGATAATAATAATAATAATAAAAGGACCATTAAACTTAATGACAGAGAAAATAACTAAAGGACCACAGAAATAATAATTGGATACAAATGCTTAAAATTAGAAGTAAAAACTCGTCAGGGGGTATGTACTTCATAAAGCTGTGAAAAGTTTATTTACAATTGTGCGTCGTTTACAACCTTAAGAGTGAGGGAATAAGTGGATATTTCTTCCCACTAGTTCTACACTGAGGGTAATTGACGACGGTCTGGAGACACATCCTCAAGGGTGGTGCAGAGACATACCATCACAATTTTGAACTTCTCCGGAGGAGATGGCTTCCCTGCTTCAACCTTGAAATAATATATATATATATACGTTTGTTGACAATTAAAACTCTCTTATTCATTGTTATAATCATTGCTAATTTTTATTATTGTATGGTTATTTTTATTTTCTCAACAAATAAATAAAATAATTATAAAAATAAGAATTTTAATAATAATGTGTGTGACATTATTTTAAAAAATGCGCCAGTAAAAGAAAAAAAAATTACATTCTATACTTACTTATATTAGAAAAAAAAAATTAAACTGTTGATTTTTATGCTGTAACAGGTTGGTTGCCAAATAAACAGTTAAAACAAAATTAACTCTGACATATTGAAAATGCCAGCTGATACACATCTATTAAAACATTAACTGATCATAAAATAAATAATGCTAATTGTTCTAGATTGTTAATTGTTGGTTTTAACTAATCGATTTTTTTTTTTTTTTTATGTCATTTCTTTTTAGCTAATTGTTGAAATCACGCGTTAATCACAATTTTATTTTATTGTTATAAGCATTTTTCATTTACCAAATGATGATGATTACTTTAGATAATTGCAGCGGTTCTGGAAAAACAAATTAAACTTTTTTTTTTTTCTTCTTCCTGTTCTTTTCATCTTTAAAAGAGTTTTCATAATAAAACAGCAAGCATTAAAAAGAAAAATAATAATAATTTAATACTTCCAAACTACATTTTGTCATTAAAAATAAATATGAAAACATTTAAGCATTGCCATTTTCTTACTTAATTTCGAGTTAACATCCAATGTTTTTGACAAATGATTCGTTAATGCCTTGATTTTAAATTTATAGCTGTTATTAAAAAGAGAAAAGATTTTAAATAAATCTTTTAAATTCAGAATGAAGAAAAAATAAATAAAACTTTCGAAAAAAAATGGAGCAAAAAATAATCATTGATCTGTGAAAACAGCAGTTTAAGTCATTATGTTTTCAAAAACTAATATAACACCAAAATCCTTTCGATTTCTGTTTTTACTTCGAAATTCAATTTGACAAGTTAAATTTCATTAATTCCTTTAAACAGCAAAACAATTTTGTTGTTTCCTATCCTCCTCTTTCCCCCCTCGATTTTTGAATGTCTCCAAACTTTTTGAAAATCACACATTTTCCAACAAACTAATAAATTTGCTGATATCATTTCATTTATTTATTTTTTTTATTTTTATTTTTTCTTTTCTTTTCTTCTCTTCCCCTCCCCTCCTCATCATACTACTGCAAAACAATTTTGGACATCCCTTTTTAAAAACCGATACCAATTATAAAACTTGTCAGAGAGCAAAAATTTTCGCTGCAACTGTGATCGTATGTATGTGTGTGTGTGTACAAGCGACGCATTAAAACCCGGGTGTTTATCTATTGTCCAATTTAAATTACTTCTGTCATTTTTGCGGTTTTGGGAAAATAACACCCGGTAAATTAACATTTTATTTTTTTTATGTATTTATCTTTTGTTATTATTATTATTTTTTTTTTAATTTCGACGTCTTTTGCCTGCTTTATTTTTACTAATTCATTGTGCAAGCAGATAATTCTCCGCTTCGTTTCCATGGTAACAGCCGTCAACGGAAAACGTGTTAATTTTTCCTTTTTGCGGTGGTATCCCTAGGATTCCCTCTAACATAATATTTTGCCGCGCTGTCTTTAACAGTTCTTCAGATTCAATTAATTTTACGAATTACGCATCTTTTGCTCGCCGTTTTTGCCCTCCCCCTCTTTTTTTTTTTAGTTTCTTGTGATCTTCTATTGTTTTTTGGTCTTTTTTCCGACGCCAAAGGGGGAAAAAGACTGAAAATGGGTAAAAGTACCTGAGCTACCTTATTTCTTCCGCTGTTAATCGTAAATTTCCTGTTTTCTTGGAGGTTTCTGCAGTAATTATGCGATGAAGAGCGCAAAAATGTCAAACTCTTCATTGGTGAGGAAATAACTGGTAGAATTGTATTTGAAAAAATATTATTATTATTTCTTTTCTTTCTTTCTTTCTTTTTTTTTTTTCCGCAGTCGCCTCTTTTGTTTTTCGAAATGTTTTAATGGAAATTCGTACAAAATTAACACTACAACTTGATATCTATTCAAAGTCTTATCTTAAAATATTGTGTTGTTTTATAATTTTTTATGTCTAAAACTCTTCAATTCAAAATAATTCTGAGCAAACTGTTTGCATTTTCAGTATGTAATAGATTCATCCAGAATGGGTATTAATTTCAGAATACGGAATTTTAGACGAAATTCCCCTAGGGATTTAAATTATGAATAGAATTAAAATATTTAGATGACATATTTTGAATATTACGAAAATGGACTGGTTTCTATAATGTTTACGTATTTCATCTCATATATATATATATATATATATATTTATATATAGGTAGATAGATAGTTATATGTATAATTTTATAACGTTATTAAATTCTTCACTTTATCATTATCATAATCATCATCATCATCATCATCAATTTCAGCCTTTATCAATCCACTGCAGGATGAAGGTCTCTCCTAAATGATTCCAAACTGCCCTGTTTTCTGCAATTCTTCTCCTTTCTGCTCTTCCAAACTTCACCATTTCATCTCTTCAACGACACAGTAGCCTCTTCTTATCTCTTGGTATCCAAAATAGGACTTTGGTGGTCCATCTATTATCATTTCGTCTCGCAAGGTGCCCAACTCAGCTCCATTTTAACTTCTCGACTCTAGAAATAACATTCGTAATTTTGATTTGATTCTTAATCCAAGTGTTTCACTTTCTGTCTTTTCGGATGAATCCTAACATGCATCTCTCCATGCGTCTCTGGGTTGTTTGCAGTTTTTGTATAGCTATGTATATATTCCTATAACAATAATTCGTATAAATAAATCTTTTGCTTAAGTAAAACGTCTTTTCCTTGTAATCCCTGTAATAGCCGTATTTATTGTAATTTGCAAATGATAATCTTTTACGCACAGTGAATATATAGTTACTTAACAGTCATTATAATTATTAAATCGCACATTGCTAGAAATCACACATTTGTTTATAAAGAAATGCAATTAAAATTAAAAACCTTAAAGAAACTGAAGCCGATTACATTTTTGAAAAAGAATAGTTTATATATGAAATATCTTAATAAATTTGAATTCAGCTTCAAAAATACATTGAATTTTATCCATATGAGCTAGATTACGAATATTCATTCAACGATAGAAAAATATTGGTGTGAAAAAAAAGGCGGGTACTAACAGTTTTACGGAATACTAATTAAAATGTTGGCGGGTATGCGTGTTGAGTTTTTTTTTTTTTTTTTTTTTTTTTTGGTTTTCAACAAAACTTCCATGAATACGAGGTAAGATTTCCTATGTAACCCACACAGTGGTAATCCCATTTAGACGTAGGTCTCAAGAGAAGACAACCAGCCGTAAATCTTACAATACAGCGCCTTGTGCCTAAACAATTCTATCTTGTTTTGTTTGATTGTTTTTTTTTTTTTTTTTTTTCGCACAGCATAAATTAATATATATATGTATATATTTATAACAAACTAGATTACAGTTCTTTTTTTTTTTTTTTTTTAAATTCATTGTAATATTTCATATTCATGTTTTTTGTTTCTGTTTAATTACATCATGAATAACTGAGGTTTCTTTTTTTCTTTTTTTTAAAGGGGGGGGGGGAGCAGAAAGAAAGAAAGAACGTAATTTAATTTTTAGTGAATATATTTTTTTAAGTTCTTATACAAGAATTGTTTTAAATATTAAATTGCATAGTTTATGACTTAATTATATACTGTCATATATTTAACGGCATATCAAATAGTTCTTCAAATTTAGTATATTTTTGCATAAATGAAAGATAGATGAAAATATATCAACAATGAAATGTGAAATGAGATGTATTACGTATAAAATTATTGTCACTATGATAATTTAATTAAATTACACAGAGTAGTAAAAAGGTGTGAAAGTACTTACGCAGAAGAGAAATAACATACATTATATAATATATACAGGTGTTCCAAAAGTTTCACACCCCTCTCCTAACTCGAAAATGAGTCGGAATTGTGAAAAATGCCGAAACACGTGTTCAATAAATTCAAGGGGGTCCTCTTTTGGAGAAAAAAGTTTGGGCCCGGGGAAGCTAAGGGGGGCCGCTAGGGAGGGCAACTTTAAAATTTCAAATATGAAGGTATATCTTGTGATGCATCCTTGGAAACGTCTCTTCAAAACAAGTAATTTGATATAAATAATTTTGCCCCACGATGATTATTAAGGGAGATACATGAGTTTTTAGACTTTTGAAATGTGAATTTTATACTTATGTATCTCCTTTAATAATCATTGCAGGACAAAACTGTTTATATCAAATTCATTGTCTTGAAGAGACGTTTCCAGGGATGTATCACAAGACATACTTTGCCCAAAAATGTTTGGACCAGGGCAAGGGGGTAGTAGTAGTGCCGCTAGAGAGGGCAACTTTAAAATTTCAAACAGGAAAGTATGTCTTGTGATGCATCCCTGGAAACGTCTCTTCAAGACAATGAATTTGATATAAATAGTTTTGTACTGCAATGATTATTAAAGGGGGGGGGTACATAAGTGTAAAATCCACATTTCAAAAGTCTAAAAACTCAAGTATTTTCTTTAATAATTAGCGTAAGGCGAAACTATTTATATCAAATTCATTGTTTTGAACAGACGTTTCCAGAGATGTATCACAAGATATACCTTCCCATTTGAAATTTTAAAGTTGCCCTCCCTAGCCCCCTGGACCAAACTTTTTACACCAAAAGAGGTCCCTCTCGAATTCATTAAACATGTGTTTCGCCATTTTTCACAATTCCGACTCATTTCCGAGTTAGGAGGGGGGGGGGGGGACTTTTGGAACACCATGTTTTAGCATTAAGACGCTCAAAAATCTTCAAGAAAAATTCCTTATTGACGCTTCTGGTGACAATATAATAAAATAAAGGTAAAATTTTAGGAACGCTGCGAGGCCTGTATATATATACATATAATAAAAACATTGTATTTGATATATAATACACGGTTTTCAAATTACGATAATATTCTATGCATGAAAAGTTTTATGTCATTAATAGTGACATGTTTGCCTTTTGTTTGTTATACGTACTTGCTTTGTCGTGCAAATGAAGGTTTAAAAAAAATAGTTCTTTTTAGCCTTATTCACTTGTATAAATTTAAGTTTTTCGTTTTATTTATAGCGATTGTAAACTTCCATGTAAAATGTTTTTTAATTCTGTTTCAAACTGATTATTATTATTTATTTATTTATTTTTATTTTATTTTATTTATTTATTTATTTTTATTTATTTATTTATTTATTTATTTTTTAGGGGGTGGGGCATTATATTACGAGTGGCATTCCAAAAAAAAGCTTCGTCATTCTTTTTCCAACACCACCTATAATAATGCCTCCGGATTGGCCTTTAATTCATGGAAGGTCGACCGATTAGTCCAATCCACACCATTCTATAGATAGAATAGGAAGTGTTGTGATTGAATGTAATCGGTCGATCTTCCGTAACGTAGAGCTCAATTCGGAGACATTATTATAGATGGTGTTGCTTTTACACAAGGGATCTTTATTACAAACAGAAACATACAATGTCATAACAAAATGCAAACTTTTGGCAATTCTTCACATAATCATCAACTATATTGATACATTTTTCATGTCATCAAATTAATTTTAATAAACTATCCAAGTACAGTCGGTGCCCAGCGATTTAAGGAAGTTCTTTTCTTCATGGCCTACTGCCATGGCTTTGATCCTTCGGAAAAAGAGGTCCCGATAGCCGTAATGATGACTTCTATGTAGGGGGGGGGGGAATTCTGATAGGGCAACACCAAATATCTAGACTGGAGGATCCAGTGTCTCCTATCCTAGCAGACGAATGTGTTCTTTTGTTCCTCTTGCTGTGCGGGACATTGTATTACCGGCTAAGAAATTTTAGTAAAATTCGGAGAGTTGGCCGTTAAATTTTACGGCTGATTCCCTTCTTTGAGGAAAACAATAATGACAACTTTACTGGCGTAATTTTATCTTTACGGTCAGTATTTGTAAAAAATTTAACAGTCATTGACGGGCAAAAAATTAAAAAAATTTTTACACTATATCATTCAAGAACAAAATACCCCTTGACTCAAAAGGTTTTGAGTCAATAATAAGTCATTTATTTATGCCAAAATCTCATTTATTTATGTCGAATGGTGGATTTCAGTTTGGTGAAAGCGGGGCAATAGTGTATCGCATTAATAGTCCATAAAGTGAAGAAATCAATCAAAATGATGATACCCTTCGATACCCCAGAACACAGTCAGCATAACCTTCCCAGCGAGCTGTAACATTTTGAATTTTTTCATTAATGGTGAATAGAGATGTCTTCCACTTCATCGGCTACTGTAGTATATGGAAGGTTACGTTCCCCCGAGTTATCTCGGGATGGCCTTAAGGCGGATTGGGTCAGTTACTAAACAATGAAGAGGTACAGTAAACTGTGGAGAATGTTCTAAAATTGTTGTCGCCCATTTTTACCCGTATATTTCTTGAGATCGATTTTATGTTACGACAAATGTATCAAAGACGACCATGCTGAAAAATAGCCATAAGTTTGAATCTTTTGGATGCCATTTTGGGATTTTGTTTATGCTGGTGAAAAAAAACATACTTACTGCCTTAATATGTGGAATTTACTTTTTGAACGCGCATCGTAAGTGATTTACTGCCAAATGAAGGTCATTCATATTTTTAAAAATATCAGTACATAATGTTGATTGAATGTAAATGACTTGGTTGTAAATTCCCAAACGTGTTCCTTAAAACAACTACAAAAATGTCTGGTTTCAATCAATGAGATTTTCTAGAATCAAATTAAAATGTTTTTCCTTTCAGACATTCTCTTACAACATTTTTAATTTTACAATTACTTTCTATTTGCGATACAAATATCTCATTACAAATTCTCCATTCCCTACTCTTAAAAAAAAAAAATCCCCTATCCTTTCTTGATATCTTATTTACGCACTACTCTCTCTTGTGTACAAAAAGTAATAATAAACAGCCTCCATGACAGTATTAATAATAATTAGCCGATCGATTCAGCCGTCTTTGCAACTACAATAATTCGGAAATGATAAATGTAAAAATTCAGGACTTAAGAACAAATAAATAAATTGTGATATCTTTTTCCTCCCTGTAGCCTCCTTTTCCCCCCGCGAGTTTATTAAAATATCTCATTAAATAGGGAAAACAATCTTCGGTATAATCCGAATTATTGAAGCTTCGATGGTTTGATGAATAAATTTATTTTAAATTTTCTACTTTTTTTATGAAATTGATTTTTTTTTTCTCTTCATCTTTCTGTACCTTTCGGTAATTTTTGCGCCGTATTCTTCCAAACATCGTGGTTATGTCTTGCATTCTCTGTGAGAAGAATTAAAAGGGCAAATGGTGTAAGTCCAAGTGCTTTTGTAGGGCTAGGGTGTTAAAAATATCTTAGTGTAGTTAGATATATTTTACTACTATAAATATATGTATATATTTTGAACTATGAACGTTTAGATATCTCTAAGTATAATTCCACACTGATAAAAATTCCAACAAAACATCTATTGGCAATTATTTATCTTAAATATTCTGGAAAATTACAGGTGGTAAGTAAATGGAGATGTTAAAAAAAATTATTTTATGTGTACATTTTAATGGCTAATATTATTTTAATTATTAACAAAAGTATATTAGTGATTTCTAATATAATAGTCCTTTATAACTTTTATTGTGAAATTAAACAATTAAAATATTAAATTATTATATATATATATATATATGTGTGTGTGTGTGTGGAGAATCTTGATTATTTATTTTTATCTGAAAAAATCTTGTAAATTTACAGAGACTTTGTATTAATATTTCAGTAAACTCAGTGGTGTAATAAAATCTGTTTTGTCAAACATAAATGAAGGTTATCATGTAACTTATATAGTATAAAGGTAAACTACCTATATAGTATAAATGGTTCAGATTTTGTTAAATTATAAATTTTAATTGCGTACCAATTTTTGTTTGCTTTGTAATACCGATTTCATTTACGGAGATTTTTTAGTCGTTTACTTTATTTTCCAGAGTCGTTCATTGACGACTATAGTAAAAATTTACTTATATAGTGCTAAAACACTGAATTGTTAATGTATTAACAAACAAAAAAAAATGCATTAAAAGAAAAACTTTATTTTAAAGAAAAGCATTAATAAAGTTGAAAAATTTATCAGTTTAGCTTAATATTTTTCAAAAAAAAAAAAAAAAAAAAAAAAAAAAAAAACTAGTATCTTGCATTGATATTATTTTATTATTACGAAAATAAGTTTTAAATGTAAGAGACATAAAACTAGTTCTAATTATATTTTTATAAATCCTTTTAATTGAAATATTATTATTGGCATTTTTCAACTATTTATTTATTTATGTATTTGTTGAAATCTGATATGTTTTTCATAAGATTTAATTGCTTATCTTGGCTTTTGTAGAACATCTCTCCTATAAAAAACTATTTATGTTACGCTGATTGTGAAACAATTTCACATACTTATGTAAAAATTGTAAACATTTATTTGTTCTACTTTCAAAACTAATTATAATATTTATTTATTTAAATTTTATTTATTTAAATTTAGCAATATCCAGAAATTTGTATGATTGTTTCTCATAATCTTCTGTTAGAAAGCCCCCCCTCCCCCCATGGAGAGCATTCCACCTATAGGCTCTGGACCCTAGAGTAGTCAATCGGCCTTTAGTCACACAACCAAACAACCAACTCTTAAGGTTCTAAAAATTTTAAATTAATAGCTGTTAAGTTATTGAATTGTTTAATTAAATTTTCACCAGATATGAATGCACACATAGATTTTTCAATGGTTATTACTATTTTGAAGGAAATATATTAATCATAGAATACATTATTATTTTCGTTATTATTGGAACAATTTTATTAATAAGGTATCAAAATGAAGTTATTGATAAAAATTGTATCGATTTCCTTTCTAGAATACAACAGAAAATTGCTTGAATATTTATTAAACCTGGAGTTCTTGCTTAAAAAAAAAAAAAAAACTGATTACCAAGTATTATAAATTTGCATGTCATTGGTTTAAAATGATTCTAGGTAATATTCAAATTTTCCTTAATTTAATGTAATAATTACATTATAGGCTAACATATATATCATACACATATATTTTTATAGTGAATAATTTTTTTGCTGCACAAAAAGAATCCTTCCCCAAATTGCTTTCAAACGTTGAGTTACTCAAGCCACTTATCCTCTGTTTTACTCCAGCATACCTATGCCACCCCCCTTTTTCATTATTATTTGAACCTTTTAATTGTCCGATAGAAATTGCTTATTTAAGCCAGTCATCCGGAAGAAAGTAAGAAATTTATCCCATAAGTTTTACTCCCTCCCAACTTCAATGCTTCTTCCTTTATTAAATTTCATTTCTGATGGCTGTGTAAATAAAACATCATTATTGCAGAGAGAAGGAAATAATATATATTTGTTGTTTTTTCGGCGCTTTCAAATTAATTTTTATAATGCTGGGGTTGTTTATTTTGCTGGATAATATTTTTTTTTTCTTTTTCGTCTATCGTATTTGTGTTTTTGTTTGTCTTTTTTCTGTTAGGTTTTTACCTTCGGGAAAAATACCATCAAAATAAAAAGGAGAAAGGGAAAAAAAAAAATAATGGCGATCTCGATAATTGAGCTGTGAAGGGAAAATAGGAGCCACAGAAGAGTGTTGTTAGAAGTGTACTGTTGTCTCGCTCTTCTTTATTATTATTGTTATTGTTATTGTTATTATTTTGGCATTAAATAAATATTGTTACTCGCCAATCAGATTCATTTATATGGTAATGCATTTGTGGGAGAAAATGGGCATTATTAATTTACTGTTATTTATTCTATGCGAAGTATTACGACTGTTCATTAAAGGGATTTTGATATTTTTCTTGGGGGATATCAATGTTTTTACTCCTTTTAATAATCTTCTTATATTAAAATAAAAATGATTTTTTTTTTTTTTTTTTTTTTTTTAAAGATAACCTAATTTATTTTTGTTGTTTTGAAATTACATTTACATGCAATGTGTGTAAGGATCTGAAGCTTCAAATATTGGTCTAATTCATGCAGTATAACTAAAACGTGTATCTGTGTGTTTTTTACCTTGCACTTTAACTTTAGATACTAATTTCAATACCTATTTATATATAAATATAAATACTAGCAGGCTTTGAGCGCTTCACTGGTAATATATTTAAATGAATTTCCTAAAAAAAACTTGAATATTTTTTTTTTCTTTTAATACCACTTAAGGCCCTGGAAAAAAGTATAAGGTCGCAAAATATATTAGCAAATAAAGTATAAAACATAGTAAAACTCGAAAAATTTAATATCACTCTGTCTTAGAAATGAAATTAAAAACATAAACATAGATTATGAACGTATGTAATATATAATCAATGCATTAAGTGACAATTTAGAAATCTGATGGCATTTCATCTTGGAAATAATTGTAAGGTCGAGGAGTTGTGAATGACATTATAAAATCAACATCCTACAAATTGACCTTTTTTTCAATGACATTTATCAGTCGATCAGTCATTGTTGATTCAGGTCGAGATGAAGTTTCTTTTTTGATATTTCTCCTTTATATCTGATCGCATTGATGAGTTTGCCTTTCCCTCGATGGTGTAATATGTCCTTATAAACAGACTGCGCAAGTATGCTCCAGATATTTTCCAATGGGTTTAAATGCGGAATGCAGGATGGGCAATCAAGCAGACGGACCTCATTTGCTTCAAATCAAGCTTTTGTTGAAGAAGCAGCATGTATAGTGGCACAGTCCTGGCTAAAATATCCAATTTCCTGATATAATTAGAGTGGCATTGGGAAACAAATTATCACCCAGCATATCTTGATACTTTTTGCATTCATTTAGGTATAAATTACCACAACTGGTAACGTACAATTTCTAACAAACGCTCCCCATACAATTACCAATCCCCCCTTCATATCGCAGCTTGGAAAAGTAGGGTTTTTTTTTTTTTTTTTTTTATACAATTGTTTTTTAAAGTCGTCCGGCCCATCAAAATAAAATTTTCTCATAAAAAAAAAGTACATCTTTCCACTTATCTCCAAGCGAAACATTTTTTAGACAATTCCAAGCGAACTAATTTATGCTTCTTTCTCAAGTGTTGTAATTTTACGAACTGTGCCCTCAGATTGGAACTTAAAACACTCCAAACAGTTCGGCTAGTACATGGTAGATTTAAGCCACGAACTATTTTTAAAGAAGACATTTTTTTACTCGCATATCCATCGAAAAACGGTCCATTTTTGGTGGTTTGAAAGTGCATTTGGTCTTCTTGAGCGCTTGCATTTATTATATTTTGAAAGATTTTTAAAAAAATTATTGACTGCCGATTAACACTAACCGATAAACATGGAAATAGCTGCATCACTCATTCCAATTGCTTTCATTCCAAGGATTTTACGGCGTTCTGCATCGGACCATTGTTTCTGCCTCGGCATCGTTGCCAATAGCACAGAGAAAGACTAAAGTAACCGTAATTGCATTGTTAAGTTACCTTTTCTATTTCTTGCATTCTCAGACCGCAGAAAATTTGCATGTCCCTCCAAAAAATTCGACGACCTTATACTTTTTTCCATCAGTAAATAAGAAAAATATCTAATATGGTAATTAGTTCATTTAATTTAAATTAGATTTTAATTAAAGTACATTGTAATTAACAAATCATTTGCATACTTTGTATTTTTGTTGCTTTCCCATCCGAAAAACTTGCATAAATCCTTGTTCAACTGGTTTTTAATCGACCTTGTAATTTTTTCCAGGGCCTTATCTATAAATAAAATCTAAAAGAAAAAATAAATATTCTTTGAAATCACTAAAATTCTTGTTTCTGGCGATTACATTTAATTTTAGACTTTAAGATTTCTCTAATCTATTCTGCTTTCGCTTAGTTGTATCGCCGCCCAGCCACTTTAGGCAACTGGCGCTGCTGTGGCCGAACATTTTTAGCAGTATGTTGCATCGCTTATCTCACAGTCTCGTTGGGTTTTAAGTTGATACATTTTAAATAAATGGTATAATTTAATGTACATAGTCAGCCAAGAATCGTTGTGTTATTTCGCATTTTTAATACGTTTCGCATTTTCTGCTTTCAGTGGTTCGTGTGGAGATAGCCGGACACACATTCAATCGGTTTTCAATAGTATGATATATACAGGAAATCACATCTCATAAACAGATATTTAAAACCACGTTTCATTGCATAAATTAGTTAAAAATACCACTTTTAAACGCGTAAATATTTTTATTAAAAACTATACTTTCATTAAAAATATTATAAAAATTTTACAAATATATTCAGCCTAAGCTTTTCGCCCAGCTTATCTGGGCATCATCAGGGCATATTAAAAACCGAAGTTTGACAAATGCAGCACGAGAAATTCATTATATAATAAAAAATCACAGTACAGTTACAGTTAATTTCGATCAGTCCTTAAATTACAAAAGAATCTTTTTAGATGAAACTTTTTAGGGTCATCATAGAGCAACATTCTGTATGCAAAAAACTTGCATGTAGTTGAGATTTCAAGGGGTACCCTTGAAATCTCAACTACATGCAAGTTTTTTACTACGCCTCTCCTTGTCCTTCTCGACGAAGTCCCATGCAAGTTCCTCAGTAACTATGATTCTACATGGTATCCCTAGGAAACCTCAACTTATGCAAGTTTTTTGCATACAGCATGTTGCTCTATGATGACCCTAAAAAGTTTCAACTAAAAAGATTCTTCTGTAACTTAAGGACTGATCGAAATTAACTGTAACTGTACTGTGATTATTTTATTATATAATGAATGTCTCGTGCTGCATTTGTCAAACTTCTGTTTTTAATATGCCCTGATGACGCCCAGATAAGCTGGGTGAAAAGCTTAGGCTGAATATATTTGTAAAATTTTTATAATATTTTTAATGAAAGTATAGTTTTTAATAAAATATTTACGTGTTTAAAAGTGGTATTTTTAACTAAAGTATAATATATAATTTTAAGCTTTTTTTCTTTCAACAACCGATGCACGCTTTTATTATTTGCACATTTTAACCACATTGTATTTAATATGTACATATTTATTTTTATAATTATTATTTATTATTATTATCATTTAAGAATGGATGGTTCGGTTTTACGTCGCACTAGTGCTGCGCAGATGGGCAATTGGCGATGGTCTATTATTATTTAAGGAAAATGAGGAAAATACATTTTTAGGGTGTCCCAAAATATACCTGCCAAGATCAAACGTCATTTTCTCAGGTAATACTAAGTGTAATGGAACGATTGTTTAAAGGATGTGAACTTGAAATTATGGATTTTTCTTGAGCATTTCTGTTTCTGTTTTTGCCGGTTTGACACATGAGTACTTACATTAATGACTAGCAGATGTCCGTCATTGGAGAATACAAACAGACAGCTCAAAGTCCTGAATGAGCACAATCTTGCTGAAATTCTTCTCTGTGTTTCTGTTCCCATGTTTGGTCCTTCTTCCATACCAAACATCACTTGGAATACTCGTCTCATTCATTCTGAACTTTGAGATGTCCGATTGTATTATGAAACAATGAATATCCGCTGATCAGATATGTGAAAATCCAGTAAAAATAGAAATAAACTCTTAAAAAAAGAATAAATAAATAAATAAAAATAAAAAACCGTAATGCTCTGTGTAAATATATTCCAAAAGGCCCCAACAGTGGCTGAGCGGCTCTGCGCTGAACGCTGCTAGACGGGAAGTGCCATATTTGATCCCAAGTCGCGCATGTCGACCTAGTCGTTCGTAGTTTACCGTGGTTTTCTCCAAAACTCGCGTAAATACGGGCTAGGATCCCTTAGGAAGACCTGAAGGGGCCTCACCCAGGTCTAGGAATCTCGTGTAGTCAATCGGCTTTAACCCTGTCCCCTACACTATATCTCCCCAAAATTACCAAATTACACTTGATATTATCCAAGAAAATGATGTTTGATCTTGGTAAGTATATTTTTAAACACCCTGTGTGTGTGAAAGAAAAGAAATTATATTTGCATTCAGTTAATAATATATAGACATAAAATTATTTCGTTTAAACTACTAAAAATTCTGTTAAATTTACTTTCTTTTCTTCACACACAATCTTTTATTATTATTATTATCATTATTATTATTATTTAAATGACACAAAGTTTTTTTTTTTTTTTTTTTTTTTGCGCAAAATGCATCTAAAATCGTTAATATTGCTATCATCGTAATAGTTTTTGGTCCGATACTTTTTTTTTAACCAAATCGGACTATTTAAAGCTTAAACTCCGTCACATATTATGCTGAGGCATCGGAAAGCACCAACACAATCACCTTAAGTTGGGGGGGGGGGGGGGGGTGAAAGTAGAAAAAAAGAAAAACTTCAGTAATCATTCCGTATTGATTAAAGCATTAGCCATAATTATGGAGAGAAAAACGCGTCACCTTAACTCGCGCTAAAAGAGAAAAAAAAAATCGTCAAAGAGGGAGGGAACTCTCTTGAAAGACCTTCCATAAGTCGCGTAAGGTAATACCTACCTTAAACCTCCAGTTGATAAATGCGGACCCACTGTCGACTTGGCATTCACAGATCTCTCCTAATAAATGGTCTGGACGGGGTCCTTCTTGAAAAAATTAAAAGTTGGAAGAAGGGACGGTCCCTTATTTTTTCTATACTGTGATAACCCCCCTGCATTGCTATCCCCTTTCACGCCCCTATCAAATTTAGCCCATTGGTATGGCTTCTGGTTCCACATTTACGGCGAAGTCGCCGTTTTCTTTACCCTTCTTAATACCCTCTTTTTCCTCTTCCCAACCCCCGAGAACGATATACATTTTTTATTATTTTTTTGTCTTTCTTTAACCCCTTTTTAACGAACCTACTAACTGTCACTATGCCGTCACGATACCTTAAGGGTGCTTGTAAATATTAAGAAATTGAGATCAGGATTTTAGACGTTCGTCTTCGCGTTCTTTAAATTTAATTCAAAAATTTATTTATTTATTTATTTATTTAAACTTTTGAATAGAATTGGTAGAATTTTAAATTAGGCAACATGTAAATTATTTTATTCAGGTCATTAATTTGTAAATTTTTAAATGAAAAGCTATATCTATATGTACTTCATTCTCATTAGGAATCATGATTAGAATTTTGTTAAAAAGATTCTTATTATATTTTAGAATTTGGCTTATTCAAATTGTTAGACCTTTTTTCTTAATTCTGAATGAAGCAGCAAAGGAAAGTTAAAAAAAAAAAAAAAAAGTAAAATATACTTAATATGTAATTTTATTGGATTGATATTTTTACAAGAAATAGCTATAACATTCAATTTTTGTAATACTCGAAATAAACAAACTTATAAATACATTGAAATCAATGTGAAATACTTATTACAATTAACAAGCATGTTTGGGTAATTTATGTGGTACGACTTTATTATAAATGACATCTTTCGATGATTTCATCACACATAAAGAATTATGGAATATTTTTATTTAAAACAATATTGTTAAAGTGTATTTCTTAATTTCTTTCATGCAATATTTGGTTGTGATGATTGGTAAAATGCTAGCATTATCACCTGATTAAAACTGGGTTTAACAATCTCTAAAATTCTAGTGCGTGAAGAGGGTTATCTTATTCAGGGGTCAGAGCGTTATTAATTTATGGACGAAATTTTTATATCATTTTTTCCTTCATTTTCTTCGAAAATTCGATGATTAATTAAGGTAAAGTTTTTCATGAAAAAATAGTGGTATTCGTAATAGAATGCTGCAATCCATGTCTTATCACGTGCATGCAGGAAATTTTTTTTTCCGCTGAATTCATGTATTCGGCTTATACAGCTATCATACATTATATGAGCTTTTATTTATTTATTTTCTTTATTTTTTTTAATTATTATTTTACTGTCATGTAATTGTATAATTTTTAAGTAAATAAAGAAAAAAAAAAAATTTCAATTTGTATTATTGTATTATTATTATTATTATTATTATTATTTCATTATTATTATTATTATTATTATTATTATTATTTCATTATTATTATTATTATTATTATTATTATTTTCATTTTGCATGTATGTGTTTGTGTGAAATTACTCTGTAGAGAGTAATGAAATAATACTCATTCACATGAAAATGACGATATTATTTGCTATTTATTTGTTATTGCTACTCTCCTTATGTTATTTGTATTTGTTTGGTAAGAGCTTTATACTTTCTGTGCTTATAAGTCATACTTTTAATGTTCCTTTAATTTAAACAATGTTTTCACAATATAGTTCCTAATATCTCCTTTTTTTCTTCCTCTCTCTCTCTCTCACTCTCTCCGTCACTGATATTTCGTACATTTTTTTTAACGTATTTTAAGTTATTTAAAAAAAATAATTATAATAATTAAAATATTATATTGTTTTTTATACTTATCATTTGAACTTTAGTAAAAATGCATATATATATATCCATCTTCCGTATCTTGGAAACGCTTTAAAATTTCTAAAACTTAAAAAAAAAAAAAAAAAAAAAAAAAGCTCAAAAAATTTGAGAAGGATTTCATTTCATTTAATAAAAATAAATTGTGTTTGTGACGCATAGGGGCCAAACCTTTAAATTTCAAATGTGAAGGGTGAAGGGAGCTCTTTTGTTAGCTCGATTGGAAGATCTTTTAAAGACAAATATTTTTTCAATAATGTTTTGTCGCTTTTTAAGGAGGTTATGAGATTAAGGTTTTCGCTAAAAGTTACACCCTCTCCCTATATCTCGGAAGTACCTGAAAATTTCTAAAAACTGTTTAAAAAAAAAAGTGCTCAATTAATAAGAGGGGGGGGGGACTTTGTTTGGTTAAAACATTTGGGGCTAGGGACATACAGGATATCAACGAGGGGTGCGTTTCCGGAATAACGCCTATTGATTGCACGATAGTGCTAGGCTTAGGGGGTGTGCCCTAGCTCGTATTTATTCGAGTTTCGGAGAAAACGAGGGAAAACTCCGAACGATTAAGTCGATGATCGCGGCCTGGGATCGAACCCGGTACTTCCCGTCTACCAGTTTTGATCGCAGAACCGCTCGACCCCTGGTGGCGCTTATACCAACGAGGTAAATTATTAAATCATTAAATATAATGAGGAAAAAGTGTTATATTTTTATTAATTATATTTAAAATTTTTGGAATAAATCGTAACTTTCTTTAAAAGTATCGTCAGACGCTTTTAAGTGTTTATTTTTAGACATTTCAACGACCTAACAAACCCCCTTCCATTTGAATATGGTCCTCTTAGTACCTTTTATATTCCATAGCCTTCTCCCCCCCCCCCCCATTTTTTTTTAACAAAACAAAATCTGCCTCAAATTTGATTGAACATATTGTAGATACACTAAGGTATATTAGAACTTTTAGCGGATCCTATAATATATATGTATATATGTGAAAACTTATAGAAACTTACCAAATATGTTAAGATCGTCCTCTTGGCTGCCTTTTATGTTCCATAGCCTCCCCCCCCCCCTTTTTTTTTATTAACAAAACAAAATCTGCCTCAAATTTGGTTGAGCACACTAAAGTACATTAGAACTTTTAGCGGATCCTATAATATGTAATATAAAAAACGCACGATTTAAACCAGAATTATTATTATTGTTGTTGTTTTTAATTTTGTTTTCCTTAATAATAGGTTTATGTTTGTTTAAGATAAGGAAAAATAAATTTGTTTATTGAGTGCTGAAATCTCAATCATCAGCTATCTGACTAAAACTGTTCTTTTGTATTACAGACTAGATTTAACATAAATTATAAATTAAAATTTATGGCTTATTAGAACCTAGTGGCAACAAGCTTTATTGAACATCTAAATGTGTTTGTGAATAAGTCAGACAAGTTCAGATGCTGATAAATCTTATACTTTTTAGGGATTTTTCCCCCTTCTTCTTCTTGCGTTAAATCATACCTAAATAATTAGTATTGCAAATTTATCTTAAGATTATCTCCCTTATTTATTGTAAAACTGATTGTGATATCTGTAGAATCTTATAGGAAATATTTATTTTAACCTTTAACATAAAAGAAAAGAAAGATATGTATGTCGTTAAAATGACGTATATATATATATATATATATATATATATATATATATGTATATATGAAGCTATGTCGGGGAGGTGGGGCACAGTGGACCTAGGAATACAGTGGACCACCCCTATTTAAATGTATTAATATTCAACTCTTTTAGTTCATATGGATACATATGTATGGCAGCATAGTACTAGTTGTATGCAGCCAAAAAAAATCACATGGGAAATAGTAAGATAACCATTTTGAGAAGTTTGTATGTTTTACGGTGCTAAAAGTAATTTTTTCACATTGCAGTTTTAAAATTTTATAAAGATTGAACTAATGACTATAAATACTACATAACTGTTAAAGGAAGGCAAGATAATGCTGTTTTTAAATTCCTAAAAATTATTAGCATATTCATAGTCTGTATATTATTTTATTATTATTATTTGTATTATTCTGGCACGGGGCAGAGTGGACCGCCTCTATATGAGACACAGTGGACCATCTTCCAATGTGCCTAAAAGTACAAATTAGATTTAATACTTATATTTGTTTTGATTAAATTTATAAATACAAATATAATGTAAAGTATTAGTACCTCAAAGTAATAAATATCTTTATATTATAATAAAATAAAAATAAAAATAAATTTCTGAAAGAGTATGTATTTGAATAATAATATAATTATTGTTAATATCTAAATTTATTAACTATTTTAATTATACTCGTATAGTATTAATAAAAAAAAAAGAAATTTAATTTAATAAATAGTAGGAATTATTTATTATTTTTGTTGTTTTTAGAGATCACGTGTGAAAAGCAAAAGAAGTAGCTTAATGTATTTTAGTTAAATGTATCCAACAAATACAATGTAAATTAATTATATCTCAAAATAATTACAAAAATATGAAATACTTGAATAGTAGTATAATATTTATTAATATCTGAATTAAAAAAAAATATTTGATTTATATAATATTGATAAAAGAATAAAAAGCAATATCTATTTAAACTTAATAAATTTTCTTACTGAGATTTGATTTCTTATTTGTTTATTTTATTTCATGAAAACGCCAGAATTATGTTATTTAGACTAGAATATTATAAGAAACTAATTTTAGAGAAAGGAAAAAAAAAAGTAATTTATATTAATTTAATATAAACAAAAGAGGCTGGTCCACTGTACCCCGGTGATGGGGCACAGTAGTCCACTTTGTGAGTGCTCACAATTTATTTTTTAATTCATAATGTATTAGAAATATTGTTAGAAAAAAATTAAGGCATGTTAAGAGATTGTTTTCAAGTACATTGCTTTACTGTTTTTTGTGAAAAAAAAAATTAAGAGTGTAAAAGTGGTCCACTGTGCCCCGGTCTCCCCTATATTATACAAGAATGTGTAACAAATAATGTATTTCATAGAAGTTTAAAATACTTGCAATTGCAATACAATTTATCTGAATACGTATCGTTATAATTAGACGTATTTTTTTTCTTAATATTATCATAAAATTTCAATTGCTTTAAGAATAGATTAGAGAAGAATATTTAAAATTAAAAAAGTATGCAAAGTAAATAAAGAGATAAAAATTAAAAAGTGTAATTCTGGTACTACCACCAGAATTATTATCTTTGCGTAATTTCTATCTAAGAAATAAAAATTAACGCTAAAATTATTTGTGGCGATAACGCTACTTAGTTATCGCAATTAATATATATAATATTTTAATTTGATGTTGTTTAATAGCTTACTAACATCATCCGGTTCGTTCGCATAAGGAGATAATTTGTTCTCAAACAAATCCCTTCAAAATGACTTAGTATTCAACAAACTTCTCTTCTGAAGTTGAAAGCAATCTACACCCGATCTTTAATTACCCAATAATTAAGCCCTGATTAACAAAGAGTGTCCCGAATCGGCACTTCTGAGAAATATATACCTGTCCATACTGTTCTTCCTTTTTTTTTTTTTATACTCCACTTATTTTTTTCTGCCTTTCAAATCTCCAGTGCCCCCCTTTTAAAGGGGCCCAACGGGGCGTGAAATTGCGTCGTTTGCATAATGAAGGGGCGCCTCTTCATCTGCCCCTTTTTTTAATTTTTTATATTATTTTGAAGTTTTATTTTTTTATTTTTTTTCCCATGGACCCCGACACCCCCGCGCTTACCAAAACGCTCAGTCAGCTACTTTTTGTCCTCTCCCACCTCTTTTTCTATTTTCTGACTTTTTTTTTTTTCTCTCTTTTCGTTGAGTGCGGTGACTTTCTTTCTCTTTTTTTTTTTTACCCCTCTTTTATTATTATTTTTTTAATCCCTCGTGATAGGAGGGGGCAGTGACAAAAGCAAGTAGGAGGTGTCATTTATTAAGTGAGACTATAGAAATAGGTGACTGGGTCTAATAACTTAATACTTAAAAAACCTTTAAGTAATCGAGACACGATACTTTGTCCTTAATTGGGCTGTGTTTTACAAGGACACTCCTGTCACTGCTGAATAAGCGACATTCTCAAAAAATGGTTGATGCTCTTAAAAAATTTTTACAATTAGTCAAATATGTATTATTAAAGATGCTGATTACAAACTTCTAAAATCTAATCTTGGCCATCAAATTAAACTTAGAAAAGTATTTAAATAGGGACAATGAAGAAGAAATTATAGTTTTCTGAATTTATGTTTTACAACACAATATAAATTTATATTTTACAATACAATAATAAACTTATATTACCGTATATACTTATGCGTATAAATCGGCTTCACGCACACATACACACATTATGACGGTAAAATTTCAGAAAAAATCAGTAAATAAATAAATAAATTCACATGTACGGTAACGGTAGACTTCCAAAGAAGTTTATCTGAAAACAACAACAACAACAATAATAATGTGTCTTTTTTTTTTTTTTCTTGATTTAAGGATATTGTATTAATGTTTTTTATGTGACAATTTCTAAGTAAACTTTATAGATCTGTCATGAAAATGGAAAGTTATATGCGTTTAAGTAATTGATGGATACAAAAATTTAAACTATTTTACGTGTATTAAAAAGAAAAATTAATTAAATTCATAGTTAAAGTTAAGGGGGGAAAAAAGCACCTTACAGAAGAACGATTAAGCAAAATGCATATTATACTGAAAATCAGCGTTTCGTAATATAAGTTTACGACCATCGTAAGGTGATAAATTATTTATTTATTGTTTCAATTTTGTGATGAGGTATCAAATGCGACGGTTATTGATGTACGAATTTACAATTCATTTACATAATGATTTTGACAAAAAATAACAATTCGATGTACAATGAGCAATAAAATAAAATAAAGATTTGTACTAACAGTCACACGATTTCCATTATCGATAACTTACGTATATTATATATGCCCACTTTTTATATAGTGAACAATATTTTAGCGACTCTGCGGATAAAACAGCGACTTGCTTTTGGATTAACGATTCATATTCAAAACCTTTTTTTTTTTTTTTTCTCTCTCTTTTTTGCGCATGTGTGTGTGCGTGTTTTCACCAGAAATATCTCAACACATAGAAAATTACTCTGAACACTAGACCTTCATATAAAATTTGGCTGTTTGATCTGTGTAGTTTGAGAAATAGTGCAGTCAGAAAACAGAATTAAAATTGATTTTAACTAATCAGGATTCCTATAAATACCTATGGTAATCGTCTAACACTTACGGGAGGCTATGTAAAATGGAGTTTATACAACGAGTTTCGAGAGAATCGGTAGAGCCATTTTTTTTTTATATATATATATACCCAGGCGTAAAACTTACCTACCTAATCAGGAAGTAGGTCTATTTTTCTGTAACAACTAACAAACACTTACGGAATGATATGTAAAAGCAGTTCTTTTGATAGCTGAATTGAAGAAAACCGTTAGATATCGTCGTACCCATCGTTCGGTTCCATGTTGGGCTTTCCGTTTTTCCGAATGTCACCAAAATTTGGCAACTTCATTTCTTTCTAATCTGTAAATTTGATTGTTCTGTCTTTTACAGTTTACATATGCACACATGCGCGTACTGACTAAATTATATAAAATATTTTTTTTGTACTTTGGAGACTGTAAAATATGTAAAAACGCGATATTGAAACTTTTGACCTTACTTCCATTTTTCGATTATGTCCCATAAATGTCCGATGGGTGATCTAGGTGGCCAAATCATTCGCTGGAATTACCTAGAATGTTCTTGAAACCAGTTGTGAACAATTGTGGCCCGTTGACATGGCGCATTGTCAGCCATAAAAATTCCATCGTTGTTTTGCAACATAGAGTCTATGAACATAGAGTCTATGCGAATGATCTCCATTAGCAGAGCATAACCATTTCCAGTCAATGACCGGTTAATATGTATCAGAGGACCTAATCCATTCCATGTTAAAAGCAGCCCACACCATTATGGAGCCAATACCAGCCTACACAGTGCCTTTGTGACAACTTGGGTCCAATGCTTCGTGGTGTCTGCACCATACACGAACCCTACCATCACCTCTTACCATTGAAATCGTGACTCATCTGACAAATCTACGGTTTTTCAGTCGTCCAGGGTCCAAATTATATGGTCACGAGGCCAAAAGAGGCGGTGCAGAAGATATCGGGTTGTCAGTAAAGCAATCGAGTCGATCTTCTACTACCTTAGCCCGTTTAAGCCAAATTTCGCCGCACTCTTATTAACGAACATGTCCATCGTTTTTTATTGTTGCGTTTTTTCTTGTAGTGTTGCTTGTCTGTTAACACTAACAATTCTAACGCACACGTCGCTAGTCTCGATCATAAAGTGCACGTGGTCTGCTACTGCGTTGTCCATGGTGGGAGGTTATGCCTGACATTAGGTATTCTCGGCACACACTTGACACAGTGGTGGATCTCGAAATGTTGACTTCCCTAACGATTGCCGAAATGGAAGGCCCCCATGCGTCTAGCTCCAACAACCATTCCGCGTTCAAAGTCTGTCAATTCCTGTCGCGGGGCCATAATTACGTCAGACACCTTTCATATGAATCACTTGAGTAAAAATGAAAGCCTATTTATACATATTTTGTACACGATACTACTGCCATTTCTATCTTTGCATTAAAAAAAAAGTTAATCTCCAAATGCTTAGACATGATCTAAATATCAATGATTTTGTAGTAAAAACTGTGTAAACGAAATGTATCGATAACTGATTTCACTCATAAATAGGAAGTTTTTATTATAATAGCGAAAAATAAATCTATTTAAAACTGAATTTGTCACAGTTTCCGTTTTCAGAGATTTTATTTTATCTATTTTACAGTATTGTGTAAAATATCAATATTTTAAAAAAATATTTTTTTTTTCTAGCACTGAAAAATTTTTAGTATGAAAAACATCCAAAAAATTTTAAATGCTACAAAACTTTGGATATTGGTGGTAATTTTAAAATACTGTACTATTTAATATAATATAATTTTATATTTTCCCTTAAATATATGTATATATATATATATATATAATTTTCTACTTGTAGTAAAATTTCAACGTTAGTAAGCTTATTTACCTGAAAATTTATAATTTAATGAAAAATATTTTACTGTACGTATCCCGTGTTCTATTTTTCTCACATTAATATCAGAAACATCAAAATTTCGTCTATAAAATATGTGACTCTCCTGAACCTGAGATTTCCTCTTTTTGCAATAGAGAAAGAAAAGAGAAGTAGGGTGGGATCGACACAAATAAAGTGGTCTGAAACGTCCCCATCTCCTTTTTTGTCCCTAAATTATGGAACGAGAAAGGGTTATGGCGTCATGCTCCATAAGTGAAGAAAGAAAACTCTGAGCAAAATAAAATATGAAAATCTCGGAAAAGTTCACGGAGAATCGGGTTTTGATCCAAGGGTCCGTTTCTTCCGGCAAAATCTTATCGTTATGGCAAGCCCAATAGTGATTGCTCTTCACTTCACTTCTTTTTTTTTTTTTTTCTTTTCTTTATTTTCCAAGTTTCGCATTGGAATCTCTTACAGAGGGTGATGAATGTGTGACATTAAGATCGCGTCGTTTGGTTTTTCTAGATTTTCCGGACTCCGATTTTAAGTGGAAGTGATTTTAATATTCAGACCGGAGAGAAAGATTTGATTCCTTCTCTACCCTCACCCACTTCTTCCGTAACTCCGTATTATTATTTTTTTTCCTTTCCCGCTTTGCTTATATTGGAATCATTAGGTATTACATTTCTTTCCTTTTTTTTTTTCTTCTCTCTTTTTTTTTTCTTTTGTCATTTGCTTTCTCTTTTACTTAGCCACCTCCTTGAGAGTTTTGGAAAATTTATTTGCCTTATGTTTCTACGCCATCTTTCAAGAGGCACTTGCAGCGTTTCGGCAAATAGAATTTTCCGGAATTTGCTGTGGTTTTCTGTATTTTTTTTTTTTCTCCTTTTTGATATTATTTGCGATTTTTTTTCTGTATTTTTAGTGTGATGCCTATATTTTACGAATGAAATTGAAGCAATTTATTCTCGATCTTTAGTAGCTACGTCTTCATTTATCCGCTTTCAAGCGAAGTGAAATGGAAGCTAATTCTTTGGAAAATTTTAGCGTTTTTCGGTGTTTCTATTTGTCTTTCAGTTCTTTATTAACCATATTATATTTTTTTATCAGCGTAATTTCAGTCAAATTTGTTTTGTTTTTAGGTTGCATTGTTTATGATTGTCTTTCTTAACGCAAATTATGACTTGCGTTTAAACATTCGCATTATTATACGTCATGCTGTTTTATACATACATTTTTTTTTTTTAACATGTAGAACTTTTTCTTTTTATTTAAAGCCATTAACTTTATTGTACTTTTTAGCCATATGAAGCATATAAATTATAATAAAAACAGTGTACAATTTAATTATTTCAATTTCGTTTTCTTGATCTATCTAACTCAGTTACATTAAAATTCAATTAAATATACAGAGAGAATATACAGGGAGAGTGAGAGAGAGAAAGGCGGGAGGGGGAGGAGAAGGATTTCTAAAGGAGAAAAAAATACATATTTTTTACAGGGGAAAAAACTTAAAGAGACAAAACTGTTTTTTTTTTTTTTTTTTTTTTTTTTTTTTGAGTTTACTACACTGCCTAGCGTATGACAAAGAATATTAAATTGTGGAAAAACTGAGATTTCACAGTATCCACATGCGGAAACATGTTTATGTTTTTACAAATGTGAGAGAGAAATCTTCTGACTTATTACACTGTATTTTTTTCCTTCCAAATTTGACCAGATTTTCATTATTTTCATTATGTTTTTCTCTATTTTTAACAAAGTAATCTTATAAATAATAATAATAATAATAATAATAATAATAATAATTAATAAATAAATAAATATTATCCAGGTGATACCAATTGCGTATTTTAAGACATAACTATTCGATATACTTCCTTTGTTATAACATTTAAATAGCAAATGTTAAAAACTTAAAAATCCGTATATATATATATTTAAAAAAAAAAAAAAAAAAAAAAAAAAAACTGAAAATTTAACTTTTTTTTTTCTGTGTATGAGATCTAGTATATTTTAACTTTGCAACGCAAGCTCAAGTACTATTACTTAGATAAATTTTATAATTTATTATCCTGAAAAAGCATTTCAGACATACGTAAACAAATTATGACTGTTTAAGTAAAATGATATTGTTTGTGTTGTGAATGTGTATTTGGCATAACTGTATATTCATTTCGATTTAAAATATCTTTTTAATAAATCTATTCAAAATTTTAAAGCGTATTTTTAATTAAAAAATAGAACTAGTCAATTTACAGACATCAAGATAACATTATAGTGCAATCTGAATTGTAAAATTTGTTTTAACTTATTTTTTAGTATATTTGAATATGACTATTGTCAATTTATTATAGGTAAACGCAATTGTTTAAAGAAAAATTCAACATTAAACAACTAAAATATGTATCGTGTGCATTTTTTACTCTTGTATGAATATTTTCACATGCATTAAATATATACTAGCAGGTGTTTCTGGCTTCGCTGGTCAATAGTTTCTTAATAATAAAAGTCCAAGTTCCTTTAAACTAACGGTCGAAACTGATGCCGTTGCTTCTGAAGCAATATATTGAAAATAATAATTATAATAATAATAAAATGCTATTTATGTTTCCAAAGGAATAAAATAATAATGATAATAAAATAATTTAACAGGAAAGAAATTGACGTCACAACTGGAGAATGTAATAAATAAATAAATAAATAAAATTTTATCCGCGATTAATATATATATATATATATATATAAAGAGGTTTAAAAAATAAAGAAAGAAGATTAAAATAAATATACTATTTGTGTTACGTAGATCAAAACAGTTTTGTTATAATATAAAGAAATTGTAAGTATTAAAGAAATACCATGTAAATCGAAAAATAAACAATTTAAATTGGTTTGAGAAAAACAGTAATAAATTTACGTTATTTAGGTACTATTATTCCGTCAATATATAAACTAGCGACGATTTTAGTGAGTTTATGCGGAATTTCAGTTTTATAAGTAATTAATTTTAAATTACGTTACATTACTCAGACTCTGTTGTTTTAATAAAAAAACAAAGTTAAATTTAAAAGTATATATTTTTAATTATTGACTATTTATCACGATAACTTTCGGCCACTGTTTTTGATTTGGCGAATAAAGCTTGCCGGGATAATATGCAAGCAGCAAATTTGGAAATAGGTTCATTTGGAAAAATCGATCGCTAGGTGAGCCAAGGCTGATTAGTATTTAAATGATTTTTCAAAAATTAAATAGCTACTTTTTTTAATCACTTAATAAATAAAAACTCAAAAAAAAAAAAAAAAAAAAAAACTTTTAAATCGCTGAAAACTTTGTTTCAGCGTGTTTGTGTTGGGTGGCCAGGCAGTTGGCTCTGCTGCAAGCAGACATATTTTTTTGCAGTTCGTTGTGCTTTTATCTTGTATCCGTTTTGGGTTTTATGTTGACATACTTTAAACTAATTAGACTTATTTAATTTAAAAGGTGACCTCGGTTGTCGTTGAATTGAGGTTGAGTAGGTTTTTCGTCACACTAGTGCTATGCTATAGAAAATTGGCGACGGTCTGTGACTCTCCCTTGTTGGCTATCCGGAGACATACCATCACAATTTTGATCCTCCACGGAAATGATCAACTCGGAATCTTTGAGATGTTTCGCATTGCTTGAGATCGTTCACGTTTTTGTGCGTTTAGAAATTCATGAGGAGGTAGCGGGACATACATATAAAATCGGATTTCAAAAGTTTGATAGGGCCACGGTAGCCCAGTCGGTAGAGCGCCGGCCTCGTATTTGGAAGATTGCGGGTTCGGTACTCGAGCCGGCCAAGGACCGTTGTATACACTAATGGTGGCTGGTGCACGTAAAATCTGTCGTAGCCGCAATGTCCTCCATGTTCCCATCAAAAATTATACCTCTGGGGGTCACCGAAGCGGAGAGCCATCCCTTCCGTCGAGGATCAAAATTGTGATGGCATGTCTCCGGACCACCTCTAGGGGTGAGTCCCAGACCGTCGCCAATTGCCCATCTGCGCAGCACTAGTGCGACGTAAAAAACCCAACCAACCAAAAGTTTGATAAATATTATCATATATATTAAATATATAATGTACCATTAATTTAATGAACATATACTTTCTTCATATTACCTCCATATAAAATTTATTACTGCTGCTGTCACCGTATGATGAATTACATTATGTATTTAGTTCTAAAAGATTTTTTCTCACTCATAAAATAATTCATGAAATGGGACATTTTTATATTTATTACCGTCGTCGTCTTAAAATATGCATTTTGCCCATTAAGAGATAATGCTAAGGATACAGTCAAATATTCTTGATCTAAGAAAAATATGACTAAATAATTGAAGTACTTATAAAATGGGAGGATCCTTCAAAGTCTGGTTCTAATGTGATAGGGAGAGCTAGAGATAATTCAAACTTTCATTCTGCTGATATATAACCTATATTGAATCCATCATAATGAATATGTTTTAAACTATGTAGTTTTTATTCACAATCTCTGTGATTGGAAGGGGCTGGTTTCATTTCATTCTTCTATTAAAGATAAAAGTGGATCTTATAAACAGAAATATTTGAAAGGAGATAGACGATACGATTTTGAATATCGATCCGATATCGTTGAATGCGATATCCGAGAGCATTTATAATGTTCTCAGATTAAAATAATAATATATATATGTAATTTTTTATTTCGTTGTGTTATTTAATAATAATAATAAAAAAACTTTAATATGGATATACAAATTAAAAAGAAAAGAAAAGAAAATGCCATACAAATTAAAATATTTTAAAAACTCTTTTTTACTTTCTCTTACATATAAGGTCGAGAAACTATTGCTTTAGGGTCAAATTTTCGAACGTGAGTTTTTGTTATATTAAGATTTTTATTAAGACTTTTACAAACATTCTTGAAAACTCTTATGATTTTATTTCGGCACATAGCTATTAGGTACTTACATTTTTTTTTTTTTTTTTTTTTTTTTTTGTACACCGCTATTCTTATAATATAATAGTTGTTATGTAAACATCAAAAGTTTGTAATTAAACCAATAGGCATGTCCTTTACAGAATTAGAGGTGTTAAAAAAATAAAATAAAATTTGTTAAAAAATATTTACATAGCAACGCTAGTCTCTTTCTCTTTCAGTCTCGTTTTCTGTTTGACTGTCCTTATAAAATTAGTAAATATTTCTGGATTGTTAAAAATTTAGATATTTTTAGTGGTTCATTATAGATAATTTTTATTTAACATGATTTACAACTACTTTAATGGTTCATTCGAAAGATTGTAATATATTCACTATGATTGTTTAGAGGATTTAGCGTGTTATCTTAAGTATAAAATGTGTCATTTCACACAAAATTTTGAAAAGGACTTTCAATATGTGCATGAAAAATGAAATTTAAATTGTATCATCGTGTGCATGAAAAATTTTTTAATGGATAAAAAAAATTCATAAGCAAACACCATAAATTGCAATTTATAATGTTTGCTTGCATAAAATTTATCTATTATTGCGTGATAAACATTTTATAGACTGGAAGCAATTTATAATTTATTTTTATGGCGTTTCTTATAAATATATTCATATTTCTTGATACTAAACTCTAATTTGCTACCTTCTCTCTTTATATTACTTTTAAATATTTCACAATCATATATTTAATTTAGTAACAAAATTAAGTACTATTTCATTTATATTTTTCTTACTATTATTCATATTGTAGAGCCTATTTTTAATCAATCTTTTTTTCTTTTACAGGTATGTTTCATTTATCTGCCATCTGAAGAAAGTAATCCAAGTTATATTTAGAGTAAGATTTTTTAAGAAATTCTAAATACGGGTACGAATTTAAGTGTTTCTGTGCCAATTTACCTAAATATGAAAAGACTATATAAATCTAAAAATTTTGACTATTGGGATTCTAGAACATAAGAACTTAGTAGTCGTGAAAAATAAAAGTATATAATCTTGTGCATTCAACCTTGGTATTTAACCACTGTGTGATTAAATTTAATTTAGATTCAAGCATTCTGACTTTTGATTCTAAAGAAGATTTCATGAAATTATCACTTAATCTATTACTCTATTTTTTTCTCGTATTCCTTTCTTAGTTTTACAAATTTTATTTATAACTTTAAAATATTCCTAAAATTTTATTAAAAACATTATGAGTTTTATTTTTTCTTTACATCCAATTATGTGTATTAAAATTAATGCCAATTTTATGTAATAAATTAACCGTTATCTTAAGCGCCTTCACAAATAATCTTACTTTTAAAGTGTAAAATTGCTGTGGTGTTAATTTAAACTTATTTTATTTATCAACTACTTTTATAGCCTCCGTTTTAAAGCGGAAATAGTTATTTAAATCTATAATGTTGACTAGTATATATTTAAGTCAATTCAAATACTTATTTATATATAACTTGTACTTTAATAAAGAACACGTAGATACCTAAATCTAAAAAATTCCTACATAGGCCTTTTTTTAAATCCACAAAAATTTATAGTAAAATACCTCAAATTAAGCAAATAAAATTTTACTTATTCTTGAAAAGAATTTTTTCATTATTACTAAATACCAAATACATTAAACATTTTTATTACTATTAGCAGCTTTTTGTCCCTAACTATTCTTTTTTTTTTTTTTTTTATATTTAAATTATTTATAAAAATAAATAAATAAATAAATAAAATCTCGCAAATAAAAGTTATTTACACACAGATTAATTTATACTCTCGAAGCTGAATTTATACTCTCTTACTCGCGAGAACAGAAAGTGGCTAAAAACCAATTTCAAAGAGAATTCTTAATGTAATTCTTTTGATATAATACCACAAAAATTTATCATAATAATTGGTAATTTTTAAAAAAGACAATGCAATTATTACTAAATATGAAAAACATTACAGAATTATTTAATATCACCAAACTTTTTTTGTTCCTAATTAATTATTCTTATTTCTTCCCAACCTTTGAGAAAGAAAGAAAAAAAAAAAAAAAAAAAAAAACGCAGGAATAAAAGTTATTTACTCGCACTTTTGAGGACGCAACATTGTCTTATTTTTCATTCATAAATATCAAACATATCACAAAATAAGGCTACTAATATTTAATACTACTAATATTTTTTGTTTCTAACTATTCGTAATTCTTTCCAATCGTTGAAGTAACTGCAAAAAAAAAATTACGAGATTAACTATACATATATATATATATATATATACCACGTTTTTAAATTTTCTGTTGAATCATATAAACTTGACAATTCTATGTGTTAATAAATACTTAAAAAAAAATTTTTTTTGATGAATTACCCCATCAACTTGAAAGAAAACGATCAAATGTGTAATAAAGAGAGCAATTATAAGAAATTTGCAAACATTTATTAATTGAATAAAAGTATTAAAAGAATGCATTGTCATCGTCTTCTGAGCTATTCTTAAAGTTTCAAATTTCTAGCTAATCGGGAAATTAGTTAAAAATCGATTGCAAGATTTGTACTGGACAAACAAACTAGAAAGCGAGTTAATATAAACGTGGAAATAAAATATTAAAATAATAATTATCAATAAAATAAATAAATAAATAAAATAATATGTTTACACTCACTATTGAGGCCGTAGAGCTCTCACATTCTTCATTATTAAGTATCGAACACATTGCATAATATTTAATATTAATAACACTTTTTCATTCCTAACAATTCTTATTTCTCCCCAACTGTTGAAGTAACTACAAAAAATTTGTATTTAAAAAATAAATAAATAAATAAATTCCTTGGTAATAAAAGTTATTTACACGCAATATCGAGTCCTCAATATTCTCATATTCTTTATTACTAAATATCAAACACATTGATGAGTATTTAATACTATTAAAACTTTTTATTCACAACTATTTTTATTTCTTTCGAACCTTTGAAGCAACTATAAAAAAATATATTAAAAAAATTCTACGGAAATAAAAGTTATTTATACTCATTATTAATGCCACAGGCGCAGAGTTTTAATATTCTTTATTACTAAATATCAAACACGCTATAGAATATTTAATACTACTAACACTTTTTATTCCTTTCCTAACTATTCTTACAAGCTTTGATGTAACTAATATATATATATATTTGAAAGAAAGAAAATTGCTCGGCTATAAAAGTTATTTACAAGGACTATTGAGTCCTCAATATTCTCATATTCTTTATTACTAAATATCAAACATTTTACCGAATATTTAATGCTATTAAAACTTTTTATTCACAACTATTTTTATTTCTTTCGAACATTTGAAGCAACTATAAAAAAATATTTAAAAAATTCAACGGAAATAAAAGTTATTTACACGCATTATTAATGCCGGAGGCGCAAGAATTTTAATATTCTTTATTACTAAATATCAAACACGCTATAGAATATTTAATACTACTAACACTTTTTATTCCTTTCCTAACTATTCTTACAAGCTTTGATGTAACTAATATATATATATATTTGAAAGAAAGAAAATTGCTCGGCTATAAAAGTTATTTACAAGGACTATTGAGTCCTCAATATTCTCATATTCTTTATTACTAAATATCAAACATTTTACCGAATATTTAATGCTATTAAAACTTTTTATTCACAACTATTTTTATTTCTTTCGAACATTTGAAGCAACTATAAAAAAATATTTAAAAAATTCAACGGAAATAAAAGTTATTTACACGCATTATTAATGCCAGAGGCGCAAGAATTTTAATATTCTTTATTACTAAATATCAAACACGCTATAGAATATTTAATACTACTAACACTTTTTATTCCTTTCCTAACTATTCTTACAAGCTTTGATGTAACTAATATATATATATATTTGAAAGAAAGAAAATTGCTCGGCTATAAAAGTTATTTACAAGGACTATTGAGTCCTCAATATTCTCATATTCTTTATTACTAAATATCAAACATTTTACCGAATATTTAATGCTATTAAAACTTTTTATTCACAACTATTTTTATTTCTTTCGAACATTTGAAGCAACTATAAAAAAATATTTAAAAAATTCAACGGAAATAAAAGTTATTTACACGCATTATTAATGCCAGAGGCGCAAGAATTTTAATATTCTTTATTACTAAATATCAAACACGCTATAGAATATTTAATACTACTAACACTTTTTATTCCTTTCCTAACTATTCTTACAAGCTTTGATGTAACTAATATATATATATATATATTTGAAAGAAAGAAAATTGCTCGGCTATAAAAGTAATTTACAAGGACTATTGAGTCCTCAATATTCTCATATTCTTTATTACTAAATATCAAACATTTTACCGAATATTTAATGCTATTAAAACTTTTTATTCACAACTATTTTTATTTCTTTCGAACATTTGAAGCAACTATAAAAAAATATTTAAAAAATTCAACGGAAATAAAAGTTATTTACACGCATTATTAATGCCACAGGCGCAAGAATTTTAATATTCTTTATTACTAAATATCAAACGAATTATAAAATATTTAATACTACTAACACTTTTTATTCCTTTCCTAACTATTCTTACAAGCTTTGATGTAACTATAAAAAAATATATTTGAAAAAAAGAAAATTCCTTGGCAATAATAGTCATTTACATGCACTATTGATTCCTCGATATTCTCATATTCTTCATTACTAAAGATCAAATACTTTACAGAATATTTAATACTATTAAAACTTTTCATTCACAGCTATTTTTATTTCTTTCGAACCTTTGAAGCAACTATAAAAAAATATATAAAAACAATTTCTACGGAAATAAAAGTTATTTATACTCATTATTAATGCCACAGGCGCAAGAGATTTAATATTATTTATTACTAAATATCAAACGCATTATAAAACATCAAATACTACTAACACTTTTTATTCCTTTCCTAACTATTCTTACCAGCTTTGATGTAACTATAAAAAAATTATATTTGAAAAAAAAAAAAAAAAAAAAAAAAAAAAATCCTCGGGAATAAAAGTTATTTACACGCACTATTGAGGCCGCAGAATTCTCGTAGCTCAATTTCTACGCTCTCCCCGATGAGTCGCAAGCGGCTAACAACCAAGGAAGTGCAAGCAAAACCTGCTGATCTCCGCAGAAAATCCTCTCCTCTCTCCTCTATCACCCTCCTCTCTCCGTGCCTAGTTAACTGGGTGTGCTTCTAAACAAGAGAGAGGTTGGTGACGCAACACCGCGCGTAAACTGATTGTGGGACTCGGAAAGTTTTCGAGTAAAGAAGTTTTAAATCGATGAATAAGGGAAGCCAGATTAAAGCGATTTTTATAAAGACGGAATACTCGGCAATTAAATTGTTCGAAACCTGCCTTCCTCAATAAAACGACGGTAGTTCGAGTGGAAAAGTCGTTTTTTTCTGAATTTCCTCGATTGGATGCAGCAACTCGAAATCATCCGTAATTCGAAATAAAATCGGTGTTTGAAATTTCGTCGTATTCTGGGGAATTTTTTTTCCCCCTTTACCTTGAATAATTTTGTGAAACCTTGCTATAGTGATCAGAGGTGGATTAGTAATTACGCTGAATAAGCGTAAACGTCGGGGAACAGAAAGTGCAAGAGGCCCAGCATGGAAATAAAGGGATGGATGGTTCTGAAGCACAAAAATTTTGTGAGAAGGATACAGATGCATTCGAAAAAAAAAAAAAGAAGTAGAAATTTTTGAAGATTGTCCAGATCGAATTTGAAATACTTTTTCAACACACTGATAACGCCTGTCCTTTGAATACATTCTGATAATGTTATTGACATAATATTACCAATAATATAATATATATAAAATAAAATAAAAATAGTTATATTGATCTTTCTCTCTCTCTCTGTGTAATATACAGTTGACAGCAAAATTATTGAAGCACACATCCACATTTTTCATATATTTTTTTATATATAGAAAATCTTTTCAAACATTGACTAGATTAAACCAAGAAGCATTGAATAAGATGAAACAGAAAAAATACAAAAAAAAAAAAAAGATTACGAATATCAAGCAACCTTAAATTGAAACATGCAAATTCATTACGTTTTCAAGGGTATAGAATGAATATTGCATGTAAAATAGGTGTTATTTCTGTCTTGTTGTATGCAAATTGCTGAACATTTACAACAAGCTATACCCAATAACACCAAAAAAAAAAAAAAAAAAAAAAAAAGTTTAAACTGAAAGAATAATATGTGAAAAACCAAATGAGAATCAAACTTATTTAAATTCAAGCAGCAATTTCAAAATTATTAATTGAAATACTAATAATAATAGTTAAATGAAATACTAGTAATAATTAATAAAACTAAATTTTAACATACATTACACTTGAAAAACTGGTATAAGTAGCTTGATCACAAATAACAAACATGTGGTTGTATACAGTTAAATTCACAGTTAATTTTGGAATCGTATTAAATAACTGAACGATTAATTTATTTTTGGAATTGTATTTGTCAACTGAATGATAAAGTTGAATATATATATATATATGTATATTCTTCAGTTTGATCGCTAGTTTTTATCATACTTTTTTAAAATAGCATAAATATTAAGATAATGATTAGACACATACTTACGTAACAAAACAGTATCAAGTGCACATCTTTTAAATATGAATTATTGCTTGTGCTTCAATAATTTTGCTTCCAACAGTATATGTACACGGAGAAAAAATAATTTACCATCTTCATCCAGAAGGAATAAGGCCATTTTGTAAATCCCTTAACTAGAAATATAGATTTCCGAGCTATGCGCATAAGGCACGCCCATAAACTGAATGGACGAAATGATCGAGAATATCTAGTCTACACATTTCTAGATGGTGAAAAAAATATTCTGATTATTATGAATATTTCGATTTTCTTGTATTGCAAGAAATTCTCGATTGACTTTCTAGAATTGGGTAATAAACCAAGATTACAGTTGTTGAAACCCGCCTCTTATATTCTCATTTATTTGCAGAGATTTTTAAATAACTTTGCCCTCGATAATATAGCTAAACGCTCTAGAATTCTTATAGTGGTTTCTAAAACTTCCTTCCAAATGTGACTAGAATTTATAAGATTGACATGGAACTCTATTTTTTTTCTTGAGCCACAATGCAGATTTTAGATGTCAGTTACAGAATTTTTTCTCAGTGTAACTGTTCTGAAATATGTAATTGTTACGAAAAATGTTAGGTTTATACTTTTCCGTAAATCCAAACATTACATGTATTTTTACACATATTCTTATCTGCCCGGCTGAAGAGATAGGGATGTCTGCTTTATAAGTTTCAATTTTTATCTCATGGTTATTTAAAATTTTTAGTGATGGTATTTCATGATTCATTTTCTCTGGTATTCTTCCGTATAAGCATTTTTATTGTTAGTTGTTAAAAGCTTTCTCAGTTCAGGAATTTATTACATATTACTTTCTGCGTTATGTTTAAAAAGGTTTTCATATTAAAAAAAAAAAAAAAAAAAAACTAAAGTAAAAAGAAAGTGCTTTCTCTGAAGCATTTATATATCTGAAAATTGAAATTTCAATACTGTAAAAACGTGATTCGATTTATCGTATATTCAGATGTAATGCAATTGTAATTATATCCCCCAAAATAGAAAAAAAAATCTTTGTTTCTTTGTACACTGATGTACAAAATTAAAGCAATAACCAGTTTTCTCGTTTTCTTCTTTTGCGCGTAATTTTTAAACATATGAACAAAAAATTTGGATGGCATGTTCATTATCATATCATTAATTGAATTTTATATAACTTTCACATTAGTAAATTAGTAATAATTTTTAAAATAATTATTCCGTTCTTCTCAAAAGTAAGCTTTGTAAAAAAGGAAAACTTTCAACAATTTTAGAAAAGAAAATTTAACGAGAAATAGTCATGAAGATGCATTACAGATTGGTAAAAATGCACATGCTTCCATGAGTTAGATTAAAACAAGGTTTTTCTTCCTGTATTCACTTTTCTGTCTCTTTTTTTTTTTTTTTCGCATGTGAATAACCTTTTAAAAAATATACATACAGACCCGAAAATTGGATAAGACATTCATTATAAATTATTTATCGACATTTTTATTATTCTGCTGACGCTTATAGTTTATAAATTAGTAATTATATATATTTTTTAGATGTCCGTTAAGAAAAGTAAAAGAAAAGTGAATACAGAAAAAAAAAAATAATAATAATAATAAGATTTAGTTCAACATTTGAAGGCATGTACGTCTAATTGGTGTTAAGAATGTATCTGCAATGCATCCTTAACAACAATTTTCATTAAGTTTTCTATTCTAAAATTGTTGATTTTTTTTTTTTTCATTTTTTCCAAAGCTTACTTTCGAGAAAAACTGACTTATGCTAAAGTTATAAAAATTTTATTAATGATGCGGTATAATGAAAATGCCGTCCAAAATGTATGTTCATATGTTTATTTGTAAGTTACGTGCAAAAGAAGAAAATGAGAAAGCAGGCTGTTTTTTATTTTATTTTGAACGCCAATATAGTTTTATGGCTATTCTATTGTAATTATGTTTACTATAAAAGTTTTACTCTATTTATATTTGGTAATTTTGGTCTTCGAGAATAACAATAATAATAATAACTAAAATATTTTGTTAATTGTAATAAATCAATATATTATGATCATTTTTACTTTAACAAATAACTTTTAATAGCAACAAAACTGTAATTGATAGATCAATATTGAAAATTTCATACCTTCTGTATATTATTATTATTATTATTATTTTGTCATTTGGTTTTCTTATCAATACGTTTCATGTATATTTAAGTTTTGCTCTTAAAGAATAACTTACAAGGAAAAAAAAAATTATAACAATGTTACAAGGAGATAATCATTATTTCATTGATTTTTATTTATTTATTTATTTTATTTGCTTCGTTTTAATTTTCAAAATCTAACTTTGTAATAATCTAATTATATATATATATATATATATGCCGGTAGCGTAGGGTCTCGCACATTTTCCCAATAACTTAATGCTATAAATGTATTTTATGATTGGGATTTCGCCATCATTAAATATAGCAATACAGAGTTGATAATATTTTAAAATATAATATATGTGATTGATTTAGTTTATATAAACTTGGTTTATAAGTATCAATAATTATAAAATAATAATTTATTTTCACCTAATAGTATAAAAATGTATAATTTAATAAGGTGTAATATACTAAGTATCAGAAAATAGTTTTGACATGCATTAATTTTCATAATTATGTATAGTAATTTTAAATTTTTTTTGTTATTATTATTTTTTTTTATTTAAATTGAATTTGAATTAATTAATTAATTTTATTTTAATTTTTTGTTTGTTATCATGTGGTCTTGCAGAAGATTTGGAGATAGATGGGCGTTCGACCGACTGCCCTGCCTGTTTCATCTCTTTGTCATTTCTGTTTTATTTGTTTGGATTTTCCGCTTGTTTCACTTACTTTTCAGTTCTTATATATATATATATAATTTTTTATGAGTATAAAGGAAAAAATGAGAACGAAAACTAAACAGTTGAATAATTCACCACAAAATCCCACAAAGACCAATTAGTTAACTAGTTAACTTGAATAGGTTTAATAATTTTAATGTACTAGAATAGTTATATTAATTTTATTAGAAAAATTAATGGAATTACTTACCTAATTTTAAAACTTATTTGATTACAAAACTTGTTGAAAACATATAAAAGCAGGACCTTTTAATGTAATATAGTAGAAAAGAAGGAACTAATAATGAATAGTATTACAAAGGTTAAAAATCGAGCTTACAATAACGGAATGATATATATATATATATATATATATATATATATATATATACATGTGTGTGTGTGTGTGTGTCACTTTTTATTATTTACAAATAATTTTTTATACACTTATAATTAATTAAACTTTATTATTATTATTATTATTATTATTTTGCATTTAATTGTAACGCTAGAACCATATTAATGGTTTATTTGTTCCGATTTTGTGCTTGTTTCACTTAGTTCTCAGTTCTTATATATGTATATATCGGTTTTTTATTGTTTACAACATTTACAAATATTATTTTATTTTATTTTATTGTACTTGATTAAAATTTATTTTTTGAATTTAACTGTAACTCTAGAATCATATTAATAGCCAAAACTTCTTAAAATACCTTATTCTGCAAATTACTTGTGATAAGTGCTTTTTCCCAATTTTTCAAAGTGATTGAGACGTGTGGGCTAGACTTAAACAAACTGAAAATCGAACACTACAAAGCCTTGATAAATCGCCTTCCTTGGCTCGTAAAGATGTACCTCAACCCAATTTACTTAAAAACTTTCCTTCCCTATCCAGCGACGAAGGAAAACAAATTGTTTTGTTGCCAGATCGCGCTTCGCTAATAAAAAATAATTCTTCTCTTTTGTTACTGCTTTTGTCTTTGATTTTTTTTCCTTCTGTTCTTGCAGTTGTCGATTTGAAAGTACTTGATTAATCGATGAGAAAAGGTGTTTATCGATGTGTCGTTTTCGATTGTTTCAATCTTTTTTGTTATCTATTTATTTCTTTTATTTCAAATTTTTTTCCATTTCGATCCAAAGTTCCGTTGATGGATTAGTTAATTCTTTTAACACCTTTTCTTTTGGAACTCGTATTCGAAATTTTATTTTGCTTTTATCTTGCATCAATTGGATTTATGAAAAGTTTTTTTGTTTTATTAAAGTTGAAGATTTATACATCTTAAAAGATTACAGTTTGCTGTAAATGTTTAAATTAGAACGATGTCTTTGAGATTGTATTAATTTTCTTTTCGGTGCTAAATAATTTTTTTTTCTTTTTCTTTTTGTTCAAATAATGAAACAGTTTCTCAGTTCAGGTTGTTTTTACGGCATTTATTTATTTATTTATTTATTTTATTTTATTTTATTTTTTATTCAATTAATCATTTAGAATTTAGCAGATGTAACACACACATATATAATATATATTTTAGACGGAATGATTTTAACTAGAGCGAAAAATGTTCTGACAAGGAATCGAACTCGTATCCATGACCTAACGAGGCAATCTCTGCCATTGAAGCAACTGGAACAACATTTTCCCGGCACTAAATCTCACTAACACACAGAAATATCTTTTTCGATTTACGTATTTATTTTTTTCTTTCTCATTTAGATCTATGTTGAAAGAAACTCGATCTTGAAGAAGAAATAAACACCCCCAATTACGCAAAAAAAAAAAAAAAAAAAAGCAGGCAGCAAGTTAATAAAAAACAAAGAGTGAAAAATAAAGAAAACATAACTTTAAAAATTTGCTTGTTGATCAAAAATATTGATTCAACAAGTTTTTAATTATATTTGTAATATTTTTGTACATTAGGGCTTCTTTTAAATTAGTACATACGAATAAGGTGATTCATTTATCGTACATAGTTTTATGCAAACATACAAGTCCTATACGTACGCATTGCGTAGTACTAGTGCGACGTTTAACCTAACCAACCAACCAACCAACCGTACACCTACACAGAATTGTTAAACTGAGATCGTATAAATATTGTGGCTAATACTATACAAGAGATACACATTTTTTATAGAGGTACTACTCGAGTCCAACCCACAAGAAATAAAAATCGGTTTGCACTTTCCTAGATTAAACATACTCTGTACTAAAGTTTGAAACACCCAAAAAAATATTTTCTATGTACCGATGGATACTTCAAAAGACCACTTCAATAAATTTTCCATAATTTCTAAAATAGTGTGGTATACACAACTTTTGTTGCTTATATAAATAAATAAAATTGAAACACATTTTTTGTTTATATCTTTATATCAAAATACGGTAAATAAAGCGTTTAACGAGGAACTTTTGAGTTCGACAGATAAAAAACCTATAATTGAATTAACTTGTTTTAACGTGTATAAAATTAAGAGAGTGATATTGAATGAGTCTTGGAGAATTATTTAACCCTTTATCTAAAAAGTGTTTATTGAAATAAAATGTATATAATATAACTCATTTTAATTTCACTCCATGACACTAAACGCTACATCTAGCCGTTTTTATTCAAGAAACGGTTTTTGGCCTTTTTCTTTTTTTTCATTTTTTACGATCTTCACAAATGTTATAATTAATACCTATATTACCTCAAGAATCTATCACCAAAAATATAAGGAAAGTAAAAAGTAAATACATTTTTAGCTCATTTTTTAAGGTACTAATTCCACCTTTATACCAATGCCACACTGAAGAACCTCCTCAATATATTCTCATTAATTACTATAACGAGGTGATATGCATTTTTTTTTCTTTTGCATATATCTTTAAGAAATACTCTTAAGTAAATAAGAAAAATATGCTTCAAATCCATTTTTTGTCTGTTTCATAATGCTGCAGATAAAGGGTTAAGATTTATACAATTAAAATAAATGCGCGCATCTGTTAAATCATAAATAATAATAATATTAATATTAATATTAATAACATTTCTTATATTATATTCGCCAGCCAGTGGCCGAACGGTTCTGTGCTCAAAGCTGGTAGTTAGAAAGTGCAGCGTTCGATCCCAGGTTGCGCTCATCTACCAATCTGTTCGATGTTTGCTGGGGTTACCTCCGAAACTCGCATATATATGGGCTATGGCACCTTGGAAAGTTCTCCAAGAAGGGCACTCCACACATATGCCTAGAGCCCTAGCATAGTCAATTGGCCTTAAATCATGCAACCAACCAACCTTATATAATATTCAAAGTTTTTTTTTTTTTTTTTTTTTTTTTTTTTTTTTATAATGAAAGCAAAATCATGACGAAAAATGTTCCGATATAAAGTGTAACTAAAATATCCATTATTAAAGATATAATTTTTCCATGACATAAAAATTAGGTTAAATTTAAATGCAATTAGGAAAGAATAGGTGTATATGGAATAAATGCCATTTATTTTTGAACTCTTCATATAGTAAACCGAAGTATGTTGGATATTGTGAATTCGACTATTACAAACTTTCAAGTGTTGTTGATGTGTTTTGATGGTTTTATGTTATAAAAAATAGAGTTTACATAGGGGATTTTTAGTTATTATTATTATTTTTTTTTTTTTTCGGATAACATGAAACAAGCAGGTAATATGGAATAATTAATATATATATTAGGGCTGTGCCGATTAATCGATTAATCGGTTCAGTTAATCGATCAATGCTTAGTCCCGATCAATTTTTTTAATCGAGTTAATCGGATCGATTAATTCGATTAAAAATTTTCCAAATCCGATTAAAATTTTCAAACTACGAATTAAAGTAAAAATATTGTTCTGCCTAAAAAATATTTTTTCACATATTTTGCTACCAAATATTCTAAGAAACATCCATCAAATAATGAAAAAGCAAAAAAAATAAAAATAAATAAATAAATAAAATAAAATAAAATAAAATAAATAAATAAAAATAAAACCTCTCAAAAGAAGTTGTTGCACTTTTGTTGATAGAGAAAAGGTAGAGGACAGTTATTAAACAAAATGCCGCTTCATGTGCATGCTGGAGCAACACCACCTGTCTGTAGCCTTCTACAGAAAGTGTTGGCTAAGGTAATAGTAGTCTCAGAAACAAGAAGCTTTCAAAAAATAGAAATACTAAAGATAAAAAAAAGAAAAAAAAAAAGAAGAAGAAGGGATTATTGAGATTTTCACTATCCCTCTGTTGGGGGAAAAGTCAACAGAGTTTCACAGTATCTTCAAGCGTTTATTGCCTGTTCAGAATTGCTGATAGTATTTATTGAAGTAGAAACAGAAAATAACATTCTGTGTTCTAGTCGAAGTGACAAAGAAGAACAAAAATATAAGAATTTGAGATTTTTATGATAATGATATGGAATTTTGAGAATTCATTTAAAAATAGTGACAAGAGAGATGGACAAGGCCTGCAAATATAAAACTAAAATATGTGTAAATTCATTTAAGGTTTCTTTCAAAATTAATCGAAAAATTAATTATATTTAAAAAAATAATAATAAATAAATAAAATTGAAAGGTGAAAATATTTATATAAAATTAACACTTAAAGTCACCAATTATTACTCTGAAAATTGATTTAAATTTCAGTTATGAAATAGATATAATTAATTAGACAAACATTTTTGAAAAAAAAAAAAAGTCAGTCAAACTTAGGAATAATATATATAAATATATATATATACACAATATGAGAGTTTTATTCATCATTGAAATAAAATTATATAAAGAAAATGCAAACCGATTAAAAATTCGATTAATCGACCGATTAATCGATTAATGAACTACGATTAACCCAGTTAAAACTCTTAATCGATTCCCACCCCTAATATATATCTATACTATATATATATATATATATGGAATATTCATTCCCTTAAAGGATAATGTGAAACAATGTAGTACTTTACAGAAAATCATGAACAACTATAAACATTTTAGTTTGAAATTCTTATTGAAAATTAACAGTTTTGAAAAAATTATCAAAATTCAAGTTTTATAAAAATTGGAAATAATATGAATTATTTGATATTCCATGCTCCCGGAATCGTCATCTTGGAGAATAAATCAAACCAGTGTTGCCAGATGGTCGACGGTCAATTTCCCCAAACAGGCTTTCAAATTTCCCCAAATCAGGGGTTTTTCTAAAAAAAAACCCAACTCAATTTCTACTAAAAAAAAAAAAAAAAAAAAGAAGAAATTCGAAATAATTAGTAGATTTAAGCCCAAAATTTTCCCAAAATGAAGCTCATTTTTGAAAAAAATTCCCCAAATACAAGAATAACTTTTATACACAGTAGTTATTAACTTTATTAATAACTAGTGAATCACTAGTATGAATAGATACTAGTTAATTAACTTTTAATTAATTTTACTCTTGTTTATTAACTTTTAATTAATTAATTTTATACTAATTAATTAACTTTTTATACATATTAGTTATCGAAAACTTTTAAATCTGCGTGAAGTTCTGAGTCTGGTTTCATCTCCCTAGATTATTCGTGAATATGTATTATTAAACCCTCTAATCACTTGTATTTATACTAATTCCATATGTGTATAACATCGGGCGCTGAGGATGTTCGTAGCATGTCTTTTCATCCTCAGGATTTTCTGAGGAAGTCCTAAAAAGAAATGGCACCTGAGAAAAGTCCATACATGCTAAAGAAAACTGCTAAGTCCGTACGCGTAAGGACAAATCCCTACAATTCACAACGTGAACTAATCAGGTACACCGATTTAAGACAACAAAAAAATTAAATTCCCTAGGTTTATCACCAAAAATTTCAAAAATCTTCACACATTTCCCCACAAGTATTCAGTCCCCAATAAAGTCTCCAGAAGCCTAAAAAAATCCCAAAATGGGGACAATATCCCCAGTCTGGCATCATTGATTCAAACCCAACCATCTGCTGGTAGAAATAAGTCCATGGGAATCAGACTTCTGACTCAACTTCCCCACTTTAATTGACACAAGGTTTTCTTTCATTTTACTGTTTCGTAAATAGATTACCAGAATTCGTAATACTCACCTCCAAAAACTCTGAATATTGATAAACCAAAGAAGTGAATTGTATGACACAAAAATTGCTCTTCTCGCTGACACAAGGTGAACTGCCGTTCGTATTTTCCGTAGTAGCACACTTGTCCACAGAACATCCTGAGGAGGTCCATAGGATTTCCCCTTTATCCACGGGACATCCTGGGGATGCTTTTTGGAGAAGATGTGCTGCTAGGGTTAGATCTAGTGAAGATGTTTGACATGTTTCCGATAGATTGCAGCTTCGTACAGGTGAGCTAAAACGGTATGCCATTTTTTCCGACTATTTCACATTCCCCACCGTTCCCCTATATCTGAAAAATGTTTTGACCAGAAATCTTTAAAAAACGTCATCCAAAAGCAAAAAAGGAAGCAAATTATGACAGAAAACGAAAATCTTTTTATCTACAGTCACACATACACAAAAAGAAAAAAAAAAAAAAAGAAAGAAAGAAAGGAGTGAGTTTTTATTTGGTATCAATTGCAATTTATAAAATTTTAAGAATATTCGATACGGAGGGCGAAAATATGATAAAACAAATAAAAAAATTCCGGTATAATACTCTTTTTTTTTTTTTTTTTTTTTTTTTGTGAAATAGAAAATCGTCACAAAAAAAAAATAACAATATAAAATATCTATACTTAAAAATGCTACATTTTTTTATACAATGTAATAACTCTGCCAGATATGAATGCAAATCAATAATAAAAATCTTTTGCAATTGCTTCTGTATTAGTGAGTCAATAACATTGACTGATCTTTATAAAGCATCACCTAGTTAGTCTGAAAAGCAAACAATGAAGCAAATTATGACAGAAAACGAAAATTTATGTATCTGGAATTCCGTAAAAAAAAAAAAAAAAAAAGCGGGAACATCCGAGCAATTAGGCGTGAGTTATATCGCTTGTGCAAAAATGCCCAGAATTAATGCTTTTGCGAAGTATCTCGCTTATTGAATAAATTCCAAATAATCTGCATAAATGACTTGCGACTCCACTCCCTCAATTGTTGTTTCAAAAGTCGAACGAAAAGGGAAAACAGGAGAGACGGAGGGGTTAGACTAAACTTCGGGAAAATCCCAATTAATCATGGGTAAAGCATCGATTCATCGTTGGGGTATCGATTTCATTGCTTAATCGAAAATCCCATAAGGCAAAAAGGTGTTAAAAGAATTACGCAATCTATCGAGAGACAATAGCTAGCGACATATCGATAAACACAATGTCCCATCGATTAATCAAACGGTCGAGAAGTCGATTTCTCGCAAGGGCAGAGGGAAAGAGATCAGTGAAAAATAAAAAGTAAAATTGAGGAATGCATTTTGAGAGCACGGAACAAAGGGATTGTAAGCGGGGAGGGGAGTTCTCATTTTTGTTTTAGAATTCGACTGACAACTTGTTTCATTGGCTGGAATCTGCAGTAAAGAAGAGTGGTACTACTGCTGAAATGGATGTGTTTCGTTTTCGAACGTGGGGAAAAGCGTCCATTTGGTAAATAGGAAGAAAGCCTTGGTACTTAGTCTTGTACTTTATTTCCGGGAATGTCAAAATGTGCATATAGAAAAGGGAAAAAATAAAATAGATAAACGATATATATATCGTCTGATTTATTTCATTCTTATGCAATTAGAAGAGTATTTTGTTTTCATCCATCACATATATTCCCCCCCTCCCTCCCCCCTTTTTTTAAAGTTATATAAATCTGCGTAAAATTCAATATTTAATTCTCTGTGTGTAAGTAAAATGATTTTATATGTAATTAGTATTTATAACGTCGACAACGCAATAATAATCTTATTTAGATAAGAGTGAAATATGACAAAACATAAATCGAACTCATTTCCCAAGTCCTTGTTATGAAATTCAAAAACTTTGCTATTGAACTAAACCGTAACGACTAAGCTAATATCCAGTGAGCACTAGTTAGATTTTGAAAGGATTATTTCAGTAGTAAAATATTGGCGCAATTGTGCGAAGTACGCAGGTTCGATTCCTGACCTTAAAAAATGTGTCATTTCGATTATATATATGTTGATTTAGAGTCCTTTATGGAAATTGAGATTTGAAAGCCTTTTTTGCTAGCTCTGTTTGATTTTTCTGAGAGAGATGCAATCTCCCAGGTAAAAAAAAAAAAAAAAAAAAAAAAAAAAAAACAGTCGTTAAGAACAGTTGCTTATTGATCAGTGTTTTAGATGCAAACACAACTGAGAAAACAAGCAGAAAAATACCAAACTAAACTCAATTAATTAATTTGTGCAGTATGTTAATTTCTACAAGAGATAGATGGAGGGGGGGGGGGAATGATGCTAGCAGGTCAAAAATTTTATATTATATTAATAGTGATTTAGATTTTTAATATATCTCTTCAGACTTGAATACATGCGTAAAGGTGCTATTTAATTTTGTTATAAGTTTTAATTCTTCTAAACTTTTCAGTTTATTCATAAAGAGGGAGACATGTTGTTACAAAATTAAACCTAAATTTAAGCACTTTTTGGCAATATCTACTTCAATTTTCAAAGTAAAATATAAATTACTTTTATTATTGATAGAATTATCTTTTCAAATATTTCTCATTTGGATATACAACGAATTTGCATAGAGGAAAATTTATAGTTTGTTAAATTGATGTTTTAAATTTCCTTTCGCGTTTAAATAAAATTGTTTTAAGCACAAAAGCTTCAAGAACACTTATTGCACTTAAAATACATTATTATAGTATTTATATACAAATTAAATTAAGGTTAGTTCCATAGATTACGAAGCTTTTATGTCATAATTTAATGTTATTGGGAATTTAAAATTCAGAATTGCAAATTATCTGATTTGTGGAACACGTGGCTTGTCAAGTTTTGATTTGATACTTCAGATATTAATCCTTATAATTATCCTTATTAATGCTCATAACTCTCCTTATATTTTTTTATATAAAAAAAAATAATAATAATAAGTTTTCGTTTTATAAAACACTCTTATTATTTAAAGAATTGACTAAAGTTTACAGATTAATGAAATATCTAATTTGATCGCATGTGCTTCTAAAAAAATTTTCTAAACTTAGAGGAAGGTCAACAAAATATAGAAGGATTTTAAAAGTAGGGAATATATATATCGATGTTTGCAAAGCTTTTATTTTTATTTTATTTTATTTTATTTTATTTTATTGGGCATCATCCTATTCTCCTGTTTGTGTTAAAAGTTTTACATGTGGCTACTATGCTTTTTTCTAGTTTTTTTCTCTGGTTTCCACGAAGAATTAATTTAATATTTTAATTAATTTCTCATTCAATATGGTTTTGCTGCTTCGATCGGGGCTGAAACAATAAAAATTGCTCTAATTAGCTATATTGCTTTACGAAATCGATGCAGCTTTCACTGCTTTATGAAGTACATGGCCCCTTACGTGTTTATACTTCAAATTTTAAGCATTTTTATCCAATTATTATTTCTGTAGCCCTTTATTTACTTTCTCTGTCATTAAGTTTAACGGTCCTTTTTTTTTTTTTTTTTTTTTCCATTATTATTATTATTCATGTCGGCGTAAGTAATTCAAATTGTTTTTGTCTCTTATTGGTTCTTAATCTGTATCGCAACATTTTTGTGTAAGTCTTACCTATATGTTACAATAAGTTCTATTTTTGTTGTGTTGGTATTGTTTTGTATCTATTAATTGCTAAATATTAAGGTTAAATTTTATTACGATAACTATCATATATATATATATATATATATATATATATATATATATATATATATATATATATACTATTTTCATTCTTATTATATGTTTCTTTTTTCATTAAATCTGGTCTTCCTTTCTGGTGTTTGATCATTGTAATGAATTATATATGTATGTATATGTGTGCGTGTGTGTCTGTAAATGTATGTGTATATATATAGTGTGATATTTCCCTTTTTACACATAGTTTTTAGCTCTTATATTAAATATATGTATTCCTTCCTTATATCAAATATAATATGTTTAATGAAATATAGTATATTTAATTACATGTATAATCCTAACTGTGATGAGTAATTGTAATAGGTAATTTGAATTTATTTGCACCTTTTTTTTTTTTTTTAAGAGAAAGTACAAAGGAAAATACTGTCCATTTTTTGTTTTTAACTTAAAAGAACTAAATTCGAATAGTTCACAAACAACATTCATTTTTTTTTTCTCCTTATATTTGATGTGAACCGAGATTGCGTATCTGAGATATATTATTCTTGTGACGATGAGAGTTCGAGAATTCCGATCATAACTTTTTTTTTTTTGTGTGTGTGTGTGTTCTTCCTTCTATATTAATGAAGAATTAAACTATTACAATAACATTTTAATTAGCATACTTATGCAAGCTCGTATATATAGCAGATTTAATAATCAAACATTTTGTAAACTCTAATGATAATTCATTTAACACGGCAAAATTCACTGTATTTTTAAACTATATTAGGATAATTTAAAATATCAATATTTCAATAAATATGAGAGAAAAATGGTTACTGTTGTTGTTGGTTATTATTGGATAATTATATTTACACTAAAGATATTGGCTGCCTCTATAAATTAATCACTCTTCTTAACACTGAAGATGGACTCTAAATAAAATATCATATATTAGATACTTTCCATGTTTTTCATTTACACTAAAAGAAATACAAAAAAAAAAAGAAGAATATTTTTAGAAAAAGTTTTAAATTTTTTTTAAAAAATTTTAACATGAGAAAAATGTTAATAAAACATTTACTGCCAGATCGTTGGAAAAGTTTTTGTTTTACTTTTTCTTTCTCTTTCTCTCTTTTTTTTATTTTAAAGGAAATAAAATAAGCGGAAATCTCTAACTTATGATAATTTTTAAGAGTCAGTCCTAAACTTTATAAAAGATGATTAACGTGTAAAAGCTATACATAATGTTAATTCTGGAAATGCATTCCATTTTTTAATAAAGTTCTCAAACTTGCGGTAGTGGTCAGATTATAGAAATGTTGCAGTCAGGAAATTTTACTTAAGATTCAAAATATATTTTTTTTTTCTCTTCCTTCTATATACATAATATAGTATTTAAATATTTAAGGTGGAAAATGAATATTTTTTGTGATATGCGACTCCGTTGCTTTCGAACCATTTGTATGTAAATAAATATCTATGAACGTAATTAAATTTATTTTTATGTATCATAATGTACAGTTTTGGATCTTCTAGTGTATCAAAAGATTTCTTTCATAACTTAATTTTAAATTTGTTTAAATAATGCGACTTTTCCTTAACAATCTTGTCTTTAACTTTCCAAGGAACTTGCCAAAGCGCTCACAATTTTCCTCTCGGCATATTAATGTTACTTTGGAAAAAAAACAAGACAAAATTTCGAGATTGCTTTTAATAGTATTTTTAATGCTATAATAGATGGTGGATAGTTTTACATTTTTACAAGTTCTGTAGTTTGAAACTAAGCTACCGAGTTGGAAAATAATTAAATTTAAGAGAAATATATTTATTCAAAGGAAAGAGAATGCAATACACTCGATATCTCTGAAACTTATTTCACTGCTTTTAATTTTTTTTTTCACCAGAGAATTAGACTCAGTGAAGTGTGCTCCAGTGCCATCTAATTCCGTTCCCGATTTTTACACCTCTTTTCCCGAGTTTCATGCTTCTACATTTTGTAAACACTTGTTATAGAACCCCGGATCGATACAATTTTCTGACAAGCTGACACTTAACGAGCAAAACAGCTATTATTCTATTTCAACAACTACCTCTTAAAAATTGCGCCAAAAGCAGAAGGAAGAGGAGAGAGAAGGGAGAGAGAGAGAGAAAAAAAAAATGTACAACAACACACACCCTGCTTCTCCAAGCCGGACTTAAGATAACGGCTGAGCTATTATTCAATATGGGATGACTCCAAATAGAAAAGAAACCAAATAATATTTTCTAATTTTCCAACAGATTTCCAGTTTGTTGCACCTTTTGTTTGTTGGGCAACCGATTTATTGGGGGTGGCAAAGGAGAGAGGGGAACGTCGAACGGAAGTGAACGATATTGACAACAATGGTCTTTGTTGTAGGCGCACACTTTTGCCTTTGTTCCGGGGCTCAATATTGAGTGTTGAGCTTTCTGTCGCCATTATTAAGTGATTTATCTCAGAGTGTTGTATTTCTGGTAAAAAGAGAGTTTTGATTTATAGCGTATGTCTGAGGGCTGTTGTTTTACATGCGGATTATTGAACCGAAGATCGGTCCCATATTATTCGCAGTTTTCTTCCTCGCAATTAAAGAATAAATTTTCGCCATTGCCTTTGCTATGTACTTAAAAGATAAGATTAAAAATAATTTTCTCTTCTCCCTGTGTGTGTATTCCTACATTCTTTTGTACGAAGCGTGACGTGGGAAAACGTTCTGATCTTCTTCTTTTTTTATTATTATTAGTAGTAGTATTCTTGTCCGTTTGAAATTGACTACGTTGACATTAATATTCTGCCTGTTTGCTTTTTATGTTACATTCTGATAAGGTTCGAGGTAAAGCGTATTTAGAAATGCTTTTGTATTTTTCCCCCTCGGCGAAATTAATTTTTGTACAGAGTATTGATTTGATTATGGTTAATTGTTATTGTGGTATCAGATATTGTGTTAAATATGAAATATGTTGCATTAAAGGGGAGATTTATGATTTTATGTGTTTTCTTATCCATTTGTTTGAATATTTTCCAGCGGGAAAGTATTTTATTACTGATTTTCCCAAGAATTTATCTGTATTTACCTTTCTACTTTTTTTTTTTTTCTAAGTAAGATTGTAGGAAAGAGATGAACTTTATTGATGTTTCATTCGATACAAAATTGTGTAATATAGAATTAACAAAAGGATTGTAAAATATATGATTAATTCAGAACGATATATATTTTCTCCCCCCAATATTAGAAGTTGACATGTCAAACACATTCACATCGCCTAATATAAGTCACTAATCATCTGATTTTAATTGTTTATAAATTTATTCATATGTTTATCTTACGTAAAGATATGCTCCTATCTATAATATTATTCAACGTATACTTTATCATTTTAAGTTATGAAGATTATATAGTCAAATTTAAATGATTAAGTTGGCTAATTATTTATACATTGTAATAATAATATAATTCCATTTTTGTTATCTGCGATTTTATTCATAAAGTAATCGATTTAACTATCTAAATATTCGTATACATAAAAATGCATAAATAGAGAATTAGTGCATAGTAATTTGTAATTTTTATTTAATAACTTGGGAAATAATGTGAATTTGATTTAAAATTTAAAACACATTTACTAAAAAAAAAAAAAATTGCAAAAATATAAAATTATCATGTCTTTAAGGTGCTGTAAAATTATGATAATTTACTCAAAGTATTGATATATTTTTATTTTATTATTAATTTCGTATTAAAAAAAAAAAAAAAAAAAAAAAAAAAAAAGTGTACAAATTATTAATTAATTTATAAAAGCAGTCTGTGCTTAAATAAAAAGTATGGTGCAAATCGCAATCAGTAAAAATTTTAAAAATGCCAAATTTTGTTAAAAACTTAAATTTGCCATGTCTATAAGATGTAGTGAAACTTTGATAATTTATTTAAAATGTTAATTTTATTTATTTATTTAACTACTAAATTTATATAAAAAAAATTGCGTATAAATTATGAATAAATTCATAAAAGTGATCTGCAAGTACATAATTCAGCGAGTTTTACGTATTTTGAGATACTATCATAGGTGTTTTTAAATCATTTTGCGCCTGTACATTACTTATCGCTTGCGGTAAGTCATGGTGTAAGGAAAGCGAGATAACAGTCACTGTCGTATTAGGTATTGAAACGAGTTTTCTTTTTTCTCTTCTTTTCTTTTTCTCCTCTCTCCCCCCCCCCCCCCCCCCCCCGTCCCTTCTGTTCGATATTTGATATTAATAAATCTTACAGTTTTTATAATGCACAACATTAAGTCTTACGTTGAATTTTATATTAAGAAGTTTTGCTAAAAGCTATATATATGTGTGTGTATGCACACATATATATATAGCCTTTAACAAGCATATGAAATATATGTCTTTTTCCTGTTAGTAATAGATTTAACTTTTAAGTTTTTATTTTACCTTCCTATAAATTTTTGGATTAAATATCTTGCATTCGTGTTTAATTGGTCTCGTCCTGTTTTGGTGTATTAGGCATTACATCTGTAATTTTTTGGTTATATGTTTACAGATTTGAAGAAATAACTTAATTTTGTATACAAATACAACCCTTTACCCTGATGACATATTGGATATTGTATGCTTTTTTTTTTTTTTTTTTTTTTTTTTTTTTAATCTTTTAAATTAAATCTTTCGTTTCTTTATGGATAGTTTTTCACTTCTTCCTGTAGAATGTTTGAAAGTTTTTCGTATTATATGCATATAGTTTTTTTTATTCATACCATTATTATTATTATTATTATTATCTACACGTATTGTTATCTTTAAAAATAAATAGTGCATGAAATTTGTAAACGGAAATATTAGCTGTAATGCATTTATTTATTTATTTATTTATTTTTTAAACATAATTTATTCTATTTAGAGATATAAAATAAATTAATTTTCCGGTATTAAGTACTCAAATGCTGTGCATTTAATGTGGGAGGTTGTGTGAATTTAATATCACACTAGAGGTTTACACTGGACAATCGTTGATGCCGAAATGTAAAAGAAATGAGGGATATCAAAATTTTTGAATCCAAAACGAAACTTTGTTTTTAATTAATTATACTACTTTTTAATTTTTTTTTTTTTTTTTTAATTTTTTCTCGAAATTTGCTTTTAGTACTTTTTTTTTTCTTTTCTTTTTTCTTATTTATTACAATTTTTAATCTGCGCATCTGAGCCAATCATAATCTATGTCCTTTCTTTTCTTTTCATATTTATTTATTTCTCATATTTAGCTCATGATGTAACTCAATAACATATCTATGAATAATTATTTCAAACAGTATAATCTTGTTTTTCTCATTAAATGCAAAAGCACTTGCATTTAATCCATTTTAGAAATTTTAGCCGTAAATTTTAAAATACGTGTGTGCTACAGGCAGTTAAAATAAAATAACATAGAACAAAAGAAGGCTTTCGTTTAGTCTTTATAAAATACCGATATTTTAAATTAGTTGATCGGGGGATAGAAATTTTGTTAGGAATTAATATGTTTAAAAACTTTTCATTTCTAATTTCATCAATGATAAATTAAAACAAAAATTATATTTATCCAGTTGTGGCCGTATTATTTTAAAAAATATTTTTATGTTCTTTTCAAATTAATATAGAAAAATGAATTTCCATTCAGCATTTTTCAGCAAATAATTGCATAGTCATCAATACAATTTGAAATAATCAGGCATGATTCTATTGCATTATTAGTATTTGAAAAAGTACTTTATCTATTACCATTGAATTATTTTTTCCCTATCGTTTTAAAGTTCAAAAATGAAGGGAGACTCTAAATATTACATCATGAAATTTCATTCTTGCTTCATTAGTGATTATCTTCGAAGAATAATTTAATATAGATGATAAACTGATATTTTATTTTTACATGCGAGGTTGAAAATTTAATATTTTCGGTTCTTTTAATTTCATAAGTAATTCATTTCATGCTTCAGATGTTTTTCAATTTGTGTTCCCTGATTTCGATGATTTTTTTTTTCTTCATTTTTTTTTTTTTTTTTTTTCTTTCTTTTTCAAATGATATATTTATTTGTGTTTTTTGTATTTTTTTTACTTTCGTTTCCTGCGATTTTTAGTAAACACTTCAAAACTAATTACTTCAACAAATATTTCTTTTGTGATTTAAAAGTAGGATCATCTACAAAGTATTTGCTTGCGTCTTTGCAGTATTTCATTATTTCTGCTGTTGCGGGAATATTAAATTTACCTTAAGGCGAAGAAAATATAATTTGTTACTTATTAAATGCCTTCAATTTCATTTTATTATATCTCGGGACATGAGAAGATTATAAGCTTATTTCGGTTTTTTCTATTCGTTTTTATATTTCTGATATTTTGAAAATGCTGGAAGAATAAACCCACAGAAATATTTTAACAGTCTTGATTTTTTTTTAAACTTTTTGTTTAAAAATGGACTTTACTTTAAATGAATGTATGATTATTAAAAAAAATATATATACAGAAGATGTTTTTAGATACCTGCAACAAGTTTGAAATTTTCTGGGAATTAAAATTAGATGAAAAAAGCGTGGCATCAATGCAGCATTAATTTAGAATAGGGCAGTGGCGGATTTAAGGGGGGGGGGGCTAAAAAAAAAAAAAAAAACACTGACATTCACAATTGAATATTGCAATTGTAAATTTTTTATTGGTCTAGAATATCACTTTGGAAAATCTTAGCCCCCCCCCCCCCCCCCCAAAAAAAAGTCAAGTTCTGGATCCGCCACTGGAATTGGGCAGAATTTAATTATCGTCTTCATTTTTAAACTATTCTTTATTTAATGTCGCTGATAAATAAACAACGGATCAAAGATTTATTTCCACATTTTACGAAAACAGATACCCTTAATACTACGCACACCAATATTAACTCTTTATTTATTTATTTATTTATTTATTTATATTTTATTTTATTTTATTATATTTTTATATTTTATTATATTTATTTATTTATTTTATTTTTATTATTATTTTGCGTTATTATTAATCATTGAACATTTTTAAAAGCATAAGGAAAGAAATGTTAAAACTGTCTCTTTATTCTTTCTTTCTTTCTTTTTTTTTTTTTTTTTTTTTTTTTTCGTTGTATTTATGTTTGTATTATTTTTGCAGAAAAAGGGTTTTGTTTAATAGGTGAAAATGCCTGTAGGTTAATATTTAAGAAAGATTAAACTAAGATAATTTAGTTTTACCAATAACAGATTTCTTCTAATTCTTTCTCTTTTTTATCATTATTATTATTAGAATGATAATGTATTCTGTTAGCCTTTTTTACCTACCGTTATGCGTGTGCTTATATATATATATATATATATATATATATATATGTGCATGGGAAAATATTATCATTTCATGTATTAAATAGTAATTTTTTACAATACTGTTCAATTTTGATTTATGTTTTAATGACGAAATTAGGATGTGAAGTCTAGTAAAAAGTTGGACGAAAAAATTATAACCATTTATAGTAGAATGTTTATATATATATATATATATATATATATATATATATATATATATAAAAGGGTGCGATTTGTCTTTTTTATTCTCAGAAATATATCATTATTAAAAACCATTTAGGAGTTCATCAATCAGAAATTACAGAAAATAGCAGTTTTCTGAAATTTACCAGTGATTTCGTAAAATATGTTTCTGAAAATCCTAAAAGCTGTTGTTTTTCCAGATTTCTGATTTGTTCTTCCTATAAAGAGTTCTTAACATAAAAGTATGATTACGACTACCAGTAATAACAAAGTCATTGTATTTATTGTGATAAACTTATTATATTATACGCACGTGTAAAAGTTTAGGAAGTTTTTATGCTGTATATGCTAAAAATATTTTTTATAAAGTTTATTTTATTAAAGCTTAATTAGACTTTTTAAAGAAATATTTTCACACTGCAAACCATTAATTTCATTCATTTCTTTTACTGTAGAAACTATTTCGTGCAACGAAAATCATTAAATAAATATAATTTAATAATTTGAAGATGTCATATCTAAATGTTTTTTCTGTCTGTCAGTTAAGGTTAATTGACAGATATTTGTCTTACATTTTTAAACTACAACCCGAAAAAAAAAATAATAATAATAATACATTTCCAACAACTTTATCAAGAACCATTTTGTTGAAAAATGATGCAGAAATATATTTTCATTTGCAAAACTGCTATTGATATTTCAAAACAAATTATTCCTTTCTTTGTCCTCGAAATGACAAAGTAAAAAATAAATAGGTAACAAAAATTTCCGAATATCTGATAAACTTAGAAGAATTCGCTTGTAGTTTGTATTCTCTCTTTATTATTATCATCATTACTAGCCGATGGCGTTCCGATAAATATTTACCATTACAATTTTTCATGTATTTGGCAGGTGTAAATTTTCCCCCTAATCTCGGGCGGTTTGCCCAATCATCAGCGTTGATGTTTTTCCGAAGAATGAGAAAAAAAAAAATGTTATTAAGATATCAGATATTTTTTTTTTTCTACGTGCATAGTGACCAACAGACTCGTTAAAAAACTTTTCTTAATACCCTGACTAAAAAGGAAAAAAAAACCTTTGCTTCCTCTGGGTGGAGATCATAAAAAACATAAGGAAAAAAAAAAACACCATAATTTCGCACCATTATTGTCTTATGCCTAATCATGGTGCCATAAAAAACACTACCATCATCGTTTCCAAATTTCTCATTAATAAAAACGGTCCCTTCTGTACGTCTTCTTTCTTTTCTTTTTTTTTTTTTTTTTTTTTTTTCATCTTTTCTGAGTCGTTTATTTGTCTTTAATTTGAATACTCATCGAGATATTTTTTTTTCTCTCTGATACTTTTCTTTTCGAATTATTTGTTTAATTCTGCAAACAATATTTTCTACGCAATGAACATTTGCGGACACATATACTTAAGTAATGATGAGCTTTCGTAATCATCTACCAAACAAAATCATTTGTCATTCATCCTTGTGCTCCATATTATCATAATTGTGCTCTCAGAATCTTTTTCATATGAGGGAGGGGGGTAGTGCTTGGAGAAGAGAAAGTGGGAAAAAATTATCTCTCTCTCCCAAAGCAGCTGTTTTTATGTAGCATAATGAAAACAGTTTTTAACCTTTCAGTTGAGAATTTAGATGAACTCTCAAGACTATTTAGAATGTTTAAGACATTATTGGTAATAACAATAACCTGTGCCGTTATAAAAAATATGTTGATGTTTTTTCTTTAATCTAAAATAACGGTATTGTTCAGGTTTTATTTCTAAATGTTGTCTATCGTCTTTGAATAAATTTATAGACAATTAAAAATTTTCGATCGTTTTTAATTTTCTGATGTATTTTTTAAGTACTTAATACTTCTATAATAGTTTTTATAACAAATCATATATATAGCGGGATTTTTTTTTTTTTTTTTCTTAATGGCTGAAAATAAGTAACGTCTTTGTAGCTTTGTCTATTTACAAAAATCGTTTTATTAGTTAATTGTTTTTTATTAAATTAATAGTACGTATAATTTTCAAATATGTTTAGAAGAAATTATCATATTTTATATTTTTGTAATGCTCAAACTTTGTATGACAAATGTTCAGACTTTGTACAACAATCTTTTGTGTCAAAAGTATTTTAATTTTAATACTTTTTGCATGAAATTTAGCTATCCTTGGAAATAAAACCTGTCGTAATGTTCTAATTTTACACAGGGGTCGCCGCAGTCACTTTTTTGAATACCACTTTTTTAAATTTAAAAAAAAAATATATATTTACAGTTGTTTTCTTTAATTAAATAATACGGAGAATAATTAAAACAGTGGTATTCAAAAAATTGACTGCACCAACCCTTGCTTATATCATTTAAAGAAAAAGGTATCTAAATCCTGTAATAAAATTTTTATGCTAGATTTCCTTTGAAACCAAAATGTTAAAGAAAAAATATCACGCATCACACATAAAATACGAAACATTTTCAAACATTATGAAATCGATATCTATCCTATTTGAATTTATTTATCTATATCTGTAGAAGAACTATACACATATTATATTTTGAGTCTTTTGGACGTATGCGGAATATATATATACAAATACATTTTTTGATTCTTTTGGGTATTTTTCCTCTTTATATTACATGCGAATGATAAATACAATATTAGTCATATATAAACATGAATAAGTCGAAACACTTAAATATGTATTAAATTTTGCTTCAAGTAATCAATTTGATTAGTTAATGATAGATTCGTAAAGATCGATACAAATTCTTATCCTTTTTGTATGGCTCTATAAAAGAGTTTTAGGCAACAAATAAATTCTATCTTTTGTTAAAATTTCAGAGAATATTAACCCTATATAAAAAGGTTAAAGTGGTGTATTATCGATTATATTGTACCTCTGTGGATGCGTGTTTGCAAATGCAGACATCATCATCAACAACAACAACAACAACAAAAAAAAAAGGGGGGGCCTTCAGGCGTTCTTTTAAAACATTACATTATTTAAAATAATAATAATAATAATAAAATATTTTGCGCATTGTTTTTCAGCACGTTATGTGTCATATGCATTATATGTAATAGAGAAGATGCTTTGAATAAAATGTAAATGATTTTAGCATGAATACTTAAAAATCTTTTGTTAAATACATCAATGTTTTAGACAAATGCGAAGAGGCGGGTCTTATACCGTTCAAAACAAGAAAATTTTCCAGCCGAAAAGGATTAATGACAAACATCTTTTTTAATAGGATCTTGGTAATAATAAACATCTTTGCAAGAAATATTCTAAAATCGTAAAACATCAAATTATTATTTATTTATTTATTTATTACTTAAAAAAATTTCGCTGCGTAGTTTGTAATGCAATCAGTGTTATTCCTTATTTCCGAATTCCTTGTCTTCTTTTTTCTATAATGCCGAACTATTGCAATATTCAATTATAAAACATTTTAATAATTTGCATTTTAATATTCAAAATACGTCACTACTCCAAATGTAAAACAAGATATTAATTATTAGATGCAAGACTAAAATGCATTTTATTTAATTATCACTTGTGTTATATGACAACGTTCTTTGTAAAAGTGCTGATATTCGCGATTTATATGTCTTTAAATGATATTTTTAACGGAATGAAAGTTTTTTAATTTTTAACTGTAATTTGCTCATTTTTTTTTTCTACTTCGATATTCTTCAAACACTGCATCCAAAAGGTTAATTAATTGGTGAAAATCAAAATGAAATTAATTAAATTGTATTGTAGCCATCACACGTAACTTGTATGATAAATATACACAAAAACAGCAAATTTCTATTGAAACTCTTCTGCTGAATACAATGAAATTGAAAAGGAAAAATAGAAAAAGGGGGGAGGGACGTGAAGAAAAAGTTGAAAGTAATATTGCTGATGTTATAAATGAGACAAATAATCTCAGTGAAAAGGTGGAAGATTTTGACCCTCCTTTATTTATTCTTTAATAACGGATATACTAAAATCCCCTACTTTTTATCATATTTGCTTACATTAAGTATAAAGCTTCGCAGTCTAGTAGCTTTAAAAAGAAAAATTTCTGATAAGTGAATTGAAAAATAATCAAGTATATCATTATTAACAAACGTTATAATATTTACTTCATTTCAAACATTTTTCTTTTCCTCTTTCCTTTTACATAAAATAATATGAGATAAATATTGTGTCAGCATATGAATGACGAATAGTGTTTTTAGATGTTACAAATTACAACGTTTTGAAGAAGTAGCGTTTATAAAGCTTTTAGAATAAAGCGTTTATAAAGCTTTTTTTTTTTTTTTTTTTTTTTTCTAATAAAGCTTTTAGAAATAGTAAAAGCATTGTCAGCTTAAATTTTAATTCTTTGACTCAATATTCAAATTAATGAAGTAGTGCAAAATACTGATTTAAATTAGATAAAAATGCCTTCGTAATTATTTTAAAGATACATACGTATACATAGATATATACATATAAAGATTTAAGCATCATTAAATTAAAAATACATTAAAATAGTGAATATAATTATTAATGAAATTGTTCATTTGTAGAACTTTTATCAGTTAATTGGGACTAGTTTCGATATAATTTTTCTTATTACAATAATTCTGTTGAAAACTTGTTATGGGTTACTCTCTCAGTTTGGAGTCCGCATGACACGTGGATAAATCTTATATATTATATTATTTTATCTATTATTATTATTATTATTAATATTTGTCTTGATTCATTGTTGGGTTGTGTTAATAATTTATTTCATTCCTATTTAAATTTGGGTTTTCTCGCAAGATAAAAGCATGAACTGTATTTTTTGACTTTACAGTTTTCCGAAATCTTTCGATCTCTCTGCTCGTGGAAGTACATGTTCCCTGAAGATTGAATATTTCTATTTTTGAGCATTTCCTATTCCAGTTATCTTTTTTTTTTTTTTTCATATTTTTTTTTTTTAATTATTGGTTTACGTATGATAAATCACACCTTGGTCTTAGTGTTATGGTCCTAAATATTAATATTAGCGTAAGTAATTTAAAATGAATTTATCTATTAATTGGTACTGTAAATGAAGCATAGAAATAATATGTGCTAAAATTTAAATTGAATTATAGTCACTTTTATGCGTATGTTGTTGGTATTATCATGTATCTATTAATTGCTAAATTGTTCAAATATGCTGCTAATATGCTGCTTATGCTCAAATATTTAAATGTATTTTCTTTATTATACAGCTGAACCTCGTTAGCGTGAATCTCAATGAGTATAAAAAATTTGTTCATGCTATCAGTAACTAATCTTCATATAACTAAACTAACCTTCATTTTGACGGGGATTGTGGAAACAGTTCATGTTAAAAGTAATTCACGTTAACAGTGCTCACGTTAACGAGGTTCGACTGTATATTTAATTTTACATGAAATTTCTCTTCAACACACAATCTAGTGTTCGTTATTATTGAAAAAAAAAAAAAAAAAAACGTAATGTATATTAAAAGTTATTTTTATATTGGGAAAAATGCAGCTCAACTTGGTGTGGACTTGATATTTTAAATTACTTAGGTCAAGTAGTTCTATGGCACATGTTTTGATTTACGTACTTGGTTCTGGTGAAAGTTTGTGTGTTGAGATTTCAGGGTGTAATCTGTCTTATTTCCATTTTTTTGATTCATGATAATATTTCGGATGCAGGGTTGGGTTACCTTTTGGTATTTAGCGTAATATTGCTTACCAAACACAGAAAACTTGCATTTCTCTGCTCGATGCTTTAGGGGTAACTCCTGAAGACGTCCTATGGCATTTTGAGCTTTTTTATTTATTATTCTATTCATTTTTTGTGATTTGGTCCAAACATTTAGCTAATCTCAACTTTTATGGTTCATTTTGTTAATGTAAGCTCGATTTGTAACATTTTTAATACAATCCATTCTTAGTCCCTTCTTTTCTACTATATTACCTTAAAAGATCTTTCTTTTATATGTTTTCAACATTTTTGTAATCTAAAAAATATTAAAATTTAGTTAGTAATTTTATTAAATTTCTAATAAATTTAAATTATTAAAAATATTTTTAAAAAAATTAAAATTATTAAACCTATTCAAGTTAACTAGTTTCTCAATTGGCCTTTATGGTGAATTATTCAACTGTTTGGTTTTCGTTCTCATTCTTATCTTTTTTATCAAATAAATTATATAATATATATATATATATACATCAGCTGATTAAATTTTATTTGCGTTTAATGTTTTATTATAATCATTGAAAAACAGCGTTAAAAAATTGTTTTAGAAAATTTTAAATTGAGAAAGAAAATTGAGGTTATTTTCTCCCCCCCCCCCCCCCCCCTCCGGGATTGCAGCATTATGAAAAAAGAAATTTTCTTCAATATCGCAATTTAGACATCACATAGTTTTTGAATTTATTATAGCTTAATTTATAGATTAGTTTTGATTTCATTAGTGCTTTTGACGATTTTTCATCTTTATTGATCTTTAACAAAATGCAATAAACATGCTGTTTGTAGAAAATAATTATACGTTGTCTGGATAATTTTATTGATTGTATATTTCATAACAAATTAAAATGTTATTCCTTATCTAATCATGTACACCGTTAATTGTTTTGCCGAATTTCTTTTATTTAATTGCAATCATTATTGTGAAAAGAAGCTACATCATCACGTTGGTGAATCTGAATTGAAGTTACCATGGTTACGAGAACCAACCCTTTGCCCCTCCGTGTTTGTTTGTCCGGCCTTGTTTACTTTGGAGAGTTGGCAATGGGGAGAAGCATCAGTATCCATGGTAACCACGTCCAGTCGCCCTACCTTTCAGCATTTGTTTTCTTAACTTCATTTCTTCTTGAATTGTTTTTCAACTGAGAAAAGTGCGAGGTTTTGAAAAGAGACGTACAGAAGTAAAGATACATAGAAAAAGAAATGGAAGATTCTTTTAATTTTTCTTTTCAAAGAAAAGAAGGAGATATAACGAGAAAAATTAAGTGTATATTTCTAATTATCTTAATTTTGTAAACTTAATAACGTCCTTTTTATAAACAACGTTCTTTTCTTTGAGCAGACGATTAGAGTATGTTTACCCTATGTAAAAATAATACAAATTGTAGCTGGTCTAATGGTGGCTGAAATTTTTAATTTTGTTACGAAAACAGTTTTTTCTTTTTTTTTTTTTTTTTTGGCAAGTTTGAAAATGTTTTCTTTTGTATTCGTATTAAATTTTGGCCAGTTAACGTATATGATCTCCATACAACCCAAAAATCAAGATTATTCCCGGGTAATAAAAAATCAATTCATGCTAAAGATTTTTTTTTTTTTTTTTTTTTTTTGTAGTGGATTAAAGCTGACGCTATTTTTGAATATAAAATTAGGTACTCGTAGATTTATTATGATTTTTCATCAATTGTATAAATATTTAAAGGATTCTAAATTTCTAAATTGTTATAGACCAATTGAACTGTAAATAAGAATTCAAAAATGTCATAAAATTTTAATATTCAGTTAAAATATTTTAAGTTATTATTATCATTATTATTATTATTATTAATTTTTTTAAGTACTTTGTTGTGCATGTTCATCATTTATTTTCTTCTAAAATGATTTTGTAAAGTTTTTGTAAATATTTCAGTCAAGCTTCTGATTTATTATTTATTCTATATATTTTAAAATGAGAATGTCATTCTTATTGTGAAAGAGATAATATTTAATATTTATTTATTCATTTGTTAGTAACAAGGAAATAGTTTTTTTTTTTTTTTTTTTTTTTTTTTATTTATTTATTTATAATTATTACTGTTGTTGTCGTTTTATTACTTTATTAAATTTTAGTACAAAAGAGTTGAAAATAATGTCTCTGAATAAAAAATACTCTGCAGGTAACGATATAACTATAAACATTAACGTTAATTTCGAAACATTATTAATATCTAACGACAATCATATGGACTAAAATACTCAGATGTAAATTCTACTCTGAACATAGAAAGTAAAAGAAAGCAAAAAATTACTGATTTATATATGACATATTATATGTTGATTTTTTTTTTTTTTTTTTTTACAAATTACTCTAAATGATTCAATAATATAAAGAGACACAGAAATATTATATCAATCATTCATCTGAGAAAAATGTTCACAATCTAAAAATTTTTTTTCATTCTCGCTTTATTTCGTTTAATGTGAAATTCTCGCATTGATTGCAAATGATAATCGTAATATTCATAAGTAAGATTGTAGTAAATGCTACAATAATGTAAAATTGATTTATATGTTTATGTGTGTGCGTATGTTTTATATATGTGAATATTCTTACGAATTTTTTCCTTAGTTAATTTAAATAAATAAATAAATGTAAAATTTTTGAATTTTCGTGGAAAACTGCAAGAGGTGTACTTCTCACCAATACATTATACAGCAATCTATTTAATTATTTAATAATTTACATAAAAAGTAATGGGCTAGAACCGGTGTTTTCTATCAACGCATTTTCCCTAAAAGTACGGAATTATACTTGCCCTTACCGGTAAGGGATATTATAATTATGAATTCAATATCAGTTTCTGCTTTATAGAGAATTAAATCTGATACGATGAGAAAAACTCAAATATTATTTACTAAAAAAATCAGATTATTTTCGGTACAGAAAATTATCTTCATTCATAAGGGCAAGTTCCGTAATCTTAAGGGCAACTCATTAGTTTTATTAATGTTTTTAAAAAACTCCATTTATATTTTTATTAGATATAAAGAATATACTTTTAACTTTTGAATTGGACCATTCCGTTAGATGTCATATCCATCACAGTAATAATAATAATAATAATTTTAGAATATTAAAAAGTGGAATATTTTGCTATTGCTTTAAAATATAACGTAGAGCCTTAGGTAGTATATTAAAGCAACAGCAAAATAATTCTACACTTTAAGTTTACATATATATATATTTATTTTTGATACGGATGTGAAATTATATAGAAGGGACCAATTAAAATAAAATTAATAAATAAAACTGTCAAACAATTTTCGGAATATATCATACCATAACAATGACAAAATACATTTTTCACTTTTTTTTTTTTTTTTATAAATATATTTTTTCAGTAAATAATTTTATATTATAAGTAATGTTTATTGAAGAATATATGTATTTAAGAATAAAAAAAAATGGCAAATGCTTTTTATTAGAAAAAGTACGATATGCAGGAGTTTTTATTGGATACCATATATAGATTTTTTAAAACTTCAATTCCCGGACATTTTGCAGTGAAAAATTTTACAAAAAAAGGAATTATAAAAAGAAAGTTGCATGAAAATATTTTTATTTACAAAAATAGTTTATCGTACTGTCTATAGAATAAGAAGAACTTTTAAATGTTACATTTAAAGGGAAAAAAGTGTGTGTGTGGGGGGGGGGAATAAAATTTAATAATAAATGTCTATCCAATGATAAAGTGAACTTACCTTCTGCACAACTCTACCCTAATTCATTACGCATGACAATCAAAAGGAGAAAGTTGTAGTAAGATTAATTTGAATAAAATGAAATAATTATGTTTAAACTGAGATTAAAAATCAAAGGTTTTTATTATTTTTTTTTCTTTTTAATACTAAAATTCAAATAATTAAATTTTAATTATTAAAGATTATTATTATTTTTGTTAATTGACATAATTTGAAAAAATGTGCTGCCTTCTATATAGCAAAAATATAATATTAGAATTGTATTTGTAAAGTTGTGAAACAAATCTAGAGCAAAAAAGAAAATAAAAAGAGGGGGTACTTTCTAGGCTTCTGTAAATTCATAGCAATTTTTGTTTACCTTTTGCAAACAATCTGTTTAAATGTTTGATTCCTATACTTCTGCATGTCTATTTTTTAAATCAAATGTTTGTTTTTATAATGCTTGCTTATATACCTCCAAAAATAATCTTTAAACTATCAACCCGTTTTCATATGTTCAGCCATGTATACAAACACGTTTAGAATGCTTTAGAAAACTTATTTATTTATCTTTCTGCCTGAACACATAAAAGTCAGTAGAAAGGTAAACAAACTGTCGTCCCTTTCAACACTGGACATCCACTTTATCCTATTCAAAAGTCCATGTAGTTAACGCTTAATAAGGTTGGCTTCGGCATTGAGAAATAAGATTTTCCCAACGCGGTAAACTGTCGCCCTCTAAAGAAGACGGAGCAGAAGAAGGGATGTGCTTCCTCGCCGTTGCCATGACGACTGATTTCTCCCCGAACCGCTTGTTTATTCGCGCCAATTGAGTTTGACTTTGACGCCGCTAAATCTTGGAGCTCCTTTAGACTAATTTTTGCTCAAAGCGCTTTACACTATACACGAGAGTGACGGTGAAGAATGACACCTTGATTATAACCGTTCAGGGAAGAGTTTTTTCTTGTAAAGTGTTATTGGTGAATGATTTACAGTCATGTTGATACAGGTAAATATGTATATATATATATATATAGAATAAAATAGATTTTTTTTTTTTTTTACTGTATTGTTATTTAGCATCATTAGAAATTTCTGTAAAAAAAATGTGAAAAAAAAAGTTATTATTTATTTATTCAATAGTTTATTAGATTCCGGGTAATTTAAAATGGTTGCCTTGAGTACACATATGAGTACTGTTGCTGGTCGATTGTTGGTTGTAGGGTTTAAGGCCGATTAACTATACTATGGTCCTAGGCCTATAGGTGGAAGGACCTCCTTTTGAGTCTTTCTAAGGGGTCCTAGCCCGTATTTACGCGAATTTTGTAGAAAACCGCTGGAAACTCCGAACGGCTAGATAGATGAGCGCGACCTGGGATCAAGCCCGGTACTTCCCATCAACCAGATTCAAGCGCAAAACCGCTCAGTCGCTGGTTAACCCAGTACTGTTGCAGTAAACTATGATAGAATAATAATAATAATAATAATAATAAGAAGAAGAAGAATGCGAAAAGATTTTCAAGCTTTTATTTGCATTCTTTGTAAATGTTATGCAGAATGAGAATCCTTGGTCAGAAAGACAAACCACCGATGACTAAAAAAGTACTTTTGGCGAAACATTATACTGCAAAAAATAATGAGATTAAAATTGCGCGATGTCTAAAACAATTTTACATCTGATGAACAATTTTCTACAAGAAATGAGAAAGAGAAAATATTTGGTATTTAAAAGTTTGAGAGGGGCAGTAATTCCCCCCCCCCCACACACACACACCACCCCACACTCATACACACACACGCACACGCACACAAAACTGTCAATTAGCGACAGTTAAATTATTTCAGAATGTCTGGCGAGAGATAGATTACCATTTTAATATTCTCCATGTAATCTAAAGAAATCACGTAGAAATGTATAAAATACAGAAAAAAAAATTTAATATATTTCTCACATTGTGTTTAATAATAACTTTTACAGTTATTTAAAAATAAATTAAATGCCATGTGTAACGAGGACAATCATTTTTAGTTACACAGTACAGCAAAATTTTATGAAAAATAATATTTATTACTATTTTTTATTTCTTTTGTAAATAATTCTAGCAATAAAAACTTTTTTTTTAATCATTTTCCAGTTAAAATGAATTGCGAATAAAATAAAATTTATGTAGTATATTTTTTGGAAAATTATTATTTATTTTCGAAATTTTTGTAAGGACTTTTTTTTAATAAACAACCAAAAATAAAATATTTTGGGTCAAATTGAAATTGTAGTCAGTAATATTACATGTATTGCTAAATGAAAAACTACCTTCAGAAAAGTTTGCTTAGATTTTTTTTTTTCCTGCTATCTTCAATGAAATAAATTAACTTTATTGCAAAAGATAAAGATGCACAAAGAAAAATGTAGAAATAATGTTACATCGAAATGTGTATTGTTCCCTCAAAATTAGAGAATTAAAATGAAATACGTTGATTTAAATTATTAGAAATATTTATAAAATATTGCAGAATTATTTATAAAAATTTAATTAAATTAAAAAACAAATTTCATGGTGAATAATCGTTTAATACTTTAAAAGTTACAAAGAAAATAAAGCCACATAAATAACTAGAAATCTGTAAAAACTATACTAGTATCTTGAAAAAAAAAAAAAAAAATCTTTGTTATATTTTAAATAATTTTCTATACATTTTTGGCAAACTCATTTTTATCTTCCCTCAAGAATGTTGATAATGAGCAATACTTTGAATAAAAAGCGTAATTTTTTCATGTTAGGAAATTTTATGTAGAACAGTTTCCATTATTTGTATACTTTGTATGACTATAAAATTATAAAACATATTTTATTAGTCAATGGTCTGCGGTAAACAGATGGATAAAGCGTTGAGCTTGAAATTGGAAGGTTACAGGTTCGATACTCAAGCCGACCAAAAACCGTCGTATACACTAATGGTGGCTGGGGTACGTAAAATCTGTCGTGGCCGCAATGCCCTACATGTACCCATCCAAATTATACCACTGGAGGTCACCAAAGCGAGGGAACTATCCTCTCCGTGAAGTATCAAAATTGTGTCTTCGGACCATCCTTAGGAGTTAGTCCCAGGCCGTCGCCAATTGTCCATTTGCGCTGCACTAATGCGACGTTAAACCCAATCAACCTTATTATTCAAATAGAGAAAAATTTTTTAACCCCAGGTTGTCTACCGACCAACCTTTTCTTCGTGACTCTTCGACCACTATATTCATCTAATAATTTTTCCCTTAATTAATCGTGAAGACGTACTACAGAAGTTTACTGTATGAATATATTTGTGGAAGAATCACCGAAAATATCGAGTTGGTAGACTAACTTTAAAATACAACAAATTAGTATCTCCGCTTGATATAAAATTAATGAAGTAGCAATTTTTTTTTTTTTTTTTATGTTTCACTAAAAATTATGATTTAATCTTCCTTTCATCTGCAAATTAATTGGAAACATTTATCTAAAAAAAAAAAAAAGAAAAAAAGAAAAATGCTTTAATAATAAATATATATATATATTATAAATTATTAAAAATAAAATTCAACTTTTTACTAGAAAAATGGAGTCTACTTAGGCTAATTTTACTTCAAACAATATGTTTAGAAATTTAGTGTTAAGTTTCACCAATTTAGTATTACTTACTACTATAATAGCTTAACTTAAATCGTGAAATTTTGCGCCACATTTATTAAATGTTTGGTTGCTGTTAACTTGACGTACATTAGCACGATGTTTTTGTTGAATTTTTATACTTTAACAGTGTACTGTGATTTTTTTCGATCTTGTATTCTATTCTAGAAACTTTTTGTGTATTGAAAGGGATTCCCCCCCCCCCCCTTCAAAAGGTAGAGTTTTCATTGCTTTTTTATTTTATTGCATATTTAATTCATTGCTTCAGTTGAATCTATTTGAGTTCATTTTAATGGAAATACTTTAACTTTTCCCTATTACTTCACTATTTTTATGTATATGAAGATTATTGTGGAAATGTAATCATATACTCCATCTTTACATAAACTACTACATTATTTTTCAAGACCACTTTTTCGTTACACTGACTGCTCAATACAACAGAAAAATACTACGGGGTATTCAGTACTTTCAAAAATATAAACATTCCTAACTATCAAATTTTATAATAATTTCTGTAGTTTTACGGGAATTAGCTCTTTGAAAATTGTAAGTCAAATTTACACATAAATGCATACAGAGGATCCCCCCTCCTTCTTTTTATTGAAAGAGGTAAAATAATGCGTACAATTATTAATACTTTGTGTTGATAAGAGGCAATTATTAATGTGCGGTAGTATGATGAATATGAGATATCGCACAGAAATTAGTTAATTGAACAAAAATATCTCTGAAAATTCTTTTTGAAAAAATCAAAATTTTCAGAGTTGACACAAGAAAAAACGCCATAATAACATGTTTCATCACATTTTTCCTAAAATTGATTTTGGCAGGAAGATATTTCTTAAAAATTTTTTAAAAATAATTTTGGCTTTTAATGTGGTGAAACGGACAAAAAAGGAAACATTCAAAAATAATTATACTAGTTTTCACAGTTAAGATAAGAAATTTAAAAAGTGACTGTGATAAGATCACATTTAAAACTTATAAGCATGCTGAAAAGTGTTTTCAAGATGCTTAACTTTATATTAATCAATATCGAAAAAAATTTATATTCTTTCCTTAAGAGCAGACAATGCCTAATCTCACCGACATTCAAGGCGTATGTTATTCTATGGGAAAATAGATTGCCACAATTACTCATTACCTAAAGGTTTTTTTTTTTTTTTTTTTTCTTTAATTCCATTTCATATTCAGAAAATTCACAATCGTAAAATTAATACTTGTTTTCCGAAAATAAATAAATAAATAAAAATGACGTTTCACATTTTTAATGTTTTATTTTTTAGATAAAAAATGTGAAAAATACGCTTAATTATTTTTTAATACTCAAAAATAAAATATTGAAAATTAAACAAAAAAAAAAAAAAAAAAAAAAACTGAGTACTCATTCAACGGTTGTGAATTTTCGGGATGTGAAGACTGAATTAAAAGAAAAAATACATTACGTAATGAGTGATTGTGGAAACAAATTTTCCCATGGAATAACATGGGCCTCGGCTGTCGTCGAAATTAGGCATTGTCTACTCATAAACCCTTAAAATCGATTTCGCAGAGGGAAAGTATTTCAAAATAGTTCGCATATTTTTTTAATTACTTTGGATTAATTTTCATTTAATATGTTATTTATGTTTTATATCTTTGATTTTTTTCCTTGTTATATGTAGTTTTCAATTCTTGTATATATATGCGCACGTGTGTGTGTGTGCATAATGTATAAATGTAAATGTAAAACGCAATAAATTTTAGTACATAAGAGATACGTTAATGCCAATTTCATATATGCGTGTGTGTCTTTTTTTTTTTTCACTTTAACTAACTGAACAGAAATAAAATTAAATAATAATAAAAAAAAAAAAAAAAATAGAGAGAGAGAGAGAGAGAAAGGGATAGAAAAAGAAAGTATTTAAAAGAAAAAGAAATAGATGAAAGAAAAAAAAAAAGGGAAAGAAAAAAACACCATTGTGGCTATGTAATCATTATTTTGCAAAACTTAAACTAATTTATTTTTCCTTTATTCCATTTTGTTTTGCACCAAGATGCCTTATAATTTGTATATTGTCTAATTATGATCAATTACAAAACATATTCGCCATAAAAACATAAAGTATAAAATAACAAAATTGAATCAGAATATGTATGAGTGTGTGTGTGTGTGCGTGTGTGCAGTGTATGAATTTGTTATTTATATATATCCTATGTTTTTTGTACTATTTAATGTAGTTTTATATTAATATTTGATGAGTAATAAACAGAATGCTCACCTAATCAAGCTTTTACAGATTATTTTGCTTTAAGATCTTTCGCACCATTAATCACGTGGTTTTATGTTACAAACATAATTTATTAATGGGACATGAATATATATTGCTTAAATGTACGGTGTGTTTTGTGCGTTCTTTTTTGAAATGTGTATGTGTGAAGAAAAAAATTATTTCCTGTTATATTTTTGCTATAACTATTATTATTATGTGTATTGCGGTTAAACTATATTTGAGGGTGCCCCTTGATTCTCGCCAAGTTGTGATCGCGGTAAATATATTAAGGTTAGCCTATTTATATGTATAGGTTATATGTATATAGTTATATGCATATAGTGTATATGTATAGGTTATATGTATATAGTGTTATAGGTTATTAACAAAAATGTGCCAAACAATTTCGCCAAGGGGGCACCCTCAAATATATTTTTACCGTGTATTGCTTATTATACAGACAATGAAATAGAGTTTCAAGAAAAGTTCGCATTTTATGAATCAAATTTATACATTTCTATATCCGAAATTTCTAATACTGTGCATTATTATACATTATTTTCAGTAAAAAATAAATAAATAAAAGTGTAAATTTTTGTTATTGAAAATTAGTATTCTCAGGGTAAAAATCGAAAGCAAACTTGCATAAATTTCTATGAAAATAGAATCATAGTGTCCCCCTCCCCCCTCAGTTATTTGCATAGTTTGAATAAAAAGCCCTGTTTATTAAAAATATTATTAGGTGTTTCTACAACTAAAAACATACTAACTAAATGTTATACCTTAAATTCTAATTATTATACGATCGTACTATTTAGTAATCATTTCACAATTAACAGTGAATAAATATAATAAAAAATAAGTTAGAAATAAACAATTTCTTTCTTATATTATCAATTTATACTATCAATTTCTTTCTTGCAATATTTCTTATATTAATAAATAACTCTTTTAATATTTCTCTTTTAAAATAAACTAATATGAGAATAGTCATTGTACTCCTTTGTATCAAGTTTGCGTTTATTTTTATTTTTATTTATTTTATTTTTTTTTTCTAATGAAGTGTTTTAACAAATAAATTAACGTTTCTTTAAAATTAAATTAATTTACTTCTCAGAAACAAATTAATTAAGAATTAAAAACCATTTACGTTTAAAAATGAATTAATTTACTTTAAAAAATAATAATTTATAGCACTTTAGGTCATTCGGAATTCTCTTACTTTTCAATTCTTAACAAGTAATCCTGCTTTTAAAAAAAAGACCGAAGAGAGTATCATTAATAAATAAAATAAAATAAAATAAAATTTTCTATAGTGAGTAAAATTAGCTGTAGCATCTGTTCCTTTCTTTTTTTTAATCGTACATTTATCGACCATTTATCTGGAGAAGGGGCTTTCTACACACGAGACGTGACCAGTGCACTTGAAAAGCAACCAAACAAAAGCTTAATCTGCGTTGCCATGGCGACCCATCTCCACTAAGACTGCTTGTTTACCTGCGCTCTGTGTTTGTGTTTACTCCTTCTACCTCCCCTCTTCCTCCCGCTCTCATCCAGACTTCTGCACCGACTTGGCGCGTTCTCTTGTTTTTCTTTTCCAAGAGGTAGAAAGTTTGAAAGCTTTCTGCTCTTCTTTGTTTCACACTTTATTGCGTTACGCTATCAAAATTTTATGAGTTTATGAAGAGTGGTTTACGTTCTCTAAAGAAGTGGGCCAAAAATAAAATTTTAATATTGTTTTATTCAATCCTTCTCTCAAAATAATTCTCTTATATTGTATCTTTAAATATACTGGCTGGCACACTTCTTTATTCGAACAAATTGGTTTCATTTAGTAGATTTAACGTAGTTTTGTATCCTGTCAACTATAGTCTACTGAAATAGAGGATGTATAGTTTCTGAAATTGTGTTGTTCTAATAATGTGTTAACTTTATGAAATTTCAGTTTTGAGAAATAATAATTTAATGCAGGGTGATTATAATTAAAGTTACGAATTCAAAACGCTACAATTTCAAAAATACCCATCACAGCGATTGGATATTTTACCAGAACAATCGTGAGGCAATGAAATTTTGTTTGGCAAAAGAAAAAAAAAAAAGTTCCAAAATGTGCCGTTAATTATCCGTAAAGTATTTGTTTCATGAAGCTCTTCTTTTTCTCTTTTCATTTTCACTATGACTATTTTCGCTGTAAACATGTATTCTTGTCTTTTTGTTAAAAAAAAAAAAAAAAATTGTAGTAATCCCTTGATGTCCCATTGTGTTGCTAACAACCTTCCTGTGTTTAATGAGTCCATTTAGGCGTTTCCTCTGACATTACACTGACAGCGCCATCTGTAGGAACATGTTGGAACTAATTTTTTTTCTCCTCAAAACAAAATTTCATTACCTCGTGATTGTTGTGGTAAAATATCAAATCGCTCTGATGGATAGTTTTAAAATTATAGCGCTTTGAAACCCTAACTTTTATAATCACCCTGTATATATGATGTAAAAATGTACTTTGTATCAACTATGATATCGTAAAATCAATACCGTTATGATAAATAAATATATTTGAGTGCATTGACAATATAACACAAAGTGTTATCGTTGCACTAGAAGATGGAATAGAACAAATTGGTCTTAAAATTGTTGATCAATATCTGCAATTTTTCCATAAATATATATTTGATTCGTATCTTACTTTAAGAAAACATGATCTGAAGCCTATTCCTATATTTGGTTTAAGCTAAGTGAATCTGCATTTAATATTATTATTATTATTATTATTATATATTATATGATCTACTTCAGAATATATTCATATTGTAATAAGGTAAATCTGAAAGCATGTTAAATAATCTAGATTGTAAAATGAAATATTTATACCTAAATAAATAACGTAAAGAAAAAAAAAATTAATTCCATTTTGGACTGAATTGTGTAAAAGATATATACTGTTTTTCTCATCTAGGATGATCTAACATTGAATGACATTATTTCCATGAAAAAATCATGCAAACATGTTTTGTCACACTAGTATTGAAATGTCTTTGATATGTATAATTTTAGTTACGGAATTTTTTTAATTTTAATTCAATCTCATTACTTCAAATTTGTAGAGTTGTTTTAGTTTAAAATTAATATAAGGTCTATGCACACAGACTTTTGATATAGTAAAAGCTTTCGGGAATTTGGGACTTTTTCAATTTTTAAAATAGCTCAATTCGTTGCAGAGTAGAAAAGCTTACCGTACGCATCCAACTCGCACTTAAACTTTTAATACTCCAACAAAACCTTAAAAAAAAAAAAAAAAAAAAAAATCAGGATATTATATTAAATTTTAAGTAAATAAAAATAAATAAATAAATACACAAAAATTTATATTGCATTTAAGGAGCTTAGGACAATTGTAAACGCTCTAGTTACACTTGCCCGACATACAAAATTCTTGGAGTAAGTGTAACCACCAGTGACTAACGAATAAGCTTAAAAAGTAGAACAAATTTGAAGTTATATTCAAAATCTATATTAAAAAGAAAAAAAAAAGAGAAAGAAAATCAGTATATAATTTTTAAGTAAGTAAATAAAAATAATAAATAAATAAATGCACAAAATTAAGTAATGCAATTGAGGAACTTGTGACAAGAACCAACACCCTTGTTACACTTGCCCAATACACAAAATTCTTGGAGTAAGTGTAACCACCAGTGACTAACCAATAAACTTAAAAAGTAGAACAAATCTGAAGTTATATTGAAAATCTACGAACAAAATTTTATTTCCTTACTGAAAACTGCAAAGTTTACTTTTCAAATGCAGCAATAGTATATCTTCGAATTTTAAGAGAAACATCCTCTTGGAAAGAGAAGAGTAAGCATTTTTTTTTAACTTATAAAATTATCACTGTGTCACACTTGATTTGATTTCCTAAGCCTAAATTTAACAAAGAAACGTTCAAACAAACATACGTATATGACAACTATTTGATGCAAATTCAGCTTTATCAATTGAAATGTAAGCCGAGGTTAAACTTACATTCAGGTTATACTTAAATTGAGATTATATTTACCCCACTTCGCCATATTTTATGGTTATTTATATATTTTAGGAATATTACTGGTGAAAATTAAGACGCTAATTGCTCAAAATTTTCCAAAAGCATTCTGGATTTTTTTTTTTTTCTTTCTTTCTGCCAGGGTGCATTATTCAGTGTCCATAATAGTTATTATTTATCGGTAAGTTTGTTGTACGGAATTTTAAATCCTGACTTGAGAATTCCAATATTTAAATGTGACTACTGAAAGATTTTTTTTACTTTGTATTCCCCCGCTCATCCTTTTTTTTTTTTTTTTTTTTTTTTTTTTTTGTCTTTTTATTATATTTTTGTCCTTTAAAAGACAAAATAAGTACTTGTTATGCAACTTATTCAACTATTTTATTTTTTAAAAATTATATTTTATTTGTTTGTGATTCAATAAGGAGAGACTTTAACCCGGTTTTATATTGTTATAAACAGTTTAATTTATTTTCAAAGCTTCTAAACAAAAAATAAATCGTCTGAAATTCTCTAAGCATCCGGAAGGCTAGCCTTCAAAGCACCTAAATCCTTCTGATAACCTAACAACCCTAAATGGTCTTCAAACAATCTCTTTTGAGATCGTCTCAAATCCTTTTTTCGTCCTTTATAATATCAGAGCCGCTCTCTCTAAACATGAAGAATGACCACAACACTCACACACAAAGCAACAAAACAAAAGGTTTATTCGGTTGCTATGGTTACTGATCCAGCTTGTTTATCCGCGCCACTGGTGTTTACTCTGAACACCACTGGTTTTCCACTACTGCCTACTTTAGACTTAGCGCTGCTTCCGAGAGAGATAGTTGCGGGATTTATTTTTAACGAGGAGTTTTTAGAGTGGAAGAAAATATTTTGCTAGGTAATCCTTTATGCCTAACCCCGGGACAAAAAAAAGCCGGATAAGGAATTCTACTAACCGCTTGGTTCTGCAGTAAAGAGATGCTAGTAGATTTAGTGGTCAATGTAACTGTTTTAAAGGTCAGAATTTCTTTAATACATAGTGCTCTTAGAAAATGTCTGTCTATATTTAGATGACTTAGATAGCCCGTAAATTCTATAGAATTATGTCTGTATGGATTCTGCTTTTTAAATGATAATATAGTTGGATTAAAATATGATATTTTTATTCATTGTTTTTATATTAAAATTAGTAAGTGTCACTGAAACAAACATTCTTAGAATTAATTTTCTTTTCTTTCATCTTTCTTTCTTTTTTTTAACTACATTTTATTGAAAGAAAATGAAAAAAAAATTAGCTTACTTTTATATTTTTAATGAAATTACTGTTAAAATTAGCGTATTTCGATTAAAAGAAAAGAAAATTTTTCCAAAATTAATTAATAGTTAATCACTGTGAAAACAAATCACTCTATATGTTAACTTAGCTAAATATAGCAAAAGGTAACGAATTTTCCATAGTATTAGCATTATGTTTTTCATATTTAGACATCCTTATTCCATTATGGTTAAAATAGTAGTCAAATATACAGAGGCTTATTTTGATCTCGCTTTAATTGATTAAATATCTATCTTAACCATAAGTAACAAAATAGAAAGATGAGGAAAAAAGAAAGAAGGGTACAAAATTTTGTAAAACTGTCAAAAATTTTCAAGCCGTTTAAATTCAAAAATTGATATGTTAATACGACCCTCATACAAGAATTTGAATGAGTAACATGTGTCCTTTTCTTCTATGCGCTTATTAGATGATGTACAAAGATTAAAAATTGCACCATAAACGATTCTAGAGTTATATTCAAACAAAAATGTTGAGGAATTAATTACAAATTAAAATGTAAATTTTTTTTATTAATTTATGGTACCATTATTTTAAAAATAAAATAAAATGTTTATTATTATTATTTTTTTATTATTATTTATTAAGGAATATTATTTAATAATAATTGTTATTTTGATACTTAAAATATTTTATTGAAATATATTTATTTGTGTGTGTGTGTGTGTCATTTTAAATGCATATCTTTGTTATTTTTTCCACTTTCTAAAACAATCGTTTTTATGCAATAATCGTTAATTGCATAATTTGTTTAAAATGTTAATCTGTGGTGTTTATTTTAATAAAAGACATGGTCATTCAAGAAAAAATTAGCAAATTTACAAAATAAATCATATTAAAAAAAAAAAAAGTCAACGCAATGGCAGTATTTATTATTAACTAAAGGTAAAGTCTTGTAAAATTTATTTACATTTCAATGCAACTCATACAATTTCATAAATAATGACTTTATTTATTTATTTATTTTTGTTATGTGTTGTATTTTCAAGCATAAACTTAGATGAGTTATTCTTCATGACGTTTATTTATTTTTATATTAAATATGCACTTGTTTATTTATTTATACTAATAAAGTTTTTTTTTTATTTTACAGGTATGTAATGCTTTTCAACCCTAGAAAGTTAACCGTAAAAAGGAGTAAGATTTATTTATATATTTTTAAAGCATCATTCATATTTAATAAAAGTACGTTTTCCCTCTGTATCATAGACTTAACACCATGTTAAAACATGTTCGTCAACTTTAATCCATGTAGTTCTTACTTTTCTTTTTGGTATGTTTACATTCCTTGTTGTCTCATAAAAAAAAAATTAATTTTTAGCTTTATAAAAGTCTCCATTCGCAGCATAAGGAGAAAATCTTAAAAAAAAAAAAAAAAAAAAAGTGTTTTATTCAATTTTTTTTTTTTATGAACAACATCTTGATTTGGTCAATTTTTCTTTTCTGAGTCAAACGTTTAGCTTTATTAATGGACATATAGAGATTACATTCATGATAAGCGTAAAATACGTAGAAATTAGGGATTATTTATTTATTTATTTATTTTAATAATTAAGAGGGAAAAACATATTTTTATTTGAACTCCGTGTTGTATTATGTTTTACTCTCAAAATTTTCCGGAGGATTTTTATTTATTTATTTTCATCTTTCTAGATTATTAATAATTTTAATGCATTAAATTCCATAGATATCTCCTGGTCTATGAATAAACAACTAGAAACATTTACTATTTTATGAGTATGTACTGTTATTACAAATTCTCAATGTGTTAGCCTCCTAGTATTAAAAAAAAGTCAATTAAAGAAAGTTAGATTTGACGATATTCCAGTAGCATTATACCAGGACAATAATAAAGTGATGATAAATTAAAGTAAAATTATTGTTATAACGTAAACTTAATTTGTGCTAATAATTGGTAGACACGAGTCAACTCGAAAATAAATAAAAAAAATTTTGCAAATTCACATAACATTTCAGTTTTTTTTTTTTAAGTTTTATAAGGAAAGAGAATTATACAAAGCTGTCTTTAAAAGAGCTTACATCTGTCCCTCCATTTACACGATATTCTTTTTTCACGAGTCTCTCTTTGCATACTAGATTGTAACTCTATTTACGCGTACTTTTTACGTGCAATATCTATATACGTGATTTGAATTTATATGGCTGCCGTTGTAAAAAACACGTACCCCCTCATTTAAGCTATATTTTGTTTTACATTAGTCACTTTTTAGGCGGTAAATTATAATTGTGTTTATACTATTTTCATTCATTTAAAACGGATCTCCGTGGAACGGATATTCTGTGTAAATACAGAGATAGGCGTGTTTTATAAATTTATTATTTAATGCATATATGAGGTTTTTTTTTTTTTTTTTTTTTTTTTTTCTATCTTTAAAAGAATTTTCTCTATTTATTAATTCAATGTCGTAAATTACGATAATAAATTTTTAGTTACCATTAGTAATTTAATTTCATATCACCAATTTAAGAACTTCATATTTTCTTTCAATTAGTTACATGAAATGATTTAATAATATATATATTAAATAACAAACTGAGAGAACTAATTGTAACTAAACTCAACATGTATCAGCCTATTTTATAAAAATAAAACCATATTTTGTCATCGAGAAAGGAATGAAATCAAAAATCCGATTTACATACTTTTTTTTTAATCAAGTTATAAATAAACAAAATTAATTTGGTTTATAAAATGAACCGTTTTAATGTATACTTTATAGAAAACTTTTAAAAAGTGAAAAATTATAGACTACAAGCAATAAACTACTTTTTTTTTTTTTTTAATTTTTTGCTCTTTATTACGATGTTAGACAGAAAAATTGCTAATTTTTGTTTACGAATTATTTAGTGCATTTTATTCTAATCGCGCTTCTCCTTTCCCGTGATATGCTTCAGAATTTGTCCTCGACCTTCATACGAGTTTTGCTCCTTTACGCCTTCCCGAACAGCAAGCAGACAACGGCGCAATAAAAAACAGCAAGTTTGTATGTAAGAAAAATAATTCATCTCGAGGCGTCCCAAGGCCAACAGCGGCGCGCGAGAAGAAAACGACATGTCTTCACTTCTCGTAAACTGCTGCTCGCACTAAACATGTGTTCTTTTTGACTGGAATGGCTCTCCACGCGCCCTCTATCGGCAGACAGAAAAACGACTCTTGTCCCTGATCTTTAATACATTCGTGTTTTGCTGGAATAGGCTATGTATTTTTTTTTTTTTTTTTTTTTATTGTCTTAGTAGTTTTTAAATCGCCAAAAATAAATATATAAAATACATTATTTTGAGAAGGATACGTGTTTTACATACATTTTGCGATATTTCAAATATAGGGAAAAATCAAGTTTATATGTATTCCACACACTAATGTTCAATTTATCTTAGAAATAAAATATATAACTTATTATTATTATAAGTAGTAGTAGTAGCAGTAATAAAATTTATATATATATATTTGTATATTATAAATTGTATATTTATATCCATGAAAAAATAATGGTAGAAAGAAAAAAAAAAAAAGAAAAAAAATTAGTGATTATTTTTCATTGAATCAGTAAAAGTTTTAAAAACTAGTACAGAATAAATGAAAAAGAAGAAAAAAGAAAAGAAAAAAGGAAGAAAAAAAAAGAAAACATGTTTCTGAAGATTGTACTTTTTTTCATTATTAAAAAAAAAAAAAAAAAAAGAGGAAGGAAGAAAGAAAAAAGAAAAAAATCACAAGATAGAAACCTTGTCTTTCTAAACAGATATTTTTGAATTTTAGGAGTGGTGAGAAATAAATTGCACATTTATATCTATGAAAGTATAATAGTAGAAAAGAAATTTAGTGAATTTGTATAACTTTTCAAAATTTTTTTCATTGAATCAGTAAATTTTTAAAAATTAGTACACAGAATATAAGAGGGGGAATCTTAAAAAATTAAAAAAAAAAAAAAAAAAAAAAAAAAAAAAAAAAAAAAACCTTTCGAAAAGTATAATATCTTTCTTAATTATTTTTAAAAAATCAATTTTCTCCTTGCATTTCTTGACTTTAAGGAGGAGTGGTAAAAAATAAATCAGACTTTGGAAAAATGTTTTTCATTGAATCAATAAAAATTTCAAGAACTAGTATAGAATGTAAGAAAATGAATAAAAATTTTGTAAAGCATCATCAAGAGTACTAATATAACATTTTTCTAAAGGCTATACAGTACCGGCCGCTTATTAAAATCACATTCGTCCTCAGCCAAAGTGATTTTATTAAGCGGCTGATTTTTATATCCGGTGAACGTTCCTGCATACAAAGAAAAGTACTACTTACCTGAATATGGAAAGAAAGTATGAAAGGTAATGAATAATGGAATTAATAAACAATATTAATTAATTTTTGGAAGATACTTGATTAATTATTTCTTCAGCATAATAAATTAAACACATCCCAAGCTCCGATGCGCTTTTATTTGAGGAAAATCATCACTACTTTGCCAAAAGTCCACGCTTTTCTTTAAATTTATAATTCTTGCGTTTAAACTTCTTGCTTTTTAGTTATTTCAAAATATGGATTAGAAATTGTCTTTTAATAATTAAAAATTAAATATATATGTACATATATTTCTTGCGAATGAAATCAAATCTGTGATTTATTACCGCTCTTTGAAGAATTCGTTCTTTGTAACTCGTACTGAGACAAGTGATGGGGCGCGATTAATTTCTAACTATGCTGCAAGTGTAAACTTTTCGACGAAGAGAGAATAACTGGGAAATGCCCTGTATTATTTTATTTTTTCTTTTCTTTTCTTTCCTTTTTCTTTCTTTTTTTAAGAGTGTAAATAAAAAATTAGTTTAACGTGTATAAATGGCATTTTTGCCGCTGAAGACATATTTTTGAGTTTATTAACCGGAGATGCTGATTTTATTAAACGGCGGTTTCAAAATAGTTTGTATCGATTTGATTCCGGACCTGTCAATTTGATTATATTAAGCGGCTGATTTTATTAACCAATGAATTTATTAAGCGGCAATTACCGTAAATGTTTTTTCATCTCGTGCAACAAAACACATTTCACCTTTTCTTCCTAAATGTCTATACTTAAGTTTTGTTAGAGATTTTTAAAATTGACATTACTTTTATTGTTTCTAATTCATTTCTATAGATAAAATGATAACTGCAAAAAACTTAAAAAAAAAAAAAAAAATCTATACTATAAAATAGTTTATATGGATTTGATTCCGGACCTGGCAATTTGTTCATATTAAGCGGTTGATTTTATTAACTAATGAATTTATTAAACGGCAGTTGCTGTACATCTTTTTTTCATCTCGTGCAACAAAACACATTTCACCCTTTCTTCCTAAATGTCTATACTTAAGTTTTGTTAGAGATTTTTAAAATTGTCATTAGTTTTATTGCTTCTAATTCCTTTTTATAGGTAAAATGATAACTACCAAAAACTTTTTAAAAAAAGAAAAAAACTATACTAACAGGATTAAATTTATTGCAAATTAGTTGGAAGATTTGCCAGGTGAGAAAGTACTATTGCTACTACTAGTAATAATAATAATAATAATAATAATAATTATTATTATTATTATTATTATTATTATTATTATTATAACGACAACTATACCACAGCTAGCACAACATTTCTATGGAACTGTGAAATTTCCATATTCCATTTCTACTTTCCATACTACAATACACGCATACATGGTTCTGTTCATTTCTCTAAATACGAAAATGCAAATCAATTTGTGAAATTTATTATTTGATTCCCGCCACCCCTCATTTTCCCTACGTGAATAAAAGAGCTTATGTAAGGCAAAGACTCATTGATTAGGCAAAGGCCAATATTTTAGTAATTCAAATTGCCAAAAGGGGGAATTTCAAGACGGGTTTTCCGTGAGGGAAGCGACAAGGATTTATACTGCCATGTCAGGAAATACTGAATATTACATTGTTATCCTTTCAAACGTTATGTGCAAAATATACCACGTGAATTTTAGTGACTAATAAATAAATTGTATTGTTCAACATTTAATATTTTGATAAAATTTAATTTGACATATTTATATATATAAACTGATGGTCATGGAAGAAACATAGATTTGAGTGAATTTATATGTGATTTACCGAAATTAGTTTTTGTATATAAATCTATAAATTAAAATTTTATCTTTCATCTCTGTATCTTCTTCTTCTCTATTTCCTTTTTTTCTTTTCTCTGTTCAATGATTAGAAGTTTTGAATGGCTTTAATCTACAACAAACCAGTTTTGAAGAATTATTTAATAAATTGATTTATCAAAACATGTAATCTGAAATCTTGACTTTAAACAAGCCTAATAAATAACAAATATATAACTATTTATTTATTTATTATTTACTTTATAAACTTTTTTTTCATTTTTGACTGCTATAGTAAGTGCTTGAAAACAATATAAATTAATATTAAATTCATTATAAAGCTCCATCATAAATATTTCGACTTTCAACATTTCATCTAAATACTAAAATATTTTTTTATTGTTTAAAAAATATTTATGTATTGTTAGTATATAACAATACTATTATATAATATTAAACTATTATTATTATTATTATCATCATTGGTTTAAATATATAGCTATTATAAGCGTTAAATGATAAATACTTGTTTAAATTTGCGTTTCAGACCAAAATTAGCTTAATGTCAGCCATTATTTTCTGTAAGTCAATATGCAATTTTGATTTTTTTTTTTTTTTTTAAATAATATTATAGGTTAAAATTTTAGACACGTTGTAATTTCTATTATCAGTAGTTAGTTGGGAAAAAATAAACAAACATTTAAATTCATTTTATTTCTGTAATCAAAATGATCAAAAGAAGTGAGAAAAAAAGAATCAAGTATATATTTGAAAATAATTACCAATAACGTCAGGTAATAGAAACACAATGATCCAATATTTGGTAGTATATATTGTCATTAACTTTTTGTTACTCGGTAAGGTCAAATATATATATATATATAACAAAATCAAAATAAATACACTTTTTATTGGATGAATAAAAAGAATAACAATGGCTAATAACACGGAGGCTTTTAAATTGGTATTGATTTAATATCTGTCTGAATAGGGTCTTAAATTTTTAAACGTACCAAATCAGTGAAATTCTTTATCTATTTTTCTCTTGCTGATTAGTTTGAATTAATGAAAATCTTATGACGTCCTCAAGTATAATATTTCCGCTGTCTCTCTTCTTAGCCGACATAACTTAGATTTCTGTAACATTTAAAGTATAGGTTTGTCGCGAAATTTGATGAACAGATATTCTAAGGAAGCCATCAGCATACGTTAGGGCTCAAAATTTCAAGTTTAGGTTTGCCGCCAAATTTGATAAACAGCTATCTAAGAAAGACGTCAACATCCGTCAGTGCTCAAAATTCTCAGCACATTTCAAGCTCTTAAAAATATCTTTCCAGAAACAACAGTTTTGATTAAAAAAAGAATCTGACACATGTATAATGAAATATTGTATTGTTACGTTTATAATATTAAAACTTTCAATCAAAGCTTCGAGACGATATAGTTTATTGGCGTAACTGTCAACTTTGACGCTTTTTATCTACAGTAAAATTTTATTAGAATTTTGTAATATATTTCTGTAACAGTTTTCGCTTTTTAAATAAAATTAAAATTCTATTATTAATTTTCTATTAAATTTTTCTGGTACTCAAAATGCGTAAAAGTTGGCAACTATGTACTACTAATTTTTAAAGTTTAATAAAAGGTAATATGTGTGTACAATTAACAATGCAACGTTTTTATCCCCAGTGTTCTACGCATAGATTTATATAACTTTTACTCGATTGTAGAAAAAATGTATAATAATGCTAATCCGTGAATAAAAGCGTCATATGCCTAAAAAAAAAAAAATAATAATAAAGAAATTAATAAAGAAAAGAAAAATTAAATAAACAAATAAAAGAAAAAAAATCAGTGTACAAAATGAAAATAGCAATAATAATAACCTGTTTTGTATTTTCTGATACCAGATAAATAATTACCAAAATGTTAATATTTAATAATATTTGATAAAGAAAAAAAACACTGTAATCTTTAAACAATAATTTCTATTATAAGAATGTACATACGTGATTAATCCCGGTAATAATTCAGCGAGTAATTTTGCTAGTTATAATAAAATTACACGTTAAGTCTTCAGACGTGTTATTATATGCATTATTACCACCATCATTTGTGCAGAAAAAAGGAAAATAAATTGAAATCCATTTTATTGCCGTGTTTTAAAAATACGGATAATAACACAAAAGAGGTTGGCTTCAAGAGCGCAGCAAGCAAAGAAAATATTTAGAACGGCCACCAATCACGCCACGCGGAAACACGCTGGCTGTGATATTTGCCCGCAAATATAAATAGGAGCGAATAATCGCACCCTGATTTTTGTTCCGTCAAAATTAACTATTTACTCGCTATCCTGGAATGCCACACCCTGGAGCCGAAACGGCTTGGCTAATAGGAATAGTGGTCCAAATAACATTTAAAATATATTTTTATGTGTTAGTCTGGAAAGGGGCTTTGTAAAAGATCGTTTCGTGTTGCTAATGTGGAAATAAAGTAACAATAATCACTTGATGCTAGGTTAACTGTTAAACAGTACTTTGATGCAAAGGATTTTTATAGGTGACTGATTCTGTTATCCTCGCTTTATCAAAGCAAATAATTCGAAGCTTCATAAATGGATACGTAATTATTTTTCATTATTTTATTTATTTTAAAATTGGCATCGATGTTTCATCAAATTTCATTACTAATGGCATTATAAGTATTGTGTAACATCTTTAAATGTTCGAAACACAAATAAATATAAAACAAAAATTTCGATACAACATGATTTTCAAAACAGATGTATGAGTAACTATTATCAGATTGTTAATAAAAAATAAATAAATAAAAACAGTCATTAATTTTGTTAAATCAACACTAAAAAATTAATTAAATTATTAAAATTAAATAATTAAAATTATTTTTATGAACAATTGTTTTATGACCTGCAAATTTTTATTTTAATAATCAAGCCGTCCCCTTTAAAACTATTTTTGCCTTCGATAATGCTTTAGTACAGCAAAACGACTTTGACCTTTTTCACTAGCCACTAAGTTTTAAAAGAGACGATTAAAAAAAAAAAAAGGAACTCTTTTTACTCTCTGTTTTGTCAAGTAAATATATTTTTGGGGTTTATGAAGAGTTTTGTGTGTGTTTTTTTTTTCTTTTTTTTTCATTAATAATTATATAAATAATCTTTTTTTTTTTTTTTTTTTTTTTTTTTTTTATGAACTTTGAATTTATATTTTAGTAATTCACCACAGGTATAAAATTCGTTTCCGAAAAAAATCCACTTTTGCCTTCAATGAAAGCAAATGATTTTGACCCTTTTTCCTAAACTCTACGCTGTGAAACAGAAATAAATTGTTGTATTGTTTTGCTTTTTTTTTTTTTTTTTTTTTTTTTTGTCTCTCTTACATTAATTAGGTATAAATTTAAAATTTGTGAAGAGCTTTTTGTTGCTTTTTTTTTAATGATAATGAAAATAATCTTTAATTTTTTTTAACTTCGAATTTATGATTTAGTAATTTATCAAAAGATATAAAATTACATCCCTGTAACACTACTTTTGCCTTCAATAATGCCTTACTTTCCACAAATTATTTTGACTTTTTTCTGTTAACACTGCGTTGTAAAACAGAAATTAAAAACTTGTGACTTTTTTCTCTCTCGTTCGTTAAATAAGTGTATATATAAGATTTATAAAGAGCTTTGTGTTGTTTTCTTTAATCATAATGAAAAAAATATATAATGAATCCCGAATTTACGTTTTAGTATTTCACTGTAGATATAAAATCCTGTAAAACTACTTTTACCTTCAATAATGCCTTACTGCAGGCAAATGGTTTTGAAGCTTTTTTCTAGACACTACATTATAAAATAGGTTGTAAAAAATTGTAACTTTTTTTCTTTCTCTTTCATAATATTACCTATATTTGAAATTACCTATATTTGAAAATTATTATGAGCTTTGTGTTATTTTCTTTTAAAAAAAATTAAATAATTGTTAATTTTTTAGGAACTCTGAACTTATATTTTAGTGTTTCCCCACATATATAAAACTAGTCCCCTGTAAAACTACTTTTGTCTTGAATAATGAGTTACTGCAGACAAATGATTCTGAACATCGTTTTAGAACAAACGATAAAAAAATGTGACTTTTTTCTCCTATCTTTTGTTAAATATGTACGTATTTGAGATTTAGGAAGAACTTTGCGTTATTTCTTTAATGAAAATGAAAATAATCGTTATCTTTTTATGAACTTCCAATTCATGTTTTAGTCACTCACCACCGATGTGATATTAGTTACCTGTAAAACTACTTTTACCTTCAATAATGCCGTACTGAAGTCAAATGATTTTGACAATTTTTTCTATACACAATTTTGTAAAATACAGATAAAAAATTTTTGATTTTTTTTTCTCTGTCTCTCTCTTGTAAAATAAGTTTATATTTGAAATTTATGAAGAGCTTTCTGTCATTTTCTTTAATAAAAATGAAAATAATCTTTATTTTTTTTTATTAACTAACGACCGATATAAAATTAGCTCCCTGTAAAATTACTTTTACCTTCAATAATGTCTTACTGCAGACAAATAATTTTGACCTTTTTCTCTAGACACTACATTTTGGAACAAAAGATAAAAAATTTTAACTTTTTTTTCTTTCCCTCTTTCGTTGAAGAAGTATAGAATTCAGATTTATGGAGAGTTTTATCTTGTTTTCTTTTATGATAATGATATATATATATATATATTATTATTATTATTATTATTATTATTATTATTAATTTCGAATTTATGTTTTAGTAATTCACCATACATATAAAATTAATTCCGGTAAACTATTTTGCCTTCAATGATGTCTTACCGCAGACAAATGGTTTTGACCCTTTCCCCTACACACTACGTTTTTGAGCAGAAGATAAAAAACTGTTATATTTTTCTCTTTTTTTGTTAAATAAATATATATTCTAGATTTATGAAGAGATTTGTATTATTTTCTTTAATAAAAATGAAAATAATCGTTATTATTATTTTTTTTTTTTTATGAACTTTATACTTGTAACTCGCCATCTATATGAAATTAATTCCATATAAAACTACTTTTACTTTCAAATATTCCTTACTGTAGAAAAATAATTTTGACCTTCTTCTCAAATCACTGCATTTGGGAACAAACGATAAATAACTGTGACCTTTTTTACCCTTTCTTTCGTTAAAGAAGTACATATTAGAGATTTGTGATGAGTTTATATATATATATATATATATATATAATCGTTATATTTATTAACTTCAAATTTACGTTTTAGTAATTCACCGTCGGTATAAAATTATTTCCCTGTTAAGACTACTATTGCCTTCAATAATGCCATACTGCATGATTTTTATCATTTAAAGGAATAAATAATTTGTATCCTTTTCCCTGGATACTACGTTGTAAAACAGACTATAAAAAATTGCGATTTAATCTCTCGTTCTCTCTTGTTAAATCAGCATATAATATGGAAGTCATTAAGAACTGAAAAAAAAAATAATAATAAAAAAAATCACCATTTTTGCATGAACAACGATTTTTTGATTTAGTAATCCAACATTTATACAAAACTAGTTCCCTGTAAAACTTACTTTTACCTTCAATAATGCTTTACCGCAGATAAATTCTTTTCACCTTTTTCCGAGATACTTCATTATAAAACAGAAATTGTGAATTAATCTTTCTTTCTCATATTAAATAAGCGTGCAATATAAAAGTTATTAAAAACTTAAAAAGATATTTAAAATAATCGCCATTAGTGTATGAACTTCGAATTTTTGTTTTAGTAATCCAACACCTATATAAAACTATTTTTCTGTGAATCTAATTATCTTCTATAATGCTTTACTGCGAGCAATTTATTTTCACCTACTACGTAGTAAAACAGACTATTATAAATTATGAATTAATCTCTCTCTGTCTCTATCGTTAAATAAGCATGTAATATGAAAGTTATTAAGAACTTAAAAAGAAAAAATTAGCTAAAATGATCGCCATTTGTTGTATGAACTTCGAATTTTCGTTTTAGTAATCAACATCTATATAAAACTTGTTTCCTGTAAAACAACTTTTACCTTCGATAATGCTTTACTGCAGGTAAATTATTTTAACCTTTTTCCTAGACACTACGTTGTAAAACAGACTATTAGAAATTGTAAATTATTCTCTCTCACTCTCTTTAAATCAACATCCAATAGAAAGTTTTAAGAACTTAAAAAATAAAATAAAAATAAAAATAAATAAATACAGTGAAGGTGTTTACTTTTTTTTAAACATTGTTTTTTTGTTTTATTGATTCAGCAGCTACACACACACACACACACACACATATATATATACGTACATAAATAGTTACCTGTAAAACTACTTTTGCCTTTGATAATTCTTTAATGCAGGTAAATAATTTTCACTCATTTACTATAGGCAATACTTTATAAGACAATGAAAAAACATTGTAATTGTTATCTCTTAAAAAAAATAATAATAATTCAAATAATTGCTATTTGTTGTATGAACTTCGAATTTTCGTTTTATTAATCAAACATCTATATAAAACTATTTTCCTGTAAAACTACTTTTACCTTCGATAATGCTTTACTGCAGGCAAATTATTTTCACTTCTTTTCCTAGATACTACGTTGTAAAACAGACTATAAAAGTTGTAAATTAATTTCTTCCTCTCGTTAAATCGGCATCTAATAGAAAGTTATTAAGAACTTAAAAAAAAAAAAAAAAAAAAAAAAAAAAAAAGAATAAATGAATAAAATAATCATTAAGGTTTTTTAAATATTGATTTTTTTTTTGTTTTAATAATTCAGCACCTACACACACATATACATATATATATATATATAACTATTTACTTGTAAAACTACTTTTCATTTGATAATTCTTTAATTCAGGCAAATAATTTTCACTTTTTTACTATGGGCAATACGTTATAAGACAATGAAAAAAATAGTGTGATTTTAATCTCTTTGTAAATCAGCATATTTCAAAAATTATAAAGAGCTTTCTGTTTTTTTTCCCTTTAAATCTTTAAAATAACTTGAACTATAATTGTGAAAAATCCTTATGAACTAATAAATCTTAGTAAATAAATAAAAATATGTTAGAATTAAAAACCTGTAAGGGATTTTACACAAAAAAGAACTTTTGAAACGTGATCGAAATAATTGTATCTCCAAATTAGATACGCAGCATGTGAAAAACCCTTTATGAAATTTCAACTCCGGAAAATGCCTAAAATCTAGCTCGTTTTTTAGCCGACAATTTGCTTAACTTTTACTCTATTCAAATAAACTTTTGACAAAAATTGCCCAATATATCTAGTTTTCAACCTATGTAATATTTTTTTTCATCTTTCGCGCATGCGTAGTTAAAAAAAAAAAAAAAAAAAAAAAAAGCTATAAACGCTCATATTTCAGTAAATATTCTACGTGTAAATTTTATGTTTCAGAATAATATTTATCTAATGTTTTGTCAATTTCTCTGAAAATTTTGTAAAATTTTATGGAAATCCGTTCTAGTTAGAAGCAAAAAACTTGCCAAAAATATTAATAGTTTTCGAAAAAAAAAAATTATACCTGCCTAAATAATTGAGCAATTTCCATAAAAAAAACATACAAATGGTGGATATAATATGTGAAATAATGTGTTAAAGTCACAAGTTATTTGTGACATTTTATGATACAGAGAGATTCAAAGTATTTTTTCTCTTCTTCAATTTGTGGTTGTTCACCTAATTGCTCTCTGGACTAAATCGAGAGTGAAAAATCTGAGTTTTTAAATGTTCTTTGCTTGCCTGAAGTTCCTTGCCATTTCGTCCAGTATTGTTTTAGAAAATCGAAAACATGTAAAAATAAGAAAAACAAAATTATAATTTGATCACCCACTGTGCACTAAGGGATAAAAAAATTTTCTTTCAAAAACGTTCAATTTAATCATTTAAAAATAGTGATGAAGCAGATAGCGATTTTGCCAGATATTGGATATCCGTATTCAGCAGGCAGTAGATCTCCAGATACTCGATATCGGGCAAAATTATCTATTTAATCCCTTCATTTAAACGATAAAATCCGTGGTTTTTGAAAAAAGAAAAAAAAAAAAGAAAAAGAAAAAAAAAATGACACTATACAATTGCGATTTTTTTTTCTTGGTGTGTATATGTGTGTGTGTGTATAAAATATATGTTTCCTTGTGTCTTTGCATTGTCGTAAGCAAATATAAAATATGATGTATATACATACATATATAAACTTTGACCAAAAAAGTTTTTAATTTCTTTGTTTTCTCTGTTTTTCGACTTAAACCGCTTTTCTGCCAAAACGATATTTGCAAAGTGCGAAATAGCGTGACACGTGAAGTTGTTGTCACGGGTTTTCCTCGTTGCACTGGGGTGGAGGGTCGCGAGTTTATGACTCGATCTTCCGAAGCATGTTTGTCTTTTGCACTGCGTGTGCATCCGAAAGATATTGAGCAAATTGAAACTTTTAGGCTTTTTCAGAGGCGGTGGGCGTGATACGGTACATATAATCACGAAATGACTCTTTTTTCTTCTTTTGTTATTTAATTTTTATTTTACTTTCTCTTATTTTTATTTATTTATATTCTTATATGAAAGCGGAGGTTTTCCTTTAGTTAATATTTTCTTCTTTTAACCCTGTAAAATTAATAGATAATAAAAATATCAGTTGCGTTTGATCCAAAAATGCATTGTGTTGATCATGGTCTTGTTGTAATAGTCACGAGGCTCCCAAGCGTGGATGACGTGTTTTTCGTAAGAGTCCTTCTCAGGGATCTTCTTAACCCATACTCATGCGAGTTTCTAGGAGGAAAAAGTAAAATAATCATATTAGACAAGTGATTATTCTTGCAAGAGTATATTTTTAAGTTTCAGAATTTTTTATTTTATATATATATATATATATAATACTATCTTCTATAAAACTAAAAATTCATTATTAAATTTATTACAGTTTTATTTATCAAGATTTTATTGTATTTAGAATAAAATTGCTCCTTTGCTTTTATTTATTCACAATTTGTTTTTATTTATTCACATTTTCTCAATGTCTTTTCTTTCTTGTCAAAGTTTATATAATTTTTCATATAAATTAAAAACTGTATATATATATATTAACTTTAAAGTAAATTTGTTTACTCATTTTAAACCATGCATGCATCTCTCTGTTTTCAGAAATATCATTTTTAATCACTTATATCGAATCAATAATTTAAGTTCTAATAAATATAAAAATAAAAACATCAATAAACTTATTAAGGAAACCTTAAATATGGGATTTCCAAAAAATTTTGTTTATTCACTGGTGTATAAATAATTGTGTCTGTCAAACACACACATACACACACACACACACACACACAAAAAAAAAAAAAAAAAAAAAAAAAACACTCTTACGTGTTTAAAAAATTTTTAAAAACAATAAAAGACAATAAAAAATGTGGAGGATGGGTGGGCAGAGGTTTGGTTAAGGAGGTTGGGTGGCGTTGTTGGTTGGATGGTTGGGTGGGTGGGATGTTGAATTAAACTCAAAAAAAAAAAAAAAAAAAAAATGGAAGAAGGATTGCTGCATTTAATTTTATCCCAAAAATTAATTGGTTGAAAATTGGTTTTTAAATAAGCTATCAAGGAATGATACAACTCAACTTCTAAAATGCCATTTTCTCCTCTTAAGTTCTCTGTTTTGCTCGTGTTTTGAATTCAGTTTTTGTGACTCGTGTTTTGATTTTATTTCATTTTTTCTGGTTGGTGTTTCAATACATCAGGATGGATTGTGTCTAAACTGCCTCTCTTTCATTTCGGGGTGATTTTTTCTTGCGGGTTTAGATTTTAGTTTTATTACTTTTTAGGTTCATGATGTGTTTTTGTTTTTCTGGAGGGTTTTCTGTTTTTGTTTTTCTGGAAAATAATTTGCCATTGTTTCATTTGATTCATTTCGGGGTTCTTTTTTATTGTGGGTTCGTAATCAAATAATTAATTTCATGGTTTCATTGTTCTTTATTTGCTTTGGGGTTTTGCCTTTTTTTTTTTTTTTTTCATCATGTGTCTCCTAATCTGCTCTTGGCAAGCTCGGGGAGTGTTGCCGGCGTAAAACTAGTTTAACCCCACAGGCAAGTTACAAGTCTTGCCGCTTGCCTCCTTCCTTCCTTTCTTGGGTTGTTTTTTTTTTACTTTAAATTGAGTTTTTCTGTTGGGATTTGGTTGAGTTGATTTGTTGTATCGTTTGTTTTGCGGGCTGTTAAAAATTAAATTTGGTTTATTTAAATATGTGTATTTCATCCCCTGATGATCCCCCCCCCCCCCACCTTTCTGAGCTTATTCCTACATAGAGAAATTGTTCATTATTATTGGTCTTTGTGGTTTTGGTGATCTTGTGTCTGTTGCTCGGCTTCTACTGCGCTTAATGGGTCATTATTGTTCATTACAGGGTTCTCTTTTTTCACCTTGAAATATTGTCCTAGAGTCAACCTTCTTTTCATCAGAGTCTAATTACACGGTCCTATTTCAATTTTCAGCAGGTATTGTTGTATAGTGGATTGGCGTCAGTGCTGTTGTTGAACTTGATAATTGAATCAATTTGGGAATTCTTGTTGCTTTGTTTGGCGTGTGTATGTCTCTTTGGTGAATTGTTTGACTAACTATTCTTCGTTCTCATTCTTTGCTTCTACTATCAAAAGGATTACATATATATATATATATATATATATATATATATATATATATGTAATCCTTATTATGTAATTTGTTATAATTACATATGTAATCCTACTATTTAGGTTTGTGTCTTATTCAGTATATACTCAAATGCTTCAATTTCAAAAAACTTTTCCTTTATTACGAAACACTTTGTAGCTTCTGGTAGCATTTCAGGGCACATGGAAAAAATTGATGACCCAATGTAAGATTTACCTATGAAAAAAAAAAAAAAAAAAAAGTGAATTTATTAAATGTTAGGCATATTACTGAGAAAAAACATTCATACTACACGATACAAGCACATGTTGTAAAATATTGCATTAAATTATGCTTTAAAATTTTTACTCTTCCATATTGTTTAGATATTTCTGTAATAATTTCAATAAACTTGTAACATATTAAATTTCAAATTATAGTTTTAAACTTAAAGTAGGTAAACTTAAAGTAATTAAGGCTCTTGTGGATATTTTTTTCTTTATGTGCTATCTGTATATTTTGATTTTTATTTAAATATTGGAATGTCTATTATTTTCTTTACAACAAAAAAAAAAAATTGCTTAAATGAAAGTTCTTTCGGTTCTATCTAGAAAATTCGAAAAATATATTTGTTTTTTTGGTAAAAAAAAAGGGGGGGGGGGGGGGAGGGGGAGTTAAATATGGAAAAAAAGAAATTTTATTTATGATATTTTTGAAAACTGATTTAATAATAAAGTACAGTACATCATGTGGATGCATTAACTATGGTAAAAGTAATGCATGTTTTATTCTTCTATAATGGAAATATATTTCTATAATAATTTCAATAAATCTGTAAAATATTAAATGTCAACTTATAGTTTTAAACTTAAAGTATTTAATTAAAATTTTTGTGATTCTCTCTCTCTCTCTCTCTCTCTCTCTCTCTCTCTCTCTCTATCTATCTATCTATCTATCTATCTATCTATATACATAAATTATCTGTATATTTTGATTTTTATTCAAATATTGGAATGTCTACTGTTTTCTTCTAAAAAAAAAAAAAAAAAAAAAAAAATCGGCTTTATCTAGAAATTTCGGAATCTATCTATCTATCTATCTATCTATATATATATATATTTGGGGGGGGGGATTAAATATTTGAAAAAAAAAGAAGTAATTTTTATTTAAGGTATTTTTGAAAAATGGTTTATTAATGAAGTAGAGTACATCATGTAGATGGATTATCTGTTGTAAAAGTAATACGTGCGTGCTCCTTTTTTTTTTTCCTATTCTTTTTCTGATGTATCAAGAAGTCATAGTATGCTTTTGTTTCATATTATGTTTCTGAACTAGTTTACATTTACAATTTTGTTTTAATCTAAATTAATAATTAAAAAGAGAATTTTCTTGAAAGTGACAAATCCAATTACATTAGCTTGAAGGAACTCTAAAAACAAAAATATAAATAATTGTGCCTGAGCTACAGTATTTCTCGCTTAATATTTTATCTGACATTATTGATAAAAAGTACTATTGCTATAAATTTGTGATATGGTGATTAAAACATATCTATATATCTTTTATAATATATATGCAATATTAACACATATTACGTCAGCTTGCACATTGCTTAGTTTACGAATATTTGTACAAACATGTCACCTATGATAGTCTTGTTACAGGCCGATCTACTATTACTATAAGAATTACTATAAGAATATAAATAATATGCATGATCTTTATGCTTGAACTTTTTTTTCCTCATTTAAATAAATATGTATATATATATATATAATTTATATTTCTCTAGTCATTATGCTGAGTAATCACATTTCTCTAGTTATTTTACACTAATTTTCGTTCGCTAGCTATACATACAAAAAATTTCATTTTGATATGTTATGTATGCTTAATTTAAATATTTAACTAAATTTAGTGTTAACCTTGAGCATTTTAGCGTTTACTTCAACTTTGTTAATTAGATAACTCTTTAGCATGAAATGAAGTAAACATTTTAATAAAGGACTTCTAAGAAGGGAGATGATATAGTCAGACATCCCTATTATAAATTATACAATTTTTTCGTATTGTACATTTTATATTCATGACCTGTCTTTAAAATTGCAGTTATAACAGTGATGGATGCTATGTATTAGCATTTCATATATATTTAATACAAATAAATAAATTAAAATGCATAATTTATTTATGAAATAATATATGTATTTTTCGAATATTGTAAATATAAAAAGATGTTTTATTTGTGAAAAATATCATCACATCAACTTTATTTACCTAAGTGTGTTTTAAATGCGATCATCATATGAGTAAAATTATTATATAAATTCAAATTATGTTTTTGTTTATTGTACTAAGCGTTTTCTAAAAATGCTTTACGAGTTCAAGAATTTATGTCACTTAGTGTCTTAGTTTTGAAAAATATTTTCCTAGTTTGTGATTCAGAATCGTTACTTTTAATGCTACAATAATGCAAAACATTTAATTTTTAAATGCGCTCAGGAATTATACATAGTCCTTATGGGCCACACATAAATTCATAAGTGCGAGTCAAAATGTGTTGCATACATCCATATATGTACACACGATATTTTAATGTCAGGAACATGAAATCATCAACCTGTCATAAAATTTTTGCACCGACGTCATTACGGCCCGAAAATGAACATAACCGCCGCTGTAAGAGATTTGATTTTTTCCTGCGCCTGAAAACTTTTCCGCGGGTTTTGTATTAACTTTGTTAGTCTACATCGCCATACATAGCATCGTAGTGTGCTATCTGCAATGACACCATTACGAGAAGAAAGTATGAGGCGTTAGAATATCAACCGCCTCTGTCATCAGCGGACTTCCTACCCTCTCCAACCCCCTTTTTCCGAATATATATAAAGACAAAATTGTATAAAAGCGAGGGGGGTATCGACAGATGACACACATACATACACACACAAGGAAGAAAAAAAAAAAAAAAGGAGTTTTGGAATGCCAAAAACTTACTAGAGATATGGTACAATATTCCTTCACTTGATCTATAGCAAGTCGGGAGGGAACGCGCAATTTCTGAGAAAAATATCTAAGGCGAAACCATTACTGTAGGTTAATAACGAAAATGTTCGGAATATGTAGTTTTTCTTCTATTTTTTAATGTTCTTATTTCTTTGGTGCTCTGTCTAAATGGACATGTGTTTCCCTTTTCCTCAAATCGCTCTTTTGTTGAGAAAGAAAAAGCCTAATATGTGTGTGAGGGTATATATTTATATGTAACCGAGTGTCATTTGTGGATTCTTTACTCGATAGTGTTACACGTTTATTTTACTTTTGTTCCCTTATGGCAAGAACTGATTTAATTAGAGGAATGGGCGGTTTATTAGATAATTAGAATCGGTTTTAATTTTTTAGATTTTTTATGGTATTTTTGTAAGTAATCATTCCCCCCTTTTCCCCCTGTTTTTTATTGCTTTTTTTTTTCCCCTTCTTTTTTTTTTTTCATTGCGTGTTATAATTGGTTCTTTGTGGTCTCATAATGAATTACTGCTCCCGTAAGATCTCAATGTGTGGCTTCCGTTTATGTTTGTAATATAAAAAGGTGAAGAAGAAAATGTATTTAATATTTTTTTCCCTTGAGGCAGATAAATCTATTAATGTACTATTCGGTGTTGTTATTTCATTAATTGTTAATTATTTATAAGAATGATAATTTGCTTAACATAAAATAATTAATCATTGTTCTCTCTCTCTTTTTTTTTTTTTTTTTTTTTTTTTTTAATCTCCAAAAAGCGACAAATGGCTTTTTCTAACAGTTGTTTTTCTGTAAATGTCAACATGTAATTTCGGAAAAAATATTCTAGCTAAAGTAATATGATAAAGAAGATGGATATGTAAACTTTTCGGAAAGAGATAAACGTAACACATTTGGTTTATTTTTATTTTTTTCTCTTTTCTTTTCTTTTTCTTTTCTAATTTTTCTTAAATTATATATATATATATATTTTTTATAGTATCAGATTACTGTAGTAATAGCGATTTATATAAATTCCGTTATCTGATAATATGAAATGTTAGCTATAATATTAACTGATAATATAAAATAATAGAGAGATACAGATAACACAGGCCGACAAAAATGAAGTTGACAAAATTTGATTTGATGATTTTTGCTGATCTTTAAGTTTTTTGATGTGCTGAAACCGAAAATGCAGCCCATTTTTCTCTATCACGTATAGATTTTTGCCAATACATGGTGTTTACAGAAACAATTTCTTACATATACAATCATAACAGCATTTTGATTTTTTGGTTGGTTGGGTTTTATGTCGCACTAGTGCAGTGCAATTACAACAATAGGTATCCATGATTAATTAATCATGGAATCATGCTATAAAACTTATCATATAATTATATTCGTGGAAGAGTAATGGGAGAAATTGTATAGGTAGGCACCCTGTATTGAAAAAAATCTATACATGATAGAGAGAAACTGGCTTTGGTAATTTCTGTACGCATAAAAGAAAGTAAGCTATGCATATATATGTAAAAAAAAAATTCAGGAAAAAAAAAAATACTACAGAAGAAATGCAGAATTAGATATAATAACATTCAATCAAAATAAACCTCAGATATCAATACAAAAATAATAAAGAAAACGAAACAATAAAAACGTATAACATAACACACCCGAAACATACATTATACAAAAATGAATCCATATAAGCAGGGTTTAACCTGGCAAAAAAATTACTTTAGCATTTTAGCGAAAATAGGCAAGCACTATTTTAGCTTTTTCGAAAGTTAATTAATTCATTGGATACCATTGATTTCTTTTACTTACAAGGAACATCACCCAAGTGTCCGGCTCGGATTTCAATGAAAGAGAGGTGTTTCTTTCATATTTGATATGCTATCAAATTTTATTCAAAAATATGCGAAAAATTTGTATTTATACAGCATGTGAATACTCAAATGAATAATTCAGTTGAAATAATTTTCAGTACTGTAAATTTTCATTTGTAACTTAAACATGAAAGCGCAGAATCATTTAGTACTTTTAAGTCACACCCAAAGGCGGAGCTTACTGTTGATATGTGGCTGATGTGGTTTTTAACAGTTTAAAAATTCAATAAATATAGAAAACATGGACGATAGCAAAAATTTCTATGATCATACTTTTAAATATTTTTGCATTTAAATTCAATCTTTAAAAACTAAAAATAAATCCAAATTACTATATAAATAATGATTCCCAAAAATGTTTTTGCCTGCAAATATTTAAAAAAAAAAAAAAAAAAAAAATCCGAGTTATTATATAGAGATATTTTATACAGTTATCCAGTTTTAGCTTTTTAGCGAAATTCTGACCAACATGTTTTAGCAAAATATGATACCTTTTAGCAAAATGCTAAAAAAACTAATGGCAGTTTAAACCCTGCATATAAGTAAACTACTGAATAATTCGAAAAAGAAATTACTATTGCCATTCTATAAATAGCATAAAAAGAAGAACTAAATAAAACAATTTCCAAAAATAGACTGGTAAGAGTACTAACAGTATAAAGTATCAATAATTTACAAGGAAATTGGTTTAATCTTTAATAATCTAAAAGAATTTTAATTTATTTCATTATTTTACCTGTTGATAAAATATTTATAGAAAATAAATTACAAGTTATTTTGAAATATTTTAACCCGATTCGAAAGTCGAGAGAGGCTTGATGTTTTAAAAAATTTTATTTAAATATTGAACCTAATTTTATTATTTATTTAAATATTTTTAGCTCCCTTAAAATATTTAGATTTGTACTATTCAAATGCATAAAATTTGTTTTCTAGATTTAAATTTAAAAATCATACAAATAACTGTTGCTTTAATATATTTACATTGAAATGTGTGTTTAATTTCCATAAAAATCCACTTTAATCGCATATAATGTATTTTTTTTTAATAATATAAATCAATAATATATTGTACTTATATGAATTTTCTAATTATTAAATGTATTATCACTAGAATCATATATTTAAAATTTCTAGATATGTTATTTTGTGAAGATAATACAGCTTTATATGAAAACTTCAAGTTCATAAATATATATCATGCTTATGCATTTTTATTTGAATGCGAATTGATATTCTTAATTTTTATCAATATTTATTTATTTATTTATTATTTGTTAATATAATTGTTAGCTTTTATAAATGGATTTCTAATTTAAAATTTATATTTCTTAGTTGATTTTAATAATATATTATTAAAATATGATTCTTTAAATGATAATGAAAAATTATATTCGTAACTTCAACAATATTCATAATTAAGATATTCTGTGAAGTAAAAAGCGATATTTTATAATGTATTTTTAATAATTATATATATGTAACTATATGAGAGAGATAAAAATTGCATACATAGGCAGTGAAATATAACAATATTAATTATATTAAATTTTCTCATAAACTATTTCAGTTTAATATGATTAAATTAATGGGTGCTGACCGTATACCAAAGGTAGCCCTGAAATGTAGGCCAAGGGGGGAGAAGAGACAGAGAAAGGTCACTTAAAGGGTGGATTGAGGCCGTAACAGGCTTGTAAGCTTCAGCCGTGTTAAAGAAGATGATGATAATTAAATTCAAATTTTTAAATTATTTGAAAATTTTTAAAATACTTTCTGCTGATTATTATTATTATTATTATTATTATTTTCTGAAATTACATTATTATTAGTTTAACTATATATTCTCAACATACTTTGGTATTACATTCATTGATAAATTAATTTTTTAGGTATATTTTTTTTATGTTTCAATTTTAAAATTTAATACAAATGTTTAGTATTTAAACATAAAAATTGTTTAAAAAAATTAATTTACCAATGAATCCACAAAACACTATATATTTAAAATATAGTGTTAAACTATATTAATGTGAAGTAGAAGGAAAATATTAAAAATAAGTTAGCAAAAGGAGCATTTTAAATACTTTCAAAAAAAATTAAAATTTATTTTTTGAAATTTAAACAGTTTTTAGGAAATTTTAATATACTGAATACTATTATATTTTCGCAATTCTAAGGCTATATTTTTTTAAAGGATTATAACCTCCACAATCCCTTTAAAATTAAAACCTTTATATTGTGATAAATGACATATGCACTATACTACAAGGGGATTTTGATATTATTTTAAATATAAATCTTTTAATTATGTACAATATAATGCGCTATTCAGTGAAATATTGAAGCATCTGGTAAATTCATCTAGCTCTCTTTTGTCGTTCTATTATTTAAATTTTAAATCTCGTGTCAGGCTTATACTATAGGCTGTTTTTTACTTTCTCTTACCCATAAGGTAGAGAAAGTATTGTTTTTGGGTCAAATTTTCGAACGCGAGATTTTGTTATATTTACACGTTTTGAGGTCCACTGAATACGAAAATCATGTTTTTAGCAAATGGTCTGTGTGTCTGTCTGTTATCAGCATATCTCAAAAACAAATTATGGCAGAAAGTTCAAACTTGGTATTCTAAATGTGTATCATATAGGGATGCTACAGTAAGCTTTTCGTTAAGATCAAACAAATGGTTCGTGTACAGGGACAATCAAGAGAATTCTAATACATTACGTCTATGGAGGAAATTGCAGGTAAGTAGAGTTTAACGTCTATAGACTGCATTAAACCAAATGAAACGAATTTTTTGTAATAGAGATAGTTAACTGGGAAAAAAAAATTGTGTATGTAGGAGCCTCGCCTCCCCCCCCCCTGGGAAGTCCCCCCTCGAGGGGAGTAAATTTTCATGATGGGTATCTTTCAAAAGAGCTCGTTAATACCTTTAAAACGAATGGTTCAACCATCGATCTGCGATAATTTAAAACAAAGTTATCGATTTTTTTCACTTTTAACGAAAAAAAAACTTAGAAAAAAAAAATCGTATTTATTTATTTATTTTTTTTTTTTTTTTTTAATATTGAGAATAAAATGGACTTTTTTTTGGATATTTAGTGTTACACTACTTCTCTAATATGGAAATCGTCTGCATTATCATAAAAGATATTTTTTTCAAATAATAATTTTAATAAATTATTTTTTAAAAAGAGAATTATTTTTTAATTACCGAATTAAATTTTATATAAATCTAGGTGCATTAATGAAACGGGGGGTTGAGGGGGGCAGTAGCCCCCCTCACACAAAATTAATTATCATATGAAACTCTTCCGAAGCCTAATTTGATTTGTTTAACATAGGTTTACATAACATGGTTATCTTACCTCTTAATCTCCAACCTATATTTATAGTATTAAATTTCAGGGTAAGAGAAAGTCGTGTGAGTGACACACCAGATTATTCTTTTGTAATTAATTAATAAATAAACTTCAGATTTTGATTTTAAAGGTAATTTATGCAAATATTTTCATATAATTCATAGTAAAAGTATGTCATAAAATTTCGGAAAATGTCAGATCTTTGTAAAAGTAATAATGCTTATAAATAAATTTTTGTCATCACTTAATGTTTAATTCATGTATAAATTTACTTTTTTCGTGTATGTGTTTTAGTACGATTTGCAGTTAATACGTTATTACAAGCTCTTGAAAATCGTTTAAAATTACTTTTCTATTATTTTTGAAAGAAATAAAACTTTTAATAGTATTTTGAAAATATCCATTTTTCTTTCTTTTTTCTTTATTTATATATTTATTTTTTCAAATTAATTTCATACTTTTCTCTAAAATGCGTCAAAGAATATCAAGTAAAAATATGGTTTTTTTTTCTGGATTGAATTACAAGAACTTATAGAAACATAACATATGAATATTTTACCGTGTTAAATGCTGTTTAAGGTTACCGGATTAAATTATTGAGAATTAATAGGCATTAATTAATTTTACTTACTTTATAAGTGTTTTAATTTGGATAATTAATTGTAAATCAGAATATATTTGGTAACTATTGAGTGAATATTGTAAGGTATTTATTTATTTACTTATAGTTGTTGTTGTTGATGCTGTTATTTTGTTTAGTAAGAGTGAACAAACTGAGCGATTCTTCTTCTTGTTAATATTGTTGCAATGGATCATACCTTTTCCCCTGTTTCAATTGTTCTCTTGCAGTGAAAGTAGTTTTACAGTCAAAGGGAAAATAGATGGCTTTATTAAGGTCGGCCTTGGCGACAAATTTGGCGAAAATGGTAGTTTAGGGTTCTCAAAGTTTCGAAACTCTGTGATGAATACAAACCGATTTTTAAAACTCCCCATTAGATTCTGACATAGAATTTAAAATAATTGCGAAAAAATTCCAGTCGCCAAAGACTATAAATAGCAGTGGATCCATGACCGAGAGTCAATATTTGTTCCAGAAATTTATTTTGATCGATTGCGTTTTCGTCTTGTGTTTCAAGCGGTTGATTCAAGCTGATAATTTCTGCTTTGTGAAATAATTAACGCTGTTTGCTTTACTCTTGTGAGTAACTGTTTTCTTAAACTGTTTCCAGAACATTCGTCGACTAGTGACTTTTGTGATAAGAACGACAGCTTTATTGGAGTGTATAGAGAATATTTCTTGAAGTCATAGTTTTGATGCATTCTGTTGTATAAATTGCATTCATCGACTAGAACCTGTTTCTTTACGAAATACTTTCTTGATACAAGAAAGTCAACATTTTTCGTAACAATATTTTGTTTTTAATACATTTTTCCATAATTTATTGCTTTAGTACAAGGTAAAAGCTGTTACAAATTGCTATGAATTCTTTCTCTTGTTACTCTTGCATTATCACTGATGCTAGAAAAGTAATTTTACAGACTTCAGAAAACGATAAGTCCTATCCCAGAGTTTCCTCCTAGGTTTAAAAAGGGCAGAGTGCTGCTAGTAAAAAAGAGGCCCTTTTCAGATTCTTAAGGGCAATTTTTAATTAGGAGCTGATTTAATATTTGAATTCGTACATTCATTTCGAGATTCAATCATGTGAATTAATAGACATTTTTTAAATTTTATTTTTCTTTATTTTTACTTCTTACTTAATGTATACATGAACGTTGGTGGTCATACAGCGACCATATTTTTTTCATTGAATTTGGGGACAAAGATGGCGTCATCCTCGAATTTCGAGGATGTCGCCAATCAACAAAAAAATAAAAATCTGGTGTGAAACAACCACACGACTTCCATTACCCGCTATTACATGTATTACATGCATTTTTGAGAGATAATGTGATCAGAAAACATAAAAGTGACCAAAAAAGAAAATCGTTAGAGCCGTTTTTGAGATACCAACGTTTACAAAAAATCAATTATTGACCGGAAAACAATAATTGCATACAAAAGCATATTTAAAAGTGAGTTAAAATGGCGAGTTTGAAAAAAATCCGTACAACCGTTTTTAAAGGAACGCTTTTGCGAGACCTGAAATTGAGCTATTTATACAGGACGCCTATCAATTTTCATGAACTAACCAACTATATCATTCGAAAGGATATCTGATAGAGTGTTTATATAGCAAATTTGAAGAAAATCGTTAGAGCCGTTTTTGAGATACGGACTTACGGTCCCACTTCCGGTTCCCGATGTCCCATTTCCGGTTAAACTCAATTATTGACAGGAAAACAATAATTACATACAAAAGCATATTTAAAATTGAGTTAAAATGGCGAGTTTGAAAAAAATCCGTACAACCGCTTTTAAAGGAACGCCCTTGGGAGGCCTGAAATTGAGCTATTTATACAGGACGCCTATCAATTTTCTTGAACTAACCAACTATATCATTCGAAAGGATATCTAAGAGAGTGTTTATATAGCAAGTTTGAAGAAAATCGTTAGAGCCGTTTTTGAGATACGGACTTACGGTCCAACTTCCGGTTTCCGATGTCCCACTTCCGGTTTCCGATGTCCCACTTCCGGTTTTTCCATTTTCACCAAAATTTGGAAATTTCATCTGTAGGCCAGACGTATTTAAATTCTAAAGTTTCGTAGCTCTATCTTTATTAGTTTCTGATCTATAATAGCCAGAAGATTCTCCACATACATACACACACACACACACACACACACATACATACACACTGACCAATTGCCAAAAACCACTTTTTTGGACTCAGGGGACCTTAAAACGTGTAAATCAGGTGAAAACCCGATATCGAATTTTCAGACCGAATACAATACTTCCATTACCTACGGTAGTAGGGTAATGGAAGTAAAAATAAAAACAATTAAATCACCTTAAATTGTAAAATTTTAGTAATTTTTATGTATAAAGCACCTAAAAGAACTTATTTCAGCTTATTTATTATACATATAATAAATTACTATAATAAAACATTAATAACTTTATAACCGGCGTCCCCAAATGTTTTGTAATTTTTTGGGGACGAAGAGTTTTGTCCTCGAGATTCGAGGACATATGGTCAGCCTATCATACACAAAAGTTTTATTTGTAAGTATGTCATTCATCTTCAGTACTATGTCATTATTCTTCAGTTTGTAGGTTTTACTACTAAACTTGTATAAATATTAGTTATGATTTCTTAAAAATTTTTCTTATTAAGATATGTATATAGTTCAATCCGTTTCCTGAAATACATAATAAATGCTCGTAACAAGCGGTAGTAACACCATTTTCAGTAAATGTTTTCTCCATACATGCTGAAATCCCAAAAAATAAATTATTGGTCTGATACTTAAGGTGGTTTGGCATTTTTGACTTGTCATCACTGAAGGTTTCCTATCAATGCGTATATTTTTATTATAAATTGAACAACTTTAAATTTGTTCTATAAAATATATATTCAGGCAACAATCCTTATGTTTTTTTTTTTTTTTTTTTTTGTATATTTTTTACGTATTTGTAATTTCCTTTTTCTTACTTTTTATTTTTTCATGAATTCATCTTCTTCAAAATGCTAAATCTTCTTTCTACAGATATACAAGAGAAGACTTAATATTTTTTTGGATTTTTAATCGAAGCTTATTTAAAAGAATTTTTAAATTTATTAATTAGCTTTTTGAAAAAAAAAGTGCATCTTAGTGTACAAATTAAAATATATATATATATATATATATATATATATATATCCTTATCTATATCGCAACTTTTTGTGTCATTCTTTCCTCTATGTTAAATTCAGTTCTATATTTTAGTGTGCTGTTATTGTTTTAGTTCTATTAATTGCTAAATTTTAAGATTAAATTTTATTACGTTATCTATTATTTATATATATATTATTATTATTATTATTATTATTATTATTATTATTATTAAGATATAGCAAAATCCATCTTTATGCAGACTGAGAAAACGCAATTAGAAATTTCAAATAAAATAAGAACTGTTACCTGACTATATATTTTATTGTACAAACCTAATATAGTTCAATATATAAATATTAAATAAAAATATAGGGATTTTATATGAAACCTTCAATGGTGCCAAGTCAAAGGTGCCAAGTCCCCTTAACCCGATAACGCCCGAATTAATTTTGTAAAATATTATTAGCTGATTATTTCACTTCTAAATTAAAATAAACAGCTGACAGTAAAATATATTAACTTAAACAATTCTTATGATAGTTTTAAATTTAAAGCCTATCCTCATTGACTGACGTTTAGTGTTCTAGCGAGAAAACTTCGAGATAGAAAAATTTTGAGATAACAGATTAATTTCCTATTATATGTTGACTCGAAAGTAAAGTATTATAATATATATTATTATTCAACTTGATTTAAGTTAGTATACCTGCGCAAAAAACAAAGATATGTGCGACGAATGAAAAATCATTAAATGACTATCCAAATTATGAAATAATAATTAATAGTAGGCACATAAACCTTTCAGAGATCATTAAGAGTGACGCTATAAACTGTCACTAAAAAGCAGAAATATTCCAAGAAACCACAAGAAATATACGTGCTATTTTATTAGCTGTCCTCGATGAGGACACTGGGCGCTAACGGATTAATAAAGCAATAAGTACGATAAGGAGTTTTCCCATTCTAATAATGAAACTTGAGCAAAAAATACGGGCTTTCGACAAATTTAATAGGAAAAAGTTAAAATTACAAAGTTAAATGATTGCGTAAAAAAAAAAAAAAAAAAAAAAAATGCGTTTGAAGTATGAATAAGAGAGAATCTATCAAATGTTAATTCAGTAGGAAATTCTGTATTACAAAAGGCCTTCACTGAGGAAAAAAAAATATATATATATATATATACAGTGAAACCTCTCAAGTTGGACACCCCTATAAGTTGGACGCTTTTTCTCGGAACGGAATGTATCCATTAACATTATGTCTAACCCCTATAAGTTGGACACTTTTTCTTGGAACCGTAGGTGTCCAACATATACATATATATATATATATATATATATACTGCTTTCATCTAGAACGAATAAGTGGTCAATTTCTAAATCCCTAAACTAGAAATATAGATTTCCCAGCTATGCTTTCCCACGCCAATAAGCGGAATAGAGAGGAAATAATCGAGAATTTCTAGTCTATTTATTTCAAGATGCTGAAACAATATTCTGAATATTTTTAATCCTTTGTATTGCGAGAAATTCTGGCTTGATTTCCTAGAATTGGGTCGTAAGTCAAGATTATAATTAAAAACTCGCCTCTTGTACTTACGTTTATTTGCAGAGATTTTAAAATAAGTTTGACCTCGATAATATAGGCAAACGCTCTAGAATTCTAATAGGGGTTTCTAGAACTCATTTTCAAAGGGGACTAGAATTTATAAGGATGACATGGAACTATTTTTTTAGAGCCACAGTTTAGATTCTAGATGTCAGTTACAGAATTTTTTTTTCTAGGTGTAGGGAGCTTTCGCATTATAATATGAGACTTGAGCAAAAAATGCGTATTCAATAGAAATAAGTTAAAATTAGAAAATTAAATGATTGCGTTAAAAAAAAAAAAAAAAATACGATTGGTGTATGAATAAGAAAGAAACTATCAAATGTTAATTCAATGGGAAATTCAACAGACCTTGAAGGCACATTTTTGTTTTATTTATTTATTTCATAAGGGGCATGAAATGCACATTTTTTCCTTACTTTTTTTTTTTTTTTTAATATAGAGAATAATAATGGTTCTTAACTGAGTGCAGAACCCCTTGAGTGCAGGTTTTTCTGAGTGCAGAAGAAAGTGTCAAGGGGAAATTCTTGCCTATGACTGTTATAGGTAACAAACTTGGTCATTTCCCTTAAAACTGCAGCCTTTTATATGACTTAATTATGCGTTATGTTATATGCGTCTTATTATTTTTTTACTTTCTTCTATATTCAATAGAAGAAAGTATTGGATTCGTAAAAATTTTCGACCTCGGGTTTTTGATGGATTTACACGTTTTGAGAGCTGTAGAACACGATTTGACCATTTTTAGAAAATGTCTGTCTGTCTGTCTGTATGTGTGTGTGTGTGACAAAATTTTGTGGCAACTGTATCTCAGGAACTACTGCACAGAATTTCATACAAATTGGTATGTAGTTGCACCTTGACATGAATTAGTGCCTATCAACTTTTGGTAAAAATCGTCTTGCAGGTTTCGTTGCCATCCCACTTTTTCGAAATTTTTTTTTTTATAGGGCAAAATTTTGTATAAATGTGCATAAAGAGAATTATTTTTTAGCAATCATTAAGAAATTTACAAGAATTATTTATAATAGAAGTAGTCAACTGGGAAAAAATTTTTGCATGTGTAGGAGCCTCGTGAACCCCCCTGGGGGGGACGTCCCCCCTCGAAAGGAGTAAATTTTCAAGATGGGTATCTTTCGAAAGGTCTCGTCAATACCTTTAAAACGAATGGTTGAACTATAAATCTGTGATAATTTAAAACAAAGTTATCGATTTTTTTTTTTTTTTTTTACTTTTTACAAAAAAATAAATAAATAAATAAATAAAACTTTGAAAAAAAAAAAATCTTATTATTATTTTTTTTTAACGAAATTTAACCAAACTTGGTATTTAGTTGGCTCCTGACATAAACTGGTGCTGATTAGATTTAGGGACCAATCGCACATCAGGAGGCGCTGTGATCGTATTTCTTCTAAATTTTTAACATGGTAGTATAGGACAAAATTTCGTATAAATGTACATAATGAGAGTTATTCTTAACCTGTGATTGTAAAATTAATATGAATTATTGGTAATAGTAGTAGTTACTTAGGAAAAAAAATTGTGCATGTGGGGGCATCGCTTCCCCCCCCCCCCTGGGGGGAAGTACCCCCCGTGGTGGGGTAAATTTTCAAGATGGGTATCTTTCGAAAGGTCTCATCAATACCTTTAAAATGAATGGTTGAACTATAAATATGTGATACTTTAAAATAAAGTTATCGATTTTTTTTACTTTTAACGAAAAAAAAAAACTTGTATATATATATATATATATATATATATATATATATATACAGTAAGACCTCGATTATCCGAGCTAATTGGGACCGCTAGTACCTCGGATATCGGAAATCTCGGTTAATAGAAACCATGTATTAAAACCTTCCGTGCTTACGAATTTAATGTCGATCGTCCTTCTAAGGCTTTTGACGAATCCATCTTTGAACAAAAAGCCTCTATTTGAGCTTTGTTACGTCTCCAATCGCCTACAGTGGTTTCACCAACTCAAAATTTCAAAGCAATTTTTTTCAAACTCTCACCATAATTAAGCAAAGGTTCACTACGAAATAGGGGATTTGCGAAAGAAAAGGCAAACAGAAGAATATTATGAAATTGTAAGAGTCGCCAATCCCTTCCCCCAACAGGGGGGGGGGGGAGTAAGTGTACGATAACATATTGCACCTGGTATTCAATAGGGTCACATGACCATTGTTAACAAAGCATTCATAAATGTTGTCTTCTCAGGGTGTAATATTTCTTGGAAGTTAAGTGCTTTTGTGGGGAAGAAGTACCTGTAACACGGACAACGAACTAAAATTTGTGTATAATTTTTCCAAGCTCATTTCGAAAAGGAGAAAAAAAAATTAGACTTCGTTATCGCCTCGGTTAACAGAAACCTCGGTTAATCGAAGCTCGGTTAATCGAGGTTCTACTGTATATATATATATATTTTTTTTTTTAATTGTTACTGAGTGAATTTGTATAGGAAAATATAGAAGAAAGTCTTGTGGTGGCCACAACATACTAGTTTTTCTCTGTTATTTAAAAACCCAGTAAAAGAGTTACTTCATAAAAAATATAACAATATGGAGACGTTCCTAGTCTTTTTGTCAAAGCTGCAATGACTTTTTTTAATTTAAATAATTGTTTGCAATAACAAAACACACATCTATCGATCAAACTGAATGTATTAGGAGTATACATATTGATTAAATATTTTTGTCATAAATTAAGTATAAAAACTGTTGTACACACATTAAACTATTCCAAATCTGCATATTAGTATGTATTTGTCAAATTATTTTAATCTTTACGATTTTGTGATTCACATAGTTTCAGTATTTTATTTTAATATGCTATATAATTCCTTATTAGGTATTGCTTAAATTTATTATTTCTCCTTCGTAATACAATGTTCGGTTTAATAAAATCTTTTTTATCATAAATGCAATGTATGTTATTCTATTTTATAGCTATGAAAATAGCGTAAAAAATGAAACATTATCCTAATAATTGCTCCTCAACGTTTTAACAAACATATGCCGAAAAAAGCATAAATTGCTTTATCAGGAAGTTTTAATATTTGAGAGTAACTGTAAATAAAAGTCATGTCTAGGAAATGCAGAAATATGTTATAAGATACTTCGAAAATAACAAACTTATCTTGACTCCAGAACTGCAAAGATGACAATACATTTTCCTTAATGTTTGGGCTAACGATTTTTACTTTGCATGCTATTTACTTACATACGTTGTTCAGATGCGGCAGACACACTTTACTACCGACTTCAGCAGCAGATGTTCTCGTTGATGTCCCGTATCGGACTTCATTCTCCCTCTCATTTTAGTTTACTATTGCTAGCATCTAAAAGGGAAAAAAAATGGCGACAAACTAGTGCAACTGGCCAGTCATCATCATCAACATCTACACTACTCATCTAGCTAAAGAGAAAAGATCACGTGGAGTATGAAGTAGATGAGATGGAGGGTAGGGGGAAAGAGGCAAGTCGGAAGTAAACGGAACACATCCCAGTGTTTGCGCACTGTTGCCAAGAACAACAAAACGCAATCTAAGAAAACACTCCTTCATCGTCTGCTCTGTTTACTCAAGGAACAACCCCCCCCGCAGCGAAATGTTTGTCCGCGCGCCAAACATCAACACAGTCCCCCCAAAACCCTCCCCCGCATCGGTTACCATAGTAACCGGCCACAGATGTCGACCTGTTTTAATTAATGTCCACGGCACCCCCTCTTGTTTAATAGAAGTATTGTTGCACCCCGCGCGTTCGCCCTACGGATTAAAGTTAAGAGACTAGGGGAGACGCCTCGAATTTTGAAATAAAAGTCGAAGTGCAAGGGGGGAAAAGGTACAGAAGAAGCACCCTACCTTCTAAACTCGTTACACCGACGAATACCATTGCTTTTAGCGACTTTTCTGTTTGGGTCCTTACCCTTTTAAGAATACACACGCAGTTTTGATTGCCCAAGGAAGTTTCGAGTTTTTGTTTAGTTGCCGAATGGGTTCGATTAAGGATTGGAACAGCAACAACATCTTTTGTGGAACTTTAAAAATAAAAACAGAGATTTAATTGCTCCAGAAAGACTCTCTTGATTCAAAACGTTAGTCACGACTTCTAACTTTTGCGAGGGTACTCGTTTCGAATTCGGCACTGTCGTTTACACTTTTGAATTTCCTCTTATGCACTGCAAAATAAAATACTTGCATCGCTAAAGGGAAAGAAAAACAGAAACTAATCAACTTATTTGATAATTTTAGAAACTAGTGAATTTTAATATTGTCTTAGAAACGCATCAACAAAAGTTTTTTGATTTAAATATAAGTAGTAGTTAAATTACTAAAGTATTAATTTTACTTAGAGTAAGGGATTAAAATCATTTTTTTCTAATTTTTTTTTAGGCAACCAAACTTAATAGGTCGAATGTACTCGCTAATCGAAAAGGTCAGTGGATAAGGAATACTCAAAATTTGCAAGTTATGTTCCGCATGGGAGTAATAGAAGAGATTATAAAGATTTTTACGCGAAAACAAAAGTGTAAATATATATGTAAATATTCACGTGAAAACAAATGTGTTAATATATGTGAAATATTTCTTCTCAAATCTTATCAGGAAACATGGTTTTGCGAAGATATCGGCTGATGTCGTTGGCCAGTTTAATTCGGAATTCGTTTATAAAATGTCGGTCATTTAAATACTCAAGCTAAAAGTTGAGGTTGAAGTCGAATGGGTTTAACGTCACACTAGAGCTACACACTTGGCATTTAACGATGGTCTGCGATTAGATCCAAAGATAGTCAGGAGACATGTTATCACAATTTTTATTCTCAGCGAAGGGGAAATACTTCCTCACAACGGTACCCCCATAGGTATTATTTTTACGAAACATGGAGAACATTGTAACCGCAACAGATTTTACATGCACCTGCAACCATTAGTGTATATGCTCGTTTTTAGTCAGCTTGAGTATTGAACCCACAATCCTACATTTACGTGCCAGCTGCTCTACCAACCAGGCTTCGCCAACACCTCCTATTATTAAATGCCTCCGAATTCAGCTTTACGTCACAGAAGATCGGCCGATTACATTCAATCCACACCATCCTATCGGTAATATCGGAAGTATTGGTTGAATGTAATCGTCCAATTTTCCAGGACATAAAGCTCATTTCGGAGGCATTATTATAGGAGGTGTTGGCTACAGTATGGTCTTTATTCAAGCAGAAAAAGGAGAAGGGGGAGAGAGAGAGGAATTAGAAATGAAATATATATATATGTAATGGAATCGCAAGTGTTAGAACATAGGACAAGTATTCCAAATAATTATTCTATTTAATATATTCATCTTTCAAAGCGATTGAGTATGTATTCTAAATCAAACGCCTAACTTTTTACAATCATTTCACATAGTTAAAGACTCATAGGAAAGATCTAATTTTAAATTTACTATAAGATTTATTACATTGCTGAAACCATTGTTGTATTTACCAATTCAATAGCTTTCCATATAATTCGAATAATTTCGAACGGTTCTATTACAGATATTTGGCGAGAGACTGCCAGATACCCAAAAGAATGACTTTTGTGATTAGGGTGTTTAGTAATTTAATTTTCGTTGCCAATTGAAAACAGTGCTTACTCTGGAATAAGTATAGAAATTTTGTTCTGAAATACCTGTATCAGTGTAGAGTTTAGTGTTTTTTGTTTCTTTTTTTTAATCCATTGCTGATTTAACATGTATACAGGCATTTAATTGTAGCAATTTTTACATAATTTTATTAAAAATAATAATAATAATAATTATTATTATTATTTTACGGATGTACAGAAAATGACAATTTAATATTTCTTAAAAGGGTTTATCTAGAAATTTCTTTCTTTTATTTTAATTTTATATAAAATTAGAATTCACTATGGAATTTCCACTAAATTAGATAATAGATTTTTAAAGATTGTTCAGAAGATGACAAATATATATATATATATATATATATATATATATTAATTATAATTTAAATAACAAAAAAAAAAAAAAAAAAAAAAAAAAATCTTTCATTTAATATAAAAGTGAAACCTTTATATTTTCATTGTTTTTCATGTCAAATATGAATGATAGGTTTTTTTTTTTTTTTTTTTTTTTTTTTTAAGTTTTCAGTATTTTTTTTAAAGAAATATGAAATATATCTAGAAAGACTAAAGATAAGATAAGTCTTTCATTTTGTTACTATTCTTTTCCATTGCATGTAAAATAATAATATATATATATGTATTTCTCACACTGATGGAAAAAAATAGAGAATAGCCTCTCTCGCTCTTTTCCTGATGCCACAGTTTTCCCACAAATATATTTTTGTGTAACGCTCTCTTGTATATTTGTGAGCCGTGACGCGAAATCGGACAAGTAATCCAGTATAATCCATCAGCTGGATGACACTAACTGTAATTGAGTTGATATCGTGTGTTGCCCTACAAAACTCATCCGACATTTTCAGCCTCAGAATCGTATTTTGTCCCCCCCCCCCCTCCCTTTTTCTCTCCCCTCACTCTTTTTTTTTGTGATATTCTGAAGTCTTATTAAAAAATATATATGTTCCATTAGTATTGTAGTATGAAAATATACCAATGCTGAGAATTTTTTTATTATAAAATATATTTTTTTTATATATAATGCATCATTAACACAATTCAGAGATCATGCAAATAAGAATTTTTCAGGAAATACTTCCCTATCGGCCAACATTCTAATTATTATGCCGTAATGCTGTTAGAACCCACATTTTTCTTACACCAGTCTTTTTTTTTTTAAACATTTTTCTTCTTATTTAATCATAATTACTCTCTCTAAAAAAAAAAAAAAAAAAAAAAAAAGTGAGTTAATTCACTATGTCAAGTAGGAGTTAATATTTTTTAAATCCACTTGAGTTAAAAATGCATTTCTTTGACCTAATTAGTAACTTTTTTTTTAAAGAAAATTTGAGTTATCAATATTCATCGATATTTGAGTTATTTCCACTCATTCAAACACTTGTAATTGGCAACATCTCTCTCGCTGCAATGTATTTCTTCAATTGCATGCAATTGCAACGATCAATGCCATGTAGTAAAGTGATCTAGTTTATTAAAATCATTAATAAAATATATAAATCACTCAAATACAATAAATAATTCAAGTTTGAGTGAGTTATGTAAGCTCATTCAGTTTCTAGAATTTTATTCTAGATAAGAAGACGTGTTTCTTCTAGGCAAATGGATAAAAATTCACTGAAATTGAGTCATTTTCATTCTTTCATTTTAAGAGAGTACGCTTTCAGCAAATTACTCTAAAAATAAAGTAGTGTAGAAAAAGGGGCGGTTACTAACAATACTACGGAATATTAATTAGAAGGTTGGCACGTTGGCAGGTATGACATTCCCTTTTGATTTTTTTTTTTTTTTTTTTTTTTTTTTTTTTTATTATTATTATTGTATACCAAGAAAGAAAATGATATATTTTCGATTAAATATCCGTTAAAAAAAAAAATCTGGAGTGACTCCACTCGACTTTCAGAACATTGAGTAATTAACAATTTTGTAGATAAAGTAAAGAAAGAGGAGTTGTTAAACAAACAAAAGAGAGAAAACCATAATAGAGTGTTTGAGTATTTTTCTCCATCTATTACACAATGTTTTATTTAACGCTACTGAACTTTGAGCCCATAGATCATAATGATAAAGAATTTTTCGTTGTGTCCCTGTAAAAACCTATAAATGCTAGATTCACCAAAATGCTTATAGTTAGTGCAACAGTGATTTATAATACTCATATAAATTTTCAGCTCAATTCAATAAGGCGTTTAGATGCTATCGTACTTTTAAAAATTTAGTCCCATAGGCCATAATGATAAAGAATTTTTCTTTGTGTCCCTGTAAAAAAACTGTAAGTGCTAGATTCACCAAAATCTATACAGTTAGTTCAACTGTGATCTATATTATGTGTACAAATTTTTTGCTCAGATTAATAAGGCGTTTAGACGCTATCACACTTTTAAAAATTTGGCCCCATAGGCATAATGATAAAGAATTTTTCTTTGTGTCCCTGTAAAAAACCTATAAGTGCTAGATTCTCCAAAATCTATACAGATTGAGTATTTGTGACCTATAATATGTGTATAAATTGTTTGCTCAATTGAATAAGGCGTTTAGATGCTATCGCACTTTTAAGATTTTGCTCCCATAGGCCATAATGATAAAGAATTTTTCTTTGTGTCCCTGTAAAAAAACTATAAGTGCTAGATTCACCAAAATCTATAGGATTCGTACTATGGTGACTTACAATATGCGTACCAACTTTCAGGTCAATCGAACAAAGCGTTTAGACGCTAGCGTGTTCACTCACAGACATACACACATACATACACACATACACACACACATACATACATCATCGTAAAAATAGTGAAAACGGACTCAGGGGACCTCAAAACGTATAGAAACATCCAAATCTCGAATTCGGATTTTTGACATGATTACAATACTTTCCTCACTTAGTGTTCGGAAAGTAAAAATTAGTATCTAAAAAGTATCCATAACTACGGAATATTAATTAGAAGGTTGGCAGGTATGATATTCCTTTTTGATTTTTTTTATTGTATAAAAAGAAAGAAAATGATATGTTTTCGATAAAATATCTGTTTAAAAAAAAAAAAAAAAAAAAAAAAAAGTATCTAAAAAATCTCCATAACTGTGTTTCACAATTTAGAATTATCTTTCATTTAATACCTTTTTTATAACATAAATACATTTAATGAACAAATCTTTTCTATCCTTATGTGTTAAGTTAATTCTCAAAGGTTAATTCCTTACATTTTCGTTAAATTAAAATACAACGAAACATTCTTTTAATAGAATTAACACCAATTATTCTTAAAAAGAATTTGGTGAATCTCTGAAAGTAATAGATAATGAAAACGATTCGAATTATTTTCTTCAAAACTATTTTACTTTGAATCTTTTTTAACAAGAATTACAACATAAAAAATAATAAAATAATAAAATAAAAAAAAAAAAAAAAGAAAGAAAGAAGAAAAAAATGGATAACAATAAAAAATCTGTAATTGTATAGAACATTAGAAAGAATTTATATTTGCTTTAAAAGACTTATTTATGTACTTTTTGTGGCATTTAAAGCTAAGGTAAATACATTTTGTTATAATGGTCCTTTTGTTTTTATAACTCGTTACACTGTATTAAAATCATTATTAATTCGCGTATATATTCATTAATAAAAGAATCAGCGTATGACTATCTACATAATATATAGATAAAGAATATAAGAACTGAAAACTGTGCTAACGAGGGCAGAAAATCAAACATGATAATCTGAAATAGGTTATCATATGAAGATTAATCAAACGCAAATTAGAAAATAAGAGAATAAATTTGAAATAATTTCCCTTTGCAACATCGTTATCAAAAAGGCAGATTATTTCAAGAGGGAAATGAACTAAGATATTTCTGATAACATAGCCTCCTAAACTAGATGCCTGTCGTGTGATTCGGAAGCTTGGCAACAGTTGAAGCTGTAGACAGCGCCACCTGGTACAGATTGCGCAACTTTTTTATTCAACAGTCACCAAATATTTTAAAAGTGGGATATGGTATACATAAAAAGCGAATAGAATGGAGGAACGTCGATTATATATATCGTATATCACTTCTTAAAATTATTGGTGACAGTTGAATAAAAAAGTCACACAATCTGTACCAGGTGGCGCTGTCTACCACTTCAACTGTTGCCAAGTTTCCGAGCTACGCGACAGGTATCTAGTTAAGGAGGCTATGCTGATAATAACAACCGACTGAAGAATCCAAATTTTACTGAGATGCCGGGCAAATTATTAAATTTGCCCGACATATCAGTAAAAATGATGATAAGAACCAAACAAAAATCTTAACTAAAAATTAATGAATAAAGATATCTGTTTATTATAATATATTAGCCAAACGAAAACATTTTACTCAAAATGTAATGAAAAAAATCTTATATATATATAACACTCTCCTATATTTGTATTGCATTATTTCTAATCCGCACAAAATGGGATACAGAGAAAGGCATTGCCAGATTTGAGACAAATTTCATGTAATTTTTACAATAATTTGTTTCTACTAGTCATAACACACACACACACACACATATATATATATATATATATATATATATATATATAATTTTTAAAACATAGTAAAAGATTTAAGACCGCTGAAACCGTATAGACTTATAAAAATAAAATTTCATCAAATTAAATTTACCTGTGAAGACTGATTGTTAATTATTGAAACATAAAATTTTACTTTTTGATTTTTGAAACAATACATTTTACTTATTGATTTTTATAGAATTTAATTTAACACTTCGAGGCCAGTGTAAAGACATCATATTTTTCATATTTTTCTATTCATTGATGACACATTTAATTCTGAACATAAATTTTATCATATTAAATAGCCTAAATTTGTTAAATTAATAACAAAATTTGATTAATTATGAAACAGTCATAGTAAATCTTCAAATTATTGTTTAAAAGAGAATGCGTGTGAACTTAACTTATTACTATTTAGAATTACAAATGAGACCATTTACAATTTTTTATGTGTGTAGTTTATATAATAAAATAAATATTTTAGAACAAAATGTTCATTAAAATAAAATTTTATAGGTATATTTTTTTTTTCTCATTTCTTAAACATAATAACGACTTTTTTTTTTTTTTTTTTTTTTTTTTTTTTTACAAATGTTAAATACATTGAAATTTTCTATTTTCTAAAAACAAACTCTCATTTTACCTATAATTTAATTTTCAGATACCTTTTGCTTGTGATTTTACTTTATTTTATTTTATTTTTTAAATTTTCCATGTTTCCAAATAAATGAAAATTCATTCTTTGTCTGTTAGATTTAGGGAAGGGACTCCAACATATAATAAAAAAAATATATATATCTATAGCAGAAAAAAAAAAGTTGCTGTTATTTTGCACATTAAAAAATCACTGTTTCACTCTTCAGACACAAAGCAAGATAAGAGTCTCGTTATTTTGGCAGTTTACTCCCCAAAAAGGTTGCTAATGAGTATTTTAGAGGCCTCTTTTTTTACCCTTCTTAGTTATTTTTTTCGTCTGGATCTGTAAACGGACGATTATCTGTGTAGGGATTTTTTTTTTCTCCCTATTTCTGTGGCTGTCGGAAAGATCGGGTTGATTTTGCCATAAAGACCTGAACGACGTTGTGATTCTTGCTTAGTTTGTTATCGCATTTTGCCTGTGGGCGGGGGAGGGAAGAGGGGAAAAAAGTGTCTGGGTATTTTTTTTTTTTCGCTAGTGTATGAAATTTATGCAGATTAAAATATAGCTAAAGTCTATTTTCTATTTTTTTTTTTTTTTTTTTTTTTTTTTGGGGGGGGGGGGGGATCTGATGCATCTTGTTCCAAAAAATTTGCTTTTAAACCGTAACATACCGCGTTATGTTTGCAATAAGGAAGATAATTTTTTTCTATGAACGAGATAATAGTTACAATATATATATATATTTCTTTTTCTAAGTGATAGTGAATTTTTATCGCAGAATTTTTTTTCTATTTTATTTCCGTTGTATTGTCTAGCACGTTTCAAAATTTCAAATATTTCTATGTTAAACAGTTTCAGACATTTTTTTTTTTTCAGTAAATGCTGTTAAAATGTGTGGTATACATTTAGCATATTATTACAATCGATTAAGTCTTTTCTCTGCATAAGTTGTCCAGTTGCAGTGAAAGTAGTTTTACAGGCAAAATGAAAATAAAGGGCAGTTCATTCACTTTCAATGAAGTCAGTATTGGCAACAAATTTGGCGACATTGCGACAAATTTAGCACCTTGGCGGCCAAATTTGACGGAAAATAGTAATTTAGGGTGGATTTCCAAAATTCCGATGCTCTCCGACGCATAACAGTCAAGATCTAGAAATTTCCACGGAATTCTCGATAGTAACTCCGCCAAACCCCATCGGCAAAAGATATAAATAGTAGTGAATTGACTTCTGCTAGAGAGTGTGAAGTCATTACGATTCAGAACTGTTTCAGAGACTTTTCTGTGCTGAGCGATTGCACTTTGGAGATTGTGTTCCAAGCGACCGAACTTTGTTCATAAACTAGCGAAGATTTCTGCTCTGGAGTATTTGATGTTACTTGGTTTACTCCTGTGTAACAAGTGACTCTTTTCTTGGACTTTTCCAGAACATTCGTCGAATAGTGACTTTTGCAGTACGAGTGACAGCTTCATTGGAATGTTTCCTGGATATTCGAAGAATTAACAGTGCTATTGGACTGCTTTTGAGAATATTCGTTGTAATAACAATATTGTTGTACAGATTCGAAGAGTTACATAAAAAAAAAAAAGTGCATTCATTGTCTAGAACCTGCCTGTTTCTGTGCGAATTACTTTCTTTCACAAGTAATTCGACAAGTTCTAACAATATAATAGCTACAAATGTAGTTTACAATTTAAAATTTCTTCAAATTGAATGGATTATTTCCTATCTGTATGTGTAGTTGAAAAAGACCGGGCTTTATTTTGCTATAAAGACCTGGACGACGTTGTATTCTTAATTTGTAATCACATTTTGCCTGTGGGGAGGAGAGGGAAGAATCTGAGTACCTACACTTTTTGCGTGCATGTATGAACTTTATGCAGATTAGAAAATGGCTGAAGACTGTTTTATAATTTTTTAAAGTGATTTGATGCATTATGTTCCAGTATATTTGGTTTTAAATCGTAAAATACCGTGTTATGTAACTTAACACGGTATGTTTCCAATGCCAAAAATAATTTTTTAATAAACAAGTCAAAAGTAGTTAAAAGTTTTTACTTTTAGGTGACAGTAAGGGTTATTATTATTATTATTATTATTATTATTATTATTATTTATTTATTTATTTATTTATTTTTATACAGGGGATTCTTTTTTTATGTTTTTTTGTTGTGGTGTCATTAGACTTTCAAGATTTCGTGTAATTAATTCTGTGTTAAATAATTTCTGACATACTTGTCAGGTTTTCTGTACGAAATGCTACTGAAAATAATGTATATTTAGAATATAATAAGCTACAAATGTAGCCTTCAATTTAAGGTTTCCATAAACTAAACAAATGATGGGCTATATATGTGTATTTGAGAAAATATGATGTTCTTTATTATCTTATTTATCGCATTACTTATTACTCATTATCTTATTTATCACATTTCACTAAAATCCTGTATGGTCTTTATATAAGATCTTTTAAATTTATCTTCAAAAATCAGTTTTTTTTTCTTTCATTTATTTATTTACTTATTTATTTAAGGGATGAAACATAGCATTCTTTTTCTTTCTTTTTTTTTTTTTTTTTTTTTTTTTTTTTTAAATGAAATTTTTATTTATTTATCAAAATTTGCAATCATTGTGGCTCTTATTATATATATATATATAGATATATAAGTAAGAGTATAGATAGAAATAATTTATTGTAAATTTAAAATATATGTATATATATATATATATATATATATATATATATATATATATATATTTATTTATTTAACCTAAATGACAAATCTTTTAATAATATCAGGATACCCCCAAACGCTTATGAAATAACTTATGACTTCCTACTTGAACTACCATTAAGTTATAATTTATCACACACAAACATTTGTGTAAAATGTTAAAACTTAAATGAAATTAAGGATTTAGCTGATTTATTTTATTTTTCTTTTCTTTTTATATGCGTATTTGTTGCTTAGATTTCCTAGGATTTTCCATAGTAAAAACCTTATTCAATCCACAAGTTTTTCTTCCAAGAAGGGTGTCAACATGTGGTACAAGTCATGAAATATAACCCAGCTTTCTATCCATCTAGGATATACACAAACGTAGTTCCATCTTTTTCTCGAATACGCATCACTCAAAGTCTTAGACTGAAAAACGCGCTGACATAAATCCGAAAATTGGTGCTAGATGGGAGAAAGCATTATAAATTTGAAGGAAAAGAAAACGGCAAAATTTCTACAATTTTTATCTTGCGGTTTCACACCCGGTGCTTTAAAAGTTAAAAGAAAAGCTTTGTGGAAAAAAAAAATCAGACAAACGTAACAAATGGTTCCAGCAGAAGTAAAATCTTCAGACTAAACTTGCGGGGGAAGGAGGGGGTATATCTGTATGTATGTGTACAGTCACATACCAATATGTATCTGTATAAATATATTTATATAATTATATATATATATAAACACAATTTTACGGCAGTCATTTAGCGGCGCTATCTCATGTTCACAGTTTTGGCATTATGGTGGTATTTGCGAGGAGAAAAAAGGGGGTTCGAAAGTCAATTGTCTTCGCCCCCCCCCCCTTTTCTAGCTTTCGGAAACGGGGGTAAATAGGATACTGTAGCCCCCTGCTATGAAATTCATGATGCCTCGGAAGTCGAAATAAATGCGATTCAATTTCTGTGACTAAGTTTGGCGTCATGATAGCATCCATAAATTTAAAAGAAGCTATTTTTTTTGTATCTTTCTTTCCGACAAGATTTTCGATTCCATTTTTTCGAAAATATATAGCCGTATAGTCGATATCTATACAGTAAACTGGTGTTATTGTACTGTGTTATAATTTATATTAAATTTATTTTAGAATTGTATTTTATTGTTTTAAATTTATACTACGATGAGCCCGCTTTTAATGAGACCGTATTTAATGATATTTAGAATTTAACGAGGAAAATCAAGTATTTTGTTTCATACAATGTTATACATAACTGGAGTAGAGATTTTCACTCATTAAATAAATATGCTTCTGTATTTATTTAACGAGGGGAATAAATAGGGAAGTATTAAATCATTATAGATAATAGTGAAATAGAATTTTCTGAAAATGGAACATACACATTTACCCTAAAATTTTCAGATTTACAATTGCGAAGAAAAAATTAGTACGTTGTGGTCACCGCAAGACTTTTTATATATTTCTATACAAGTTCATGCAATACAAATTATTTATTAAAATTATTTTCCATGATGAATGTAGACAATTTATATCTCAAACTTGCATAACACTAAATGTTCAAGAAAAGTCAATTTTGTGCCAACATCTGAGAATATGCTTTTTTTTTTCGGTCTGTTAAAAATAAGAAAATATTAAAGAAAGTTGTGATATGTGGATGAAAAATTCGGTCAAAAAAATATTATTTTTATAACGTAATGTGATACATAAAATTTTAAAGTGTTAAAGAAAGTTGAAAAATGTTGATTAAATATTCTATTAAGAAGTTATAATTTTTGTAACATAATGTGATACATAAAATTTGCTTAGATTTTTTCTTTATTAATATTCATTCGATACCGTATAATACTTTACTTGTTGCAGACGACGTCTAGAGATGAATCCCAGACCATTGATAATTGTCCCTTGCGTAGCTATAGTGCGACTTTAAAATAACTTAACTCAACTAAACCCTTTACTTTTTGCATTCGAAGTCTACAGAGAGTGGAAAATATACAGAAATTTTTTCCATACAAATTATGCATAGCTTCTTTTCTAATATAGATCTTACGCACATTTTTATATATTCTCCAGATATACATTTAGGTTCCATTTATAATTTTTAGGTTCCATTTTAGTTGACTGTCGGGCAATTTATGGCGATATTTTGGATATTTATCTTTCGTTATTATCAGAAATATCTTATAGTTATTTTTTTTTCCTACGGCAAAAATTTCCTTGATAACGATATTGTTACCTTTTGGAAAAATTCTCAGTTATTTTTAAATTCTTTACTAATGTGTTAGTCTATAAATTTCATCTTCACTTTTTAAGTTATTTTATTTTTGTTTACTTGTCTTATCATTTTTGCTCGGGATACGCATAATAATAAGATCAAATTATGTATGTATGTGTGTGTGTATATGTTATATATATATATATATATATATATATATATATATATATATATATATATATGCACTGTAAATTATTGGAATATGCATACAGTACAACAGAAATTCACAAGTGTGCATACGACATACAATCAGGGCCCCTGATGACGTATTGTATTGTTGTATGTCTACACTTAATAGCATTTTCATTAATATTTCTTCTTTTTCAAATTGTTCCTGTTCTTCAAATGATATCATTTCTTTTTGTGCATGTCTGAAAAAGTATTCATCTATATAAATAAAGAGAAGTGTCTGTGTGTATGTGTGTCTGTCTGCGCTCTGGTGCTCACACTACTGATTGCAGAGCTTCCAAATTTGGCATATAGGTACCTGGGACCCTGCAGATGTGCACCTCATCGAGATTTTTTTGGAATTTCGAATTTGAATTATTTAAATTAATGTTTTTTCGATTTTAAATATTGGTTTAATGTTTCATTTTTCATGAATTTATTCTTCGATTGTGATCGTCTGCGTATCTTAGCAACGGCTATTATGCAATTCATTTTTTATTTAATACATTCATTTGAAGGCGATTTTCTTTTTTTTTTTCTTTTATTATTATTATTATTATTATTATTATTATTATTATATTTATTGAAAAACAAATGGTAATGTAATAGAAATAAATTGTTACATTTATGTATAAATTTTATAGTATAGCAATTTTTTATTTTTCATTTTTTTAATTAATTCCTCTAAAAGAAAAATCTTTTTTTTTTTTAATTATTATTATTTATAATATTTATTGGGTGAAAAAAATGGTAGTTTATAGTAAAAAGGATAAACTGATTAAAATTCGTTTTTCATGTATTTAATTCCTTTTAAAAGAAAATCTACATTTTTATTTCATTTGATTGCACTGGTCGGAATCAAATCGTAATATAGCGTAAATAACGGGGGCTATAAAACACATGATTCAAAAACTAAAATATATAATAGATTCTGAGATACAGTCATCTTCAAAATCGTAGTTCTTAAATAACAGAAAATCCACAAGTCGTCGATAAATACCCAGATTGAAGTGCCCGGGAAAGACCTTTCTGTAGACAGTGGGAAACTGGACCCGATGCAGTACGGGTAGAAAAAAAGAGCTGCCTCAGGCAACGGGTACCCGAAGAAGCGAGATCTAAAGCAATTTCAGTTTTTTTTTTTTTTTTTTTTTTTTTTTTTAAGTTTTTTTTTGTAATGTGATGTAAAAATTAATACTGATCCAATTCTTTTGAAAATTCATTTAAATATAGTGACCAGCGAAGCGGGCGTAGCCTGCTAATAATATATATATACACACTTTTATATTTGTCAAATATCCGCACCATAATTTTATATTATATAAAGTAATAAATTTATGATTTGATTTATGTCTAATATATATATACATATGAAAGCCCCCCTCCCCCCCCAAAAAAAAAAGATATAAATATTTAAAAAATAATATTAATAATAATAAATAAATAAATAAAAAATAAATAATGACACTTATATGGCATGTTAATAAAGACCTGATAAATGTAGCATCCATTCTTGCAAAAAATTATTTGCGGCGTAATTAGTAAACGAGTTGCTTTTGTTTCATGGTTAAAGATGTCTTTTTTTTTTTTTTTATCCCCTCAAAAAGTGACAAAAAATATGAAAAAAAAAAAAAAAAAAATGTGGGATACGGAAAGGGGGCTGTGAGGGTGAGTTAACTAAGTAGTCCCATCAAGAAGCAGGGCTGGGGGAAAATTTATCGCACCTCGGGTATAATAAATGACTGCGGCCGCTTTAGTGACAAATCGTTTTCTTTCCTGCGCCGATGCGATTTCAGAATTTTCTCTCTCCTGGTCGCTGCTCTCCCTACCCCTGTGTCTCTTCTCTCTTTCTATCGGAAGCGTTATTTTTATTTTTACATGATCCAGTTATTTCCTTTTTTTTATTGTTATCATTCTACTGAGGCTTCTTACACCATAGTTCTTTCTTTCCCCCCGTTTAACCCCCAAAACGTTATTTCGTTTTGGGACTGTGAAGCGTGTGATGGATTTTGGTAACGCCAAGTGTTCAAAGGGGCAACAGTTTGTTGCTTAAGTTGCTCACGGTTGAAGTTAATGGAAACAGTTATGAGTTGAGCTAGAGGTCAGAAAGTTCTTTGAGTTAATTAGTAAATGGAGAAACAATAATAAACAGCTCCTAAAAAATGTTGTTTTCACCAAATCGTGTTCAGTAATTTATCTCAGAGAATGACTTCAGTTAAAATATTTTTTTCGTTGCCCTTTCTATATAAACATGTCATTTGCCATTGTTCATTATCCAATTTTTAAGTTGTATGTTAAATGTTCTGTAAATATTCGAGGAATTAACATTATGTGTTGCTATAAAAATGAACTATAAGACCAGAAATTTTACGAAACATTATATTTAATGGAAAAGATTAGAATTATACTATGAGTAAAACATATTTTTAAACGTATAATTATTATGTATTTATATTAAAGTTTAAAAGGTTTCACGAGGTCATATGTATAAAGTTATATTGAAATAGTTATATCTCAGAATGTTCGAGAAATACTATTTAAAAAACAGTAAATTATTGAAGTAATATAAATTATAATTAATATGTAATTATGTATGCATAATTATTTACAGTTTTAACAATCACCAAATATTCAAAAAAATTCTATTTATTTTAGAAAGGAAAAGTTGAAAATTAGTCAAACTTACGCAACAATTAATAGATTAATGCTAGAATTTTGAACGATTAATTTATTTCGTGAAAAGTTATTTTTTGCTTGTTGTAGTATAAAGTAATAATAGAAGTTCAGTAAATAAATGTAAATGTTAAGTGCTGTTTAAGATAAATGAAGTATAGTAGTTTATATATATATGCATGTATATGTATATGTATATACATTTTATCGCATTTTCAATTATATTCTACATTATGGTACTTTATATATATATGTATATACATACAATATATATACATACAAATATATATATATAATAACATTAAGAATTATAACGAAAAATAAACAAATAATTAATTTGCCACAACAACCCATTATTATTATTATATACATTTAGACTATTTGGGATTATTTTGTATAATAATTCCTAATTTAGTTCTATTAACAATTCTTTAAGAACTTTATTAACAATTCTTCTATTCAACTTGTAAATTTGCGTAAAATTCGAAAATGGTGAACTCACTAGCTTATCTGTATACTTTTATAAATAATAATTTAAAATAATGTAAATAAATAAATAAATAAAATAAACAGTTATAATGAACGTTAATCCTGAAAATCCGGGGATTCATTCCTGTTCCTATGTGTGACTTTTGTAAAAATTTCTCTTATTATGAAATTCGAGTATAATATTTAAACGAGTATTAAGATTTTCTATTTTTAAAATCACTTATCATTTGAGATATAGCTTTTTTCAGTAAGGAAAGTTAAAGAATTCAATATAATTTTATTATTATCTCAAATAGAAATGTTCAAGTATAAGTAAAATTTTAAATGGTTGATAACTTAATGTTTTTAATGTCTTTAATGAGAAATTTCTTCTCTGTTACTTAACACATCGAACTCAAAAATTTTAAATTATCAGACAAAATTAAAGTATGTTATCATCAGATGCAATAATTAATAGTTTTGTGTACAGAGTGTGTACTTGGCATTGCAACACATCGCTCTGTACAACATACATATTTATTTATTCATTCAATATTACAGTCGGTAACAAAAGTGTCCAAACACAAGCAAAAATTCCTATGTAAAAAAAGTACACTTCATACTGTTTTGTTAAATAAATCCTTATCGAATCGTGTTCTTACACTGACTAAGAACAGGATTCGACAAGGATTTATTTAACAAAACAGTATGAAGCGTACTTTTTTACATAGGAATTTTTGCTAGTGTTTGGACACTTTTGTTACCGACTGTACATAGTATTAAAAAGGTTGTAAATGTGAATTTAATGAAAGTTGAAAAACTAGTCGAAATCACATATGAATGTTAAGTAAGTTATTACTTTTATCATAGTTACCAACATTTTAATTTATTCCGGAGCAGTTTTAGCCCCGCCTTGATTTTGCACCATTTTATTTAAAGAATATTTTTCTCTAATATACAACTAAAATAAAATAAGAAAAAATTACTCGTAAATAAAAAGCGGTATGAAATAAGGGCGGTGCTAAAAATGATCCGGCATAAATTAAAATTTTGACAACTCTGCTTTTATTAATAATTTTGTCCTTTAATTACATGTTCTTTAGCAGACAGTTGAAAAGTAAATATTAATAGCTTTAAATTTCGTTACAATTCATATACAGTAATAGATTAATATAAGATTACAGTAATATAAGATTGTTGTTAAATAAAATTCTATTGTAAAATGAACAAAGACGGTTTTACACCGAGACTAACCTAATATTTATATTCATAATTTAGTATATTTATTTTGGTAAACTTTTCGTAAACTTTCATTTTGATAAACTTTTGATAAAAATCATTCAATTTTGATACATTTATTTTGATAAACTTTGATAAAAATCATTCCTTTATTATCTAGAAATTTCTAGAATTTCAATTATTAAACCTTCAGATTTTCGGAATCAGAAATCATGACGAAATGTAATTCTAGTTAATAAAACATTCATAGATATTTTCTCCGTCGCGTGTGAAACTTAACTGTAGAAGTACTTTTACAGGCTTAAGAGATATTTAAAATATTTTCGCGAGCACTCCTTTTGGTATTCTATGAAAATTTTTAAATTATATGAAACCACTGCTTTATTATCTCGAAAATTCCTTGATTTCAAATATTAAACTCTGGAATTTTAAGGAGTAGAAATTAGAAGGCAGTGAAATTTCTGGCTAATACAACAGTCATAGATATTTTCCAACTTAAATATCAAACTTAACTGTGAAAGTATATTTAAAGAGTAAGAAATATTTAGTAAAATATTTTCGAGGGCACTCTTTCCTTATTATATGAAGTTTTTTTAATTTACTTAAAATCATTCCTATATATTATCTCAAAATTTCCCGAAATTTAAGTAATATCAAACCCTTGAATTTTCGGGATTAGAAATCACACTGTATTGTAATTCTAGTTAATAAAACATTGATAGATATTTTCCCCATTACGTGTGAAACTTAACTGTCGAAGTACTTTTACAGACGTAAGAGGTATTTAAAATATTTTTGCGAACATTTCTCTTAATATTCTATGAAAATTTTCGATTTATATGTAACCACTGCTTTAATATCTCGAAAATTCCTGGATTTCAAATATTAAGCACTTGGATTTTAGGGAGTAGAAATCAGAAGGGAAGGAAATACTTGATTAATACAACCCTCATAGATTTTCCGACTTATATATCAAACTTAACTGTGAAAATACATTTACAAGAGTAAGAAATATTTAGTAAAATATTTTCTAGGACGCTCTTTCCTTATCCTATAAAGTTTTTTAATTTATATAAAATCATGCCTATATATTATCTCGAAATTTCCAGAAATTTAATTAATATCAAACCCCTAAGTTTTCGGGATCAGAAATCATGTAAATTGATGTATTGTAATTCTAGTTAATAAAACACTGATAGATATTTTCCCCATTACGTGTGAAACTTAACTGTAGAAGTACTTTTACAGGCGTAAGAGATATATAAAATATTTTCGCGAGCATTCATTTTAATGTTCTATGAAAATTTTCATTTTATATGAAACCACTGCTTTAATATCTCGAAAATTCCTGGATTTCAAATATTAAATACTGGGATTTTAGGGAGTAGAAATCACAATGCATTGAAATTTCTGGTTAATACAACCATCATATATATTTTCCAATTTAAATATTAAACTTAATTGTAAAAATACATTTACGAGAGTAAGAAATATTTAGTAAAATATTTTCTAGGGCACTCTCTCCTTATCCTATGAAGTTTTTCAATTTATATAAAATCATTCCTATATTATCTCGAAATTTCCAGAAATTTAATTAATATCAAACCCTTAATTTTTCGGGATCAGAAATCACGCAGTATTGTAATTCTAGTTAATAAAACATTGATAGATATTGTCTCCATCACGTGTCAAACTTAATTTTCGAAGTACTTTTGCAGGCGTAAGAGGTATTTAAAATATTTTCACGAGCCCTCCTTTCAATATTCTATAATATTTTTCAGTTTATATAAAAAAAAAAAAAAAAAAAAAAAAAACACTGCTTTATTATCTCCAAAATTCCAAGATTTCAAATACTAAACACTGGAATTTTAAATGATAAAAATCACGAGGCATTGAAATTTCTAGTTAATACAACCCTTATAGATATTTTCCAAGTTACATATCAAACTTAACTGTGAAAGTACTTTTACAAGAATGAGAAATATTTAAAATATTTTCGAGAGCACTCCTTCATGGTCATATGAAGTTTTAAAATATATATAAAATCATTCCTATATTATTTCGCAAATTCCAGAATTTGTATTGAACCATGGAATGTTCGTGTTCAAAAATCACTCGGTATTGTGATACCAAGTTAATATAATCCTCATAAATATTTTCCCAGTGACATATCAGACTAAAACGTGGAAATACTTGTACAGGCATAAGAATTATTTAAACTATTTTCACGAACACACTCTTTAATATCCTATGAAGTTTTTCAATTTATATAAAAATTCACTCCTTTACTAACTTTCAAATTTCAGGATTTGAAATTTTAAATATTGGAAATTTTCGGGATCAGAAATTAGCAGTACATTGTAATTCCTAGGTAATAAAACCCTCATAATATTTTGCCTGTTACATATCAAATTTAACAATGGAAATACTTTTCCAGGAGTAATAAGTATTTAAAACGTTTTCGTTAGTACTCCTTCTACGTCATATATAAATTTATTTGTTTGTGTTTATAAATAAATGCATTATTAAAATTTATTTTTATTAGTCAATGTAAAATTAATTCATTCTAATTCAAAATTTGAAAATTAACAAATATTACAAATTACAACAAATATTATTTGTTCTGTATAACAAATCGTTATATAGAACAAATTAATATATATAGTTCTATATAAACAAATTAAAAAATGAACAAGTATTATATAGTTAGACATTTTTATTTCTATAATACTATATAGACAAATTAAATTAAAAAATTAATAAACACTATATAGTTGCCAACTTTTACGCATCTTGAATACCGCTCTTTTTGTAGAAAATTTTTCACCTTTATTTAAAGCTAAAATAAATAAGACGAGTAAAAATATTTTTAAAAATTAAAGCTGTTCAAGAGGTATATTGTATGCATCTTGTATGCAGCATACAAGATAGGAATTATGGTACTCTATTTTGACTTTGATTTTATTACTTTTTAAAAATGTTTATAGAGCATATTACTTTAACCCGTTAGCGCCCAGTGTCCTCATTTAAGGATAGCTAATAAAATGGCACGTATATTTTTTGTGGTTTCTTGGAATGATTTCTGCTTTTTAATGACAGTTTATAGCGTCACTCTAAATGATCCCTGAAAGTTTTATGTGCCTACTTTTATTTATTATTTCATAATTAGGATAGTCATTTTATGATTTTTCATTCCTCGCACATATATTTGCTTTTTGCGCAGGTATACTAACTTTAATCAAGTTGAATAATAATATATATTATAATACTTTACTTTCGAGTCAACATATAATAAGAAATTAATCTGTTATCTCAAAGTTTTTCGATCTCGAAGTTTTTCGATCTCTGATGTCAGGAATGTAGTATTTTTTGAAGATATATTTAATAGTTACTGATATATTTAAGAAAAATTACTGGTAAGCATTGGGCACATTATTCACCAAAATATCACAGGAAGGTTCTGGTGCTGATGTTCGGGTTAAGGCCTATTGTCTACACTGGACATCTGGGCGTAAGAGGTAGATGCCTTCCGTGGCAGGTCTTTCTAAATGGTCCTAACCCTTATTATCTCGAGTTACAGAGAAAACCACGAAATCTTCGAGTTAGATCGACGAGCGCAACCTCGGATCGAACTGGAATTTCCCATATACCAGCTTTGAGCGTAAAACGGCTCAGTCACTGGTGGCGATAAAAAAAGTTCCGGATTTTTTTTTTTTTTTTTTTTTTTTTTTTTAGTGTAACCGGAATTTCCCATATACCAGCTTTGAGCGTAAAACGGCTCAGTCACTGGTGGCGATAAAAAAAGTTTCGGATTTTTTTTTTTAGTGTACCATTTACAATTTAAACCACTTGTTATGAGTAATGCTATTGTACCCTAAAAGTTTGCTAAAATCAAGTTTACCTTTTACAGCCTCTCCTTTAGTGCTTTTATCACGTTTTCATATTTCTTATTTTTCAGTGCGTGCTGCAGATTAACAATAACACTCTCACTCACGTTCCATCTCTTGTTTCCACTCACTTTAATCTTAGAAAAATACACTTCGTCTAGCGAAGTACGAAACTGACACTTATTATTATTTTTCGCAAAAATGCGGACAACAAGGCGGATCAAGATGCAAAGTTGTTTCCGATAATGCAAATCTATTTTCTTCCCGGAGGGGAAAAAAATGGGAAATGGGAAAATGAGCCGTTAAATCACATTACAAGAACGTGTCTCAAGAAGACACGTGAATTTTTGTACTTCTCGTCATTTTTGACGTCTTTGTCAAAGCCGGTACGTCACCTTAATCGCCATGGTTACACGAAACCGGCAATAAAGCATTGAAAAATATCCGGCCATTTTTGTTCGGAATTATTTCTTAATATTTCTGTATGGGAATGTCGAATCGTATAGACTTATTTAATTAAAAGTTTTCAAGAGATATTTCCTCGTATTTTTTGTGATGTTAATTTTAAAATTGTGTTAATATTTTAATTTGTATGTTATTAATTTTTTCATGGTTACTTTTATACCAATATTAATTAACGTTTTAGGATATTTTTCAATAGATGATTTTTCAAAATTTGGAATTTTTTAAAGAGATTTAGTTTTTACATTCATTTACCGCAATTTTCTTAATTTTTGTATTAAAATATTGAAATTATAAACATTAGATTAGTGGTGTATCTCTACTGTTTTGTACTTTTATGGGGAAAACCGCCATTCAATGTGTAGCCCGTGGCCCATATATTTTTCTTCCTGTAAATGGTAAATTTAATAAAATCTGTATAGGTATAAGTAAACAGACAATAACCTTCGTAAAGGACCATCATACTTCCATCAGATGTATTGTATTGTAATTGAGTGGCCCTCCTTTCATCAATCCGGTGTACAATTACTCTTGCTCCTAAACAATTGTGCACCCTAGTCTAATGTTTATAATTTCAATACTTTATTTATAATGCAAACATTAAAATAGTTGCATAAATGAATGTACAGCCTAATTCTTTCAAACAAACTCCGAATTGTGGAAAAATGATTTATTGACAATATCTGAAACAGATTATATTTATATATATATATATATATATATATATATATATATATATAAAGAAATAAAAAGTAAATCTCTGAGAATAAATTACCAATTAAAATATGAACAAAACTTTTAATTACTGTCGCCCCCCCCCCCCAAATATATATATATATATATAGAGAGAGAGAGAGAGAGAGAGAATATCTCCCTCCTAAAAGGTTACGAAGCACTACTTATCAGACCATCCGAATCAACTTAACTAAAACATCATTTTTTGTGATCTTATATTTATTGTTCCATTTTTTAAAAAACATGACGATGTGTCATCGTGTTTCTTCCATTGAAACTTTAACTTGTTTATATTTCCCGCGCAAATGCGTTTGACGTTCCACTACCTAGTTTTTCATGTTAATTTCTGTCGCCTTTTTACTGTGAAATTTCATTTGTATTCTTAACAAAGTGTAACAAAATTGTTGCTTTAAGGCAATTCAGTTAAATTGTAAAATAATTAGTACAGTCGGTAACAAAAGTGTCCGAACACTAGCAAAAATTCCTGTATAAAAAAGGTAGAGTTAATACTGTTTTGTTAATTAAATCCTTGTCGAATCATGTTCGTAGTCAGTCTAAGAACATGATTCGACGAGGATTTATTTAACAAAACAGTATTAACTCTACATTTTTATATAGGAATTTTTGCCAGTGTTCGGAAACTTTTGTTACCGACTGTAATATAGGTGATAAAATAATTTTATCAGTAATACATCTTTTACAGAAATTTTATTATTTCTCAGTCACTTCCACACTGCTATTTTAGGATAATATTACAATATTTAGATACTTTGTGGATGTTTTAGGTAAAAATTTACTCGCATATATATATATATATACATATTTTTTTTTTTTTGCGTCTGTATATGGATGCTTTAGAAAACTGTGCCAAATAAAATCTTAATTAAATTTGCAACTTTTTATTATACAAAAAATTGATGTAATGTATATTTTAATAAATTAGATTTTTTGTTTTTAATGTTATGTTCTTTTTATACGTGGTGTTTCAATTTCTATGATTTTTGGATTATTTTAATCTAAAATATTACTTTTATATCAACTAAGTCAAATGTAAATTACTTTGGGTAATTATAAACATAATTTTTTAAAAACGCCTTTTTTCTGAAAGCTTTTTGCTGCTCAATAAGCTTTAAAATATTATCTGTTTAAAAAACTTACTAAAATCAGTATCAAAGAACGAGGTATATCTTATTCAAAAAGGGCTTATCAAATGCTAAATAAATAAATAATAACCCTAATAAGTTATTATTATTATTATTATTATTATTATTATTATTATTATTATTATCATTAAAATTTTAGAAAAATTCTATCTTGTACAATTTTTGTAATTCTCCCTGTTATTAAAATTATTTTTCGCTTCAATTTAATCAAATTCTTTTCTGTACTATTCCATTAATAATGACCAAATATGGCTGTCTGCTTGGCCTAGCATCTCCACGAAGAGCGTTTCCGAAAGTATAAAGCTGCCGATGTTATTCATCTCCTTTGATCTTTTCGCTGATTGTTACATATCTTCTGGCAGTGTTAGCACGTAACCGTCTCTCTTCTTTGCTTGTGATATTTTGTAATTCGCGTAAATTGTTAACTCTTTATTGTTATTATTATTATTATTTATTATTTTTTTTTTTTTCATTTTACAATGCGTGATTGTATACGAAAAGATCATTATAGAGAAACATTTGTGGTAAGAGCATAATTTATAACAGTTTATAAGTAAATTTGGTTATATATATACATAATATATCAATTATAAATTTTGTTTGTATGCTAATTTTTTTTTTTTTTTTTGATTAAAATAATCATAAATAATTTTATTTAGTTTTATAATATATTTTTTTGTTTCTTATTTGTTTTTATTATTGAATTAAATATTTATAAATTTAATATTTGGTATTGAAAATTTTACTAATATAAAATTCAAAGAAAATGTTCAAAATTAATATTTTAATTATTTTATTTTTATTTAATTTACTGTATGTTCATTACATTTATTAATATTTATTGCTTGTTATTAATTTCTACGAAGCAATGCCTTTCAAACTAATAGAATAGGTACTGATAAATAAGTTTTATATCCCACATATTGGACTTTAAATCAACTTTACTAATATCCAATAACTTCTCTCTCTCTCTCTCTCTCTCTCTTTCTCTCTCTCTCTCTTTCTCTTTCTCTCTTTCTCTCTCTCTCTCTCTTTTTTTTTTTTTATGTTTAATTCATTGATATTTTTACTTTTTATTAACAGTAAAAATTTCCACTTGTGAAACAATATATATACATAAATAATAGATATCGTAATAAAATGTAATCTTAAAATTTAGCAATTAATAGAACTAAAACAATAACAGCACACTAAAATATAGAACTGAATTTAACATAGAGGAAAGAATTACACAAAAAGTTGCGTTATAGATTAAGAACCAATGAGTTACGATAGTAACTTGAAATACTTAGGCCGACCTGAATGATAATAAAAAAGGACCATTAAACTAATGAGAGAGAAAACAAATAATAAATCACAGAATTAATTGGATATAAATGCTTAAAATTAGAAGCATACTTTTCAAGGGGCGCATACTTCATAAAGCAGTGAAAACTGCAACGATTTCGTAAAACGATATTGCTATTCATAGCAATTTATATCATTTCACGTCCCGATCGATGCAGTAAGAACAATAAAGAATGAGAAATAAGTGAAATATTAAAATATATATTTCTAAATATTGTATTTTATATCAAAATGACTGCGGTAAAATATTTAAAATAATAGTCATTCATTTTTCTTTAACTTATCTTTTGATGTACTCCTTCTATTGCACTGAAAATATATATTCATATATTTACATAATATTTTTAGAGCGTTATTCCAATTATCTTTTCTTATGTAAAATAAATAATTTTAAGAAAACTATTATTATTCAAGATATTATAATTAATTTAACACATTGTCTGGTTGAGGGGGGGGGAGGAGGATCGTATTTTCATATTTTAAACAATGAGCTCCACATTTTGGGGTTCATCTAAAACGTTACACATTTGTAATTAAATTATTTAAATATTATACTCAGCAATCGTTGCCGTAAATGCCATTGGCGTATATATACACTAGCAATACATAAAGTTTTAAATACGAATACATAGAAATCATATTTGAAGGTAAAGTATTTTTTTAGAGGAACGCCTAAAGGCTAGTTTTTAGTAAAAAACGTACTTTCATGTAACCCACAAGCGATGCGCTAAAATAGATTCTTGTTTATGCTTATTTAAATTTTATAATATTTTCTTATTGTATATGTTATATAAGAACAGTATGATATTTGTACATTGTTTTCTTTCCCTGTTTTCATTTTTTTTTTTTTTTTTTTTTTTTGTGATTCCTATTATAATACATGATTAGTTCATTTAAAGATATGGATATAACATGACGTGACAATAATTGCCCATTTTTATTTGCATGATAATCTGGATTAAAATTGCCCATTTCAGTTAGTTACCGTAAAATCCCGAAAGTAACCCCCCATCGAATATTACCCCCCCCCCTCCCTTTTCTGGCTGAAAGTGAAATGTCTCCGTTATCCTGAAAGTAACCCCCCCCCCTTTTTTTTTCTCCATCCAACAAAGCTACATCCAATCTTCGGGCGCACTTACGGCACATCGGCAATGCAAGTTAAGTTTGGCATTGAATTAAGTTTTAATATTTATATATTATTTCTAATTTAACTAATTTTTCATAAAGTGTCGGATGCATGTTATCAATGGAATCATTACACAGTTTTTTTACCTTTAATATTTCCTTTTAAGTAAGTACCGTATAATCCCGAAAGTACCCCCTCCTTCGAATATAACCTCCCCTCCCTTTTCTTCATTTTTTTAAAGAATCTTAATTATAACCCCCCCCACACACACACACACACACCTGAAATTTATCCCTTTTGCTTTTCAAAAAAGGGGGGGGGGTTACTTTCGGGATTTTACGGTATGTCTTTTATTTATTTATTTATTTATTTATTTTTATTTATTTATTTATTTATTTATTTTTATTTATTTATTTATTTATTTTTTTGTAAATACTTCCTTTGTTTACCGTTTCTACCCAAAATTTCATTTTATGAAATAATATAGGTATAGACATATATTTTTCTAAATATCAAGTCTAAAAAACAATGCGATTTCATTGGGATATTTATAGTAACACTATCATTTTAGCCTGTTTTCTAATACATGTCACAATAGTTCATACAATAGTTCACAATATTTAAAATAATCCTCTTGTACCAGAATATGTATTTATATAATGCCATAACATTTTTAGTAAAGTACGCTTGCCAATATTTTTAATTGTTTAATCAGATTTACTTCCACTATTATTTAAGAGTGAAAGTGTCACATTATTTTTATACGATTAAATAACGTGAAAGTTGTCGTATATAATTTCTGGTATGAAATCTATCACCAAAATCGGGATACTTGACAATTATGCTAGCAATTATAGCTTTCTAAAATAAGCTTTTACTTGTACACATTTAAATTTTATAGTATTTTTTTTTCTTAGCAATGTATATTTTATATACGATTAATATGATGTCTGTATATTATATAAAATATCTTTTCCTGTTTTAAAAATATTTTTTCCTGATATTTCTCGTAATATTGCACGATTAGTTCATTTAAAGATAAGAATATAATAACAGTGATTGTCTACTTTGATTTGTTTGGTAATCTGGATTTAAATTACCCATTCCAGTTAGTTATGACTTCTTTTGTAAATACTTCCTTTGTTTACCGTTTCTAATTAAAAGTCCATTTCAACTGTCCTTAATTTAAGCTCAAACCAATATTGTCGATTGCAGATTCATTCCGTTCTTTGTTAATGAATGCCAGTGACCTAAATTGCTTGAAAACTGATTATTCAAAGCTTGTTTAAACAGATTATTTCAAACAAGTAATTTCCACTGGTGATAAATAACATACTAGAATGCATTTAATGATTATTATTAGTCTAAAATTGTTTGTGAAAAACAATAAAGATAGAATATAATTTTAAAGTACTTTGTGACATGTACGGGAAATGAAATTAAAAATTTAGTAATGATTATTTTTATTAAGTTTGTTATTGAAATTGGTACTGTGTCAGTAAACATAAATAATTTTTCAAGTATTAAAACGAAAGGTTGTAAAGAAAAAAGAAGTTTTAGATATAATATTTCAAAATATTTTTATTGTATTTATTTTTATTTTATTTGTTTTCAAATACGAATAATTGCACATTGCCTAAAATTTTGTAGTTATTTTTATGTTTTGTTTAAAAGTTCATCCCCCCTCCTCCCTAAAAAAAAACTAATATTAAAATTTTTATGATGCAGTAATAAATATAATCGTTTGCAGATGGTTTATAATATGTTGGAGAAAATTTAATCGTTACTGTTAATATTATTATTGTTACTTTAAAAATATTACTGAAAAATTACTAAAATTTAATTATTTTTATCTAACTTTTGAACTAAAAGCTATATTCAACATAGTTAAATTGGAGTATGCTTAGATATAATACTTTGATGCACTCTAATTTTTTACCTTTACATGATTTGTTAAAAAAAAAAAAAAAAAAAAAAAGACTGCGCATTATGATTATAATTATTTTTAATTTGTATGGAATTATTATGAAATGAATTTTAAATCACTATTTATGTCTGAATAGTTTTTTTAAGCATTGAGACAAAAAAAAAAAAAAAAAAAAAAAAGCCAATTATATGATTAATTAATACAGAAACAAGACGAGATATTTTATTAAAAATAAACTTCAGCACCTTTTGTAGAATAAACTGGAAAGCGCATCTAAAATATTATCTCTGTTTTTAATTTATTGCTATGTATGATTACCATTTTAAAATAATATTTACTATTAATTAATATTTCATTGTATATTTAATGAAGGAAACGTGTGGTATAAAAATCCTGCCTTTTTCCTCTTCATCTTTTCTTTTCTTTTCTTTTCTTTTCTTTTTTTTTTTTTTTCTATACTGATACTATCTGTAATTTATTTTGATCACTGAATATATCAACAATTAATTTAATAATCTCATTTGCTATATCTTAGTATTTTGCTATAAGAAAAAATATCATTTTGAATTTTTAAGACTTTTAATTACATTATTTCTTTCTAACCAATCGAGATTTTAAAAAGATATACGAAAAAAAAAAAAATGTTAGACATAACTTTTGCATTCTTTATATTAAAGAGAAATTTCCGTAATAATACCTTTATTTTGAATAAAATTATACTCAGAGTCATGTTTGATACAATAAATTTTTCATCAAAGTCATCAAGAAGTACAGTCACATATGAAAGTTTTGAACTAAATTGCTTATTTACACGCAATTATAAACATGCCTCGAGCATTAACTTTCCTATTTATATACTTTCTTGATAGACTTCCTTAATCGTTCTTTGCCTATCTTGTTACATGATATTTTGAAGTCTTTTATACTTTTTTGATTCACTGTTAGGATAGAGAGAATAAGATCGTCTATTTTCGTGACTCATTGGGAATCAATCGAAGGAATCGTGGAAACGATGTGCTTCGGTGGCAATAACAATAGTAAATAAGAAATTGCGTGTTTCAGTTTATGTATTACTTTAGCTTCAAGTTAAGAAACAAGTTTGCGCTGTGTGTTTCCTTGGAAACGAAGAGGGATTTACAGGAAACTTGGACCAATCGATTATTCCAGAATAGTTTGAAACTTTTTTTTTTTTTTTTAATCTGTATACTTTTATGGCCTGGTTGGTTCTTGGACTTAGAATTATTACTTTAAACTGATGTCATGTTGATAAAAGTCACATTAATCTTGATGGCTAAATTACGTTGTCGTATGTAGTTCGGAGAAATAACGGACTTAGTTTTCTATTTTGTTTGTCTTGTTTCTTGTAACTGAGATTAAAACTCTACGTTTGCATATCATAAAATAAGTTTAGTCAGAATTCTTTACGTAGGATAATTAAACGCGTTAGAAATTTTGGGTATAGTAAATGATGATTTACTATACCCAATGATACTGTACCCTATATATGATGTTTTTTTTTTTTAATGAATATATAATTTACAAATTTTGTGTTTAGTTAAATTGTGTTGTAATTATTGTTTTTAATCGGTGAATTGTTAAATATAATAATAACAATAATGAAATAAATAAATAAATAAAAGGGTTAAAAATATATGAAAAAATGATTATCTATCATACGCCAATTATAAAGCAATTGCATAAATAAATGAACTATTTATGTCACTACCACAAATTAATTTCCTGTAAAATAATAACTGTTTATTCAAAACTTGAATAAAACATAGAGATATTTTGGTTGTAAGAAATATTTGGCTTAATAGAAATAAAACAATAAGAGCAATACGATTAATATGATGAAATCTTTACGATCAATATTATTCTATGCTGAAAATGTAAATCATTAAAATTTATATTTAGAAAAAATATATATATATATGATAAAAAAAATTTCAGTGAAAAAAATAATTTTTTTAAAATATATGAAAAAATAATCCTATATCACACATAAAATATGAAACGTTTACTTAAAGTAGAGGAATTATTCCTATAACTACGACAAAATATTTTCTTGTGAAATAACAATTTTAAAGACAAAAACAAAACGCAGTGATATTTGAATTGTATTAAATATTTGACTGAGTAAAAATAAAGGAATGACAGCAATACAATTTAAATTATATTTTTATGCTGCAGGTTTTAAATCATAAATATATTTAATTAAACAAAAAATAAGAAAAATAATAATGTATTACGTTTAAATTTGGAAACATTCACCAAAAGTAGGTGAAATACTTCTACAACTACCACATATTACTTTCCTTTGAAATGACAAAACCACGGGCGAAAATAAGAGATAGTAAATAAATTATAGTGATATTTGAAATTTTTTAAATACTTGAAAAATACAAATAAAAAAATGACAACATTACAAGTTAAGATATATTTTTTAAGACATATTCCATTGTAAAGGTCTTAAATTCTAATATATATATATATATATATATATATATATATATATATATATATATATATATATATATATATATATATATATATATATATATTTCTATACATAAATTAAAAAATAAGTATACATAGCACATAATTTTGGAAACATTTACTAAAAGTAAGTTAATTATTTCTATGAGCACTACTTCTCTGTGATATAACTTCTTGTCGTATATCTTCCCTGTGAGATAACAATTGTACAGGCAAAACTACTTTTACAGGCATTAAATGAAATGCAGTGATATTTAACTTGTATTGACTACTTGACAAAATAATAATTCTAAAAAATAAATAAATAAAAAGCGATCACAACAATACAATTTTTTGCGGGAGGTTTAAAATTATAAATATTTTTATTTAAAATATATATATGTATTAAAAAATAATAACGTCTCACACATGGATTCGGAAACATTTTCTAGTGAATTAGTTCTGTAACTACTACGTATTACTTTCCTATAAGATAACAATCGTGTAGGCAAAACAAATTGCAGGCATTAAATGGAACGCATGGATACTTCAATTGCATTAAATTTTTGCGAAATAGAGAAAAAGCAGTGATAGCATTACCATGAAAATTATATTAGGATGAAGATTTTAAATCATAAAAAAAAAAAAAAAAAATTATTTAAAATATATTAAATAACGATAACGTATGAGGAAACGTTTGCCAAAAGTAAGTAAATTATTTCTATAACTTCCACGTATTATTTTCTTGTTAAATTATAAATGTGTAAGAAAACTTCTTTTACAGGCAGTGAATGAAACGCAGTAATATTTAAATTGTATTACGTATGTGACGAAATAGAAATAAAACAATCGCAACATCCGATTTCAGTTATTATATTTTATAATGCAGATTTTAAATCGTTCACCGGCAGTAAATGAAACGTAGTGATATTTGATTTGTATTAAATATTTGACCAAATTGAAATAAAACATTGACAATATTACGATTAATATGATGATAGCAATGCGGTTAATATGATTTTATGATAAAGATTTTAAATAATAAACAGTTTTATTAGAGAATAATAGTTAAAGAGTATATGAAAAATAAGAATGTTTAGGAAACATTTACAAAAGTAGGAGTATCACTTCTGTAATTACTACGTAGTACTTTTCCAGTGATATAACAATTGTGCATTCATTAATACTATTAGAGGCAGTGAATAAAATGAAGTCATACTTATATTGAATATTTGGCTTTTAATAAATAAAAGAATGGCAACTTTGCAATTAATATGCTGACAGCATTATGACTAATATGATTTTTTGATGAAGATTTTAAATCATAAAATTTTTTTTATTCTAAAAGCATAATTGTTATATATATATATATATATATATATATATATTATTATTATTATTATTATTATTATTATTATTATTATTATATTCCGCATAGATTAAAAAATATTAACCAAAAGTAAATACATTTCTTTTAATATTATTGCATGTTATTTTTCTGTAAGATAACAAATGTTCAAGTAAAATTACTTTTTTACAGAGAGTGAGGGGGAAAAAAACCACATTTATTCGAATTTTATTCGACGAAACAGAAATAAAAATAAAATAAAAGACAGCATTGCAATTAAGACTATTTTCATGCTCAGTATTTTAGATCAGAAAAATGTTTATTAAAAAAAAATTATATGTTAGGAATATGTGAAAAAGAATCAATCATCTATCACACATAGATCACTGCCATTCTACTATTTTAGACGCTACTACTTATTCTTTCCCTCTGAGGTAATAATTGTACAGGCAAAACAACATTTACAGGCAGTGAATAAACGACACAAATATTTTAATTGTACTTGATGAAACTGGAATTAAAAACGATAGCTTTGTAATTAAAATTATATTTTATGCGGAAATTTTTCCTCAGAAAAGTATTAAAAAACCTAATTATTAAAACTATGTGAAAAAAATAACCATCTCCTGTGAGACAGCAGTTGTAAAGACAAAACTACTTTTGAAGGCAGCGAATAAAAGAAACTAATATTTGAATTGTGTTTAACGAAACTTAGATAAGAAATGATAGTATATTCATCAAAATTATATTTTAAGCACAAATTTTTAAATCACAATATTATTTAAAAACCTAATTGTTAAAAATATGGGGAAAAATAATCACCTATCGCTAATAAATCACGAAACATTTACCAAAATAATTAAATTATATCTGTAATTACTACTACTTCCCTGTGAGGTAACAATTATATAGGCAAAACAACTTTTACAGGCAGTGAATAAATCGCAGTGACAATTAAATCGCGTTAAATATTTTCCAAAATAAATTTTCCAATTCAGTAAATTATATCTATAACTTCCACGTATTATTTTCTTGTTAAATTATAAATGTGTAAGAAAACTTCTTTTACAGGCAGTGAATGAAACGCAGTAATATTTAAATTGTATTACGTATGTGACGAAATAGAAATAAAACAATCGCAACATCCGATTTAAGTTATTATATTTTATAATGCAGATTTTAAATCGTTCACCGGCAGTAAATGAAACGTAGTGATATTTGATTTGTATTAAATATTTGACCAAATTGAAATAAAACATTGACAATATTACGATTAATATGATGATAGCAATGCGGTTAATATGATTTTATGATAAAGATTTTAAATAATAAACAGTTTTATTAGAGAATAATAGTTAAAGAGTATATGAAAAATAAGAATGTTTAGGAAACATTTACAAAAGTAAGAGTATCACTTCTGTAATTACTACGTAGTACTTTTCCAGTGATATAACAATTGTGCATTCATTAATACTATTAGAGGCAGTGAATAAAATGAAGTCATACTTATATTGAATATTTGGCTTATAATAAATAAAAGAATGGCAGTTTTGCAATTAATATGATGACAGCATTATGACTAATATGATTTTTTGATGAAGATTTGAAATCATAATTTTTTTTTCATTCCAAAAACATAATTGTTATATATATAATTATTATTATTATTATATTCCGCATAGATTTGAAAATATTAAACAAAAGTAAATATATTTCTTTTAATATTATTACATGTTATTTTTCCGTAAGATAACAGTTGTACAGGTAAAATTACTTTTTTTACTGGGATTGAGGGGGAAAAAAAACACTTTTATTCGAATTTCATTTGACGAAACAGAAATAAAAATAAAATAAAAGACAGCAGTATTTTAGATCAGATTTTGTTTTAATTAAAAAAAAAATATTTGTTAGGAATATTTCAAAAAGAATCTATCATTTATCACACATAAATCACTGCCACTCTACTATTTCAGACGCTACTACTTATTCTTTCCCTGTGAGGTAATAATTGTACAACAAAACAACATTTACAGGCAATGAATAAACGGCACAAATATTTGAATTGTACTTGATGAAACTGGAATTAAAAACGATAGCTTTGTAATTAAAATTATATTTTATGCGGAAATTTTTCCTCAGAAAAGTATTAAAAAACCTAATTATTAAAACTATGTGAAAAAAATAACCATCTCCTGTGAGACAGCAGTTTTAAAGACAAAACTACTTTTGAAGGTAGTAAATAAAGGACACTAATATTTGAATTATATTTGACGAAACTTAGATAAGAAGTGATAGTATATTCATCAAAACTATATTTTAAGCACAAATTTTTAAATCACAATATTTTTTAAAAACCTAATTGTTAAAAATATGGGGGAAAAATAATCACCTATCGTTTATTAATCACGAAACATTTACCAAAATCAGTAAATTATATCTGTAATTACTACTACTTCCCTGTGATGTAACAATTATATAGGCAAAACAACTTTTACAGGCAGTGAATAAATCGTAGTGATGATTAAATTGTGTTAAATATTTTCCAAAACAGAAATAAAATATTGCGATTAATTTATTTTATTCTGAATACTTCAAAATTTCATTAAAATGATTTAGTTGTTAAAAATGTTTAAGGAAATACCTTAACAAACCTTTCTCTAAATTAAAATGTTTTAACTTTTTGGATGTGCTTTTTTTGTATGTTAGAAATCATGGAATTGTAAAACATTTTTGAGTTTATGGGAAAGAAATCGAACGATTCCATTCTTATGTTTACATTTTTTTTCTTCTAAAACTATTTTAAATTAACATTTATTGGTTTAAAAAAATCAAAAACATAATTAAAATATTCATGAGTAGCACTACAATTATGAAAAATAATGCTCATTTTATAAGAACCAAAGGACAAGATGTTTTTCTTGGAGATATTTTAGTTGTACAGAATAATTTTTGTTTGAAACCTAGAGTGCATTCTAATAACTTGTAGGATGAAATTGCAAGATTTTCTAAATTTCAACTTAAGAATCTGTTTTAAATATTAACTAGATGCTTACTTTATTTTTATTAAATTGATTTAAGATTTTTAAGTCTTATTTTTTATGTTATTATTTATTTCTTCAGTATCTAAAGTTGATTAAATCAAACTGCAGTCGAACCTCGTTAACGTGAACACTGTTAACTTGAATTACTTTTAACATGAACTGTTTCCACAATCCCCGTCAAAATGAAGATTAGTTTAATTATATGAAGATTAATTACTGATAGCATGAACTACTAATAACATGAACAAATTTTTTATTCCTCTTGAGATTCACGTTAATGAGGTTCGACTGTAGTATGCTATGGCCATCACAAAACATCTTTCTATATTATTCTACAAAAATTCACTCAGTGCAAATTATTTAGCAAAATTATTTTCTATAATAAATGCAGACAAATTTCATCCCAGACGAATATAACAACAAATGTCTAAAGAAAATCAATTTTGTGCACTACGCACAACATTGGGGGAAAAAAAAGTTATATATATATATGTTAAAATTGGTTATTTCATATTATCACAAATCTATGGTTCAGCCATTTGTTTTAAAGCTATTGATGAATTCTTTTGAAAAATACTCATACAAAAAAAATTTAGTCCACATGGGGGTATTTCTCCTGGGGGAGCGTGAGCGATGCTACTACACGTACAAAAAAACGTTTCTAGGTTTGTCTCTTTTTTTTTTTTTTTTTTTCTTCGCTTTTAATAATGTAATCCTCGTGATTGCGTTATGTCAATACTTCGCTGCACCATGACAGCTGTGAAGGTGAAACTAGTTTTACAGGTATTGAATTGCAATATTTAACTCCCACCGCTTTATTTATTTATTTGGGAGGGTGTATAAACTAAAATATTCAAATTCACAAATTGTGTCTAAAGTAATAAATCATATTTTATAAGGTGTAACATTTTTAATAAAGGGGATAGAACTATTTTAAACCCAAATTCATTTATTTTTCTTCTTCTTCTTCTTCTATTTATTTATTTATTTATTATTACTTTTTAAGGTATTTACCAATTTATGTTGTTTACGTATCACAATTAAGTCAAACAAAAAAAGTGCGTTTATTTATTTCTTATTTTATTTTTATTTCATTTATTTCTTCTTCTTATTATTTATTTATTTATTTTTATTTTTTTTGGGGGGGGGGAGGAGGGGGGGGGGTCTCATTGTATGCATAATATATTTTTTTTTTATGCTTGCAAGAGTATTTTTGGATATATACATATATATATAATTTTCAAAATGTCTATTCTATATTTTGTTTATTAGATTTTTCTCCAGAAAAAAATAAAAATAAATAAAACATTGCTTTCATTGTATTGAAAACATGAAATTGTCATTAGAAATTGCCCCATTATTTAGCTATTATTTGATTCTCATTTGTTTATTAATTAATAATAAAAATATAACTATTGAAGACTTTTAATAGATAATAGTTGACAATTCGGGAATAATGTACAATAATCAGAAATCTTTTTTTCTTTTCGAAATTTAAGAAAAACTTCAAGATAGTTCCATCTTTTAAGCACGTTCAAAGCAAAGAGATGACGAGTGCCTCAAATGAAAGAAACGTTCATTTAATGAATATTCAAAAACAATTATAGCTGAGTTTAAAAAAAAAAAGCATCATTTATACCTTTGGAGGTGCGGTAAGAAGTGCCGTAATTCTGAATATGAATAGTCAGGTGCAATCAATCGTTAGAAATATTTTATTCAAATTCTCTTCATGCACTATACAAAACTCGAGACTTAAAAACCCACGGGGATATGGAAAAAAACTGAAGAAAAAATAGGATGTAAAAAAAAAGGTCTTATTACAGGTGGAACAGACAATTCTTGAGCCTTCTGGGGATAGTGAAACCACGTGATACTTCTTATTAGAACCACTTACTCTTTGATGGAGGGGGTTGAAGAAATTCCCCTTCACCAATTAAGATTAGCTGTAATCAACAATGGTGTCATTAAGAGCGGCCGCAATGGGCTATAAATTTTGATAAGCATCCAAGTATTAGACTTCATTAAGGAGATTCAGTTCTCTGCCACACGATATTCAGGGGTTGGGGAAGTGGAGGTAAGACTGGCAAGTCGTTTATCGTCACTGATAGACCGCGAAGTGCTATCGTTAAAATACACTTAGGGGGTTAATTTTTAGGTCTGATTGATTCTTAGAGGCCTAGTTTTGAGAACTGGTGCCTAACTTCAGCAATTAAATCTTAGACTCCTTTACTACTGAGAGTCTTTGTCAGTAAGTATTAATGAACTTTACGAAGATTTATAGGGAGTCACACTGTCACAAAACAAACAGAAGAAGGTGTTAAATGTCTAAAGTAATTTCAATAGAAATATATATATGTGTGTGTGTGTGAGTGTCCTTATCAAAAAAGAAATTATTTCTGGTGTAGTCATTAAGTTCAGATGCATTTATTGGTCATTTAAGATATATTTAAGACTTTTTCGTTGCTTAATGTAATTGTCAGTAATTATTAATGAACTTTCGAAGATTTATGGGTTAATCATACTTTCACAAAACAAAAAGAAAAAAAAAAGTTTAATGTCTTAATTATTTTAGAGGAGTATTTATTTATCAATATCGAAAAAAAAAAAAAAAAAAAAAAAAAAAAAAAAACATTTCTTATCAAGGTATTCACTTAGTGCTTATTTTGGTATATGTTTCAGAATAACTCTTTAACTACTGGGTATATCAGTTAATGTATTTATAAATTTTTCATATATATTATGTCACAGCTAAATAGGCTGATAATATTAATAAATAATTGTAATATTCATAAATAAATAGCTATACTTTTAATTCGCATATTATTTATTTTATGAATTTTTAAACAAATATGCTGAGAACATGCATACATGTTTAAAAAGGTAAAATGTAAAAATAGTTTTCAGCTATAGAATAATATTTATGAATTTATTTTTGTGTTTGCATTTTTAAAATTTCAAATGTATTTTCTACAGTCACGTTCACCTTATTTTGTAAATTGGGAAATCGAGCAAACTGTGCATACATTCAGATATGTGCTAGTGAGTTTGATTTGAGACCAAATTAGAATAATATTGATTGTATGGTATAAGATTTAAATAGAACTTTGGTAACTCCCACAGCCGAGGGCCCCACTTCGAGTGCCCGAACGGTTCGGCACTCAAACAGGTAAACGTGGAGTGACGCGTTCGATCCCATATCGTGCTCGTCGTTTCTGTAGTTTTCTCCGAAGAGCTAGGGGTGGGGTGGGGGGAGGATCAACAGATGCCTATTTCAAATGAGGATTTCTGGATACTCACTCAGAAATGTTTTGGTATCGTATCTGAAACTTTAATTTTTTTGTAATCTACGAACAAAATTTTAAAGCTTTGTAAAATATTACTGTTTTAATTAGGTGAATTATTGAATCTCACTTATTCAAAATCATGTACTTTTTCAGTATCACTCAAATATTCTCATTCAAATGAGTATATTTGACTGATACTGAACGTATTGTTGCTTCACTCAGTGATACGTTTGATTGCTTCACTCAAATATATTTTGCTGTTTTTATCTATCTTCTAGAATGCGTCTCTTTTTGAAACTTGTATCACGATATCTTCTTTCATAGTTTTAGTTTCATAAAATCCTTTTCCATAATCAAAAATTTTTAATATAACGTAAAGAAATTTGAGTGTGTTTTTACTAAACATACCAAATTTTTAATAGGCATATTAATATATATATATATATATATATATTTCATAAAAATTAACAACCGTGAATAATAAATGGAGAATTATATGTATAATAATAATTTTCATTTATCTACATTAGAGTCCTGCATCGAGTCGGATACCCGCGGTAACCGGCGGGTTACCCGTTTTGCAGTACCGCGAGTCTACCCGCAAAGAGTAGAACTTCGAGTCTACCCGCAAAATATTTCTCTTCGAATTTTTTTTTTTTTTTTCTTTTAAGGAATATAATCTTTTGAATGCAGAACTTGTGTGACATTCTCCTCCTTCATTGCAGTTCAAAGCAAAGTGACTAAAAACATAATTTTAATTCGTAAAGAAAAAATTCATAAATACCTAACATTTAAAACGTTATATGAGAAAATTATTTGTCTTCCAATGTATATTTGCTTCCTTATTTTACATATATATATATATATATATATATATATATATATATATAAGAATTTTTTTTTTAATGAATATGTGTACGATATAAAATTAAAGTTTATTATAATATAACGTAAAACAGAGAACGCTAGCGCTAAAAGCTGCTTAGCTGCAATGTTTTTATTAAATAAGAAACTTTTAAAACAAGTATTTATATATATGAAATTCAAATAAAAATTTGAAGATTAGAAAAACCAACAGGAGAATTCTTGTTATACAGGAGAATTCCAATATATATAAATATATATATATATATATATATTTTGTGGATATTTAAAACAGTGGATTTTTCAAAAGTAATGTAATATACAAGAAATTTTGCTATATTACACACTGTGGCTTCGCTTATAATAAGACTAGTTATTTAACATAATTTTAATTATGCACTAGTTTTAATATAATTATATAATTGCAATATTTTCTAATAATTAATTCTCTGACAGATTAATTCAGTAATATAATATATTTCGTGAAATGGAATTTTAATTCAGTTTATTATATAATGTAAATTGAATAATACTTTTTTTGTGGGTGAGAAGCTGCAGGTTCGGGTCGGGTTGCGGGTCAAGTTTACTCGACCCGCGTAGGACTCTCATCTAGATTCAACTATAGCAGTTATACTAACTTTCTTTAGTTTCTTTAAATTTTTTTAGTACTCGAATCCTATGGTAACCCCTTAAAAGTTAAAGGGAAAAAATTGCAATGGTGGATAACTGTGAAACTTTATACGATCACATTAAATTTCCATAAAAATTTCTGTATTTGTGTACAGGGATGGAACATACTAGCGCAGAACTCCTGCCAGTATTTTTCTTTTTCTTCTCTCTCTCTCTCTCTCTCTCTTTCTCTACCTATAAAGTCGATGGTTGAAAAAGAAAATTTTGTTTCGGTAATAGTGGTACGAATTTTGCTGGAATGTTCCATCCTTGAGTATATCGTAAGTGTTTGAACTTTGAAGATGAATATCGTTAAACATTCTCTATTATGTACTGCTTTTATGTAATTTTTTATCAATTGTATTTTTTTACTTCAGGTTCCTCCGACGGGACATGGCATGATGGACCATGAAGAGGACGGAGAAGTCGCGATCAATCTTTCAACCAATCAGGCACCTCGTTCGGCTGACACACCTAACGGCAATGCCGAACCTGAAGATGGAGAGCCACAGGTGAGTTTTTTAATTTTAAATCATGAAAGTCTAGCATTATTAACCAAGTATTTATTACCTTATCAGTACTTAACGCGTTAAAACTTTTTTAGGAGAATTGCAAAAAGCTGAAATATACTTATTTATTTGTAAATTGAGTTTGCACTTTTGTACTAATTAGTAACAAATAAACTATTCAGAATTTATAACCTGGAGGCTTTATGTATATGTATTGCTTTAAATAACATTTGCTATAATTCATATAAAAAAAATCGCCATAATTTCTAACATTCGTTGAATAATTAAACAATATATATATATTTTTTTTAAATCTAAAACCGAAGTAATATTTGACCAAAATGACATTTTATAAATTAAAATCTGTGAAGTGTAAAAAACAAATACGATAAGCAATAACATTTTCATTATTATGAATATTTGATCTTTATTTATTTCAATTTACCATTTTGGATATCAAGAAATACCATCCAAAATGTCTTTAACCACGTAAACATCCCATTATTAAGAATTAAACAATTTTCTTGGCAGATTTTCTGCAGACACATGAAGTAAGACAGAAAGTTTTTCATAACCAAAAAATTTTATTCTTAATAAATTATTCTAGAAAGTATTCGGAAGTCATCAGTCGTATCATAAATGCCTTAGCTGGCTGAAGAGTCGCCTGCAAAGATTAATAACTAATTAAATAATTAGCTCCTTGATGACTTTAGTGCAACTGAAAAAAGAAAGGTGGTTGCTCCCTTAATAAGTCTACCTTTCGCTACACCTTCTCTATGCTCCCTCTCCGATTGGAGGAGATATAGTCTATCGCTTTGGCAAGCGCGCCCTCAAAATGAGGCTGTTGGTAGGGCTAATGGGGGAAATTAGGGCCATCAGCAGGGCCCGAGAGCCCTCAGCTTCTAGCCCTGATGGCCCCACTAATGACGCCGCAGGACGGCGAGATAGTGAAGCATGATATTCGAAATGCTTCGTTCTTTACATGCACACACTCTCTTTTTATTTAGGTATATATCTCCTTTTTTATTATTCTAAATTCTGTTGCAAGTGTGAAATGCAAGTTGGCGATAAGGTATAAAAGGTTATGTGGGTATGCGAAAAAAAAAAAAAAAAAAAAAAATGCGCGAAGGGTGTCAGAGAAAAAAAGCAGCGATATTTGCAATTTTTTTTTTTTTTTTTTTTTTTATGTTTTTTCCTGGGAGATATTTATGTTGTGGGTTCTCTTTCATTAGTTATAGCAGCGAAAATGTAACCATTCACAAGTTGTAATTTTAACTTTGATTTAATTGTGACGATCGGGGATTGATTGTAAATTAGCGTGAAAATGAGACTTCTTCTCGGCCATTTAAAAATATTGAATGTGTGTTTTAAGTGGATAATAGTGACAATATTTTTAAATATGCTTATTAAAAATGCATGCTGATAAAAAAGACGGTGTCTAAATTAGTTTAGTACGAGAGAGATATTTTTTATGTGTATTTATGAAAAGTTTTTTTTTTTTTTTTTTTTTTTTTCCCCAAATGAATATAAAAAAGAGAGAAAATGAGAGAAAAAATTATCATTTTAATATTATTTATTATAGCTTTATTTATTTATTTTTTTTTTTTTCTAGTTATCTTATCTAATGGTGAAGTCTTGATTACATAACGCCAAAATCTTTGTGGCTTTCTTAATATTTATATTTTAATTTAATCTCATTAAAATATATACCTAACTAATGCGTTATTAATAGATACAGTTATAAATTGTAAGAAAAAAATTATAATAAAATAAAAAATTAACTATTTAATATATAATGAAAAATCTCTCTTTTTTTTTTTTTTTTTTTTTTTTTAACAAAGAAGAATACAAAAGATAGTATTGTTATTGTAGGTATTTTTAGTATATATCAATTAATTTAGATATAAATCCATAAAGTCTTATGAACCATGTTATGCACAAATAAACAATAAAAGTAACTGAATTTAATGTATACATTATGTTTTCTCATATTTTTTTTCCTTTTTGTCAGAATTGCATAAAAAAAAGAAATTGAAAAACTACTTATCGCAATAACATTGTATTTTATTGCCAATAACAACAACAACAGAAACCGCTGTTTCAATTCCTTTTACGTAAAATAATAATAAATTACATGCTAGTCGAATTTTCGATATTTACATAACAAGCAAAATACTTTTATTTTATTTTTTTCGTCGTATTCAAGAAAACCGAAATCGCAAAACATAAATACGCCCAAATAAAGTCGTCATGTAACTTCTCTCTTTCTTTTCCCCCTTGTGCTTGACAAATCGACTGCTGGAATCGAAATCATTTTTCTCTTCAACGCCTTTCTTGAAAAATAAATAAAATTTACCAAACCTCCGATAAAAAAAAATAAGTAAATAAATAAACCAGAGCGAGAGAACTTGAAAATCAACGAAAAGGAAAACGAGATCAACAATGGAACAAAAAATAAATATTTTCTCCTTTTTTTTTCGGTAAAAAATCCCGATCGTTGTAACAATGAATTTTTTTTCTTCCTCCCGCAAATAAATAAATGTAATAAATGGAGACTGCGAGAAAAGTCTCTTGTTGTTGTTGTTCTGTGTTTGGAGTTGAGTGGCAGAATAACTGCGTCAAAGATTTGTTTTATGAGTCTGACACACTACCGATCACACGCCCCTTGCTTAGTTAAATCTTGAAACGCCACTGATCTCGTCAAGAGTTGGTAGGGGACAAGTCCAAATTGAATTCGAGGAGACTCAAATACAGATGATTCGTTTTATTTCTTTAGCTTGTGTGTTTTGTTGCTGGCGATGATTTTTTATTTCGTGAAAGTATTTTGGAACTACATTTGATTACAAGTTAAGTTAATTTATTCTTCGAATTATTTTGAAATTAAATAGTCATTTGCAGAAAAAAAGCATATATATATATATTTTTTTTTAAACGCTTTTTGTTTCTCCTGTAAATTGAATTTAATATTGAATTAATAGCACTGCCGGTGCTTCTTTTTTTTTTTTTTTTTTTTTTTTCCCAGCAAATTTGGCAATATGCCTTTATTATTTTATTTACTCGTTTTCTAACGTTTTAAGTTTCCGTTTTTTTTTTTGTTTTTTTTTTGCATTTTTCCAAAAAAATGTAATTTACTTATAAAGCTTATTTGTCAATCAAGCAGTTTATTATTATATTTATTATTATTTTACTCTGGAATTTAAAATTTTGCACTCTTTGAAAATATACAATTTTGCTGTTTCAATTTGTCGACTTACAGTACACACTTCTTGTAAATGTTTTTAAATACTTTTTAAGAGATTTTTTTTATTATTTTTTTATGCTTCATTGTTTTTCTGGTAGAACCAACCTAAATTTTCTATTTAAAAGTGCTTTAAGTAATCAATAAAACTAGTGAATAATTATTTTGTTAAGAAAAAGTTATTTTAATTTATTATGATAATATATTTTGAATTCTAAATGTAACAGCTCTGTTTATCAAAGACCAAAAATAATACTTCGTACATAAAATTATTGTTGAAGGGCAAGAATTAAATAACGTATTTTTATAAGTACAATCACTATAATGATATGGGTTGGATCAATAACTTAAAGAATACAATTCTTTTCTTTTCTTTTCTTTTTTTTTTTTTTTTTTTTTTTCAATTAAAATTTTCTTAAAAGATAATTTCATAAAAAAAGAAGAAAAAATGTGGAGCGAGATTATATACTGTTTGTCATTATATATTTCTACACTATCACAAACGCCATCTTTTATTTATTTATTTATTTATAACGGAATGTTGTTAGTAACCGCTCTTTTTTCACACCGTACTCTTTACAGAGTAATTTTCTTTAATATATAATTGCAATTAAATATGAAGAAAATTACTCTACAAAGAATACGGTGTAAAAAAAAAAGGGGGAAGGCGGATATGAACAACATTCCAGAATAAATTAAATAATTGGCGGCTATGCAATATTTACGAATGTATAATATTAAAATAGGTCATAGTATAAGTATTTATATTTTACGTGGGGAGATAAGCCAATTTTTTGACAAAATTTTTAAAGTATTCTTGACTAATCAATCATATATTGTAGTTTTTTTTTTTTTTTTTTTTTTTTTTACAGTAATACGGATAAGAAGCCTGTTAGTATTTCTATGAAATTTAATTATGTGTAATTAAAATATATGTTAAATCGTTTTATTTATTAACATTTATTATTTGTAAAATTTTGTTGATTTTAATATATGCTTAGATAGGTCTTAATTTGGCATTCACTTTTATTTATCCCCCCCCCCCCCCGTAAAATATAAATATTTATACTATGGTCCATTTAATAATCGTTTTTGGAACGTTTTATTACTGAACACAAACAATAGCATTATATAAATATTTCTGTTTCATTTTTTAATATTTTTTCTCAATAAAATAAAAAATGAAGCAATATAAAGCTTTACTTAATTTATTTTGGAAATTTATTCCATAACATTATCAGTACCCGTCTTTTAGTTTTGAGGCCCGCGCCCGGCACAAATCAAAGATATGTTAAAAAAAAAAAAAAAAAAAAAAACATGCCTTTCTATGAAAAAGAATTTTAGTATGTGTTTTCCAGAAGTTTTATATAGCCAAGCAATAGAATGTTCTTTAACAAAACTGCTGAACTTTTACAAGATAATTGCATTAAACAGAAATTCATTATTACATTCTTACAGAAGGCAAAAAGACAGACAGGAAGTCAAATCGAAAGTATTAGCATTCCTCAAACAATATAGGAAGGTATTTAAAATGGTTAATACTAATAAAAATGTGCTTTCAACCATTTCCTCTTATATACCATAATGTATCCGAATCTTTCATAGAATCCGCTAAACAAAACTTTAATGCTAATCCAACCATATTCAATAGAAAATATGCTTTTGCACGTGCTAAAAATGATGCTACTTTTATCCAGTGCACTTGAGAAAAGGAAAATGAGCCTTAGAGAAAAAGTTACAGCGGAAGGATTTTTATAGCCTTCATACAACCTAACAATAAACTCTACAGACCATAATAGGACACAAAGCCTTATACACAGTAACGCATCTAACTGCTTTTGTTTGCACATGTGCGCAAACTAGTAGTGACATGCATGATATTTTGAATAGGAAACCATCTAATGTTACTTTAAATAAAATATATTAATTTCGAGACATGCTAAAAATATTTCCGCAAAATCAGATCGCGAACAGACAGACTGATAGACAGTTAAATTGTCGTTACAGACGTTTTTTTTTTTTTTTTTTTTTTTTTTTAACAAAATAAAATTTTATGTGACATACCAGCCTATAATATTATGTAAAATAAATGACTGAAGAAATATTTTATCTTTTTTTTTTTTTCGTTGATTAACGAGGAAACTGCAAAAAGATTCAGGCCGACATGTCCCGGAAAAAATTTCGTCTAGGCCCGGCCCGAGTACACACAAAAAAATTGAGCCCGAAACCGGCCCGGTCGAAGCCTGCAAAAAAGTTTAAGCCCGAGTCCGGTCCGTGCAGACCTCTACCGTCTTTTTTCCACACCACTTTTTATGAAGCATAATTTTTTGCTTATTTAATTGTAATTACATATTTAAGAAAATTATTTTTAAAAAAAATCTAATACGGAATAAATTATTTAAATTTTGGCAACTCTGTTATTTCGGTTAATACCAAAAAACCATCATTTTTATATGATGTGAAAACATTAAATAAATAATACTTCAATTTATCTTTCAACACACCTGTTAGGTATGCATGTAAACCTTCATGTATACTAAATAAATAACTTACTTTTCCTTGAAATTCAACTTAAATCGAGCGTCTCGTCAGAAACCATTTTTCATCTGGAAAGCCAGAAAACAAACATTTTTTTTCTGTTTAAAGAAAAATATAAAAAATAATAACATACTTGGAAAAAAAAAAATAATAATAACAATTCAACAAATGCCTCCCTTGGCTATAGAAAATAAAATAAACGGAAGTAAATAAATAAAATCTGAGAATTCCAGAAACTGAAAAAGAAAAATGGTCTGAAATAAACAAAAAAAAAAAAAAAAAAAGCGTTATTTTTTTGTTCGTTGTCGGAGATTATGGAAAAAAGAAATTTTAAGTCGTCATAAGTATGAAAAACTTCGCCCACTGATAAATAAAAGTAATAAATGGAATTGGAGTGAAAGTGGCCTCAGTTTTGCCGACGCTCTTTCTGAACAGATCGGATGAGTGCTTAATGTCTGTTTAGGAGATTTGTTTTCCGACACAGAATTCACGCCTCCTGTTTAGTTCGCCTTTTTAAACGCGCTTTACGCTAATCTTGCGTAAAAGGATGTGGAGGGATTTGCTTCGAGTTAAGAAGAGATAATTTGAGATCAAACTCATAGCTAAATATGTTTTTATTTTGTGTGGTGAAAAGGGGTAAATCTTGGATTTGGCGTGTAACTATGCGTTGATTTTTGTGTACATTACGATTCATTAGATCGGAAATTACGATGTAAAGTGTATTCCGAACATCTATGTTTGAACCGGAATTCGAACTTGACACCCGGCAACTGAAGGCCATAGTGTTAACTATTCGGCTACTAAATGGGATAAATTTTGCAAATCATACTTGTGCTTTATTAAAAATTTAAATAAATAATTTTTTAAAAATACATTAGTAGCATCAATTTCTGCAAAGTATAATTGCCGCGAAATTTTGGGTAGATAGATATTTTGCCATAAATATCGGGCAATTTATATAATGTGATCGTAAAATTAAACTCTGCAATATATAGCTAAAATTGCAATTTTTTAAATATCGCTTATTTTGTATAGGTGAACGTCCAAATATTACGTTAGTTGCACACAAAAGTGAGATTTTCGGAGTTTTTTTCCCCTCACCATTATCTTTTTAATTATAATCACTATCCTACAAAAGAACTTCTATAAAAGTGCGAAAAAAAAAAATTCGCATGGAAATAGTGGAAATCACATTCTTGTACTTGGTTAACGCATCATTTACTATTAAATTACCCTTACATTTTTTCCCCCTTTCTTTCTTAAATTCGGTATCTAACATTTCTGTGATTTTCTAAAACTATTTATTTTGAAAAAATATTAATAGTAATAGATAGCTTGAAAACATATTAATAATAAAATAAAATAAAACGTAAATACAATCCATATTGCTTTTATTATAAAAGAGCCCACCATTTAAGTTTGTCATGATGCGGAAATATTTATTTATTTACAGTCGGTAACAAAAGTCTCCGAACACTAGCAAAAATTCCTATGTAAAAAAAGTATACCTAATACAGTTTTGTTAAATAAATCCTTGTCGAATCCTGTTCTTAGTCGGTCTAAAAACAGGATTCGACAAGGATTTATTTAACAAAACTGTATTAGGGGAACTTTTTTTATATAGGAATTTTTGCTAGTGTTCGGAGACTTTTGTTACCGACTGTATATTTAAAAAAAAAAGTATTCAGATATTTTATCCCTACTATAAAGGAAAATCAAGTTGTTTCGTAATGTATAGGAAATGTATAGGAACTAATAGGAAATTACTTTATGCGTATATAAATCTCTTATATATTACCTTTGAATCGTGATAAATATGTAAACACGCATGAATGCATAATGCCAACGCTATAATAATTTATTTTTTTAATGAATTATTAAGATAGTTTTTTGGCATTTGCAAAAATTTACTATGAGTAAAGGGGGGAAAATCATCGTTATTTTTAACCCCACCAGTGGCCGACTAGTTCTGCTCACAAAGTGTAGGGTTCGATCTCCGGTCGCATCGTTGACTTATATTTTTGAAGTTTTATATTGTTTTCTTTGAAACTTGCTTGGATACGGACTAGAAATCCTTAGAAATTTCCTTCCCACTTCCTCTCGTAGAGCATACATACTACTTAGGTTTAATACTATCACTTAGTTGATCAGGTTTAATCCAAAACACGAACATACCTGCTTTAAATTTTATTTTATTTGTTTATTTATTTTTACTTTCACTTTCCCCTTCCCCTTCCCCTCTTTTCTTTAAATATATATATATATATATAAATGATATACATTGTAATAAAATTTAACCTTAAAATTTAGCAAGTAATAGATACAAAACAATACCAACACAACAAAAATAGAACTGGTTTTAACTTAGAGATAATACTGACACAAAAATCTTGCAATATAGATTAAGAACCAATAAGAGGCAAAAACAATTTAAATTACTTACGTCGACACGAATGATAATAATAAAAAAAGGACCATTAAACTTAATGACAGAGAAATAACTAAAGGACCACAGAAATAATAATTGGATAAAAATGCTTGAAATTAGAAGTAAAAACTCGTCAGGGGGCATGTACTTCATAAAGTTGTGAAAGCTGCATCGATTTCGTAAAACAATATAGTTAATCATAGCAATTTATATTGTTCCAGCCCCGATCGAGACAGCAAATCCAATTTGAATGAGAAATTAAATAAATTATTAAATCAAATCATCAAGGAATCCATAGAGAAAACTAGAAAAAGGCAAAGTAGCCACATATAAAACTTTTACACAAACTGGAGAATAGGAAGATGCCAACAAATTATTGAAATTAAAAATTAAAGCATTTAAAACATCGATTAATCGATAAAGAATTAACGTCTGAGCTGTTTCATTAACGATTCACTGAGTAATTATTTATTGAGTTATTGAAATTTTAATTTTAAGTTTTATATATACATATGTGTGTGTGTGTGTGTGTGTGTGTATGTTTTAATGTATATTTAAAAACCATTTTACAATTTCTTTACGCGCTATTTCAACTTAGAAATTTTGAATTCAGTTTCTTTCTTAAATGCTTGAAATATCTCGCAATATTCTGACAGCCCCTTTAAATTTTCGTTCCGGAGATCTGTAACCCACCGAAGACTTTCCGCTGACGCCTAAACCCCCTGACAGCCTCTCTTGCTTGTTGTTCATCAATTTTGAAGCTACTTTTAACAAAAGAATAAGAAAAAATTTTTGGAAAAAAAAAAAAATGAAATACCATCCTACATCGTGTTATTCCCACACCCAAGCTAGACGTGGCTTTTTGTCCATGAAACCATGAATCACAACACAGCCCTTTTTTCATGCTTATATATATAAATTTTTTCTTTATTATTTTTATTTTATCAATCGCAAGACTATGGGGTATCGATTGGAAATCAATATAAGGAAAAAAAAAATAAACAATTTTTCAAAATAAGTGATTGCGTTCATGCAGTAAAAAGGGAAGCGGCTACATAAAATAAAATTTAGCGGTTTATTTATTTTATTTTATCCGGGCTCTTTGATTCTTTTGCGTCCTTAAAGAGTAACGGGTTTTTCTTTATATAAATATATGTCTTAACGAAATAATACTCTGCCGGATCAGTGGGATAGGTTTAGAAAGTTTTCGAGAGAAAGAAGGAAATTTATAAGCCGCCAAATTTTGCCAAGCTGCATGCCAAAAGAAAGTTTTTAAATGTTCGCAAGTTCATGGTGTGAGAGTTTTTTTCAGTTTTCGCCATTTTTTATGTTTACATGTAAAGTGAAATATGTTACAGAAAAGTTTGAAATATGCATTTTTCTAATACCGATTACGGTCTGTGACTTTCAGTTATTCTATAAAATGAGAAATTTCATATTTATCACATTAAAGTAACGTTGATATTACTATCTTAAAAAAGAAAAAAGAAACATGTGTCAAATATATTGACGATTTTTACATGTAATATGTCACGTGTAATACGCTTGTTTTACCTGTAATATGTTACGTGTAATTACGCTAATAAAAAATAAATTTATTTGATTTATTATTATTATTATTATTATTATTATTATTATTATTACATAACTATGAGTTAATTGTTTAGTCACCCTGTAAAATAACTGAGCACAATTGATCACCATGTACTTTTTAAATTAGAAAAAATTACATACAATACATCTTGGTAATATATATATATATATATACAGTAGAACCTCGTTAACGTGAACACGCTTAAGATGAATTACTTATAACATGAACTGTTTCACAATCCTCGTCAAAATGAAGATTAGTTTAGTTATATGAAGATTAGTTACTGATAGCTTGAACTACTGATAACATGAACAACTTTTTTCCCCTTGAGATTCACGTTAACGAGGTTCGACTGCATTAATTTATTTTTCGTTACTGTACAATAAACATACAACATTTCAATTCAAATTTTGAAAAATTGTAATAACTAAGGATGTTTCAATGTCTACAAAATATTTTATACAATTTAATTTATTCCTAAACGATCGATAATTTTATCTCTGCTTTTTAAAATAAATGTTATTTTAGATAGTACCTTGGCTGTAAATCCTAATGTTGTCAGTATCGTTCATGTTAAATGCTAAAATTAGCTGTAAGCAAAAGTTCGTAAAACCAACGGAAGTCTGATTTTAATAAACCTTGAAATGCTGAAAAGCGAAAAAAAAAAAAAAAAAAACTAATTATCGTAACTGGTTCTATAATCGAAAGTGACGGCATGTGGGATGAGAAGAAAACAGGAGCAAATTTGGTAATATTTCAATTTTAAATATACGTAAGCATTACTTAACCAGAAAAGAAAAGCATTGGTAACAAATAGCATTCTTTAAAACATTTTTTGCATTTTAATTTTTCTGTTATTAATATTTATTCATTTTACTTTATAAACTTGTAAAAAATAAGTTGCAATTCTTAAAAATTTCAATCTTTTCCCCGTGACGAAAATCTTTAAATGAGGAAAACGTAACTGTCTGGAACTTTTTTTTTTTTTTTTAATAGGAATTACCGTGAATAGAAATATATTTTGGCTTATGCATGTAATTCATATAACTCTTATACAGATAACTCTTCCATAGACAAAAAAAAAAAAGTAGATATTGGTGCTGAATAATGCAAAATAAAAACTTTTATTAGCCAACACCATAAATTGTAATAACAGGTAACAATTGTTTCAAATGAAAATGATTAAAGTTGGTCCTTTATCGGAAGAAAATAATGAAGGAAGGAGTGCAGCATAATATTGGCATTGCTACTTTTACAATTTGTGTTTCCTTTTTTTTTCGTCCGATGAAGGGTTGAATTTAATTATTTTGACCCGAAACAATCGTCACATGTTTTTACAAATTACGGTATCGGCTGACAAATTCTTTATTCATGGTACATAATTCTTCTCAGAATTCATTTTTACTAATTAATGAAAATGAATTGTTAAATGAAGAATGACGTCCACATTTTACCACAACTATTATAATAAATCAAACTGCTACACGAGATTCATCGCTTGCACCACTTTACCTACAAAGCATAACGGGTCGCGTCTTCAGCGCCCCGGAAGCTGGTGTGGTGTTCCGACATATTCAGCCACTGCTTTACAAAAGAAGCTGTTAAGCTGCGGCAAAATGCGGCGCAATGACTTCCAGCCCCATGCTTTGACGGACTCTATCAATCCTTCAAATGGGATAAATAAATTCCGGTGTCTCTTTGGATCTTTTATTTATCATTGGAGGTTTTTTTTTCGCCCTCTTTTGCTCCATGTCTTCTATTTATATTTACCGCAGGTCGTTTATTTAGACTTTCAAAGAGGTTTTTTCCCGTGATGAATTTCTTCGCTCTGGACATTCCATACTTTTGAAGTTTAAATTCCGCTGTAAAATTTCGACGGAAGGTGAAATGACATGTTAATATGAAATATATGCCGCGCCTTTTGGTATACACGATATTTTTTTTATATACCTGTCCAATATTTTAAATTTTTAAATGGCTTAAAAATTCTATTTTCCTGGTTAAGAAAGGAAAAAGCTGAATAAATGATGTCTTATCTGAAAAAAAAAATGTTTAGTATTTTTCTTTTTTCCTTTGTGGGGTTAAATATATATGACTTAAACTGAACTCAGTAGCAATAATGCTAACTTAGCCTAGGAAAATACAAAGGACCAAGTTTGTAAAAAATATAAAGGAAAATGTTAAATAAAATATGTGTTTTTCACGGAAATGATCGATTCCTTTCAGATAAAACAGGCCAAATGAAACAGTTTTTTTTTTTTTTTTTTTTTTTTTTTTCCTTTGACTTTCTCCCCCCCCCCCCCCCCTCCAATTGTCTAAAGAAAAAAAAATCTAAAAAACGAGAAAATGTGCAAAATAAATTTTAAAAAATTAGCATAGCAACCTTTGCTAAGGAACGCAACTTTATATATTAAAATAAAGAATTTTATTATTATTATTTAAATCAAAAGATAATTGTTAAAAACTGGCAAAAAAAAAAAAAATTGAAATCTCTAATAGATGGAATAAAGTAGAATGCTGTTAACAACAATAACAATAATAATAATAAAAAGTTTGTTTTCCAAAATTAAATAAATTCCGGTGTTTAATAATTTTTTTTTGTTTGGGACAGAATTTTAATTTTTATAATTACTTTATACTTATATAGTCTTCAAACTAATTTAGTATGTAAAAGTTATAAAAATTACATTTTATTTTATTTATTTATTTATATTTATTTTTTGTTATTCATTTTTTTTTTTTTTTTTTTTTTCATAATATGTAATATATTAGGGATGTCTTACGTGGGGTGAAGAAAATTTGGTTAACAATTTACCTGATTACAGTGTTAATTTTTAAATAGATATAACTGTAATTTTTTAAAGGCTTAATATCATTAGTAATAGTTATAAAAACATTTTTAAAGTATAAAAAATTTAACTAAAGTGCAAATTCCTTGTGAGAGATGCGCATCTAAATGCAAATTTATCTTGCTAAATATCTTTTCCTTATTATTATTACTCCTATGACAAACTTACTCAAAATAACGAGAATAATGAAAATAGTAATAGTAAAAAATTAAGATAAACTCTATCTTTGGTAGATTTTAATTTAGTGCAAGAAGTCTACATTTTCTTATACACTTATGAGCACTTTGGTCAAATTTTGAAAAAAGAGTCTTAATATTTCATTGAAATGTTTGTTGTTTTCAGTTCCAAGAACGTATCGTCAGTGAAAAAACTGTTTCTCCCACAAATAAAAACCTGTCAGATTGATTTTTTTTGCTTAGAATCTTTTAAAGGATATCAGCTTTGTGTCTTTTAATTTTCTGTAAATTAGTTAAGCATTTTTTTTTTCTTCTCACTCTCTGAAATACAGCTTAGGAGTAAAGAATAATTTCCCCTTATATTATAACCTGCTCGAAAAATTTCGAATTCTTAAAAGTCCTTTATCCTTGATTTTTATAAATTGTTAAAACCTTATATTTTCTGAAGTGTTTTCCAAAACGAAGACTGAGTTATGAGTAAAAAAACTAGTTATTCGGATAATAATAATCATTCAAATAGTTTTCTAAACACTAAAACATCCTAATCTTTGGTTTTTCATCGAAATGGTCCAAGCTGCTTGTTTTCTGTACTTTTATTTTTATTTTATTTTATTTATTTATTGACGAAACTTTTATTTCAGACTAAGTAAAATAAGCTTCACTGTCTAAAAGTAATTCGCAGTCGTAGTTATGATAAAGTTGATTCCCCCCCCCCCCTCTCAAAAAAAAAAAAAAAAAAAGTTTCACTACGTGCACATTTTGTGCGCTTAAAAGTTTAATATTTTTTTTTTCTCATTTATTTATTTATTTTTTTTTTTTTTTTTCTCAGTTGGTTGAAAAATCTAAACTTAAAACTTAATTATGCTATGGAAAGGCTAGAAATTTTTCTTGTAAAAAATGTCAAATTAATATTTAAAGTAACAGTAATACTTTTTTATTGGTAATGAAAAATAATAGCATCATTAATTATAGTATTTTAAGATTTATCTTTCTCCTGCAATTTAAATTTGAGAAACAATTTTTATGAAGAGGAATGTATGGTTGCCAGCATTTTAATTTAATCCATTTATTATAAATTTAGCCCCGCCTTTATTTCGCACCACTTTATTTTTAGAGTATTTTTCTCTAATGTACAAGTATGATACAATAAGCAAAATTTACTCTTTAAAAGAAAAGTGGTATGGATTAAAGGCGGGGCTAAAAATTGCTTCGGGATTAATAAAAATGTTGGCAACTCTGGGAATGTCTGAATTATAATATCTTTTTAAATTAATTTCGACATTAATTGTGATTTTTTATAAATAAAAATATATAATTAATATTGTAATCAAGTCATGTTCGCTTCAAAGAGTAAATTAATTTTCATAAATTTTCGATTAAGATTATTTTTATGCCTTATATAATTTTGTAACCATAGCTTTTTCTATACAGTATAAGGTTTATATGTTTTTCAAAATCTCTCTTTATTTTTTTACATTATGTTTTCGTAATGAGAAGTTAATAAAATGAATGTTATTTCCAATACAAACCAGTTGCATCTTATAATGTTGTTTTCTAAACCTGTAAAGTTTGCTTTCGGTCTACTTAAGTATCTGTGCTATGAAGAGACATGTAAATGCATGGGAGAAATTCGCACCACATGCTTTTAACTTGAAGGAATGTATTAAAGGTCTTTAGTTTTACAGTGTTATGTTTTCCCCATTTCTTTTCAAATTTATCACATGAGAGTTAGGAATATTATCTATTATAATAATGGAAATATTAATTAATGTAAAATGTTAATAATAAATAAAAATAAATAAATAAACTATAGAAAATAATATTTTAGTTATTCTATTTTGAATTTTATATAAGATAAAGTAGTGTATCTTTTTTCCATAGGAGTTCAACTAGTGTCTATTAAGAATAGGTATTAATTACTTAATCAATAGATGGCAGCACTGTAATATAACTATAACTTAAAAGGAGTATTTATTTCTTCTATGTGTAAATCTCCTTTTACAGATCACTTAAATCAATATTTAGAGTATTCTTCATTTAAAACATAAACGATGCAGTATGTATAGAAAAAGTTCATATAGTCACTGTTTGTTAATTGAAATATATATTTATCGCATACACTTCGGAATTTCTTAGTTTAAAAATATATGCAATTAAGAAAGAAAAATATATATACAGTCGGCATCAAAATTATCCAAGCACTAGCCAATAATTCCGATGTCAAAGAAGTACATTTAATACTGTTTTGTTAAATAAATCCTTGTCGAATGATATTCTTATACTGACTAAGTACATGACTCGACAAGGATTTATTTAACAAAGCAGTATTAAGTTACTTTTTTTAGACAGAATTTATTGCTAGCGCTCGGTTACTTTTGCTGCCAACTATATAAATTTGATAGTTCTTTAATAAAGTTCCATCATATTAATTTAAAACTAAAATTAATTTAAAACTAAAACTTACTCATATCTTGTTAATCCCTAGTCTTTATAAAAATTGTCTTGTTTCTGCTTTAGCAGTCTTTTCTAAAATAATCTTTAGATAATAAACAAAACAAAAAAATAAAAAATAAAAAATACATGCACAAACAGAAAAGTTTAAAAATATGAATTTCGGCATTTGCATAAAAAGATGTAATTGCAATTTCTTAAATAATTATTTCACTATGTATTTTATATTTATCTTATTATTTATACGCATTTTAAAAGCTGGCTTGGATAAATACGTATATTCTGTAGGTAATAGCTTTATTGATTAAACACATGTTACTATCCCATAAGAATTATTTTTTTTGAAATAAGGTTCTCTGTTATATTAATTTCAAAAAAACAAAAAAGCCTTCAGCTTGTTGACTTTTAAAACTAAAATTAACTTGATTAAAAATATTTATTTTGCGTTAGCATATTAATGTCACAGCAGCGAAAAGTCTTCGTAGAAAAAGCATCTTCGCAATTCAAACACATTTTTCTCTAAATTGTATTTAATCCTGAGATACAAACAAAAGCACAGCACATTGGATCGACAAACAGTCATTTTTATGCTCCGAGCTGAGCGTGATTATCGCTTTCAGACAAGAATTTTTTTTTTTTTTTTTTACCCCTTGTTTTGTTTGTAATCAAATTACAGTCACGTTGGAGAGCTTAAATTTGACCCCTGTACAAACATGACACATTATTTATTTACGAAAACATTACCGTCAATTATTCGATCATAAAAATCAAAAACAAACCCTTCGGCTAAGACGTCTCTGATAAAATAATAATAATAATAATAACAAAAGAACAGCTTGATGAAGGGTAAAAAAATGGCTGCTAAATTTGCTTACCGAAGTATATCACACGAATAACAGCATATATTTACTTGTGTACTCAAGCAGCTTTAATATTTTTTTTTTCTTCCATGCTGCTGCAATATTTTTTATTTCGTTTTCACTTTAGGCAACTCTAAGAAGAGGGCGTTTCTTTTTATAAATTTAACTTAATTATAACCACTCTTTCTTAATTACAAGTTAAAGCGCTGCGTCTCTTCAAATGCTGTGTCAACACCGAGCAACGAAGATGCTGCATTGTTTAATTTTGCCTTCCCTTGTTTGATGTGTTATTTTTTTTTTCTTTTTAGTTTTCTGTTCATCTTCCTTTTGCTGGCTTTCGTATTCTTTTTTTTTTTTTTTTTTACATTGTATGCCTCCATTTTTGTTTGGTGGTGCTCGTTAAATATTTAACCAGGGCGAAATTTTTTGCGAGTTGTTTATTTAAGTTATTAAGACTCATTTTCGCCAGGTCGAAGATGTTACCATCATTTTTGTGAAAAACATTTTTCGATGTCACAACCGTCAAGTTATAAAAGCTTCTCAAAACCTAGAAGTCGCATTTTACTTTATTTTCTACGTGAGCTTTCTTTTAATTTCTGATGAAAAACAAGTAATTAGTTTGGAAACACTTGTTTAAAATTGCTTATTTTTTTTTTCCATTGTAGTTTCATCTCATATAATGAAGAATAGCTTTTTTTAAAAAAAAACATTTTTTTTAGAAAAATTACCTTTAAAGTTATATATTTCTCTTTTTCTAGTATTATTGAATCAATTATTGTTTGTTTGCCCTGCAGTTTTTCAACTTCCTTTTCTGTATACTTGTAATGGATATTGTTTATCTAATTAGATCTTAGATGAAAGGAGAGTAATTAAAATATTTAAACAATATTAAGCGAGAGTTAATTAAAAATATTTTTTCTTTTCAAAAATATTTTTAGCTTATTTTTAAGGTGTTTGATGGATTTTTCGGAGATTATTTGTTACAAAGTTCGCTTCCATATTAAACAGCGAGTACGTTTTAAAAACGAAACAATATATTTTAATAACTAAAAAAATCGCGAGCTGATTCACCCGAAGTCTCTGCAAATGAACTAAATATTAATCATACGTATCTGCTAAGAATTGGAAAAAATGAATAAAGTACAAATATATTTATCTCATAAAGATTATGTTATTTTCTCAAATGTGTATTTATAATTCAAAATTTATATTGCTTATTCACTTTTCTGTTTTTTTTTTTTTTTTTTTTATTTGTATGGTTTATAACGTGCATGGAAATTTTTATTACGAACAAAAAAGTATAAAATGAGATTTACGATCTTTTTTTTTTTTTTTTTTTTTTTTTTTGGTCGTCGAAATTTCCTTAATGTTGTTTTTTATGTTGAGTAAGTAAGACTATATTATAAAAAGATGTACATAAGTATAAACAGAACAAAAATAGAAAACAGATGGTAAGGGAAAAAAGAGTTTAAAATATTTTCATGTTCTAGAAGGAGTTGGGAAAATGTTTGAATTAACAATGCTAATATTTGATCATTTAGTTTACATTTTTTACTTGAAAGTTTAACTTGCTGGGCATTTTGTGTGGTTTTAGTAAAACCATTTTTAATGTTAATAAGTACAAAACTTTGGAAAAACACCATAAAATGCAATACACTTGCAACAGTTGTTGTCGCTTTGATTGGAGCGCTCGTGCCTACTTTGTCCGCCTGACGAAGGGTCGGATTTTCTTTCGACTCGAAACAATTGTTGCGAGTTTATTGCGTTTTATGATGTTTTTCCAAAATTTTGTACTTATTACTTTAAAACGCCACTTCTGTGGTCCTTTCTTATTATCATTTTTAATGGTACTTTTACGCTTTGTAAGTATAGTTGCTGTGGAAAGACATGTACAGGGGAAAAATCCAAAATAAATAAAATAAAAAATAAAAATAGAGGTTATCTTTTCTTCCTTTTTTTCTTTTTACAGAACTTGTTGTAATACAATGAAGTTCTCAATCAAAAATTTTTGACATTCGACAATCTACATTTATTATTTGATAAATAGAAGAAATTATAAGCCATATATTCTTTATTAAAACAATCTTTTTAAAAGCTGAATATCTATTTTTAAAATGTAAATTTTGACGAAGAATTGTGTATTTTCTTTTCCTTATAAGTGTTTTTTTTTTTTTTTTTTTTTTTTTTTTTTTTTCCTAAGGGGAAAAAAAGTAATATTTTATTACTTCTAAAGTCGTATCTGACTTACATTTCAATAATGCATCTATTAAATTCAATAAATACACATTTTTTTCAATTAATCAACACTATATTTATTAAGTGGTTACATTAAACCATACTGTTATATGACAGTTTTACTTACTGACAGATTTTTTTTTTTTTTTTTTTCGCTCCGTTATTAAGAAACATCCAACTAAGGAAAGCGATCCTGCCATCTGATCTCTGAAGTGGCCTGAGTACCCCCAAAGTTTTGCCCTTGAGATTATCTACTTTCTTGGGAAACGATGTCAGTAATAGGGGTTGATGGAAAGTGCTTCCTTTCCTTCTCCCAAGTGGGGAGAAATATTTCAAGACGATGGGCATAAAGGATGCTATCTTCTTTACCTTAACGGAGATCATCCCGCAATAAGAGCTGAGTCTTTCGTGTTAACGCCTGTCCGTTAAATGAACAATACGGTTGATGAAATTAAGTGTAAGTTGGATTAGATTCTTATATAAATGAGAGAACAATATTCATTGTAAATAAACAAGCACGTAAAAAAATAATTTTTCATAAACATAAATGTGATTTATTTTAATAACAAGAAAGAAGATAAAATGTTTAGAGCATAATACATATTTAAACTTAAGATTTAAACTTGAGGGTAATTATGTGCAAACCATACATTCTTTGCTAACGCCTGTTCGTTAAATGAACAATACGACTGATGGAATTAGTATTTGTTTGCAATAGTCATATTTAGATAAGAAAATAATATTCAACATAACTAAACAAGCGCGGAAAATATTACTGTAAATAACAAAAATACAGAATTTCAGGTACATACATTTACATAATACGTATATTTCAGGTTGGATGTATGTTTATTATTATGTTCTATTAAATGATTGCAGTAGAAACGCATATCTATTAAATGAATAATTTGTTTGATGAAATTAGTGTTCATTTGGAATAGATTCTTATATAAATAGGAAAAATATATGAATCATATGTAAAGTAATACACAAAAAAGGGCTGCTGCTAATAAGTAGAAATATGGTTTAGTATCAATAAACAAATTTTCTAAAAATTACAGCATTATTCATATTTTAAATTAAAGATATGAATTTAAAGCAAATGGCCATGATACAGTCGGCAGCAAAATGATTGAAGCACTAGCAATAATTCCTCCTTAAAAGATGCGCACCTAATACTGTTTTGTTAAGTAAATATTTGTCGAGTCACGATCTTAGTCTTTATGCTGTTTATAAAAACAAAAAAGAGTTGATGATAAAAATTAGCGATCAAACTAATATATATATATATATATATATATATATATATGAGAAGCGTGGATGTGTGCTTCAATAATTTTGTCTCCGACTGTACAAAACATTCTATACTTCAACATTAAATTTATTTTTATGTGGGAAATGTTGATTTATTATTATTATTATTATTATTATTAAAATGTTTTAGTAAGGTATTAATTTTGCATAATCAAGAATTTAACATTGTAATGTGTGTATAAATGTCATGGAAAAATTGTAAGCGACAGCATTAAATCAAAATGGTAAATAAACATTTTTTTTCCCCCAGTACATTTTGATAAACCCATTTTATTATTATTTTTTTTTTCTTCTTAAAATAATCATGTTCATTGTGTAACAGTTTTTCATATGAACGAATAATCCGATAAATTGATAAATCGAACAATTAAAAGACTGGTGTGCATTAAAAAATGTCTGAGTTTAAAAGAGTTCTCAAATTTCCAAGGAATGTTCTTTATCATAATACTTAATAGTATTTAAAAACATGATAAGAAATATTTGTTGATAAATACAATTTTTATTACTCTTTTTATTTCATATATATATATATATATATATATATATATATATTAATTGATCTTTCAAAAAAATTTAAGAAGTTAACTATTATATAGCAGAAGTTCATTGTAAATAATAATAATGATAATAATAATAATAATAGAAAAAAATATTTTTCTACAAATTTTCAGTTTGTGAAAAAACATTTCATGAAAAAAAGGTAAATGTTTTTCAGATGTTTGTCATTTTTAGAATTTAAAATCATTAATAAGATTCAAAAACTTGTAAATCTATCAGTTTGACTTTCAAAGCAAATTATTTATATTGATTTTATATTAATAAAAAGTGAAAGTTTTTCCAAGAGTAACCCAAGTGGAACGCTATTTGGAACGAACTGGGCAGAAAGCGTTGAAAAAAAAGGGGGTCGCTGAAAGACGCTCCTGACAAATGATCCTTCACCTAAAAGTCACGGCGAACTAGATAGGCCAAAAAACGTTCTTTTTTTCTCATTCGTCCCACCCTCAGTCTTTAAACTCTAGACCCAATCAAGCGGAAGTCAGAGCCTAAGAGAGTGGAATGCTATTCGAGTTCGGAAAAGTACGAGACGGGTAAGGAGAGGGGTATCTATCTATCTATATATACACTGGAATCGATCTGTGTAGACTATATATCTATAGGTGCAGACCTACCACTTAAAGTATGAAATCAGGGGGAAGTTTAATAGGCAAAGGCAACAGTGCCAGTAATCGATGATAAACGATTGATCGAAGAAAAGTATATATCTATCCTTTTTTTTTTTTCTTTACCTCTTATAAAAGAAGAGAAGAAGTAAGATAAAAGGGTTCACTTGGAAAAAAGTGAGGGATTTTTTTTGCGAAATAAAGTAGTTCTTTGCACGTTTTATTATCAGAAGTAACTCTGAGACACGTGCGGGCTCGGGCTTTAACAAGGAATTGAAAAAGTGGAAATTTCTCTTTTTGTTTCTTTTAGCGATTACCTGCATCATGGTTTTAAAATAAATGAGGAAGGAAGCATATAGGGTCGACGAAGGCAATGACAGTTGGGAAAGAGAACCGGAAACTTTGATTTCTGTTGGGGAAAAAGAGATTGTCGGATGATCTGGTTTCACACACCTTTTTATGCGTTTTGGGTATCTTACAAATAGTCATCCAGTTTCGAGAGGACAGTAAAGTATTTTCAGCTTCTGTGAGGAAGCACATTGAATTATCTGATGGGAAAAGAAGACTGATGTTGATGGAATGCAGAAGTTTAAAATGTGACTTTGAAGCAAGAAATTTTAAGACCGATTTTTCTGGGGCATCAAAAAGAGTTCTGCTGATATTAATGCATTTAAACAAACTTAATTTCTTAGAGATTACGCATAATGTATGAAAGTTAGAGAGAGATTTTAGAAGAGATACAAGTTTGCTTCCACGAGAAAGAAATATTTGCTTCTTATCTAAAAAAAAAAAAAAAAAAAAAAAAAAAAAGATGTTTTTAAAAATTCGTGATATACGATTTAATTTTCGTTAAATAATTTTATAATAAGATATGAGATTATAGTTATGGCGCTATAGGTAAAATGATGACTTTTTGTAAAGATGAATTGCATTCTTGACTAAAGAAATAGATTGGCAGAGATAAAAAGTAAATTAAAACTTTTTGCATTCATTTGACTTTTATAATTTTAAACCGAAATTGTGCAGAATCTTAAATTCAGAATAAGTTTAAAATTAAAAGTTATTGTTTTTATTTTTAAAGATTCCGTTTCTTCAGTTTAATGCATTATGACACTCTACGTTGTAAATAAATATTTTCAGTAAATAAATATGTTGTTAGATCTTATATATATATAACCCTTTCAAACATTGCATCATAAAAAACCAAGTATCACATGAAGAATATGTATATTTACTTGTTAAAATAACTTTTCCTTGGTTTGATTAAACGTTTGTGGTTCAAAGTAATTACCCTCCTTTATTATGGAAAGTCACTAAAATTTACGAAAAAAGTTAGAAGAAAACAAATAAATGAATTTATGAATTGTTTTCTAATAAGTTAAGAAAGTCAAATTTTCTTAGAAAAATCTGGGACGAATTTTTGCTCTTGGTAATTAATAATTCGTTATATATAGTATATATCACCGCCCTTATTATTATTATTATTACTTTGCAATATTTTCTAACTTTGGTTTTCTAATTTTTATAGCTTTAAAATCATTTTTTTTTTTTGCAAATATGTGATTTTGCATGAAAAATATTATAGCGATTTCATAGGAAAAATATTTATAAAACATTTTAAAACTTAACTAATGTACTTATTTGGCCAAAATATTTTTGGGATCGTGTTTAATTTATTAGATATTATCTTCTCATTAAAATATAATTGCATATCTAATTATAAAAAAGTGTCGTACCTTAAATAAATAAATAAATAATAATAAATAATAAAAACTCAATAAGTAATAATAATAAACCATTAAACTTATGTTTGTTTTGATTTGTAATTATCACTATATGTTGAATATTGTATTTATTTTTATTTAAACACGATTTTACCTCAATACGTGATAAAAAAAAAAAAAAAAGAAAAAAGAAAAAAAAAGAATAAGAAGATAAAGAAAGAACAAAATCAGAGAAAAATCGACATTTGTTTAAAAATATGTTTTCGCTCTAGATGAACCTCTAGCCAATTTAAAATTCAGTAATAGTAAATATTATGTTCAATTTTTTTTCCTCCTCTTCAAATGACAATTAGGTATTGATCCCTCTCAGATATTCAGTTACTTGGACCAAAAATATAAGCAATACATCCGTTACCATAGATACCTTTAACACAAACTAGGAAAAGTTATCCTGTTTATGATTCTGCATAAATTTTAAAAGAATAATTCCATTTTTATAAATATTCACAACTTCGAAATCTTAAACAATTTTGCATATAGTAAATTATTTATAACTTTAAAAATAAAATTAAAAAATTAAGAAATTCTATTTTTAAAATTATAATGCACACACACAAAAAAATAAATAAATAAATAATAAAATAAAATAAAATATAAAAATAAAAATAAAAGTAAAAGTAAAAGTAAAATAAATAAATATGATATTAATAATGAAAGTTTGTTTAAGAAACCCAGAAACCCTCATTTAAATTTATATTTATTAATATTTTCAATAATTAAAAAAAAAAAAAAAAAAAAAAATCTTCTTGTACCATTAAGATTAAGTAAAATGTTTGAACACGTTTCTTTTTTCTTTTATTACAAACTATTAAATATTTTCTGCTTTCTAAAAAATACATATTATAAGATGGTAACGCGGTATATGCGTAAACGTTTGGATAAGTGAGTATTATTGTAATAATCTAGAAAAAATGTAGTATAAAAATGCTTTACGAAATCCTCTTATTGATATTTTTAAATGAATAAATGTGAAAAGTTTTATGGTTTGAGTTTATTTTTATTTATTTATTTATTTATTTTGAAAAATGTAAACAAATAAGTCTTTTAAAATGCGGAACCGACTTCTATTTCCTCTTTTAAAAATCTTAAATAATATAAAATACAAGTCGTCTTTTTATTTCATATTTCATATAGTAACTACAAATTTCGATTGGCTAGATGAACAATATTTATCGTTTTTTTTTTTTTTTTTTTTGTACTTTATCATCATTCGGAATTATTTTCCTCTTTCCAATGTTAAAATCAAACGCAATTTCTTGGTCTTATTTTGACTTACTACTTGCAATGCATGCCCCCTCCCCTCAAAAAGAAAAAAGAAAAAAAAAAAATCCCCATTTGTTTGTACATCGATCGTATAGGCATAGACACAAATGAACATGAACTATACTTATTGATCTTATACTGTTCAGTGTTCATAATCTTTGGTCAACAATGCGGACCATCTCCCCCTGCATGACGCTGTTGCAGAATCGAACCACTAAGATTCATAATATTCAAAGCAGTTGATGTTATTTCCACAAACATAAGCACACATCTCCGCCCGGCCACCCTTACCGCATCTCCCCGCCTAGCCCCAGAAAAATTGATAAGAAAGAAGCATCCAACTATTGTCATAGACAGAACAGAGTGGATTTTGAGCTTAGCGTTCAAATGCTAATTACAAGGTATTCAAGGAAATGTACTGGGCAACACAATGTTTAATAAACAATGAGTATTATAATAGAGGAGTAGAAAAAGATCAACTTATTACTTATTTATAAAGTTAATAGCGGTAAAAGTTACATATTGGTATTATTCTGCCAATATTTAGAAACATAGAAAAATTTTGTTCGATTTATTTTTCCTTTAATCATATCCTTGCTTCTTTAATGACTTGTTATGCTTAAAGTTCTTCTGATAAAATTGGAGTTAAAATTTTCTTTACGAAAAAGGTATAAGTGCACCTATTAATGTTCCCACTTTCTCTCTCGCATTGTTAGCAAATTAAACTTTTATATTGATTATGTATCATTGAATTTTTTGTTTAATATACTATTGTGTTTTCAAGTTCTTTCTTATTTTTTATACGTAGGCAATTATAGTTTTTAATATTACTGTAATTATGCAAATCAATAATAAAGAATGATCAATATTTTTTATTCGACGTTTTGCAGTATGTATTCTATTTATACAAACTACTATTATACTATTTATACTAAATTCATTGTCTTGAAGAGACGTTTCCAGGGATGTATCACAAGACATACCTTCCCATTAGAAATTTTAAAGTTGCACTCCCTAGCGACACTCCTACCACTCCCTTGCCCGGGCCCAAACATTTTTGGGCAAAGTATGTCTTGTGATACATCCCTGGAAACGTCTCTTCAAGGAAATGAATTTAGTATAAATAGTTTTGTCATGCAGTGATTATTAAAGGGGATACATAAGTATAAAATCCTCATTTCAAAAGTTTAAAAACTCATGTATCTCCTTTAATAATCATCGTAGGGCGAAACTATTTATATCAAATTCATTGACTTGAAGAGACGTTTCCAGGGATGCATCACAAGACATACCTTCCCATTTGAAATTTTAAAGTTGCCCTCCCTAGCGGCTCCCCTAGCCCCCCCCCCCCCCCCGGGCCCAAACTTTTTTCACCAAAAGAGGTCCCTCTCGAATTCATTAAATACGTGTTTCGTCATTTTTTAAAATTTCGACTCATTTTCGAGTTAGGAAGGGGATATGCGACTTTTGGAACACCTTGTATGTATATATTATATAAATTTTGGGTTTCATTTATTTACTTTTTCTTCTGTTCAACAGAATTCATTTGTTTTATAGATAAATTGAGAGTATAAAATCTGTTACTTCTTAGCTTTAAGCTTACAAATTACATAGAAATTTACCTGAATTTTGCATACAATTCGATCAATACTGTTTGAAAGTTTTTTAACAACTGAAAAACTTTATTTTTTTATGTACTTTAAAAATTTATAATCCATTTTAAAAATAGAATTACTATTAAGTTTCAATTTATTTTATTTCTTAATTTATTTATTTTATTTTATTTATTTGTTCTCGAAATTATTATTATAGTTACAAACTCTTAAGGTTTTCCAAAAAAGTTTAACCCTTTCGCGCTGCCTGCCACGCATACGTGCCAGCGAGAAACGCACTCTCATTTTCTGGCTGGCACGCCAGCATGCCAAATCATTTTATCGTTTACCCCCAGGCATCAAAAATGTGTGCTGGTGTCCTGGAACATTTTAAAAACTGTAATTTTTTGGCACAAGATGGCATTGTATGTCTATAGGATTTGAAATATTGATCCACAGGATTTGAGCGCACGTTTGCGCCTCTGGTCGCGAAAGGGTTAAATTGCAACGCTCAAGCGTCATATACGTATGCCTTAAAATATTGTTAAAATATTATACACAGGAAAAAAAAATACGGCAAAAAAAAAAAAAAAAAAAAAAAAAAATCTGTTATTTATTAACGTATTTTCAGTTTTTAACCTGTTACTACATATATGTTACTACAAAATAACGCCATATAGGTGCTATTTAAGATTCGTTATAATAAATACTCGATCAATTTGATTAGTTTATATAGTGATAAAAATTGGGAAAATAACGATGAAATGGAGGAAAAATTGGTAAGAATTCTCGAGAAGGAAAAAAAAAAAAAACTAGTATGTTGTGGCCACCACAAAACGTTTTCTATATTTTACTATACAAGTTCGCGCAGTACAAATTCGTCGTTAATACTGTTTTCCATAATGAGTGCAGACAATTTTCAACTCAAAGCAATATAAACACTAAATATTGAAAGAAAATTACTTCTATGCTATACAAAAGATATCTTTAGAATTTTTCTTAAAAAAAAAAAAAAAAAAAAAAAAGTTAATTTTATTTTAAATTATCATAAGATCTGTGGTTCATTCATTCGTTTTATAAGTATTGATTTTTTTTTTTTTTTTTTTTTTTTATGCATCCATATTAAAATGTTTTAACCACGAGGGTACTTGGGAAAGCGTTGCCCCTATATATATATAATAAATAAATAAATAAATATTCTGGTTGACTATATGTATATTCACATTGAAAAGTTAAAAATTATTTTTATTGTGTACATCTATACGAAATTTCGTCTTATACTGCCATACTAAAGATTGTGGAAAAATGAGATAACAGCGTCAACTGTTGTGCAATTGATCCTAAAAGGGTAGTTAGCACAAGTTTTAAAAATTATTTTTATCGTGTACATTTATACGAAATTTTGTCTAATAGTGCCATATTAAAGATTATGGAAAAATGAGGTAACAACGTCAACTGTTGTGCAATTGATCCTAAAAGGGTACTTAGCACCAGTTTTAAAAATCCAACTAAGTAGAAAGTTTGTTTTAATTGCGTTCATGTTTCGTGAGATACAGCTTCAAAAAATTTTTGGATACACACAGGTACACAGACAGACACACGGACAGACATTTTCTAAAGATGATCGAATCATGTTGAGGGCAACGTGCAGATCCATCAAAATTTTTCACGGATCCAATACTTCCTTCTTATATACAGTCGGTAGCAAAAGTGTCCGAACACTAGCAAAAATTCCTATGTAAAAAATGTACACATTTCATACGGATTTGTTAAATAAATCCTTATCGAATCATGTTCTTACACTGACTAAGAATAGTATTCGACAAGGATTTATTTAACAAGCCTGTATGAAGTGTACTTTTTTTACATAGGAATTTTTGCTAGTGTTCGGACACTTTTGTTACCGACTGTATATCAAAAAGCAAATACTCAGTAAGCAGTTATAAAGGCTGTCTTTAACACATGTACAAGAAAAAAAAAAAAAAAAAAAACACGTTCCCATTCACTAATACAGCATAATCCAATTCGGACAGAATTTAGTACTATTTGTCAGCTGATAGAGATTAAAAAAAAAAAAAAAAAAAACTCATTTCTTTGAAGCATTTTTTTCCCCTGTTTTCTTTTCATTCCTTTGTACAATATTGATGTTAACAAATCTTTTATCTAATTGGAATGATTTGGTAAAAAGAAACTGTAATTTTTATGTTATATTGCATTTTTATTTTTTATTTATTTTTTTATTTTAATGTTATATTGTATTTTGCACTGTTACATTTTGGAGTTTCTCAGGATATGCCACATTAAAATTGATATATCTCTGTTTCTATGAAAAGCAAAAATAGAAAAATTTGTACAGTATTTTAAGTTTTGTTTTATTTAATTTTTTATTTATCATTTTTATTTATTTTTTCAGTTTTATTTTAAGAGAAAATTTTGTAAATATCTTTTTTATGGCATAATTGTCAATTTTTATGCTTTCTGTCCACCGGAAATTTTTATAGAATTTTTTTATATATTATTTCTATAACACTTTTTTGCGATTAAATAAAATAAAAAAATTCTATTAAGGACTTTTAATAGTGGCAATATCTATAAAAAATGATGATAATTCTTTTTACAATAACTTAAAAAATAATTATTTTTCAAACTTATAATTTTTAAGATGTGTTGAGAAAGAATTTGTCTATATATTACAGCTGTTATAATAATTGTACAAATTTAATTTTTATTTTTCTCTTAGAAGTATCAAAGTTAATTTTTTGTCGATATAAGCCTTCTGCGCAGGATTACGTGGAAATGATATATCACATGAACCATGAAATTATACACTATAATTAAAACGTCGGAAAGTAATTTTGCTGGAAAGCGCTATTCTTTTGAGAGAAAATTATATTATAATTATTAACTTAAAACTTATCACTATTTTTGACGCATTTATGCTTATAGTTATACGAAACTTTTAATGCTAAAAAGCTAATTGCTCGTCATTTGATATATTTATATGTTACGTAGAAGCTGTTGAACTCTCACTAAATTCTAACTAACCATCACGGAGATATTGTGCGTGCAATATTATACATCGACAAAAAATTCGCTCTCACATTTATATATATTAAAAAATTTAAAATTATTTTAATGACTGTAATAGAGAGATAAAACCTTTTTTAACACCTGTTAAAATTTACAAGTTTTAAAAGTAGCTAATTTTGAATTATTGTAAATAAAATTATGATAATTTCTTTTTCGAATATTTCCTCCTTTCAAAGTTACCTGGCCCCTTAAATTTTTTGGTTAGTTAAAAAACGTAACAATTGGCAACTAAATTATAGTAAAATTTAATGTTGCGGAAAGTTTTCTCTTTCCATTAAGAATTATATTTTTATTAAATACTTTTTGTAAAATCCAATGATAGCTTACTGTTTTTATTTTTATTTACATATATATTTTTTTCTACAATTACATATCAAACGAAATATAGTAATATATATATTTATATTTAACATATGTTACCGCTAAAGTGCAGAAATCAGTTAATCTGTAGATTAGCTAGGTAATCTGCACATTAACTAGAGCGATCCGTTAAAGTAAGGAAAATTGTTTTATTTTTAAATTACCTAGGTAATCTGCGAATTACCTAGATAATCTGCACATTACCTACTAGGCACTCGTTAAAGTGAAAATAAGATCTCTGTTGTTGTAGTTTTACAGCACGCTGTATTGTATTTATTTTTTTCATTTGGGGGAAAAAAAAAAATAGTTTTCTTTCCATTTCTTTCTTTCTTTCTTTACTTATTTTAATCTGTATGTCTTTTAATTTTTATGTCTTTTTAAGTTATATTTGTTTTAATTTTTTTATTTATTTCATCTTTTTTATTCTGTCAATATAAGTTTGAAGATGTTATGCATTTTTAATATGAAATATAACTTTAATAGCTTTCAATGAATTCTATTTTATAAATGAATGTTAGAACAGTAACGCTTTCTTTTCAAAATAAAAATATTTAACCATTTAAATAAATATAAAAAAAAAGTTTTATTAACAACTTATATTGCTATTACTATTTTTTTTTTTTAAAGTTATGCACCAATTTTTAATTCGATAAAGAAATATTAAATTAGACAAATTAGAAGCATTATTTAAGAAGTACTTCAAATAATTAAAACTGCTTTAATAATTTTTAGAACGCATGAAAATTAAAATGACTGTTTTCCAATGCTTTATTAAACTACATTTTGCAGCATACATATATCTGTAAAAGTTTAGCAAATATATTAATTTTACAAAAAAAAAAAAAAAAAAAAAACTTTATTAACGTATTTTATGTGATAAACTACAACGAAATTATCTGAAAAAGCGAACAAAATAAAAATAAAAATGTAATCATGATATATAAAATATATAAAGGAAACTTGAAATTGAAAACAACAACAATAACAACAAAATGTAATGAAATGCTAAAAGATGCATAAAAATTTCATATTAAGTATTTATTAAAGAAAGCCATAATATTGAATGTCATATTTTTCAGAGTTAAAAATTAATACTTTTTTTTTTTTTTTCAGTAAGTAATAGTAATTTAAATCAATTTTTAAATAAATTAGTTTTAAAAGGTTGTGTTTTAATAGTTTTATTTCGGGAGGAAATAATTACTGTGTTGTAAATTTTAATATTCATAATTGAAAATGAAGTTTCAGGAGATACAGCGTTTAATTAAGATTAGATTTCAATAATAAAATGCAGTGCAGACCCTTATCAAACTTATATTGACAGAATTAAAAAAGAGAAGAAATAAAATCAAAGTTAAAACAATTATAACTTACTTGTTACTTTAAGTTTTGTGTTGGTCATAATGAGAAACCCATAATAATCATGTCTTCGATGCTCCACATTTTACGTTTACCAATTGTCATAGCGGAAGCGGAGCGGAAAGGATGAAAGTTTTGGTTTGTGTTTGAAGGTCATTCGTGTATCTGTATCACATGACTGTTTGACGTCATAGTGAATGAAAAAAAACTAAGGCTCGAAGCAAACATTTGAACTTTAACGACACAGAAGCCGCTAATCTGCAGATTACCTAGTTAAAATGCGGAAAACTCTTGATTCCACACTTTAACGGGTCATTTTAGTTAATCTGCAGATTAGCTAGGTAATCTGCACATTAACGGATTTCGAGCTTTAACGGTAACATATACATATATACTTTAAAACGTGTTAATCAATTTTTATTTGCTTATGACTTAGAAAATTCTTTTTTTTTTTTTTCCCTTTTAGTTTCATTACAGAAAAATCCATTTCATTTAAACATGGCGAAAAAAAAAAAAAAAAAAGTATATACATATATAAAGTTCGTATATTGTATTTACTGTTTGTTATATTCTTTTATTACAATATTTTGTGTGAAAATTTATTTTCCGAAGTGACCAAAAATATTTAATAACTTTCAAAACAAAATACGCAGAGCATTTAAAATTCTTTCACAGCTGAGAAACTTTGCTTCAATTTCTTTCTTTCTTTTTTTATTAGTAACAAAAATTACTTTTAGACACTTATTATAAGTACTTTATCTTTCGTACAGATTTTTTTTTTTTTTTTCTTTTTGGTAAGCACGAAGTACAGTACGACATCTAAGTTTACATTACTCAGATTCCGAATCAAAAATATGCTAAAGAAATCTTCGTTTCTAGTCCCTGTCAAAAAATTGGAGGAAACCCGCGATTTGTATCGCTTTATTGCCTCTCTACCGCAAACCTGAAACTCAATCATCTTTTCGATGGCAGTGGCGTTTAGCGGCGCCAATTAGCCCTCATTAGCGGGACTAATTAGCGGCGCAGACGACAGCGTTGGGAGGGTCGACCCCGGAACGTGATAGATACGGCCAAATGATGACTGCTGGCGCGCTCTCTCTTGCCTTTCCTTCGTTCTCTTTATTGATGTGGCACGTGGTTTTAAGCGACACGTGGGAAACAAAAGGTGTGTTTACGGTTCGGAGTATAAATTAAGGAAAGTTGCAACGTGTTAAAGATATTAGATTCATTCCGGAGAAGTTGAGGATTATTTTTATCTGAATGGGTTTTATGACGTTTTTAGAAATAATTATCACAATATACGGGGCGTTGGGAGCATTTGTATATCTAAATTTAAATATAAAGGCTTAAATTAAATGACAAGCATTTATTTTTTTATTCGTAATTTGAACTAGCACATCTTTTCTTTAGTCGTTGCCTATTCTATTTATATCAAATTTAGCTTCTATTTCTTCAAAATTTTGTTTTATTTCTATAATTTTCGATACCTTTGGCTTTGTAATGGACATAAATTTGAGATTTTATTAATATATGTCGTATTCAGCTTTAGCAAATTTACCTGCATAGTAAATATTATGCTTAAAAAATTATATTTTGTATATATATTTTTTTTATTATTATTGTTATTTCTGTGAATGTTTGCATTACATATTCTTAAATTTATTTGTGTAGCAAGTAAGCATCCAGTCTTTTTGCGTCTGTATTATTTTCAAATAAGCTTCATCGAAATTTCTTTAATTCAAATTTAAATTTAATTTTCTCATCGATAAAGATATCGCTCTAGCTATACTTAATTTATTGATAATTTTATCGAGAGTTTTTATCCAATTTAGTTTCTTTATTTTTTATATGCTTGTTTAACGCTCAGGTGCTAGTTTCGAATTCCACTTTCGATACGGATGTCTGTAGTGGTGGTTCGACCGTCCATTGAGCGTTAATGAGCAATTAATGACGGTAGAGCAATGCCCCCAAACACTGAAACTTTTTATAAGTTGTTTAAGAGTATGTTTTGGAGAAATCCAATACATATATATATATATAATCGTGTTTACATATATACACTCATTCATATTTCATGTTCCTTTATATTTATTTAGCTACAAATGTAAATTCCGATCATTCCTAAGGACGAAATGTCGTAGACACTTTAAAATTATTTTTATTGAACTTTTACAAAATTAACCTGTTACTTATCATGGTTCTTTTTTGGCGGAACATTGCATTTTTTATCGTTAAAAACAATATTTTAGACAGTGTATCCCGACACTCACCCCAAAATAGGATGTTCTGTGTAACGCCTTAAGTAATATACATAATTGTTTAAAATTTGCAATAATCGTTTGCTCAATCTTATAAATTTGAATACTTTAAAGAAAAATAGATTTAAAAAGTTTTGGCAGATAATGGGTTAAGTCATTATTACTCATAACTCTGGTTTATTCTAAAAACTATGGTAATATTAATTTTCTCAAATATATTACGAAGTCTATAGTAATAAATTATTTGTATGTTATAAGACTTATTAGCATATCTTGCCATCATATTAATCTATCATGAAATGGTTTGATTCATTTTTATTAAATGGTTGCAATTTTTTTATGTTCTTGCACGCCATTACTTAAGGACCTTAATTGCAAAGAATAGCTACCCTGCATATCCAAACTACTTTTGTAATTATTATGAGGGAAACTGGACAATCAGCTACTTATTCATTGATATTTTATGTTAAATAACAATCAGTTGGCTGCTTACAGCTGCTTATCAACATTTTCCTTTAAAACTCGTTTCATTAAGAAAGCAACACAAGAGACTGATTAACTAAATATTAGTCGCTCATTCTTTGACCAAGTCCCACTCCGATTATAATTCCCCGACCCAATAATGTCCAGCTACTGGTCTTTCTTCTCAAAATAACTCGAGGCCTTCTTTATTTCCCTGTTGTCCCATAGTAATGATTGCTTCCAGTTTTCGCGCACTTTTAGCAACATGTATTAAAAGGGAGCCAATTTAGGTTCTTGGAGTCTTGAACCTTGCGATATTAAGGGCAATAATGTTTGCTTTTTGCTCTTTATTTTTATTTTCCCTTTCTAGCCATAAAAGGAATAATTCTGAGTAGAAAAATTCCAAAGTTAGATGTTGTAGCTAAGAATGTTTCTGCAAATGTGGTTATCGAGAGTAACGCGGTGTTCAATGTTACTGTTAGCCGGAGGAAAGAATTTTTGATACAGGTCTTCTGAGACATAACTTTTTATAAAACGCGGCACAGGAAAAATGTAGCAGTATTTAATGCATTGTGTTTTTAATTCAAATATTTAAAAATAATATTTATCTGTCATATTCATTAATCGATAGTTTTCTTCTTGTTGTTATATTAAATTATATTGAATTTTAAAAATTGAAAATATAAAAATAGTTATTTATATTTTTTCTGAGAGAATGTCATTATATATATATAGGATGATCAAAGTGTACATATCTAAAAATAATTATATAAATTGCATAAACAATCTTCCTTTTCGTTATTACTTTTCTATTCTGATAATTAGTATAATATTAGCCTCTCAGGAACGTAAAGGTCAGAATTTTTATTCTTTTAAAAAGTTTTTAATTATTTTCAAGAATTTGTCCATTTTCAGAACGTTTTTTTTTTATTTTTTAAGTAATATTTAATTTGTTATTATGGCCTGTTATAAAATAAATATTTGATAATAAATTGAATATTTAACACCAGTAAGATTTAAATAAGTTAGATTTATTTCTGTAAAAACACAAATCTAAAACATCTACACTTATGTTATTGTAACAATACTAACTGCAGAACATAACCTTTATATTTCATTAAACAAATAGAAGGATAGGAGACTTTATTAGCTGATAATGGTACAGTTATAATATATTCAATATTAATCATGCCTCAGATAAGTTTCATTTATTTATTTATTTACTTATTTTCTATCAAGACAAACACTTTATATTTTAGTCATCAACTGAATGTTAATTTTCTAGATCGTGCATTACAATATCAACCTGTCATGTATTTAAAACTCTCAATTCAAACAAGATTTTTTTTTTTTTTTTCATTTCTAACAATACAGACATATATGTATGCATGTGTGTGATTGTGTGTAAATGTGCAATGATAAAAATATAGCATTTAATGAAAGAAACAAAAATCCATATGTCAAGTAAATCCACGAGATCGTTATTATACACTGAGAAAAAAAATTCTGTGATGACATCTAGAAACTAAACTGTATCTCTAATAAATATAGTTCCATGCCATCCTTGTAAATTCTAGTCCCCTTTGCTAGCCAGATCTAAAAACCCCTATTAGAATTCTAGATCGTTTTCCTATATTGTCGTGGTTAAACTTATTTAAAAATCAAATGAATGCAAACTCAGTAGGTATGAGTTTAGTAACTCTAATCTTGGTTTATGACCCAGTTCTAAGAAATTAAGCAAGAATTTCTCGCAATACAAAGGATTCACAATTTCCATAATATTCGTAATATTGTTTCAACATCTAGAAGAGTATAGACAAGAAAATCTCGATCATTTCGTCTATCCAGGTTATTTCTTTACCTTATACGCATGGATTCAAATCTATATTTCTAGTTTAGGGTTTCAGAAAAGGACTACATATTTGATCCTGAATATTCACTTGTTGATGGTACTTAATTATATGTAAACAAAATTTTATGTAATATATATTAATGGATTATGACAACTATCTCATAGTTTAGGCTTAAGTGATATACGTCATTTCTCTTCTGCGTAAGTACTTTAACATGCTTTTACTACTCAGTGAATTTTACTTAAATGGTAATTGTGACAATAACTTTATACGTAATACATCTAATTATTAATTTCATTGTTGGTATTTTCATCTTTCTCTCATTTGCTGAGTATTGTAAAGGAATTAAATTATTTATTTTATATATATATATATATATATATATATATATATTTTTTTTTTTTTTTTTTTTTTTTTCGAAACCATATATTTACATTTATATTCTAATTAAATTATCTTTAAAAAACGAATTATATTATTTCCTAGTAAGCAATTTTATATTTAATACTTATTTTAGTAAACCAGATTAATAATTTTTACTCACTGTTCTTGCTCTTATAATTTCTTAAACATTTATTTTAAACACTTCATCATATTATGCTCTTCCACTCAGCACTTCTTAAAAGGAATGGTATTCGAATGAATTTAGATCAAACTTACTCACTGTATAAATCTAAAATACAATTAAACTAATTAACAAAAAAAAAAAAAAAAAAATCCTATTCAATAAATATTTATTAGTCCAATTATATTTATTAGGCAATTTATTTAACTGACTTTATAATTCCCATATTAATATAAGTAGTATTTTAAAGCAGTGTTTGTATTTTTATATGTACAACATCAATAACAATGTCTTTCAAAAAGATTTCTTTCGAGTAAGCGAAAGAGAAAAACTTTGCATCGCATTTATTTTATATTAAACTTTTCAATAAGTATGAAATTTATGAAACGCATTATACGCATTATCTTGTTACGCATAATGTTAGTTTTATTTCTCTAACATTAATAAATATATTATGCGTTTCATGGTGGTGATAATTATTTTTTGTGGTTAAACTTGCGATAAATGATCTAGTTTTTTCTCTCTCTCTCTCTCTCTCTCTCTCTCACTCCTATTTTTTATGGTAAATAATTTATGTTATTAATCTGCGTGAATTTTTATATCGGCCATATATTTCACTTTGCTGTCAACTTTCAAATGGCAACTTTAAGCCTGTTCGCTCTCCCTTGATTTACGCTGTTATTATTTTCGATGCATCACGGGCGCAAGCATGTATATCAGAGGGCAATTTACGGAATAAAACTCCGCGTGAGATAAAGGCTTCACGTTAGGCTCGTATATTAATTATTCGATAATAACAATGCATCATTTAAGATCCTTTACGTCGTATTATTTCCACGGATGCTTAAAATTTATAATTTTGTTCCGATAATTCATTTTAATCGAGGTTGTTCTTTGAGAATAAAAAAAAAATACATATATCTATCCCGATCCCGATTTTTAATCGGATTATATGCGGCCAATAATAATAATAAAACATTTCACAGAAACGGACGCGCTCACTTTACCGCGGCAAATATACTTCCCTGCAACAAACAAAGTGCCTAGGGGTTTGTGAGTTTATAAATCGTCTTCTAAAACTCATTCCGAGAGATGGGAGAGAGAGCGAAAAGGATTCGTTCACGATCTATAATTCGTCTGCGTTTGTAATAGCTACCTCATTCCTTTGCTAATAACTGTGAATTATTTAGGCCGCTTCATTCGTAATGGCGCATTTCATTTTAGAGGCGGCTAGCCGATTTAAGGGGAACATAGTCGTGTAAAAAAAGTGAAAGTTGAAGTGGTGGATACAAAGTCAATTCTGCGGAATCAAATGTTTTTAATATAAAATGTTTTTAATGTTTCAACAAATATCCCTGTATGTTGAAAAAGAATTTATCTTCTATAAAATAAACAATTTTATTTTATTTTATTTATTTATTTTATTTTATTTCTTTCTATTTGTAGAAAAATTAATTCCGAAATTTATTTTTAAAATCATTTTTGTTTTAGAAAATAAAAGAAGCAGTATTGTATCAGTATTAATATAAAAATGAATATACATTAATTATAAATTTAATTAATTAATTAATTTTTTTTTCACATTACTTATATTATTTTTATATACCTGTTATATAATAATTATTTTATTTATAACTTAAAACACGAAAGTAATTACTGCCAGTTCTAAGCTTTCTTAGTTAATAAGAAACTTAAAAAAAAAAAAAAGTGAAGATTCTATTTCTTTCTTTCTTTTTCTTTTCCTTTCTTTTCTTTTTTTTTTTTTTTTAAGGCTTTTAGTGGGTAGCATTAGATGAACATGCACAATTCTCATGTTATAAAATAATTTTAGATATATGCGCATAAAATTATCTTGGAATGTATTCTTATGTTTTGTTTAAAAAATAAGAAAATGCCTTGTTATTAGTACGACAGGACAGGACTATTGCTTTCATTCCAAAATTTCACTTCGTCATCCTTTGTTGTGTTTCGCTTTGAATGTGTCGAACCTTTTGCTACGAAAATTGGTACACTTATTAATTATGACAAAATGTAGCTAACGCAGCATTTTGTTTTAGTTCAATCGGATAATTGGTTCAAAATATATTAAATAAAAACCTCATTTTAACTGTAAAGTTATTTAACATTAAGTATTAAGCATAATTTAAAATTGTCAAGGCAATTAGTTCTTTTAATTTAATGATCCTTTATCTTTAAAATAAATTTTGTATAATGTATTTTCACTGCGTGAACTGCTATTTTGTAAAAAATTACGCTAATTTTTACAGCAGAATGTTGTAACAAAAATGGGTGCCAGAACTTTCTGTAGTTAAACAGAATAATTTACCGCATAAACATCTGGAAAGGAGTCTTTCTTGCAGATGTTTCTGTTTAAATATTGACACTCACTTTTTGCTAAAAAACTTTACAGTAAAAATAGCACATTTCTTAACATGTGTGTCAACATGATAAACATTGTTTAACTTTATGAAATATAATTCAATCACACTTAATATTTAATTTAACAATGAGGAGAGAAATTTTGGAAAACATGACTCTTTTTAGAGGATATTATACAATATATTGTTAAAGAGTTCGGAAGCAAGTCGCCACCCAGAATTTTTTTTTTTTTTTTTTTTTTTTTTAATTGTGGCATTAAAAAAAAAATAATAAATAAAATAAAACAGGTTCGTTTGATGGAAATATAAATATGCATTTTTGTTTCTGTAGCAATGATTATTAGCTACTTTCGCCCTTTAATGTTCACTACATATCTTGTACTAGAAATTACTAAACTTAAAAAAAAAAAAAAAAAAACTGAAATGGCTATTAGAGACATACATATGATCATAAATATGTAAAACGAAAATATTAGCATTTTGAGAAATATTTGGTTTGAAAACATTTATATGTTAACCTGATTAAATTTAAATAATAACTAATTTAAATAATATATGATTTTGTAAATACATGCTATGAATTGCAAAAACTCGTAACAGTTGTTTTAGTCCAAAATAATAGCACAATCCTTCATCAAGGAAAAAATAAATAAATAAATAAATAGGCACGAGTTCATTATCAGAGCAGCAAGGTGCATTCATGCCTACTAAGAATTTTAAATTAACCGCTAAATATGGCCTTTTCTGATATATCATTACTGAATTTTAGGAGTTGTGCTGCAGTCTATTAGACACATAAGGAAAAAAGGTTTAAAAATCGATTAAAACAGGGGGGGGGGGGAATATTGAAACATTCCTTCATTAAAAAAAAAAAAAAAAAAAAAAAACTGTTAAATGTTTGATATCGCTGCGAAACCAATGAACGTTTAAGGGTTAAGTGTAAAAAAAAAAAATTATATCTATTTTAAAAGGATATCCAAAGGTATAATATACTGACAAGAGCTGTTCTAGTTGTGTAAAGTCTTTCTTCAGAAGTCTTGTTCATTAACACTTTGCCAACCGATCTGGAAGATCTCCCCGTTTGACAATAGCTGCGTTCTTTTGAGAAACAGAGTTAAAATGCTTTATTTATGTTTGTGAACTCTTTAAACTTCCCCCAAAAGAACTCAGCTAATGTAATATAACGCATTGCTGTATATATTGTTTTCAGTACAGAGTGGCGACAATCAGGGAAAACATGGAAATCATGGAAATATCAGGGTACTTTATCAATCTGGAAATATCAGAGAAAAATCAGGGAACTTTGTAAAAACACCCAAAAATCATGGAAATTTTCATTTTTGCCCAGCAAGCATGACAGAAAGATCGCCAAACAGGTGTTATCTTAACCACGATTGTACATGATTGGCTGCTTTCTAATTGAATCTCACCAAGTTAACATTAAATAAATAAATAAATATTTTTAGTAAAACAACTTAATTAGTAATTTTATGTCTTGATGTTAATACATTGTGCAATTAAAATTAGTCATATTTTTTATAATTTTGCTAATTTCTCCAAAATTTAAAAATTTTCATTTTATTTTCCTTTTTGTAAGTGAACAAAGAAGGAAATCAAAAGATTGAGATATTTTTGTCCATCAGTATAGTTTTTTTTAAATGCAATGGTTTAGCGAGTATGCTACACAAGAGTATAATGTACACAAAATTATGGAGTGTATATAATAGGTAACGGAAATCATGAAAATTTGTGAAAATTAGTCATGAAAATCAGGGAAAAATCAGGAAACTTTTTTTCTGAATTTTTGTGGCCACCCTGTCAGAATATTTTCAATATATTTTGATGGTCTTGCCTACTTCGCTTCTTTGCTCACACTGGTTGATCACCACAACTATTTAAAATGACAGAGCGAGTAAAAACATTATATAATAGAAAGTTATTTATGTGTAAGTGATATATGTTAAACCTGGGGAGTAATATTACACAAACTTATGTTTCCATAGGTACCACATTTCAAAGAATTACTAAGCATTATTCAATCATATTTATGTCATTTGAATTAAACTAAGAGAATTGTAATTATAGCATCGTTATTTTGTTTTTTAAAATGTTTATAAAAGATTTATTGTTGCGCCTATATTTGGAAATTCCGTTAGTTGCAGTAAGTTAAAAAATGCGTGGTGGCTAGCTTATACTCAGGCGCAATTCGTTCAGTTGGCAATAGTGCAGTCTATAATGCTATCTAATTTAAGTAGTAGAAAGTATTCAAATGTATGTAAATATATTTCTTGGATCCATTATGCAATCATATTTAAACAACGAAAAATATCCTATTTAAAATTTTCAAAGCTCGACAAATATTTCAAAAACAGGGAAAAACTTATGTAAATCATGCATAAGTGTATATTTTTTTAATTTTTAAATTTCAAAAGTTTCAATATATATATATAAAGTATTTCAAATTATCACATTCATTTTCGAAATAAGAAAAATTCATTATAATATTATTATTATTATTAAATGCCTCGAAATATTATATTGCTTTTTAAAATTTATTTTTAAGCAAATAATGTTATTATTATTATTATTATTATTATTATTATTATTATTTGAACATACATAAGACTTTTACTAAACCAGTATTAAAGAATCATAATCATGCAGGTGTTTTTGTACAAAATATGAGATCCACAAAATACCTTTTAAGTTTGGATTTTTTCACATTTGCCAGTTCTTCTTAACTAATGCTGAATTTAGAAATAGGATAGCGTACTTTTTGATGCATCTTCCAAGTTATTTTTATTTGCGATTACTATTTTCTATTATAAAAATGTTAATATTCGATCCAAATATAATACTTAAAAATATCGCAGATATTGTTATTACTTTAAAGAATTAATTCTAAATTGTGGTTGGTTGGATTTATCGTCGCACTAATACTGCGTTAAGGGTAACAGATGACGGTCTGTGATGGGAACATGGAGGACATTGTGGTCTCGACGGATTTTACGTGTACCAGACACGATTAGTGTACACGACGGTTTATGGCCAGCTCGAATATCAAACCCGCGATCCTCCAATTACGAACTCACCGCTCTACCAACCAGGCTAGCGCGGCCCTTTCAGAAGTTTGAAAGTTCACTTAAAATTTATTGAGAAAAGTTTTTAAACTGAATACTTATTGATTTCTGATACTCCAAATCATTTTTTTTTTTTATGTTTTTGGTAGTTAGTCACAATGTCATTCACGGTTCTTAAAAGCAACACAATACTTCGTGATCCATTTGAATAACTGCTACTTTCTTTCACACTTTCATATAACTGTGATTTGAGCGATAACAACAAAAACATTAATAATAAATTTTTAGTTTTCTTCGCAGAATAAAATTTAAAACAGCGTAACTGAATGGTATTCAAGCACATATAAATTACTCTTAAAAAAAAAAGGAAATTAAATATTAAATATTAAAATTAAATATTAAATATTAAAATCTACTATTTGTTCTTTCTTTCTTTTTTTTTTTTTTTTTTTTCTTTTTTAAGAATAATTTGCTTTTATTTACAGGCAGAAATTTTTTCTATGATAGTAGGTAATATACCTTTTCATCTCCAATGGTAATTTTATAATCAAGAAAAGATAGAATAATTTCAAATAAAATAATAGATAATGCGAACATTAGAAGAATTCATACACATTAGATTTTGTGTGACAGTAATGTTTTGGACATTATAAATGTTATTAAAAAATACATAATCACATTTAGTAGTTTTATGCATTGAGTTATCGTAATTTCTTAAAATAATATAAGTATACGAACTTTTTCAATATTTTAATAAATTAATTTGTATGATATAAATCTCACTTATTCTTATCTGAAATTATTTTGTATATTTATTTATTTGCCAAAACAATCATAATAGTTTACGAATTTCCGAAATTTTTAGCAGCCCCCTTTAAGTTTCGCTTGCAGATGCGTTGAGCATTAATATTTGAAGGGGTTTGAAGGATTAGCGTGGTGAGTAAAAGAGCGGAGGATGGGGGGATGCCTCCTGCAAACCGCTACAGTCACCGATAACTTCTGCTAATGAGCCATAGCAGACCAAAAAGTGGGATTTAAATAATACAACTTTTGCACGGCCCAGAAATCTCATATTTCTAATTTTTTTATGCGCGTTTTTATGAGGGGTGTGGGGAAAGGAATAATAAAACCTCCAACTCTTTCTTCGCTTTCTTATCGCACTCAGAACACCGGTTGGAGAGTTCGTCCCGAGAAATTTCCAGTTTTTGCCAGTATTTTGAAAGGTTTTTTTAAAGACAATTCCTCTGACAAAAAAAAAAAAAAAAAAAAAAAAACTTAAGGGTTGTCTCCTGGGGGTTTTCCGAAGGGGTTTAAAGGAATGATGATGTGGAAAAAAATCAGTCGTGATTTTGATGGATGGTCTGTGTGAAAGGGGTGTCTCGCCTGGTGTTCTGCTGATGGTTGAATGCCACACCGAAAGCGTCATATTCGCATGTTTGACATGATACTGGCATATTCTCGGAGATGTTTGATAACATCCTAAGCATATTTCAATGAAAGATTACATATTGAATTTGAAGTTCAATGTTCGTAAAGTCGGGAGTAATCAAGAGTAACATTCAGTTTGCTAGGTCTAGAAATTTTAGCAATTGTACATCATTTTCAGTTCCTTCGGAATTTATTCGAATTTTAGATATCTGAAAATAAAAAATCTTGTATGTGTGCATGTGATTTTTTTTTTTTTTTTTTTTTACTGCAGGATTATTTTGATTTTCGATTGCACGTATTATTTTCAGTATCTTCTCAATAATTAAAATTTAAACATCTAAAAATAAAAATTCTTTACTTCCTTTCTTTCTTTGTGTGTGCGTGTTTGTGAGAGAGAGTTGAATACATTATTATTTATTTATTTAAAGATGGAATTATTACCGCTACAATTAAAAATAAATTCTCTTATTGTTAAAGAATACAGTTGTAAAATTGTGTAGGTTGCAAAAATAATTTTTATATATGAAGTTTAAAAGTTATATTTTTCGATAATTTTTACATGACCTTTAAGTGAAATGGCTATTACAAAAATATCTGTTTATTATTGTTATTTATTTATTTATTTATTTTCATATTTATATATTTATTTAATAAATAAATAAATAAATTCAACTTAACAGAAAGACTTTTAGTACTTTAATTCTTAAAGTCTATTTCGAGAATTCGAAAGGTTTTTTTTTTTTTTTTTTTTTCGAGAAAAGTTCTTTTAAAGAAAATAGAAAATGAACATTTGACTTAAACTCTAAATATACACAGATGAACAAAACATCTTCTGAAACTCATTTTCTAAACTTCTTACTTGCTGCAGCACAGAAAACATTTATACTGAAAAACGCTAGGATGACTTCAAAAACATTGAACAAGTCCAACTTCTTTTGAGCTAAGAGGTTGCAGCCACCCAAGGGAGTCAGCATGGGAACAAAATATGATTATGCTTGTCAGATTTCTTTCGAAAACAAAAGGAAGAACTTCAGTGGTGTAATTAGGGAGTGGTCCATCGGGGAGAGAATCGAACGAAGTTGCTCCAAACACTCCTGGGGTCTTCTTAAGGTCTGGAACTACACCCGCGAGGTCCGAGGGGTCTGCAGGGACCACTTGAGTCCAGTAGAAAGTTTTTGCTCACTTAATCCAACCGTCTGCTGGACCAATAGGTCCCAGCAGAGCTGTCGATCACCAGGTAATCTCTGGATCTGACTACGCCCTCTTCCAGATCTTCTTTGTGTTTGTGTTTCTATGTGGAGGAATTGCAGAGATGGAAATCTCTTTCCAGTTTTTTCTCCCGTTTTCCTACAAATTTACGGAAAGAGAGAGAGGATTTCGAGCTATTCATAGAAGAATAAAACCACTTCAATAGTAGGGTAGATGTTTATTAAACGCTTAAGCCAAAATGTTCGTCTGTATTTTTATATTTCATTACTTGTTCGTATTTTCTGATACGATAGATTAATTTTTAACATTTTCTTAAAAACAAATTTTTTTTGAATCGATATTTCAATAATAAAATAATAGTAATAATTATCTACAGTTTACCTGTTTTAAAACTTTTAAACAGCATTAATTAATCCTCCTTCTTCCCTCACCTTAAATTCTTGAATAATACCAAATTGTTGAAATTATAACTGTATATATATAAATAAAACATGTCATTATTATTATTATTATTATTATTATTATTTTATTTTATTTTATTGAGAAACCATGTGGCAAGTTAATAATTTTTCCATAATATACAGACAAATATTATATATATATGGAACAATATTAATAATTTTAATAATGAAATTTTCATGAAAAATGATAAGAACAGTTCTAAATCTAATCTTTATTGTATACACTTTATATATATATATATATACATATATTGTGATAACAATAATAATAAGAAAATAAAATAAACAGATGAATAATTTGCCACAACAATCCACAAAAGCCAATTTGGTAACTAGTTAACTTAATTAAATTATTTGAATAATTTGACGAGTATTTTTAAAATTTGTATTTGAAAAAAGAAGAAGATTACTCGCTTTTAAGTAATTCCAAGGAGAATATAAAACATATAGAAACATAACAAGCTTTGTAATGATTGTAATCAAAAGATTTCTATTTGAACTGAAAGCAACAAAATGAACGAAAAACGAATTATAAGAAAAGCTGAATTTATGGAATAAGACACAAATAGTTTAATGATAAATGAAAAAAAATAAAATAAAATGCCCAGAATGTTGAGATAATCCGTCAGGAGTCAGCACCCCTACATTTAGCTAAAAAAATGCAAGGTTTCGTTTTTTGGCAAGCGATATTATGCAAAATACACAAAAACTGACTTAATCTTACAAAAAAATATTATTTTCAATGAAAAAAAAAAGGGGGGGAGGGGGGAAAAGAAAGAAAAAATGATTATATATACTATTATCTAACAGAAAATATTAGTCCTCAAAAAAACTTTATTTTGTTTTATATTATTATTATTTTGAAGGAGAGGATTGATTGTTTTTTTTTTTTTTGTTGTTGTTTTTTTTTTTAATGTAATATTTACAGACATTTATAATTTTCATTAAATTTTTTAAAGGTAATTATTTCGTAGAAGGTTTCTGATATAATACCTTAAATTGCTATCTGAGTTTCTTTATTTTTAAAAATTTAGTTAATTTACTTAACTATTATTTTAAAAGTTTGTACTTATATAAAAATCTATATATTTCTAATATATGTACTTACATATATATATATATATACTTTACGGGCACTACAACGCATTCAAAAAATAATTTTCAAAAGTTTGTTCTCTTCGATATTTAATGAATAATTCTATGCGAATTCTGTAACTTTTTCAAGATATTGGGGCTATTTTGAGATTTTTTTTTTTTTTTTTTTTTTTTTTTTTTTTGGGGGGGGGGATATATTTTGTGTTTTTTTTCCTATTTTCTATTATCAAATTTGAATTTAAAAAATATATTATTCATTTGTTTCATTTTATTTACCGTTTTTAGTTCATTTAAACAATGTAATTATTTGTCGATCATTAATATAATTTATTTTCGATGTATGCAAAACTGACTTCTTTTCGAATAGAATTTTTATTTTATTTTTTTACTTATTTTATTTTATTTAATTATTTATTTTTTAAGGTTGATCTATTCTGTGACTTTTTCCCCCCTTCTGTATTTCATTATTAAATTTGAATTAAAATTCATATGTTTATTTTATATTGTTCATTTATTTGCGTTTATTACTTCTTTAATAATTTGAATATTTTTTTTCTTTTTAAAAATTTTTATAATAGTTGCAAAGTATTTCTGAATCCTAAAAAATTAGATATAATACTTATTAATTAATTATTTAATTTTTTGTAAAAACTGAGTTCTTTAAAATGTGTAATAAATTTGTTATCATTTACATATGTAATCACTTTTCTGTGTAAAAAAAAAGCCAACTTTATTTGAACAATTTTTAAGATTTATCTATTATGTTGATTTTTTATTCTATCTGTCATAATTAAATTTGAATTGAAAATTTATATCATTAATTTATTTGCTTTTATTTATCTCTTTATCTGAATTACATTTCTCTTTTTATTTTATTTTTTCTTTAATATTAGTTTTAATCATATAAATTTAGGTATTTAAAGGTTTCGTTTATTTTCGTTCTTTCTTTTTCTTTCTTTCTTTTTTTTTTTTTTTTGTAATCTCTTTATCTGAATTACATTTCTCTTTTTATTTTATTTTTTCTTTAATATTAGTTTTAATCATATAAATTTGGGTATTTGAAGGTTTCGTTTATTTTCGTTCTTTCTTTTTCTTTCTTTCTTTCTTTCTTTCTTTTTTTTTTTTTTTTTTGTAATCTCTTTATCTGAATTACATTTCTCTTTTTATTTTATTTTTTCTTTAATATTAGTTTTAATCATATAAATTTGGGTATTTGAAGGTTTCGTTTATTTTCGTTCTTTCTTTTTCTTTCTTTTTTTTTTTTTTTTTTTTTTTTTGTAAAAACTATGTAATTAGTTTGTGATTATTTATGTAATCACTTTCTACTGTGTAAAAAGCTGACTTTGTTTGAATAGAATTATTTAAAGTTATTATTAATAGAATTTATTGTTAATAGAATTATTAACAGATATCAAACGTAGTTTTATTTTTTCAGCGTAAAAAAAAAAAGTATTTTTATTCTATTACTTTTATTTTTTTTTCAATTATTACTTTTTTTGCCTGTGAGGTTTGTATGAAGCTTTAACCACTAGGGTATTCTCACACGAGCTTAAACTGTCAATTTTTTCTGTTATTATTCAGAGTTGATCGCCGTAGTTATTTCCTTTTAATAGCTGGCAACTAACCAACAAACAATATCGGTTACAAGACACTCCCCATGAAAATAATATCAGAAAAACGTAAAGGGAAAATCATTAAAAAAAAAAATAATAAAATACTTAAAGAGAATTCGGTTCTTGTTCTGACCTAAAAACTCATCCTAGCCATTTAAACCATATGAGAGATTCAATGAATAATATTGGGTTAAAAAAGAAGATAGAAAAGAAAAAAGAAAAAAAAAGAACCAGAAAAGGAAAGATGGGTAGAGTTGTTTCGAGTGAATTATGGTTTCTTTGTTGTCAAATGACTAAACTATGATAATAATAATCTGTTTTCTTGACCATTTTTTGATTTATATTTAGAGTGACCAACCTTTTTAACATTTCGTGTTACCGGTTTTGACAAATGAAAGAGAAGACAGTAGTCATTTTGTAAATGACGACGCTGTGTTGAATGTTATGTGTTTCAATATGTATAGAGTTATAAAGAACGAAATATTTAATTGCTATTATCAGGCAGTGGAAGAAATACTCCAAGTTTTCGTGCAGATCGTTTTCTAGTATTGTCGGTTCACCGGTTATATAGCGTTCATGTATTGAAACGTTGAGTTGTTGACTACATGGACACCGATGTTTTCATAATTAATGTTTCATTAACTGCCTACTTTTGAGTTTTATGTGTAGCTTTTCTTCGTGTTTCTGTTTTCATTTCAATGTACATTTGCGGTCATACTTATTCCAGGATGTAATTCGGACATGGTTAACGTGCTTAGTTAATATTGCGGACATTAATTATGACTTTTGGTGTGTTTGGTTCTGTCTTATGAGCAGCTTGGGATGCTTTTGTATTCTTCAATTTCGTGTTCATTTATTCATTTGTCTTAATGAGTAACGTTGCTAATGGAGAGAATACTTATTATGTTATAACTTGCTTAACAAAAGCTGTTCTGGACACAACAAATATTTAAGTATGAAATTAATTTTCGATTACATGTGAACACGTTCAATGAGGGTGCTACATTATTTATGTATGAAAAGCATACTTTCATTCATTTTTCATTATAATTTTCACGTTCAAAGATTAAATCTAATTTTGTTTTGTAGTTAAAGGATTTTGCTAATGACAAATTACTTCTTAATGAATATAATATATATTTTTATAAAGCTCTAATATTAAAAAAAAAAAAAAAAAAAAATATTTTATTACGCTTAACGTACTTAATTTATACGCTCCAACAAATCCTATTTTTAGCTTCATGTCGAATTTTGTTTCTCTTCCAATGCTATTTTTATGTAGGATTTTACTTATTTTAAGGAGAACATTCTTTGGGTTTTCTGAAAGTGTAGACTCGCGGTAACTGCAATAAACAGCTCATTATAACTTAAATCGATCATTGTAAGTTCATATCCACTTATTATTATTATTATTATTATTATTATTATTATTATTATTTGTATACCCTTGTATATGTGTCAAGCAGATCTGTTACTTCTCTTTAGTAAATACACTGACAATAATATCTGTAATTAACATCTAGAATCTAAACTGTGACTCTAGAAAAAATAGTTCTATGTCATCTTTATAAATTCTAGTCCCCTTTGAAAGCCAGTTCTAGAACCCCCTATTAGACTTCTAGAGCGTTTGCCTATATTATCGAGATCAAACTTATTTAAAAATCTCTTCAAATAAATGCGAGTACGAAAGGCGAGTTTTAGCAACTATAATCTTGGTGTATGACCCAATTCTAGAAAAACAGGCGAGAATTTCTCGCAATACAAAGGAATCGGAATATTCAGAATATTGTTTCACCATCTAAAAATGTATAGACTAGAAATTCTCGATCATTTCGTCTATTCAACTTATTGGCGTGCCTTATACGCATAGTTCGGAAATCTATACTTCTAGTTTATGGATTTAGAAAATGTCTCGTCAGGGGAGATCTTTTTCACCGTTGAGCACCGATGTACAATTTCGTTCGTTAGTGGCTATAATAGTAAAATACTAACGGGGCCCCAATCGTACATGAAAATATTTGAAGTTATATATATGTAACCCCAACAAAATTTTATTGTCCCAAGAAAACTTTTTTTTAATATTTGCAGATTAGGATGTGCAAAAAAAAAAAAAAAATAAATAAATAAATAAAATAAAATAAAATAAAATTAATAAAATAAATAAAAGGGCGAGAGAGAGAGACTTTTTCACTATTTTCGATTATTATTATTATTATTTTTTTTTTATTTTTTTATTTTTTTTTTTTTACCCCTACGAAAAGCACTTCCCCTAGGCCCAGAACCCTAGCGTAATTAATTGGCCTTAACCCCAAGACCACTAAAACAACCATTTTCAAATTTTTAATACGTAGCAGTGAGAAAAAGGTGTATTTAATAATAAGAAAACTCCTACTATCGGGTTGTTCGATAAATAATGTCGTTTTTTAAAACTTTCGCTTCTAAAAACCAAGGCTTCTTCGAACGTGAAATTTTTCAACTTACCGAAAGATGACAAAAGGTCATCCAATAAAATGGTCAATATATCATTGATTAATATTTGTTGTTAATATAAATAAATTCACTTTGAAAAACATGAAAAAAAAAAAAAAACGACATTATTTATCGAACAACCCAATATTATAATTTTTCAATTGATTAATATCTTTCCCCTACTACCACTTACATATGAAAATTAAATCGGTGAAAATACAGTTTTTTTTTTTTTATTTTTTTATTTATTACTTTCATATTATTAATATATAATAGTGAAATAAGTCATCCTTAATAATAACACGATCCTAGCCTACATTCATATATATATATATATATATATATATATATTAAATCTTCTTTAGGATTCTTGCATGGGACATATAAAAAATACAGTGTTAAAAAGTTTAGAAAGACGTATAGAATGTGGACGATTACAGAAAACTTTTTCACACTTTTGTTAGTTCAATGGATACTGTCTACTGTCTCATTAACCGCATGTCCGGTGATTAACCTTTAGTTTGAAAATCTTTTTTTTTTTTTTCTGTACCATCGTTCAATGTTTTACAGCAAACTAAATTTATTTTATCGCCGTTTGCAATAAAATAAACTTATTCTGTGAATAAACTAAGTAGTAAACTAAACTTTAAAAAATATTCACTCAGTTATCAAAATTTTAAAATGTTTCGTGTTTTTTTTTTTTTTTTTAAAATGAAGTAAATATGAAAAAACTTATTACAATTACAATGAAGATATTACAATTTCTTTAAAAATCTAATTAGGTGTTTTGGGGAGTTCGCTCACTTATGCTGCAAAATTATACTTTTGAATAAAATTGTTTAGAAAATTATGTACATGTTGATAGCTGATGATATTTTTGTTGTCATAATACTCAAGATAGGCATTGTAATGGACAGCTGCAAAATATTCATATTTTGAATATCATTCATTAACGAACCAGAACCGTTTAAAATCGAGCTTCGTTTTTACTTACATATTTCTAATATTTTAATGTAAAAATATTTCCTGTATAATTATTTATTTTAATATATTTGCATAACATTTCATAATTAATCGTTTACCAAATTATGCTCTTGATTTAGTTAATTCTTAACCTTTCATTAGAATAGTACTTTGAGTATTATATTAAAATAAAAATATTTTCTAATACTTGGAATCAATTTTTAAAAATGATGCAAAAAGATTGAATAAATATCTAATTTCTGCAGTTTCATACTTATTTTATAGTTTTTAAAAAAAAAAAAAAAAAATCCTATTTAATAATGAAAAAGTGATTTGAAATCCGTTGAACATGATAAATCACAGATAACAAAATTTTACATAATTTTTACTATGATAAATTTGCGAATTATCTGCTGATAACTTTTACCATGTTATAAAGAGAAATAAAAATATAAATCTAAAGTTATTACGTTATTTTATATAATTATATATATATATATATATATATATATATATATATATATATAATTAAAAATTAAAAATATTATTAGATGCTTATTTTCTTTGTTAACACTAAGCAAATTTAATTGCATTTTTTTTTTCTTAATTAGTTTTATTTATGAGATAATTTTCATATATACATTAAGTCATTCATATAGATAAGCCTTCATGTACGTTAAGCATTTTAGCAATTTATCAAAACATATTTTTTCGAAATTTTTTTTCAATAAATGAATAGAAATATTCGTAAAAATCTGCATTTCTCATTCTTTATTAACAAAATTTTTGCATCTGCTTGATAGACAGCATTTAATCTCTCTCTCTCTTTTTTTAACTCTTCTCCGAAAAGCCCTTGATAAGCTATATTTGAATCGTCCATATATTTTTCCTTTACATGATGAACATATCGCATCTTATTCTTCTTCATAAAAACTAATTTATTTGTACTTTGTAAGTGGATCACCCTTTAGCTTTAATCGTTTCCGAATCCCAAGTCTTCGTTCTCAACCCCCCACCCCCCTCACCCTTCCGTCTCTCTTTTTTCTTTTTCTTTTTTTTTTTTTTTTTTTTTTTTCCTTTTATTCCGATCATTTATTATTGTTATTTTTTTCTCGTGCTTTCGCTTTTCGTAATATCATCTTGTTTGAAAAGTTGCACGTGACATAGACTGGGTGGTAGAGAGGGGGGGACGATCATCGGAAAACTCTTGTGCACGGTAATTAGAGTCGAACATGGCAGCCACACCCAAGACAATACCCGGTACACGGCCAGATAGGGATATATATTTATATGGACACTTTTTACATACTCATTTTTTTTTCAGTTCCCACTATCTCTCTCGTTGTTATTTCATTATTGTTATTATTGGAAACGGGGTGTGTGAAAGCGGAGTGTTACATGGGCGTATCGAAAATTTGCAATGCGCCCCCACCCCATAATGCATTTGCCAGACGAAGGAGAATCTTTATAACACAGAAATAATAGTTACCACGGAAATGAATAAAAACAATACAACTTTACAGGTTGTGAGATATTGGCAGACGTCAGCTGCGAAGTCGAAACATTTCCGTTAGATGAAGAAAAGGACTACTTACTCGTTAAAATTTATAAATGTTTGAGTGTGTTGCTCGGTAAATATGTATTTTTCCAGGACACGTGATCCTATGCGCGCATAATAGGGTTATTTCATATGCGTGAGAAATTTTGATTAAATATGCTTATGGTGTCTTGTATATTCATAACTGAATCTATTATTCTTCAAAATTCAGTTTACTAGATTTTTTGTATTTTTATATTTATATATTTGAATGAAACCACTAAGTAGTACACCCTGATAAAAGAAAACGAAAACGAAAAGAAAGGAGAAAAAATAATGTTTCTGGATTTTTATGGATGTTTAATTTATATTTCACTTCATGATAAAAATTAGAAAATAGGTTTTGTGCAAACAGTTTTATAAGAGTATTTATAAGAAAATAATTGGGTGCGAAATTTTTAAGGAAATAATATATTTTATCCTGATGTCATTAAAAATATAAAAGTTTTACATCAAAATTGAAAATCGTAAAACAAATCAAAATGCATCAAACGGCCACCGCAAAATAGAATTGCGTGAGAAAAAGCATGAAAAATGCATTCAAAAAAGTATGAAAAAATAAAATAATTAATAACGCATGAAAAAATTAATTAATTAATAATATAATTGCAAAAATATATTGTTTAATTAATAATATGTTTTCATATTTTTGATCAATCACAAGAAAAAAAAATTAAAATCGACACTAATAAAATTACGCAAGAATTGAATATAAGGTGATTGCATTGAAGAACGTAGTGGTTAGTTATGGAAAGCGAATTCCAGTCTTCGAAATGGGTTTGAGAATCTTTAAAAATGCTTTTGCATCATTTTCGGTCATAACAAGTCTGTATTTATTAATTAAGATTTGCTTAAATGTGTATTAATCAAAATAATATATTTTCAAAATACAATACTTAAACAAATCTGTACTGAAAAATATTACTCAAGCATTAAATTTCTACGAAAAATACCAGTTTTGTTTTTAACGATTTCATTTTCCATTATCTTCTGTAAGGAATACTACAGTTTAAAGATGTTACATATGTGTTAAGAAATCAAAACATTTTTTCGAAATTCTTGCATTTATGTTCATATCTTTCATTACTATTCATCTTCACGATTTCATTTTCCATTATTTTCTATAAGGAATACTAATTTTTAAAGATGTTACATATGTGTTAAGAAATCGATTTTTTTTTGGAAATTCTTAAACTCTTTCATTATTATCCATCTTCCAGCTTTAAAGACAGATAACACGGGCTAGTTGCATATATATGCTGATATTATGTTTAATAATAAACGCAATTTTTTTTCTTTCTCTTGAAAAAAAAAAAAAAAAAAAAAAAAAAAAATCAGGAAGAGGAAAAAATTTCTATATGAATTTTTTGAAAGTTTGCGTTTAGATAGACATCAACCAAATATAAGACATTTCTCCATTTGAATGTATGAATGACTGATATTATCATATAAAAGAGATTCCCCCCCCCTTTTTTTTTTTTTTTTTTTTTGCCTTGACGCATTTCTTATTTGTAAAAAGAAGAAAGAGTGAAAGAAAGAATTCTGCCTAAATAAAAATATATATTGTGTCCCATAAAGAACGCAACTTTTAAGTGCATAAAAACATATATAAATTAGTTGAAAAAATTAAGTAATTTGCCATTTTTACGGTGTATGCTACATGGGATTATATATACCAGGGGTCGATCCAGGTAAAATTTGGGCCCCTTTTGCGGCCACTTCACAAAATCCCAAAACGTAAAAAGGGATCCTTCATAAAATTCAAATTCATAAAATGAGCCCCTTCATAAGATTATATATATATATGATAGATAACGTAATAAAATTTAATCTTAAAATTTAGCAATTAATAGAACTAAAACAATAACAACACACAAAAATATAGAACTGAATTTAACTTAGAGGAAAGACTGACACAAAATGTTGCGATTTAGATTTAGAACCAATAAGATACAATAATAACTTAAAATACTTACGCGACATGAATGATAATAAAAAAGGACCATTAAACTTAATGACAGAGAAAACAAATAATTAACCACATAAATAATTGGATAAAAAGTGCTTAAAATTAGAAGTAAGATACTCATCAGGGGGCGAGTACTTCCTAAAACTGTGAAAGCTGCATCGATTTATATATATATATATTTTTTTTTTTAGATTAAATTTTATTACGTTATCTATTATTTATATATATATATATATATATATAAACGATCCTTTTATTAAATGTTTTCATGTTTTCAGTATTATTTTTAATTAATGCCTTAATTTGACTCAACGAAACTCTATTAACTTGATATTAAACATTATATACAGTGATTGTAAAAATGGAAGATTTTACACAATATTATATTTTTTCACAAACAAAATGACCCAAAAATTAAAACCTAGATCGACCCCCTGTATATACATATGTCACAGCTATCATACGCTGCAAAAATATGTCAGTTACTTAATTTTTATGGGGCTTCAGTTTAAATGCTACTGCGTGAAAAAAATGTAAAAGGAAAAGGACAGGTTTAACAGAATTATCAAACATTTGTTCAAGCTTTAATACCTATTTCTAATATTTAAGAAATCGATGTTATAAGTATCAATTACCAATTAGCCTTGCTAAATATTAATTTCTTTTAATAGTGATATTTTGTATGTCTAAAAATTTAGATCATGTTTATTTATATATCTTTATTCCTTCCTTTAAATCTTTGTCATTAAACAAAATATTGATACCGCTGTTTTGTTATATAATTCACAGATAGTAAATACTACACACGAAAACAGTAAAAAAAATGAAACTGAATAAGTTAAAGATTTTAAAATATCACCATTCGTCATTATCAGCAAGAGTTATTTATTTATTTATTTTTTATATTACAGTAAAAATAAATAATGCATTACAGTATTTGTGTTATAATCTGAATTTTCCGGATTTTTTTATTTATGTTTTTGAATAAAATTAAACAGTAGTTTAAAAAATTAACTCATAAGTATATCTTATACAAAATATAACTATTAATAAGAACATAATTAACTTATAACATTAAATATTCATTGAAATATTTTATAAGTAATTTAACATATATATACCGAATGATTCAAAATAGATAATACAGCGATTATCTCGTAAACTAAGAAAGATGGAAACATACTTCCGATTATAAAATTGGTGCAAATTAAGAGTAGATTTCAGATATGGCATTTTTTTTTTTTTTTTTTTTGTACAAGGGGATATATACATATTAAAATACGAAATTTAATTTTTTAACGGCCCTTCCTATCATAAGACTTATATTTAGAAAAATATTCTCCTCAGTCTATATTAAAAAAAGAAAGAAAGAATCCTCCTTCTAAGTGAAAATTTCGCTGAGTTACTGCAATTTGAAAATTCTAGCATTTTTCGCCAAGTTTTAAGGGGTTGTATCAAAAGTGAGAAATTGTTATTGCTATAGATTTTGTAATAAGGCATAGATTGGTCAGCGTGTGTGGGGGCGGAGGGGGGGGGAGAGAGATTATTTTTCGTTCAAGGAAAGACGGTTGTTTTAACTTGTAATGTCTGTCTTTCTCCAAAAGAATACACACGAGAATACTCACTGATAATTTAACAAATAAAATTTATGAATAATTTATGTACTAAAAGTGAATTTTCAAATTCATTTTTCTTTCTTCTACTTTATACATTCTCTTACCCATATACATGGTATAGAGAAAGTATTGTTTCGAGACAAATTTCCAAAATTTAGCTTTTATTATATTTACACGTTTTGAGATCCTCTGAATTCAAAAATGATATTTTTAGTGGTTGGCCTCTCTCTTTCTTTCTCTCTGTGTGTGTTTTATTAGCATATCTCAAGAACAAATAGTAGCAGGAAGTCCAAATTCCTATTCTAAATCCGTATCATATAGTGAGGCTACACTAAACTTTTCGTTGAGATCAGACAAAGGGTTTGTGTACAGGGTCATTCAAGAGAATTCAAATACATTACGTCTATGAGCAAATCTTCTCTTAAGTACAGTGTGACATCTACCAGGCTGCCCAAAACAAAATGAAATGAACATAAAATTTTTATATGCTTAAAAGCACGTTTTGTGTAGATTGTAGTATAGCAACCATTTATCATTCATTTTCAGAGTTACCCAGAATATTTGGATATATTGGAGCAATACTTGGGAATTGCTGGCAGTGTATTTCATTTTGTGTTACTAGTTTTACATATAACACTAAATTTACTTATACAATGTCATGTGTATATAGTTTTTGGACAATTTACAGGGCTACCCAAAATTAAGCTAAACATTTTTTTTTTTTTTATATTAAATGTACTTGATGTAAGTGCTTTGCTGTTTTTTTTTTTTTTTTTTTTTATGTCGAAGAACATTGCTGACACAGAATGAAAATTTAATTTCTCAAATTCATACTGTAAACAAAGTAGTTTTTATAGATCGATTTTTTTCTGTATAATATAACGTTTTGAGGTCTCCTGAATACGAAAGTTAAATTTTTAGTGGTTGATCTGTATATATATGAATTATCAGCATAATTTAACAACAAATAACGGCAGGAAATTCAAATTTGGTAATTTGGATTCCATATCTAGTTGCCACTTAAAAAGTTGATCAAAATTTTCAAGTTTCAAGGAAATCAATAACAGACTTGATTTTTGTTTTAATAAATGTAGGTACTATAATTAAACAAAGACTAAGGAGGGCGGTAACCCCCCTGACATATAATTATACATGAATACCATATAATATTCTATACAAAACATTATTTTAGAATATAAACAATAAATGTGAATGTTTTTATGATTTTTACAGTAGAAAGTTATTTAAATGTGATTTATAAGAATTTCTGTCCCAAAACGCAATATTTTCATTTTTAATTCATTCCTGAACACAAACCAGTTATAGAGAACCTATTAATGCCATTTTAAATAGGGAACTTTCCATAGTAAACCTAAATAACATATATTATTTTTAAAAAATTCTGAAAATATTTACTGGGGGCGGGCAGACGGACAGATGGACAGTCAGACGGACAAATACGCAAATTGAAATCATATTCACAGTTAAAAATTGTTAAAAAGTACTAAAAACGCGTAATATAATTGAAAATGCAATTCCAGCAAATTTCCAATAATAACCCTTAACGTAACTGAATTTTTTTTTTTTGTGTGCTCTGTAAATCTAATGATAATCGTACTGTACTATAGAAAACATTATTTTGTGCATATGAATAGCATATTTCAATTTCATTAAGATTTATGCAAACTAATTAAAATTTGGTTTATAGAAATATCTCTCATAGAACGCAATGCTTTGGAATACTTTCGGGTGTCCCTGTATACAAACCAGTGGTGGTATTTACTCCATTTTCTATGGAAAATATTTGATAGTGAACTTGAATAACATATTTCAATTTTATTAATATTTGTGTAAATGAAAGTTATTAAAATAGGGTTTATAGAAATACCTCTCATAGAACACAATGCCTTGGAATACTTTCGAGTGTCCCTGTACACAAGCTAGCAGAGGTATTCACTCCATTTTCAATAAGGAACATCCGACAGAGAACTCAAATAACATATATCAGTTTCAAGAAATTCCATGAATATTCACTGGAATTAGAGCGCGGACAGACAGACAGAAAGACGGATGGACTGACAAACAAACCGAAGTCATTCATTAACCCTTTTCATCTTTGTTCGAAAGTGTTAAACAGCCGAAGTCATTAAAAAATTTCAACCATGTTGGAAAGTGTTAAAAAGAAATAAACCGCGAAAATTTCACACGGTTTTGCTAGTCTTTTAATTTTCTTCCTCTCCTAACGTGTTTTAATTTGCAGGTGACCCTTTAAAAAATTTAACTATTAATCTTTTTTAACAATACAGAATAATATAAATTTGCATTAAGTTCTTAAAACTGTTGATTCTACGTGTTTGAATGATTTTAGTTGCTATTTTAAAATAAAGGATTATTTTTATTTTTTATCATCTCATAGATAACCCCCTAAAGTGAGCACTTTGGCGTCGAAAAATAAATGCCAAAATTGAAAATAAAGTGGTATAAGTCATCATTTCAAATTGCAATAACTTAGCGAGATTTTCACTGAGGAAGATAATTTTTTTTTTCCTTTCTTAGAGCGAGGAGAATATTTTTCTAAATATAAATCATAGGAGACACCGTATAAAAATGAAATTTCGTGTTTTAATATATGTACCAAAAAAAAAAAAAAAATCCATATTTGAAATCTACTCTTAATTTGCACCAATTTTGTAATTGGAAGTATACTTATATCTTTATTAGTTTACGAGATAATCGCTGTGTCATCTATATTGAATCACCCGGTATGTATATACATGCATATATATATATATATATATGTATGTGTGTGTGCGTGTGTGTGTTTTCAAACTAATATACTCATTGAAATATAATTTTAGATGTATATGAAGTTTTATTTGTATGAAAATAGTTTTCATTAACTTCGATATCACCTGATATCAACAAATATATGCTTTATATGTTAAAATATATAAAACACAGTACTTCACGCGTTAAAATCTAAGTCAAAAGACTTAGTTTAAAAGTTTACAATATGTAAGATAAAAAGAAGTGAAGTACTGTGTTTTATATATTTTATCAATTTAATCTGTACACGTGTAAAAACAATTACTCATCCAGCTTTATATGTTTTTTGTACATAAACTATAATTCAAGAGAGTAAAATTTCTCTAATCCCTGAATATTATTGTTTTAATAATTCAATAATTATTAAGCAATTTAATTAGAATATTTTTAATAATATTTGTTACAATAAGTATGTGTTCTGAAATAAGCAGCAGTATCTTTCGTTAGCGATCTATATTCGATCTAAATTTAAGTTTATATGAAAATATAAATTTACACAAAGAAAAATAGCATACTATTAGATATTATATGTAAGTAAGTTTATGGGATTATCTCGTTTATTTACATTTAAATGTATTATTTTATGTATTTATTTAAAAAACTTTGCACATAAAAGTTATTAGGAAAAGAGAAAATATATTAAAATATGTACTTCATGTTTAATTAATTATTTTTTTAATTAAAATAAAAAGATTTATTATTATTATTATATATATATATATATATATATATTCTACTTTTTTTTTTTTTTTTTTCCTTGGGGCAAAAAATTACATGATTTTATTTAATATATAATTATTGTATAAAATCAGCATTTTGAATGAGTTAGAAAAAAGAACAACAAAGTAGTAGTGAAAGAGAAGAGTTTTCCGTTTTCCAAATAATACTTTATCAAAAATTATCAAAGAGTATCAAAGAAGTATCAAAGTGTATCAAAGAAGCAAAGTATAATTGATAAATTTCAAAATATTTATTCTAAAAATAACCGCACGAGGATAGATTTTTAATGAATATTTTCTAGGAAACCCTCTAAAATCAAACAGAAAAGAATAAATTACTTCAAAAGAATAAATAATTAAAATAAACATCGAAAAGAATAAAAAAAGAATAAATAAAATAAAATAAATAAATAAATAAATTCGACAACAATTAATTTTTAGTTTTCCTTCTCATTTGAAGAGAAATGTCAAATCCTGTTTTATTTTCAAGATAATCTGCAATTGCCTAGTTTTTTGCTCTCTCTCTTTTTAGATATATTAAAAAATATCTAGCAAACATACTTGTGAGGATTAAAAAATATGTGTATTCAGATTTTTTGTTTTTCCCCTGATAGAACTTAAAGAAATAGAATAATTTCTATTATTATTATTTTCTTTCTTTTTTCTTTATTTCTTTCTTCATCTATTGTTAAACTGTTTGTTTTTCTCGTATTTAAAATTATAATCGTTAATCATTAGAATGTTTTAAAAATTTATAAGGTAATCATATTACGACTAAATAGTGCGAGAATCCTATGTCACAAATTTTCAAATTACTTGTATTGAATTACAAATGTATAACACTTTGAATAAATATATACCCAATAGTATACTCTATATAAAAAAAGAAAAGAAAGAAATGAAATGAAAAATACTCGTAAAAATGCGTTGTTTTCTATGTCTAAAAAATCTAACAATTAAAATAAAAAACAAACCAAGGATATTGTTTTTAAAATATCCGATTACGTATAACTTAAATCTGAATTATTCTTCTGTTAATTTAATTAAAAACATCATATTCTTAGCTGGTCCCTTGAGAATAATTTAAAACGCATTTTCGAAAACAGGATGCTTGTAAAAGTTGTGCAACTTTTGCGTCATTAAAATAGAAAGAAAAAGACGGCAGTTTCAGATTTCAAAAAGATGGGAGGGAACGAAGTGAAATTTGTTTCTAAAGGGGGGAAATTGCCTTACCTAATGCGCATATATCCATTGCTCCTTAAGAACGCATCGTGCGATATAAAAAAATTACAAAATGAAACCAGAGCAAAGAGCTACGCATCTCCTGTAACTTTTCTCCACCCCTTTTAGTCCATCCCTTCCGTGAGCTGGAAGAACTTTTCAGAGGTTTTCAGAGGAGGAGCGTCATGACGTCACGGATCTTGATGCGCGCCGGATGGTGCGTGGATGAGAGTTGTGGGCGGACTGTTCCTCACTATGCTGCGCATCAGAAAGAAAAAAAAAATGAAATATTTCCAAAACTATGGTTGAGAGAGAGAGACAGAAAGAAGAGATGGGAGGAAAAAAAGGGTCGAAAAAATAGTAACGAAAAAGAATCGAAGAATCAAACACGCAGTCATTGCGCGCAAGCAAGAAGTTGTTTGCTTACCCTGTGTGTGTGCGTGCAAAATTGCGGGAGGATGTGGAGGAGGGTATAGCGGAGAAAAAAACAGAATTAAAAAACACCCGGGCCCGCATGGCAATAGACAGAAGGCGCGGGGAGGTTGCCTCGGACGGTTGCCAGAGGTGTTGACTTACGCCCCGGCCGCCCCTGTTGACAGAAGGCGCCGCCGCCGCCCTTCGTTGCATTTTTCGCCGACGCCGGCAGCCTGTGTTTTCCGCTCTGCCGACCGTAAACGATAGAGGACCCGCGGAATAGAGGACTCCCGATTTTGAGGACTCTCTTCGTCTGCAGGTCAGTGAGTTTCTCTCTTTATCGTCTGTGCTTTGTTGTTGCCAGAAGCAGGAGTTGCATTTGCATCCGATTTGAATATGAAGAGTGGAAACTCTTGGAGTTCCTCCACAGTTGTAGAATTTGGCGGCAAAAGTCTTAATTTTTGTAGCCAAGTTTTAGGGAGCCACGCCTACTCGCGCAGCTCATTGGATAGGGACGATTTTTTAGGATCTGAAAAATTTTAATTTAGGATATCAAGATAACATTCTTTTCTTTTCCTTTCTTCCTTACACACTTGAGATTCAGATTTCTTTCGGATTTCCTTGATATTATAGTCAAAGTTCCCCATAAAACAGAGTTTTTTCCCTTTTTTCTCTGAAATAAAGTCATAATAAAAGTGCTAATATACATGATAATTTTGGTTTATTAGCAGAATATATAAACATTAAACACCGATAAATTTATTTGATTAAATAATCGGTTTATTTTTTCTATTGTTTTTTTTTTATTTTTATTTTTTTATTTATTAGCATCTAGAAATTGTATTTAAGCCATTAAAATGATACCTACTCAAGGCTGATAAATGAAAATACCTAAATTATTATTTTTTATTACAACTATGTACATTTTTTTTTTTTTTTTAAATATAAACAAAATTATCAATTTTATTCACAAATTATCTAAACATATTTTTCCTTTTAGATCATTTTGAAAATTCTCTAATAAAATATTTATCATGCATGGCTTTTGTCACATACTTGCTTATTATTATTATTATTATTTATTATTATTAAATGATATTGTGTTTGATACTGTCTCGATATAATACACCGCTCTGGTAATTTACATATTTATATTTCATTCAGAACTCTTTTTAAATCGTAGACTGTTTTTATATATTGTTTTTCTTCTCTAATTTTCTTCTTCTTTCTTAAAATACAATCTCTATACTTGTCTAGCCTTTCTTTGATACTGATCATTTTTCATAGTCATACTATGTGACTTATAAAAATTTAAACATTTATGCAAATTGCACTTTGTATTCTTTCCTGTGCAAGCCATTTGTACCATTAAGAGATGATAAAAATTTTAAATAACCGTAAGAATTTTTCATAATATTTTTAAATTGCAAATTAATACCCTACATATGCATTAAATATCCGTTAATTTTAAACAGAAAATTTTATTGTGAAACTTGTGAGTATCTAAAATAATATTGCCAGCACTAAATTTTTACACTATAATAATGGCAATATTTACTGTATTAAAATGCATAGATTATTTTCGTTTTCTTTATTTAGATACATTATACGAGAAGTTATTAATCGGCTACATTTCCTGTGACGAATGTGAATTAAAAGTATTGTTAAATAAATTAATGTATTATGCATGTAAATGCTTATTTAATATATTTTATTATATATAAAGAAACATTTTATTTAAAAAAAAAATTTCTAAAGTTATTTTGTATTTCTATCTACACAATTTAAAGGAAATGTCTTTTTTTAATTTTATTTTATAACTGATATTTAGTCGCATATATTATTCCATTTTTTTTTTTTTTCTGTAACCATAGCTCTTACATTTTATTTTATTTTTATTATTATATTTTTTATTAATTAGTTCTCACATTTCTCTTAAAAATTATTTTTGAGAACGCATATTTCGAGTTAAAATATCGGAGAAACTTTTTACAAAAATCAAAGTACTTTTTTTTTCCTGAAAACAGAGGCAAAAAAAGGGCTATTTCTACAAGCACTATATATTGGTATACAATACTTGTAAGTTTTTTTTTTTTTTTTTCTTTGGATGCCGTCATCTGTGCACAAATACATTTGCATAGAACCTGAACACTCTTATTGTATTTAAATCATCTCTAGCAATTTGATTTTGATTTTGAAGCTCTACCCTAAAACTTTTATTTTTTATTTATTTTTTTTTTTTTTTCTCGTAGCCGTTCTTTGATGGCGAAAGGTGAGAGAAAAAAAAATGCTTGAAAAAAAAAAATGCTTGAAAAAATTAATTAGAAATCCTACTCTTAAAACCAGAGATATTCAGTAGAGCGGGAAATTTTTGTTGAAAAGCCGGGAGTAAGTTGGTTGTTTCGATTCCGATTCCGATAAACGGATGCTTCTTGTAATCGATGATTCCTTAGAAGAATTCGTAATTCGTCCCCTATTTATTAATTTTACCTCCAAACTGAGAAAATTAAATTTTGCATTTCTATAACTTAAGTGCAAAATAATCAGACGGTGAAGTCTTACTGTTTTCCAGTCTGGCACTGTGAATATAAATGAATTTATTTTACTCATGAGTGACTGCATACTAAAATGAAATTCTAAAAAGTCTTGACGGATAACTTTTAAAATATAATTAAAAGCAGATAAAACTTTTTATTGATTAAAAAACTGCTAAAAAGTTAATCATTGCTGATTATTTGCTTAAAAATCTCGAGGGATTGTGCATTCTTTCTTTTCTTTTCTTTTCTTTTTTTTTTTTTTTTTTTTTTTTTTTAATGAATTATTCAATATGCTTATGTTTAAAATGCGATGTAAAAAATATTTTACTCATAAATGTTATAAATAAATAAATAAATAAATAAACAAAAGATAGAAAACTGTTAATTTTAATGCATTTAAAAAAAAGTAATATGAAAGACTAAATAACTAAGCTTAATGAATAAACATTTTTAATTTAAACATTTGTTTGAACTTATAAAACTACGAAACTATCTAATTATTTTTCTGATATGTATATTTTTTTGAGTTCTCTAGAATTCATAATACTTTTATTGTTTAATAATACGTTAGGAATGACTGCATACTGTTATGAAATTCTAAATAGTCTTGATGGGTAGATCTTAAAATATAATTAAAAGGAGATAAAACTTTTTATTGATTAAAATAAATAAATAAAAATGAAACTGCTAAAAAGTTAATCATTGCTGAATAGTTGTTTGAAAATTTCCAGTAACTGCGTATTATTTCTTGTATGTTTTAGTGGATTAAGGTATTTAAAATGCCTTTTTTTTTTTTTTTCGGCTCGTAAATGTTAAAAAGATAATATTTTTATTGATTAAATTAATATGATTTTTTAAAATAATTAAATTATATAAATAAACATTTTAAGTTAAAATCATTTATATGAATTTATAAAACTGCTAATTCGCTCTATAGGTCTACCTATTTTTGTGATATATGCATTTTTATGTTCAGTTGAGCTTTTATAACACACTTTTATTGCTAAAAATGTTACTGTTACTGCACTATATTTAAAAAATGAATAAATAAAAATTACTAAATTTTAATGCAATATTTTTCAAAACCAAAATAGAATATAAAATTGCATTTTCTCACTGGTTAGATGAATTTTATTTTATCTATTTCAATATTTTATTTAAAACTTTTACACTAAGAAAAAATATATACCGCCTTCCTCTAGAATAAATAAGTGGCCATTTTCTAAATCCCTTAACTAGAAATATAGATTTCCGAACTATGCCCACAAGGCACGCCAATAAACTGAATAGACGAAATGGTCAAGAATTTCTTGTTTACACATTTCTAGATGGTGAAACGATATTTTGAATATTCCGAATATTCTGAATCTTTTGTATTGCGAGAAATTCTCGCTTGATTTTCTAGAATTGGGTAATAAATCGAGATTATAACTGCTGAAACCCGCCTCTTGTATTCGCATTTATTTGCAGAGATTTTTAAATAACTTTGTCCTCGAGAATATAGGCAAACGCTCTAGACTTCTAATAGGGTCTTCTAGAACTCGTTTTTCAAGGGGACTAAAATTTATAAGGAAGACATGGAACTATTTCTTCTAGAGCCACAATTTTGATTCTAGATGTCAATTACAGAATTTTTTCTCAGTGTAATACAAATTTTTACAGAAAATATTCAGTTAGTAAATATTTAAAATCATATCTCATGGATAATTCAAGTCTGTAATGGAAGTTGGAAGAGATTTAAAATTTCTTAGAACAAAGCGGTTAGAAATATATTTTTTTTAAAATTATTTATATACTTATTTTTATCTCTCACAGCTTATCTCTATAAATTAATTTCTAAAAAAAGGTATTTAGTAGTCATGGATACAGTTGTATAAAGTTAAAAAAAAGAAAAGAAAAGAAAAAGAAAAAGTAAATTAAAACCATCAAAATTTAATTTGATTGTTAGAAATAGAAATTTTTATAAAGAAAATTAATATCGTACAAAATTTCATTAAAACTATCTGAATTGACAAAAATTTTACAAAATAATTATAAATGAATGTATTAATTAAATATGCGCATTCCAATATAATTTAGCCTATTTTAAGAGTGAAATATATTTCTATTATATTTTTAATTATATTATTAAATGTGTATTCCAACTTAAATCTGCACTAATAACTAACATATATGTAAATATGCATAAAAGTCTTATACTGAATTTCTTAAAGTGTTTTCATAGTGTTTATCTGTGATCTAGATGTATTATGAATATATTAACGTTATTAGTTTAAAAATCTTACCTAATTAATTAATTAAGTCAAATTGTATTTTCTAATAAAAACTTTTAAAATATTTTCATTAAAAATTTCTGAAATAAGAAAAGTTACCATATTTGTTTCATGTATTGCAAGTAAAAAAAATCGAACAATGCGGGAAACTTTTCTAATATTTCAATTAACTTTCATTTGTACAGTTTTATGTAGTTATTACAAAAAATTATTTAATCAAAAAATGTTGCTGTAAAAACACAAATTTCAGTAAGGAATTGGTGGTGACAAAAATTTAAAAAAAAAATCCCATCACTATTGTTAAGTAATATATATATATATTACAAAAAATTCCTTCTCTTTTAAAAAAGAACTTCATATCATTACGGGCTAGTATATATGTAATATATATAAGTCACAAAAAGATACGTTATTAATTGTGTTATTAAAGTCTGGCCTTTATTAGCATTTTATATGCTATTCTTTTGCTTTTAAATTGGGAAACTGTTTTTAGATTACCAGGAAAATTCTTGTCATATGTTTTTTCAAGGTTGTTTCCGAAAAAAACATGATCTAAATTTCCCTTTAATACACTGTTGCATAACGTGAGGCTTATATGAACTATTATATGTATATATATATATATATATATATATAAATCTCGTGGTAACGTTTGATTAATATTTAGAATCATTTGATCGATAGAATCAATATATTAATAATAAGTATAAATAGTGACAAAATGAATCTGTATGTTATTCAAATATCATTCATTCATGTTCTAGAAATTATTCTTTGTTTCTGTTAGTTTAAAAATCTTACAATTAAAAAAATTAAGGAAATGAGAGCATAGAAGAAAATTTTAAATGTTTTAATTTCGAAGTCTTATTTAATTTTTTGTAAGTTTTTTAACTTTTAAATTCTCTCAAGAAAAGTAAAAAAGAGTTTTATCTTTATCTTTTTTTTTTTTTTTTTTTTTTTTTTTAAAATATCTGTGTGCAAATGAGAAATGTTTCGTATTATACAAACAACTCATTTTATAGTTAAAATATCGATAAATGAATGTTCTAAATTGGAAAATGTAAAATTAAGAAACATGTTAATAATAATTTACTTAACATTTAAATTAATTTTTGCTAATTGAAATTTCTCTTAATTTAATGTCTGTTCCTGTAAGTTTACATTTATTAATTTTCTTCTATATAAATTACGTAAATAAAATTTTCAAATATCCCATACAATTTTTTTTTTTCAAACATTTTTTGTGAAGTATATTTTTATTTTTTATATTTACCACTCTTGCGCTTTTTTTTTTTTTTTTTTTTTTAATATTAATAAATTTCTATCAATTGCATTATAATTATATTCTCTTTTAATTTGTAATTGAAAAAAAGAAATTGTAATTTGATCTACTATCAAAACCACTAAATTATTTACAACTTTATTCCTGGGTTCTTTCATGACGAGAAAAAAAAAAGTAAATTATATTATTTTTATTCAGAATGGTATTTAGCAACAATTCATATCAACCGGCAAGAAAGAGCGAAAAGAAAAAAAAAAAAAAAAAAAGCTTACTTATTCCATCTTATCATAAAGATGTTACATAAAACGAATAAAAAATAAATAAATAAATAAATGTAAAAGCGAAATACCCTATCGGAATAAGTCTTTGTGAACAATTCCTACCGATCCAAATCCCTAAATAAAATTTCGGGAACACTTGTTTTTTCGATCCCAATAAAACAGTTAGATATTTATCGCTAAGCATTTATTTTATTTTGCTTAGAGATTTACATGCATCTGAATGCTGAATTCCCTGATCGAATTTTAAGGCAAATTGTGTTTTAACTGCGGAACGCTCTCGCTGGGGGATTTTCATCCGGAGTATTTTCTCCCCCCATCTTTCCTCTTTTCTCCCACTTGGCAAGTTACAGAAAAGAAAGTTGTGGAGAGAGGGATGGGGGCGGCGAGGAGTTACTTCCACTGCGACAAATACAACAGAAAGAAACAACTCCTCATCGAGCATGATTAGAGTATCATTCTACATCGATATTTGTATCGTTATCGCTTTTTCCAAATATTTGACGAAGCCCTCGCGAGACCATCATCACAAAATGTCAAGGTATAGATATATCATCTTTAGTACTTTACTCAAAATGTTATTCTAAAAAAGTAAAAATAAAAAATAAAAAAAGTACTGATTTAGGTTTTGAGGACTGAGTTTTTGGCAAAAGAATATTGGGTGGTTCTGGTTGTTTTTAAATGCATTATGCTTGATACCTTCAAAAAAGTATTTGATTCATCTTTAACTCGTTTTATGTCAGAAATCTCATAAGCAATCACCATTCATAGACAAAATATCTTTTTTTTTTTTTTTTTTTGAATGAGAAAGTTTTTCAGGGGATATAACGAAAACTAAACCTAAGCATAAAAAAAAAAAGGTGATTTATAGTAGAACTATTTTGTGTTTAGTAGTTTAAACATATTTCAATATATTTTCATTTTTTAAATTTGAATAATAGTCTAAAGCAGCGATCGCAAACCTTTCAGGCTTCACGGACTACAAAATTTACAGTTTACAGTCCCAAGGACCACTAATATTATTGATTAACCCATTTAGCGCCAAGTATCCCATTTTAGGAACCTTTGAGTAAGATTTTTTTTTCCTACATGTAATTAAGATAAATATAATTTTCATTTCATTTCATTTTTATTTTTATTTTATTATTATTATTATTATTATCATTATTGAATATTAAACTGCCTAGCTTCGTTGGTAATTTTTTTTTTTTTTTCAAAACATTTGTAATATGAACTGTAATTTTTTTTTTTTTTTTTTAATTATTATTTAAACAAAATTGCCTGTTTTACTGCATAAGGGAAAAATATCACCGAAAAGAACTCATTCGGGAACAAACGTTGAGAAACATTGAATATGTTTTTTCCACCGTACTTTAGCATGTAAAAAACGAGGGAAAGAAAAAAAAAAAAAAAGCTAAACATCCATAGAAAAAGCATGGGATGAATACGAAAAAGAACTCACAATGTTAAGTGTGTTTAAAAAAAAAAAAAGGCTAACACCAGAAAAAACTAAAGGCCAAAATTGACTAGAAAAAGTCATCGAAGAGCGGGAAGGTACTTTGGTTGGGGTCCTGAAGCTATCGTCGAGGGTTTAATACGTATCGCTTATTATGTGACTATTGAAGCTCTTTTCTTAAATAATAAGAAACAGGTATCAAGAAAACTAATTTAAAAAGGTTTTGCAGTTTATCTACATCTATGCTACCCCATTAAATCCTTTAAAATTGTGCAAATTTTTAAAAAATATATTAAATTGACTTTTTTCAAAATAACGAAGGAAAAAATTTTTTGAAATGGCAAATTTTATATTACTTTTCCCTCTATTAATCTATTTTTTTTTTTTTTTTTTTTTTTTTTTATGTTATTTATAAGGAATTTCATCAATTTTATTTTTTTTTTATTTTTTTTTTTTTTTCTATATGATCTTACTTATTAATAAAAGTTTGTCCAAGAAAATGTTTCTATTTTTTTTTTTTTTTTTAATACGAGATAAGTTTCATTAACAGCAAATAATTATAATATATGAAGAACTTTTTGTATACCACGTTTTTAAATTTTCTGTTGAATCATATAAACTTGACAATTCTATGTATTAATAAATACTTTTTTTAAACTTTTTTGATGAATTATCCCATCAACTTGAATGAAAATGATCGAATACGTAATAAAGAGAGCAATTATAAGAAATTTTCAAACATTTATTAATTGTATAAAAGTATTAAAAGAATGCATTGTCATCGTGTTCTGAGCTATTCCAAAAGTTTCAAATGTCTAGCTAGTCGGAATTTAGTTAAAAATCGATTGCAAGTTTTGTACTGGACAAGCAAACAAGAAAGCGAGTTAATAAAAACATGGTAATAAATAATAAGAAGAAAATACTGACAGCAAAGCAGCTAGAAAATATCATCATCACATGTATGTTATGCGAAAAATATGTTGACAGAAATTTTCTGTAACGGAACAATACAGAGATTTTATTGAAATTTTATTTTTCCGACTGAGTCAAAATAATGCCTGGACCGGGAGTCGAACCCCGGATCTTTGACTTACGAGGTCAAGGCTCTACCAATACAGAGACTGTTCGAACAACCGATTTTTTTCCGTAGTGCGCACCGAAAAATTCCAGTTATACCACCCAGGATCGAACCTCAGCCCATTACATTGTAGGCGAAGATATTACTTTCTCAGCGTTAGAAGCATGACTTTTTCTTCTGCTTAGCACTTCTCAATCCTGCTTTGATACAAGTTTTTTGCGTGCAAAACAAATAACTAAATTTCTGTAACTTTAGAAAACATAAATTTTATTTGTAAACAATTTTCTATATTTACAGAAATTTTCAGATTTTTTTAACACGTATATTTTAACGGTGTGTTTAACAGAAAATACAGACGAACCTCGCTAACGTGAACACTGTTAACATGAATTACTTTTAACATGAACTGTTTTCACAATCCCCGTCAAAATGAAAGATTAGTTATATGAATATTAGTTACTCACAGCATGAACTACTGATAACATGAAAAAAATTTTTATCCCCCTTGAGATTCATGTTAACGTGGTTCGACTGTATATGGTGTGAAACAGACCTACTCTTAACTTACAAGATCACACAAAAGAATTCCGATTTTCAATATAATTTAAGATAAATTTTATAACTTAATAACAGTCCTAAATATTTTATGTATGTGAGTGGAATACTCTAACGAGGGATCGTCGGAAATTTTTGTCAAATAAAACCCTTTCTAAAACTGTTTTAAACTGTTAAAATGTACTAGAAATGTTCAGGTACAGTAAGCTTCAACCGTTACACATTTACATTTTTTATAATAATATAGATAAAAGAAAGCAGTGTAAATGCCGCAGCTGATTATTTTTAATGAGTAAGTCTTAGTTAATAGTCTAAAAACATTAGAAGAAATATTCTGTATAACTTCTGCAGTTTCTCATAATAACGTACATTATCAGAGTTTTTTTTTTTTTTACTGTTAATTATTTTTCCTGCATTTGACTGGTTGATTTTTCACACTTGTAACTGGCCTTCTTTTTTTTTTCCCTTGATTTTTTTTACATTTTTCCTCTGCTTTTTGCCCATGCAAAAGTCTATGTTTAATACTAGTCGCATTGAATCAATACTAGAGTTAGAAAAGAGCAAGTAGATTCCAAGAAAATACTTTAAAAAAGAATATTAAAATCTTACAGCATAGAACGACGCTGCATTATTTTAACGCATTTTTGGAGTTCTTTAACATTTTGCAAGAATTAAAAGTTTAATGGCACACATTTCATTCTATTTATTATTTTATATAATAATGCAAAACTAAAATTTACCCTTTTTATCACACTGAGAAAAAAAATATACCGCTTTCATCTAGAACGAATAAGTGGTCATTTTCTAAGTCCCTAAACTAAAAATATAGATTTCCGAGCTATGCGTATAAGGCACGCCAATAAGCTGAATAGACGAAATGATCCGAGAATTTACAGTCGATACATTTCTAGATTGTGAAACAATATTATAAATACTATTAATATTATAAATTCTTTGTATTGCGAGAAATTCTCTCTTTTTTTTTTTTTTTTTTTTTTAAAGACAAGAATTTATAAGGATGACATGAAACTATTTTTTCTAGAGCTACATTTTAGATTCTAGATGTCAGTTACAAAAATTTTTCTCAGTGTGCATTATCAAATGTCATCTATTTCTTTCTTTCTTTTTTTTTTTTTTTTTTTTATTTTTTTAACAGCCTTATTTCTATCACTTTTGAATTTTCCGGAAAATCTATATTCATCATATAGATGCAATTTGTTTAAAACAAGATTTTTTTTTATATTATTATTGACAGGGGTCGTAGCATTCCTATATTTTTACGTTTGTTTTATTATATTGTCACCACTACATTAAAAAAAAATATATATATCCTTAAATATTTTAGTGCTGTAATATTATGCAAAAAATTACTGCTCTGAAGCAGTGGTGATAATATAATGAAAAACGCATGTAAAAATATAAGAACGCTTCGACCCCTAAGTGGAACTCTTAAATTCTTTTATAAGTATTTCATGTTAGAGCAATTGATTTCTCTGAAATATTTTGTAAAAATTATTAATGAGGGATCATAAAGGGAAGTTAGATGCTATATTGTTGCTTAATGTAATTCTAGTTAGCATTTCGATAGAATATATTCGTAACCATACCACTGTCAAGGTCATATAAACATATAAATTCTTATAACCTGTATAATTAATTAATTAACCTGTATAATTATTAACCTGTATAATTAATAATTATAACATAAATATTTTATGAATGTATCTACAAATTTTTGTCAAATAATAACTTTTCTAAAACTGGTTTAAACTACTGTTTAAAATGTTCTAAAAATATTTAGATACGGTAACTATAACTCTAACAAAAACTGTAACTGCTACCTGTAATTGTATTTTTATTGTGATGTACTGTAAAAGAAAGTAGCATGAGTGCTACATCGAATTATTATTATATATATATAGGATTAAAAATGACTAATTTAATGTGAAATACTTTAAAATTTCAAAATTTCCTTGGCGAAATTATGTATTTAATAATTGAAGATGAAATTTTAAATTAATATTCTGAAAACATTAAAAAAAATATTTGACATAAATGTTACAGTTTTTCATAGTAATACACTTTTTTTTTTTTTTTTCTAGAAAAAATTATCAGAGTTTACACAGCTTAATTTACCTGAGATTTAGATCAAAATATTGGGTACGCGGTAGTGAAATTCCACTATATTATATAGCTATATAAATTATTGTATTAAAAATATCTAGACTAATTAAATAAATTTTATAGAGCAAGTACTTAAAGTTCTAAAGTAATATTCTAAAAACATTCGGGAAAATAATCAGTGTAGTAAATGTTACAGTTTCTCAGAATAATATATTTCATATTTGCAAGAACAATTAATCATAGTTCACGCAGTTTAATTTACCTAAGGCAAAATATTATGTAAGCGGTAAAAATAGAGAAATTCCGTTATGTTTTATAAAATTGTATTTAAAAAAAGAAAAAATTACGTAGCTATAGCAAAACGATGTCTGTTGAAATATTTTATTATTATTATTATTATTATTATTATTATTATTATTTTAACCATTTTACTTATATTTTAAAATTGTGTGCAATGTATTTCTTTTACCCTTGTTTACCACTTTTATCAAGCAGAAATATCTTATAAAACTATTTTGTAATTCTATAAAATTATTATAATTCTTTATTATTTATTTATTTATTTATTTATTTTTAATCCCAAAATAGTTTTAATTATGTAACGATACTGAAAAATCTCAAAAATGAGAATATCGTATAAATCATGTTTATACAATATAAAAAGTATTTTACAAACATTTTCTTCTAAATCAAATAAAAAAAAATAAAAAAATAAAATCTGATTCGAGGGGAAAAATCATTTGTCTGAAATTTAAAAAGAATAAATCGTGTATAGATGAAAAAAGAGAGTTACAGCAGCAACAACAACAAACAGAATAATGAAATTAAAAAATTGGACCCATTGGTAAAAAAAAAAAAATTAAAACCGATTTATTTCGTTTTATTTAAAAAGGCTGGAAAATTTTTCATCTGATATGTCATTTTTTTTTTTTTTTTTAATACCTTTTTTTCAGTGAGCATTAGTTTATGTAAAACTTTAAAATTTTAGGTTTTCACTTATTATTCATGGATTTTTATTTTTATTTATTTATTTATTTTTATTTATTTATTTATTTTGTAGAGATGTGAAAGAAATTTGTTAAAAAGATAAAAAAAAAAATGAATGACATCTAGATTGAAAAAAGTTTTTGGGATAATATATCCAAACTGGATATTTTGTTGAGGATGGTTATGAAGTTATTACTTCGACTTAAGTGTAAATTCAAACTTTCACCTGTAAAAGTGGTAACCAATGATTAATTAAAGTTGTTTTAAAGATTCATTTTCCTTACCTGACGATATGGAAGTTTCTAATTCAAATGCAATAAATAAATAAATAAAGTATTTGCTAAAGTTATTCTTATTCAATTAAAATTCATAATCAGGCTTGAAAATATCTATAGCGTTTTTACACATAGCGTTGTAAACATATTCATTTAATTATAATTAATACTTACTGACAAATTTTAATGTGATTTTTGCGTTCAGAAAGACACTTTTAAATACAAATATTTAAAGTAATTTTTCAATGACTAATTTACTTCCTTAAAAAGAAACAAATGCTTTTGAAAATATTGTTAAGAAATTAAGTCACATTTGTTTTTTACACTAACCTGGCATACTTTCTTAACAATATTATTTCAGAGGGCTAACTATTTCTCGTAATATGCTAGGCAAATAATAGTTAGCTCCATTCGTATTTTAAGGGGCTCGACTCCACCATTCCCGTTTTGCATTTATTATTATTATTATTATTATTATTATTATTTATTATTTTACTACATTTTCTGACTGGTTGTTTTTTATACTTGTAATTGTGCAGCCCTTCCTCCCCCCCCCCCTCTTCTTCTTCGCGGGTTTTTTTTTTTTTTTTTTTTTTTTTTTTTCATGAAATTTAACTTTTTCTTTTCCCGCTTTTTCCACATGTGAAAAGTTGGTCGTATGGTTTAATACTAGTCGTATAAAAGTGATACCAGTATTAGAAATGAGCAAGTATATAGATTTAAAAAGAAAAGTTAAAATCCACTGCATTTCAAATGTCTTTTTTAAGGCTCTTTTAAGTACTCTGAAAAAATTAAAAGTTTGATATTACATGTTTGTTTCTGTTGATTACACTGTTCGGCATAAAAATTGCCTCTGACACCATTTCAGCATATTCTTATGTAAAATGACCTCCTGAATCCGAATAGGACGCCCATTTTGCCCTATTACCCACCGTTTTTTAGGAACAGCCCCCTATTCTTTTTTTTTTTTTTTTTTTTAATCATTTTTCGGTGATTTTATGGCTATAAATTTGATTTTTAGGAGGGAGGAGGATTGTTTTAACCGTTAAATTTTTTTTGAGGGGCTACAGAGTTTGAAAATTCTAAAACATGGACATTTGCGACAAGGAAAAAAATTTGTGGGGATTTGCCACTGAAACTGTGCATTACATATCTTATTTTTATTTTATTTTTAGGTGTCAAATTAATTATTTTTCATTCTTCAAATAAAATTCATGGTCATAAAATTATCGAACAGGGAAAGAAATTGAGGGAGGGAGTTTATTTATTTTTTGATAATGTAAAACTAAGCTCTTATCATTTTTATTACCTTTGAGTGTCAGCTGTTTTTTTCACCACCTTATTTCTATCACTTTTGAATTAGCTAGAATATCTAGATTCTTTATATGCGAGAAATTTGTTTAAAATATAAAAAACGCTTACTGCATAATATTTTCTCTCTTTTTTTTTTTAAATTGAATTCGTTAATTATTTTAAAAGTGTTTTGTGTTAGAACAACTGATTTCTCTCATTTATTTTGTAGAAATTATCAATAAGAGGCCATACATGGAAGTTAGATTGTAATATTGTTGCTTATTGTAATTCTACACTGAAAAAAAAAAAATCTGTAACTGACATCTAGAATCTAGATTGAAAGAATAATTTAAAAAATATAAAATTAGAAAAAATATTTCAATGTACTAACATGTTGTTCTATTAAATGCAAAAAATCGTATGCATCACTTAGCTTCCTTTTTTTTTTTTTTTTTTTTTTTTTCGCGCGCGCGTTTGTATCTGTGTTATAAATTGTCTAAGACTGCGAAAATCTCAGTTGTACTTTAATATTTAGGAAATCTTAACATCTTTATCATCACTTTACGTTTTATTAAAATCTTTGCGTAGTTTTATTCAAAATAGTAGTTTTATTCGACTTTTGATTATTTTAAATTATTTAATTTTTCAATTTACCATTTCTTTTTTATTTAATAACTTTTTTTATTCATTATTAAATAGCGAATTCAATATTACTATTCTTTTATTCGTTGCTTCGTCCTTTTATTTCTAATATTTTTGCTCTATAAACCATTTCAAATTTTTGAAGAAGTTACATTATTACAAAAGTTTTCTAAATATAATTTTTGATCTACAGGATGTAATTATGTTTAGAATATAATAATGACATTCTGAGAAATTTTTAACGTTGAGTAGTATCGTTCGTTCAATATTAGTATTTAAAATAAATCTGTAAAATTCTAAATAGAATAAAAATGCAGCTAAAATCATTTGTGATCAGTAGCGGTTTCTTAGAAATGAACTGTTTGTCACTGGATAATTCAATATAAAATTTTCCGTTTCCACATGTTTAAGTTTATTGCGTTAAATAGTTTCTTTCAACACGAAATTTTAAAGTAAAAAATATGTTTTTCTTATAAAATATGGAAGAGAACAATATTCTCTAGGTATTTTCTCTCTATTTATATACGAATCTTACAATCTTATTTTAAATTATTCAAAATATCAAATAACCATAGCTTTGAATTTTTGTTTCATATTTAATTCTATTTAGCCATTTTAGTATTTTTCTTTTCAGTCGAAAAAAACATACAAAAAGCACTAAATAATATGAATATTTCATTTTGTTTATCACATAACGAATTGTTTCTTCTCCAATTTAACGAAACACTCGTGTAAATGTGCAACGCTTTATAAAACATACGATAAATCTAGATATCCGAAATTATGCACTTATTTTTGTGTTTGGTTTTTTACGATAAGATAAGAAAGCTTTGTTTTGTTTCGAAAACTGCTTTAAATTTTCTCAGAATTATAATTTTTATCACTAATTCAACTTTTTTTTCTCATTTTTGTTTTTCCCTTAAGTAAATTTAAATTATATATATATATATATATATATATATATATATATATATATATATATATTCTGCCGTATTATAAAAGCAAATGATTTAGAAACGCTTTTTCAGATAATTTTTCAAATATATTAGATAGATGAGTAGAATAAAGTTTGCAAAAGGCGATAAAAATGCTATTCAACTTCTTTAAAGAACAATTCCCATGTGATTTGTAAAGATTCAAAATCTTTTCTGAAAAATTTTTCTTTCAAATTATGTATATATATATATACTCCTACGATAAACTCTCTCATATAAGCAATTTGAAGGTATATGCTCTCAGACGCACGACAAATATGTTTTCATTTATTATCGTATTTTCAACTGCATAGTCACTAATTATTCCATTATCTATTTTTTCGTAGCATAATACTCCTTTTTTTATATAATCATGTCGATAGAATTCTCCCCGGAGAATCCTATTTGAGGAATGTATGTATATATTTTTTTAAATATAAAACCCATTCTTTCGCTTACTAAACAATATTTCATAAAGCTATTCTTGTAAACAAGTTCCTTTTTTTTATTATTATTATTATCTTTTCTTTCTGTCTTTCGAGTTTCTATTTGTGTTACATGATTTTTTTACATCCCTTGTGGTAGGGGAAAAAAGGATGTTTTCAATCTATCTGTGAATGTATTTGCTGAATCTTGGCTTTTGAATTCTTTTATGCAGCCTTTATTTGTACTGGGACTACTCGCTTTTTAATCGGTTACATTTTTTTCCCCTTCTTCTTCTACTACCAGCTTGAACGATATATATATTTTTTATTCGATTTTAAACTTCTATCCTCTCTTGGGTAAACACGTGTATAGACATACGCCTGAGCTAAAAATGAATGAAAAAAAAAAAAAAAAAAAAAAAATACACAGACACACACAGAATTTCAGGTAAAAAGGGTGAAGCGGTAAAGAAGGGGAGGAGGGGGATAGAAATTTTAAAGTGGCACTGAAGGAAACAGTTTTCAGCGCATTTTCTGGGAAAGGATGTTAGTTTTTCTCACCTTTGCTTTTTAGAGGATAAATAAAAAACTGCATAACTGAAGCCGGAATAAAAATAATGCAAATAATATAAAAAGAAAGAGAAAAAAAAATCTCTCACATTTACACATTTTTGAAAGCGTTCAGTTTTCCGGCAAAGTTAGGACTCGATTTTTTTTTGCAGTTTTTTTTTTTTTTTTTAATCATTATTTCTATTCAACGACTTCTCTTTGTAAAGACTGAAAAGAAGTAGTCTTGAATCAACAGCCAAAATTCGAGAATCTATTTCACAAACACTGCTGTTATTTGCTCCGGTTCTACCTGCACTTACGTGCTTTATACAATAGGTAGAGTAGTAACAAAACGACCTGTGTATCGTTGGGTAACAGTTTTTTTTCCCTTACGAAATTTTTTTTTACGAATCTGTTTTTTTTTTTTTTTGTTTTTTTTTTTTTTTCCTACCCAAATTTTCGATAATTCAATGTTTTTAACATTTTATGAGTTTACCTCTCCTGGTTCTTTCTATTTGTCTGAGAACAAGTAAGAAAGAACTTTTGGGGAAAAAAAAACTTTTAATATTAGTTTTGTATGAATGTTCTTTGTACCCTTCAGTTAAAATTTGTTACAACAGTCTATTTTTTTTAATGTTCTGTATTTGTTGTTCAAGGTTTCCCATATTTCATTCAAATATTTGTCTTTGTTCGTTAACTCATCAAATATTCAATATTTTGGCGTACGAAGATTTTGAACAAACTCTTAGTTGGTTTAAAAAATATGTACGTGTATTATTGCATTTAAAAAAATTATCATGTTTAAATATTTATTTGAATTCGACATTTAGGAAAAAAAAGGAGGGGAGGAAATACTACACTTTTATTTTCTAGTATGTATATATATATATATATATATATATATATATATATATATACTAGCAGGCTACGCCCGCTTCGCTGGTCACTATTTTTAAATGAATCACAATAATTAATGAATTCTCAAAATTGCATTAATTTTTATCATGTGATAAAAAAAGAAAAAAAAAATCTGATCAGGAAAAATGTCGCACCGGGTCCCCACTGCCTTCGGCAGCGTAGACCCGTGCACTGCGCGCAAGTATTCCTTCACCATCCTTATGACTTCTCAAAATTCCATGTTATTACTCATAAACTTTCATTCTCAAGAAAAGGAATTAAAAAATATATCATTTAGCATCGGGTAAAAACTCACACCGGGACGCCACTGCCTTCGGCAGCGCAGACCCATGCGCGCTGCGCGCGCACGTTTGAGGATATACGTGCGCTGTACACGCATATTCCTTCTCAACTCAAACTTTTATTAAGAAAATTAAATTTTAAAAAAATCTTTTATCATCGGGTAAAAACTCGCACCGGGTCCTAAACCCATGCGCGCTGCGCGCCTATTCCTTCCCCACCGTTCCAGCCCCTCCTAATTAACTTGCATATACCAATTTTGAACGGTCTTACTCAATTAGCTGAGATGCAAAAGAAAACCTGATCAGGACACTTTAAATTGTAAATCAGGTGAAATCTCGAATTCCACTTTCGATAATGTAAAAGAACTTTAAAATATCTTTCGAACGATGTATTAAAAATAATTTAATCATAATTAGAATATGAAATATTGAAATTAAAAATATTACAGCGCCATCTGGCGGTAGAAATTTCTGTAATCTATTGTTCCATTCCAGATCAACAAAGCTTTCAAATGATGTATTACTCATGAAATTATTTTAATTAGTAGATGAGATACAAAAGAAAACCTAATCAGGACACCTCAAAACGTGTAAATCGGGTGAAAACTGTCGATAATATAAAAGAACTTTAAAATATCTTTCGAATGATGCATTAAAAATAATTTAATCATAATTAGAAATTGAAATATTGAAATTTGAATGTATTACAGCGCCATCTGGCGGTAGAAATTTCTGTAATCCACTGTTCGATTCCAAATCAAAAAAAGCTTTCTAATGATCTATTACTTATAAAATTATTTTAATTAGTAGCTGAGATAAAAAAAAAAAAAAAAACCTAATCAGGACACCTCAAAACGTGTAAATCGGGTGAAATCTCGAATTCCATTTTCGATAATGTAAAAGTACTTTAAAATGTGTATCAAGTCAACAAAGCTTTCAAATGATGTATTACTTATGAAATTTTTTTAAATTAATTTCTGAGATATAAAAGAAAACTGATTCAGGACACCTCAAAACGTGTAAATCTGGTGAAAACTTTCGATAATTTAAAAGAACTTTAAAATATCTTTCGAATGATGTATTCAAAATAATTTAATCATAATTAGAAATTGAAATAATGAAATATTGAAATTATAACAAATAATTAGCAATAAATTAAAATTGCGACTATAATTTGAGATTTAAACTATCCTATCTCTCAAGTTGGATCGAACTGCACATGGTGTGCGAATTTTATTATAATCGGTTAAGTGGTTTAGGAGTCCATTGAGGACAAACATTGTGACACGAGATTTATATATATTAAGATATTTTTTTTTTTTTTAAGTATTTTTAAAAAATAATTTCTGAGTAGGAATTAGGTTATCTTAAAAAGTTTTCGGTTTTATAATTTAAACGATTGATAATATTGCTTATCCGAAAATTATTACTTTTTTAGGAAAACGAGCTTCTTCTCTTTATTAAAAAAAAACTAAGAATGTATTCTTTTATTTGTACATATTTTATTTATATTTATTCCGTATAAATTAAGCAGCTAACATAATTCTATCTATGTATAAATTTTAATTGCTGTTAACTCTCTCTCTTCTCCTCTCCACTCTCTCTCTTCTCTTCTCTTCTTTCTCTCTCTCTTTTACTTAAAAAATAAATAAATAAATAAAATAAAAAAAGTAAAAAATAAAAAGCAAAAAATACGCAAAGCTTTATTTTAAAAAAAGTATTAAAAGCAAGTTGCTAATATTTAAATTTCAAAACTATCCCTGACAAGTTGTTTATTTTACTAGCATATTGTCCGAACGAATGTTTGAGGTTTGAATTGTTCTTATTCTTGGCAAAATAAATAAATAAATAAATAATACAACTTTAATATGCATCGTCTGGACCATAGGATGAAAAATGGTCCTATAGAACAGGCCCGTACAATCCAAAATTCTTGGCGGACTGCATTGAAAATCTATTTTAAACAGGCGAGCCGCATTAGAAATCTATTTTGCACAGGTGTTCTGCGTTGTATAAATGAAGAACCATATAGAAATGGTAATTATTATTATTTTATTTTATTTATTTATTTATTTTATTTTATTTTATTTTATTTATTTATTTATTTATTTATTTATTTATTTATTTGGGGGGGGGGATTTAAACAGAAAATATGTATATTAAATATATTTTTATTCATAAAATGACTATAAAACAGTCAAAAACTTATGAATATACATTCATAAGTATAATAAGTATAGTTATTGATCTGATGATATTTTTTTTTAACATTAATGAGCACGATATTTGTTTCTCAATCGGTATTTTCGTTTAAAAAAAGTCAGAAACAATTTATTCATTTAAAATGTTTTAACCGAAGGTGTCAAATTAGAAATTTTCTGAATTCTGTCGCGGGCCGCAGAACCTTACACGGCGGGCTGACCATCCCTGCTGTAGAACTTCCTCTCACTTATTAACTGAAAATCGATCATTTAGAACTAATTAAATCCTTTCAGAAATTCCGTTTATGCATGTGAATGCACTAAAAATAGTCAGCATTAAATCTATACCAATGAAATAAAGCATCTGTCTCTGTGGGACGTATATATACCAAAAGAAAAACTATGGCATATACAGTTCTGACTTATGTATATATAGATAGATAGATAGATAATAAAATGTGTGCTGATTTGCAATATACATTTAAATTTTCGATACTCTTATTATATTTTTAACTAATCTGACGTGTCACTCACACGACTTTCTCTTACCCTGCATTTCAATACTATAAAGATAGATTGCAGATTATGTCGTAAGATCGATAATGTAAGATAATAAAAATCAATCTACTTTTAAAATAATCTAAAACAAGTTTAGTAACAGTTTTATATGATGTATAATTCTGTGTGAGGGGAAGCTACCGTTACCTCAATAGCCCGTTCAATTTTAATTCAAGGCTATTATTGTCTTTGAACTTGCCAATCTTAATCAGATTTTTCAAGTGGCAACTTAATACGAACTCCAAAGTATTAAATTTGAATTTCTTGCAGTTATTTGTTTTTAAGTTATGCTGATATCAGATGGTATCCACCTAAACTAGATGCCTTCCGCGTGACTCGGAAACTTGGCAACAGTTCAAGCGGTAGACAGCGCCACCTGGTACAGATTGCGCGACTTTTTTATTAACAGCCACCAAAAATTTTTAAAAGTGGGATTTGATATGCATAAAAGGCGAATAGAATCGAAGAAACGTCGATTATACATATCATATATCACTTCTTAAAATTATTGGTGACAGTTGAATAAAAAGTCGCGCAATCTGTACCAGGTGGCGCTGTCTACCGCTTGAACTGCTGCCAAATTTCCGAGCCACGCGGAAGGGATCTAGTTTAGGAGGTTATAATCGAGTTTCCACTCAGGCCGCCCTATGTATTTTCTTTTCTTTTCTTTTTTTTTTTTTTTCTTCTTCTTTGGTGTGTTTTATTTCTTGTTATCTTGTCGCCCTCTGTCGTGTGAAAGCTCTGCTTTGGCGACCTCTGTATTTTTTTTTTTTTTCTGTTAATGCAATAAACAACGGAGGAGGTTTAATCTTTAGACACGAGCTCTTTTGAATCTCCACAGTGCCATCAGAGCCCCTCTCTAAAGGTTGAAATCGCTCAAAACTGCTGCATAGTGATGAGCGACCACCTTCCGTCTTAGAATCAGATATACATACAGATCAACCTCTAAAAATTGGACTTTCGTATTCAGGGCACTTCAAACCATGATATTATATATATATAAAAAAAAAAAAAAATCTGAGTTGAAAATGGTACTTCTAAAAAAACTTTGTTCACAGTATGAGTATGAAAAATTAATTTACCTTCCTCAGCAGTGTTTGTTGACTTAGTTAGTAAAATGTAGCAAAACACTTTCATCAATTACATTCAATTGAAAAGAACGTTTAGCTTAATTTTGGGTAGCTTTGTATATTGTCTATAAACTATATGCACATCACATTGTGTGCTTAAATTTAGTTTTATATGAAAACACTTAACTCAAAATGAAATACACTTCCAGCAATTTCCAAATATAGCCCCAATGTACTCAAATAATTTGGGTAGCCCTGTAAACAAATGATGAAAGATTTCCATACTACAATCTGCACAAAACATGCTTTTATGCATATAAAAAAAAACACATTTCATTTTGTCTAGGACAGCCAGTAGATGTTACTCTGCACTTACCAGAAAATCCTCCCGTAGACCTTATATATTTTAATTCTCTTGGACGGTCCTGTACACGAAATATTTGCTTGATCTCAACGAAAAGCTTAATGTAACATCACTTTATATGATACAATTTTAAAATGCCGAATTTGGACTTCCTGCTGCTATTTGTTCTTGAGATATGCTAATAACAGACACACACATACTAACCAGCCGCTAAAACCATGATTTCCAGATTCAGGGATATATATATTATCGTCTCTAAATTAATGTGAATGTATATTTTAGTTTATTTGAAACTAATCGGGTTTTTAACCAACATAATGAAGTTCAAATAAATAAAGTCTTTCGCATTTCATTGATGGCTGTATATCACGGTATTTGGCTGTGGTTTTAATTTGGCGAAAATAGTGGGCAAAACAAATATATTTATTTAAACGTTAAAATCATTCTTAAAAAAAAAAAAAAAAAAAAAAAAAAAAACATTAAAATATAGTGACCAGCGAAGCAGACAAAGTCTGTTAGTGTTCTAAATAATATTCTCAGCCACTGCTTTAACCTGCGACTGGATAAATTGGTGATATTCAACTTATTACAGAATACCACATGCTTACATTTTCTGTATATGTTTCTCCTCATGTTTTCTCTTTTTAATTTCCGAACACATATTATGTAAGGAAAGTAGTATTGTAATCTTAAAAAAAAAAAAAAAAAAGAAAGAAAGAAATCGATTGAAAGAAGATTTTAGTATATCTGTACGTTCTAAGATCTCTTAATTTAATTTTTGCAATTTTTTTATGTAAGTATGTGTGTGAGTAAACACGATAACGTCTAAACCATTGATCAATTGATCTGAAAGTTTGTATGTATGTTATAGGTCGCCGTCACACGAATTGAATAAATGTTAAGGAATCTATTATTTATAGTTTTTTATTTTTATTTATTTATTTATCTATTTTTTTTACAAGTATACGAATAAAAATTCTTTATCATTATGGCCTATGGACTGCGATGAAATGCGATAGCTTCTAAGCACTTTGTTCAATTAATCTAAAAGTTGGTAGATAAGTTATAGGTCACTGTCACACGATTTGTATTGATTTGGTGATTATGAGAGTTATAGTTATTTTACAGGGATACAAAATAAGATTCTTTATCGTAATGGCCAAAGGACTCAAAAATTATTTGAACTGCGACCGCGTAATTGTCTTAATTGCTTGAACTGGGAGTTTTTGTTGACTGATATTATAGGCACCGTGGCACAATTTTGATGAGAACAGGACTTATAATTCTTTTATACGGGCACAAATAAAAATGCTTCATCCATATGGCCAATGGACTCAAATGTAGTAGCGTCTTAATTATACATTCGATTAAGATACAAATTGGTAGGCATGATATAGGTTGTTATCGCAAGAATAGTACAGATTTACATGAATGTAATACTTTTTTACATCTATATAACGTAGAATTTTTATACATCGTGGTCTATAGACTCAAAGTATTTAAAGTCTGCTTTACTAATTTCAAATTGTTTAAAACATTAATAATAATAATAATAACAAACAGATAAATATTTGATATTGCGAGCTTATCATTTGTAGTTAGTTCTTTCACAGGGAGGCACAAACCAATTTGGTTACGTTACGATCCATTAAACGACATACAAACTGGGGAGGGGTAATACTTATATACACTAGTATGCTTTCCCTTCTTTATTTAATGACTTCTCTTATTTAAATTTATTTAAGCAACCATTATTTACTAAATGTACGAAAAGTCGAGGAGAGTCACTCCAGATTTTTAATTTGGCAATTGTCAATTTTTTTTGAAAATCAGAAAATTTTCAAAACTTATTCAAAAAGCTTCATAATTTCCTTCTTTTAATGACTGAGAAAAACATCTTTTTCATCTGCCTTTTGAACAAAATCATGCTACTACTGACGAACGACATTTTTTTTTCTTTTTTTTTTTCCCTTTCCATCTTCTCTTCCGTGAAATCATTGAGTGTACGCATTGTTTATTACTTCTCCAGAAGATTAACATACTCGTTTGATGTTGACGGGATTTTGAAATTAGGTTTTATTACTCGAAAACTGACGCATTCGCCCAATCCCTCTCATTTACTGCAAAGCTTCTTACGTCATTGTGTCTCCTGCAATTTCTCAAAATGAAGGATAGAGTCCCTAAAACAAACTATATGACACCTTGAAAAGAATTCTTCTCTCCCTCATCCCTCTCTTCTCTTGTCTCCATCTTTTCGAAGTTTGCGGAGTATATGCAAGTCTTTTCCCTCTCTCATTCTGGTGGCAACACCGGAAACATCAAGATCTAAATTACGGTTGGGAAAACTTACAAACAAAACAGAGTCGTCGCTTCTGCTGTGCTGGACTCTGTAAATAAATGTTTTGGATTCCGGACAAAGTTGTAAAGCTCGGAGAAGTCCTTTTGTTTTGGGGTGCTTCTATTGTTTATGACGGAAGGAGGGAAAACTGCTCAAACTGGGACGCTCTTTGATTTAGCAAGTTAATTCCGGTTTTCCGTCGCATTTAAAGAAATTGTAGGTAAAATATTTGAAAAGATATTTAGTCATGTGTTTCAAAAGCGTCCCTGCGACTTTAAGTATTTTTCTCTATGTTTTAGGTGGTTATTGCCAGCATCTTTTATATTTTGTTGCTCTAACTGTAGCACAAGTTTAATTTGTTATCATTACGTATATCTTTTCTCAAAAATATATCGGTTAATTCATAAATTTTACAACCTTGCATTACCGTAAGTTTAACCCAAACCGTGCTTGCAAGTTTAAATAGGATATTACTCGTACAGTTTACGCTACTGTCTAATGTAACGGTAGATAATAGAGCTACATAATTATCATTTAAATTTTAGGATCACGAATTATTTTATTTTTAAAATGAACTATTTCGTATTTGAATATTGTTGTGTTTTATCTGTAAAATTTTTGTTGGGAATGTTACTTGTTTGGAAGCCATTAAAATGCATTTCTTTTGCAGCATTGGTCCATTATTTAAGTCATATGTCTAATGTCTTAAATAGCATTTGTTTAAATAAGAATTTCTTCCCTTAAGTTTTAACAAGACTATGGCATCATTCTAGTCACAACAATCTATTTTTGTTATCATTATTGTTGTTGTTATTATTATTATTTCATACCAATGGAATACTCATAGAGGCCAATTATTCTTTTGCGGAATTTTTTTTTTTTTTTTTTTTTTTTTTATAAATTAAAATTAGACTTCTTCATTAAAATGCAAAAGGTACTTTAAAAATTCTCAGGCGAAAAAATAAAGAATAAAAAGAAATTAGGCACATTGACATTATGTTAAGGGAAAAGGACCTTATAATTTTAAAATTTAGATTTATAATAATTTTTTTTTAAATAACTGTTCATTTCGGAAAAAAAAAGGGGGGGGGGGAGAAAGAAAAGAAAAATATAAACCTCTTTTTTTATTTTAATATTTTTCTGGCATTAACTGTTTTATATAAACCAAAAATTCATCCTGTTGAATAAAATATTCTAAATTTTATCTGTTTATTAATAAAATTGTTCATATGAGAATAAACAACTCTTACAAATTTTAAATGACATGATTTCACTTTCACTTTATTTTAATTTATTTTTCTTTCTTTATTTATTTTTAATATTTAGGAATGGTTAAGTAATTTTATATTTATAGTTTATGTATGATCTATGTTTTTGAAACAGAAGTGATAATTATATTTAGTAAAAAAAGAAAGGAAGTTAATAATTTTGCAGAATAAACATAAAACTTGTTTTTGAAACTCAGGCAAATAATTATAATTACAGTTAAAATTAAAGATCGTTATCTTTTTTTGTATAAAATATACACAAAAGCAAAATTATTTTTGAAATATTACGATTTAGTATATATATTTAAAATTAAAAACGTTTAATAAATATACTCTTTACCGAATTTAATTTGACAAAAATAATGAAATATATTAAAGAAGTAAATAAAACAGGAAAAACTGTTAAAAATTCGTGTTTCAGTAAATATTTTAAAATGTTTGACAGTTGCTGAATAATTAAATTATTATGTAAAATTTATGTATTTAATTTGACGAAAAATATTAGATATAAGCGATAGCACTAAAGCTCTGAAAAAGTTATACAAGTGTAATTTTATTTTTATGATATACAGGGTGATCAGTTTAAAAGCGTACCCGTTGGTTTTTCTTATTACCCTTAAATTGACGGATGGGGCAACTATTCTAACACTGAAGTATAATTGTTTGAACCTTGTTTAAGTGTGGGAGACAATTTCTAACACTGTTGGACTGTTACAACTTTACATGTGAAGTAAAACAGAAATGGAGACGCACAGTGTTACTTAATCCTGTGATAATTTTATTTTTGAAAAACATAATTTAATTCAAATTTTTTACATTACCATTCTTACAGAAAATGTTGAAAATGTTCGCCACCATTTTGAAATGCTAACATGAACACGTCGAACCAAGTTTTTTTGACACGCTTTGCAGCATTGTTGGTGTTATTGGCGAGATTTCTTCAGTTATCTGTTTTAATTCATTGATGTTTGCAGGACTTCTCTGGAAAACCCCATGAAATGATAATGTAAATGTAATGTAGGAATAATAATATAAAAAATTTGATTTAAATTTTGTTTTTCACAAATAAAATTATCACAGGATTAAATAACACTGCTCGTCTCCATTTCTGTTTTACCTCACATATAAAGTTGTAACAGTCGAACAGTGTTGGAAATTGTCTCCCATGCTTAAACAAGGTTCAAACAATTATACTTCAGTGTTAGAATAGTTGTCACATCCGTCATAAGAGTAATAAGAAAAACCAACGAGTACTCTTTTAAACTGATCACCCTGTAGTATCTTTTTGAAAATACTTAAATCTTTGTTATCTTCTATTAGTAGTTTTCCATTTTCCCAAATTGTATTTTATAAGCACAAATATTAAGCATGAATCTGACGAGATAATTTTTTAGGTTAAGATTTGTATAAGTATTACTAGATCTTTTTCTCTTATTTTTTTAAATGTTTCAAGTAAAAGTTCAATAAAGTAATTTTTTTAAAAAAATCCGGTTTAATTCGATTAAGAAAACATAATTTCGCTTGATGTTCTTTAAAAGTGAAACATTTTTATCTTTGTACGTTCACTCTTCCTATTTGTCAAAATAAAAGAAAAAAAAAAAAAATGAAAACGAGCAAAGTCTTTAATAAATGACAGATTAATTTCTGAGATTTTTTTTTTTTTTTTTCATTATTTAATTTTTTCACTTGCTCTTTTTTCTGAGATACCTTTAAAAAAAAAAAAAAAAAAAAAAAAAAAATCATCAGTTTAGTAATTTTAATAAGCTTTATGCTTTCGCTCCCCCAAATTCTTAATAATGTTAGTGAAGGAAAGGGGATTCCAATGTTTGTAATAACATACTTTCCTCTTTCCGTTTCATATTTTACTGAGTGGGGTTTTTAACCCTCTTAAATTAATAAATTTTCTGTACATTTTTATTCTTCTTTCATTGAAATATCTCAATTTGGAGAATTATTAAATATGAGCATATTACCTGTAAAATATATCATTGATTCTTTTATTTCTTTCATTTATATATATTTTTGTATCTTACGATTATTTAAAATTAAAAACATCTTCTACATTCATATCGCTTTTTTTTTTCCTACCAGGAGGAAATGTAATTAACTAATGATAGTTTTTTTTTTTTTTTTTTTTTTTTCATTTTTCTTAATATTTCTCTTAAAACTTGCTAGTTTCTCCCCTCTGTATTAATTCTAGATATATTTTTTTTAATATAAAATAATTTTTTAATTTAAAAATCTTCGTCAGTTTTGATTGAGTGAAATTACGATTCACCATGGGAGCTTTTCATTTTATGCATTATATTTGAAAGCCATGCTCATAAAGATGAAAGCAAGATAAAAAAAAAGGAAAAAAAAAATGGTTACAATTATTATATGCAAAAAGTACACTTCCAGGGTAATTTCACTTTAAATCAAGAACTGAAAATGAATGTACAAAACAGAAAATAATTTAATGCATACACAATTTTTTAAATTTATTAAAAACGTTTTTGCCACACATTTTTCAATGTTTTTACAGTTTTACATTGTTGAATTTATTATCAAAACTTCCTTTATTCAAATAACTTATAACTTTTAATTCCTTCAAACTTACTTTTATTCATAAATGAAATTTGTATGGCTATTATTAAATTATTTTTTAATAAATTGTATATTTTAAAGTGAAAATATTTAATATTTTTTAAAGAAAATATTTTAAAAACTCGCTTTTCCATACTTTACGCAAATGTGTCCTAGATGCATTATAACTATCAATTAACATTTAATTATTATTATTATTACAATAAAGAACTGTATAAATTTATTGGTGTTGAAATTAAATTTCTTCTACTCACTTTTATTTTATTTATTTATTTATTTATTTATTTATTTATTTATTTTTGTAAACTCTTAACAACTATTCATTATTATTATTTTAAACATGATGAATATTATTATTAGTTTTCTAGATGTCCGGAAATAAATATATTATATAAATTTATGCAATATGACTCTTGTGAATTGTTCTGAATTAGGATTTTACGATTATATTAAGAATTACATTTTTTGTTAGAAAATCATTTTAAACAATCTGTAAAACGTTCTAGAAAGGAGAAGTTTCCTGAATTTATTTTAAAATACATTAATGCTGTTCTGAAAATTATTATTAGTTTGAGGAAAATCTTTTTTCAAAACTTTGTATTTGCCTTTTTAATTTCTTTCTTTAAAATAAAATGAATATAAATAAATGAGTAAATATTAAAGTATTGTATACTTATTCGTAAAACATGTTCTCTATCAATCGTTTGCGAATCAAAAAAGACCTCTTTTTATTTTTAAAAAATATATTACATTTCTCAATCGTTTAAATTTTTTCATTCAAATTTTTTTTTAAACGTTTGTTTTTGGAAAAACAAATCACTTTTTAGTATTATTAAGTAAACTGATTTTTTTTTTTTTTTTTAACTTATTTTTAAATTACTTTTATTTAATCAAAGTACCTTAAAATATTACTTAAATTACTATAATATACATATAACAACATTTTCTTTCCGATTTTACGCGGTGTAATTTTATAACTCACGTCTTTAGCAGCCTCCCCCCCCCCCCCCCCCGTTTTCTCATTACGACCCAAAGAAGAGAAATTATTTATTTTAATATAAATAATAGCCATGACAATTTTAAACATTTACTATTTAACCTTGTATTATATTACGCCTATGGATAGAAGAAACTCCATTCATTGGAGGGGGGGAGGGGGGAACCCTAGAAGTGGAATGAAATTATGCTTTTAAAATTTATCCGTAGATTTATTTAACAATCTACTATATCAATATGTTTATAGAGATTTATATATTTGTATGTCTGTTTATTAATTTTTGTTTATTACAATTTTTTATTTATCAAAATAGATGTAAAATTGTAATTTTAGGTTGATTTTCAAAATTTTTCTGAGTTGAATTTTAATCCGATGCATATTTAAAATCTCTTTCCAAATTTATCTTTTAAAACACTTTTATTGTATAAAAACTTATGTTGCTAGAATTCGTAGTTGGGAATAAAACAAATCTATTACTCATATTCCTTGTCTCTTTATTATTTTACTCTCTTTCTTTCTTATTTACTAGAAATATTATAAAAAACAGTATTTCGGAAAAATGGAACAATTAAAATAATACTTTTTTTTTTTTTTTAAATTAAAGTAGGTACACATGAAAATATTCTACAGCACATTGAATATGATATATTTTTATAGTGTGCCGGGGTACAATGATGTAGACATATTATTTTGGCTTATCTAAACCGAAAAAATTATATTTAGCTAAGAAGCTATCTTAGAAAAAAAAGAAAAAAAAATTCATTATATAAGCTAATTAAAAATTATTACCTGTTTGTCTAAAGTTATTTTAGTTCTTCCACGATAATGAAAAGATATGGTATTAGAAAAAGTATCATATTATAATTTCTTTTATATATAAATATTATCCCTAATAAAAATTTAATGATGCTAAAAAAATATTCTTCAAAAATTATTCGTTTCCACTTATTCAGTTACATCAGGTGTCAACATCTCTTAAATTTCAGCCTCATCTTTCTTCCTAAAATTCTTTACTCTAAATTTCATGTTTTGATGTGTACCGTAAACATCAATCAATGGAATCAAAGAATTGCGTTTATGCACACAGATGAAAGAGGAGATGCCTATTTTAAGCAAAGTCTGTTTGAATTTTTCTCTTCTTTTAAAATTACCAAGTCCGAAAGCTGAAAACTCTGTTTATGTTTCTCCGTTCTCGTGCCAGCTCAATTAATGATTTTCTTATCTGCAGTTGTTTAATTTTCAACATCTTCTAGGAATACATCCATCTTTGCTGAATTTTTTCACCCTCCAGATTTTCAATTAAAATATATAAAGCTTTTAGAAAAATCAGTGAGAAAATGTTTGCAAACATCAGACGTAAGTTTTGATGGGTATTTTGTTAGAGGATCTTTAAAAATAATTAGCCATCAGAATATTGTCTTTCCGATACTATTTTTATTTGTACGTAAATTTAGTGATAAAATTTTAGTTCGTCAGATCCTGATTCTAATGGCTTAATTGCGTAAAAAGAAAAACTCCAAAACTATTTCGTATTTAAATCAGAGTCAGAAAACTTTCTTTTCTTATTATTATTTATTTATTTTATTTATTTATTTATTTATTTTTATTCTAAAATTTGTCCTTGATAAAAATTAAATAATTAAAACAACATCTTTTAATATTAAATTAGTTTCAGAAGACAATACCCTATAATACACTCTGGTATTTTATTTCTTCATATTGTGTCAGGTACAGTGATGAAGAGAAATTATTTTTACCTATCTAATCTGGAAATATTTTTATTTTTCTGAAAAGAATTTTAAAACAATGTTTTAATTTAGCAAACTCTAATTAAATTTCTACCCTTCTGTCTTAAATTCTTTTGGTTCATTCGATAAAATGAAAGATATCGTACAAAAAATTTTGAAGATTCATATGCTAAATTTCTTTTATAAATCAATATTATCTATAACAGAAACTTAATGGTATTAAAAAATTATTCTTTTATTATTCTAATTTCGTTACATTGGGTGTCATCATCTCTTAAACTGCAGAACAATCTTTCTTTCGAAAGTTCTTTACTCTAATTTCGTGTTTAGATGTGTACTGTAAACATCTATCTATAGAATCAAAGAATAGAGCTTAGGCACACAGATGAAAAATGTGATGCCTATTTTAATCAAAGTCAGTTTGCATTTTTCACTTCTTTTAAAATTAGCAAGTCCAAAAGCTGAAAACTCTGTTTATGTTTCTCTGTTTTTGTGACAGCTCAATTAATGATTTTCTTATCTGCAATTGTTTAATTTTCAACATCTGAAGGAATACATCCATCTTTGCTGAATTTTTTCACCAGCCAGATTTTCAATTAAAATATATAAATCAGTGAGAAAGATGTTTGGAAACATCACAGATAAGTTTTGATAAGTAGTATATTGTTAAGCTGACTAGCCATCAGAATATTGTCTGACCGATATTATTTTTATTTGTTAAAAACAATTGTGGAAAATTTTTTCATTCAACAGAAATTGCTTGTAATGGCTTGATTGTGTCAAAAGATAGACACTAAAGCTACTTGATGTTTAAATCAAAGACAGGTTTTATTTTTATTTATTTATTTATTTATGTATTTTTTAACATCATAAAATTTGACCTTGTTAAAAATTAAATAAGGAAAACAATACCTTTTAATATTTCACTAATTAGGTTCACAGGAAAATATCCCATGGCACACTCTGACGTTTTATTTCTTTATATTATGTAGAGGTACAGTAATGAGGAAAAATTATTTTGACTTATATAAGATGGAAATATTTATATTTTTTTGCAAAGAAGCTTAAAAAAGAATGTTTTAATTTTACAAACTCTAATTAAAATTTCTACCTCTCCGTCTAAAATTCTTCTCGTTCTTCCGAGAGAATGAAAGATATCGTATCAAAAAGTCGAAGATATACATATGCTAAATTCTTTTATAAATCAATATTATCCATAACAAAAATTTGATGGAATTAAAAAATTATTCCTTTATACTAATTTCATTACATCGGGTGTCAACATCTCTTAAATTACAGCACAATCTTTCTTTCTAAAATTCTTTACTCTAATTTCGTGTTTAGATGTGTACTGTAAACATCTATCGATGAAATAAAAGAATTGAGTTTATGCACACAGATGAAAGAGGAGATACCTATTTTAAGCAAAGTCTGTTTGAATTTTTCTCTTCTTTTAAAATTAACAAGTCCGAAAGTTGAAAACTCTGTTTATGTTTCTCGGTGCTTGTGACAGCTCAATTAATGATTTTCTTATATTCAGTTGTTTAATTTTCAACATTTGAAGGAATACATTCATCTTTGCTGAATTTTTTCACGCGCCAGACTTTCAATTAAAATATATAAAGCTTTTAGTAAAATCAATGAGAAAATGTTTGCAAACATCAGACATAAGTTTTGATGGCTATATTGTTAGTGGAACTTTCAAGATGGTTAGCCATCAGAATGTTGTCTTCCACGATAGAATTTTCATTTGCAAGTAAATTTAGTGATAAAATTTCCTTTCATCAGAAATTGCTTCTAATGGCTTAATTGTGTCAAAAGAAAAAACCTCAAAGCCTTTTGAGATTTAAATCAGAATCAGAAAATATATTATTAATGCTTAAATTATTTGTATTGAGAATTTTCGGAGAAACGCTATTTTAGCTAATATTTGAAATGAGGTATATAAAAAGAATCACTCATTAAGTCACTATTTTTATTTTTTACCTTTTGATTTTAGACCTTATTCATTGCTGACATATAGTTGTGATGATTTTTTTTTTTTTTTTTATCGTATTTGAATTTAAAACAATTTCCTTCAGAAAAATGAAAATTTCTTAACAATGAGCAATTTTATCAAAAGTTTATTCTTTGATTAACTTACAAGTAAACTTTACATAATCCAATAAATATCAAGTGGAGAAAAGAAATTTAAAATAAATCACTTGTAGAGTTAATGTTAGTATCTAATTACCGACCACTAATAATAATAAAAAAAAAAGTTAATAAATAACCAGCAATAATTTTAATAGAGATATTAATATTAACCCTAAAAACAGGTAAAACACATTAGAATGTCCGTCCACAACATACTTTAACAAAAAGGATGTAATTTAAATATATAATAATAGTAGTTGTAGTAGTAATAGTAATAATAATAATAATTCATCAATATAATGATCAAACGCCGAGCTGTTGGTCAAAGGCTTTGTTTATATTTTTACATTCTTGTAGCAATAAACTATATTTTTCTATAACAGCCCTGCAAAAAATTTGCAATTTTTACTCTTAAAAAAAAAAAAAAAAAAAAAAAAAAAAAAACTAGTTTCAGGTAAAAATAACACTGCTCGGCATAAAAATTGCCTCTTACACCATTTCAGCATATTTTTATGTAAAATGACCTCCTGAATCCGAATATGACGTCCATTTTGCCCTGTCATCCACCATTTTTTAGGAACGGTCCCCCCTTATTTTATATATAATTTTTCGGTGATTTTATGGCTATAAATTTGATTTTAGGAGGGGGAGGATTATTTTAACTGTTAACTGTCTTCTGAGGGGCTACAGAGTTGGAAAATTCTAAAACATAATTATTTGCGACAAGGAAAATGTTTTGCGGGGGATTTGCCACTGAAATTATGCATAACATATCTTATATTTTTTAATCTGTTATGAATGTTATTTTTAAATCTTTATATGTTTTTGTTTTTAGGTATTAAATTAATTATATTTTTCATTCTTCAAGTCAAATTCATGGTCATAAAATTATCGAACAGAGAAAAAAAAAAATTGAGGGAGGGGGTGGTGTATCTAGAAAATGGTGGGTGCCTGGGCAAAATGGGAGTCATATTCGGATTCAGGAGGTCATTTTACATAAGAATCAGCAATAATGGTATCAGATCTCCGATTTTTTTTTTTTTTTTTTTAGATCAGTGTAATTCATAATTTTAAATTTTTTAATTCTTAAACACTTTGTAGGAAATTTGTAGTTGAAAATGTGTAATGCTCTTTTTCAATTTAAAGAATTTTCATTTTAGAAATATTGAAATCATAGTTAAATTCAAGATTAATGAAAAGTTTGAACTTAATAGGATACAGAAACATAATAAAACAAGAGAGCTAGTGAAAATGAAATTATCTTATTATCATAATTCGTTGGATCTTTAAGTGCTACTCTTATTCAACACTTCTTAATTTTTAATTTATCTTCATGCTAAATACTCCTTATTATCTATATACTTACATACATCATTTCTTTCTTTATGTATTTATGTATTTAAATAAATTTCATATATTTCAAATTTGTCAAAATATCAGTACATTCAGTAGATATCAAAATTCATTTTTAGCCTTCCATCATACCTTCCTTTTTCCAACATAGCCTTCCAACATTGTATGATATAGGTACGAGGAACTTAGATAATCGTTAAAATTTTTGACCTCTTTTTTTTATGTTTTTATGTTTTTAAACGTTTTAAGGTGTGAGGAATGCGAAAATCATAAAATTAATATATATATAAAACTATTATAATTCAAAATATCATTTATGATACTGGCAGAAACATCATTGACTATGAACATCTTACTTTGAAAAGTTAGGAAGACATTCGAAATTTTAACAAGGGGAAATAGGACATAATTTCGCATAAATGACGAAATGAATATTGAAAATTATTTTCATTATATAGATATTCGATGAATTTTAAAATATCCTTCATGATACTGGTGTGAAGATCATTGTCTATGGGCATTTTACTTTAAAAACTTCGTAAGTTTTTCGAAATTTGCGATACTCTTAGCATGGCAGAATAAGGCAGTATTTCCCATAAACATTGTATGATTGGGATAATTGGATTGGAAATATTATAAAATACTATCAAAAATACCATGAAAACTGAACTTTGAAACTGGCTCCAATAAAATTAAATGACAAATTTTGATGTATCGAAGCGGAAGAAGGGTAGCCTATTGGGTCGGGCATTTCATTCTACCACCTTACCCAGTGTCTTGTGAACTTCATTTTGTTTATCATAAATATTGTATGAATTATAATAGAAATTTACGAGAACAAATATATGATTGGGAACCAAGTAAAGTTCCCTTATGCCAACTAGTTTAATAAATGATAATAATCGTGACTAACGAAAAATTTTTCGTATTCAGGATTCAGCTAAAACATAATAATTTTAAGGCTTATGTAGAAATGTACAGTTTTTAATGCAGTATACTCAGTAGTTCATAACTGTAGCATGCAGTAATGCATAACTGTAACATGCAGAAAAGAACAAGTAATAGATTCTTATTCACAACACAGTGATATTTCAAAAAAAATTTCCTCTCTGTGATCAGGATGCTTCAATAATAAGTGACAGTAGCACGTTAGTTATCCACCGATTAAAAACAACTAATTACCACTCGCTTTAATATATATTTCTCAATGGATATATTGATAGCTAGAAAGACTTCATGAATAGGGAATGAGATATGTTACGGCATCCCAAAAGAAGGGGAAAGTTTGCTGCTGTAGTGCAATTTTGCTGTTCAAGCATTAACAAAGATAGATTGTAATGATAGATTGTAACAACTTAGATTGTAATGAAAGAGGACTTTTACGAAAAATTTACTTTTGATGATGGAAGAATTAGGGTCAGATGATGTAAGCTTTTGTAGATGAGGTTTTGAAGTAGTCATCATAGAAATCAGGGAATTGCTAATTGTACTCTTTGTGTGGGTTCAAATATTCGAAATAATGTAATCGTGAGGACTTCACCAGACTATTTTTTTTTTCTATTTCTGCTATTATGTAGACAGTATACGTTTCATGGAACATTGGTAAACATGTTTTCTTCAAGAATTTCTCATTTGAAGGGGAAAAAAAAAAGATTTCGATCCAGATGAAAAAAAAAAAAATATGTTCTTCATTTTTAAAAGTTTGATGTTGAATAGAGTTTACGCTAATCTGGAGGCTAAACTTTGTCGCATTGTAATTACAAATTGTATATAATTATTTAAAATGTTGTACTTAATTTTCAAAACTTAAATTTTCAAGTTAAAAAAAATAAATAAACTTTAGCTTTTTCTAAATTTTTTGCATCATATAGCGGATTTACAAATTTTTACGCTTGCGTCTGCATCACTATTATAACTATCGCTTGCCTTCCTGCTGATTCTTGATTTATATACTTCTCACTTTCAGAATTCTTTTAACATTTGCTATAAATTTCGTCACAATCTGGCCCAGCGAAAATTTTCCCTCACTCCATATTTATAAAACAAGTTACCCTTCGTCCCAAAATTGAAAAAGGAAAAAAAAGTTCTACTTTCAAAAAAAGTACATAAATATAAAAGGGCTGATGTGACAATAAAGAATTAGATGCAGCACCCGTTTCCTTGACGACCATAGTATATATGTGAACATTTGTACCCAGGACTCAACAAACTGGCACGTGAAAAAACAAGTGAAAAAGGAATTGTACCGGTGGAGATAATTTTTTTTCTAAAACAACCGGCAAGCTAGCAGCATCTAACCTTTCATGTGCTAAAGGCCTTTGTTTGCAATGGCTTTTGGGACTGAATTACGAGTAGCGGAAAAAGGGCTGGATGGAGGGGAAAGAATTCTTCAGAGAAGCCATATTGGTGAGGGGGGCTCCTAAGGACATGCAACCCGAGAGGGACTCTGCTCTCTCTCCACCTCTCTCTTTCCCTCTTTCTCTCCCTCTCTCTTCTGTTTGTTTCGAGACCGTGGAGGCTTCTGTAAATATTGGGACTATCCGAAGGAACACAGAGGAGAGAGTCCCTTTTTATTTATATATATCTATATATGTAGCTATATATATACTCTTCGCCACCCCCTTTTCGTCTCTCGCTGCCTTTCTTTGCTTGCATAATCCATAACAGGGGGGTGACGCGTGTGTGTAGGGGGGGCTCCCGTGATTGTGTATTATGTAAGAATAAATACAAACTTGATTGGGTACTCCATTAGTTGCCATGGTAACCCCGCGGACGTTTGTTACTACCGCTGCCGAGGGATAAAGGTAAACAAAAGAGGGGGCTGCTTTTCTCGAACGCGGGTGGGGTGTTAGCTGGACTCGAAATCGTCTGGGGGGAGAATTGTTTGGCCAGAGAAGAAGAATCAGGGGGCGCGCACACACATGCATGCATTGCAGGAGAGTGATGGTGAAAAATCTGCCGCCGCTTCTTCTGGTGTTGATTTTGCTGCTTCTGTGCAGCGCTCTTGGGAGTGGGTGACACGGGACAGTCTAGGAAGAGACCGCCAGAGCGAAGATAACGATGTCCCGGGGCACCCAACAACACGTGGCTCCAATGCGGCCATCACTTGCAGTGGGAGATTGTGAGTATGGAAACGTTTTCGACAATTCAACCTAGTTTCGGTTTCTCTACTACCCACAGAATGCCAGCTTTCTCTTTCAAAGCTCTTTTCATGATCTCTCCTGTTTCTCCCATTTCTTCTCTCTCCCTCTTTCACGTGCAGTGATGGCTCCCTACCCCCGTTGTTTCTTTTGATCCTTTCTTTTCCCCTTTTCTTGCTTGGTTTTCGCTCTCCTTGGCTGTTTTGTGTTCTACCTTTTAACTGAGTAGTTCCTCGTTACGTATTTCAAGATGGAAATTTTTTTAGCCTTCTTTCTTTTTTCTTTTCTTTTTTTTATAAATATTAGTTATTAATATTATGAGTTAACTACTTTTTTTTTTCCCTAAATGTGTTAATTTTATTTTAACTGTATTTAACTTCAATTCTTTTTTCTTTTCTTTCTTTCTTTCTTTCTTTTTTTTTTTTTTTTTTTTTTTTTAACTTATTACAAATTAGTGGATTGTCTGCAAATATCTAAAAATATCCTCTCATATATACTCGTAAATTTTATCATGTTTTAGTAGTTTCTCTCTTTTTCTTTCTCTCGTGTTTAAAACTTTGGGATCTTTAAAAGGCACATTTAATGTACACTTTAAATTAAACACTTAAAACCTGCCAATAAAAACTTTTCGATAAAATAAATACTCTATAAATGTTAAAAATAAATTTTTAATTCATTATTATTACTATTATTATTAATCTAACTACAAATTGAATTTTGAACCTTTTAAGCTTGAATTTTGGAGACTAATTAAGATGTTAAAAGTTTAAATTGTGTTACATCCATTTATATGAAAAAAAAATTCGTTTAACCGACTGTAAAAAACACTGATAATTATTATTTTATTTTATTGTGACAATTATAATGCGGCATTATGCAACATAAGATAACTGACTTTCAAAACATTGTCAGAGTTGTTTTAATAAAAGACCGGTACAAAAACTTTTTAAAATTTCATTAAAGAAGTTTTGTGCGACTCAAACTAACTTATAAGGTTTCATTTACTGTTTCTTTTCTTTCTTATACATCTAATGTATCTTTATCATATAAAAAGTTTTATTATTATTTTATTACAGAGTACTTATTTAACAATAATGTGTGAATACTGTCATAATTTATTTTGCAGTGCGGGAAAAAAAAAAAAAAAAAAAAAACTGCATATTTTTTATTAGAAGGGGCGGATAAAACATTTTACTGCAAAGTATGACAGTATCTTACTTGAAAGCGATTTTTTTTTTTTTTTACTTTCTCTAAAAGGTTTTCAAAAAAGAATGAGGCAGATGCCTCATTAACATAAAATAAAGTATTTTGCATTAAAGCTGCCAGACCAACCCAGCAAAACCTAATTGAGAAATTAACAGTCCTAGTCACAAAATTTTTGTACACCCTTTCCTTATCATGTACAAAAAAGATTTCCAGATTAGAATACCTATAAAATAAAATTACAATAAAATTAGTTACAATTTCATAATTATAAAAGAAATTTCTTTCTTTTTTTTCTTTGATATTTATGTATTTAAAAAAAAAAAAAAAAAAAAAAAAAAAAACTGCAATCCCCTCAGAAAGACCTTTACGGAAGGCAATCCTCTCAAACCTAGGCCCATCTGGTAGCCGAATGGTTAGCGCTCTGGGATCAGTTTTCAGGCCCCGGGTTCGAATCCTGGTTCAGCCATACATGTTCGTAGTGGTTCGAAATCCGTTTTATGCCATAGTCCCTGTCTAATAAGTTTTAATGTACAAAATAACCCACTGAGCATAGGACCTGCGTGTAGTCAATCGACTTTAACCCATACCTCAACCTTACTATCCTACATCACCTTTTATCTGGACAAAAGCATGTATATATTTTGAAAATGGAGAGAAACAGATATTCTACAATTTAATGTTTCATCTTAATACATTTTTTTTTTCTTTCTTAAATACGAGTTTTGTTCCACTTGGAAGAAGGATGTTTTAAATTTAATTTACTTAATATTGCATACAATCAAGATTTATATTATTTCTTGTGTAACTTTATAACTGAATAACCGTTCGATAACTTGTTTAAAATACAGTATAATTAAATAAAATCAACGATCGGACTTTCAAAATAATTTTTTACTTGTATAACTTTACTTGTACTTTTGAAATTTAATACATGACATGCTACAGCGATGTGCTAAACGATAATTTTTTTTTTTTTTTTTTTTTTTTTATAATATATGAAATCGGAGTGGTGTGGGAGTAAATGACTAAAAATACCTACCGAGGCAGAATTTGGCAGATATTTTTTTCTCTCGAGTGTTTGAGTTTTATAAGTGCATTCAACTTGTCATCGTGTACCATCTGCTGAGATTCACTAGTCGATGTTTAGACTAAACAAATGTGCCTGTTTCTTTCTGTAATTTTACATAGCTTTTTGTCGTATTTACTTTAATGCTAGATATTTATTGTTGTTTCAAAATGGAGTTTGGAGAAATGCAATTTTTCTCCCTTAAGTGAGAAGTGCATTGTTTTAAATTTTAGTTTAAATTGAAAGGAGCGTTTAATTGCTAGATTTAGCCTCATTGTTTTTATTTACGAGCGTATTTTTCCTCGAAATCCGATCTTAAATTATATTTTACTTATAAAGAAGAAAAGAATAAGAAGAAAAAGAATATGAACTAGTATTTTTTGTTTCAATATTTGCATTATCAAGTTGAAAGTATAGATATCAATAAGAAGAAAAATCTGTCATGAAAATAATTAGTAAATAGCAAATTAATGCGAAATGAAAAGGTGAATGCTACTCTTTTACACGATATCTTTAAAAGTTGAATTATAATTTTATTGTTTAATTGCACTATTAAATAATTTAATTCAGACTGTAGCATACGTGATGCTTCGAAATATGCTGATAAATTTTTCATTAATCAAATGCTGTAAAGGAAATGTGTGCACTCTTACTGAAATTTTTTTAACGAACACAGTAGAATTTTGTGTAAATTTATTCAATCAAATTACCTTTTATCTGATTAAAAAAAAAGAAAGAAAACTTAACCCGTTAACGCCCAAATTAATTTTGCAAAATATTATTAGCTGATTATTTCACTTCTAAATTAATATAGACAACTGACAGTAAAATATATTAACTTAAACAATTTTTCTGATAGTTTTAAATTTAAAGCCTATCCTCATTTCTTGACTTTAAGTGTTCTAGCGAGAAAACTTCGAGATAGAAAAACTTCGAGATAACAGATTAATTTCCTATTATATGTTGACAACTATCTCGAAAGTAAAGTATTATAATATATATTATTATTCATCTTGATTTAAGTTAGCATACCCGCGCAAAATGCAAATATATGTGCGACGAATGAAGAATCATAAAATCGCTATTCAAATTATGAAATAATAATTAATAGTAGACACATAAAACTTTCAGGGATCATTTAGAGGGACGCTATAAACTGTCACTAAAAAGCAAAAATCATTCCGAGAAACCACAAAAAATATACGTGCCATTTTATTAGCTGTCCTCAAATGAGGACATTGGGCGCTAACGGGTTAAGAGCTTCTGAGATTAATTATAATTCAGTAAGGTGTAGTTGTATAAGTTTCAATACATTTTTCATTGCATATTAGACCTTTTATCTGATTAAAAAAAAAAAAAAAAAAAAAAAACTTAATAAGATTACCTCTTTTTTTTCTGTAAAATTCGATATATTTTTAAAACATTTTCTGCAAAATATCAAACATAAAACAAATTAATGATTTTTTTTTTTTTTTTTCGATTTTTCTCACATTATCACATTTAATTTGTATATTTAAGACTGATTTTCAATAAAAATAAATAAATATATATATATATATATTTTTAATTACATTAAAATTTGTTTCATTGAGCGAGAAAGGCTACCTATTATTAAACTGAAAATGATACAGCCTTTACTAAATACTTCAAAAATTTCCCATTTCAAACTGCTATATATAAAACAACTAAAATTGCGTATAAAAATATAAATTATAAAAACTTAATAATTAATCAGTTACCAATGATTTACATGAGGAAAAAATTCAATATTTATACATGGATAAAAACAAACAAAAATATCAGCTGTTGAAATGAAAATAAAAATGTTCTAAATTCTTAGTAATACATTTGGTATATATATATATACTTATTACATTTTAAGTTTTTTTTTTTTTTTTTTTTTTTTTTAAGGAAATATTCTTTAGAATTCAAAAAACAAGAAAAAAAGGAGGAGGGGGAGGGGGAGGAAAGAAAGAAAAAGAAAAGAAAAAAAGAAGGGGGGGAAACAATATCAGTATTTTTACAGAAAAATGGGTGAATTTTAATGTTGCTTGTGATATTTAGAATAAAAGGGGATATTAATCTTGTTTATAGCTGTGATGCCCCCCCCCCTCCCTCCCTATGTAATTAAAAAGTATATTTTTTGTATTTTTCCTTATTCATTCTGAATTTGTTTTTTCAATATATATATATATGTGTGTGTGTGTGTGTGTGTGTGTGTGTGTGTGTGTGTAATACTTGTATTATTAATGCATTGATTAGTTATAAATACACACACACACATATATATATTACGTATTGTAACACTACTTCAGTTTTGCTTTCAATTACTGAGCAATTTAAACTTCTCATTTTAACGTTCCTCGAGAAGGAATTTTTTCTGATTGTAAATAATTTTATTTTAATTATTATTTTTATGTAAACAATAAGTAATTTTTCAAGTTTTTTTTTTTCCTCCTCACCTTCCATTTAATTTCTGTATTTAGTTTATATTACTTTTATGTTTTATTGATTTCGTTTGGTTTTAATGATTTAGGTAATTATATCTGTAATTTTTTTGGCTGTAGGCTTACAGATATACAGAAATTCACCTACTATTTGCATACATTATTCAATCACCGCCCCTGAAAAAGTATTGTTTAAATGTATGCTTTCATGCTTCTATTTTGAATAGTTTAATCTTCAATTAAATCTTCAATTTCTTTATATGATATTGCATTTTTATTTCTGTGAAGTATTTGAAAAAGTTTTTCACATATATTATAACGCAATTTTCATTTGTCATAGTTATATTTTAAATTCTTAGTAATTTTTATCATAATCTGTTTTTTTTTTTTTTTTTTTCTTTCTTTGTTATGATGGGAAAAAAAATTATACATTTTTTCTTAATTACGATATGTATGTAAGAAGCAATTTGTGAAAATAAATTTTATTGCCTTGTCTTTAAAATTCAATTTGGTTTTCATTATTTTTCTTCAGCTGTGAAATTTTTCCGATTTGCATTTCTTCTTTTTAATTTCATAAAAAAATAATAATAATTGAGTACATAAATACAACATTTTATTAAAGTACTTCTATACGTAGACCGTTCAATAAAATGTCACACCCATCACAAAATTTAATTTTTTTTTTTTTTTTTAAGGAAATTAAATAGTAGAATTGCTTTGACATTGCTTTAAAATACGACATAAATCACTCAAGATATCGATTTTTATTATTTTCAACGTATTAAATAGTACATACTAAGCAGTTTTAAGTATTTTTTCTGATTATTATTATTTTATTTATTTATCTTTTATTATTATTATTATTATTTATTTATTTTCCGACTTGCGAAATGTAACTTATCATAGACGTAGATATAAATTTATGATTAAAAAAAAAAAAAAAATACGTAATAATAAAAAAACATAAAAATATAAAGTTATATTATTATATCAAAATAATTTAAAGTTATATTAATTATAATAAATAAAAATAAATAAATTTTGTTATATTGTAGAAATTTTTTTTTAAATATTGTTATGTTACATATATGCACAAAATGTTTTATCTTTTACATAAAGTTATAGAGATATTTGCAGAAATTCAAAATTCCTTGTAAATGTAATAATAACTTTCGAAATAAGCACGTTTAAATTTTAAATCTGCTTTGATAAACGAAATACTTCAATGGTATAATGTTCTTGAAAAGATTCTTTTCTCGGATAAAAATATTTTAAAACTGAGATTTATCGCATGACTTCTAAGGAGGAGCATGAGGAGCACCTTTTATCTAAGTTTCTCTGCCGTACATAACGTTTACTTTGCTACTGTGGGCGCCATCTATTGAAGAAAATATGAACAATAATTGTTTCATTTAATTATTATTTATCCATTCTGTTTTATGTATCCATTCTGTTCATCATTATGTTAGTTATGAAGTGAAGGAAACACAACATTGTTTTTTTAATATGGCCTATTTTTTTTGCTCCTGTAAATTGATAATTTTTAATTTTTCTTTAATTTTTTTAAAGATTTTAGAAAGTTATAATTTTCTTGTAGAAATTTCTGATTTATATATAATATATATATATATATATATATTAAGTAAGTTTCTAAAAACTTTTAACCAATTAATATTTAATTGGTATAGCTCTTTAAAAAAAAAATTTAAAAAAAACTAGGACGTCAATTTTGTGGGTTTTTAATTTTCTGTTTAAAAATTCCGAAAATATATGTGTCATCATTACAGAAATATATTCACCCGTTTTCTTCTATATGACATGATGGTGTAATTGTATACGGCTGGTGTTTATTTATTTTTATTTATTTATTTATCTTTTTTTTTTTTTTCGGGAAATAAAATAAAGTATAAAATATAATATAAATAGGAAATTTTAATGCCTCGTTCAAAAAAAAAAAAAAAAAAAAAAATACTTTTAGTAAAAATAGATTTACAATGAAGGTTTTTAAATGGAATTTAGAATATATGTGTTTTAAAAATAGACCAATAATAAATAAATAAATAAATCAGTTTTATAATAAAATAGTTTTTTTTTCCCTAGTTGTCAAATCTGAAAACAAAATAGATATCTCCAAACATGAAAGTAGACAGGAAAATAATATTAACAAAAATTCCATACTTAAAACAATTAAACACTTGTTTGTTTTTTTGTTTTTTTTTCCCAAGTATGAACGCTTTTATTGTTTTTTATTTCAATTTTGCTTCGTATGAGTACCTAAATATATTTTCTTTTCATATTATCTGTCTAGTATTAGAAATCATGTCCTGTTTCCCGTTAACAGTTATCAAATCGCAGTTGTATGTATTGTATGACTATATTGTATTGATGTATCAATTGTAAATTATATTCCATCGACCAGTTAGTATACATTTATACATTAGTATATTAGTGTTGTATATTTATGTATATGAATATTCTGCAGTGTACACATAAAAAAAATTTTTGTATGCGCATCCACGAAAATGAATTAATTGACTGACTTAGGTTTATAGATTTAAAAGCTTAAAAACGATAAGTCTTTGTTACGTTCCAATAGAAAACAAGTTTCTATAACATATTTTTAATTTTTACTTATTTGTTAGCGACAAGGTGTTATTTTTATTAGGCAAGGGTCATTTATTTTATTTTATTTATTTATTTATTTATTTTTTTACTAAAATTGTGGCTAAAACATTATCTTCATAATGTACAATTTATCACATATTTTTTTTATTTACTTTTTTTCATGTTATTAACAGCATAGATTTTAAAATAAATAAATAAAAAGTTTTTTGTCTGTTTATGTGATTAATCGTGCAAATATTTTAAATGTTTCTGCACTGTTTTAACACCTAATATACATTTTTCTGACATTTAACATTTTAATTTTGGAAGCATTGTAAAAAAAAAAAAAAAAAAAAAAAAAAAACGAAAGTTAAAAAATAATAACCCCTTTCGATAAAGAGTTTTCGTTTTTGTGCAATGTTATTAATATTAATTTCTAATAATGATGCAGAAAGTATCAATAATTTTTATATCTCGTAATCTAAATTGTTTGAAAATCGTAAAAAAATACATTTCAAACGTCATAATAAAAGATATTTTTGTTATCGATAATTATATGATTATGTACTAGTACGGTACACACTAGCAATGAGGAGTTAGTGGTCCAAAAAGATCATCTATGTCATGATTTTCAGGTCCGAAAATACACAATGGTAGACAGAGATTTAAAACTGCACACTTTTTATACACATTTCTGCTGCGTACATCTATACTTTTATGCGAAAACAACGCAAACACATGAAGCTATTTCAAACAGAAATAGTTCTACGGGTTTCCGTTTTATTAATACTAATTTCTGGAAAGTTAAAAAAAAAACTAAATATCTGTAATTAATCTAAACATATAAATTGTTGTAGACAGGTTATTAATGATTTACAGAAAATTGCACACACACACAGACACACGCAAAGAAGAAGAAGAAGAAACTGGTGTTCAAACATCAAGAAAGTTAAGCGATAGCAAAAACATACATCAATTGTTTCAGGTCGTAATAATTAAACACAGCTGATCATCAAAGGAAGAAGTAAGCTCGAGTTCAGGGTGAAAAAAACAACGCAATATTGCACTGGTTTAGAATCTTAAAGGTCCTGCAGTCTACTATTGTCAATCAACAATATTTACCAAGCAAACAGAAAAAAATTTAATTAGAAGCTTGCTAGAAATACTCAAATTTCGTTTTGAAAAAGCATTTTTTTTAACCGGCATTTTTTTAAATATCAAAATATGATTGCATACATTTAAATAAATATAGAGAGAGATAAATAAATGGTTTATAAAAATATTTTAGGCAACAAATTAGTCGTCCATACGTGTCATTCTGGCGACATTTGTTTATGACTGTGCGACAGTTGTCGATGTGTTGCCTTGCAGGCCCGAACCTTCCGAACTTGTTGTCTTATTACTAAAATATGTTCTGTTTGTCTTATCATATGAAACATTTCGTAATATTAATGCATAACATTTGATATTTCAATCTGAAAATAATGTATAGTGTCAGATTATCAAGAATTTCGTGGTGGCATTTTATAGGAAAACCCTACACCTTTTTACCACAGCAGCCAAGACATTCTCTCAAAGCTGGTAGACTTCAAGTGCCGAATTTGAAAGGTCACAATGGTTGTCTTTGTCAGTTGGAGTTTTTTGTGTTTCTCCCATACTTGCAAAATTGCGGGATAGGACCTCTTATAAAGATCCCACAGACTCCACTCGTGCCTTAGACCCGAGTGCAGTCAGTTAGACTTAAGCCCTACACCCCACGCCTCTTTAGAACAATTTAATCTCTTTTTTTAGTTTAGATAGTATATTCATCACACAAGCATTCCACTACTTTCATTCTAAAATATTACTTTGATTTCGTTGACAATTTAATTATAAATTCTTCTTTCTTTCTTTCTTTCTTTATTTTTTTTTTTTCAAAATTTTAGATAAAAAGAGTAAAATTTATTTTATTATATATATATATTAAGAAATTTTGTTCAACTTAAAGTTATAAATGGTATTTTAAGATTAATTTATAATGACTCTTTCAATGAAAAACTGACGAATTTTTTCCTTTTCCTTATGTCTATTTTTAAGAAAATCATTATTGCATTTGTAAAATAAAATATCTGTACTACATCAAAATCTCAGCTTGAAGAAGTAAATTTTCATTGAGATTTTTAATAAAATAAATATATCAGTATAAAACGATTTTCTCTCTCTCTCTCTCTCTCTTTTTTTTTTTTTTTTTAAATTAACTTACTTTTTATTACCCTAAAAGGAGGGAGGGATGAAATAATGCAAAATAAATTCCTCACTTTTGAAAAAACCAATTATTAATTTCTTTTTTAGTTATTCTATCCCGCCCTCCATGTATATCTTCTGTTTGAATAGTCTGCAATAAAAACTTAATTACTAGAGCATAATATTTAATTTCTTTAAATTAAACATTGTTTTTTTTATATAAAACCTAGACAAGCATTATAACAGTCAAACACGCAATAACCAATGAAAACTCTGTCTTCGGAAAGACCCAGGAAAGAAAAACTGTACTAAAGGAGGAATGAGAAGATTATCACATAAATGCAAAATCTCGTTTTTTATACATGCAAAAAGCAAAAAGTTTTTGAATTCGCGTTTGATATTATCCATGCATGCAGCCTGAGGATAAAAGAAACCTCAAGCCTTGCCGCGCGACATCATCTGACGACAAATTGTCAACTGTGATGTTGAGATATCTCCGACCAGATAAGGTTGTGGACTTTCGCTTGGAGGTCTTTCGGGCTGCAAGGTTTTTTTTTGTGATTAATGGCATCAAATCTTGCGGAATGTAAGTCCATCCCCCTCCTCCCGTCTGTAAAGATGCGGGGATGGTATGGAGCGGAGTCGTTTTCTTCGATTTTCGAACTCGGCTGATAGCTTTTTCTTTCTGTTCCCCCAGCCATGGGATGCGTTGATCTAACTTTTGAAGAATGACGAAAAGTGTTGATAGTCCTTTTTCCCCCCTCTCTTTCTTTCGTTAAATTTCATTTTTTCGTTCTTAAGATGGATGCTCAAAATTACATTTTGCTGGTCATTTTAAGATGTTTTTTTATTCAGTAAATTTCTATGAAGATTTTGCAATAAAAACCGAAACCTTTGTTGATTAAGTCTTATAAAATTTATATGAATGCATGTCAGTGATAAGATTTCACAAAACAAATTTTATATGTTGCGGAAAAAGATTTACATTTTAAGTTGATGACCTAAATACATTATCAAAATTATTATTATTATTAGTAGTAGTAGTAGTAGTAGTAGTAGTAGTAGCATTTTAGTCACAAATTTTAAACATTTTACGACACCGGTAATTAAGAAAAAATATGTGATGAAAGTGTAATGGGAAATTTGTGGTGTGAAAATCGGGGGGGGGGGACGTTCTTGATTTTTCTTTATAATCCAAATCCCCCCCCACACACACACACACACACATACACCAAGTTTATTTAATTGCCGGGCTGTTACTTGTTTGGTTGAATTTTTTATAACTTTTCTTTAAAAAAGTTACATGTTTTTATACATTTTTTAAATTAAAATCTGCCTTTTTAATGCATATTTTATTTTCACCAAGCTTTACGGTCTATTAACTAACGATGTTGTTCTAAAAGTATAAAAGTACTTTACGCTGTTATTGTTTATTTAAACAAATTCTTTTTTGTGTTTGTTTATTGTTGTTTTAATAAAAAAATATATGTTTTTACTTATTCTTAAATATTTTTTTATTAAAAAGAAAGCAATTATGAATTAATAACTAATAAGAAAAAAAAAAAGATGGACGTTTTCTTTTGTTGGTGATGTCAATCAAAACTTTATACGAAAGCATGTCACTGTATGTTTTATGAAATTTCACAAAATAAATTTTATATGTTGCGAAAAAGGATTTACATTTTAAACTGACATGCACAAATAGTACGTAATAATAATCACAAATTTCACTACATTGATAATTAATGAGAAATATGTTATCAAAGTGTAATGGGAAATTTCTGATAAGAAACTCCAGGGTAGGGAATGGTGGTAGATTCACACAAAGCACTGAGTTTTTAAAAGCATTTTTCAAATGTCTTATAATTTATTATGCCTTTTAAACAGCAGTATTGACATAAACCATTCCCTTAATTTTCTTTTATAGTCCAAATTCACGTACTCCCCTCACCCCAAATGCATTTGTTCTCTGAATTCTAGTTAAAACTATTTCTTTTTAGATGATTTTTTATTATTATTTATTTATTTATTAAAATATACCTTTTTAACTCATATTTTATTTCATCCAAGCTTCAAGGTGTATTAACTAACGGCGTTATTTAAAAAATATATAAACAATATTTTGCGCTATTATTATTTATTTAAACAAATTATTTTTTGCGTTTGTTTATTATTTTAATAATAATAATAATAATAATAATAATTTTTTTTTATTACTTTAATAATAATAACTTTTTACTTATTCTTAATATTCTTAAATATTTTTTATTAAAAAAATTTATTCTTTTATTATTATTATTATTATTATTATTTATTAGATATAGCTGAATAATTTAAATCTGGGTTCACTAACAGAAAAGGTATTTTGGGCACTTTAGAAATATGTTTTATTCAAGCTGATCGCATTGCATATATACATATTTCAGGCGAAATTTTTGAAACAGAATACATTAATATTATTTTTATTTTCATTCATAAATTAACTACAGAACAGCTAATAATTTATTACTATAGACGTTTATGATAATAAGAATCAATAAAACAATGAAATAACATTTTATTTGCAATAGCTGAGTCTATGGTTTTCTCTCAGAAAAAAGTCAGAAGAGATTTATTATTTTTTCTCTTATTAATAAAAGATATAAAATTATAAATTTCATAAATTCCGTTTCGCGATGCAAAATTTTATACGAAGGGCTGAGGGTCGGCCGCCTCTGATTTAAATATATATATCCATTCTCATCTACTGCATTTTTACCTGTGTCCACTTATTTTATATGAATTTAGTTAAAGTACATTAAAATATCGTACAAATCAAAGAGATATGTGGTTAAAATGTAAAAACCTTTTTAAATTTCCTTTGAAGATTTTAAACTTTTTCTTAATTTTTTAAGTAAAATTCTTCAGTTTTCCCTTCAAAATATTAAGTGAAAATTTCATATTTTTTGGAGAGATTTTTTATTTTCTAAAATTCTACAATTCATTGAATAATTTACTTATAAAGGTACATCAATGAATCATTGCATACAAAAAACATCTAAAAGAAAAATATGAATGTGAGGTAAGAAAAGGGAAAAAAAAAAAAAAGTTTCCTAAAAATTTCAGCAAAAAGAATACATTATGCTTTATTGCTTACACAAAAATATAAATGCCACTCACACATTTCTGTTATTACTGCTGCTAATTTCTAATTCTTTTGATTATACATGTACAAAAAAGAAATTAATATATGAACCTCTAAGGCTACACTGTTAAAAATGTCTGTAAATTTACTAAAATATTTTTCCAGAGTCTCTGTAAATTTACAATAATACTTAGTTAAAAGTAAGTTATGGAGATTCTAAATTTTTATTATGTATTTTTATTTTTATTTAATATTTAATTTCTCAATATAAAAATTTTAAAGGAGTGTTTCTACTTTTAAAAAATCATTCTATGTCACAAATATAGTCTCGACAATAACACTGGCATGAAAATTGCCTCTGAAACCATTTCAGCTTATTCTTATATAAAATGACCTCATGAATCCGAATATGACGCCCATTTTGCCCTATCACCCACCGTTTTTTAGGAACGGCCCCCTATTTTTTATCAGTTTTCGGTGACTTTATAGCTGTAAGTTTGATTTTTAGGAGGGGGGAGGATTATTTTAACCGTTATATATCTTCTGAGGGTCTACAGAGTTGGAAAATTGTAAAACATGGCCATTTGCGACATAGGAAAAATTTTGCGGGGGGATTTGACACTGAAATTGTGCACTGCATATCTTATATTTTTTTATTCTGTTATTAATGTTATTTTTTAAACTTTAGATTTTTTTGTTTTTTGGTGTTAAATTAATTATTTTTCATTCTTCAAATCAAATTCATAGTCATAAAATTATCAAACAGGGAAAGAAATTGAGAGAGGGGGTGGTGTTTCTAGAAAACGGTGGGTGACTGGGGAAAATGGGAGTCATATCCGGATTCAGGAGGTCATTTTACATAAGAATCAGCAAAAGTAGTGTCAGGCCTCGAATTTTTTTTTTTTTTTTTTTTTCAGAGCAGAGTAATTAATCAGATTAATATTAATCATTAAAAGGCATATGTAAAAAAGATTTTTTAACATCTCCGTTTATTTTTCTCTGTAACTTTACATAAGACTTAAGATGAATGGTTACCAGTAGTTTCCTGTTGCAATTTTTTAACAGTGCATATTCCTGTAGTTTATGGTTCTTTTGGGTTTTAGATTTTATATATCCCGTTCTTAGTAAAGAACAGAATATCGGTATTTATCAGTCTTACTCTTGCATACATTTTTATACGTTTCATATTTATTTTGACGTAAGTAGTTAGATCTAGACATGCTTAATTTCTTACTAATAAGAAAAATTCATATTTCATCACATGTCATCATATTGCAGCGTGACGGGCAATCGTGATTCGTCATCTGTACGACTATTCTGCCCTGTTAAACACTTCCACAAACACCACGCTACTATTGATGGATGGTTCTTTGCCATCAATGTTATTCAATGTCTGGTTGTAATGGAAAGATTTCTCCCTGATATTTTATGGTCTTCTACCATAATTTCCAATGTTGCTATATATTTTCGTAACATGATTATAGATAAATCACATAAAAAATATAATAATTTATGAAATAAGTAATTAATTAGGATAAAACTTTAAATAACGTATATATATATATGTACTGAGATTAGAGATACTTGAAAGAAGTACATAATGTAAACGTTAAGAAACTGTATATTGTAAAATAAAGATCTTTTTTAATTTATAATACATTTTCTAAAAGATATATATATAATTATAATGTAAATTTATGAAAATCAGCAGCTAAATAAGCCATGTATAAGCAAAGCCAGGCTTTGGTATAAGTAAGCAAAGATATTAAAAATAATAGTTTTGGCTAAGCATGACTTATTATAAGTAGAGTTTTGTAGTCAAAGTTGCATTTAATAATACATTTAAAAGAATAAAAAGATGAAATTTTCAAAATACCGCAGATATGCGCCATAATAATTTAGAACGTTAAAAATACAATAAACATTACTTATGAGCGTTGAAAAATCTTGCAACTTATTGAGTGAAAATATATGCGAGTAAAAGAAAAGTATCAGAGTAAAAGAAAACAATATATATAATCTACTTTGTTCTTTTTTAATACAGAATTTTTTTTCTTTTAAAAAAATTTAATTCTTTAAAAAAGAAAAAAAAAAAAAGCATTGTTTTTAAATAAAAACTCGTTATATGTAAAACAGTATTTACATTTTTTAACTTAAGTTATTCGAATCCAACTTTATTTAATTTTAATTTTTATATGTATTATTATTATTATTATTATTATTATTATTATTATTATTTCATTTTGTCCTATCTCACATAAATATTTTAAGACTTTTCCTTTTTTCCTATTACATTTCGATGCCCTCCCTATTTATTAATGCTTTTAAAAAATTAACTTTTTAATACTATGTGCATATTTAAATTACCTGCTTCGAGATATGTTCAAACAATAAATAATTTTTAAAAAGAACATTTTCATTTCTTCTTTTCTCTCTCTCTCTCTCTCTCTCTTTTTTTTTTTTTTTTTTTAATCTGTGGTTTTGACTATCTTAACTTTCAACAAATTTTGTCTCTTCACCCACAATCTGCAGAACTGATTTTTTCCAAAACTCTTTCCCACCATTTCATACAACAGAAACATTACTTAAAACAGATTGTCGAGTTGAAAAGAAAAAAGTTTTGCAAAAATTATTTTTAAACATATTTTTTTTTTTCATCCTGATCTGTACATTTTTGCTGCGAGGCAGTGTTTGTCTTGGATTATAACTTGTTTGCTTATGACTCGTTTGGTTAAAACAGGGGAGGGGGGGGGGGGATTGTAAAAAAAAAAAAAAAAAAAAAAAAAACATGCATCAAAAAATAATATCAAAATCCCTCTTTTGTTGTAATTTTAGGGGGGAAAAGTTAGTGTTTTTTTATAAACTTACATGGCCGCTCACAAAGAATCTGTTGTTTAGAAATTGTTTGAAATAGTTTTTCCCCATGGAGATTTTTTTTTTTTCATCTGACTAAACAAGCTTGATGAGCGATAAGTCTGTTTACCGTGTTTTAAGTTCTTCAATAGTATTTTTCATTTTTCTCTTGTAAAAACTTGTTATTACAATGCATCTCATAGAAAAGTTTAAAATACTTCTTAAGCATTTGGGTATTTAAGAAAGTACATAAATGATTAAAAAAAATTGTTGATAGGTGGGATAAATATTTTTTTAGCGTTAATTTTTGCTATATTTCCTTGTATGTATATGTTTTTATTTTATCGTTCGCATACAAATATTTATACGTGGAATATAATAAAAAAGAATTTTTTTTTTTTAATTCTTTGGTTGTTTTTTGTTTTTTAAAAAACTTGGAGGGTTGTTTACATATTTTCATGTAAATTTTTTTAGATTCATTAATATTTAACTGTGTAACTAAAGGTTTTGTGATCGTTACTTGCTATTTTTGCATGTATTTTAAGACTATAAATCTTTAACAATGAAAACTCATTTAATTTTTTTGAACCATGTTGTTCTTGGTACTTGAACTTATTTTAATGTTTTTTTTAGGTTTTACAATAATATGTAAATCAGTTTTTTTTTTTTTTTTTTTTTTCTCGCTATATTGACAAAGAAATTTTTAAAAAAATATTCGCTTCTGTTTTACATTTAGTGATCTTTACTTTAAAGGAAAAGAAAAAAAAATCACTTGATTTTTCTTGTATTTTTAAACATAATTAATATTCCATAGCATTATTTGGAAATTAGCTTGTACAAAAGTGCAAAACTTTAACGTAGTACATGAAGTGTGTTTATGGTCTGAAGAAGATTTAGTTATGATCCAAGATATCGAGCAAAAATGAATCATATAAAATTAAAAATTTAGATCTTTTGAAAGAGCATTGATTTTGATGTTTATTTGATAGTTTATAAGTCGAATGACTTAAAGTGTGTGCATTGATTATTGTTCAAAAGAAACGTATCCTCATTTAATATAACTGTCATGCTTTCAAATACTTGCCTCGATTTCAAAATAATAAATTTGTAGATTGTGTATTGAAATATTTTACAACTAAAATTTAAATTTTCAAATTAATTATGTCTTTGAAAAAATATATTTCTGTTACATTTTAGAGTGGCTAAAAACTGAATTAGCTGAATTATAAAGAATACAGCACCAAAGAATGCACAAACAGACCGCATTTTGTGGTGTTTGTTAAAAAAAAAAATTAATTAATCGATTAATTAATTAATTAATATATAATATCAATATACAATATAAATAAATAAATAAAATCTTATTGTATATCATATTCATATTCCTCATACTTAATTTTTACTTTTATTATATTTTATTATTATTATTATTATTATTATTTTCTGCATGAATAAATTCTTTTTTATCCGTAAAAGAAAAATATATATGTACATCGAAACCCCACCTAAATGGAAGGTGTAATTTGTATTATTTATTAATTTTTGTTCTTTATTTTATAAAAAAGAAGAAGAAATCCCCCCAGCTTTTAAAAAATCATCTATTTGCGTTTTAGCGATTACTTTTGGGTTTTTTTTACAAATGATATATTTTCCTTATATAAAGGATTATTATGTCATTATTATAATAATGTATTTTGTATTTTTTAAAATAGTGATTTGATTTATATTTATACAATTATTTCATTTTTATATCTTTAAAGTTAATTAATTTTTACTTATATTTTATTTTAGGGCTCTAAGGCTCAGGGCGCAAAGCGGTCTCGGCCGCCCAGCGAAAAGCCCAGCAACGAATCGAACATCCCGCCGCTGCTGATGATGAATTCGCAGCTGCTGGCTCAGCATCAGCTGCAGCAGCTGCTTCAGCAACAACCACCCACACAGCTGCAACAACTATTGCAGCAACAACAGTCCATTTTCCTTCAGCAACAACAGGTACTATCTTTCACTTATTTTTATTTATTTATTTACATGTTTGTCTTTTTAATCACTTTATGCAGTTTTGTACTAGAGTTTTGTATAATCTGGTAATAAACACTACGAATAACTTTATAATCTTTTAATTTTTAAATGCAGTGTTAAAAGTTTCATCGCGATGAATACTTTTAGAAAATTAGAGCTACGTTTTACTATTTTAATAATGCTCTTTGCTAAAATGGCATTACTGCATTGTAAAAAGTGACGCTAATTTTTGCAGAAGAATGTGCTAGCAAAAATGTGTGCCAGCACATTCTGCTATTAAAAAAAATAATTTACAGCAAAAACATCTGTAAAAGAATCTGTTTTTGCAAATGTTTTTCTTGTAAATTATTCTTTTTAACAACAGAATATGCTGACACCCAATTTTCGGCAGTACATTCTGCTGTAAAAGTTAGCTCAACTTTTTGGTGAGACATTTAGCTTTATTTTTAACCCTTTGCGGTGCAAGACAATTCGGATCATTTAAATTATACTACCACCGGAATTCATGAACTAAATTAAACTAAAAGAAATTTTAAATTTTGTGGTTAAAAGAACCGGCCTTTTCTGATATGTTATAAACGTAAATTTTTGCTAAAAAATTTCCGGGAGGAATTTTTGCAGCTGGATCTTAAATTTTGCGTCCTCGCAGCGAGAACAGCGCGCGTTAAGGAGTAAATAGCGTGATTTTTTGGAATGTAGCAAAAAGACTTTTGAAGGAAAGTCCCTAATTGTTTTTGCTTTTGTTCAAGGAAAACGATGTTCAACCACGTGGATCAAAACTACCAATAATTATTCACACACAAATACACGCCCAGAATTACACCACCACCAAAACCACTAATTGTACAAGATTTGTCCTACATTTAATGTTATTAGGAAAAATCATATTTCAATGGCTTTATTTATCGACTTCGCTATTTTAAATAAAAATGATTGCCTTATTCTAAAACAAACATTCTACGAAACATGATTTAAGAAATCTGGAGAGATTGTAGTAGACTTACTAGCATTTATTAGTTACCCGGCTTTAAACAAATTGAAATCAAAGAATAATTCCGTAAATAAACCAAAGTGAAGACTATGACTGAACGTTTGAATATTTATTCTAAAGTTTGTTTGTTTGTACAATGGATAATAATATACCTGAATTCTTGTGTGCATTAGTATTTTAAAAAAAATATTAATAATGTTTAGCAGGAAGTTATCATGTAATGACCATGCTGTAGCAAAATTATAAAACATGTGTGAGGTTTGAAATTTTATTTTTCTGATTGAGTGAAAATAATGCCTGGACCGGGAGTCGAACCCCAGATCTTTGACTTACAAGGTCAAGGCTCTACCAACTGAGCTATCCAGGCCGACAACCGGTCAGCATTACTCACTCAGACAACCTTTAGGTAGAAAAATAAACCTTGTAAGTCAAAGATCCGTGGTTCGACTCCCGGTCCAGGCATTATTTTCACTCAATCGGAAAAATAAAATTTCAATAAATATAATTTTCTTCCCATTCAGTTGATTGTGCGATTTAATTTTTAAAAAAATGTGTGAGGTTTATTCTGTTTTAAATAATTTAGTTTACTCAGACTTATTTTTCATAGGTTGTAATGTATGTAAATTATTTACTTTATTCCCATAAAAGAACTATAAGTACTACTTACGCGATTTCATATAATGATCATATCTTACCAAGAACCAAAGAAATATAATTTATACTATACATATCAGTTTTTTTGTATTTTAAGTAATTGGAAATTACTAAAACGCACTTCATAAAATAGTGAATCCTGGTTGAATCCATGGTGAGAATCCATGGCTGAATCCATGGTGATCCTTAGTGAATCCATGGCTTATGGATTTTAATAGAAAATATAATATAACAATAGTATGCAAAAAATAATTCTTACATGCATGTAAGTATTATTTTTTGTGTCCCTGTATTATAACTATAAATTCTATATTCATGAAATTTTATAGTCGTGCAACAATGACCTGAAAAACAGAACGAAAAAGACGTTATTGTGTTTATTCACAAAAATACCCTCATACATACAACATTGTGAAAACAGCCAAAGTGGGTTTAGGAAACCTCAAAACATTTTGATATACCAAAATCTCACTGTCGGTTTTTTTTTTCATGCTTTCCTTACATACAAAAAGAGTTCGGAAAAGAAAGGAATAACTAGACGTATGTCAACTAGGAACGTATATCATGTACTTATGTAATCTGCATAAATCAACTATCTATCCATAAGTCAATACATTCACATTATAATTTTATAGTTTTGGCCTTAACGCCAGTTTTTGCAGTTTATAGTATTTACTTTACAAAGTTTATTAATTAAATTAATTAGTGTAATTTTTTTTTAATTTATGCAATGCATTTTCTTTGGCCATACAACATTTAATCCATCTCCTAAAAAAAGTGGGAGGAGGTGAAAAGAAATTTACAGATATTCTATTATGTATGAATTCTCTTTTCTATGCAAAGCTATTCATTTTTTTCACAGTCTTGAACTCAGTCAACAACTTTTTCGAATGCATCATTGTAAATAAACCTTCTGCAAAAATTGTGCTAATTTACCTGATTTCGGAAAAGAAAAGAATGCATTTGTCATAAAATTCCTTGCTTCCTGTGATCTAGAATTACTTTATCATTACAAAGTGCATATTTTCACTATGAATAATTCCTTTTATTTAGAGAAATAAATATATGTTCTGTTTTTTTTTTTTTTTTTTTTTTAACCATGACATTTTTGTTCATTAAATCTTTCTTGTTTATATTAAGTTAGAAAATTAATTTGTATTCTTCTGTTTCATCTTTATCAAAAACATTTTTTTCTACATAAAAAAATAAAAAAATAAAATCAGAATTAGAATATTGATTTTTGTCACTCTACGCTGTTAAAAGTTTCAACAGAAAACTCTGTGTAATCTATTATCTCAAGTCTTACGTAAAATTACGGAGAAAAATAGACGGAGATGTTAAAAAACTTATTTTATACATTTATGTTGATGACTCATATTAATTTAATTAATTTTTGGTGAGAATACATTTCGGTCTTGGAATGTTTCTTCTAAAGTAAAAACAGTCATTTTTAATTTTAAGTAAAAAATGAAATAATAAAATTAGGTAATAATACAGAATAAAGATTGAGAGTCTCGATTAGTTACTTTTACCTAAGAATTACTGTAAATTTACAGAGACTCTGGATAAATATTTACATTAAATTTACAAAAAATTTTAACAGTGTGTTTTTCGAATATTGAAGTTTTTTTTTTTTTTTTTTTAAATAATCCTATAGCAGTGTAAAAATACAAAAATTCAAGCAGAGTTTTTAAACGATAGGACCATGTAGTGCGGCTTCGTTATATTTTGTATATACACAAAGGAGATCAAACTTTTTCAGTATGAATTAAAAAAATAATAATAATAATCAGAACTGATAATATACCTTTCATGGACGGTGTTCTATTGTAAACTGCAGAAACGTACCAAACAATTTCGAAATAGAAAGAAGAAAAAAAAAAATGGATCATGCTGCAGTGTTATTGTAGCGGGAAATATTTTTAACCGTTAAGAATTTGTATCATATAATGAAGGTTGTTATATTTGACAACATACATAAGTATTTGTGGACTATTTCTGTACATTCAGCATTCGTAATTACCCTCTTACAAGCCAGAGTAATTGACGACGAAAGTTTAATTAATAATGTATTCAGAAAGTAAGGCAAATATCTTCATAAACAGATTAATAATGCATTTCATTATATTTTACATTAAAAGAAAGCAATTAGTATTATAACTCCTACGCATCTTTAATAATAATTAATTACATGCATTTTTAATTGTTATACAGTAAAATTGAGCGTCTAATATTTACTAAGCTTTGACTAATAAATCCAATTTCAATGTTACAATTATCGTACAAGTGAAAGTAATTAATGACTAATGTTTGATAACTAATGCGCACAAAAAAAAGAAAAAAAAAGCAGAAATATTTGTGAACAAGCATTTACACTGCATTTCTTTTATATTTTATACCAGTCTGTATGCACCTGCATAGCACTCGAGTTTTACATATGTATTTCAAAATTTATTTTTCCTTACCGATTCAAATTACTATACGTTGGTTTACATGATATTTAAAACAAATTTCTTCATCTTTTGCATTATATGTTTTAAAGTCCAAACGTCTCCAAGAAATAAAAAATGAAACCGTAATCCTCTAATTTAAATTTTATGACTAAATAAGTTTTTCATTAAATTTTTTTTCATTATTTTATTCAGTTGAAATGCACTCATGGAAACCATGTATAAAATTTTACTTTCTTTATTCCAATACATTGTTTTAGCTATGGCATCATTTTCAGCATTCGTTTCAGGAAACTTGAGCTTTTATTATTAAGAAGATTAAAAAAAAAATCATATAGCAGTATTTTTTTTTTCATTTAATTACTATTAATTACTTTTCATTGATACAGAGTAAAATTAATCATGCTATACATGTTAAGCGTGGCCTAATAAATCGAATTTTGATGTTTCTCAAATAAGTTGCTTTATTTCAGCAGCAACATCAGCAACAGCAGCAATTAAAACAACTTGAATCTGTAATACCACATATACAAGAACAGATAAACCTTAATATAATGCAGCAAAGCCAAATACTACATCAGTTGAACGGGTTGAACAATGGTCTGGGATCAACGGACAAGAAAGCTAGCCGGCAGCAGTTACAGCTCCAGTTACAGCAACTTGCATTACAACAGCACCAGTTAATGCAGCAACTGCAACTGAGTAACAGACAGTACATGATTAATTTACAGCCGTTCATGATGCCACAAGGTAAGAATTGTAAGAATAATTTTTGATTTGTCAAAAATTTACACATTGTAATTGCATGGTTATGAAATTGATGATATCTAAGTAAATGTAGTAAATTTCTATCGTAATAAATTAGAAAATAATGTATAGTGTACTGTAAAGAAAGATTTACTCATTCACGCCAGGATACGAACAAAAAAAAAAAATCAAGTTTTTATAACTGTATCAAAATAGTTTTGTTATTACTAAAAAGCAACTTTTATAATAAATATAAGAATTTTGCCCCATTTTTTTTTTTTTTTTTTTTTTTTTTTAATAGATTTAAAGTTTAAAAAAAAAAAACTAGAAACTTTCAAACACATATTTTTAAAGAGTACATTTTTAACTGTGTTAAAACAGAACACATTTTTTAACCTGTAGTTTTACATTTTATCAATAAAAATGTACTTAAATTTTCAAATCTAAACTTTCATTTTTAAAACTCCAGTTTTTATTTTCATCCGGAATTTAATTTTAATGGCTTTTTGTTCTTTTACAGAATTAAATTCTAAAAGATTCATAAACAAAACAGTCAAATAATCCACAAAACCATTACTTAAAGAAAAAGTAAAATACGTTTTGCATGTGCTCATTTTGTCAAATCCAAATTGGTTCTAAGTTTATCCAAGTCTACTACGGTAAAAACAAAACAGTGGGCTAAAAGAGATAACACTTATCCAGTTACTAAACAGTCTAGTAGTTTTATGAATCTTGCAAGTCTACACGCAAAGCTTTTTCTTTAAGTGTTGATACAATTTTTATAATGTACATTTTAGGGAACATCACAAACTTCACTTTGATTATTAAGTATAGATGTTAGTAGATGTTATAAAGAAGTTATTATTTTTATTATTTCTAAGATTCATTTTAGATTTACTTTAAAATTTCCATCAATCACACACACACACAAAAAAAAAAAAAAAAAAAAAAAAAAAAGAGAGAGAGAGAAAGAGAGGGAATAAAAGTATGTATAATAATTTATTTTTTAAACCATAGAGCAACTTTTTAATAACTTTTTAAGGTAACATTTCCTAAAATGTCCGATTTTTCTTTTCTTTTTTTAAATGGAACTGAAAATGTACATTTCATTTTTTTCTTAATTATGTATCGCATACCGGCACACTGTAAAAAATAGGTTCTTAAAAATAAGTATATATTGTCTCAAAATAGCTCCGAAACAATATGTACTTAAATTTGAAAACCCATATACTCATTTTTGAGTATATTGACATGCTCAAAAATGGGGTTGACCAATAAGAATCCCAATATCCCCATGTTTGACACGCAAATGTACTCAAAAATGAGTACATGGGTTTTCAAATTTAAGTATATATTTTTTCGGGGCTATTTTGAGAAAATATATACTTATTTTTAAGAACCTATTTTTTACAGTGCATACATTGTTGGTAATCCCAAGCAGGATTCCATTTTTTTTTTTTTTTTTTTTTTTTTTTTAACCTTCATTACAGTAATATTTAAGGTAAGTTTAGATACTTTATTAGTTTGGTTGAGTACATACGTTTTGCACAAATCACAGAGATTGCCATACACTGTTCATTCTCTGATTCGAGTCGCAAACAATTACCTCTAGCGTAGCACAACTACGACGTAAAATTTACTCACCCACTCGAGTCGTAAATAAAAAAGGACAATTCTACTCCAAGAATAGAATAGTCCTTGTTTGTTTACGACTCTAATCGGAAAACGAACTGTACAAATGTTCGATCAAAGGGAGAGAAATTGAATTTTAACAACCTCTTGCCATCTATCTTGTACTTGTTGAATTTGAAACTGTCTTAATTGCAATTATTAATTTTGTAGCATAAACGAAAATGAGTATAAAAAATAATAATTGTTAAGAATTGGAAAATGAAAAAAACATCATAGAGTATGTAATATTTATTTATTTTATTTCTTTATCGTTACTTATAATACGTATGATATTAAAAATACCACTTGCTATTTCCTCTAATGAATATTTTCAATTATGCTTATATAGAAATGAATAGTTCATCTTTCAACGTGTAATAGACAGTTTCATGACGCTCTACATTCTAGTATATAAGTAAAATGTTTGAAAATTTTAATATTCAAACTCTGTATTTTCTTTTCTTTTCTTTTCTTTTCATTTCTTTTCATTTCCTTTTTTTTTTTTTTTTTTTTTTTTGAGAAATAATTCATTTCTAAATTCTTTTCATTGAACAACATTTTCATTAATTTTCGCTATTCAGTACCTTTCCTTGGAAAAATTGTAATTGTTCATACGCATCGGATTTCATTATAAATCTATTAAACAGATTAAATGGGATGTCTTGAGTTTTTGCTGCTTCTTTTTATGTAATATCATTACATTTTCAGAAGACAATTCTTAAACCTTAAGTACATTTCAAAAAAATAAAACCACAATTTCTTTATGTGCATATTCTTCATTCCATATCTGTTTTCGTCTAAATTAAGTTCCTTTGATTGATCTCATGTCTTTGATAAATAATAAGTCCATGCATTAGTGATATTTTCATGCAAAAACAGTGATTATAAGAATGGGTAAAAAAAAAAAAAAAAAAAAAAAGTCATAAGAAAGGCTACTTGAAAATGTTTTAACAGCTCATTTGAGGAGCTTTGTCCATTAAACATTCTTTCTCTTTCATAATGTTTTTGATAACCCTCTCTTTTTGTCCCTTTTTTCTTTCTTTTTTTTTTTTTTTTTTTTCTCAACCTTTTAAAAGCATTTAATATATATAAATATATCTTGTTTAAGTCTTTTTAAGCTTACTTCATAATACTGCTAACAGAGTAATTCGTTTCATTTTAATTCGATGCTTCTCGAAAGAAAAAGACATGAGGGGGAAAAAATATAAAATTATCCACTATTTATTAAAAATCGGACGTATTAGAACTTCATTAGGTATTAATGCCTTTCAGATTAAAAAAAAAAAAAAAATCGAAAAGAAAAACCAACATCTTGTCTAATAACATTCTCTCAGATGTCGTATATCTTAAAAGATTCTAACTTTTTTTTTCGGTTACAAAAAGTGTCCATTTTAAGCAATAAACAGATCTTAAAGACTTTAATGGCATTATTTAATGAACGAAAAAAAAAAGAGTAAGACATGAGGATTAAAAGTATATTTTAGAGAGAGATTACATGAATCATAATTGTTTATTTTGCATTAGTAAATTTTCAACGCTCTCCGACAAATATCATTTGTTAATCCACCACTAAATCTCTTATAATCAAACATACCTACGGTTTTGAAAGCAAGAAAAAAAAAATGCACTGTCATTAATGTCGGTGTTATTATTTGACCGATATCTAATACAACTACCAGCGAAATCACGGAAAAGTATTAGAGAAGAAAAATAGCACGCTGCTCATGTTACAGTTACAGTTAAAATAAGATACTGTGGAGTTAAGAAAAAAAAAATTTAAAAGGAGGGATGAATTCGCCAAAGAGAGGCTTCGAAAAATGAAAAATTAAAATTAAAAAGATTGTCTCTAATTTCGTGAATTTAGAAAGGAGGGGGGATTAACTTTGAACCATCAATTGTGATTTTAATTAACAAGTTAATTTATTTACTTTTAAAAGAATCCATGTCGCTTAAAACTGCTGGAAAGAAGGAAAAAGTATAAATAAATAAATAAACCTTAGTCAATTAATGACCCGAGCTTAAGAACAAACGAAATGTTTATGAAGATAAGGTGACTTAGTCTAAAATAAGTTTATTTATTTTTTCTTTTCTTCTTCTTCTTCTTTTTTTTTTTTTTTTTTTTAAGTATATAATCATTATTTTTTTTTAAACAAATGTTTATATGTTTGAGCTATAAGAACGAATTAAGGGAAAAGTAGAATGTTGATTACCGCTAGAAAAAAACACATCTTTTTACGAACAAAGTACGGAAAAAACTTTTTTTTTTTTTTTAAGACTTCTGTTTATCCAAACTCTGATGTTTGCTTCGCTGTTTGCTTTGAATTTTTTAAATTTTGTTTTTCGAAAAAAAAAAAAAAAATGTTTAAAGTTGCAGAATAAATTGTTTTGCAAGGAATTACTTTTTTTTTTTTTTTTTTTTTTTTTTTTCTTAACCAATTAAGACGTTTACAGAAAAACACTCTCTGATTTTCATGCAAATTCCAATTTGTGGAAAACAAAAGATTTAATTTAAAAGCTTTCTGTAGCCTTTTATAAAAAATATTAATTTTATATTGGAGATTTGTCTATTTGAGTGTTGACATTAAAACCTTAAAAGATTTTGTTTAATGTAAATTTTTATTCTAATCCAAACTATTTTTTTTTTTTTTTTTTTTTTTTTCCTTCGCAGAGAGAGAGAAAAAAAAATATAATGTTTGTATTTTTCTTTTTTTTTTCTTTTAACTGAATAAGAATTAGAATAAATTATCTCTATATAATTGTTATTTGAAATGTTTTTTTAATTCTGCTGTGTTCTTAAAGATTTTGAGTTCTTTAAATAAATTTTTAATATAAAATTTAACTGTTAAAAAATTCTGTTTCTCTTATTTGTCATCTTGAAAAGAAAAAAAAAAATAAATAAATGACAAGTTCACTAATCTGTTTTAACAAAACTCTTAACTTTTTTCCATATTATACATATGTGTATTTTCTTGTATGGTATTATTTAATTTGAGATCTTATAAATTTTTAATGCTTGGTTAAATTTTAACACCATATAAAATATTTTGCAAAAATAATAACTGATAGAAAAAAAAAAGAAAAAAAAAAAAGAAGAAGAATTTCTATTTATTGAGTTCTAAAACTGCTTTTTTTTTATGTTCTATATTTACTTACAATATAGTTAAACTTCTAGGCGAACGCGTATTTTTCACGAAGACTGTTAGTTTTATGTTCACGTTTTTTTTGGATTATTTCTTATAAACATTTTGATTTTTTTATTTATTTGTTTAATTATTGCTAAAATGTTCTGAGCAATGATTTCTCTACTAACAGATAATTTATACTCATAATGTTAATAAAAAAAGTAATCGATTTTATTCATTTTTCTTACCCTACTAAACTATACTAATCTTTTTTTTTTTTTTTTAATTTCTCTAAAATGATGTCTAAAATCGATTCTCTGGTAGAAACTTACTTTAATATAGTTCGTAAGTTTAGTTTAATATAATTAATAATATCGTGCAAATAAATTTAAAACAATAAAAAATATCAAATACTCATAAAATCATAACTAAAATACAAAATCTTTTTAAAAATAAAGAAAAAGAAGAAAAAGACATCTAGAGAAATAATAAACATAATAAAATATTTACATATTAAACTATGAAGGAAACAGCTTTCAACTATGTAACGCAAAAGAAAAAATATCTGGCACAAAACCCAATACCTAGATAATTGCATCTAAATAAGAAGATCTGATGAAATTATAGAAAACCCAATAATATTTACATTCATAAATTTACCCTTGAAACCTGGCAATTTTTTTGGAATTCAAATAATTTTAAATTTTTATCGTATTTTTAAAGTTATTTGATTTTACATATTAACGTGTCATTAAAATACTATGCTAGTAATACTATATTTATAATTTTTTAAAATATCATAATTAATTCTATTTTTAATATAAACTAGAATTTAATCTTGAAATTAATCTGAAGAACATGTTCTTGTTTTTTATCATTTTATAAAGCTCATTGTTTTTTAAGTATTTTCTTCAAGATGAGAATGAAAATTTGAAAAAGAAAACATCTGTAAAACCAACTTTTTTTTTTTTTTTTTTTTTTTTTTTAATACTTCAATTTAATTACCTTATCTTCTTTTACATAGAAATTCAAAATTTTAGCAAAATGAAACTTTTTCTAGAGAAATTAAAGTTGCTAGATTTCTCCCTCTACTCAGACTTTTCCTTAGTCAGACTTAGAATGCAAAGTTTCATCATTTGAAGTCAGTTCGATGCTTTTTGCTTTTCTTACCAAGCTGGCTCAAATTTTCTCATCATAATTTTATTTTGTTTCATCAAAAACAAAAACTTACGTTTCTATTATTGTGTGAAAGAAAAATGTTAAAATTGAAAAACTGAATTTGTGTCTTTTTTTTTTTTTTTTTTTTTGGTAATTGAATAAAAGTTAAAGCATGAATCCAACTTTTTATATTTCAGACGAAAATGCCATATTTCTGTTGAAATTATCTAGATTTAGTTTGGATATAAAATGTATTGTACCTAGATTTAGTTTGAATCCTAAATATGTTGTATCTAAATTTATTTTAAGTCTAAAATAAACTGTATCTAGATTTAGTTTAAGTCTAAAATAAGCTGTATCTAGATTTAGTTTAAGTCTAAAATAAGCTGTATCTAGATTTAATTTAGCTCTAAAATGTGCCGTATCTAGATTTAGTTTGAGTATAACATATGCTGTATTTATTAGTATTTCTGTTATACTAAGCTATTAAAAATTGTGCAGATGATATTAAATATGCTTTATTAATATAAAATATGTGTAAAATATCCTTTAGAAAAATTCATCATTAAAATCTATGAATGTAAATCCCTTTTAATTAGATTTGCAACTTTAAAATATTAATGATAAAAATAATAATAAAGAGAAAGGAGGAAAAGAAATGAAAGAAAGAAAGCAAAGAAAAGAAAAAGGAAATCTTATGTTTAAAATCGTGTTGTTTTATTGAATCATTTTCGGATAACCTTGAGTTCGAGTCGATATATTGCATAATATTAACCCTTTGCGGCCCTAATGCTCTAAAACGCTCTAAACTGTATTGCCAAATTTAAGAACTCTTTTATTTTACTATCACCAATAATTTTTAGGAGTTATATTTGGTATACATTATGGACGAATAACCTTCGAAGTGATTAGGCAAGCGTTACATTTAAAAAATAGTGGTGGATATTGAATAAAAACTCCCTAAATTTGGCAACATTGACCAGAGAAGGGAAGTTAGATTGGACCAGCAAAGGGTTAATCATTACTTACGATTGGTGTTCTCAATAATTAATATTTATGTACTTAAATTTGTTCTTATACACTTGATGCATTAATTTCAAAATTGTGTTTTGTACTATCATGGGATCTTGAAACTACGTTTAATTATTTTTCAAAATGTTAATTGGCATTACTTTTTAGCTGAAATTATTACTATTATTATTATTATTATTTAATAATGATTGAAACTTTGATGTAAGGATTACGGAATTAAACCCTTTAAAAAATTTCCTATCATAAAACAAATTAGAGCTCATTTGTTAGAGCTTATTTGTTTACTTTAAGAATGAAACAACGATAAATATAAGAAGCAATAATTAATTATCTTTATTTTCACCAGCTACTGCAAAACACAATTACCTCCAGAAAGGAAAAAAATGAATGAATTTTCTTAATTCTTTAGTATATATAGAAATCCAGATGTTGAGCAAATAATTTAACATCATTGTGAAATAGCGAGTGGACTATGAGAGAGTGAATGTGTTACGAATTTTGGCACTTTTAAATTTTTAAAACGTATTTCATTCACTCTCTTAACCAGCTTCATTTCTCCAGATACATTCCAAAATTCTTTTTACATAAAAAATAAAACACTGTTCAAATATTGTATGCATTTCCCTTCATCTCTAGGTCTGGGATCCAATGAAAATTGGAAAGAAGGTCCACAAGATGAAGGAAATGGTCCCCTCAACGGACTACTTGGATCTCCTGGACGACCTATGGCTAACGGGGGACCACCGCCACAACAACACTCCGTCTCTCCTGTTAGCTCCTCATCCTCCTCACAAAGGAGTTTACCTCCAACGCCAAAGGAAGAGCAGAGGGGGTGCAGTAGTCCATCCTCACATCCTTTATATGGCCATGGGGTATGTAAGTGGCCTGGTTGTGAGACGGTCTGTGATGATCTTCATGCTTTTAAAAAGTGAGTATTGATATTTCTTTTGAATATATTTTCTTTTAGTTAACAAAAATATAAACATATTATTACGTAGAAAAAAAAAAAAAAAATCATAATTTTTGAAAGCTCATACGAAATTAATAAAAACCTTTATAGTATTGAATCTTGATCATTAATGATCGAAATTTCCGTACGTATTTTCACACATGTGGATATTAAATGGTAATTAGTTACTTCTGTTACTAACAATAAATAAATAAGTAAACAAAATAGTAAAAATAATAAAATGATAAGAAAGTAAGTATTTATGTACTTTTCCATGACCTCTATGTAATAAGATTGATATTTACAATATCTTTGATTTTATCAAGTTCAGTAGCCTAAATTTATCAAATTCAGTTTATATCATCTAGTTATGAACGTGTACTTCAGTTATTGTACAAGACAAAAGTAATAATCCTCTTTCTGAATTCATTTTATCTAAAATTAAATTTATTTGCAATATAACATTTATTTTTCGTTAATAAAATTCAAGTACAGAAAGCTGTACTTGTATTTTATTACCAGCTTCATTATCTAGCTATTGTACAAATAAATAGATAAATTATGATCTATTTATTTGTACATCATTAAAATTAATTCAGTCCATAAATTGTAACTATGCCTAAAACGGAGCTTTATCTCATGCACTTCTTCAGAACCAAATCCTAACATTTTTAGAAGTTTTGAATGTGCATATTTTATGGTTAAATATTTACTGTTCGTTGTTCAGTATGCGTATGTTTCTTCCTTACTTTTGTAGGTGAGTTCTGTTAGTGTAGATCGTTTTGTGATTTTATTTATAGGCATTTACACCACGAGCATCAGCTGGATGACAGGAGCACTGCTCAAGCGCGCGTCCAAATGCAAGTGGTATCCCAACTTGAGCTGCAATTGTCCAAGGAAAAAGAGCGGCTACAAGCGATGATGCAGCACTTACACATGAAACCGTACAACGTCAGTCCGCACAACACTAACAGCAACAATAATAACACCAGCAACACTAACGGCAACAACAATGGAATCAGCAGTAGTAGTCACCGAAGTTCTTCCCCAAAAGTAGAAAACGTTAGTGGTATTTTTACTCAATTTTATTATCATAAGTAACTATGCGATATTTAATAACATCAGGTTTTAAAACATTTTTGAGGGTTTTTTTTTTTTTTTTTTTTTTTTTTAATTATATAAGTTGAAGGAATTTTTCTTATATTTAATATAAATGTCAATGTTTAAAATAGTTGTGAAATTGTCATATGTCAATATCATTAATTAAAAAATATATCCCATGATGATTATATCATACTTTCATGAAATAATTAATTACTCTACTTTTGTATATGAAGTTATTCTGGAGTAATCTACATGTTGTTTTGATTTTGATTTACAGACTTAATTCCCCACCAATATATTTAAATTGAATATTTTTCCTTTTTATATCATGTTACCTTAAGCAATCATTTAATCAATAGCCTGCAACATAAAATAGTGAGAATTGATTGGTTTATCTTCTAGACTTAAAATATCCAAAAAATATGCTATGTAGCTTTGCTTTAACTAAAATAGTTGCCATACTATTTTTCAGTATGGCAACAATCAGTAATCCATTTACTGTTTTGACTTTTAGAGCTTAAAGAATAAATTATTTACAATTAATACCGCCAATAGTTTGAAATTAAATTTTATCTTTTTATGTCATACTATCTTAGTCTTTGAATCAAGTGCTTGGAAGGTACAGCAAATAAACTTTTAAAATAAATAACTAAAAATATGATTTTGAAAGTAATTTTTTATTATTTATTTAATTAATACTATTATTTTAATTTTTATTTTGAGTATTATTTCGCTTCAGAATATTCAGAATATGGGTCCACTAAGCCTAAAGTCTGGGCCCCCTTCATCTCCACAACATCATCAGCTTCCCAGTTCTCCTCCAGCTCTTGCCATGTCCGGCCCTCTAATGGGCCCTCAGAGGTTAGTACCACCTCTGCAGCCGCCCAACGCCAATGCCATTGGACCCGTCCGAAGAAGGCTCAGTGACAAAACTTGTTCTTCACTATCTGGTAAGTTTCTTCATGCTTTAGTATTTTAAAAATTATTTAATGTCTTGAATTTTCATCTATTTTAAAAAGAAAACAAAAGTCGTTTCAATTTCAGTAAGCATGTTTTCGCATTCTCTTAATTATTTGCTTTGCGACAATAACATTTTTTTTTTTTTTTTTTCTTATAAGATACGAATTTTTATTGGCTTACAACAGCAACAGCGACTAAAATAAATAAATAAATAAATAAATAAGTTAAAAAAGAATGTGATAATAAAACAGTAAGTTAAATAAAAACGAACCTCTAGTTATAAACTTTTTTTTATTTTTTATTAACTTGGCAAAATTGGTATTTTACCCCTTGTATATATTTTATGCTGATTTTTTCCCTAGATTTGTACATCTCTTTAATCTTTTTTTTTTTTTTTAGTGTGACACTTTAGATTACTTTGGATACATAAAAATTTTATCTGAATTATATAGTATTAATATCTGTCGCATTGTCAAGTTTACAAAATAACTTCTCTTCAGTTATATAGTGACAAAAAATTTCGTATATATAATGCAACAATCCAAGACAACATCAACAAAATTTTAGTCTTTACAGATTTGTTAATGAACTTTTTGATAAACTACTGTTTTTTAAAAGTGTATGTTTAAAGCAAATAATATTAATAATAATAAAAAAAATCTGGTGTGAAACTACCACACGACTTCTATTATCCACTATTACACATATTATATACATTTTTTTTTCTCTAGATAATGTGATTAGGAGGCATAAAAATGGCCTAACGAAGTAGACACCTAAAAATTTTCCGGTAAGAGAAACTTGACACACGTGTAAAGACATATAAAACAGAGTTTACATCGCGAGTTAAAAAATAAGAAAAAAATTATTGGTTATTATTTGAAACACCAATTTCTGAGATCTAAAACTGACCTATCTAAGCAGGATGACTGTTAATTTTCCTGTAATAACCACGTAATGCATGAGAAAGGATATCTAAAATGGATTTATGTAACAATTTTCAAGAAAATCGTTAGAGCCGTTTTTGAGATACCAACTTTTACCAAAACTTAGCATACACTATTATTGACCGGAAAACAATAATTACATACGAAAGGATATTTAAAAGAGAGTTAATATGGCGAGTTTGAAAAAAATCCGTGCAGCCGCTTTTAAAAAAACGCACTTGTGAGGTCTGAAATTGAGCCATTTATACAGGACGCCTATCAATTTTCCTAAACTAACCAATTATATCATTCGAAAGTATATCTAATAGAGTGTTTGTATAGCAACTTTGAAGAAAATCATTAGATACATTTTTGAGATATGGAGTTACGGTCCCATTTCCGGTTTTCGATACCCCTTTTCTGGTTTTCCAGTTTTCACCAAAATTTGAAAAATTCATCTGTACACCAGATCTGTCTCAATTCTAAAGTTTCGTAGTTCTATCCTTAATAGTTTCAGAGATATGATAGCCAAAAGATTCCACACATACATGCATACACACGCACATGCACACACACTGACCAATTGCTAAAAACTACTTTTTTAGACTCAGGTTACCTCAAAACAGGTAAATCAGGCGAAAACTCGATATCGAATTTTTAGACCGAATACAATACGTCATTGAATCAGTTTACTTGAAGTAAAAAGTAAAGTAATTGCTAAATATTTTATTTAAAAGGTAAGGTTCTTTGTAGAATTTTTATTTGATTGAATAAACATCGAATAAACATTTGTTAAATCTCACAAAAAATTATTGTAAATTTATACCAATTAGTAAAACTTAGAGAAATAGTTTCAACTTTTGTTTATTTTTTCCAATATAACATTTTTTTTAATAACGATTTAAAAAAAAAAAAAAAAATTAAAGCATACCTGTATTTTAATATATGTAGATTTTCTATTACAATCCAAGAGCAATTTAAAAATATAAAAAATAAAACGATTCAGTTTCGCGAAATTTGAAACACTGTATAGAAAGTCGTATTTTATTTTTATCATTATTATTATTATTATCATCATTGTCACTCTCATCTTTATCATTATTATTATTATTATTATTATTATTAAAGAATTTAGTTAGGTGATTAATCGAAATCTGGATTTTATTCGAACAATTAAATTTTTAATCTATAAACAGTTATTACACTTTTTTTAATAACACATAAAATTTATATATGTGAATTTGATTTGCTCTAAATATCTATAAAATAAAATTGTGATAAATGAATGTGTACAATTTTTTTTTTTCAATCTTTAAAAAATTTTAATAATAAATTTTAAAAGTATAAATTTTTCAGTAGCATCGTCGCAATAATGAAAATACTTGGATTAATTTTAATTTTACTTAATTTCTATATTAATCTCTAGTTTTTCCACTAACATACAAATTTCATATTTTGCAAGTTTACATTAATGAATTGTAATTATTTGATTTAGCGACATCTCCTTAAGTTTACCGCATTTGTTGCTTTAAAAATATATAGATTTAATCTCTACGTAAACTTAGAAATATTTATCAAATCCAGAATTTAATTTATGCTGTTTACATTTTTTTTCTCTCCCTTTATAATTTGTAAAAATTTTAAAAGAATTGATAGACAAACAATCTAATTTTCACATAAGGCCGTGAATTCACCTTTTGTTGCAGTTAAATAATGCTTAAATATTGACATAAAACATATTGTTTAGGGAATGGTACGTTATTTCTTGACGAAAGTTGATTTCTTTAAAAATATACTTAAATCTCCTTACATGATAATCGCATTGTAAATTGAATTGGAAGATTTAAAAAGAAAAAGAAAAAATTTACGCTAGCATTCGTATATGCGTAAACGTATGTCAAGATAAATCAAATGTTATCTTGGCAAAATTAAGGTACTTTTTTTCTTTTTATGTAATGCAACTCAAAAATGTCTTTTATTTCATCAAATTTAAAATGTGCGTAATTCAGTTGAATCTTTGACGATGAAACATAATTTTATTTGTGAAAGTTCTTTGCGAAAACGCGCGTACGCTTCTAGCCAGTTTGTGGAAATTTTACTCTTGAATTTTTATAAACAACTAGCAAATCCGTGCGAAATATTCACATTTTATTTCTTTTTTTATTTACCATTAAAATTTTAAACTCATAAATGTTATACCAATTTCACCAACCTAATTAAAATCTTAATTTACTACAAGCTAAATTATTAATAAAACCAAATTAATATCGTACAATAGTGAAACCAAAATCATTCAAAGAAAGGTTTCCAAATAAAATTCATGGTTCACGACCCAATTTTCATACTTCCACAGGCAGTACAATTTTAATATAGGACTCCCACGACGCCCTTTAATTTTTTGTCGTCATGTTGGGAATGACTTTTGATTAATTTTGGTATATATAATAAATAAATAAAATAAAATAAAATAATTCCTATTTTAATTATAATTTTTATGTTTTTTTTTTTTTTTTTTTTTTTTTAGTCAATTTATGACACAAAAGTTCATATTCTGTATATATCTTTAAAATATTGCTAGGTTCAAAATGACGCTTGCAAAGATTCTGACGAAACAACTGTTGAAAATACATTATTTTCGTAAAGTAATCTCGTCAGACAAATGTCGTCATTTTTTCTTATTAGTCCATTGAGCCTAAGTCCGCGTGCTTAAATATTGCCCATGTATAAATATTATTTTTTCATCCTCGCGCATCGTATCGTTTCGACAAAAAAATAACTGAAACTGTTCCACGTTAGAGAAATATTATATAGATAATTACATAAATAATTTTTTCGTTCATTATTCACTCATTGTTGAAAAACAATGTGTCTTATGTATTGTGTTTATCACATTTATGATTTTTATTTTATTTACGATTTTTTTTAATTCAAGTAAAATTGTTTAAAAATTCTAACTTCAGTTAATTTTTGGAATAGTCTTTAAATAGAAAATGGCATTACATTTGGTCCTTACCCGTCCCCGAAAGGCTCTGGTCCCGAAGCTGGTAGAAGTGAAGTGACGGATTCGATCCTTGGTTACACGTGACGACCTAACCATTGGGAGTTTTTCATGATTTTCTCCGAAACTCTCGTGAATATAGGCTAGCACCCACGGAGGGTATACCACCCAGGTCTAGGATTCTAGCATAATCAATCACCTTTAATTCGCATACCAATACCAAAATATATTAAGTTTATTTATGATTAAAGATCAGTAAAGATTCTTTGAATTTTCATTTTTATCAATTGTTTCTATTTAAATCAATGTATTTATAGAAGTTTATATCATTATATTACAATAAAATTTCATTAATACGAATTTTTAAACTGGTATGTTGTGGCCAACACAAGATTTTCTTTTATATAAGTTTACACAAATTCAGACAGTACAAATTATTTATTAAATTAGATATTATTTATTAAAATTATTTTCATGTTAAATGCAGACGATTTTTATCTCGCAGAATTATAATTCTAAATGCCGAAAGAAAGTCAATTTTATGCTGTAAAAGAAAAAAAAAAATCGACAATTTTGTTTTAAATTATTACAGATCTATGATTCAACCATTCATTTTAAAGGTATTAACGAGTTCTTTCGAAAGTTACCAATATTGAAGAATTTCACCCCTCGGATGCTACTTCCCCCCCTAGAGGGAGTGGGGAGCAGCGATGCTCCTACATTCACAAACTTTTTTTGCTAATTTACTACTACTATTATCAATAATTCATATTAATTTTACAATCAGACGTTAAAAAAAAAAAAAAAAGAAATCTCTCATTATGTACATTTATGCGAAATTTTGTCCAGTACTGTCATGTTAAAAAAAAAAAAAAAAAAAAAAGGATTATAGGTCACTTGTTGATCGATTGATCCCCAAGTCTAATCAGCTCCAGTTTAGGTCAGGGTCCTAAATACCAGATTTGGCAACGTTTCGTCTATTGTTTTGTGAGATACAGCGTCCGTAAATTTTATGATACACACACAGACAAACAGGAATTTTTTAAAAACAATCGAATGTATTCAGGAAATCTCAAAACGTGTAAATCCATTGAAAACTGGAGTTCGAAAATTTTCACGAATCCAATACTTTTTTCTCATATATATAGAAGAAAATAAAAATGTCCCGATAGCTACTTTTAACCATTTTGTACACTCCTTTTACTATGATGTTTCATATATAAATATTTTTCCAAACTATAATGAAAATCTTCTTCAAAGCTGGAAATAAATTTAGATAAGAATAGCACCTATAAATATTTATTTTTAATAGAGAAAATTTACGCATAGTTATTTAAAAAACTAATTCCATTCAATCTCCAAAATAGTAAAAAAAAAAAATTATGTATAGGGAAAATAAATTTTATTTAATTTCTTTTATTTAAAACAAATCATCCCCAAAAGTTTGTGGTAATCTATTGCTGTAAAATTTTATTTTTAAAAAATGCCATAAAAAGTCGCAAACGTATTTTTAAGCATTTGCTAAAAATTTTACTCTGAATAATTGAAAAATAAGTTTATTTATTTATTTATTTATTATTGCTAATAATAATGAACTTTTAAATGATGAAAAATGTATACGGGGATTACATTAATAATTTTTTCATTATTAATAACAAAAAAAAATATACGAATTTTTAATACGTCGGAAAATTCATTTACGTTTGTGTTTTCAAAATTATTTTGAAACTAATTGTTGCTCACGTTTATTTCTTCAAAACATTTTACCATAGAATACTTTTTCATTTATTACTTTCTTGCTATTACAAGGTTATGTGGATGAATATTAAAGCAAACAAAAAAGTTTAGAAATATTTTCTGTAAATTATATTTTTATGATCTAATATTCAAAATTATTTTGAAACTAATTGTTGCTCACGTATATTTCTTCAGAACATTTTACCATTGAATACTTTTTCATTTATTACTTTCTTGTTATTACAAGTTTATGTGGATGAATATTAAAGCAAAAAAATTTAGAAATATTCTCTGTAGATTATATTTTTATGATCTAATATTCAAAGTTATTTTATTTTTAATTATTCTGAAGGTGTTATTTATTTATGTATGCTGATAAAATATTTGAAAACTTTTAGTTCTACAAAATATTACATACTTTCGTGTTCATTTTTACGTTTATCATTTTATACTTATTTAGTTTATAATAAAATTTATAATAAAAATCGATATTTTTCATATATGAAATAACAAGTACTTGTAATTCTTCGATGAATTAACTCTAAAAAAAAAAAATAATAATTGTGTCACAAAATTTAACTTGGGATTTTTTTATTCAAAATAATTTTAAAACTAATACCAATTTAACTTTGCTTAAAAACGAAGAAATGAATTTTTTTTTTCCCCGCTTAGAAATTTTTTTCGTCTTTTAAATATGTCCGTTTTTGGGTTTTTTTTTTTTTTTTTTTTTTTTTTTTTTTTAAGCTAGTCCGAACTTTTGTTGCCATACCACATTTAAAAATTTCTGAGCAGTACTATTTAAAAGCGGAATTCATTACCGAGTAAAATCACGACGATGAATTCTTCCAGACTCAATTAATTTATTAAAAATGCCGTTTATTTTTAAAAGTCCTGATTAATGAACGGTGTTAAGAAAGCGGTTAAAAAAAATTGCCATATTTCTTCATTACTGAGAATTTAGTTCGTGAATAAAATAAATTATTTTCTTGTGAAGGTTTTTTTTCCCCCTTCCCTTTTCATTATTTAAAATAATTCGAGTTAAAGGACGAAAAGGAAAAAAGGTGTTTTTTCTATAATTTCAATTAATACGAAGAATCTAGATTTATAGATTTTTTTTCCCTTGGAAAAAAAAAAAAAAAAAAAAAAAAAAAAAAAATTACTTCATCTAGAAGCGTTCCGAATTTAGAGAAAAACTGAATGTCAATACTTTTCCTTTTTTTATATATATATATATAATTTCGTTGCGGTTCTAAGCGTGAAGAATGGTACAGTATGAAAAATAATAAGTGATCTTTAATCAATTCATTAAGCTCATTATAATCGTTAGTATTTTGAAGGTAGCCATCTTCTGTTTCATTTATTAAGAAAGTTACAGTTTTTAAGAGTTTAAAAATTAATCTACTCCCATAATTTACCCTCTTTTTTTTTTTTTTTTTCTTCTTCTTCTTCTTTTCCCGGTTCTTTTTTTTTTTTTTTTTTAATAGTCGATTGCGCGGGAGTAGAAAGGGGAAAAAATCGCAAATCTCGGTTTATCATCTGGCCGTGTCACAAACAATGCATTATTATTATAAATTTCTCGAAGCCCTCTGATTGATGACTTATAAATCACCAGCATAGTTCTCCCCATTAAGTGATTTAATGGCATGCATGCATAAAACGCACGCGAGCACACATGCATGCCTACACATACCACATGCAAGCGACTTTTCATTTTCGGGCAATGGGTGGGGTTCCTAATACTCTGGTCTACCCAATAAATTATTTAGTGTTTTTATGACTGAGCCGAAGAGCTCATTACTTCGGGAGTATATTGATCGGCAAAATATATTTTTTTTTTTTCAAAAATCGCGTTCTTATTTTTTTATTATTTTTTATTCACTTATTATTATTATTATTCAAAAGTCCGAGTTTGAGCAAGGCCTTTTTTTTTTTTTTTTTTTTTTTTTTTTTATCATTTTTGATTAATTCGAAAGATGAAATATTGAGTAAATAATAAGTCATTACCATTTTTCAACTTTCTCCATATTGGCATTGATGGCTTATTAAACGTCAAAAAAGGTAAAAAAGAAAAAGAAAAAAAAAAAGTATTTTATAAAAAAGGTATATTTTTTCCCCTCTTTTGATGCCTTGTTCTGATGGGTGGGGTTTGAAGAGGGGTGGGAAGATGTGATTGATCAAATAGGTAATGGGGATGTCGTTTATTTTAAATTTGCGATTTGCTTTTCAAACTCCCTCTTCTGCATTGATGAGAGTTAAAAAAAAAAAAAAAAAAAAAAAAAACGAGTAAAAAATACCAGGCACTCTTTATAATTTGTTCCCAAGTGTGTCGATGATGTATATACTAAAAATAAAATCCCGGTCATTTTCTTTAGCCCTGCATATTTTGATAGCTTAAAGGATTATATCTCGAGAAATTTAGGAAGTAAATTTAAAGTATACTTTTTAATAGTTAATGAGGTAGTTAATTATGGGTCTTTTTGTCTATGAGTTTAAATTTGTGCATATAGTTTGTTTCTTTAAAGATTGGATTTCTCTGGGTTACGAAACATTGTTTAGGATTTAAATACATACGAATCGTAGTTTTTTTTTTTTTTTTTCTTCTTCCCATGAGTATGCTACAGTCGGTAACAAAAGTGTCAGAGCGCTAGCAAAAATTCCTATATTAAATAAGTGCACTTCATACGGTTTTGTTAAATAAATCCTTATCGAATCATATTCTTACACTGACTAAGAACAGGATTCGACAAGGATTTATTTGACAAAACCGTATTAAGTGTACTTTTTTACATAGGAATTTTTGCTAGTGTTCGGACACTTTTGTTACCGACTGTACGTACGGAATATTGTTTAGGATTTGAATACGTGCGAATGATTCTTATGAAACAAAAGTTACATTGGAGCATAGTAATCGTTGGTAAATTTATATAGAAAATTATAGATATTTATCATATGTTTTATGTCTTTGACGGTCCCCATCAGTGGTCGAGAGATTTTGCTATCGAAGTTGGTAGACAAGAAATGCAGGGTTGATCCTAAATTTTGCTCGTCGACCTAGCCTTACGAAATTTGCCGTGATTTTCTCCGAAGCTCGCGTAAATGCAAGCTAATACCCCTTGTAAAGGCTTTCCACGGAGGTATTTCACCTAGACCTAGAACTTAACTGCCGTCAATCGACTTTAAAACCTAACACTTGATTTCTTCGGTTGTAAAGGATGTTGTACTTTAAAATATCTATATAATATTCCTTTAACGCGGTCCAGTTACGATTAATTTTTTTTAGAAACAATACGATAGTGAGTTAATAAAATACGCAAGGATAAAAAATAATACATGAGCAATATTTAAGCACGCGGACTCAGTTCAGTGATCTAATACAAAAAAAGAAAAAGAAAATAAAATACGACATTTGTCTGATGAGATCATTTTATAGAAAAATGTATTTTTAAAAGTTGCATTTTTACAATCTTTGCAAACGTCATTTTAAATCTATCAATATTTTAATGATATAAGCCCCATGTGAACTTTTGACATAAATTGACTAAAAATTGCAGCAGCAAAATTGTATAATCAAAATAGGTACTAAGTTTTTTTAACACAAAATTATGCCAAAATAAATTAATTAATAAAAATTTATCTCCAAGATGGTGACAAAAATGTAAAAAGTGCGAAAATTAGGTCATCAAACATGAATTTTATTTTTAAGCCTTTCAAGAATTATATTGGTTTGATTAGCATTAGCATTTCATTCCACAATATTAATTTGTTTCTAATAATTGTTTGGCTTCTGATGAAATAAAATTGGGTGGGGAAATCGGCCTAAGGTTTATGAGTTTCAAATTTTTAAGGTAAATAAGAAAAGAAATAAAGCGCGAAAGTTTCGCACAGGTTTGCTAGTATATAATATATTATGATTTATTAGTATGTATGGGATTTTATCTGTTTATGAAAGTAACCAGAATGTTACATTAACAATACACTTTAAAAACTCGTATACCTATTCTATTGAACTTGTACTATAAATAAATTAAGGCGTGACTTTTGAAGTATCCTATCAGCCAAATTTTTAGCATTATGCAGATCAAAATTAAGATAACCTTGGATTCGAAATTATGGAGTTGGATGTTGAAACCTGAATGAAATATTAGTTTTTAAATTTAAATGAATCTCTTCGCACAAAAATTTAAATTCGCACCACTTTTCTTTAAAAATCGGTATGTCCATATGAATTCATACATTCATGTCTTTTTTTAACATTTACCAAAAATGTTGAAAATAATTTATAATGTCGGCTCGTCTGCCTGTCCGTCTGTCCTCGTTCTAACCCCTGCAAGCTTTTTAGAATACCTTAAAATGCCTCTTAATGTTATTCAATTATCAACTTTACTATGGTATATTCCCTGTATTGAAAATGGTTTGAATAACACTACTTATTTGTGTACAAGGCCACCCAAAAGAATACGAATGCATCACTTTCTATGAGAGATATTTCTATAGAGGATATATTTTAATACGTTTGTACTGCACAATGAAATTAACATTTATTATTCATGTGCACAAAAGTATGCTTTTTGTAGAATATCAATATAGTACGCTTAGCATTAGGTTTACAGGTTCACACAAAAATGTTTAGATGCATCATGGGATGTATACGAAAATTTAAATACATGTTATGCCTACTTAAGAGTGATTATGATTTTGGTCCGTCTGCCTGTGTGTCCGCGCTTTAATTTCCACTAATATTCATAGAATGCCGTGTTATGTGATATTCAAGATCACTGTGTAAAATTCTCTATTAAAAATGGTATAAGTAGCACAAATTGTTTTTATTTACAGGGATTTAGGAAATATTTCCGATGCATTACGGTCTATAAGAAGTATTTTTTAAGCATATTTTAAAAGATTTACATAGCGCACATAACGATTTAATATAAGGTATTAGCCGTTAAAACTATTTTTTCTCTAGAATAAAGTATAGTTGGAGGAATTGATTTGTTTACATGGCTTCACAAAGTTATTCAAATACATTAGAGAATAGAAATTTAAATTGATCAGCGTAATTTTTTAGTATTATGAGGATCTTATTGATACACTAATGCATGTGGAAGTTTTATGCAATAGACAGGGCCATACAAAAAACAATTGTCCCAACATTTTTTCTTTAGAAATCATGCTGTAAAGATTTTTTTGAAATATTCGTTCTTTTATCGTTAAAAATAAAATAAATTTTTGTAGCCATGCTGTTTTTTAGGAAATATATATGGCTATGCGCAAAAGCGATCTATTGAGTGTTTTTTTCTTTAAAATAAAGAAAAATATTTTTATATATTTTTTCAGAGATTTCTTCCTTTCTAATTAAAAACAAGTAATATAAAAGAAAAATTTTTAAAGTCAATTCCTACTTACAAACACTAGCGAAAAAGTTTTTTTTATATATAATTTTGAATTAGGAAATAAAAAGCGCGCGTGCAAAATGAAATAGAAATAACTATAAGGTAAAAAAAAAAACTTTTTATATATCATGTTTTAAATTTTCTGATGAATTTTTGCGAGGTGCATAATTTAACTTTTTATATATATTTTTTTTTATGTTCACGTTTTATTAAATATATTTATTTTTATGTCGAAAGAAAATGAACTCGTATTTTTTTTTTTTTTTTTTTCTTTGGGGGGGGGGGCACAATTAAATTATAGCTAATATTTTTATGGCTATTTTAACGCTATTAGGATGTTATTATTTTCATATTTTAATTAATTATAAGAAAACTAATTAAAAAATTCGAAAATCTGACTTCGAAGTATTGTGTTGTCACCGTGTTCTAAACAATCCTGAAATTTTCAAATTTCTAGCTAGTGGGGAAGTTAGTTAAAAATCGATTGCAAGATTTGTACAAGATATATATAGGGAGAATGTGAACTAATAGTAGGAATTGAATAAATAAATAATAATAATAATAAGAAGAAGAAGACTATTTTAAGGTGTTATCATGGGAGTGTTCTTTTTGTGTTATTATTAATATACGTCTTTTTTTTTCTTCTTCTTTTGCTTTTTAGCTATAATGAATGCTGTACAATAATAAAATACAAAAAAAAAAAAAAAAAAAAAATTCCGTTATTCTTTTTATTATTGTTATTATTCTTCTGTACATTTTTATGATACTGATGAACTTCTCAAAATGGAATCCGGAAAAAGCCCCCACCTCTCCCTCCACCTAACTTCTTCCTTTTGTGTGTGTGTGTGTGTGTGTAATTAGGAAGTGAATTGTATCCACTTTTTATTAATTTTTATAAACTAAATTTACTTTTTGTTGACTTTGATAAACTTAAAAGGCATAAAAATAAATAAAAATAATACCATCCTCAACTATACTTAAAAATTGTTAAATATGTTTCAAATGATGTAACTAAATAACATGCTTGAAAGAATAAAATTTCATGTTTATAAATTAATTAGTTATCGCAATTTCATGTCATGTATTTTTTTTTTTTTTTTTTTTTTTTTTCCTTTTTAATTATCATAAACTAGCAAACCCGTGAGAAATCTTCGCATTTATTTTCTAATTTACTTTTAAAATTTGTAATTCATGAATTTTAAACCAATTTTTCCACCCAATTTTAATTTTAATTTATCAGAAGCCAAATTATTATTAGAAGCAAATTAAAATTGTGGTGCGAAACGCTAATGATACTTAAACGAAAATCTTTCAAAGGAAGGTTTCAAAATACAATTTATGTTTGATCATCCATTTTTCATTACTTTAGTATATAAGATCCTCATGGTGACTTTTAAATTTTATCAACATGTTGGCGATGCATTTTTATTTATTTATTTTGGCATAATTGTTTGTTAAAAAAATTTAATACCTATTTTGATTATACTTTTTAGTATTGTGTTTTTTAGTGAATTTATGACAATAGTTCATATTCTGCTTATATTTTTAAAGTGTTTGGTAGGTTTAAAGTGACGAATTCCCCATGCTGTATTTTGGTCAAAATTCAACACGAAATACATTCAAATTTCAGAATTTTTTTCGTCCTACTTTTAAAATGTCGCCTTATGATCTATATTCTAAATCCACAGTGTTTTTTCTCTTTCTTTATTAAGTTTACTCTACTATGAATCTAAGAAATTTGTTCTTCCGTGATGTCACTATCGTATCGTTTGGACAAAATTTAATCGCAACTGGTCCATGTTAGAGGAATATGTATATAAATTATCGTAACTACAAATAATAAAATTACATTACAACACTTCCGTTTCCTTATATATTAAAAATATTAACAATAATAAAAGAAAAGGGAGTCGATCCTAAAACACATTTTAGTTTTTGGTCGATCTTAAAAACATGGCGATATTTTGATTGTTTTATACATTTATATAATTTTTCATATCCTATATTATTCACTTAAAACTCACTTTTTGTCATAAATATATTGACATTATCCTAATACCTAGCACAAACATAAACAACCATTAATAATGTTTTTATTTTTATTTATTTATTTTTATTTCATAAACTTTGTATTGGGAACGTAATAGGAATAGTTCATAATAGTAGTAGTAAACTGAAAATAATAATAATAATAATAATAATAATAATAATTGTGTGTATGTAGGAACATTACAACGTCAATGCCTTTAAAAGAATGGTTGAACTATAGATTGGTGATAATAGATCTGTGAGTGAAAGTCGTCTGCCTGCATCGTGGAAAATAATTTTAATCAATAATTTCTACTTTGAGAATTTGTATAGGAAACTATAAAAGTAAATTTTGTGATGCCCTGCCCACGACATACTGTTTTTTTTTTTTTTTTTTTGAGCTGTTTTTTCGAAGAATAATGATATTTGTAAACTTTTTTTTTTTTTTTTAATCTATTTTGATGTAATATTTATAAGCGTAAAAAGGATTAATTATGTCTAAAAAAGATTATAAATATTTTAAAACAATTATTGCCCTCTTTATTTTATTTATTTATTTTTCTTTGTGAATATTTATGAATATTTAGAAATCAACTTCTGTAAACATTTAAGGAGAGTTTTTCTTACAAAGTCATTAATCAAATACAAGCGTTATAAGTAAACTCTTGTTTTGTTTTTGCTTATATCTTTTTGTCAACAATAGAATTAATTAGAGCTAATTACAGTGATTTTGTGTATTTTTCGAACTTTCTATCTTCCACTTTCATTTCTGTCAGCATTGCCTAGATTTATTTATTTAGTTACTTAGTTTCTTTATTATTATTATTATTATTATTATTATTATTATTATTTACTTTTCCGAATTTTTAAGTTTTTTTTTTTTTTTTTTTTTTTTTGATTATTTTTCTCTTTGATTTCTACTATTCCGCATGTAACATTATTCTTATTACTTTCTTCGATATACATAAGGCGAAAGTATTTTATTCGTGAAAATTTTCAGCCTCCGTTTTTGATAGATCTACACGTTTTAAGATGTCCATTTTTATAAAACGTCTGTTTGTCTGTGTGTGTGTTCAGCATTTTCTGAACACTGTATATCACGAAACAATGGAATCCAATGCAAGTATATATTTATACATGAACATAAATAATCTAATAACACTGCTCGGCATGAAAATTGCCTCTGACACCATTTCAGCATATTCTTATGTAAAATGACCTCCTGAAACTGAATAGGACGCCCATTTTGCCCTATCACCCACCGTTTTTTAGGAATGGAACCCTATTTTTATCATTTTTCGTTGATTTTATGGTTATAAATTTGATTTTTAGGAGGGGGGGGGGTATTTTAACCGTTAAATATCTTCTGAAGGGCTACAGAGTTGGAAAATTATAAAACATGGACATTTGCGATAAGCGAACATTTTTGGGGGGGATTTGCCACTGAAATTATGCATTACATATCTTATATTTTTTTAATCTGTTATTAATGTTATTTTTTAAACTTTATATATATATATATATATATATATATATATATATATATATATATGTGTGTTAAATTAATTCTTCTTCATTCTTCAAATCGAATTCATGGTCATAAAATTATCGAACAGGCAAAGAAATTGAGGGAGGGGGTGGTGTATCTAGAAACCGGTGGGTAACTGGGCAAAATGGGAGTCATATTCGGATTCAGGAGGTCATTTTACATAAGAATCAGCAAGAATGGTATCAGATCTCGATTTTTTTTTTTTTTTTTTTTTTTTTTCAGAGCAGTGTAATTAGTTCTTAATAAATGCAAGTACAGTAAACTCTCGATTATCCGCGAAATTGAGTGACATGCGTTCCGCGGATAATGCAAATCGCAGATAAACCGCAAAAAGTGTGAAAATGAAGAGAAAATAGATAAAAATTTTCTATCTCAAAAACACGGTTGTATTGTATATAACACATAATATAAACAATGAAAGTATTCACTGTATCGTAAAAATATTTGTATTTCATTTGCTAAAGGCAATAAAAATATAAATAAATAAACAAAAAAAGTAGACTTGCTGTGAAACAAAAGTACAGTCTGTAAGTTAATTTTTGCATCAAATTAAGCAGTAACCGTCTTGTTGTGTATAACAAAAAAAAAAAAAAAAAAAACATAGTTTTATATTTACATTTTTTTTTTAATCAACCATTTGCTGTTGCTTTTTCTTCAGAAAACACTTTTTCTTGATCGTGCGCTTTCTTGATCCCTTTCATTTGCCGCGCCTGGAGGAGTTAATCGGCAATTTACTGTGCCTGTACGTGTACACATTTAGATTAATAAAAGGGAGAGAAAAAACATTTATTATGCGAAGCAAATAATTTTGCAAACAATATGTTTTAAGATTGCTAAGTGGAATAGACCTCTGAACTAAATTGAAAATCTGTCAATTATAGACTTTATTATTATTATTATTACTACTACTACTACTACTAACAAACAGCAAAGCAAAATTTGATATTAGATTATTATTATTTTCTTTCTTTCTTTCTTTCTAACCGCCAAACTATCATGTTTTTCATCTTCGTACTTTCTAAATAACTTTCATTATGATTGCTAGTATCATTCTTCCTTTTTTTTTCCCCCCGATTGATATATATCGTCAAATTTTGTTTTCACATTCAGATAATTCATGACCGTTTTCCCAAAATCGATTTTTTTTTTTTTCTTTTAACTATGCATTTTAAATAATAAGTATAAAAATTCAAAATTTACGTGTAAGTAACGTTATTCTTATTCTCTACCCTTCCAATAATAATAATAATAATAAAATAAATAAATAAATAAATCTATAAATAAATAAAAGTAAAAATGTCACTATCAGCATCTATATTTACATGACTATATGCATATCCCTATCAACTTCTCTATTCATCTGCCTCTCAATCCGACTGATCAAATTTCTTCTTCTGGGCATTTCACCAGCAAAGAACGCTATCTGTATCGAAATAACAGATCAACAATGAAAAAAAAAAAAAAAAAAAAAAAGATAAAATTAAACTCACTTCTGTTGCCATATTAAAAAAATAAATAAATAAATAAAATGAAATATACTCACTTTTGATTTCAAAAGACAAATGATAACAGAACCGAAGAATAAAGCAAACAGTAATTCTCCTAAATTCTCCTATGTGGCATTCTCCTATATTTGAAGTTTTTAAAAAAATAAATAGCTAAAAATAAATCCAGAAAATAAGCTAAATCTCCAGCCGTTGTACAAGCAGATTTAACAACTTTTTTCTATGGTAATTTTCAATACAAGAGATCAACGTATAAAATGAAAAAGTCCATAAAAATAAAGGTATTTTTGTATGCTTTCTTGACATCAAAAGAGGTTTTTTTTTTTTTTTGTTTTTTGTTTTTTGTTTTTTCAACAAACACCACCCCTTTCGAACGATACTACTTTTACGCCTTTCTTCTTATTAAAAATAGGCAAAAAAACTACGAAAAAGTTTGTTTGCGTATTAATATAAAGATATGGCGAATTTTCCTTAGGTTAAAATGGGAATTTGCTCTGAGCTGAAGAATCTAATCTATAGCCCTGGCTTTGGCTAATCTGGACGCAATCTGATAGAGAGCTTTAATTACAGAAAATTTACGCTTATTGAACCACTTTAATTGTTCATTGTGGCACGTGTATGTTTCAATAGTAAATTATTCTCAAGAATACGATAAATTAATACATGCTACGCTAATTGTAAACGGATTTCACGTAATAAAATTAGTGGGCTTTGCTCACTAGCAGGTTACTTATTAAATCAGATTCTCAAAATTGCATATCAGTTATTTAATTTCACCCCTCTTCGCGTACGTACGTCGGCTAAGGTCCCCACTGTCTTCGGCGACGTCTTCCCTATCCGTGCTATGTTAGCTCCGAGCCCCCACATCTGTGGCAGCACATATCCATGCGCACTGCGCGTGTTCACCTCTCTTTACCACATTTAATTTTACACCTCCGAAAGTATGCACAAACGATTTAATAAAATAGCAATGTTTTCTGGCAAATGCACGGCCATATAAACTGTTTTGTTTGTTATACTAACTTAAGAGCCCGGCTTCACTTACCGTCGCCGGAAACCCAAACCAACGTTATTCTATGGGATTTTTTTTTTTTTTTTTTTTTTTTATAAGTCAATAACTAATACATATTTTTAAATTCTCTTTTCACTCTCAGAAAATTCACAACTATTAAATTGACGAACGTCTTTTCTTTCTTTCTTTTTTCTTCTTCTTCTTCTTCTTTTTTTTTTTTTTTTTTTTTTTTTTTTTTTGAAAAACGGATTTTTTTTTTTTTTTTTTTTTTGAAACTGTAAAATACGAATATTCAATATGTGAAATTAACATAAAATTTTACAGTTTCAAAATAAAATATTAAAAATTAAAAAAAAAAAATCTGTTTTTAAAAAACGTCTGTCAATTTAACAATTGTGAATTTTCTGAATAGAAAAACAAAAATTAAAAATATGCATTAGTTAATGAGTTATAAGTAAACAAAATTTCCCATAGAATAACATTGGCTTGGACTACTGGTGACGGTAAATAAAGCGGTCCTTTAATACATACACCACAAAGGAACACTTATTTTTTCTTTACATCTATCATACTTTTTTCTTGGTACATGCACCGTCTCTATAAATCATAATAGAAATACTGATCAAATTGCTGTATGTGTACGTATATATTGTTTTATTTTCTTTGAGTGATAATAATTTTTAAATTTCGATTCGCATATATCTCACGCGGATTTTGCTTATGGTTATGATGTTACCATCTTTTGGTAAAGCAAAGAAAACAACAAAATTATGTCACCGACATTTAATAATAAATAAATAAATAGACATTCAAAATGTAAATAGTGTGGATTTTTCAAGCTCTTGTGTTGTAATAATCAACCCTTGATAAATTCAGATTGAAAGGAATTGTCAACATTTACTACTCTAGAGGAAAAAACTAGAAATTTATCGTTTCATATAATGTTAAATAAATAAATAAATAAAAATTTCAGTCAATCACCCGATATTGAAGTGTATGGCGAATAAAATATTTATGACCAATTTTCACACAATAACTTTTAGTTCCCCATCATACTATAGGTATGGGGAACTTAGGTAAACGTGAAAATTTTCGACCTCGGTTTTTTGACTTTTTTACACGTTTTCAGGTGTGAGGAATCCGAAAATGACAAAATTTGTTTGATGTCTGTCTGTAGGGTGTCTGTTAGTGTGTTAGTCCGTTAGTTTGTTAGTCTGTGTACACGATATCTCAAGAAAATTTGTCGCAGAGAGGTCAGATCAGTTTTAAAATACTACTTTCGACACTGGCAAGAACCTTATTCATTTGCAACATTCGAATTAAAAAACTTCGTAAGTTATTAGAAATTTACGATTTTCTTAACATGGGAGAATAGGACAAAATTTCACTTAAACGTGCATTAAATGGAAATTTTTTACTGTAAAAATGTCAGGCCAGTTTTAAAATATCATTTTTGATGCCGGAATGAACATTAACTATAAACATGCTACTTTGAAAATTTCGCAAGTTATTGGAAATTTACGAATTTCTTAACATGGCAGAATAGGGCGAAATTTCACATAAACGTCAATTTTGAGAGATATTTTCATCGTAAAGATGTCAGACTACTTTTGAAATATTATTTAGGACACTGGCATGAATATTAATGACTATGAATTTTCCAATATAAAAATTTCGTAAGTTATTGGAAATTTACGAATTTCTTAACATGGCAAAATAGAGCAAAATTTCACATAAACGTCAATCTTGAGGGATATTTTCGTCATAAAGATGTCAAACCACTTTCGAAATATTATTTAGGATACTGGCATGATATCATATACTATGATTTTTCCAAAAAAGATTCGTAAGTTATTTAGAATTTATGATTTACTTAACATGTCAGAATAAGGCAAATCGAGCTCAAACTTCCATTTTGAGGATCATAAATACATTAGATAACTTCAAAATTACATTTATTAAATTTGTTTGAACATGATTGAATATACAAATATTCTAATAGGAGAATTTCGTAAATTATTTGTAGTTTACGATTTTACCAACATAGCGAAATTGTAAATTTTTCATATAAATATGAATTTTGAGGATTATTGCATTGGAAATAGTAGCATGAAAACTAAACAACGGAATTGACCCTGATGAAATAAATTAATAGATCAGAATAAGATAAATAGTATATCGAAGTGAACGGTGGATAGTCTATTAGGCGGGGATTTCATTCTGTCACTGTATCAAGCTTTGGTCAAATTCATTTCTTTTAACATGATTATAATATGTCTCGCACTAGAAATTTATGAGAACATAAATATGATGGGGAACTGAGCAGAGTCCACCTATGCCAACTAGTTTTCTTTTTCAGTAGACAGCTAACACTCTTGCTTGTAATTTCAAAATATATTTTTGTTAAAACTAAATTAAGTACCTTAATAAAGTCATCAACCAGTTTCGTAATTCGGCCCTGGGCTTCTTCAGTCTATTGATCAATGATCTGGGACGTTTTCTCATATGTCTTGCTTTTTTTTTTTTTTTTTTTTTTTTTTGATAGATGATGGAATACAAGCTAGCGTCGATGTTCTTTTGCGGTTATTCTCGGCATTTCTTGACCTTATAAAGACCGTCATTTTAGAATAGTACGGATTTAGATTAATTCAACCTACAGCTTGCTGAAATTAAACAAATAAACAGTAATAGCTATAATTTACGATATTACGCGCATGAGGATCAATAAATGAAGAGAAAAACTTTTATTCTGATATCTCGGTTAGTCATTTATTAGCAATAATTAAAACTTAACAATATTCTCTTTTTGGATGTGGAGATGTGGCGAGTGTGGATTTCTTAAATCTATGGCTTCCCGAAACCAAACAAATTAACATTAGCATCTGCAATTTATAACATGTGCATAAAGATCAATGGATATGCAGAATAAATTTTATACTCATATCTAAAATAATAGTTATCACTGTACAATAATGTATTTATCCTTCATGTATAAAATTACGCATACACATAAAAAATAGTACTTTGTTTTAAGATTTGATACGCGTTCCTCCAAAAAATCCCTAAAACTGTCAAAAAATATATTTCTTTTGGATCTCATGGTTTTTAACAGTTAAATGGGTCCGGTGCTCGCGACACCAGTTGAAAGCTGCTCCCAAATTAATTATTTCAAATTTCATTGAGCAAGATAAATTAATTTTTTAACATAATTTTAATTTGATAATCTGAAAAGACTTGATATGTATTTTATATTGTTCAACTACATAACGTGGACCAATGATACCCCCCCCCCTCCTATAATCTGTGTCCACATTTATAAATTTTGCAAATTGTTCTTAGAAATAGTACTTGAGCAGATACAAACACTAAATAATATCGAAATATTTTACAAAAATAAAAATTTCGATCATTATTATTATTATTATTATTTCAAATTACAAATTATAATTTTTGGCTAAAAAAGAAGTTATAGATTTCATGTATCTTAGAATGCCCATCTTAATTGCCCCTATCGTCGCACAAAGCTTCATTCAAAAGTCTTGATGAATGTCTGAAGTCCATTTATGTTAATTCACCTTTACCACCTTTTTCAGTGAAGATTGGTTGGTTGAAGGGGTTAAAATCAATTGACTACGCTAGAGTTTTAGTCCTAGAGATGGGTGGAATGCGTTCGATTTGGGTCTTTCTAAGGGGTCTCAGCCCGTATTCACGCGAATTTCGGAGAAAACCATAAAAAACTCGGTACGGCTAGGATGACGAGCGTGACCTGGGATAGAAATATTTCAAACCGGCACCAGTGTTACCACTTTTAGAGACTTTTTTTTTTTTTTTTTTTTTTTTTTTATTATTATTCAATATCTACCACTAATTTTTTATTGTAATGTTTGACTAATCATATTGAAGATTAATCGTTTATCATGTACATACTTGCCAACCTAACCCAGAAAATTTTAGTCCCGCCCCTTTCCGCCTATTTTTCCACACCAATCTTTTTTTAGAGTACTTTTTTTCTTATTTAATCGTAAATTTATTTGAAGAAAATTTATCTAAAAATTAACTGGTGTACAAAAAGGGGCGGGAACTAACAATCTTTCGTGTTAGAGTTAGGTTGAAAAGTATGCATGTACATCAAACATCACTGCTCAAAAATATTAGTGATTATTTCATAATAAAATCCTTAAATTTGGCAGTATTCTGACCAACACCTCCCATTTTCAAACTTTGAGAGCGGAATCTCTCGGCCACTGGAAAGGCTCTTTTTCTACGCGAGATTTGAATCGTTTCTAATCATGAACACGAAATTAAAATATAAATCCATATGGAAGAATAAGATGAATTATAAATTCATCTTAAAAATTAATTTTTAGATTTCAAAATAGTGACAAGATTATTTTTTACCGTCAATTTTCAGCCCACAAGAAACTAAGAGATTTTGCTCTCAAAGCTGCTAGACGGGAAGTGCCGAGTTTGATTCCAGCCGCTATAATCGATGGTGATTTTCACCGAAACTCGTTTACGTACATTTTTCATAAGAAAAAGAAATCACTTTAATAGTGAAATAGTCCTTACTCCCCCCCCCTTTTTTTTTTAGTACGGAAGACTATTAGTCTCAATCTACGGATTTTTACGATACCAGTTTTACGATAGGTGGGCATTTATCGAAATCGAAACTTTTTCGAAAATATAATTGAATAGTTTGAAAAAAAAAAAAAAAAACTAATAGTCCTGAATACTAAACTAAATTCTGATTTTGCCATAATTTCACCAAAATCTTTTTTTTTTTTTTTTTTTTTTTTTTTGGGGGGGGGGGATGTGAGAAGGTTGAAATGTTTATATTTTATTAATATTTTACGCCAAAGCCGCTAGTATGAAATGCTGATCGTCTGCTTTTAATTTTGTTATTCTTTATATATAAAAATAAATATTCTGTTCATTTATTGAAACATTTTATTCTTTATTTTTGTAGTTTTTTTTCAAAACTCGCGTAAATACATTTTTCATAAGGAAAAAAAAAATCACTTTAATAGTGAACTGATTATTTAATCGTGGCTTCTTTGTAGTTTTCTCCGAAACTCGCGTTAATTCATTTTTAATAAAAAAAATTACTTTAATAGTGAAATTTTTTTTTAATCGTTGATTCAAGAAAGTTCTTAACTTATCAATCCTATTAATGTCTTTTAGTTTTTAAGTGTTTGATTATCTCTTTCAAATATCTCAATAGATGGCAGCACAACACAAATACAATTTTTGCAAAAAATGTGCATCGTATGTTGTCATAGAGATCGTAGATGCTTTGAATTTTTCCTTTCCCTTTTGTTTTTTAAACCCTTTCTCTTTTTACGCAGTTTATTATGATTTCTTTAAAAAGAATTATCTATATAGCTGTATATATATTCTTTTGTCAGATAGTGTGATTTTTATATTCTTTATCTAGGTTATATCATTGTTGTAATAATAATATGATGAAAAATATGTCTTGAATCTTACGCATTTATATTTGTAGCATTAAAAATATTTCTCAAATTAGCTATACATAATGAATTGTTTTGAAATTATATTCATGTATTTTATAAATTATTGTAAATTCCATTTAATTAAAATGCTTTTTATGAAGGATTATATATGATACATGTTAAATTTGATTTTATTGTTAATGTATAGTCGATTTCTATTGCAAAATCTGTAATGAATTTAGCGGTTATAGTTTAGTTAAAATATTTGACAAATCTAGATACTCTAGTTTAAATTCTAGCAAATATATAGTTATAGATTACCTGCATTTTTTTAGATTTAGAATATAATTACATAAATGTAAGGCACATTTATGTCTGTTTTCATGTTTATTTTTTTCCTCTGTTGCTAAATCTGATCATTTTCAGTGTTAGATGTTCCATCTTTACCCGATTCACCTATTCGGAGAAGAGTTGTAGAAAGAGCAAATTTAGACATCACTGAAGGTGAGAAATTATTTTTTTATATCAATAATCTCTTTCATTATAGTATAACATTTTCCTATAGTAAATAATTTTTTAACAACTATTTAATTTGGTAGAATAATTCAATTGTAACATTAAATCACTTTTGAATATATAATTATATTCTAATTTTTTATATCTAAAAAATTGATTTTTAATGAATGCACATAAGCTTCTTTACTTCAATAGTTAGTGATATACTTTTATACTGTGATATGTAATTGATATGCTCAAGTAAATATTTTCCTATTTTTAGTTTTGACAATTTCATTTTGTTTTTTACATTTGATTTATAAAGTAAATGAGCTTTATGTAAACAACATGCTATGCAATTTTGTTTGTTTGTTTGTTTGTTTTTTGTTTTTCTCTAGTAATTAATTATGTGGTTATTTATTTATTAATTTTAATTTACTAAGCTCTATGTTTATATGATAGGTAGTATGGCAGGTAACTAATTTCAAGTGTATGAAAAATACTGAATAATTTCCATGCATGGTTTTGATAGATAATTTTAATATTCTATGTTTTCTATACATTAGAGTAAGTGTATAATCTACAGCATGCATGGGCAAGTAAACGTTTTAAATAATGTGAAATCTAAACATAGTTTTATCGGCTTTTATCAATCCCTGTTTATATATTTTTCTATTCTTACAAATATTAATAGACAAGTGAAGCTCATATACACTACTAGCAGTGGGCTTTGAACCAATCATCTACTCGTTTGATAAGTGTTCCAACGTTTCTAACTTACCAATCCAACGTTTCTAACTTTTATCAATAAAGTATACAGTTGAGTCCTGAATATCCGAGTTAGTGTGGATTAAGACTAACTCAGTTAAATTGAAAATTATAAATAAAATCATATAGGTTTAAGAAATACAAAAGTTATACAGATTCAATATTATTGTAATTAAAGAGCTCTTAATTAAAAAGTTGTTAATTGTTTTCTGTTTTACATTACTTTAACATTCTTCTGCAGCAATGTTTTGACCTTGTTTTTTCGGGTTTATAGGATTGCTGGTTTTGTTTCTTTTGTACTATTTAATAGCACTTTTAATAACTTTTAGTCCATCTGTATGGGAGATTCTCATATGTCGATATTCATTGTCACTGTCTTCATCATCATCATTGCTAGATTCATTTTCCTTATTGACGATCATTTCATATGTAATCTTGTTGTTTTGTCAGTATTTATCCTGTCACATATATCCTCTTCATTAATTGGCTCAGACAATGGCAGTTTTACGGCTAAATTCAAAAGCTCAGCACTATCGTCACTGGACTTTAAGCGGTGTTTTGCATTCTATGCATCGATAATTTTCCTCGAGTTTATTATGATGGCTGATTTTATTTCATCCCATGCCACATCTATCCACTAGACAGCATCTTTTTGGATTAAAACTTTTAAGTTTCTCAGGAACACTTTTATTTTCCTCAATTCTTTCAAAAAAAGCATTTATTATTATTATTTTTTTTTTTTTTTTCTCTTTGTTTTCCAAAACGTCTCGATCTGATCTAAAGGCTAATTTAGTGAATACTAGCATACTAGTTTTTATATGTTATTATTCATAGTTTTACATGATGCATCGGAAATGATTTATCATGTAAATTTGTACAATACTTACTTTATTATGTTGTCTTACTTTTGTGTATTATGGGACTTAATTGTTATGTTTTTTCTTCTTTATTTTCTAAAATGGTCATGCAATAGCTCTTTATTTTTCCTTTATTTTCTTTCCCTTTTTATTTCTGACATGCTGAGCTTCATCTGATTTCTATATAAATAGCTCTTGTGTTTCTGATCAGTGATATTTTTTCTCTTTTATTTTTATTATTTTTCATTTTCAAGTGAATTTTATAATGATTATATAATATTTTAGAGTTCTGTAGTAATTCGTATATTTGCACAAGACATTTTCCTCCATAAAAAAATAAGGAAAATAGCTAGTTTTCTTTTTTATCTAGTGACTGTAATCACAACTTAAACTTAAAAATCGTACTTTATCTTCTTCTCTAGCATACTTACAAGGAAACATTCAAAAGGTGTCGTCTTAAAAAAATATTGAAAGAAATGTATGTGATTCTACTCTTCATAAAACACAAAGAAGTGAAATAATTATCGGCTGAAATGAATTACAGCGACCGCAAAAAATTATCAAGGTTAAGCATATTTGGCGATTTAGCGCTGTTAGACATTCAGTTCGCTAGCACCGAGATTGCCGTGTATGAATAGAACCATGTTTTGTTTCTCCACCAAGTACGCAAAATCAATCGCCTAACAATGTGAAATCGCCAAATATGCTTAATTTTGATAATTTTTTGTGGTCGCCGTAATTCATTTCAGCCGATAATCTTTTCACTTTCTGGTGTTTTAGGAAGAGTAGAATCACATATATTTTTTCCAATATTTTTTGAAGACGACACCTTTTGAATGTTTCCTTGTTAGCTCAACAATGATATTCTCGATTAAAATACTCTGGTGTGATACTCACACGATATTCTCTTATCCTGCTAGTATTAAAAATTTGTTAATATATATTTTATTTCTCTGTATTTGAAGGGGGGGGGGGGAAGTGCCAACCTTTTTTTGAACTTAATTTCATTTATTTCTCTTTAAGTTATTGACTAACTGTTGAAACTTTTGCTCCTTTCACTTTTATAGAACTTTAAAACGTGAGTTATAGTAAAAACTGGATGTCAAAAATTGAACTTGATTAATTAGACAAAGTATTGTTTTAATTAATAAGACCATACTTTGCCTTATACATGTATCATTCATTCTTAAGCATGTTTCCTAGGACAAGGTATAGTTTGTTAAGTCACTTTCATCTATTATATCCAGCAGAAAAAAGAATATATTCACTTAATTTTGGTCTAAATCCCCCACTCAAGATACACCACTGCTTTTATCCTCATGTAGAATGTAAAAATTTGTGGAAAATGTAGAACCAAAAAAAAAAAAAAATTCTAGAAATATTTATTAATAGCGTGGTTAAAGCAGAAACTCAGATAATTGGCATTTCACGATATATATAAATGTTATTCATTGCAATTAATAATCAATGATATGAAAGAAATCCTTTGTAAAAAGTTTCTCTCATCTTTCAGTTCATATTATAAGATAGAAATTGTTTATTAAAGTTATTATTTTAATTGATAAATTACGTCATTAAAATTGAATGATAAATTTATGTATTAAAACTTAATGATAAGAAAATGAGCTATTGTTTTTAATACACCATCACACAAATTGTGGTACCTTTGAAATTTCAATGGTATAATTATGAATTGTTGTGCAATTAATTTTGTCAGGTTTTTTTTTTTTTTTTTTTTTTTTTTTTTCATAATGATTTTATCATTAGTCAGAAATTCAAGTGTTACTCAGGAAGAAAAGCATTGGATAATGAATGAAAATATATTCTTTTTCATGTTATAATTCAGTTTGTTTTCTTTTTTTGCAAAATTGTTTTATTTTAATATTTGCATAAAACACACAAGATAAAGGTGGCTAGTGCATTTGTTTTTATGTTTTCTTTTCTAAAATTATTTTATATTCATAAATATATTGCATATTAATAAGATATGTTTTATTAGATAAATTTTTCATATTTTATTAAATGAACAAAATCTTATCTTATGTATTTTTTTTTTTCTTTCTTTCTTTAAAATACTTGCATTTGTAATGAAAATTAGTTCTATTATGTGTCATTTCATTTTATTGAATTTTGATTGTTGAATGATACCGAAGTTTCTATATTGGTAAAATTTCCCAAAATTCAAAATGAGTGCGAAAGGCTTTATTAAGTAAATTTAATATTAAATTATAAATTATTTTTTCTAAAATATATTTGATGATTTGGAGGATAATTTATGAATGAAGGGACAAGTAAAAATTTAGAATAATAATAAAAAAAAAAGTAATAATTTTTGGCCAAAACAGCCATAAATATAAAAACAACATGTTTTAGTATTCATTACAACCTGTATTATTACTGCTTCTGTTATGTTAATACTAGGTTTATTTTCTTTTCAGAAATTCAGAGAAATAGAGAATTTTACAGAAATGCTGATGTTAGGCCACCCTTCACATATGCATCCCTAATACGCCAGGTATGTTATTTATTTATTATTTATTTATTTTTGTTACATATATAATTCAATTTATTGTTCAGTTGTAAATACAGTGTCCTTAATAATTGTACTGTAATTTACTTAAACTAAATATGTTTTATATTTTTCAATTTCTACTTCATTTCTCATGAAACAAAATATTGTTTCAAAATGATGTGGTTTTTTTTTTTTTTTTTTTCAAATATTATGGAATTATTTTATTATTTATTTTGCTGCACATTTGTGCAGTACCAAGCATTGCATTTCAAAAAAAAGTTTTATTTTATTAGTTACTATAATATGAGATATATTATTATAATTGCTAGCAATAAAATAATTTTGTGTATTTATTTATTCATTTTAAGCTGTTGATTTTGTTTAACACATTCGGTGCTACTCCTGCCTATCAGCGGGCTGAGCCTTTGTACCCAGGAGCTGATTACCCTACTGCTGATTAGCCCCTACTGCTGATTAGTGGGCATGATGTTTGTGGCCCTTAAAGCCAATTGTTTCCTACCAGAAAAATAGTGACAGGAGGAAGGAGAAAGAAAAAATTTCTAGTGAAGTGAATGTAGGGTTGAAGTGAAGTGAATGTGAGGTAGCATTTCTCGTGCAACTGTGAAAGCTCCACCAGTTTGGAGACATAATCTGCCCTTTGATTTATTCAAATTGAGGCTTTCTATTTTTCTAATCAACATGTCCTACTGTAAGATTGCTCTGGATGTACCTAGTTTCTTAGTAAACACACTAATTGACACTAGTACTCGTTTAAAATTGTTGAAAGAGGAAGAAAAATTTCTAATGAAGTGAATGAACAGTTAGGTAGCATTTCCTGTGTGGCTGTGTAAGTTCTGCTCTTTTGAAGGCATAATGCCACCTTTCGATTTATTCAAATACAGGTCTACTATTTGAATATTGACAAAAACCTCAAAAACAAGACATGATAGAAAAATAAGATATCTACTGTCTACATACTATAACTAATAGTATTATATAGCTATTATAGCAATCTGTTTTATAGGTACCCATATCCCCTGCGGCAGAATTCAGGCGACATTGTCGCAGAAAAGAAGTTGTCACTTGAAGAAAGATTTGCCCATAAAAATGAAAGCTATATCTAAATTTCAGTAGAAAATATATACTCATGTCTTGTATTTAAGAATTCTTCAACAGTCTACTAATAATATTGATGTCTTTATAGTTACATGTACATATTTATGTGTATATAAAAAAATATGTCAATATTGTCTTGCAGTAAAGGTTTGCACAAACAAGACTTGTCGCAGAAAGCATAAAAAATTTCTGTCATAGGGCTCATATCATGTCACATAGTGTAATTATTGCAGTTTTAATACTACTAATATGTCGAAATATCTTTGTATCACTAAAGTACAGTGTTGCCAGATTTGAGGACCTTTTTTTAATTCAATATCCACCATTAAATTTTAATTGCAATAATCACTTCAAAGACTGATATCTAAGTAGTATATTATGTACATATCAAATATCGCTTCTCAAAATTATTAGTGACTATTGAATAAAAATGTTCCCAAGTCTGACAACACTGCTAAAATACCCCAATTTATATGAAAGTTATGGGAAAGTAATCCATGTGAATACGATAATTACAATGTAAAAATTGCGTACTTAATAATAATATAATATATAATTTAAATTTAAAACTCTTAAATGTTTAAAATTCGTATTGAATTCATGTGTTAATATAGTAAGTAGTCCAACTTTTTAACCATTATATGACTAGTTTTTTTTTTTTTTTTTTTTTTTTTTATGTATGTAATGTGTGCATAAGGAAAGGTCAATTGAAAAAAAAAAAAAAAGTAAAATACTACAAAAAAGTCTACAATTTTTATTAAATTTATTCTCATTTCCCAATTATCTTTATTCTGTGTTTTGATAAAATTTTCTTCTCCCTATTTATACAATATCTGAGAAATTTTCCAAAACTTGATAAATTACCTCCTTTTTGGTACTCATTATTCAGCAATGAAACCATAATGAATGTAAAACTTTTCAGTACAATTGATCAGTTTCTTACTTCATAAAAAAAAATTGATTATTTTGTCGAATGAAAAGCCACGAAAGCATTTTGCTGGTTTGTAATTCAAATTACTTTACCCACCCCCCTTCCCCCCTCAAATGAATGAGGAATTTAATAATTATCTTATATATATGTCATAAGAAGACCGTACTTTAGAATGTAAAAAAGGAAAGGGCAAAAAAATCGTACAGCATGAGATAGAAATGAAAAAAAAAAAATCACAATCAGAAGTGTGTGAGAAAAAAAAAAAGGCTAACACTGGAAGAAATATAAGGTCAAAATAGACTAGAAAAAGTAATCGAAGCTCAGGGCTCTGAAGCAATCATGAAGGGTTTGCAATGCCTCACCTAATGCTCCTATTATACACAATGATCTTTCAGACAACTTTTATTTGAGCCAATTTTTACTCCAATTTTTTGGAAGCCGAAATCCAAAAGAGAGTTACAATAGTTGAGTCAAAAGTTGTTCGAAAAACTGGTTTGCACAGTATACAGTACATGTCAAGCGCAACTACTTATCACTGTTTTAACGGGGATGATGTGGGAGAGTGAAGAAATCAACAGTAAATGAACTCCCTCTTCCCCCGACACTGTCTTTTCTCGGCGCGTAAGGAGCTTTCTTCTCATTGGTTTGTCACAGTAAAAGGAGTTGCTTATATGAATAACTTTTTCTGATTAGCGAGAAAATATTGTTCGTATTCCCAATTCCTATTACACTGGGCGTTGAGGTAGTATGAACCAACAAAATTAGCTCAAAAGTTGTGTGTAAACTTGTTGTGTGTAATAGGGGCATTTTATAAGACTCAGCAGTGACCTATTAATATAAGGCATATGAAATTATATAGATATAAGACTCAGTGGTGTATTTTTACAGTGAACAATGAACATATGTTGCCATGTGTATGGCTGAATAAATCTGTTTAAATATTTTTTTTTTTCTTAATACTTTTACAAATAAGATATGTATTAAAAATATTTTTTAAATAAGTGTATAATTAATTACATGGTTTTTCATAGTTTCCACCATTGAATTATGTTTACCTTTACATTTTAGGCTATCATTGAAGCACCAGAAAAGCAGCTCACTTTGAACGAAATTTACAACTGGTTTCAGAACACTTTCTGTTATTTTAGGAGAAATGCAGCTACATGGAAGGTACTTATAATTAAATTATATATAAGTTATTGTCTTTTTTTATTATTATTATTATTTATTTATTAGTAAATAATTTCATTTAAAAAATATATATATTCATTCTTTAATTATCTGTTCCTATATGTATGACTGAAGTATTTTTGAACAAAAAAAAAAATCTGAAATTTAAATATGCATTAAAGCCATGAATTAAACTTTTACTTAGACACAGTCTTTTAAATTTAAAAATAAAATTAATTTCTATAATTTAAACAATACACAAATTTTAGCTGAAATTTAGCTAATATCTTGAAATTTTTACTTGAATTTGAACCTTTATCATAATTAATTCCTTTAATACTTTCTTATCTCATAAACTTATCATTTGTTTGAATACAAACTAAAAAGGAAATTAAAACCTTACATAGAGGTGTTACTGTAGTGCTGTGGCCTACAATTGTGTGGCACCAGGTTTGAATCCTGGTGCAGGTATGATAGTGGTTTGAAGGTGTAGGTCGGTCCCGGTCTAATGAATTTTTTTTGAGAAAAAAAAAAAAAAAAGGCTAGAGCAACACCATAACCGATAGTCATTACCAAAATTTTATATTGTTCTTTTTTTATTTTCGCTCTATTATAATTATTATAATAATCTGCCAACATCTCGGCTTTTAGTTGAAATTTGATCATATTCTGGAAAGTTCTGTTTTCTATGCTGTTATTATGTTCATTATTTCTAATTTGTAATTATTTTAAATATTTATCAGTATTTTTCTTACCACTAATTTTCAAGAGAAAATTTATAATTATATTTTCATTAAAAAATCAGTTAACAATTTTATTTAAAATGTTTGTTTATTATGATATATGTATATATTTTTTAAATAATATTCTACAAAGAAATTAATTAAACATCTGTGCTGTCTTTTATAAAATTTTGAGTATTTACTTGTCAATATGTTATTTAAAAAAATATTCTCTTTAATACTTATTGAAATACATTTTTTATTTGAAATAATAAATTAACCGAAATCTCTTTGCATTGATTGTGTGATTAATTTATTCTTCAGTAGATAAAACATGTGTATTATTCATAAAATTATTCTCTTATATTCTCTTGAATAATTTGATATATTGTTATTTGTATTTAAATAAAACAAAAGAGGTAAGCTATATTTTTATGCTGAGGGTGTAACGGTAAATTACTAGAATTTATTTTTCTTCTGCATGTTTATTGCATTGAGTGGGTTACTTTCTGAAATTTTTCTCTCTTTACGATCTCTATGTTCTTAATTCAGGCCTTGTTAGTAACTATTCTGCATAAAGTAATTGTTCTTTTCAGGGAAAATTCCGGAACTCTTCATTCAAGGTACTATGCCTGTGATTTTTTATTATCCCTTGCTGTTATTTAGTCAAACTGTCTTCATAATTACAGAGACAAATTAGAGCTTCTTAATATTACCTTCATTACTCCTTTTAATGAAATAAATACTGATAAAGGCTTTCTATCAGCACAATATATTTTTTTATGACGGAGAAAAGAAAACTTGGAAAAGTAAGCAAAAAATTTAAAAACTAGTTATTAACACTTGATGCTGACTTTTCTCCAATACTCAGTTCGTATTTTTTTTTTTTTTTTTGGTGTGTGTGGGGGAGAAATGTTATTTTATGTATATGATAAATTTCAGATTTATGTAGTTTTATAGTTTGTATTAAGTTTTTTTTGGAAGGCTTAAATATTTATTATTTTAACTTCAGTTCTTAAGATTGATTTTTATTTTAAACAAATGTAAATTATTAATAAATTCAATACTTTTTTTGTTAGTTCTATACATGTCCTTTCAGGACTCAAATACATGTCAAACAGAACCAAAAGTGATATAGTTGAATTTATGAAAAATGACGCTATTAAAATCCAATTGTATGTATGTCCAGCTAAAATGTACAATTTTATTTTACAATAAAAAATTTTTCTAAATCCACGGCCCAACAGAAAGTTTTAGAGTCTATAAACCTTGCTCAACAGTTATTCAAAAATTGTCCATCTCAACATATCACCTATTTGTGGAGCAGTATTGTCTGCTAGTGATAGGCGCGGTTTTTTAAAATGAACTTATCTTCTGAACTTCCTGTTATCGGTCAGAGCAATTTAGAGCAGAACAAAGGGTGTTGTAGCAGTTGCATAGGTTTAATTTTAAACTTAGAAATGTTAACCACGCAAATAACTTTAGAAATTATTATTATTTTGTAATACTTTAATTAATTGAGATTTTAATTAACTATTCAAATTAATTTAACTGCAAAATTGAGGTACTTTTCAGTCCCATATGATTATTTTACAGACCTAGGATAGGTAATTACTACCTTTTTCTCTCCCATAAAATTGCTAGTCAACACCATCTTTCACAAAGTTCCTCGCTATATGCGTGTATCTCCTCACAAACTACTAAATGCAGAAAGAAATGGAAGGTACTAAAAGATGTGAAATAATCCAATTAATTAAAAAAATATCTACTTAAAACCCAAAGAGAGTACAAAGATAAGCTGCACATCATACTGCTTTCAAAATGTCTGCTTATAACAGCACCAACTGAAGCGGCTGGACGGCAAAATACAACCAGCAGTAGTAGGATAGATTAGAAAAACTTTATAGTCCAAAATTATATTTAATCAAGTTTTGAGCAATTTTAACGGATTTTTTTTTGGTCTTTATGTATGAAGTGATTTAAATATAGTGACCAGTAAAGCAGGCAAATCCTCTAAATTAATAAAAGTTGAAAGTTTGAAAGCAATTCCAAAGGAATTAATAAACAAAAAAGGTATATATAAATATATAAATTAACGTATATTTTTTAAATTATTTTATTTATTTTTTTTTTCTGTTTATTTCTGTCTTTTCATTTATTTGTTTTATTTTATTTTTAGTTCCATTTGAGTTAGACAAAACTTAGAGATTGCCTTACAAAATATTGTATCTTTTTTTTTGTTTTTAAACATTAAAAGCAAATGTCTTTTTTAATATAATAAGTTTAGTTTATAACAGGTTTACAACTAAGAAACCTGTCAGATTGCCAACATTGAACTGAAAATTACAATTCCGTAATCCATAATCAATTTTTACAATTTAAGTAAATGAATAATAATTATTAATTGAATAGTTTTTTTTTTTTTTTTTTTTTTTTTAATATTAGGATAGTATTATAGTGTGAATTTATTTATTTTTCCATGTTATATAATTAAAAGATATTTAATTCTTCTTTTTTTTCTATTATTAAAATTTATAATAAATAACGGTAGGAAATTACATTTTAATAAATATAGTTGCTTTTTAAATTGAAATTCTTGAATAATATATATTATAATTTTCAAATAAAATTATGTAGGTTATTAAACGATTTATGTTTGTTGCCATTTCCTGTAATGAAATAGAAATAAGCCAGAAAGCTTTTATAGTATAAAACATACATTTCAACATGGAGTAATGAAGTTTCAGATCTTGATTGGCAGAAATTTTTCAAAATTTTATTTTAATTTCTCTAAAATTTAGTTTGTTTCTTGCATTAGCTTCTGTTTCTCTTTTCCTTTCTTGATTGGCAAGTGACACACTCAATGATAAAACTGCAGATGTAATTTATTTATCATTAATAAATATTCAAAAATAACAATAAATGTAGTTATGGACACAGTGACAGCTTTTGTTTGATGTTAGTCTTTTACAAGATAAACTTGATGTAAGTATTTATAGCTGATGTCATTGTGAATTAGATGGTAGATTGTTCTTATGTTTGATTGCTTAGTGAATGTTTTTTTAATAAGTAGTTAAATTCAGTCATTATTTTGTTTACCTAGTGATATTGAAATGTAGTTTTGTTTTTATGCAGTTTCTTATATACATGCAAGATGTCTAACAGTGAATGCTTGAATTTAATTAAGTATTACTATAATATTTGTTGTAAAGGATGGAATAAGCAGAAAGTAATTGATAATAAGTTTAAATGTCCTTTATTCCAAAATTTTATTTACTACATGAGTTGAAAATGCCCAAAACAGTAAATTTAACCTCCATGGACTGCCAGCAAATCATTGCACGAATGACTGTTTTTTATTCATTAAATATTTTAAATAAATTTTCCAAAGTATCTAACTTTGTTATAATCACATATATTTTAAACTAATACATGTATATACTAATACTAATACATGTTATGATAATATGTATACAATATTATCACAAAAAATGTCAATTTGAAAAACTGTTCCTAATGATGTAAAATATTAGTTTAATAAAAAAAAAAAAAAAGAAAGAAAGAAAAGAAAAAGAAATCTATTTCATTAAATTAAAATGGCACCTAATGGTTTGAAATTAGTCAGTTTCAATAAGTGACTTTAAAATCAAATATCTTCCAGACTAATAACTTGATGCATACAGTGCTCTCACAAAAAAAAAAAAAAAAAAAAATCCATTTTAAAAAGCTGTATCTAATGATATGAGATTTATGTTAGTTTAATCTGAAAAGCTATACCATCCATTTTGTCAATTTAAAATGGCAGCCAACAATTCTTTTAAAATAGGTGACCCAGAGATGTCCTACAGTCACTTTGCTTAATATTATATAGGACAGCTTTTTATAATTCTTGGGGGAAAAACTTTTAAATTATATCAATACATATTATAATGATATTCAAGCTCAGTCTACACTTTAATGAAAATACCTTAATAAATATGGAATTATCATCATTGTTATGTTCTTGAAATAACAATATAATACAGATCAAAAGACTGAAGTCATTACCTAAGAAGCGATCTTGCCTCCCAATATCTTGACTCCTCTGTAGAAGATGGAAGAGCCCCACATCGGAGTAGATGGTCCCTGTCCATTACTTCTCCAGAATCACAAAGTGGGCAAGTAGAATCTTTTAAGATACCTATGCACTTCAAATGAGCGGCAAGGCAGTCGTGTCCTGTAGATAGGCAGAAAGTCACAACTGCCTCACGTCTTGGTTTATCAGGAATAAGAGAAGGACTTAAATTCCTCCAGTTCTTTAGAGCTGTATAATTCTCAAGATCTTGTAAGACATTTAGTAAGACATCTTGTAAGACAAATATTTTTTTAAAAAACAGTTTAATGCTCCAGTAAGAAATGGCTGTATTAGGATATTGTAATAAGCTGGCTCCTCTTTTTGCAAGGAAGTCCGCTTGTTTATTGCCACAATGGCCAGGCACCCACTGAATAACAATTTGTTTCTCCTTTAAAGTGAGAGTTCTCAAGAATTCTTGACATTGGCATATTTCAGGTGTTAATGGATAATCAACAGCTCCAATTGATTCGATGGCTGCCTGAGAATCAGAAAGAATAACTGCCTTTTCAAACTTCAATAGGCAGTCAATAGTTGCTTTAAGGCTATACGTATCACCACAACTTCACCAAATATAACAGAGATCAAAAGACCGGAGTCATTGCCTAAGGAGCGATCTTGCCTCCCAATATCTTGACTCTTCTGTAAAACATCGAAGAGCCCCTTAACGAAGCCTAGGACTTTTGCCTAGCCATTGGGGAAAAAAAGAATATTCTTGAAATAATTTTCTTTGCAGTAAATATTAAATAATTTTTTATATTTCTATTTTTATATACAGATATATATAAATCACTTAAATTTTGATGCAGCAATCCCACTAAAAAATGCCAAATTAATTTTTCACAATAGGGAAAAGTAACAAGGTCATAGATTGAACTTAGATGTATAGTATAAGGTGTTCTACCAATGCTCTATCAGCTGAGCTACATAATCGACTCAATCGGTAGAGCATTAGTGCACTAAACAAAGAACCCAGGTTCAGTCTTTTGCTTGTAACTTTTTGCTCTTGTAACAGTTAATGCAACTTTTACATCTAAAAATATGCTATATTTGGTCAAAGCTATGAAAAGTCAAAAGTCCCTTTGAGTTATACATATCCGTACCTTTTGATTTATACTCTTCTCATGAGACTGCAACATTCACTCTTAGGCATTTTGTATATGTATTACTTTGTTGCTTAAGTAAATAAATTTTGCATTTTTTTTAATCTGCATGTTCAGTTATAATCAGATTTATAGCTATCTAAATATTGTTAAGAATACTTTGTATAAAACTTTCAATCATGTCAATATTGTTAGAATTATCCACATTGAAACAGTTTATCAAATGTATTAAACATAAAATTTTGGGTGCAGCATTCAGAAGCAAAATTATATTAAAACATAAGGCAATATAAATAAGAAAAATAAATAAATAAAAACTATTTAAGATGATTTATTTTAACTTTCATTTAATTTCCATCTTAAGCTCAAAAGTTTTCTTGGGTTATGTTACCTTAAACGTTTTTTTTTATTTTACAAATTTACATTTTTAATCTTTTTTTATTGAAGGGTGTTGTATGTTAAATAATCTAAACTTCATTTTCTAATTATAGCTGAATAATTAAATTGAATAAATATATAACATATATAATTTTTAATACATATCAAAGTATTATAAAAAAAAATATTTCTCATGAAAAATAACCATGTTACTGTTATCATTCTAACTACTTATTACTAAGAAGAATCGAAATAGGATCTTAAATAAATTTTTATATTTGGCATTCAATTACCTAATTTCTATTTCAATTTAAAAACTAAAATGAATAATTTTCAAGATTTTTATTCAGTATACAACCTGAGCAGTGTGTTGAACTTCCCTGGTGTTCAAATGTAATAGTTAAATATTAACTGTTCTTTATTTTTGAAACACTGCTCTTGATTATCTAGAATGCAGTGAGACACAACCTAAGTCTTCACAAATGTTTTATGCGGGTCGAAAATGTAAAAGGGGCTGTGTGGACAGTGGATGAACTCGAGTTCTACAAACGCCGTCCCCAGCGGCTTCAGGAGCGCATGTCTGGGTATGTTTATGTTGTTAACTATCAATCACTGGACATTATACTTACTCAATTTTTTCTTTCTCTTTCTCTCCTTTCCTAATTCCTTTCCTGAATTCCTGCTAATTCCTATTTTCCTCCTATGTGATGATGCAATTCCTTCTCGGGATCCTTCTTCCATGTGTGCTTTCTGTACCTATTAATTATTTTTTTTTTCTGTTTTTGCTGCATTTATTTCTGTTTTTGAATGTACAAACTATGTGCATTTTTAATTATGTAACACCTATGTTTTTCTTTCTTTTTAATTTTTTTTTATGCTGGAATGCTTATCCATATTGTCTGCTTCTGTTCCATGTTCTTTAAATTTTGCACTATTCCTCAATCCCATCCTTTTGTGTACCCTACTTTCCTGTTGAATATCCTTTCCTGTTCCCCTCCTTCTCTGCACAGAATGCAATACGCACCAATCTGTCTCTCCATAAATGCTTTGTTCGCTATGAGGATGACTTTGGGTCGTGGTGGCGAGTGGACGACCAGGAGTTTGTGAGACGACGCCACCTGAGTCGCGGCCGACCCCGAAAATACCCTGATTCCGACATTCCTTCCTCACAGTAAGCCTGCTGTTCGTTTTATTACTTTCCTACTGATTTTCTTTTGGAGATATTATTATTTTTTTCTAACCATGCCCTTGGTACCACTTGCATGGCTCGAATAATCTTGCATGCGTGCGTGCTTGTTGTAAATGCTGCTTTTGTGTTCTCTGATCCCTTTATATCTACCTATAGACATTTTTTACTTATGCTAACTAGCATAATTTAAGTAATTATTTTTTATATTTGAAAAAAAATTGCACATTTTCATCAGTTGGTTTAATTCATAGATGAAAAATTGTAATTTCTTTAATTGTTATCATTTGTATTGAGAGTAAAGCAATTATGCTTTAAATTAATTTTATGTTTCTAATTATTTTAAACCAGCTGATCTGTATTACATGTCTGACTATCTGAATTTTATAAGTGCTTAACTTTTGTGATTGGTTTAAAGAAAGCATTAGTATTGCTTACTTATACATATGTGTATATATTTATTTCATGTGTTTTTTACCAAACAATCATGTGACTATTATAATAATTTTTTTTTTATTTTTTTTACAAAAATAAAATTAACATAATTCAGAGGTAATACGTTTTAGTGAATTTTGGTATATTTTAATGAAATAAGAATGAAGTATTTTGTGCTGTTAAAATATTTTCATATCTGAATTTTTTTACAGAAATTACTTATTTCATGAAGTTATTTACATTTTTTTTTTGTGTTATATTATTGAAAATTTCTGTTTTGATTTTAGTGAAAAAAAAAAGAGCCTTTCCTGTAGTACTTACTGAAAACTCAATTATTTTAATCTGACTTTAATAATAAGTTGCCTTTGCTTTACCAGCAAATTTTTTGCAACTAAAGTTCTTATGTAGTATGAAATAATGGCTTAGTTTTTAGTAATAGATGCTATAGTAAAAATTATGAAATAGCCTCCTTTTAGTATAAAAATGTAGTGCATTTGTAGAAAATTAGTGTAGTTGCTCTTTTATAATTTTAACTGATGACTGTTTTTGTTACCTATTGAAGATGACTCTTTTTTATCAACTCCAAAAGTACCAATAATTTTTAAAACAAGATCTCCAAAATTTTGTAATATTTTACCTTTTTTTTTTTTCCTCGGGCTTTTTGAAAAAGATTTTATTTTAATTTTTTTATTCATTTTATTTTTTATTTATTTATTTTTTTTAACTTTGTTAAATACTTATATAAATTAAAATTAGTTTTAATGTACAGTAGAACTTGGATAATTCGAAGTTGAAGGGACCTGAGAAAAATTCGAATTACATATACTATTTCATACTTGCCAACATACTAATTAAAATTCCGTAGTATTGTTAACCCCGTCTTCTTTTTCACACCAGTATCCGTTTTAGAGTATTTTTCTTCTTATTTAATCGTAATTGCATTTGCAAAATATTACTTTAAAAATTTACTGGTGTGAAAAAAAAAAAGGGCGGGACTAACAACACTACAGAATATTAATTAGGATGCTGGCAAGCATGCTATTTTGTCAAAAAGAAGAGATAAATTAAAAAAATTATAACTCTACGATCAAAGATTTAATATATAAACTTTATAATTAATTAAAATAAAAACCTTAAATGTACCTCATGTTACATTAATATTTTCATCTGGGTAACATTAACGTAACATGAGGTACATTTAAGGTTTTTATTTTAATTAATTATGTGTAAAGTACTTCGTTTTAATTTAATTTAATTTAATTTAATGTATAAACTTTATATCTAAGAAAACTGCTACATCCCCCCCCCCTCCCATTAAATCAATATTTTTTACGAGCTTAATTATTCAACACTTTTTTAAAAAATAGTCATATTTTTTATTGCTTCTTCAAGTACAATATTTGTGTCATAGCATATGACTTCAACATATCAGTTGATACAAAAATAGAATCTTCTACATCAGTCATGACTTTCAATTCAGAAAACCCTCGAACTTCACGTATATGCACCATATCTTCTGATGCACTAGGTAGGGGCTTATCTTGTATTTCCTTATCCTTATTTTGGAAGACTATTAAAATAAATAATGCATTTTAGGAGAAAAAAATCTTGGGAAAAAATTTTACTGTAATACTTTAAAGTTAATCGTATGAAAAATTCGAATTATCCACAATTTTTTAACATTATTTTAATACAAAATTCAAGGGACCGAGTAAAAAACTCGAATTATCCAGAATTTCGAATTAAACAAGTTCGAATTATTCAAGTTTCACTGTAGTATAGGTTTTTTACAAAAAAAAGTACACAATACACAGTGAAATAGCATAGAAAATAATACACTTAAAAATCCATGTTTTCTTTAAATTATTTATATACTGAAAAATATTTTTCTATGTTATATGCTGAGAGAAATTACTTAGTTTTAGTAACATCAAACATATTATGCTTCACACTTGTTATTTTTTTCATAAATAATTTTAATGAAAAAAAATCAAATAGTTTATATGTTATGTTAAAATTATCAAAACGTATGTTAAAATTTTCGAAATTACAAACAAAAAAATATTAACTCTTTTTCATTATTTATTTACTTATTTAAATATGTCTACAAGTTCGTAAATCACAAGAATTACAAGTCGATTGTCAACAACTTTTGTAGCTTTCTTTTTATGTGTAATATATATTTCTTTACTAATATCAGTAACGAAAATTTTTAAAAAGAAATTTAGTATTTCAGTGAAAACATAAATTTTTTTTGTTACTACATTAGAAAAGCAAATAAAAGCTTATTATTATTGCATTTTCACCAAACTATCATAAAATATACACATAATTCCTTAAAGCAATAAAATAGATATTTCAATTTAAAAATTGAATGAAAAAAATATATATTTGTCTTTAATATCAAATCTCTGTACATTAGTACAATATTTTTTATTTGATTTACTCTTACTGTTTTTAATTTAATATCTAGAGCTTGTGTATTAAAAAGAAAGAAAGAAAAAGAAAAAAAGAAAACTGTGTTTTATTTTTATACAGTTTTGTAACAAAAATTATTATTTAAAAAAAGAAAGAAAGAAAAAACTAAATGAATTACCGTTTTATTTAATGACCATTCATATCCACGGTCAATTTATCTCTTACTTCAGCTTGCATGGGAAAATAATAATAATAATAATGAGAGAAAAGTGCAGAGAAAAAATAAATAAATAAATAAAATGCACAATCACAAGTGCAAAAAATAAAATAAAAAAATAGAAAATCTGTTGATACTGTAACAAAAATGCATGAAAAAGATGTTAAGAAAATGACAATAAAGAGCAAGAAGGACATGGCTTGGGGCTCTGAAATCATCAATAAGGCTATCTACTCAGTCTATTACGTGATATTTACTCTAATTTATTTAAATAAAATATCTATGTCTTTCATTATTACCATGTTTTTATGAACTTTTATTCTTGTTTGTCTGGTACAAATCTTGCAATTGATTTTTAACTAACTTCCCTACTAGCTAGACATTTGAAACTTTCCGCATAGCTCGGAACCCAATGACAACACAATACTTCGAAGCCCGATTTTTGAATTTTTTTATTAGTTTTATTTTAATTAATTAAAATATGAAGATAATAACCTCCTAATAGCTTTAAAAATAGCCATTAAAATATTAGCTATAATTTAATTGTTGGCAAAAAAAAAAAAAAAAAAAAATTACAAGTTCATTTTCTTTCGACATAAAAATAAATACATTTAATTAAACGTGAACGTTAAAAAATTGTAAAAAGTTAAATTATGCAACTCACAAAAATTGACGTCATTATTATTTTAAAAATTTTACACACATTGATAAAGTACTAATGTAGTTCTATAGGTAAGATTCAACAGAAAATTTAAAAACATGGTATATTAAAAAAGTTTTTTATTTTATATTTATTTTTATAGATATTAGTTATGTTTCGATAATTATTCTTAGAAACTAAACATTAAAATTATTGTTAAGAACAATAAATTTTCCTTTTAAACAACACCATGTGGTGGCTGAATAGACACTGACCTTCAGCTTGCAGGTGCCAGGTTCGAGTCATTATTCATGCATAAATGTTTGTAGAGATTTGAAATCCACTTCAAGTGAGAGATCTCAGACTAATTATCTTTCATCTACAAAATTGACCTTAGAATGACGAACCTTTAAAAGAAATGTAATTTTTTAAAAAATTCAATTCTTAGGATGAATAGTTTGTTATTAAAGAAATATACTGGAAATTTATAAAGTCTTGGTCACTGGGTTCTTTCATTATATTTTGAAAATATAAAGAAAGAGAAAAAGTACCCTTTTGTTCCTAACACCACAATGTATACAAAATTATTCATAATTTTAGCAATAAATAGTTTAAATAATTATAATGCATTAAAGTAAATTTTACTTTCCCTTAGTTTGATGTTATTATGATAAACAAGGTAGAAAGTACCAGAGAAAAATTTGCTAATTTCATATGACTAAAATTTAAAATGAGCAATCTTGTATTTTACTACCATTGCTGTGCTTCTAAAAAAAAATATTCAATTTTGTAACACTATTGGAGAAGGATATTTAAGCAATTTTTCAAACTTCTAAAACTATCGCTGTTTTAGATTTTATTTGATTTTTTTAAGGCTAAATATAACGAAGATAAGTCCAAGCAAGCAGATATGTTGCCAAATTCAGTTTATCAGTTGAGTTGTACACCCACAATGCATCTCAGAAATGTAGAGAAAAATGATTTTTTTTTAAATAACCGTTCAAAAAATGAAGCAATAACCATGAAAAAAAATTATAAGCATACAGAATCAGAATAGAAATATATAACAACAAAGAAATATAGTATGAGTTTTACAGAATTTTTATAAAAAAATAAATAAAAGAACGAAATATGCTGCCTCAAAAATATAAAGACTGTTCGTGTATTTGGTATTTAAATTCAAATTTTGGATCAATTCCTTTGAATCATCTTGAAAATCCTATCAGACATGTTTAGAACTAAAGTTTATAGAATGTGTGGCTGTAATGAGTACCAACTCTGCTCTATTTGTTCTGAATAGTCGAGAAATGAGGTCCATGGACATACATACACCTCTTCTGCAAGTAATTCCCTAAAGTTTTCAATTGGATTTAGGTCTAAACTAATCACCCCGTGACAAAAAGATAGGTACAAAGGGTTTTTTCTTTGACTTTTCATAAATTAACATTATCTAAATTGTGCTTATCATTTATTATTATCATAAAATAACACTATTCCCGAACTAAGTTTTGTTTTAAGACTAATTTAGAAAAGTTTTAAGACTAAAATTTTTCTAATTTAAGACTACACACCACCACCACGACAAAAAGATAGGAACAAAGGGTTTTTTTTTTTTTTTAATTTTTGAATAGGATTATTTTGAATATGAATATTTTGAAAAAGATTCAAATATTTAATATGTTTTTGGTATGATAATATTTTGTAATGATAATAAATGATCAGCACAATTTTTTATGAAAAATTTAAAAAAAAACCCTTTGTTCCTATCTTTTTGTCGCAGAGTGTAGTCTTAAATTAGAAAAATTTTAGTCTTAAAACTTTTCTAAATTACTCTTAAAACAAATATTAGTCCGGGAATAGTGCTATTTTATGATAATAGTAAATGATAAGCACAATTTAGATAATGTTATTTTATGAAAAATCAAAGAAAAAACCCTTTGTACCTATCTTTTTGTCGCGGGGTGTAATGTCTGTCTAGCCATTCTATAATAATAACTTGATTCTGAATAAAACAAGCTTTTGTTGAGTTGGAGGTGTCAATCGATGCATCGTCCTATTGGAATTTCCAATTTTACCCCTCTACGATATTTCCAGTTAGAACGAAATTGCTTTGATGACATTTTAATAACCCCCAGTGCAATGTCGACCATTAAGAAAGCAATTTCAGCAATATCCGTTGTTCTGTTGAAACATAACACATTCGTCACCATGAGAGAACCTCCTCCATTTTGTGGCAAAATAACTCATAAATTTCTTGTCATAGATCATGAAAATAGTATGTCCAACCATTAGGACCAACCAAATGGAATATTTTTTCATCACTGAAGAACTATTCATCCATCCAATTACGAGAACCTTATGAATTCTTTTTGTCAACAAAAGGAGGGGTTTCTCTTATGCTGTAGGGTACGTTATGTTTCAACGGAACAACAGATATTGCTGAAATTGCTTTTCTTAATGATCGACATTGCTCTGGGGATTATTAAAATGTCCTCTAAAGCAATCTCCTTCTAACTGAATACATCTGGGGGGGGAGGGGGGGGCTGGAAAATTATTGAAAACTATGGGAATACTTGCATAAGAGGTGTATGTCCATGGTTTTCAGTTTTCGGCTATTCAGAAATTAAAGCAACCCTTGCTGCTTTACAGAGCTGGTACTCAATTGCAGGGTTTGTGATCATTACAGCACACATTCTCCAAATTCTAGTTCTAAGCATCTCGAACAGTCTTTATATTTTTCAGGCAGCATATTTTCTTTTATTATTTTCTTTACAAAAATTCTGTAAAACCTATACTATATTTCTTTGTTGTAATATATTTTTATTCTGATTCTGTATGCTTATAATTTTTTTTCATGATTATTGCCTCATTTTTTGAACTGTTATTTCAAAAAATCACCTGTCTCTATTTTTATGAGATACACTGTATGCCACTTCACCCTGTATAAAAGAAATCTGCAGTGATAACTGACTTTTGTGTAGATTTGGGATTTACTTTGCCTTAATTTTTAATTCAAACCTCATACTCTTAAGTGAACTAAATTAGTTCTCTTAAATATACTGAATTTATAAAGATTTTCCTAAATCAGCTTTTTATCATACATGAATTGTGAATTCTTATTTTATACTTGATATTGATACGATTGAACTAAGAATTCCTTTATGAGTAAAGTAAAGCATTTTTAACGTCCAGATTTATTTTTATGTTCATCATACCTGTTAAGTTCAATCTGAAATAACAAGTTAATACTATTCTTTACAAATATAAACTGTTTCAGCAGTTTTAAAGGGACTCTTTTCTCTACCTACCATTTACAGCAGCCAAAGCCTATGGAGAAGTTTGTTAATAAAATTACTCATAACCTTCTTTTTTTTTTTTTTTTTTTTTTTTTTTTTATTCCATTTACACATTCAGAAAATTCACTAACATTAAATTTGTTCTCATTTTCCACAAACTGGATTTTTAATTATTTACACTAAAACTATAAAATGAAAAAAAAAAGAGTTAAATAAATTAAATGCATTTTTTATATTTTATATCATCAGAATGAAATATCAAGAAATTTAAAAATAAAGTTTCAGTTTTAAAAATAAAGTTTCAGTAAAAAGAACAAATTTTGTAAAAAGTTGTGAATTATCTAAATGTGAAAGCAGAATTAAAAAAAAATACATTAGCTGATGCGTAATTATGTTAACAAATTTATTCATAGGATAATTTGAGATTTGACTGCCAGCGGTGGGGAAATTATAATAGGTAGGAAGGAGCCATAATCAGATAATTTAAATATTTTTGTCATTCTTTTTCATTGGTTAATATAATATTATCATTCTTATTTATAAACCACATGTGTAATCTGGATTTTGGGATGTGGATTTTTACTGTTCAGTACAATTTATATAGATGTAGGTATTTATTTCTTAGATTTTACATGTATATAATCTGCAAATTAAATTAAGATTTTAAATGTATACATCCATATAAATAACAATTTAATAAAAGTGTACTTTGAAAAATCAAAACAGGATGTTAACGTTGCGTTGAAACAGCAACACATATGTTTATTAATTTAGCCTCTATTTGACTCTGATATCATTAAAAAAAAAAAAAAAAAATTCAAATAAAATTTCTACCAATGTTTTTCTTATTAGACTCTAAAAATGTTTGGAAGAAAATAAAAGTTCATAGTTTAAAATCTATTTATTTTAAACTAATTAAATTAAAAAAGCCTAACTTGAAGTTAAATGGAAAGCCTTTCACCTGGGATCCCAGCCATCTTCAACCACACATTCTTGTCATCGACAGTCAAAACTGGTTTTCCCCTTATTTCCTTCGGACCTGAGCAGGCAGCGCCATCTCTAGTCGATTCCTCCCATTGGTTCATTATTGCTGCAACTGTACTAGTTTTTCAATATTTCAATTGTTTATCTGTTAACAGCAACTGTATAGTTTTCATAATTAGCTAATTTTCTTACATTTTCAAAATATATTTCTATATGACTTTCTTTATTTATTTTAGTGAGGGCTGTAGTGATTCTATTGTACTAAAAAGCTTTCCGTTTAACTTCAAGTAAGGCCATTTTTAATTTAATTAGTGTTATGTAAATAATTGAAGTTTTAAAGTATTTAGTATTTTAAGAATTACTTAACTTTAATTTTTAGATCATATATATATATATTTTCTAAATTTAAATAGGGTCATATTCTCATATATATTATGTATTTCAACTGTATAGAAAGTTTGCTTAAGATAAAGCTAGGAGAGATGGTATAGTTATAGAATGCACACATAAAGGTACTGAGGGAAGAAGAAGAGTACATGCACAACGACTCCAAGTAGTTGCATAACAGCAATAGTGGAGTATCTGTTTGAATGTGCACACTTATTACTTCAAACTTCTAGGATAAAATATTTCTATTTTGTTTTGTTTTCTCATTTAAATAATTGAGCTTTCATAACTCTTTCTCTGAATTTCTATAGAATGGTAATAATATTGTATTACTGCCATTTTTAAAATAAGATTTCTCAAAAGCTTCTAACCTAGAGTAACTGTGTGAATACCATTGGTTCTTATTAAAAATGGCCACGTATAAATAGTGGGCTACTCAATCTCTTTTAGTAAAATGGCCAAGTTCATACATGTGCTAGTTAGGAGAAATGGCACATTGTTTGAGGACCTACTTGAGTAGTGATATCAACCGAGTGTTGATTATTTCCAATAGTTTCCATACTAGGAGAGAGAAATTAATCACCTTATTTGTAATGACTGCTTTGACTGTCTTGAACTGTACCAGGAGACAACTGCAAACAGTGAGTGGATTAAATGTGTTACTTGTTGCAGGTGGTTGCATGAGAGTTGCACCATTTACAACAATAAGTGATCAGTTGTGGATGACGACAATTTCAATCAAACAAGAAAACATTGAAATTGTGCAAATGAAAACGGACTAACTTTAAGTTAATCATTTTATCTAGTAACTTAATCTTATTTTGTAATCTATCTGGGCTTGTTTTTTTTCTGATTCTGTAATTCTTAAAATTCTTAAATTTTTCTGATTCTTTAATCATTAGATTGAAATATTTTCTCCTAAATACAAAACTATTTCTTTATAAAAACATTACAACAATGTCATTTATGTGCAATTCTTATTGTTAACAATTTAATTGCAATTAATAATAATCTTTCCTCGTGTGCACAATCACAACAACCCTGTAAGGATAGATGTGCAAAAAAAACTATCTTGGTTTTATTACAATTGTTGTATTTATTTAAAGCATAACAAGAAAATATGCGTGAAAAACGAATGAAGTAAAAATTATTCATAGGTAATTTAGGAAAAAAATAATTTTTATATCTTTTTTATTATTCTGTGTGCAGTCCCTCCTAGCTTTACCTTATTTTATTTTTGTCATTTGTTAGTAAAATTTTATATTGCCAGTTTTTAATTTCCTTTTCTTTTCTACAATTAGTCATATAAAGTCAAAAGTGATGGTAAAATGAAGGAAATCAACTAGAACTAATTTTTTGTGAAATATATAAATTGAATAACTTAAGAAAAAGATGAGAAATATAGACAGATTGGATAAAATAATTTATTTAAAGTATAATTTACTATTAAAAACTTCATAAACATATAAAAATTAAAATTACAACTAGAAATAAGCTAAATCCACTTATGATATATTTTTGACTTATGTAGTAATGTTAATTATTATTTAATGTACAAAACTGATGTTATAAATACCTAACTTCAGTTTTATGTTAATGTTACTTACAAATTAATAAACTTTCTGTTCTCTTTTTAAATTTAATTTAATGTTTATTTATTTGTTTTATTATTATTGTTTTTATTTCTTTATTTATTTTCTGAGTATATGTACAATGCACTCCCACATTTATTGTCTTTTAATTATCCAATTTTTAAAAGTGTCTTTTTTTTTTTTTTTTTTTTCTTCTTCTTCTTCTTCTTTTTCTGAAAAACTTTCAAATGTATACAAATACTTGCCTGGCTCTTTTTTTTTTTTTTTTTTTTTTTTTTTTTTTTTGTGGGGGGGGGGGGAGGTGGCAGAAGTTTTGGATTTTTATGGCAACTGTAAACAATATTGTATGCAGCATTGTTTATATTCCACACTAATATTTGGTAAATATTTTGGAATCATATTTTTTACCATCAAACTCTAAACAAAAATCAAGGCACAATATCTTATGTGATGGTTCTTCTTTGTATGGTCCGCAGAATAACACACAAGTTTAAAGTACTAATTTCACACAAGCTTACAAATAAGACTTGTGTTTATAAGATAAAAAATATGGATAATATTTATCTTTAAATTGCTATTGAATTTTTAATTTGATGCTTCTCATTTGCATTACACCTTTAAGATTGAGCAGATTATGTTATAGTTTTTTAAGTGACTAAGTAAATGCTTGTGAACGTAGCTTCTAGGTGGGTTGAGCTTTTCACCCAGTGAAACATTAAAATATAAATAATAAAGCAGTGTCTTAGACAACAGTGGTGATTTTTCATATTTAATGTCTTTGAAAATTAATAATATCCAGTATTGAGTAAAGAGTGCATTTGTATACGACATTTATTTATGGTTAAATCTTTTTTTTTTTTTTTTTTTATGTAATCTGAATCTGTTTCAAAAAGCCATTTGCAAAAATCATAGATGTATTCGATATCTTTTAACCACCCAAATTTTGATTCTGATTTTGAAATTTTATTTCAGTTTCCTCCATTGACACCATTTACAACCTTGTAAATGTTGCTATCAGATTTCTCCAAATATTAGTAGTAGTTAATGAATTTTATTTAATATTTATGTTTACTAACCGATGTATGGATGAAATTAAATACTTCAATCATAGATTAAAATTTTTAGCTGATTCTACTTTCAAAATTGATATTTTAGATGCTTTATTTATAATCATCGTTATTTTAGCAACATCTCTTTTATCACTAAAGCTTGTTTCTTGGCCCTAAATACACATTCTTCCTATTATATTTTATCAAATGATATCAAATTTATTTTCAAAACTTATCCTATTTATAGCAGTCTCCAGTTGCCCCCACAAGCGCTTGTCCCTCAAGGTATTCCACTCATGCACGGCCAGGGCAGGTTGGGAAGTCCGCCCTTAAGACAGAGTCCAGGTTTATATGGCGACTCCTTAAATGCATCTTTGCAAGTAAGTATTAAAAATACTCAAAACATTAATTTACAATTGTTAACAAAACTATTTGTAATAGTTCTTTTAAGAAATATTATACAATTTAATAATAATATGAATGCATTTTAATTTCAATGAGGTATTCTTAAAGAATTTCTGTTATTTGCTTGTTTTTATATTATTATTTTTAACTAGCAGGCTTTGCCCTCTTCACTGGTCACTATATTTAAATAATATATATATATATATATATATATATATATATAATAAAGATGATCCATTAAGCATAGTAGAAGCCAAGCAACAGACACAAGATCACTGAAACACCAATGACCAATAAGATAAAAAAAAAAAAAAAAAAAATCAGTGGATTAAATACACTAATGTAAAGAAACCAGATCTATTAGTTAACAGTCTGCAAAACAAACGAATCAATAAAGTAAAACATCAAATCTTAACTTAAAACCATAAACTTATCAAAATTAATGAAAAAACAACCCAAGCAACACAAGATAGGAAGAAGGAGGCAGGCGGCAAGACTTGTGACTTGCCTGTGGGGTTACACTAGTTTTACGCCGGCAACACTCCCCCAGCCTGCCACAACCAGAACAGGAACCATATGGACTTAAAAATGCAACATTTCAAAGCAGATGAACAACAATGAAACCACGAAGCCAATGAAATTCACCAATTGATCACATTGTGTTTAACAGTATAATTAGAACATTAAATATAGTTGACAACTCAAAAAGGAAAAATCTGAAATTTTAGTGGAAAATGAAAGTTTGCATAGTAATACAAAGCAAATGCAACAAGCCTTCTACTTTTTTTTTTTTTTTTTTTTTTTTTTATAATTTAATTTCACAAACCCACCCAACCATCCAACCTTACAACACCACCCCACCTCCGTAATCAAACATCTGCCCACCCAACCGCCACCTTTTTTATTGTCTTTTTATTATTTTATAATTTTTTTGTTGATATACACAAAAGTGTACACAGTTTTTTTTTTTTTTTTTTTTTTTTTTGTACTGACAGAGACATGGTTAAGGATATAAAATAGAAAATACAAAGTTTTTAGGAAAACCCATTTTAGCAGTGGCTTTGATCAGTTTATTAATATTCTTGTTTTTAAACTTTGCAGAGCATAAATTATTAATTCGAAATAAATGGTTAATGATGATGTTTCTAAATACCGAAAGATGCAGACATGAATTAAAATGTGTAAATAAGTTGACATTAAAACAAAAATCTTGCCGTTTGTCATAGATATCTGTGTAAAGTTTATTACCATCGATGATTATTTTGAGATCTAAAAAGTTAATTGATTGATTAGTCAGAGTATTTTGAGTTAGCTTTAAATTAGGTGGATAATTGAAGGAAAAGCCATTTTGTGAGTTCTTGTTGAGATAAAATGCAATAATATCATCGATGTAACGATAAAATCGAACATCATCATTGCAAATTTGCTTTTCATAATAATAAAGATAGAGATCTGCCAAAATACTAGAGCTACAACCTCCTTGTGGGATGCCTAATTGTTGCAAATAGATAGCGTTGTTGTGGAAGATATAATTGTTATGGATAACAAAGTTAAGAAGAGTTTTAAATTTTTCTGCTTTAAAATTGTAAGGAAGATTAATTTGAGCTTTATATTCTTGAAAAAGGCTGTAAATGATATTACTAAGATCTGATAACTCAATATTATTGAAAAGATCTTGAAAGTCAAAAGTCATAATATTGTCAATTGTATCGAGCGATTTTATGTATTGAATTAATTGAAAGCTATTTTTAAGACAGTGTAAATTATCAACTTTGCAAGTACATTTGTAAATTTGTTTTAGAATATCCAGTAGAGCTTTATTAGCATTGTTGTTATAAGTGTTACACCCAACAGTGACAGTGCGAAATTTAATTGGAGATTTGTGAAACTTAGGTATGAGAACTATATAAGGATAATTAAAGTTATTGAAGGGAAGTTGAAGTAGTTTATAGTAATTATGTATTTTTCGGTTATTAATAATAAGGTTATTATTAGTTAAACTGAAGATGTTACTATTATTGATTGAAGAGTTTAAAATAGAGAGATAGTAGGATTTACAAATAATGGCATAATTATTAGGTGATTTGTCAACATAAGTGATCACAAAGTCATCCTGTAGTGATTTGATTGAGTTAAGAAGTACAGATTTTTTAAATAACACCAGATTTGAAGAATTGATAAATAATGCATTTTTGATTTTTTGTAACACTAAAACTTTCCATTGAGTGAAGTAGGCAATAGGTTTATTATGAGTAATAGATATTTTATAAATAAATAAATCTAGGTCATAAGAAAACTGTTGAAGGATTTGTGGAATGCTAGTTTTAACTGGAAGTCTAAATTTGGTGCCAAATTTCATGAATTTTTTTAATTGATAATTATCAATAATATTGAGATTACCCGTGATAATCTGTCCATGGTCTCTGTCAATAAATTTTGAGAAAGAAGGATCATTGCATTTACAGGTTACAGTGTTAGTAAAAGAGGTAGACTTAGATACAGAATTATAATTGAATATCTTTCTGCCAAGAGGAAGAGGATATTTGAAGGTACGAGATAGATTTAAATCTTTAATCGGAAACAAACATTCTTTGTCATTAATGATAGACGTAATGTTAATACTGTTCAATATTTGATTTGTAAAATTCACAATTAATTGAGTATTTGTTTTAAATTTGTTGGGCTTTTTATTAAGTTTTAAATTAAATTGTTTGATTTTGTACATTATAATATCATAAAAAATGTCTGAAAAATGTTTATTATAGGATTGGCTTTGAAAGACATTCAGAAAGTTTACTAAGTATTTCTTTTTAATTGCAAAAATAAATTTTCGAATAATGAACCAGTTATAGTTAGATAAGTAATTAGTCTGTAGATCTGAAATGAGTTTAATAATGGCACTTTTAGAAAAGATTAAATCTGTTTTTTTACTATATATATATATATATATATATTAATTGAATAATTGAAGCATTTAAATAAATATATATTTCGATTGGCGACTATTTTCAGCTAATCAAACCCATGGCCGAGTACTGTGATATACAACTGTTTAATGAAATGTAAATAACATTTAATTATTTGAGTTTCATTATATTGATTAGAAACACAGTTAATTTAAAATTAATTAAATATGCGTTAACTTTAGGGAACAACATTAGTATAGGGTTCCCTTGGTGAAATTTGAAATTTAGCACTGAAGTAGCCCAGACAATTTTCACAAAGGTCCTTTACTTATACAATTACAATAGCTATTTTAATTCATTTTCAAAGAGGCAAAATACAATAAAAGTCGCCAATGGGGTCCTATACTAAAGCTGTGCCAGCAATTACTTTGCGAACGATAAAATCAAGAAAAATAAAAGCAGAAAAGACTATTTGATTATTTGAAATTAGTATTTTAAAATAAATAAATAAAAATTTTAATGTTATTATGATGTGAGTTTTATCAGAAAATTTTGATGATATAGGTTAGTATAGGATTCCCTTGGTTAAATTTGAAATTTGGCACTGAAGTAGCCCAGACAATTTTCACAAAGGTCCTTTACTTATACAATTACAATAGCTATTTTAATTCATTTTCAAAGAGGCAAAATACAATAAAAGTCGCCAATGGGATCCTATACTAAAGCTGTGCCAACAATTACTTTGCGAACGATAAAATCAAGAAAAATAAAAGCAGAAAAGACTATTTGATTATTTGAAATTAGTATTTTAAAATAAATAAATAAAAATTTTAATGTTATTATGATGTGAGTTTTATCAGAAAATTTTGATGATATAGGTTTAATTTATAATTTTTTTTCTTCCCCACGTATAAAGAAATGTTTCTTTTTATGTTAAAAAAAATAAATGGAATAAAAAGTTGTAAGAATTTAATTTTATATAATTAACTCATATTTTTTTTACTTTTTATTTATTTATTTATTTACAATTTACTTATTTATTTTTGCTTTAACTTGTTTTTTCCTTTTTTTTTTTTTAAAGTTGAAATCGTTTTTTTATTAAATATCTTTTGAACTAATTATCTGAACTAAAAAGTACAGCATTAGCTAGATTTTGTCTTGTTTAATAAGTGTTCGTATTTTCATAGTGATCAGTTGAATGGTGTATCTTGTATAGTGAATTAAAATCTGATATAACATAACACCTATTTTATCAAAATAAAATAACAGTTTTTCTTTTGGAATTGTCGTCACTATTCGGAAGTTCTCTTGCTTAATATAATACAGTATTTTGGTCTATTCAGTGTAATTTGTCTCCTCTATATCTCTTTCAATTTTCCTATCTTTGACACCCAAATCTTGTGTTATTCTATAAAGAAATTTGTAAACAAAATTACCCATTACCTAATGTGTTTATTATTATTATTATTTTGTTTTCACTTTTATTAACATTGCTCTTGTTTTCCAAAATTTTACTTTTTTACCTTTTAATATTTCACTTTGAAGCTATAAAGTGTAGAAAATGAGGAATTTAAAATCTACTTGTTGTGTTTTTTATTGCAATTTTTTTTTTTTTTTTGTCATCCATGCATTTTAATTTTATATTCATTATAAATATAAATAGGGTCTACTTAAATGTTATCTTTTAAATTTAAATGAGAATTAAGCATTGGGGTATAAGAAATATACCTTTAAACTATTGTTGCATTTTTACTTTCCAAACATTAGTGTGTAAAGGATGTATTGTAATCATGGGCAGGATCTGTTGTGATTTTGGTGTATCTATACAGTTTTAGATCACCTACTCCTTTTTCCTATTTGAATGGTGATGTGTGTATATATGTGTGTGAGTTTTTTTTTTCTTTTTTCCTCACTCTCTCACTAATTAAACATTATTTGAAACAAGTTCATTTTATATCATATCTGTCAGAGGTAATTGCATGGAGGATTTTTTTTTTTTTTTTTTTCCGGAAATTTTTACCTTATATATATTTCCCTTTTTTTTTTTTTTTTTTTCAGCGACATTTGAGAGAAAAGTAGGTATTGTATTATAAAACATTAGATATTATCTTTTGTAATTTGCTAATTCTTTTAGATTTACCAAAAAAAAAAAAAGCATACATTTTATTGGTTGCAATTATAAAAAAATGCTAATTGCAATTTAGCTTCATTTTCTTTTTATGTAATTTCAGGATTTTTAAAGTAGAATCACAATCAGCCCTGATTTGCTTAAATTTAAAAAACAACATTTATTTATTTATTTTTTTTATTTTTTTTAAATCAGAGAAAAACAATTGGTTTCCTTAAAAAAAAAAAAAAAAGTTTCAATTTTGAATTTTTAGAATTCGGCTGTCCTGGATATTCATATACTTTTTAATATTGTAGGTTACAAAGAGCATTAATATGCAGTATTAGCTGATTCTATTCAATATAAATATATTGTTTTGTATTTAATTCTAGGCTGCTCTGGCTGAAAGCAACTTATCCTTCCTGAGTAACTCTGTGGTGGGCAGTGGTGCAGTGCCAAACACTCCAACGTCCACTCCAACCCCTGCTGCAACTCCTGATTGTGTTCCCACCCAGTCTTGTGGTAATTCTGCTCTTAGTGAGGCTGAAAGATATGTGGTGGAAATGATTACGCATGGCACAAATAATTCAATTTCGTGAGTATGCTCTAATTCTATACACAAGTACACATATGAAAGGATATAAAATAATTAATTTTATTTAAATAAAAACCCTATTCAAAAATTAGGAATTGCTATTCAAATTTGTAGATCACTGAGTGTTCGTAATTTCCCCTGTAAACTTAATTTCATGGAAGACATTTATTATGCAAGAATCAAAAAATGGGGAAAACTTTTGGAGCACAATATTACTTTAAATATGGTTAACTCTTGCAGGGTTGCCACAGGCAACTATTTGCGACTATTTTCAGTCTGAGGAAACTATGGTAACTTTTTTTACACAAAAAGCTTGAAAAAGCAACTATTTTCACAAAAAGGCAACTATTGGGAGACTATTTTTCACCTTTTGCAACATTCTTCCAGAAATATCAGGAAAATCTTTCAGAAAGAAATATTTTCTATGCATTTTATAAACAATCCCATCCCATATCTTAACCTTTTCACCCTTTATTTATTTATTTATTTTACTGCCTTAAAATATGGTATATCCCTGATGCTGACCTTGAAACAGGTAGAACATCCAATGAGAAAGTAAAAATAGCACCAGAAATGACATATGTACCTATTAAGCTGTCCAATTTGCTTATTGCAAATGACTACTAGTACACACCTGTGACCTGTTATGTCCTTCCTCACCCTGATTTCATATAAGAAAAAATAACAAAATTATAAAAGAAAGCTCTTTTAGTAAATCAGCAAATAAAAAAAAAATAAGCTCTTAAGAGCAAACTATACTTAATATTTTCAACAACCAAATCCCATGTTATCCTATGGGAAAATTTGTTTCCACAATGACTCATTGCCTATATATATATATGGCTGAATATCACATAAGTGTGCATTTTGGATTTTTTTAAACTTTTTTTTTCAAACTTTGTATTTTAATTTGAATTTTTTAAAATAAGTCCGTAAGTACATCTTAAATAAATTCTGAGTTTGACAGAGATCGATCATAATTTTTTAAAATTTTATTGAAATTTTTCAATAAAAATTTATAATTTTAATTATCTTATAAAATCAAAATTACCATTTAAAAATTTTTTTTGTGGTTCAGATTCATTAAAAAATACAAGACTTAGGCTTTTCTAAAAAGTTCTTCCCATTTTAAAAAATAAAATAAAATAAAAAAACCCAAAATTTTTAAAATTAAAAAAAAAATAAATAAATAAATAAATAAATTTAAATTTAATTTTTTATAAACATAAATTATATCAATGGGAAATATCATAGACTGCATACCTCTTGACTATAAACTGGAAATAATTAGCTTACTTGCATTAAATTTTTAATTATAGCATTTAAAGATGTCAAAAAATGATGTCACTGAAATGACTGGTTTGTCACTGAAATGACTGGTTTGTCACTGAAATGACAATGTTTGTCACTGAAACGCCTGTTTGTCACTGAAATGAAAATATTTGTCAAAATGACTATTTTTCACTGAAATGACATTGTTTGTCAATGAAATAGGACCATATAATATTAAAAATGGAACATATTAGAATAGAGAAAAGATTGTGAAGGGAAAAGAAAGAGCAATAATGAGAATATCAAGCAATTTTATTGTATTAAAATCCTTGTAGTTACAAGTTTAATGATTAACTGAATTAAATTCAGAAAAAGCATTTTGAACATTATTAAAATCTTCATCCTGAAGTTTAAAATATCTATTTGAAGCAGGTTCAGGAGAATTCCTAATTTTGCACAGAATATGTGGCACTTGAATTTCATGGACATCCTCTTTCTCAAGCCATGCAAACTTATTTTTTCTGCATCTTGCCATAAATGACACAAGTTAAACATTTGAGTAACATTCTCAATGACAACTTAAAGGGGGCAAAAAAAAAAAAAAAAAAATTAAAAGTTTGCTTTTTTAATTGTATCTTAATATTAATGTCGTATGTAATTTTTTTATATTTACCTGGATACCGGAAAGTACTTTAAATATTTAAATATAAAGCTTATCCTACACCAACAAATCTTTTAACTCAAAATAAAAAATTCTTTAAATCCAGGGTTTACAAAATAGTAAATCTGCAACAAATGTCATTTTCGTGACGTCACAAAAATGACCGTCACGAAAATGACAAATCGTCAATAATTCGTTCTGTACTGAAAAACATGCTTTCGCTAAGCCGATATCGTCACATTTTCTTCTTCTGGTCGTCATTCTATATTAAAATAAAACTTTGTTCTAAATTTTATAATAATATTTTTTTATTTTTTATGCATCTCGAAAATGACAAGCAATAAAAATATGCACAGCATGTAAACAATAAAAATAATGTTAACTCTTACCTGTTTTTAATTTTCTTGAGATTTATTTTCCCCACATATCGTCAATGTTGATTTCTGATCTTAAACTTTAAAAAAAGTGAATGGTGGCATCAACCCTTGATGATATATGAAGTTATTTTCACGTGTCACGAAAATGACGTCAAGACTTGCATACAAGCATTTTAATTACTCATGCATGAAAATTAACGTAATTAAAAAGAAAAAAAAATTTCCTTTGAAAACAAATAGTTTTTTTTTACAAGAATTAACAATTATTATAATTATCATTTTATTTTTCTTAGTAAAAAACATACTTTGTATGTAAACATTTGGTCTTGGAGACAGTCACGAAAATGACGATTTTAAGGTTTAAAATTTTCTACAAAATACTGAAATTGCTATAAACTCACATTTTATGATTGGATGCTTTTTTAAAAAGGTACTTCTAAAGAATAATAATAAAATTTTATAATTTATTTGCTTAAAATTAATAATAAAGACCTGAAATACTAAAATGCACATTTATGTGATATTCAGCCATATATATATATATATATATTTTTTTTTTTCCTTAATTCAGTATTCACGTTCAGAAGTTTTTTTTTTTTTTTAATTATTGTTATTGTTAGTATATTTATAATGAATAGTAAGAAAATGCGTATGGTTTTTATCCTTTAATGATCGGCAGCATGTGATATTTAAACTAGTATTTTGGTCACTAGGCTACTATTTAGGCAACTATTTTAATGCTTCTAGGCTACTAAAGCAACTATTTTTGTTATATTTCTTTTGTGGCAACCCTGGTCTTGCATATTAATTAATATTTGGAATTCTGGAATCCAGCTAAATTGTCAATCCTAAGGCTAATCAATCAATTAGAGTTGATTTTAGAAGAGAATTTCAGGAACATGGTTTCTAGAACAGAAAGAAAAAGCACAAACAAAGAGTGCTTTTTCGTTATGTAAGTGTTGCTAAATAAACTCATAGATCCTTTAAGTTCTGCTAGTAATCGGCTGTTGTGGCAATTTACGGGAATTAAGAGTGCATAGCCACTTATGATCCTTTCTACAGCCAAGACTGTACACTCAGTTTATCATATCGTAACTGTATATTTGAACTGTCAGTCCTGTTAAAGCACTATATTTTACTAAATAGTTAGTTTCTTTTCATACATACTTCATTATTTTTTATCATTTATCCATAAAATTCTTCTTCTTTTTTTTTTTTTAATAATAAATTGAATTTTAAATAGTGAATAAGAAATATATTTTAATTCTGTGAATCTGTTTATTTTAAGGTATTGCCAATAGTGGACACTTTAAAAACATTTTACGGCTATTTTTTATGCATTGTTAAAGACTATAACTATAACCAGTGTATGATACCTTAGTTACTCTTTCTGTACTTCAATTTGACTTTTTTTTTGAAGCATTTTTATTTCCAAAAAATCATTTTTCTGGGAAATTTTAAGTGTGCCAGTAGAGAACATACAAAATCCACACTTTTCTGTTCCAATAGTGAACACCATTGAATTTTTATTTAAAAAAAGAAAGAAATTGCAAACTGATTGAAAATATATATTTAATCAACAGAAAGGATTTTTTGTTGCCTTAAAGTATTTACAGTTGGAAAAAATGTATAAATTTGGATCATAAATTTAAATTAAATTACTTAAAAAAAAAAAAATAAACAGTAACTTCAATGATACATAACATTGTAATTGCAGTGTTCTAATCAAACTGTTTTATTTAAAATAAATCTTTATTTATAAATACCTTTTTAATCACCATTTATGTGATAATCTCATCAATGCCTTAATAAGTATTCCACTTTCAGATATTTGCAAGAATGACTTTGTGATATCATTTTTAAAAAAATGCAAATATTCTCTCTCTCTCACACACACACACAAAAAAAAAAAGGTGTGAATGCATCCAGTGGCGTATCCAGGATTTTTCCAAGGGGGGGTTCGTCCTTCCGAATTTTTAATTAAGTTTAATATAAGTTTAATTAGGTTTAATTAAGTTTATATAAGTTTAATTAGGTTTAATTAAATTTAATTAAGTTTATTTTTTAATTAAGTTTAACAATCTTTTAAAATATCATAATTACTTGCCGAAAATAAGAGTAAGAAAATGAAAAATAGTAAAACAAACCAGTGGCGGATCCAAAACTTGACTTTTGGGGGGGGGCTAAGATTTTTCAAAGTGTTATTTTAGACCAATAAAAAATTTACAATTGCAATATTCAATTGTGAATGTCAGAGTTTTGGGGGGGGCTTCAGCCCCCTAGCCCCCCCCTTAAATCCGCCACTGAAACAAACTCACCAATTAGAAGATCAAACTAAAAAATCTTTAATTAGCGACGAATAACGTAGAGCCTGTACAAACTGCTCTACACAAAACATAAAATTCAATACATAGTTACGCAAAATATTTCATTGAATTTTCTTATTTACAGAGCGAAGTCTAATCGACGAGAAGTTTTCGCTAGTTCATTTAAAATGTCTTCTACTGTTGGGTATTGTTTGGATCACTCCTTTAATGGTCACCCCTTCCCCATATGGTCGACCCCTCTTGTCCTTGAGTATGAACTCGTAAAGGTGAAATCCTTTCAGAGAATTGTTTTCGGGGGAAACATGTTTCGCGCTGCGCAAATAAAGTGGTTTAGTTATTTTCAGGAGTGTTTATCGCAGAGTAATGAAAAAAAAAGTTAGTCATAATTTTAAACCACTTCGTAGAAAAAAATATACTACGCTTGCCATACATTTTTTCCGCATGAAATGTGAAAAAAAAATGTAAGGAACAGCCTAATTTTTCTTATCATGCATTTTGTCAAAGGGGGGAGGGTTTAAACCCCCAACCCCCCCCCCTTGCATACGCCACTGAATGCATCAATATATTTCGATTTTTGATCTGATTTTCACTAAAATGAATTCACATTACATTCACCATCCAAATTTAGGAGTGTGCAGCCCACTAATGTCTGCTACTGGTTCTCCCCCTCTAAATCAAATGACCCAGTAGTGCAGTAACTATCCCCTACTGGCAATGATGTCATATTGTGGTACTATTAGTGAATATTCTGCATACTTATTTTAGTTATATGGATGATGAGAGTACAAGGAATCAGCTCAAAATAAGCAGTGCAAAAAATTAAATAAATAAAATAAAATATTTTGCTTACCTTACTTAAAACAATAAGAAATAATGATAAAATGCCAAAAAGTTTGGTTTCATTTAAATTCATCTCAATCTAGGATTGATGGTATGAGATCTTCTAGTTCAAGACAAAATAGAGGATTATAATACTAACCTTAAGTACAAAGTGAACCCATGCACATTTTATAAAGTTTTTTTTTTTTTTTTTTTTTTTGTAAGTATCCATTATTTGTACAATGTTCACCACTTACTTTTTAACTGCTACCAATTCTGTGTTACTTTTTTTTAACTATGTGTATTTCATGATCACTTTCTAAATTTCTGTTTCTTTTCTTAGAAATGGTCCTAACATTCACATAAAACAAGAACCTATATCAGATGATCCTGCACATATGTGTACTTCTGAAAATCAGCATTCTATGGATGATGATGATCACCATTCGGGTGATAATCCTGATCATCATGGATTAGAGGACGATCCAGAAGAAGACATGGAAGAAGCTGAAGATTTATCGCTTTCATCTTCGATAACCTCTGAGCCCCAGGCTACAACGTGTCCTTAGTAGTGAATATCATTTGGAAACTTCCAAAAAAAAGAATGTATAGATTTTATTCCTTGTGCATTTTGAGGACTTTAAAAGAAGACAAATTGGGCTTGAGTGTGTATCTAAACCTTTTCATTTACTCATCGTTTATTTGAATTTTATTGAAATTAATTTTTTTTTGCAAACTAAATGTGCACATTTATTAAGTTTGAAAAAGGTAGAAATGCTTTTTATTTTTCATAGCAAGGTCGGAATGTATTTAAGTACTCATTACAATGTTGTTGTTGTTATTTCAGAGCTTGAAAAAATATCTTCAAACATATTATTGCTTGAAAAAATATCTTCAAACATATTATTGCTTTAAAAAACTATTAAAATGTGTCAGATCAGTAATGATTATTTTAAAATAATACTTATTAACAATTTTAGTGTTTTTTTTTTTTTTTTTTTTTTTTTTACTTCTAATATATTACTTATCATCTTATATTATAATAAAAATAGTTATCTGAAGTTGAAATTGTATTATCCAATACGTTTTTAAATTATCTACGCAAGAATTTGGAAAATATTGCCAAGGAATATTATGCTTCTTTGTGTATTTTTTTTTTAAATCTAAAATATCATGAAAATGAAAATGCATCTAGCAGGGTATCTCATAAATACTTTTAAAGCAGTCAAATAGATAAAAATTAATTAAAATACCATGTGCTTTTAATGAAATGAAGATTTTTAGTTCACATTGTAGTTACTTTACTAAATTAAAAAAATAATAATAAATAAATAAAGGAGAGAGGAGAAAAAGGAAAGGTTTTTTTAGATCACTTTCAAAGCCCTTTTATGTAGATTTTGTTTTGATAGCTGCCAGCAGCTGTGTCAATCTTCCGGCCAAATCAGTTTGTGACTGTGTAGTGAAAGATATGTCACAGAATTAAAAAATACTAAATGAATACCTCACTTATTGCAATACATACCTCATTGATTGCAATGGCATTGCTGATCCTTCCTTTCGGTGTTCCTGGGTGTCACTTTGTGAATCATTTTATCTCAAACCAAAAGTGAACACTTTATTAGAGAGACATTTTTCTTTTTGTGTATTTTAGTGAAGAAGGAAAAATAAAGAAGACGCAGTTAAAAGGGTTTCTGCTAGAATTAAAAAGAGTGACTTTGAACAGTTTTTATAGATAGATTCTGAGCTTCGTCTCTGCTGTTATTTGTGCATTGATTTCATAGATGTGAAGATGCTTATTAAAAAAAAACCTCTCATCCTGTTTTTTCTTTTTTTTTTTTTATTATTATGATTATTTGTAAAAGTGTTTAGAAGACGATTTTACTAAAGTAATACCAGAGCGAAAATCATTCCGTGTACAACTTAAAAGTCTGGTATATCATCATTTTGTGATTGTCCTTTGTTTTTTTTTTGTTTTTTTTTTTTTGTGTGTGTATTTTCTTCATGTTTGAAAAGATATATTTTGCTGATTGTTTCTTAATAAATTATGCCTCACTGTTGCCAAGTAATAGTTTATTATCAACTCAGCTGAAAGTTTTTTCGAAAGATGTTTCTTTAGAGCTGATTTTTGATTTCATGTCATCTGTTGTATATAAAAAATAAAAATATTTTTTCAAATGTGAATTTTACCATCATGATATTTTCAATCGTTTTTGGATACGTTACAAATAAAATTTGAAAGATGTACCTAGAAATCAGTGCCATAAAAGTTGAAATTTTTTATACAATTCCTAGAAATTCTACAATGTTTTCTGAAGCACATATATATATTTTTTTTTTTTCCTTTCCTTTATATATATATATATATATATTATGAACAAATGTTATTTTTGGCTCTTTTTTTTTTTTTTTTTTTTTTTTTTTTTTTTATGTGTGATACGAAAGTCGTCTTTTTTTTTTTTTTTTTTTTTTCTTTTTTCCAAAAATCAGCTCTTGTCATCTCATTTGTGTTTAGCTCTGTTATGTAAATTCACTTTTGTTGTTCATGTATTTTCAAAGCATTTCATTGTTTTGTATTAGCTGTGCCATTTATTTTGGTTAATTAATGATAAGTTGTTGACATATTTTGCATGTGCTGTTTTAGTACAATTCTAGTTACTAGAGCTAAAACTACAGATGTAAAAATTTTTATATTTTTAGTTCCAAAAAGTTTACTAAAACTGTATTTCTTTAGAGTCATTCCAGCCATGTTTTGTTTTATTTTTTATTTTTATCATCAAAATCTTCAAATATTAAGAATAAATAAAGTTTTGTTGTGGTAAATTAATGCCAAGATGTAAAGGCATTTAAAAATTATTTTGTGAATACTTCTATTGATTATTCTCGGTTTTATAGTAAAATGTATATAAGTACAAAAAATAAATTAAAAAATTATAATGGTGTTGATTCAATTATAATATGATTCACCATTTATTTCCTTCCAGAGTTTGATCACAAATAGTTGAAAATTAAAAAAAAAATATTTACCAAGAAATCTTCTATAATATTTTTTATTAATGGTAATTTAAATATCGCATTTCAGTTATATTCATTTATGAGTCTTTGACAAATATAGTTAAAATTTTATACATGTAAAGAAAAAAAAAACAAATATTAGTATTAGGCAGCTGTGATTATATAATTTGCTTTTGTAAAATATGTTTTGTGTAAATTCTGTACATATCATGAAACAGCTTTGTCATGATTATATAAAGCATTAAAATGTCATCACTTTCTGTCTAACTCATGAATGCAAAAAAAAAAAAACATTTTGTGTTTTTGTTGTTTTATTTTTTTCATTTCTCTTAAATCTAAAAGGTTATTTAAACAATATAAATTACAAATAAATACTTTTTTTTGTTATACTTAAAGTTCAAACCATTTAAATTTGATCATGTTATTGTGCATGCAGTATTTTATGAAGAAAAAGGTTTTGCCTATTTTAGACTTTGTATACCCTTTGTTAAAATTCTCCCTGTTGTCACTTGCCTTAAGTATTACTGAACTGAGGAAGAGGCAACGTAAAGAAAATAATAATAATGTAATTCTAAAGTGTTTAAAGTTTTATGTCATTATTTGCTTTTTTACGATTTTTTTTTTTTTTTTTTTTGTAAATCTTATGCAGTTTTTTTTTTATTTTTTGGAAAATTAATTTTATTGTGGAATTTATTATTTAATTTTATCTATCAAATGCCCTTGAACACAATGATTTATGTTTCCAAAGAGCTTTACTGGTTCTCAACTAAATAAATAAATTTCAATTTTCTCATCAATATAGACTTTTTTTTTACTGTTTTAAATTTTATCACCAGAAAAGTAAATATATTAATCAGTAAATTAAAAAAAAAAAAAAAAAAAAATCTGTGAAATGTTTATATTTTCTCTTCAATTACACGCTTTTTATTCTATTTCATTTTAAAACAGCCATTGCAGCCTATTTTAAACAAATGCAACAAATCTTAAATAATCCAATTAAATTAATCTTAGAATATAATTTTTTGGTTCACAAAACTACCTCAAATCTTCACATCCTCTCAGTTCCTGTTTTATTAAAATTTATAGAATTCACAAATTTTTTAAAGAAAGAACTGAAATTTTTGTCAAAAAATCAATTGCACGAACAGTTTTGCTTGAAACAGTGTGTAATGTCAGATATTTTGGAACCCATGATTTCTTTTTTTAGAATTTTAGATAAAAAAAAATTTTTTTGTACAGTCTTAAAATTGCTAAAATTTACAATTTTTGAATATTTCATTATTGCACCTATACTGCCTCTTTATTGTCCTGTTTAAGCTTTTTAAATGTACATAGACAATTTTTGAAGGTATTAATTGGAATTACTTTGTGTTGTTCTAATAAAGCAGTCATTTTACCGTTAAAACTTAGTTTTTGATAAATATTATTTCTATTCTTAGAGTTTGTAGTCAATTGTCGCATAATTGACAGGAAATTGTCAAGTCCCATCAGTGATTCCTATTTTGTCACATTTGTGATTTTGCAATTTTTCAACCATGCTTTTCTCACATATCATTTCCTGTAATCATTGTTTATTCTTCTGAATAAACATTGATTACCCAATGCCTTCTGTTCTCTAAAGTTTCTATAATTAAGAAATATTGCTATTTATTTGTAAGCTTTTCACTTACATATTTGCATTTTAATGGGATATATGTCTGAGCTGTCAGATTTATAAATTTAAAACCACATTTGGGCAATTTTTTTTTTTCAGTGATTTATTAAAGCTTTCTAAATATATATTTTTTTATTTTACTACTGATAAACAAAAATCTAGAATATAATGTCTTCTTCATTAGAGTGTAACTCAAGTACACTCTAAATTTTATTTGAAATCCCATGTACAAAAAAAAGTATTGATTCAGAATAAAATTTAATAGAATTTATCCTTTTCAAAGAAATACCTTTGGCTGTAATATCTTTTTCATAAAAATATAAAGATATGCCAATATAGTACTACTAAAATTAATTATTATTATTTTATTCATCTATTTATTATTATCATTATTATTTGTTATTATTTCTTTTTGCTAAAAAAATATGTTTTTTTCTCTTTTACTTAATTATTATTCTTCATTTATTTTTCATTGTAAATTATAGCAGTAACTGCATATACATCTTTCCTATATGCATACTGTTATATAATCCACTTCTTTTAATTATAATGTCCATGCAAACGGAGACTTAGTATTTGACAATTTTGTCTTCCTGTTTTCGCTTTACAGCCAGGAGCGCATGCTTGTCTCTGTAAATTTTAGTTATTTATCTATTCACTGTGTTATTAAACTTTGCTTATCCATCAAATTGTTTTAAAATTAAACTTGTTAAATTAAGATTAAAAGTTAAAAGGTTAAAAAATGTTAACTACATGACCATCTTTAGTTCATAAATAAACACAAGATCTCCGTTTACTTCAGGCTTCTGCAAAATAGAGAGTGGCGCTTCATATCAATTTCTATTTTCTTTTAGTCTTTGGCACTTACATTTAGTTAAGCCAATAGCCCACTCTATACTACACACACACACACAAGTAATAATAATAATAACAATAACAATTACATATCATCAATTGTTACTCTTACTGTAAATTTTGTTTCATGTTGCACTGGTATCAGCTGTAAATTGTTATAAGAAATTTTAATTTAAAAAAAGCTTTCCTTAATTGAATTTATTAAATTAATTTTAAAAAAAAGAAAGAAAAAAATTCTTGAAATGTACTAAAATTATTTTTGAACAAATGAAAAAAGAAAAAAAAATTTGTATTATTTTTTTATATTACATTATCTCTAATCAAAGATTAAAAGAAAAAATTCACCCTTATTTTTAAAATTACTATTCATTATTATTATTGTTATTATATTAAGCGTGATAGTATTGTTACAGACAGAAAATCCATTTCTACTCATTATAATGGAGATTTTGCATAAAGTTGTTCATTGTGCATAAGAAATTGCAATTTTATCTTTTATGCCTTTATAGTATATTGATAATATTTATCAGGATTCTGTTTTTCTCATTTTAAATATCTGTTTAAAATCATTATAAATTCGGTATAAATGACTGCTTTGTATACAGATGTTTAATATATGTTCGTTTATTTTCTTCCCCACTTGCATTTTGTCATCTTTGCTGTTAATGATGCATTTTTTAAACATATCAAAAATTAATTTTTGTTTCCCTAAGGGCACAGTTATCCATAGATATCCTGAGGATGTCCCTTGGATGTACTTCCATCCATAGTACATCCGGAGGATGTCCCCTGGACATACTTTCATCCATAGGATATCTTGAGGATGTCTTTTGGACGTTCTTTCATCCATAGAACATCCTGAGGATGTCCCTTGGACATACTTTCATTCATAGAATATCCTGAGGATGTCTTGTGGATGAGATGTGCTACTAGGGAATAATGTAACACATTTTTCATTTAACACCACCGATTCATGTACATTAAAAAACAAAAAAACAAATAGCAAATATTTTTAGAAGAAAAGAAAATTGTCAAATTAGTATGAATTAAAAAAAAAAAAAAAAGTCAGATCAAACCATTTTTGTAAATATCTCAATTATGCTTTACTTATACTTTTACTCATACATAAGTCTAAAGATGTTGGATGATTTGAAGACTTGTTCATAAACATAAATCGAGAACTGTTCTTGATCTAAAAAAAAAAATACAAAAAGAAATACCATGCGGTACTTTGTAGAAAGCAAACAAAAAATGTAGATGTCTATTGTTACTGTATTGTGCATTATAACGAATGTTCTGTATTATAAATAAGTCTGTGTTGTAGAAAAATCATGTTATACAATTGTATTTTTGTAGCTTGCACAGATATTAGTCGTAGCGGTCATTGAAATGCGATGACCCCTCTTGTTAATGGTGTAATTACAGTATAAAAAATTACCTGCAACACAAAAAGAAAAAAAAAAAATGTTTTAATAAAGTTCATTAAAAACGTGCATTGATAAATACTTGGGATTATGTCAGCATGTGTAAGCTGTAATGTATATACATTTTAAAAACCAAATCAAAAATATATACTGAAAAATATATCAAATATTAATGTAATTTCATGGATTTTTCAGTAGTTTAATAATTTAGCCATATGAAATGTGTCATTTTTTTACAATATTTTTTTTTCTTTTATTTGGGGGAAGGGATTGAGAGTCTGAATTGCAAAAATACTATCATAATATGCTTCGAATTATCTGGACATTTTTAAAAAATCATCTTTTGAAAAATAAATAAATAAAAATTGCTTCATGATTTTTAGCTTATATAAATCCAAAGTTATGAAATTTCTTAGAATTTATAACCAATGTTAGAACTATGCATAAAGAAAATGTAAAGTATTATATAGAATACATATTTGTTTCCATTTATTTCTTTATTTTTCATTTCTTTATGTATTTATTTATTAGCTTAATTAAGAATTGTAAAATAAAATTGTGATTTCTATTTTGACTTTTTAAAAACACATAAGTGTTATAAAGAAAAAATGTTTAGCTAAAGTTTTCTCAATTTCCTCAAAAATTATCTTTAAAAAGCATAAAACTCTTCCACAAATGAAGACAAATTATTATTTATGTAAAATAAAAAATATAAACGAACTTAAAATAATATTGTGTGTGGTTTGTTTGTTTAAAAGAAAGCTTGAATATATTTGAATATACCCGGTGATATAAAATTTAACTTTTTTAACTTCATTTTTAAAAAACATATATTTATTTATTTATCAGTTATTTTATTTTAATATTGTTTTAAACTTTTATATCAAATAAGTAAAATATTGATACTAGAAATATTTCATTTAGTAATTTGTAGTGATACATTTGTTGCTTCAAAATTTTAATTTTATTTTTTAATCAAATTTTTAATCATATAAGCTATTTTAATAACTGTAAAAATAATAGTTTGTTTAAAAATTTTTTTTTTTTTTTTTATTTTATTTTTTTTTTTTAAATACAATATTAGATAAATTGGCATATCATTAAAAAAATATTGTATAGTGAGTAATATTTCATCACGCTTTATATATTTAAAAGTAAAAAAAAAAAAAAAAAAAAAAAAGCTATCGAATTTAATACATATGAAAATTACATGGATTATTTATTAGTATGAGTGCCTCATTGTATATATGTAAGAAAGGAGGGTGTATTTGTATGTATGATTTTAGAAGTTTGTTATAAAACGTGTGTGCTTCAGCATATTGTTGATCAGAATTCAATGAAAAGGTGAGAGCATAAGTCAATGACGTAATTTGATCATTATTTCACCCATATAATGCTGACCTGTTCCCTTGTATTAAAACAAAAAAAAATTGAATTCATAAAATCAAATCTAGAGTATTAAAAATGTTTTGGGTCGAATGAACCATTTAAATTTTTATATGTGAGATCATATATTTTTTTTTAATAGCATTGTGAACATTTAGTTACTTTTCTCCCCCTTTATATCTAGTCTGTATCAAGTTCCTGAAAATAATTTGATTTGTTTGAATATAATCTTGATTAACCTTTTATTGTAAAATTTTAATTGCATCCATAAGTATTTTGCACCAGTATCAAGTACTGAAATGTCATATTAAGTGAAAAATTTTGATTTATTTCTATTGCTTTCCCGAAATTTATGAATTTTGTGTATTGCATTTTGTGTGTTGTTTGCTTCTTCGTCTATATATAAATAAGCTATTTTGCCCACAAATATGTTTAAAAAAACAAACAAATTTAATAAAAATTGTTTTAAATCATGCCATTTAATCCTGCATTATATTTAAATTACTTGTAATTTAATTTTTATTACAATTATTATTATTTTTAATTTGATAAATGAAGTAAATTAATTTTCTTAAAACATGTGTTTTATGTTCAATTTGACAGAAAATTGAGTTTGCTGAATGCATATATTGTTTCTGGAAGGGGAACTGTACCACCAATTTTTCAAAAAAAAGTGAAGCTATTGTTTTAAAAACAAACAAAAAAATGAGTTAAGACAAGCTAAGCTACTGTTTTGAGCTTAGCTAATGTTATCTCAAAGAGCAATAACATTGTAGTCAAATTTTAGATGTGGAATAGGATAGGTTATACAAGGAAGAAACTTATATAATTTCTGATAAAACAGTTGCTACACAAACATACATAGACCTGTGTAATGTCGCTTTTGAAGGACCAAATTAAAGCAGCAGGAGAAAAAATAAAATAAACTTGTCTCTTTTTATTTGAGTTGGTGTCTTTATTGTTTTACTCTTGTTTTTCTCACATTTTCATTCATTAGTCACCTATTTAAAAAATAAAAAAAATCTGATCTGGACACCCCATGACTTTCTTATACACCAGTTGAAATATACGTAAGTTACGAAAGCGCTGACATTTCCGTGTGTAGAAAATGGTTCTTAAATATTCCCAAAAACAAGGCAATAAAATTATTACTCAAACCACAAAAGTCCCGATAATAAGATTATACACTGCAGAGCTCAAATATTGCTTTTTCAGGAATAGTATTCTGCAGTTTATTACAGAATCTCTCTTTGGCAAATGCATGTCTTAAAGTTCAATTGAATTCAATTGAGTGTAGATGGCCTACTTTTTTTACCCTTTAGAAAAAAATTAGTATCAAGAAAGGATACATTTTACCAAAAAAATTAGCTCTGCACTGTAAAAAATCAGTTCTTAAAAATAAGTATATATTGTCTCAAAATAGCCCCAAAACAATATATACTTACATTTGAAAACCCATGTACTCATTTTTGAGTATATTAACATGCTCAAAAATGGGGTTGACCAATAAGAATCCCAATATCCCCATGTTTGACATGGCCATGTACTCAAAAATGAATACATGGGTTTTCAAATTTAAGTATATATTGTTTTGGGGCTATTTTGAGACAATATATACTTATTTTTAAGAACCTATTTTTTACAGTGTGTTATAATTGAGAAAGGGCTTTCTGATTCTGGCATTCCTGAACTACTATTTTCTACCAAATTAGGATCACTAATTTCACTTAAGTCCCCAAATTTGTTGCCATTATAGATTTTGGGCTTGGTGACAAACTTGATGATCTAACATCTAATTTGAAGACTTGGTGACCAAATTTGGCAAAAAAAATGGTAATTTAGGTTTGTCAAAGTTTGAAAACTTTAACTTCAGTAGAAATTTAGTTCTGGAATTTTTTGGATTAATCCATTGGTTTCCAGCACAAAACTAACTTCCTTTAAAGTTCTATAAATCACTAATAAGCCTATAAAAAAAGGGGAAAAGTCATTGATGATTGTCAGCTAGAATCTACCTATTTCTTTGCATACTACTTTATATACAATATTTCTGTTAAAGTGGAAACAGATGTTAGGTTTTTTTATTTCCATCAAGATGTGTATTGGTGACGAATTAGGCAATTTGGCAGTGAAAATTGGTAGTTTACAGTTGCCTAAATTTGGAAGTTCTAACTTTATTATTAGCCCAGTTCTGTAATTTTCCAGAATGATCTATTGGTTTCTATTGCAGAACTACCATAATTTCTGGTAGATAACCCGCAGATAAGATGTGTCATTTCTCCACCAGAAATTTTATTTAATAGAGAAATCTATACTTTTTTGAAGGAAGAGCTCGTACAAATATAAATTTATTTATCAATTGAAATTTCTGGTGCAAAACTGGATTATATAACCTGCGGGGTATATACCAGAAATTACAGTATTTCGAAAATTCTATATATCACTAACAAGATTCTTGATCAGTTCAGTTTCTATTCAGATTTGAAGTTAAGCAGTTGTCTCTAGGAGACTGTGCATGTGCTTTAAGCAGTTGATCATTGTTCCTGAATTAGTGAAATTTCTGTTCTATGGTGTATTTAATGTTGTTTACTTGACTTTAATGGTATAAATGAGTATTTTAGTGAATTGTTTTGAGAATGCTCATTGGTTATTGTCTTTTGTGGTATGAATAGGAGCTTTATTCGACTCTTTTTGAATATTCATTAAATAAAGGGTATTCATTGATTAAAACCTGCCAATCTCTTTATGAATTACTTTCTACATGCAAGAAAGTTGACAACTTTCCTTATAAAATCACACTCTGTCTTTAACTTCTGTTGAAATCTCTATGATGGTTGGTCATATATAATGGCCAAAAATGTTTGTAATTTTGGTCATCATAGATATAAATTTCACGAATATCTCCAAAACAGAAAATCACAGAAAGATCAAAAAGAGGTTTGCACATCTAGATATTATAACAAACTTATATATGAATTTGCAACTTTCTATGTGCAACCCTTTTTGAGTTATGCAAGATTTCAGCACAAACAAATGTGTTTTATATAAAGATGTCACAAAAAATCGTGTAAAATCATAGATATATCTCTAAAGTGGGTGCTTGTGTCAAGACTAAATTTGCAACAATCTACGGCCATTTGATTTTGAGCTATGTCAGATACAAAATCCGTTTCACAAATTGGTTTAACAATACTGCATGAAGAAGTAAAAAGTAGAGGAATTGTTTAAAAAGAAAAAGTGAGTTAAGAGCATACATTATGTACCACACTGACAGCCAAAACCTACGTTATTGTACGGGAAATTTATTTATGGAATTACACATTACCTGATGTATTTTATTACATTCTGTTTTCACATTCAAGAAATTCATATCCATTAAATTTGTACTTGTTAAAAAAAACAAGCTAAACTTTTGTTTGAGCATAGCTAATATTATCTCAAAAAACAATAACATTGTCAATTAAATTTTTAGTATTTCATTTTACCACTAAAAAAAGGTGAAACATGCACTTAATTCATTTTTCACATTTTAAAACTGTCTCCAGGCCATCTTTAGGGGTGCCTCCCAGACTGTTGCCAATTACCCACAGTGCAGTACTAGTGCGACATTAAATAAAACCAACCAACCAATCACATTTTAAAACTCAAAAATTCGTTTTTTAGAAAACAAGTACAAATTTAACAGTTGTGAATTACACAATTTAAAAAATGATTAGGTAATGAGTAATTTTATGAACAAATTTCCCCATAGAATATCGTAGGCTTTGGCTATCAGCAAGAATAAATATTGTATACTCTTAAGTGAAGCTAAGCTACTATGCGAACTTAGCTAATGTTGTCTCAAAGAGCAATAACATTCTTGTAAAATTTTAAATGTGGTATAGGATTGGATATACAAGGAAGAAACATATTTCTAATGAAACAGTTGTTACACAAACATATATAGACCTATGTAATGTCACTTTTAAAAGATCAAATTAAAGCAGCAGGAAAAATTAAAATAAAATTTGTTCCTTTTTACTTGAGTTGTGTGTTTATTTTACTCTTAATTTTCTCTTTTTTATTTATTAGTTGACATAAAAAAGCGAAGTTATCAATAATAAAGAAAAAATCTGAAGTGACTACACTTGATTTTCTGAACATTTAGTAAATAATAATTGTTTTAAAAATTTTTAATAAGAGAAGCCATTAAATAAACAAAAGTGAAAATCATAATAGAGTGTTTAATTATTTTTTTCCATGTTGCATGTTTTTAATGTATCCAAATTCTTTTGTTGCATACCTGTGAAAGAACTTCAAATGACGAGTTTGTAATATCAAATATATATTTATTTATTTAATTTTATGTGTTTTAAACAATTTACTTACTAAAGTGAACAAAAAACAATTTGAGCCCATAGTTCACAATGTATAAAAATTCTACTTTGTATATCAGTTAAAAAAGTAATCTGGTGTGACACTCGCACGACTTTCTCTTACCCTGAAATTCCATACCATAAATGTAGATTGGACATGATACAAATAAATGAGCCTCTGTGTGTGACTGCACTTGCACGCTGTTGAACAGAAATATTTGATTAATTCAAATTAATATTTAAATAAATAAATAAAAATATGTTTAATGGGAAATATATATAACCATAAAAAGATTAGTTGTCTAAAATATGGCAGAAATAGTACTCATAGCATTTTGTTACAAGGGATTAAGTCTAAAATGGTGACAAAAATTCAAAAGTCTCCAAAGAGAACTATATTAAGGCTGTACTATGATCAGGTTTACAAACCATGAATTATATATAACCACAAAAATTAATTATCTCATGCGACAGACGTAGCCGGTCATAGCATATTGTAATACTTGGCATGAAATTGCTGTCATTTTATGGTTGATCGGATAAACAAAATACACATAGGTAATAACGTTAAAGCAAATATTGTGTGCACCACGTATAGTATTGTTCATATGTAACTGGGATTCAAATATAAAAGGGATACTTCAATTTTTTCGATACTATCTTTTTCGAAATTTAACTAATAAGCACCTAAATGGAAGCCCACTGGTATAGCATTGTCGCAGGTAATAAGGACAGGCGCCCGAGTTTTAGCAGATGGATGACCAAATCGCTGCCGAAGGCAGCATTGATCTGAATCGAGTTTTTGAGCAATTTCAGTATTTTGTTTTATTTTATTTTTATAAAGCTGTATAGAAAAGAGTTTCCTTTAAATTTATTGACCAGCGAAGCGGGCAAAGACTGCTAGTTAAGGAATAAGATAATGAATACTGTTATATAAACCTTTGTTAAAAGCAATTTAAAATAGACTTTGGAAAAACTTCATTTGACAAATAATTCTGCATGAGGGGGGATACCGTCCCCTGGGCATTGAGGGGGGCTAACGCCTCCCTCAATGCCCCGTTTTAATATTGTGCTTACATTTAAAGATAATTCAAAAGCTGTTATTAAATTTAAGTGTTCATTTCAAATTATTTACACTATTTCACCCGTACCATTCCTTGAAACTTATGAATTTTGATAAATTTTAAGTAACAGCCTTATATTAACTTCGAAATTCAACATTTGAATTGCGTGAAATTATTTGTTTTTAAATTATTCTAATAAAAGTCATAGACAAAGATTAAACGTTAAAAACATAACTTCAATATTCAGGGAACCTCAAAACGTGTAAATATATAAAAAGCAATGCTAAATATTTAGTTTTAAAAATACTTTACTTAGCACATGGTTATGTGGAATTAAATTTAATTTCTGAGTAGTTTTTCTAAACATGGTAAAATATTATAGTAAGGTACTTCCACTAATTACATTCAATAAACAGAATGTTTTCGATTAACTGTTGGCAGCCCTGTACAGTCGGTCAAACAAAAAACGAAACACCCCCACCTATCTCATTACCTAATTATCGCAGAAACATGCAGTAGGCACCAATCGTCAGGAAATTATGTCTACTTTTTTTGTATGTAGGAAAAAATGACATTGGGGGTCGTCTACATATTAAAAATGGGTCCAACTTTGAAAATTCGAATGTTAACCCACTAATTTGACGACAGAAAACGATTCTAGAGCATCAAAATAGCCTAGATATAAATTTGGACGAAGATATCAACATTGGTTCCTGAGATATTTAAGGTTTTTCTTTAGGGGGTTATCTCCAAGTTTATTTTTTTATCATTTAGGTCAGATTCAACGAATTTATTAGAGCTCTCTTCTATTATTCAATGCGTTTCATTCATCTACAAATTTCTAAATACATCAAAAGGAATATAATTTCAATGAGCATATTAATGTGGAAATTTCGAACTATAAGAAATATTCTGTCCAAAAAGGTTAACACAGGAGGGTCTATTAACACCTGTGTGTGTGAAGGGGAGGAGGAGGGGCACCGGCATTCAAAATTGATGTTTTATTATCGCATTTTCAAAAGATTTTAATTGAAATTAGATTTCTGTTATGCTTTTTCGAAAATGATTATAGGGATTTTGATGAAAGTTTGGGGTTAAGTGCTTTCGGGATACTAGACTTACCACCATCTTCAGAAAAATTTGCGTTGGCTGTTAACCCCTTATCGGCCAATGGCAACAAATGAAATAAATTGGGTTTATTCGGAAACTGATATAAGGATTTTGATGAAAGTTTTGCGTTTAGTGCTTTTGAGTATGCTTAAACGAATGGAATTATCCCCATCGTCATAAAAGTTCGTTGTCGCTGTTAACCCTTTAAAGGACAATTGCAACGTATGTCAGAAATCGGCTTTACACGGATGTGGACTAAGCAATTTTTATGAAAGTTTGAAGTTAGGGCTTTTTCATGAGAAAAAAAATTGTATTTCATTTTCGGATAAATTAGCGTTTACATTTAACCCTTTACCGGCCAACTGCAATACATAGCAAAAGTTGGGTTTATTCAAAAATGATTCTAGGGATTTTGATGAAAGTTTGGGGTTAAGTGTTTTCGGAATATTAGACTTACCATCATCTTCAGAATTATTTGCGTTGGCTGTTAACCCCTTAACGGCCAATTGCAACAAATGAAATAAATTGGGGTTATTCGGAAACTGATATAAGGATTTTGATGAAAATTTTGCGTTAAGTGCTTTTGAGTATGCTTAAACGAATGGAATTATCCCCATCGTCATAAAAATTCGTTGTCGCTGTTAACCCTTTAAAGGACAATTGCAACGTATGTCAGAAATCGGCTTTACACGGATATGGACTAAGCAATTTTTATGAAAGTTTGAAGTTAGGGCTTTTTCATGAGAAAAAACAATTGTATTTCATTTTCAGATAAATTAGCGTTTACATTTAACCCTTTACCGGCCAACTGCAATACATAGCAAAAGTTGGGTTTATTCAAAAATGATTCTAGGGATTTTGATGAAAGTTTGGGGTTAAGTGTTTTCGGAATATTAGACTTACCATCATATTCAGAATTATTTGCGTTGGCTGTTAACCCCTTAACGGCCAATTGCAACAAATGAAATAAATTGGGGTTATTCGGAAACTGATAAAAGGATTTTGATGAAAATTTTGCGTTAAGTGCTTTTGAGTATGCTTAAACGAATGGAATTATCCCCATCGTCATAAAAATTCGTTGTCGCTGTTAACCCTTTAAAGGACAATTGCAACGTTTGTCAGAAATCGACTTTACACGGAAATGGACGAAGCAAATTTTATGAAAGTTCGATGTTAGGGCTTTTTCGTGAGAAAAAAAAACAATTGGATTTCATCTTCAGATAAATTAGCGTTTACAGTTAACCCTTTACCGGCCAATTCAATACATAGCAGAAGTTCGGTTTACTCGAAAATGATTCTATGGATTTTGATGAAAGTTTGGGGTTAAGTGTTTTCGGAATATTAGACTTACCACCATCTTTAGAAAAATTTGCGTTGGATGTTAACCCATTATCGGCCAATGGCAACAAATGAAATTGGGTTTATTCGGAAACTGATGAAAGGATATCGTTGCATCAAGCTTTAGAAATAGGCTTAATCGGAAATGGATATAGTGATTTCAAATAAAGTTTGTGGTTAGTGTTTTTAGGGATGCAAAAATGTTTGGACTTATTCTCATCTTTTGAAAAAAATGGCGTGATCAGTTAAACCTTTATCGACAAATTGCAAAATATCGCCAAAATTCGGGTTACTCGGAAACGGATGTATCGATTTTGATGAAAGTTTGGGATTAAGTGTTTTCGCAGGTGCAGAAAGTTTGGATTTATACAAAAAAATTAGCGTTCGCTGTCATAGTATATGGTAAAAAAGGATTCGGGTTCCAGTTCATGACTTCATTTGTTATTTTGTTTAAATTTAGTACGAGAGAATGTAATCGATTCAAGCAATATTTGTGTGTATCGAAATATTTGGTAAATAATGAGGCAGGTTCAAGTCTATAACTGTATATACTTATTGTGTATCTTGTTTTCTTTCTTTCCTTTCTATTTATATATATATATATTTTAATACAATTTAATTTAATCAAATGTAGCTGATATTTGTGCGTGTTGAAGTATTTGGTAAAGAAGGAAGCAGGATCCAGTCCATGATTGAAAATAGAGATTTTTTTTAATGAAAATGCCTAAATTCAAATAAAAGTAGGTGATATTTTCAAATGCCTAGCTAGTCGTTAATTTAGTTAAATAGCGATTGCAAGTTTTGTACTGGTAAAGCTGCCGAAGGCAGCAGGAACCAGGAACAGTTGGCTAAAAGAATTAAAAAATGCATTTTCACCGTGTTCTGATCCATTCTGAAAGTTTCAAATGTCTACCTTTTCGGGAAGTTAGTTAAATAAATTTTCTGTCGAATCATATAAACGCTTCCAAAGGCAGTAGGGACCTGAAACAGTTGACTAAAAGTGATAAAAAAATGTATTGTCACCGTGTTCTGAGCTATCCTGAAAGTTTCAAATGTCTAGCTAGTCGGGAAGTTAGTTAAAAATCGATTGCAAGATTTGTACTGGACAAACAAACAAACAAGAAGCGAAGTTAATAAAAATAATTACAAGATATAAAGAACTTTTATATACCATGTTTTTAAATTTTCTGTTGAATCATATAAACGCTACTGAGCGCAGTGGGAATCCGGAGCAATTGGAAAAAAGTATTAAAAAAATCCCTTGCTATCGTGTTTTGAGCTATTATAAAAGTTTCAAATGGCTATCTAGCCGGGAAGTTAGTTAAAAGTAGATTGCAAGCTTTGTACTGGTAACGCTAACGAAGAGAGCAGGGTCCCGAAGCAATTGGTTAAAAATATTTAAAAAATGCATTTTCACCGTATTCTGAACTATTCTGAAAGTTTCAAATGTCTAGCTAGTCGGAAAGTTAGATAAATAAATTTTCTGTTGAATCATGTAAACGCTGCCGAATGCAGTAGGGACCTGAAACAGTTGACTAAAAGTATTAAAAAAGTATTGTCACCGTGTTTGAGCTATCATAAAAGTTTCAAATGTCTAGCTAGTCGGGAAGTTGGTGAAAAATTGATTGCAAGCTTCGTACTGGTAACGCTGTCGAAGGCAGCAGGAACCCGAAGCAGTTGGTTAAAAATATTTTTAAAATGCCCTTTCGCTGTGTTCTGAACTATTCTGAAAGTTTAAAATGTCTAGCTAGTCGGGAAGTTAAATAAATTTTCTGTTGAATCATATAAATAGGTAGTGACCTAAAACAGTTGACTAAAAGTATTAAAAAAATGTATTGTCACCGTGTTTTGAGCTAGCCTGAAAGTTTCAAATGTCTAGCTAGTCGGAAAGTTAGTGAAAAATCGATTGGAAGCTTCGTACTGATAACGCTGCCGAAGGCAGCAGATACCCTAAACAATTGGCTAAAGGTATTTAAAAAAATGCATTTTTACCGTGTTCTGAACTATTCTGAAAGTTTCAAATGTCTAGCTAGTCGGGAAGTTTGTTAAATAAATTTTCTGTCGAATCATATAAGCGCTGCCGAAGGCAGTGGGACCTGAAATAGTTGACTAAAATTATTAGAAAAATGTATTGTCACCGTGTTGTGAGCTGTCCTGAAAATTGCAAATATCTAGCTAGTCGGGAAGTTAGTTAAAAATCGATTGCAAGATTTGTACTGGACAAAAAAAAAAAAAAAAAAAAAAAAAACATACAAACAAACAAACAAACAAACAAGAATCAAAGTTAATAAAAACATGGTAATATGGTAAAATATTACAGGGAGTTCAAGGGAGTTCAGGGAGTATTTTCTCCCCTTGCTTAATTTTACGCTGTTGCACTTCATATAATTTTAAACCATAAATCGTAATGATATATAATTTTTTGTCGTGTTCCTGTAAAAATCTTTAAAGGCTATCTTTACCAAAATCTATACAATTTGCGCGACGGTAATGTATAACATGTGCATAAATTTTTAGTTTAATAGAATAAGGTGTTTAGGTACTATCACATTTTAAAACGATTGGGCCCATAGACCATAATGACAATTTTTCTTTCTGTCCTTGTAAAAAGGAAAAAAAAAAAAAAAAAAAAAAAAACTATACATGCTAGATTTATCAAAATCTATACACTTTGTGCGAGAGTGATTATTAACATTTATAAAATTTTTTTAACTCAAACGAATAAGGCTTTTAAATGCTATCGCATTTTATTTTATTTGGATCTATAGACAATAATGATAAAGAATGTTTTGCTGTGTCCCTGTGAAAATCTATTAATGTTAGATACATCAAAATCTATACACTTTGTGCGACGGACATTTATAACACGCGTATTAGCTCAAAAGAAAATGGTATCTAGACGCTATCGCAGTTTGAAAAACTTGGCCCTATAGGCTATAACGATAAAGAATATTTCTTTTTTGTGCCTGTAAAAAGTACTTTTAAGTGCTAGATTCACCAAAATCAACAGTGATCGTGCTATGGTGCCATACAATAACTTACTATATTTCAACTTATTTGAACAGAGGATTTAGGCACTGTCGTATTCACTCACACACATACACCCATTCATAATCGAAAACTAGTAAAAATGAATTCAGTGTAATTCAAAAGTATAGAAAACCCATAATCTCAAAGGTCTGGTTTTTTGTCACGATTACAATACTTCCTTTACATACGTAAGTTCGGAAAGTAAAAATCTGATCTCTCAGCTATGAAGTTCTGTCCAACTCAAAGAAATAATTTATTCTGTAATAATATTATATTATTTTAATTGGTTAATTTATATTTCCAACACTATTAATAATAGCGACTATATAAATTAGAAATCACAATTCTTCTAAAGAAAATTACGAAAACATTATATAATATAGTAAGGAAAGAGATAAATAAAAAAAAAATAAATAAATGTTAAACTACATTTTTAAATTGCATGCCTAATATTATAATACAATTTATTTCAGAATTAAATTCCAATTTATTTCAGCTGACAAAAAAAAAAAAAAAAAAAAAAAAAAAAACATTGTTGAAATAATTAAAAATATATGAAAGTGAATTAAAACTTTTTTTTCTTAATATCGTCTGCAATAAAATTCAAAACTGATTGTTGTGAATGCTACTTGTAAATACAGTTTGTAATCGTTATATGGCCCCCAAACTTGATCTTCAATCGTTTTTCTGGAATATCTCGAGAACTATTTGGCCCAATGAGCTGCAAATTTGCATACGCGTGTTTTTATGTGCTAGAAATCGATATCTGTTAGAAAAATTATAGGTCACAATACATAATTTTTTAAAATATTAATTTAATATTTTTTATTCTATAGATAAAAAACATTAAAATCTTAATGAAACTCATAAATATGTTTGGAAAACCTGTTATTAACATCATAAAAAAAACCAGGTAAAAAAAAATAAAAATGTAGGAGATATGAATAAAAATGTGTAATCAGACTTTAACATTAGAAGCTCGAAAGTTTAGACGTGTATAACTCCTAAACTTATACACCATATGACTTCCAAATTTATATCTGGGGATGAAATTGACTGTAGAATCGATATCCGAAATCAAAATTATATGTTACCATTGAAAAAATTAAAGTTTGACACGATTTCAATATGGAGACGACCCCTTAAGCTATTTTTTTCCAATTAGCTTAAAAGAGAACAAGATTCCCTGACGAATGGTACCTTCGGTGTCTTTCTGCAACAATTTACTGATGAGTTAGGTGGGGGTGTTTCGTTTTTTTTTTGACCGACTGTACATCTTCTCAAAATTATGTACAAAGTACATTGTGCACTTAAATACAATCCTATATTAATAACATATAGCACAGTTTGAAATGCACTTCCATGAATTTCCAAGTATTATCCCACTATATTCTAGTTCTTTTGTGTAGCCCTGTAAAGAAACAGTGAATACTTTTCATACCATATTCTACATGAAACATGTTTTTATGCCTATAAAAAATATATATTAATTTCATTTGGTTTAATGCAGTCTATAGACATCGAACTCTATTTACTTGCAATTTTCCCCTTAGAAGTAATGTTAATGTATATGAATTTTCTTGGGTGTCCCTGTACACAAACCATTTGCTTAATTTCAACGAAAAGTTTAGTGTTGCATTTCTATATGATACAAATTTAAAATACAGAGTTTAGTCTTTCTGTTGCTATTTGTTCTTGAGATATGCTGATAACATACACACAGACAACCGCTAAAAACCTGTTTTTCAGATTCAGGAGACCTCAAAATGTGTAAATATACCACAAATTCAATTTCGAAAATTTGACCCAAAAACAATAGTTTCTTTGTCATATACATGGGTAAAAGAAAGTTAAAAAAAAAAAAAAAAAAAAAGGCTATAAGTCACACTCTCATTTAATCCTTTAACGTTCATTGGTTTCGCCCCAAAAAACAAACATTGCACTTTTTTTTTTTTTTTTTTCAGCAATTTTTCAGAATTTTGCAAAGTGATAATAGAATATTAAACTCCTATTCATTATCTTTGTACTACATGGTAGCACTAGAGCCAGGGGCGTAGCTTGAGGGGGGGGAGGGGGGGGAGCCTCCCCCCCCCCAATGTTTGAAAAAATAGGGCGGCATATTGAAGTTTCTGGGGGTGCTGTTTTGCGACTTAAAGTTCATTTGAAAGTGGATCATAATTTTGTTAATTATCATTAGTTACCAAAAACACTTAAGAGTTTTATGTATCACAAGCTGACCAACTGGTTCACCGACCAGCAAAAAAAGTTTGCGTTAAAATGTCTGACTGTAGCAAACTCCCGTTAGGTGGCGCCTGCGGCGCCCTCTAAACTAATTAAGACGCCTAAAACAGTCTGTTTTCCTACCGTGCAAACGACCCTTGAAAATTCTCATCGTATTCATGACGCTAAAAAAAAAAAAATCTGATCATAACAAATTCCTGTTTTGGGCGCCTATGGCATGATTTCCCGTTTTGTTCACTTACAATAGCCTGTTCGCTTACCGTCCAAAAGACTGATGAAATTCTAATCGTATTCGGGACCCTTTAAGAATAAGTTAGTAACAAACTCCAGCTGAGCGGCGCCCTTCCCTGTTCAGGTATCTACAAAGGCATAATGAGGTTTCTGGGGTCACTGTTTTGCACCTTGAAGTTCATTTGAAAGTGGATCATAATTTTGTTGATTATCGTTAGTTATCAAAAACACTTAAGATTTTATGCATCAGAAGCTGCCTTCAGCGACCAACTGGTTTACCGACCAGCAAAAAAAGTTCGCATTAAAATGTCTGACTTTAGCAAACTCCTGTTAGGTGGCGCCCTCTTAACTAATTAGACGCCTAAAACAGCCTTTTTCAACGTGTATAACAGCCTATTTTCCTACTGTGCAAACAATCTTTGAAAATTCTCTTCGTATTCACGACCCTTAATAAAATCTGATTATAACAATTTCCTGTTTAGGGGCGCCTAAGACTCCTATAATACGAGCTGGCTCACAGCTGATCATTGTTGCCCAACGGGAATATAGCTTGGCGACGTTTAGTTGCAGACGTATTATTCAGCGTCTTTATCGCCTAAAATGGCGAGTTTGCCTAAACAGAAGAGCGAATTATTGTTTGTCCTTGATAAGTTTGGCGGTAATATTTGGCGAAATTTTCTTATAGTCCTTGTAAAAAGTAGCCATCACTGCTGCTGTTAAATTAGTTAATTTTAAATATTTATACACGTTAAAAAGTAGTGTAGGTTGTAAAATACAACATTTAGATGATCAAACAGCAATAAAAACAAATAATTGTTACAAAAAATGCAAGGAAACATATCATAATTACACTTCATATTTGTGATTGAAAGCGAAGCGTGCAATTTTCTTTTCGACAATTAATAGCCCATTTCTTTAGCCTTTCTTCATCTGTTGGAAATCTAAACTTTCTAAAAGCAGTTCTGGTATTATATGAACAATTTTCGGCTGCTAAACCTCCGTTCTATGTGATTTGATAACACTTGAAATTCGGACCGCGTGGGCAACAATCGCTGAGTGGGAAACAAAATGCCTGATGAGCCAGCCTGTGTTGAAGGAGCTCTAGTCAGGGACGTAGCGTGAAAATTTGATTGGGGGGGGGGGAGATCCAAAGTTTGGCGCCCTTTAGTATTCCTCATCTGAAAATGCCACCCACATACTTTCAAGAGTGTTGCCATCTTTGGAATGGAGGGCACAGGCCCTCTCGTCGGTTAATACGTGCCCCCCCCCCCTCATTCGGGGCATATTCCTAAAATCTGCTAAGAAAGAAAAAAAGCTGTTTTTTTTTCCATCCATTTAACAGCTTTTTTTTTTTTCCCTCCATTTAGTAGCTTTTTTTTTATATATACATCCTTGGAGCATTCTAAATTTTTTCAGCAAATCTATATATAGACATATAACTATAACATATAACTATAGACATATAACTATATCACACAGACATGAAATTCCTCTTACATATTTAGCCTATTCAATAAAAGGAAGAGATTGCGTTCGAAAGATATGATTAATGTGCTTTGCAGAAATAAATACATATATATATATATTCTTGTATGAGACTAAGCAAAAGTATCTTTCTTAGGACAATCAGAATATTGGTTGTCCTAATCGTTTTGATTTTTCTAAAACTAACATAATTGCATCTCCTGTCTTCTCTTCCCATTTGAATATCCATGAAGATTTTTATATATTTAAAAATTCGAAAAATCTTGTTAATGATTTGTTCCACTCCGTTCTTGTCTGATGCTATGAAATTACTCACATAAGTTCAGTTTTTGTTTAATTTAGATATTTTTTAAATTTGTAGATTTTGTTACATTTTTTAATCTAATTTATTTATTTATTTATGTTCTTTTATTCCATAATTCTGTAGTGCTGACTCTAGGCTAATTTGGCAGGGTGCCCTATTAACAGTTTTTAGCACCCTGTGACCCTTTTTCAACATATTTCAGCACCTGGCAGCCCTTTTAAAAACATTTTGGTACCAAGTAGCCTTTTCTAACATTTTAAATGTTTAGAGGCCTTTAGATTCCCCCCCCCCCCGACTTTTAAACTTTCTTAGCAATAGTTCTGCAGCATTTTTTATTTTAGAGTCAGCACTATTCTCCTCACACCAGTATTTAGGTTTACATTCATCTGTATATATGTTTGCTGTTCCCTTAAAACGGTTTTGTGCGTTGCTGCTTTGACTGCAGCACTTGTGCCTACTTTTTTCGCCTGACGAAGGATCATGTGTTCTTTCGAACCAAAACAATTATTGCAAGTTTATTGCATTTTATGGTGTTTATTCAAAGTTCTGTAATTATTGCTTTTAAACGCCAGTTCTGTGGTGTTTTCTTATTATGAAATTAGGTATTGTTCACTCTTATGAAAAAAAAAAAAAACAGTAATTTATTTATTATTGCTGCTTTATATATTCAAACCAATTAAAAAACGTTTTTCTTTTTTCCAATATCGTGTGAAAAATATTTTAAGAAATGTAGTAGTCATTGCTAAGGAACGCGACACAATTACCGCATGCTTTTATGTGGAAGAACAAACTAAAAAAAAAGTCCCGTTGTTCAAAATTAAATCTTTTTTGTACAGAAATTTATATCTTACTTAAGTGTTGGTGTCGGTGTTTGGGAAAAAGGCCGATTGATTGCTCTAGGGTCCTAGGCCTGAGAGGAAGTGCCTTCTGTGGAAGTCTTTCTAGGGAGTCCTAGCCCGTATTTACGCAAGTTTCAGAGAAAACCATGGAAAATTCCGAACGACTAGGCCGACAAGCGCGACCTGGGATCGTATCCGGCACCTCACGTCTACCAGCTTGACCGAAAGATTGTGGATTCAATAATCGAGCCAATTGAAGGCCATCATGAAAGTCAGTCTCTGGTACACGTAAACTCTGTCGTGGCTGCAATATCCTCCATGCTCCGTACAAATAATACCTCTAGGAGATACTGAAGTGGGGGAGCCATCTCTTCCGCAGAAGATAAAAATTGTGATGGCTTGTCTTCGGACCGCCACTGGGGCGTTAATCCCAAACCTTCGCCAATTGCCCAATATGTGCCTATTAATGCGACGTTAAATCAGCTTCCTCGCACTGTTTCATGTCAAGAAGCACTAGTTGAATTTTATAGACTTATAAATATTTCAAAACCCTTAAGCAATGAAACTAAAATAAAAAAATTGCTTAAAGAATCACTTAGGATCAAAAGTTGTTAGTGAGAAATCATTATAAACAAATAAAACCTCATCTAATGTCGTTTTTATACAATAGCCATAACGTACAATAAACTGCTTTTTTTTTTTCGAGGTAAGGTCTTGAAAAATCGTAATTTTAAGTTTTTGGAGGTGAGAAAGCGATTTTACTTACGAGTCAGTTGTAAGTATCTGAAATGGGAGAAGGGTGCCGCAGTCGCCACAGAGCACGAATTTGCTAAGGTCAGAATTTTCAAGGGTCGTTGCATGGTAAGCGAACATGCTGTTGTAGGTGCCTCAACAGGGAAGGGCGCCACTCAGCTGGAGTTTGCTGCTAACTTATTCATAAAGGGTCCTGAATATGATCAAAGTTTTCAACAGTCTTTTGCACGGTAAGCGAACATACTATTGTAAGTGTTTGAAATAGGAAATCATGCCATAGGCGCCCCTAGAGCTCCTTCAACACAGGCTGGCTCATCAGGCATTTTGTTTCCCACTCAGCGATTGTTGCCCACGCGGTCCGAATTTCAAGTGTTATCAAATCACATAGAACGGAGGTTTAGCAGCCGAAAATTGTTCATATAATACCAGAACTGCTTTTAGAAAGTTTAGATTTCCAACAGATGAAGAAAGGCTAAAGAAATGGGCTATTAATTGTCGAAAAGAAAATTGCACGCTTCGCTTTCAATCACAAATATGAAGTGTAATTATGATATGTTTCCTTGCATTTTTTGTAACAATTATTTGTTTTTATTGCTGTTTGATCATCTAAATGTTGTATTTTACAACCTACACTACTTTTTAACGTGTATAAATATTTAAAATTAACTAATTTAACAGCAGCAGTGATGGCTACTTTTTACAAGGACTATAAGAAAATTTCGCCAAATATTACCGCCAAACTTATCAAGGACAAACAATAATTCGCTCTTCTGTTTAGGCAAACTCGCCATTTTAGGCGATAAAGACGCTGAATAATACGTCTGCAACTAAACGTCGCCAAGCTATATTCCCGTTGGGCAACAATGATCAGCTGTGAGCCAGCTCGTATTATAGGAGTCTTAGGTAGCACTACAGCAAAATCTAAAAAATGCTATTTCAGATGAAGCCAGATACAGAAGTCACTTTAATTTTCTAAAATTGTATCAATTTTAAAAATAAAGAAAAGATATTTATTTTAAATAATAACGCCAATTAAGAAAAAAGGTATATATATTGTATATCTTTTTTGGAGATTTATCAATTTTATTGCCACTTAAAAACCTGCACAAGTGAGTGCTTATCCGAGGTCGCTTTGTTTTACTGTTTAGGACGACAAAACCAAAATTTAAATTTTCTATAGAACACCTGCAGGATAAATACAAATTTTCAAACAGACGATGCCATCAAAACACGAATCTTGTATTAAGTAAACATTATTTTACTTTATCTACATATAATATTGTTTTCCTAATTCATGTTGCAGTAATTTTGCTATGAATACTGTTTTACACAATATACATAGATTTTAACGAAACATTGTTAAAAAAAAAAAAAATCTTGTCAGTTTGACTGGGGAAAAAAAAACTGTTAGCTGGTATACCAGTAAAAAACAGTGATTTTGACAGAAAAACCTTTTCTTTATTAAAACAAACTTTAATTTTTAACATTAAAAAAATAAAAAAAATGTAGTTTTAACACCCCTCTCTGTAAATTTTAATAAAAATGATTTTTAGACCACTTGATAGGTTTCGAACTCGAAATATTCTGTTTTGTCGCCATTACAAAAATTATTTTTCTAAGAATAAATTTCGCATAGTTTATAAATCTATTGTAGTGAAACTTGTTTCCCCGTTTTGTGCAAGTGCAAACCATGGTATTAAAGTAAAGCATGCGGCTGCGACCCAGGATATTGTAAACTTAAAACCCAGGAAAGCAATTTCCCTAAACATAGTTTTCAGTAAAATTTGCAGAGGGGTTTAAATTACTTAAACCACATAATATTTATACTGCTTTCCGGCCAATTAAACAATTGAAAAACATTCTTTTTAACTTTAAACCCATAACCCCTTCTCTGGATCTAACTGGCGTAGTATATTTAATTCCTTGTAAAAATTGTAAATATGTTTATATAGGTGAAACTGGACGTACAGCAAAAATTAGACTACAGGAGCACAGACGATCTTTTAAAAATTGCAACCAAAATTCTAAAATTGTAATCCATTCAATAGAAACCGATCATATTCCTGACTTCGATAATATAAAAGTTCTAAATTCTGGTTTTGATAATTATAAATCACGTATTTTCCTTGAGAGCTGGCACACTGCCAGGCATCTCCACACTATCAATGAAGCATGCGCACTGGCTCCTCAATATTCGGTACGTCTTTAAATTCCTTGGGTATTCATGTAATGCTTGCATATTATGTTGTAATTGATACTGATGAGGAAACTCGGACGGGTTTCGAAACGTCTAGATTTTAATTATTTTTATATGTATATTTTGTTTTTAAATGTATTTTAACTTAAGTTTTGGAAAGAAAGAAAGAAAGAAGTTTTTTAAAAAACAGTTTTTATTGGCACACCAACTGAAAGTTTTTTCTCCCGTCAAACATAGAGTTTTTTTTTTTAATTAATGAATCAATTAATTAATTTTTACAGCAATATGACTTTTTTTTTTTATATACTTGTTTATTTATTTATTTTTGTGGGGAAGATGTGTTTCAAGATTTTAGGTGACTTCGTTTTACTCTAAATTTTCTTTAAAACAGGAAAAAAAAAAAAAAAAACCTCTCAGAAAAGGGAAAAAAAAAAAAAAAAAAAAAGTAGTAAGTTGTGGACATCACAAAACTTTCTTGTATATTTTACTGTATAAATTCCCCCAGTAGAAATGATTAGAAACGATCTATTAAAATTATTTTCCAGTATGAATATAGACGATTTTTTTACTCATAAATAAATATAAGATAAAAAAAAACTTTTTTTATGCCATGTTTTTAAATTTTCTGATGAATCATTAATAAAATACGCGAGGATAAAAAATAATATTTAAGCACGCGGACTCAGTTCAGCAAAATAATAATAATAGTAAAAAATAAAAAAAAAAAAAAAAAAGTTGGTTTTAAAAATAAAATATTATTCCTTTTAGAACAACGTATATTAGCATCGTGAACTAGATTAGCAGTTATCAATGTGTATAAATTTTTTAAAGTAATAATGACGTCTATTTTTGTGAGATGCATAATTTAACTTTTTATAATTTTTTAACGTTCACGTTGAATTAAATGTATTTATTTTTATGTCAAAAGAAAATAAACTTGTAAGTTGTCTTTTTTTTTTTTGCAACAATTAAATTATAGCTAATATTTTAATGGCTATTTTATTGCTATTAGGAGATTATTATTTTCATATTTTAATTAATTAAAAGAAAACTATTCGAAAATCTGACTTCGAAGTATTGTGTTGTCACCGGGTTCTGAGCTACTGTAAAAGTTTCAAATGTCTAGCTAGTAGGGAAGTTAGTTAAAAATAGATTGCAAGATTTGTACCGGACAAACAAACAAACAATCAAGAATCGAAGTTAATAAAAAAAACATGGTAAAATACAACGCTAAATGTAACTAAAATAGTAAAACTTATTGTCTACTAGCCGCCTTCGGCGACCAGCTGGTTCGCGATCCCTGAAGAATCCGACTTTACGAAACTCCCGCTCGGTGGCGCCTGCGGCGCCCTTTTCCCGTTTCAGGTCTAATATCAGCTTATCCATATATCGTAAAAATAGCTTATTGAACTCGCAGTAAATTCCCGTGCGGTAGCGCCTTCGGCACCCTCTTCCCTTTTCAGTATCTGAAACATCCTGTTCGCTCACCATGTTATGATCTTTCAAATTTCTGACTTTAGCTAAGTCCCGCTCGGTGGCGCCTGCGGCGCCGTATAACATTTTTTTAAAAGATTTGTGTCTGACTTATCTGTGGTTTTCTCCAAAACTTGCTTAATTCCGGGCTATATACCGTTAAAAATTATTAGTACGAAATGTGAGCGAAAATCTGAATTTGAAACTCTGTAAAATATAAAAGAATAAAAATTTTCTGGTTTTTCCGTAGTTTTCTCCGAAAGTTTCGTAGAGAATTTGAACGATTTATATCATTTTAATAGCCTGCAATAAAAATACTTTAAAATATCTTTTGAATGATGTATTATGTATTACAATAATGAATATCTATGATATATTTTAGACTCAAAATGGCTAATCTATCAAGGGCGATTAACGATTTCTATTGAAATCCATCTAAAATTTAAGAATTCCAAAACTGCTTGTTTACAACCGAATTCATAAAAAAAGGGGGGGGGGGCGAAATCAATATTATTCTGTTAAAAGTAACTCGTTAACAGATGAAATTGGTGAATGGTGTCATTAACAGATGAAATAAAAATGAATTTAAATAAATATAATATGTCTATTTATTTTATTTTTAAAGCTATATTTTAGATTTTTAAAATGAATTTAAATAAATATAATATGTCTATTTATTTTATTTTTAAAGCTATACTTTAGATTTTTTAACTGCATACAGGTGAGCCATAATGACGGGCAATTTCGAAGTTCTGCTTTTGATCGATTTTAAATTGAAAAAATTCAAAAACTGCTTTTTTTATTTCCAGTATACTTTGTCACGTGGCCGAAAAACGAAAAGCAACTTTTTCCCGACCTCTAGCACCTGGCACTGAAGAACTCTCTTCTCTGTCAAGGTCAGTTGCAAGAAATTCAGAAACGTCGATTAAGAATTTCATCGAAAACTACCGCGATACTGAAAATTAAAAAAAATTATAACTCATTCAGTTTTTGAAATTTTCTCTCAATCTTTTGGGTATTGATCTGTTGAAGCGAGATCTATATATATATAAAAAAGTAATGATTTATCTCTAAACGCTTTTGAGTTATAAAATATTTTGTGAAAAAATCGATGTTTCGTAAAATCTAAAAATATGGATTGCTAATCCGTATTTTGTAAAAATGTTTATATGGTTCGAAAGAGGATTAAATGCCCTTTTCAAATATACCAGTTGTTAAGAAATGGAACCGTTACTCGGTCGTAGAGGGCGTTTCAAAAAAGATGATCACGAAAAAGAAAAATTTTCGACCCTTTTTAAAACTTTTTTTTTAAATATAAAAAATCCGTATTTTTCAAAAAAAATTGTACCGTACGAATCGGTAATAAATGCTCTTTCTCGTGGTATAGGTGTATTTTTGATATTTCCAAGAGATCGGCAGCGATTGCTTTAGAAGAACCCGCGAAATTTTTCTCTCTCTGCTTCCTCTTTTGAGGAACACGCTGAAAGGGCTGAAATTACGATCCGCTCGCTTTTTAATTAGACATTGGTCGACGTTTTAATTAATATCTCCGGAACTAATTAAAATTTTTAAATTCTTTTTTCACTATGCACTCGGGCAGGCTTCTGAGCACCCGTATGTCAAATTTTGTAGTTCTGCGTTCAGTAGGGGCTGAACGTATAGATGCTCAGACAGACAGACAGACAGAGAGACAGATAGACATCTTCTTTTATTATTATAGATTAACGATACCTTTAAAAATGTGCTTCTTTTTAATATGAAAAAAAATCGATAACTTTGTTCTAAATTAGGACAGATCAATGACTCAGTTCGTTTTAACGGTATTCAAGAGTTCTTAAAGATACCCATATCGAAATTTTGCTCTCTTGTTGGCGGGGGGGGGGGGAGAAAACAGTTCCAACTGTTGAGCGATATGTACTAAAAGTTGATAGATACCAATTGAAGTCTAGATACATACTTTTCATAAATTCTATGCATTTCATTCTCGAGCTCTAGCAGAATATTTTTATCATACAAAGACAGACATTTACTAAAAATGATCAAATTGTGTTCAGGACATCTCAAAATGTATAATTCCATCGGAAATCAGGCCCACTGGCGGCCGAGAAGTTCTGTCTTCTAAGCTCTTAGACGAGATGTGCCAGGTTCGATCTCAGGCCGCGTTTGTCGGCCTAACCGTTCAGAATTTTCCGCGGTTTTCTCCGAAACTTGCGTAAATATGGGCTAAACCTCTTAGAAAGACCCCCATGTAGGGTATATTCCCCCTCAGACCTAGGACCCTAGTGCAATCAATCCAACACCAACAACCCCTTCGGAAATCAGAAGTCAGAAGTTTTTTATTAACTTTTTTTTTCCCCCTTTTAAATATAGAAGAAAGTAAATAAATTAATTCTCATTTCAGTTGCACACTGTAAATATATTTTTATTATTAAAGATAAGATGAAATAGACAAACATCTTATTGCTTGTTGAAAAATGTATATATTTGCTTTTTTTCCCGAACTTTCTAAATCAAAACGGACTCACTAAAAAGAAAAAAAGAAGAAGAAGAAGAAAAAAAAAAACTGGGAGTTAGTGAAAGGGGGGGGGGGGGATAATGAGTAAAGAAAAGGGCGGCAAAGTGCTTTTTTTCTACTTCTTGAACCCATAAAGGCCAACTTCAGAAAAAAGCAAAATATTTAGAAATGCCAGAATCAACGCGCTGTCAAGAAATAAAGGTGAGAACTGTAAATATGAGATATTTTGTAACACGGAAATTTTTTTCCCGCTTGTTTTCTACGCAACTAGTGCTCTTCTCGCCCTTTGAGCAAATTCTTTCTGTACTCAGATATCTAGTCTTGAAATGTTTGTCTTTATGCTGTGTTTTCATTTTATTTTCTTTTTCCGTGAGAAAGAAAATACGATTTTATCTTGCAATATGTATGGATGTCGCATCAGCATCGCAAACAGAATTTTAACTAGGTAATGGTGGAATTTTTTCACTAGAGAAATTGTACTTTTATAAAAAGTTTTGTACATTGGAGTCCATTAGTAAATAATGGACTTCACTAAAAAATAAACTAATAATATCTATTTTCAGCACAATTTATATAACACGAAATAAAAATTTATACTCAATTTTCGTTTTAAGGCGTAAAATACTTGATAAATTCTCCTGGATCTTCAGGGGTAGAATGAACATGTTTGCTTTATCTCATATATTCCAGCGAAATTTTTGCTTTGAAGGCAAAAAAGGGTAGGGCCTGATTATTGTACAGGCACAAGGAGCTTATATGCCCTGGGCACAAAATTTTAATGATTGTTAAAAATATCTGTTTAAAATCTGAAAGATTTTTGTTCTAATTAAGGTGTGTTTCACTTATACGAATAAAATTTTTAAATAAAATCTCTCGTTAGGCTGACTGGAGTAATTTTATTTATGTTTTGAAACAAAAACAGGAATAAATTCATCTTCCACCCAAAATCTTTTTTTTTTTTTTTTCATCTTACCTGTTTGCCTGTTGTAAAATTTGTCAGGGTAGAAACCGACGAAAAATCATTAGGAATTGTTATTTTTGTTTATTTAAATTTTATTTTATTTTTTGTCGACAGACCGACTAAAATATTTTCCCTCAATTTTGGAGGAAGGATGGCAGCTGCCCCTTTTTTCCCCCAACTTCCCAGCTCACTATGCCTGACAGTTTTTACAATTTCATCCTTTTAAGTGAGCATAAAAAAACTGAAAGCGCCTTAGGAGCAAAATTAAAAAAAAAAAAAAAAGAAAGAAAGAAAGAAAGAAAGAAATATATCTGTAAATTGGTCTATGTGGTTTCAGTGTTTTTAAACCTGCTGCTCAGCTTTTGCTACGTTTTCAAAATTATTAATATATAATATATTTACACACATGTCTCCTTTTGCAGCTGCCAGCTCAGCAACTGCGCATCGCAGAGCTACAAAATTTGACAGTCGGATATAACGGGGGGCCGCGGTAGCCCAGTCGGTAGAGCGCCAGCCTCGTAATTGGAATATTGCGGGTTAGGTACTCGAGCCGGCCAAAGACCGTCGTGTACACTAATGGTGACTGGTGCACGTAAAATCTGTCGTGGCCGCAATGTCCTCCATGTTCCCATAAAAAATTATACCTCCGGGGGTTACCGAAGCGGGAGAGCTATCCCTTCCGTGGAGGATCAAAATTGTGATGGCATGTCACCGGACCACCTCTAGGGGGTCTGTCCTAGACCGTCGCCAATTGCCCATCTGCGCAGCACTAGTCCGATGTAAAACCCAACCAACTGGATATAACGAAGGGCGTATGGGGAGTTGGTTGGTTGGTTGGTTGGTTGGGTTTACGTCGCAGAAGTGCTGCGCAGTGGGCAATTGGCGACGGTTTAGGACTCACCCCTAGAAGTGGTCCGAAGACATTCAACATATGGAATATATTACTCTTTAAAACTTCTCTTTATCTCTTTTTTACAGCAAATTTAAAAAAAAATTGAGATGGTCATAACTATGTTTTAAACCAGTTTGGCAAGAAAGTGATAATTGTCGCCAAGTTCTCGCATACATGGACACAAAATCGCGTGCATAGACTTCAAATATGTCGTCAAAATATTTTTTCTTTTATCTTTTTAAAAATATGGAAAGTATATTTTGATAATCATAAAATTGCTGTAAAGTAATCCATTTAGAAATTGACATCTATTTATTTTAAATATTGTTAAAATATCAATCAATTTTATGGTTATGTACAGTCAGCCAAAAAAAAAACGCCCCCCCCCCTCCACACACACACACCTAATTTCGCCGTAAATTATCGTAGAAACATGTGGTTGGTACCAATCGATTTGTAATAACGTCTAGTTTATAATGATGTAGTTAGATTTTGCTTAAGGGGTCGTCTACATATTAAAACTGGCATCAACTTCATATTTTTCAATGGTAACCCCCATTTTTTATAATATATTTGAATTCTTTGGACAAAATCATCGCGGAAAATGGTATAGTTTATATATTTTGCTCAATTCTTCGCATAGTTATAAGCTGTCAAACTATGAGGGCGCTAATGTTAAATGAATGTGACAAACATTAATTCATATCTTCCAAAATAATTATGATATTCAAATTCTGTTTTTTTTTTTTTTTTTTTTTTTTTTTTTTTTATATGATAAAATGAAGTGACCAAAAAAACATATTCCATGCATATTTTTGATAATTTTTTTTTTTTTTTAAATATGAAAATTATTAATAATTTTATATTTGAAAAAATTATGAATTATGACCTATGTTAATTTTTGCATAAATAGAACGGGCATCATCAAAAACATGGATTTCTAAATTTACAGCTCGTTCTTAACATTATTTTTTGAGTTACAGTGATATTTCATTTTTTACTGTTGTTAGGGGGCCGTCACTTATAATAATTTGTATCCTCTGTGAGTAAATATCTGTATATATTTTGAAGAAAAACTATTTTAATTTACCTTAGTGTTATTTTAATTGTTTTCTAAGCAACATTTAGATGTTTATGATACAAATTGGATCCTTTTTATAAAATTATCGCAATGCAAGCGAGAGATTGTGAAAAAAATTCCAAAAGAAATGAAGCCCCGCCTCTATATTGCGGAAACAATATTAAAAAAACTAGTTTCTGTATTCGTATATGACTCTCTATGTGACGCTGGTATGCATAAATGTCAATGGCATTTACTACATCGAATGCTGAAGACAAAATTTAAATGATTTAATTGGAAGTATGTAAAATAATTTTGTTTTATAATGTAAAGTTGTAGAAAAACTGTGTAAAGGCGTGGCTTCCGTTGCAAAGTGGTTTATACTCGATTCTGAAATGTTAAGTCTTTGTTCTTAAATATTACATAACGTTTCCCAGTTTCTCACTGCTAAAATTCTATTTTGTCCCTTTTGTCTTTTGTTTTTAACTTGAATATTCTACGATTCGTGCACCTCAGTATCATGGCGGTAAAAAAAAAACGCGGTAAGACGAGGACTATTATTTGAAAGAGCAATGCGCAGTGAACAATACTTTTGTTTTTTCCTTTTTACTTTCTTCTATATGTAATATAGAGAAAGTATTGGATTCGTAAAAATTTTCGACCTCGGGTTTTTGATGAATTTACACGTTTTGAGAGCTGTAGAACACGATTTGACCATTTTTAGAAAATGTCTGTCTGTCTGTCTGTCTGTCTGTGTGTGTGTGTGTGTGTGTGTGTGACAAAATTTTGTGGCAACTGTATCTCAAGAACTACTGCACAGAATTTCATACAATTTGGTATGTAGTTGTACCTTGACATAAATTAGTGCCTATCAACTTTTGGTAAAAATTGTCTTACAGGTTGCGTTGCCATCCCGCTTTTTCTAAATTTTTAACATGGTGATATAGGACAAAATTTTGTATAAATGTGCATAAAGAGAATTATTTTTTAGTAATCATTATGAAATTTACAAGAATTATTTAAAATAGAGATAGTCAACTGGGAAAAAAATTTTGTATGCGTAGGAGCCTCGCCACCCCCCGTGGGGGGAAGTCCCCCCTCGAGGGGAGTAAATTTTCAAGATGGGTATCTTTCGAAAGGTCTCGTCAATACCTTTAAAACGAATGGTTGAACTATAAATCTGTGATAATTTAAAACAAAGTTATCGATTTTTTTTACTTTTAACAAAAAAAAAACCTTAGAAAAAAATCATTTTTTTTTAAACGAAATTTAACCAGACTTGGTATTTAGTTGGCCCCTGACATAAACTGAGGCTGATTAGATTTGGGGATCAATCGCTCAACAGGTGGCGCTGTGATCGTATTTTTTCTAAATTTTTAACATGGCAGTATAGGAAAAAATTTCGTATAAATGTACATAATGAGAGTTATTCTTAACCTGTGATTGTGAAATTAATATGAATTATTGATAATAGTAGTAGTTAATTAGGGAAAAAATTTGGGGCATCGCTTCCCCCCCCCAGGGGGAAGTACCCCCCCCCCCCCCCCGGGTGTGTGTGTAAATTTTCAAGATCGGTATCTTTCGAAAGGTCTCGTCAATACCTTTAAAACGAATGGTTGAACTATAAATATGTGGTAATTTAAAACAAAGTTATCGATTTTTTTTTACTTTTAACGAAAAAAAAAAAAAATTTTTTTTTTTTTTTTTTTAAATATTGTTACTGCGTGAATTTGTATATGAAAATATAGAAGAAAGTCTTGTGGTGGCCACAACATACTAGTTTTAAATTAATATAATTGATTTTTATTAATTTTTATCAGATTTTTTAAAACAAATTTTCTGTTTTAATCTTGTTGTGACATTTTCGCATTCGCTTACTCTACCGTTTATGCTATTTAAATTTTATCACATGACGTAACATAATAAAATGTGAAATTTTTATTAAATGCTTTTTTAATACTGAATAATAATAAAGTGTTTTTTTTTTTTTTTTTTTTTTTTTTTTTTAAGTTTTTAATATCTATTATTGAAACAAAGCGTAATATTATTTATTTTCTATTATTCTAATCACGGCGTAAAACTGGCGTCACATTTGTCACGGAAAAATAATTTAAAACAAAATGATATGTCTTATTACTTTTAAAGATATAGATTTTACACATTTAAAATTAAGAATTCAAGTACAGTAGACGACTGCAGAACGGGGAATACTCGTTGTAGGCAATAGGAAATCGTTTATTCTATATCCATATTTCTTTTCATATGGATATACATAATAATTATACCAGAGCCTACTTAAGGAGGCTCTGATTATACTCTTTCTAGTGAAAGTATTTGTATTCATACTATTTTGTTCATATATATATGAATATAAGGAATATTCTTAAGAAATATCGTAACACACAAATTGTGAAAGAAACGCCCACTGAAGGAGTTACAGATTTCAAAATGACGTGAAACTACGTCAGTGGTCGCGAAAATGTTAAATATCCTTTCTCAAATTTTAGTTTATATCTTGTTATCTATATTTTTGTATATTATCTATTGTTGGTTTGTACGCCTAAAATTAAATGTAAATCTTTATAGTAACACTTTCATGCGAGGCTTACTGTATAAAATAAAAATATACGCAACAAGAAGTAGATAATAATTGTTAGTTAGTAGATTTTAATTGTTTTTATATATATTTTTTATTATATATGTATTTTAACTTAAATTTCTGTATCTTAAAGAAAACAGTTTTTGGTTTTAAGAAGTAAATAATTCATTTTCTTAAATATTAAACACTTTTTTTTTTTTTTTTTAACCGCTGTTAATATTATTATCATTATTACTATTGTTCTTTTACCTTGGTATCTAGATGTTTGTAATTCAACATTGTAGGGTTCATATGATTCAAGCTATTCAATTTTCTTTATATGAAGTGTTGTATTGAACTATTTAATGTTTAATAAATTGAACCCAATAAAAATCTTTTAATTCATAAGCTAACACAGAAAGTTCTGCGAATTTGAATCGTTTTTTATTTAAAATTAACATTTCTGAACTTTTTTTTCCGGTGTGAAATTTAATAAATAATGTATATTGGGTGGTAGATCACGATTTATTTTTTCTAAATGTATAGACGGTCCCCTAACACATTTTCACGTGTAACTCTGTTTAGAATTGATTTAAAGTATATAAATAGGTAGGTTTTCCGAACTGCCTAGATCTCAGAAATCTGAATATGAGGTCAAAAATAGGGGTCATCATTGAAAAAAATTGATGTTTATACGTGTTTTAATATGTAGGTGACTCCTTAAGCAAAATCTGACTACACCATTAAAAACTAGACGTTATTACAGATCGATAGGTACCAGCCGCATGTTTCTACGATAATTTACGGCGAAATTAGGTAGGGGCGGTGGCGTTTTTTTTTTTTTGGCTGACTGTACTATTACTGCTTCCTGCTGTCACAGTACGCTTTGCTTTCATACTACACTTGTGGCCACTACAGGTTTTTTTTTTTTTTTTTTTTTTTTTTTTTGACGGGTCGTGCTTTAAAGTTTACCCCAAAAACAATTACTGGTACAAGTTACAGGTTAGTACACAACTGGATTTGGCGATTTTTCTTTGGCACCGTTTTGAAGGATAACTATGTCGTTCTGGATTCTTTGTAATATGATAGGGTAACCTGCTTGCTGTTTATTTTTGATGCCCATAGCAACCAGCGTTCCGTTTATTTTTTATTACCATGGCAACCAGCAATTAATTATAAAGATAACTTTCATTATTTTACTCTATTTCAGGTAGGAAGGGAGTGGAAGGGAGTGGAGGGCTCAACAGATGGGTCAGGCAAACATCCATTCTCTCCGAGTTCTGATTCTCTGACAGATGCTTGGGTACCCATTGTGCACAATCTTTGCCATAACCAAGCTTTTTGTGGATTATGTGACGCGCAGTTCCTTTCCTTATCGACAGTTCAACAGCAAATTCATGTTCAGAGATTCGGTGATTCTGCCGTATGAACTTATCTACAGCCGACCTCTTTATGCTGATCTGGAGGAATCCACCATGCAATGAACTGCGGAAATGGCTCTCCAGCAATGAGGATATTGATGCGAAGCTGCTAACTACGCATGTGCATCTAGCAGTACGCTCACGCCATCTATTGGCTAACACATTAACTCACTGGGATTTGATATAACGCCGCTACAGCTAAAGTCTCCTTTTCATTTGGGCACATCTTATAATAAATTGTATAAATGTACGAGAAGCATATATGTATATTTATGAATATTGATCATCCTTGAAGTGTCAAAATATATGAAGATGTTTTATCATGATCACTGAGGTTAAGTTAGTTTTAAATATTTGTTTAATTATTACTAAAAATAGGCTTAATTAATTTTGTACATTACAAATGACGACGCCATTTTGAAAAACGCGTTTTGCTTTTGTTTACACTTGGAATCCATGGCAACCACTTTCGAAAATGACATTTCACCATAATCGCCAAATCCACTTGTGGACCAACCTGCTACTTATTCCCAATTGCTGCGTGTTTCTGTAATGTGATGTCTTCTCAATTCTTTCACCTTTGTGCACCACTCTTTAGCGCATATTAATGCAAATTTTTAAAATCTCTCATGAATAATTTATTTAAATCAATTACAGAATTAATAGGGAACATCTCATAGTAAACTTAAATATAATTTATATCAATTTCAAGGAATTCCATGAATATTTGAGTTAGAACGCGGACAGACAGACGGAGAGTCAAAAATATGGAGACATATAGGTAGACTAATAGAATTCATAATCACTCTTAAACATTGTTGGAAAGCATTAAAAACGATTAATAAAGTTGAAAATCCATTTACGGTAATTTCGGGTCATAGCCCTTAATCTATGTGAATTTTTTTGAGTGGCCTTGTAAATCTTAATGCTAATAAAACGCTGTTTATAGAAAACACTTTTTTTTGTGCATATGATGAATAATAAATGTCAATTTCATTATAATCTGTGCAAAATAAAGATATTAAAAATGCGGTTTAAAAAATATATTTCATAGAACACAGTGCTTTGAAATTCTTTCGGGAGTCCCTGTACACAAATCAGAGGTAGATTTTCTTAATTTTCAATAGGTAGCATTCAATAGTGAACTTAAATGATATATATCAACTTCAAGGAGGTCCATGAAAGTTAGAACGCGGACAGACAGACACAGAGTTAGACAAACAAAAGGATAGACAGATGGACAAATCCAACTCATGATCACTCTTAAACATTTTTATAAAGTGTTGAAAACGCTTAGTAAAATCGAAAATCAGCAATTACAGTAATTTCTGGTTTACAGGGCGCGAAATTTCCACTCGCCATTGGCGAGTAAAATTTTGGTCTAAATGTAGATAGAATTCTTACAGTGTACACTGTAAAAAAAACCCGTAGATTTACAGCATAATATGCTGGCAATATGGGTGCATGGAAGGAGGAAAGTAAAAAAGAAGTTATTTACAGCAGAAACAGCTGTAAAAGAGTCTTTTTTCACAGATGTTTCCGCTGTAAATTGCCTTATTTAACAGCAGAATGTGCTGGCAATATGGGTGCCAGCACATTTTGCTGTAAAAGCTTCCTTTTTTTTTTTTTTTTTTTTTTTTACAGTGTACGGTGCTACCAAATATATATATGCATATATATATTGATCTAAAAATGTAAAATCATGCTAATCTTATGTAATCTGACCAGAATCCAGTTCTACTTTTTCAACGCTCTGCCCTCTTGAACGAAAAAACATTACAGGACTAAAAAGTCATTTTTTTTTAAATGTTTTTCGTCGTCTGTCCTCTTTTTCAGATGAAAAGGGTTTAGTCCTTAATTTCAAACATTTCTCAATACTGGGAAGCTCAATCGGCTGTTGGCTGTATCGAACGGAGAACACTAACCTTTTTCTGCGTTAGGTTCGCAAAAGAAAAACTTTCTGACAAATTTGCCAAAGCATATTATGGTTTATATCTTTTCAGATTCTACGAATCACAAAGAAATAAAAGTGTTCCCTATATTTGTACAGTTCTTTGATCCAGAACACGGAATCACTATTGAAATTGTCATGAAATCATTAAGAAGGTGGGGCTCTGGTCGATACGCGGTGGGTTGAAGTGGGTTCTCACTTTTGCATGAATAATATTCCTTATAAAAATAGGCCCACCAGTGACGGAGAGGCTCTGTCCTCTAAGCTGGTCTACGTGAGGCGCTGTGTTTGATACCCGGTCGTGCTCGTTGGCTTAGCCGTTAGGAGTTTTCCGTGGTTTTCTCCGAAACTAGCGTAAATTTGGGCTAGGGTCTCTTAGAAAGACCCCATGGAGGACTCTCCTACTCAGACATAGAGTTCTAGTGCAGACAATTGGCCTTAATGATAACACTACCACCACCTCTCAAAAATATGCAAAAGTTAGTTAAATTCATTTTATGTCCTCCTGACAAAAACGCTCCCACAAAGCGACTGTTTTCTTCAATGAAAAAAATGTAGACATGTAAAAAAAAAAATCCTCTTTATACAGGGTGGGCGGAAAGTAACTCCCTATTTTGAATTTGGAATAGCTCTTGATGTTACATCGTTTTGCAGACTGTAGTGGGGCATTATTTGTAATATTTTTTTCTCTTTTTCATATATCAAAAATATGGCAGTGGCTTGATGAGGGATTCACTGGACGCTGGGTAGGCTGCCGAGGCACCACAGAATGGCCTGCATGTCGTTCAGACCTCACCCCATGCCATTACTTTTTATAGGGGTGGGCTAAGGAAGACGGGTACCGCAGCAAACCTCAAACTCTTGGTGACCTTGAGAACAAAACCCGTGAGGTCATAAGTGGTGTTCCTGATGAGTTCTTGCGGAAGGCTGTAGCAAACGTAACTGTTCGTTTAAGACAGCGTATAGAAAATACTGGGGCACATATTGAGTTGTAACTTTTATAATTATCGTGCCACACAATAAACTAAATGTGTACAAAAAATTGCCTTCATACCTACATTCGTTTAGAAGAAAAAAAATATCCAGTAGGGAGTTACTTTCCGCCCACCCTGTATACCTACTTTAAAAACTTATTAACTACTGAGACTAATTTAGATTATACTTGTGAGAACTTGTGAGGTTTGCGTTGCCGCAGACCTCATCTTAACTTAATTAACTTAAGTGTCTAAGTAGAAATAGTACGAGACTCAAATAAAAATAAAAATAAGAGTTTATTCAAACTAGAATAGAAGGAGGGTTGAACTGGCTGAATTTAACTCAATCAAAGTGACTAAAGAACTTTAGAAAATATACATAAGAAATACTTTAGATAATTTTAAATATCTCACCACAGAAGACAGCAGAAGATTAGCGACGGATGCATACTAGCTGACGTAAACTCCAAACCAACCGGTGGCTTCCCAGCCGGATGACTTTTCTATCTACACACATCAAACTAATTAGCTCGAACAGTACTAGAGCTTAACTATAAGGTAATAACTTAATTCAGGCGCTATGCCCTAAAATATAGCGTAACTAGACGTCAGAATTATCTTCACTACATCAGATCACACCACCACACACCTTACGAAAACAACCTCCTACTTATATTTCCTTCAATTAACTTTCCGTCACTTCAACCAAACTTTAAAGCTTCTTCACATTCGCCTATACTTCGCAACTTACTTTCTCCGTTGCAGCGCTATGTTGACACAAAACTATTCTAACCTAAAATTTCGTCGAGTTACTAGTGCCCGTGCAGAGGCATTTTTACTATTCCAACTTACTAATTCGCTGGATAATTCAAACAAAACCTGTGGTGACCCACAACAGTCTCGACCTCACAAACTTTTATAAAATGTTGATAAAGAATGACTGTTCCTTAAAACAAATCGTTTCATCTGCCGAATATTAATTTTATTTTTTCATTTGCCAATTTTATTTTTTTATTTATTATTTTTTTTATTTTTTTACGATTATAATTTTGATTAAAAAAAAAAGTCTACCAACATTTTTTATGTAACTATATGAAAGTAACAAAAAAAAAAGTTTTTGTCTATAGCAAAAATTAATAATAATAATAATAAAAATCTATATTGTCCAGAGTGACACCTATAAAAATTAGGGATTTTTTCTCTCGTATCCGTACATTATTAATTTAAATTAAGGTGTACTGATCCAAATTCATCATTTGAGATAAAAATGTTTACACCACTTGTGTAAAGTAGCTTTTGAATCGGTTTTTATATTCATTTTCATTCAATTCTGTGTCCTCTAAATGACCACTTTTTCAAAATTGAATGTCTTCCATTTTCTTATAAAATGAAAGACATTGCGTAATTTCTCCTCTTTTACCAATAAAAAATTCTGGTCATCTTATACGCAAAAAATAGAGTACGTTAATCATATTTTGTGGCGAGTAACATTTTTTTTTTTTTTCTACGAGTGTAATCTAAGTTGAAATTTCGGGCCCTGCCTTAAAGTATCAGAATATTTTTGGGTAGCACTGTAAATCTTAATGCTAATCCCATTGTTTTCTACAGAAAACTTTTTTTTTTTTTTTTTGTGTGTGTGTGTGTGTGTGTGTGTGTGTGTGTGTGTGTACACAAACCAGCGGTGGTACTTCCTCCATTTTCAGTTGAGAACAGTCCATAGTAAACATGAATATCATGCATCAGTTTCAAGGAATTCCATAAATATTTACGAGAGTTAGATCGCGGAAAGACTTTCAGACAGACAAACCGAAGTCATAAACACTTTTCAATATTGTAGGAATGTGTGAAAAAAGACTTATCTGAAAATTTGTTCAATTTTCACTAATTACTCACATTAACGCACAGACATATACCCCATAGCATTTTACCTCATGCTACGGGGTAAAATGGGTAATAAAACTTATTCTATTTCAAAACGTTATTATTTATTTACTAGTATATAACCCCGTCAAAAATGACGGAATGTGAACGATAAATCTTGAAAACAATGTTTAGATCATGAAGAATACCACGTGATCATTTAAATGCATTTTCAGTTTTTGTTTATAAATCAAATGTGTTTCGATATTTTATAATTTTCGTTCTGAAATTAAAAAAATTCTACCCGATCAATAAATATGAATGACAATAAAAAACTGCTGGTTGACAAAAAATATAGGCCCGAAAACACAACAGCAACAACACATCCCAGTGTTCCGTTAATGGCTCTATTTAAAGTCCTCATAATAAGAATAATCTACTGTGTCACTCACACGACTTTCTCTTACCCTGAAATTTAATGCTATAAGTACAGGTTGGAGATTAAGAGGTAAGATAAAGAGTACTGTTATGTAAACCTATGTTAAACAATTCAAATTAGGCTTCGGAAGAGTTTTATATGATAATTAGCTCTGGCCCCCCTGAACCCCCCGTTTCATTAATGCACCTACATTTATATAGAATTTAATTCGGTTATTAAAAAATAATTCAGTTTAAAAAAATAATTTATTAAAATTATTATTTAAAAAAGTTATCTTGTATGATAATACAGACGATTTCCATATTAGAGAAATAGTATAACACTAAATATCCAAAAAAAAAGTTGAATTTATTCTCAATATTAAAGTAAAAAAAAAAAAAAAAAATGTTAAAAATGAAAGAAATCAATAACTTTATTTTAAATTATCGTAGATCGATGGTTCAACCATTCATTTTAAAGGTATTGGCGAGCTCTTTTGAAAGATACCCATCATGAAAATTTACTCCACTCGAGGGAGGACATCTACCCCAGGGGGGGAGGCGAGGCTCCTACATACACACAAAAAAAAAAAAAAAAAAAAAAAAAAAAATTCCCAGTTGACTATCTCTATTACAAAAAATATGTATTCGTTTCATTTGGTTTAGTGCAGTCTATAGATGTTAAATTCTACTTACCTGCAATTTCCCCCATAGACGTAATGTATTTGAATGTCCCTGTACACGAACCATTTGCTTCATCTTAACGAAAAGCTTACTGTAGCATCCCTATATGATACACATTTAGAATACCGAGTTTGGAATTTCTGCTACTATTTGTTCTTGAGATATGCTGATAACAGACACACAGACAGACAGACAGACACAGAGACAATTCGCTAAAAACGTGATTTTCGTATTCAGGGGACCTCAGAACATGTAAGTATAACAAAAACTCACGTTCGAAAATTTGACCCTAAAACAATACTTTCTCGACCCTATGGGTAAGAGGAAGTAAATAACAATTCACTTCATTTTACCAAAATACTTTTTTTTAAGACTATCGACGATCCTGTTTCCAAATACGTAAGCGAAGTGTGACGTCACTGACCGTCCGTGGATGGAAGAAAAAGATTCCCTATATTAATCGTCCATTGTATTTTTTGTAAAAAATAATTAAAAATCGAGGAAGATTATTTCCCGATTTTAATACCCGTATTTGGGTATAGATATGCTATCGTATCCCTGTGTTAGATTGAGTTATTTTGCTGTCAAATTGACAAAATTTTAAATTTCAAAACTGTGTCATCTTTGACGTTTTTTGTATTTGGCGATTAAAAACATACTACGGAAATATACATGCCAGATGTTTATTTTCGTAATATGTATTGTACGAAATATTGTTTCATATAATTCATCGCTCTCTTAATATAAGTTGTTAAAATAACCATGATTTTTGAAAGGAATAAAATATGTTCGCCAAATAATTTGGCGATATATTTTTTCCGCCAAGGATGACAGTTATATTAAATCTATTCCGCTGCAACATATGAGTATCTTATATCAGACACTTTATTTAGACATTTGAAAACAAATTTGACTTCAAATTATGATAGAATATTTATCATTTTCCTTTTAATTAGTATATTAGTTGGATATTTATTGTGTAAATATCATCCTTTGAAATGAAATGCTTATGTTTTCAATCGAATATGGAAGTTTGCTATTTTATTTTTCTAAAGTTTTGAAATTTAAAATTTAAATTTTATCAATTTTACAGCAAAACAACTTAATCTAACGCATGCACACGATAACTAATACATATCTATACCGAAATATGGGAATTAAAATCGGGAAATAATTTTCCTGAATTTTTAATAATTTTTTACAAAAAATCCAATGGGCGATTAACATAGGAAATCTTTTTCTTGCATCCACTAACGCCCAGTGACGTCATCACTTTGCTTGCGTATTTTCTAACTAACTATCTAATAATTACAGACACTCCTAGCTAACCCAAATTCACCTCTACTCTATACTCCCAACCAGCTGTCTCACCCACAACATCGCCAAAATATCCAGGATCCAGCTAGGGACTTTCTCATTCTCAACCGAACATTTTATCTTGACTCGACATTATCACCTTAGACTACCCTACTTTCAATACTCATTTCAACTGGTGACCTTTACTTGCCCAACCAAACATTCTATCCCAACTATAACTTTACACTTATTTCAAAACTAAAATCAACTGGCGACATTTACTTACTGAACTCGACGCCAATCATACCTTACAATGTAAACAAATAATGAAGCTTGATAAAAATATTTAAAGACTTTAATATGTTTTTACAAATATTTTAAGATTTTTAAGGCTTTAATGGACCATATTCCCACTTTGGGTTCGAGGCTACAAGAATATCAGCTGGTTAGGCAAACAATCCTCAACTCCCTCAACTCTACCATAGAAAAGCATTGTGGCTTGAAAATTTTTATCTTGCAATATTATTTATAAGAGTTACAGATTATATGAAATTGAAGTAAGAGTGATATAGTGATACCTTTGTTTTGTTTTTCATCCAGTTTTAGTAATATACTTTAATATTAATCAGCATATGTAATATTAAAAGTTGCCATGTGAACTGTGGCGATGTTAACAAATTTAAATGGATGTTCCATTTAATAAATTACTTTATTAAAGTGATTGAAATTCTAATTATTTAAGCTTTGATGTCTATATATATATGCGTGTCTGTATAAGGCTGAATATCACATAAGTGTGCATTTTGGATTTTTTTAAACTTTTTTTTCAAACTTTGTATTTTAATTTGAATTTTTGAAAATAAGTCCGTAAGTGCATCTTAAATAAATTCTGAGTTTGACAGAGATCGAACATAATTTTTTAAAATTTTATTGAAATTTTTCAATAAAAATTTATAATTTTAATTATCTTATAAAATCAAAATTACCATTTAAATTTTTTTTTTTTTTTTTGTGGTTCAGATTCATTAAAAAATACAAGACTTAGGCTTTTCTAAAAAGTTCTTCCCATTTTAAAAAATAAAATAAAATAAAAAACCCAAAAATTTAAAATTTAAAAAAATAAATAAATAAATAAATAAATTTAAATTTATTTTTTTATAAACATAAATTATATCAATGGGAAATATCATAGACTGCATACCTCTTGACTATAAACTGGAAATAATTAGTTTACTTGCATTAAATTTTTAATTATAGCATTTAAAGGTGTCAAAAAATGATGTCACTGAAATGACTGGTTTGTCACTGAAATGACAATGTTTGTCACTGAAACGACTGTTTGTCACTGAAATGACAATATTTGTCAAAATGACTATTTTTCACTGAAATAACATTGTTTGTCAATGCAATAGGACCATATAATTTTAAAAATGGAACATATTAGAACAATAGAGAAAAGATTGTGAAGGGAAAAGAAAGAGCAATAATGAGAATATCAAGCAATTTTATTGTATTAAAATCCTTATAGTTACAAGTTTAATGATTAACTGAATTAAATTCAGAAAAAGCATTTTGAACATTATTAAAATCTTCATCCTGAAGTTTAAAATATCTATTTGAAGCAGGTTCAAGAGAATTCCTAATTTTGCACAGAATATGTGGCACTTGAATTTCATGGACATCCTCTTTGTCAAGCCATGCAAATTATTTTTTCTGCATCTTGCCATAAATAACACAAGTAAAATATTTTGAGTAACATTCTCAATGACACCTTAAAGGGGGCAAAAAAAAAAAAAAAAAAATAAATAAATAAATAAATAAATAAATAAAATTAAATAAATAAATAAAAGTTTGCTTTTTTAATTGTATCTTAATATTAATGTCGTATGTAATTTTTTTATATTTACCTGGATACCGGAAAGTACTTTAAATATTTAAATATAAAGCTTATCCTACACCAACAAATCTTTTAATTCAAAATAAAAAATTATTTAAATCCAGGGCTTACAAAATAGTAAATCTGCAACAAATGTCATTTTCGAGACGTCACAAAAATGACCGTCACGAAAATGACAAATCGTCAATAATTCGTTCTGTACTGAAAAACATTCTTTCACTAAGCCAATATCGTCACATTTTCTTCTTCTGGTCGTCATTCTATATTAAAATAAAACTTTGTTCTAAATTTTATAATAATATTTTTTTATTTTTTATGCATCTCGAAAATGACAAGCAATAAAAGTACGCACAGCATGTAAACAATAAAAATAATGTTAACTCTTACCTGTTTTCAATTTTCTTGAGATTTTTTTTCCCCACATATCGTCAATGTTGATTTCTGATCTTAAACTTTAAAAAAAGTGAATGGTGGCACCATCCCTTGATGATATATGAAGTTATTTTCATGTGTCACGAAAATGACCTGAAGACTTGCATACAAGCATTTTAATTACACATGCATGAAAATTAACGTAATTAAAAAGAAAAAAAAAATTTCCTTTGAAAACAAATAGTTTTTTTTACAAGAATTAACAATTATTATAATTATCATTTTATTTTTTTTAGTAAAAAACATACTTTGTATGTAAACATTTGGTCTTGGAGACAGTCACGAAAATGACGGTTATAAGGTTTAAAATTTTCTAAAAAATACTGAAATTGCTATAAACTCACATTTTATGATTTGATGCTTTTTTAAAAAGGTACTTCTAAATAATAATAATAAAATTTTACAATTTATTTGCTTAAAATTAATAATAAAGACCTGAAACACTAAAATGCACATTTATGTGATATTCAGCCATAAAATGTTCTTATTAATCTTTTATCCATTATATATATATATATGTGTGTGTGTGTGTGTGTGTGTACATAAAATGTTCTGCAATTTTACGATATGGAATAGTCTTAACTTTATCATTCGATTCAGTTGTTTACATTTCTCTTTTGTTCTTGCTTGAACAGATATCTGATTATTAAGTTTCACTGGAGAAATATTTAGGAAAATGTTATGCGTAACAATAAAATAGCATCTTGAATCTAGTTTGTTTACAAAATATCGGCCACGTGTTCGGCGATTTTACCTACTGTGACGTGACAGGAATGTTGTCCATATGTTTTAGAAATATTTTAAGCGTTTTTTTTAATGAAAAGTCAAAGAGTCGTTCATTCGCAATTAAAGAGTTGTCCATTTGGAATTTGTATTTTCTGAATGGCAACAGTTTATGTTTGTTTTTATTTGGCATTGCGTTGTTTATAATCATGAAGTTACATAATTCTATTTATAGGTTCATGTTTATAATAGCCAGTGATCCGTTATATTTAATTAAACATTTAAACATTACAATTGAATAGTTTTTCAAGGTTTTAGAGGGAATAAATAACAATATGTGCGATACAAAACATGTATGAAAATGATATGTATGTTTTCGTAAGTTAAATTGAACAAACGGGGAAAAAAAAAATGGCTGCCAAAAGTCTCTGTTTTGAAGCGGTGTAAACCGGAATCGTGAATGACAGATGAGGGTCATTATATATATTACTTTTTAAATATTGAGTCAAAAATTAAAGCACAATGTATTCTCAACACTTATACCCGTATTACCCCATCTAACCCTATAGTTTGACTTTGACCTATACATTTCTGAAAAATTTTAGGCATAAAATACAACTAGCTTTTTAGAAATATACGAATTTATATTTTAACAATGTGCCACTAAAAGAAAAAAAGCAATGATAAAAATTTGGTGTTCCGTGATTGCACTTGCCCAGTGGTTTGGGACCAATGTAACCTCGGCCTACTACTTTCACATACAATACATTAGATCTTTAGCGTTCGCTATATACTTCATTTCTTTTGAAACTTGCTAAACTAATTTCAAAAATGGCTATTAGATATACAGCTGACCCTAAATAATAAAAGAAAAAAAAAAAGCATTTTTTATTGTCAGGGAATTTTTTAAGCCCGAAGAATTTTGTATGTTAACCTGATTAAATTCAAATAATAATTAATTTGATAAGTGTTTGAACGTAGATTCATTCATACGGTCACTTTTTCTACCAACTTAAAAAAAAAAAAAGGCTCTTTGCCAAAGAGCAAAAGAGATCTTGGAATAATCATTATTATATCAAATATCATTCTTCAAAATTATTCCTGATTCTCGTATAAAAGAGTCCTTAATTTTGGCAACAATGTTTAGAGCGTTAGGACCGGCAAAGGGTTAAGCTATAAAAATAAAATATTTCTCTATACTTCCTGTCTGCGTCCCACCCTCATCTACACCAGTTCTATTATCATATGTTGCAAAAATCATACTTGCTAACCATCTCATAATGAATCGTACAATATTTAGTACCCGTCTTTTTATTCACACCAGTCATTTTTTAGAGTAATTTTATTCTTATCTAATCTTAACAACATTTGGAGAGAATTACTCTAAAAATAAATTGGTGTGAAAAAAAGGGCGTTTTTTTTTCAAGGGACGTTAACAATTATATGGTTATTAATAAGATGGTTGGCAAGTATGAAAAATCCATGTTAAGTTACACGTTACACAGCTCAAAATATAACCATTCGACAAATACTATGCCCTGGTACTTTCGAAAATTTCACACTTATAAAGACATTCCTACACCGAAGTTTCACGATTTTATACAACATTTTGATATTAATTTTCATTAACTTTAGAATCAATTAGCAACCTTACTTTGAACACACTAGCTCAGGATTGCTAACAGACTAAATAATATTCTGTAGTATTGTTAGCTCCGCCTTGTTTTTCACACCTGTATCTTTTTAGAGTATTTTTCTTCTTGTTTAATTTTAATTGCATTTAGAAAATATTTCTCTAAAAATTTACTGGTGGGAAAAAAGGGCAGGACTAACAACACTACGGAATATTAATTAGGACGTTGGCAAGTGTGCTAGCTACATATGACTGTAATGATCTTATTAACTGACGTAGGCCCAAAAGGGAGTTATGAGTTAACTCCCTTCTTTTACATTTTATTTGTCCTTTTTTGTTCTTTCTTTCATTTTGTACTATCTTATATCCCCCCGGGAAGGAAGTCCTCCTCGAGGAGAGTAAATTTTCATGATGGGTATACTTCAAAATAGCTGGCCAATACATTTAAAACGAATGGTTGAAACATCGATCTGCGATAATTTAAAATAAAGTTATCGATTTTTTTCATTATTGAGAGAATTTGTATAGGAAAATAGAGAAGAAAGTCATGTGGTGGCCACAACATACTAGTTTAGATTGTACTGAAAGTATATTTTACAGAAATGACCAACTGGATGAACGCGCTATTCTTCTAGGTAGAAAAGTGAAAATGCCAATCAAGATAAATATTTCGTGCAAAAATTGTTATTAAAATGTGAAAAGATAATATAATGACAGGGCGGCGATGGAACACTGGCGCAGATCTCACATCGGTATCTGTTTAAGAAATTTCTCTGCCTATAATATTGCCGATTTACGAAATAGAAAACTTTGTTTCATAACATACTTGCCAACATCCTAATTATGAACCGGAAGATTTTTAGTACACGCCCCTTTTTTTACACTGGTATATTTTTACAGTAATTTTCACTATATTTAATTGCGATTAAATAAGAAGAAAAACACTCTAAAAATATACTGGTGTCAAAAAGGGTGTGTGTGCTAAAAATCATCCGGTTCATAATTAAGATGTTGGCAAGTAAGCATTAATAATAGTATAAGTTCCGCGCTGGTGTTTCATCACTGACAGGGGGAACGAGAAAAAATATTTCTTTGTAAAATTAGATAAACACGGCTATAAACATTCTAATATATAATCCGGAGTATTGTTAGTACCCGCCTTTTTTCACACCAGTCTTTTGTAGAGTATTTTTGGAGTTCCGAATACTTTAATTTATTCCGGAACATTTTTAGCCCCGCCTTAAACAATTTTTTTTTTTTTTTTTTTTGAGTAAATTTTCTTATTTTATCGCAGTTATGTATTGGGGGAAAAATATTCTAAAAATAAAGTGGCAGGAAATAAAGGCGGGGCTAAAAAAGCTCCGGAATAAATTAAACGTTGGCAACTATGGTATTTTTCATCCTATTTCATCGTAAATTCATTTCGAGGGGATTCATTACTCAAAAAATTAAGTGGTGTGGAAATAGGGGCCGGTACTAACAATACCTCGGATTATAAGTTAGGATGCTGGAAGTTATTGATAAAGAATATAATTTCTAATAAGATAAGATCGATCATTTTCATCATTCATCCTAAAAATATGTAATTTTTAACGGCGAAATGAAATTTTAATCTTAAGAAATGATGAAATATTTCAAGACCTTAGATGGAGGGGATGTTTACTTTAGATGGGCGGGACTTAATATTCTACTTGTTTAATTTCCGTAATGCTTATAAATATTTTTTCTGGAATAACGAACATTTTTTGAATGATAGTGTTTTTTTAATGATTTCTTGAGAAATATTCCTTTAACACATTGTCGTCGGGGGGTAATTTCCTATTATTAAATTTCCTATTATTGATGGTGTAATGCCCATAACATAAACATACACCGGCAGCACGTAAAAGTTTTAACATGGATATGTAAAATGAATTTCTCTTTCAGAGAGACCCCCTATAGAGGGCAAGTTATTCAAGCCGAGGATACAAGCGTTGTCAATTGTTTTACCCCAAATTTCTCTACAATGGCACACACACAAAAAAAAAGAAAAAAAAACCACGTAATTTGAAAAAAAGTAAGATGCTTAAGGAATGCTTCTAACAAGCTTAAGGAATGTTCGACTACGGTTTAAAAAAAAATATATTTTTTATAAATTGATGTTTTATAAATTAAAAATATTTTATAAGTTAATATTAGTCGTAATATTAATTTATAAAATATTTTTAGGTTTCAGTAATGTGAAAATATGTGTAGAATTACAATGAGAGGGGGAAAAAAAACCCATTGTTTTACACATTTAAAAACTACTCGGTTATACGATGAAACTTTTAAATATTTGCCACCAAAAATTATTGTTCAATAATATTATATATTTAAATATCAAAGTGACAAATCTAAGCGATAAGATCTAGTGACGTTTATCAAGTAAAACGCAGGTCAGCTTCGTTGTTAGGCCTGCTGAAAATTCTAATTCAGTCTGCATCGTAATCGTACTTTATTTGTACGGTGGTCGAAATTCAATCGCTTTTTTGCAAAGGGAAGTAGTTGTCTTTAATCAGGTCTCCCAGTTTGGCCTCCTTGGAGCCAAACTGGCTCCGAAATTTTGTGTTTGGTCCCATTCCTTGTAAGTGTTATTTTTCCTGTAAGATATTTACCTATGTTGATGCACTTCTCGAGTAAATTGAGAAAAATTATGATAACAAAGAAAAGAGAAATATTTGGCTGGTCATACTTTTAACGTGTTCCTTTTTATTTTTTACTGAATAAATAATTAAATTAGGTAATCGTAAACAATTTCGACCTCGGTTTTTTACTTTTTCACACGTCTTCAGGTGTGAGGAATCCGTAAATTACAAAATTTGTATGGTGTCCGTCTGTAGCTTGTCTGTTAGTTTGTTAGTATGTTAGTCTGTGTACACGATATCTCAAGAACAAATTGCCGCAGAGAAGTCAGATAAGTTTTAAAATACTACTTTCAACACTGGCAAGAACCCTATTCATTTGCAACATTCGAATTAAAAAACTTCCTAAGTTATTAGAAATTTCCGATTTTCTTAACATGGGAGAATAGGGCAAAATTTCACTTAAACGTGCATTAAATGAAAAACTTTTACTGTAAAAATGTCAGACCAGTTTTAAAATATCAGTTTTGATGCGGAATGAACATCATTAACCATAAACATGCTACTTTGAAAGTTTCGCAAGGTGTTGGGAATTTACGAATTTCTTAACATAGCAGAATAGGGCAAAATTTCACATAAACGTCAATTTTGAGGGATATTTTCATCGTAAAAATATAAGACCACATTTGAAATATTATTTAGGATACTGGCATGAATATTATTGACCATGAATTTTCCAATACAAAAATTTCCTAAGTTATTGGAAATTTACGAATTTCTTAACATGGCAGAATAGGGCAAAATTTCACATAAACGTCAATCTTGAGGGATATTTTCATCGTAAAAATATAAGACCACATTTGAAATATTATTTAGGATACTGGCATGAATATTATTGACCATGAATTTTCCAATACAAAAATTTCCTAAGTTATTGGAAATTTACGAATTTCTTAACATGGCAGAATAGGGCAAAATTTCACATAAACGTCAATCTTGAGGGATATTTTCGTCGTAAAGATATCAGACTACTTTTGAAATATTATTTAGGATACTGGCATGAATATCACAGATGATGAATTTTACAATTTAAAAAATTCGTAAGTTATTTGGACTTTACGATTTACTCAACATGTTAGAATAGAGCAAAATTGAGCATAAACGTCCATTTTGAGGATCATAAATATATCAGACAACTTGAAAAAAACATTTATGATACTTGTTTGAACAGACTACAAATATTCTAATTGGAAAATTTCGTAAGCTATTCGAAATTTAAGATTTTATCATCATAGCAAAATTGAAAATTTTCCATATAAATAGGAATTTTGTGGATTGTTGCATTGGAAATAGTAGCATGAAAACTAAAAAACGAAACTGACCCTAATAAAATAAATTAATAGATTAGAATAAGATAAATATATCGAAATGAACGGTGGATGGCCCATTTGGCGTTGATTTCATTCTTTCACTGGGTCTGTCAAGCGTTTAGCCAAATTCAGTTCTCTTAACATGTTACAATATGTCTCGCTCTAGAAATTTATGAGAACATATATATGATGGCGAACTGAGCGGAGTCCACCTATGCCAAAAAGTTTTTCATTACAATAAGATTTTTTTTATTTTTTTTAAGTTTTCATTTTGCATAGATATTTAGTTGAAAGACGACATTATATGATAAGTGAAACTACATTAAATATTATATATTACATTTTAAATTATTTTTTCTTATTTATTGGTTGATTGAATATACTTTACTTTGGACATTTAAACTAGTTTAATGCATGCAACCCCGCCTATTTCTAGATGTGTTTTTCATTTCCAATTTTCAGATTTCAAGCTCAGCATAACAATCCTCTGCTCCAATTTCTACTAAAAACGAAATGTGATTTCGAAGCCTTCAAATAATCTTATCTTATACTATTAAGTGAGCAATATTTGTATATATATTTCACTGTTATCGAAAACGGTAGCTCGGACAGCCACGAGATTTAACACAAAGGTGCCCCCCGAAGGGTCATTGTGCACATCGAAGCCAGATTTTCGAATTTTTGATTAGTTTTTTCTTAATTAATTAAAATGTGAAAATAATAAACTTCTAATTTCTGATAAATAAGCCATTTAAATTTTATCCATTATTTAATTGTTGCCAATTTTTTTTTCGACAGAATAATAATAATTAAAAAAAAAAGACGTACATTTATTTAAAATGAGGAAAATAAATCAGAAAGATTAGAAAATAACTTAGAAATATCAGTCGTATCGTTACAAATAAGATACCAAATGAAAGCCAACATTTTTGTGAATCCGAGGCATTAAACATCTTATCAATCGGACAATTAGATTTTTTAAAATTAATTAAAGTATGAATTTTAGGTGGCAACAGCAGAAGATTGTATGGAAACCGTTAGGAGAAAAAAAAAAAAATCTGCTTCACATTAAGTCACATGTTTTTGAAGTGGGGTTAAAAATTGCAGTTTTGAAATTCTTTTAAATTTTCTCTCACGAAGACAAAAATATAATATACAGCCTGTACCCCACAAGACCAACTTGCATTTCAAATTTCATCAATGTTTTTGGTTAAACAAAAAAGTTACATTTTTTTTTTTTTTTTTTTTTTTTTTTCAAATTAAGTTTTATTCTAACTTCGAAAAGATTTATGTGATCATAGATATAATAATATATATAGATCTATCATCCCCATATTATCGTGCAAAGATTTTTGATACCGAAAAAAAAGCTTTGGAATCAGCCATTAAGTGGTATTGAAAAAAAAAAAAAAAGGAAAAGAAGAAAAATGAATTTGAAACTATATCTGGAGTTTTTCATTCTCCTTTAGTAAATTAATTAATCATTCTCCTTTAGTAAAGTAATTTTATTTGCTAAAATATTCGTGTGTACTCCCGTGTGTATTCATTCGGGGAAAGACTGCCATATTTTGGTAAAATCGCCGTCTTTTCCCGAGTGAAAAGGAATCCCTTTTTTCTCCCCAATGATCAATCTATATATTATTACTGTATCTATGTATGTGATACGATACATTAAGAATTTGGGTTTCAAAAGTTTTTTTAAATAGATTATTTAAACTCTTTGAACCATATTTTTATTTTATCAGTTTCATTAATAGATCCTGCTGGGCGATTTTTTAAATTTTGGTGTTGAAGTGCACCGAACGTTTTTCGACAAGAAGTTCAATATAGGAACAGCCATTTTAATCCAAGTAGCGCATCAAATATATAAAAACATAAATGATTTATTTTTACACAAAATTTACAGAAAAAAAATGCAAATTTAAACTTAGGAAATTTATTTCAACAAACACTACTTTAAACCTAAAAACCATTTAAATATAAGCAGAATATGAAGGATTCTTATGTATAAACAAAAAAGAGTCTGATAAAATTATTAGCAAAACAGTCTTCCCCGTTTCATACAAAAAAAATAAAAAAAAAAAGAAAGAAAGAAATCCACCTCTAATATGACGACAAAAATTCAAAAGCTGCCAATAAAGCGACATAATAAAGTTGTGTAGAACGATAATGTTTACCTATATATTTATTTTTTTATATAATAATCACTATGCTAATTTATCATACAAACAAATGAGCCTCTGTGTGTTACTGCACTTGCACGCTGTCGAACAGAAATATTTGAATAATTCAAATTAATATTTAAATAAATAAATAAAAATAAAAATATGTTTAATGGGAAATAAAAATAAAAATAAAAAGATCAGTTGTCTAAAATACGGCAGAAATAGCCCTCATAGCATATTGTTACAAGGGATTAAGTCTTATTGTTACAATGGATTAAAAGTCTAAAATGGTGACAAAAATTCAAAAGTCGCCAAAGAGATCTATATTAAGGCTGTACTATCAGGTTTACAAACCATGAATTATATATAAATATAAAAATTAATTGTCTCATACGACAGACGTAGCCGGTCACAGCATATTGCAATATTTGGCGTGAAATTGCTGTCATTTTATGGTTGATTGGATAAACAAAATAAACATAGGAAATAACGTAAAAGCAAATATTATGTGCACCACGTATAGTGTTGTTCACATGTAACTGGGATTCAAATATAAAAGGGAAACTCCAATTTTTTCGATACTATCTATTTCGAAACTGTTATATAATAAGCACCTACATGGAAGCTCATTGGTAAACCATTGTCGCAGGTAATAGGGACAAGCGCCCGAGTTGCAGTGGATGACCAAATCGCTGCCGAAGGCAGTAGGGACTTGAAGCGAGCTTTTGAACAATTTCAGTAATTTATTTTATTTTATTTTTATAAAGCTATATAGAAAAGAGTTCCCTTTAAATTTAGTGACCAGCGAAGCGGGCAAAGCCTGCTAGTATAATATTAAAGGAGTTTTATGAAAAATAGTAAACTGAAGTTTAATTTTCTTTTTTTTCTTTTAAATGGTGCATTACAAGAACAATTAAAGTTCATAAACCAACAACACAATGTCTTCCTACTGTACTGAATCTTCAAATGTAGGCCGATATTGTCAACTTAAATTTTGCCATGTCTCTACGGACAGCAAAAAATTATCCACATTGATGATAAAAGTCCCTACTTTAGTAGTTAGGATATCCCTATGAAGAACTTTCCTCCTCAGGATATCCTGGGGATGTCCTTCGGATAAAGGGTATCTCCAAAAAGTCCGTGTTGTGTCCCTACCTTTTGAAGAAAATGGCTAAAATTCCTTATGAGTAGGGACAAATCACTACAGTTGGCAACACTGATATTGGCCGTTTTTGGCTTTATTTTGCTAGTATTTGCCCCATTTGGCTCCATTTTAGAGAAAGTTTGGCCTCGTTTGAAAAATATGCCATAGAAGCTCTGTCTTTAATACTTAACGGACGGGCTATACATACAGGGGGATTCAATGATAATGGGACAAACTTTGAGGGGAGGTAGGACTCAGAACTGCATAGGAACCCATGTACCTAAACGTCATTTTAACCCTTTACGGACCATGTATTTTTTGGGGGGTTTTACCAGTAAGCTCCGCCTACTGCCGTTCCTCTTGAAAGGTGTATTATTTAACAGAAAGGTTCTATTTATAATTTTTTATCATACAAAAGGCCATACAGAATAAAAATTTTGTTTCCGAATAATGCACATTGCTTGAATAAATATTAATATTATGAACATTTTTTAGATATACAGTAACACACAGAATTTAAAAGCTACAACGTAGGTGGATTTTCAAATACGAATATTTCTACGGTCATGGAACAAACATAAAGTAGTTGAACAGTTTGCTAAAACTTTTGTATAGGCATAACACAAAAAATTAAGTATGAAATAAAAAACATTGTGCAAAAAACGAAAGTAAAATCGTATAAAAACAAATATTAAAAACAATGTGCTCTTTGCATCAATATTTACAATAAGTGATCAAAATTGCGACCACCAGTCGTAAAGTATGCTTGATAGCGTCGAAGTGTGAATTGGCGAACATCTCCAAAAATGGCTGGTGATTCGCGCATTTGTGCTGCCACAGTGGACAGTCGAGCAACGAGGTCCTCTGGTGAATAAACAAGAGTCTCGTAAATGATTGCCTTCAGATGCCCCCATAAGAAGAAATCGATGTTCAATAAATCTGGGATCAAGCTGGCCACCGGACTGGCCCGCCTCATCCAATCCATCGCCATGCAAAACTGGCATACAAGTAATTGCTCAGTTCCATATCCAAATGTGCTGGCGCACCATCATACTGAAACCACATTTGGTTGCGCACGACAACTGGAACATTTTGCAGCAATTCCGGCAAAAACTCTTTTAGAAAAATAGCATAACGTGAGCCATTGAGCGGCGTTGGTAAAAGGAATGGGCCTACGAGGTAATCGTTCACAATACCTGCCCAAACATTAACAGAGAAACGTTTTTGGAATGAATGTGGGCGTATAGCGTGTAGATTTTCTGTTGCCCACATATGAGTATTAGGCAAATTGAAAACGCCTTCCCTTGTAAAAATTGCCTCAACTGAGAACAGATAAAAGTTAGAAAATCCTGCTGCAATTCACACTGTTGCAAGAACCATTGGCAGAATTTTACGCGCAGAGGGTAATCACTTACTTGCAATGCTTGGAATTTCTGAATATGTCCTGGCCTTGTGTCAGAATTAGCGAGAAATGTACCATTTTCACAAAGGTTTCGATGCAACCATTCCAACATTTTGTGATTCGGCATACGCCTGTTTGGAAATCGGCATGCGCCTGTTTCGCGATTATTGCAATTTTAAACATTTATTGTCAATATTACTGCAAAGAAACACTTTGCGATGTGTTTGAAACTCCGCCTACTGCGTAAATTTTACATTCCGTATGTTACAGCACATCTAAAAAATTATTCGCAATATAAGCATTTATTCGATCAGTGTGAAGTATTCGGAAACAACATTTTTATCATGTATTTTGTAAGATTAACAGTAAAAGACAGAACATTTCTTTTAAATATTGCAACAGTCACAAACAATGGCAGTAGGCGGAGCTATCTGTTAAAACCCCCAGAAAACACATGGTTCGTAAAGGGTTAAAATGATGTTTGGGGACATAGGTTCCTATGCAATTCTGAATCCTAATGATGTGTCCTACCTCCCCTCAAAGTTTGTCCCATCATCGTTGAATCACCCTGTACGTTATGACTGTCTAAAACGGGCAACGCAGAATTTTTTTTGCTGTTTTAAAGGGTTAAGCAAGTTCCACAGTGGATGCTTTACAAAATATCACATTCATAAGGACTGCTGGACACGTGAATAAAAACATTATACAGCTTTATTCAAAAGTAGTATTTTTTCAATAACATAACACTGCGACGTCCATATATACATGTTTATTTAATTCTTTTAAAAAAATTCCGGGACAGAGAGAAAAAAAAACTCGTCTTTAAGTGTTAAGTAATTACTTTATATTAACTTAATATTCTACTTGTGTATTTTTCGTAGCGCTTATAAATATTTTTTCTGGAATAACGAGAATTTTTTGAATGGTAGTGTTTTTTTAACGATTTCTTGCGTGATATTCCTTTAATACATTGTCGTCGGGGGTAATTTCCTATTATTAAAAGTAAATAAAGACTTTTTGCGTTTTTCTAAATAAAATATTTTTTTTAATAAAAAAATATATATCTTTCCCATTTACAATTAAGTTATTTAAATTTTATTTTCAGAAATGATGGTGTAATGCCCATAACGTAAACATACACCGGCAGCATGTAAAAGTTTTAGCATGGATATGTAAAATGAATTTCTCTTTCAGAGAGATCCCTACAGAAGGCAAGTTATCCAGGCCTAGGATATTAACGTTGTCAATTGTCTTTCCCCAAACTTCTTTATACTGGCACAAAAAAAAACAAACATAATTTGTAAAAAAGTAAGATGTAATCATATTCTAACAAGCTTAAGGAATGTTCGAATATGGTTTAAAAAAATTATATTTTAAAAATTGATGTTTTATAAATTAAAAATATTTTATAAATTAATATTAATCTTGATATTAATTTATAAAATATTTTTAAGAGGTTTCTGTAATGTGAAAATATGTGTAGAATCAAAATGAGAGGAAAAAGAAAAGAAAAAAACCTTGTTTTACACAGTTAAAAACTAATCGGATATATGAGGATCTTTTAAATATACTGCCACCAAAAATATGTGTACAAGGATATTGTATATTTTAAATATCAACATTTCTGATGTGCTGTATTAAGCTAATTTATGGATTGGATTGTCTAATAACACGCAGGTCAATATCATTGTTAGGCCTGCTGAAAATTCTAATCGTGTTCTGTCTGCGTGTATTTTTACGGTGGTCGAAATTAGAGTCCTGCATCGGGTCGGGTTGACTGATCTTTTTTTCGTGCGGGTCGGGTTTTGTTTTCAACAAGTCGGGTCGACTTGAGAACACCTTTCGACTAGGCGTTTGGGACAGCGGAGCTCCTCACAATTTGCGCATGCGCCATGCTCTGAAAAAATATCTTTGAAAAAATCCCGTAGAAATTATTTCAGTGGCGCCATCTACTGCATACATTTGTGACTATATTATTACAGAAATTAATTAAAGAAATATTGTGCCTTTCACTACAGGTTTTAAAAATAGTTATAATTCATAAGAAATCAGGTTTTTTTCCCCAAAAAATAAATTATTTAGCTGATTTTTTTTTTGTTAATATATTTACCACCCCACGGAGTACACTCCCCTCTCAGATCCAAATCTAAATAAAATTATTTTATGTAGAAATAATATTTAATTTTGTAAAATAATTTTATTCGGATTAAATAAATTCTTAAAAGTAATTATACAATTATTTAATTCGTGAATATAGTTCAAAAATAAATTATATTTGTTTTTAACTCTTTGTTGCTTTTACATTCTAAGACATTTTCTATAATAATAACAATAATATTATTATTTGTAAATTTGTCTGAAGTAAATAATAATAATAATAATAGTTTATGTATATATATTTCATAAATGAAATTTAAATTAATTCTTAGATTTTGCATGTAATTTTATATAAATATCTTCATTTATTAATTTTTATTTTAAAACATTAAATTTCAATTCATTTTGAAAGAAAAATTAGAAGCATTTTCAGCTTTTATTTTATAATATATATTTCTAAATAAAATTATTTTATTCAGGACTATAGTTAAGAAATAAATTTATATTTATTATTGCATTTCAAAATAAATAAATTCTGTATATTATTATTTTATTCATAAATTTGATTGAAAAATTAAAGTAAAATAAATAAATATTTTGTTTAATTAATTATATTTTTTCCATAAATAGCATTTAAATCAATTTTCAAAGTAATATTTGGGGATTTTCATATAATTTTACAAAAATACTTTCATTTATTAACGATTATTTATTTTGATAAATTAAATTTCAATTCCTTTTGAAAGAATAATTAGATGCAGACAAATTTCAGTTTATATAATATATTCTCTCCCCCCCCCCTTTTTTTTTCAGCAATGCAATTAAGAAATAATACACTTTCTTAATTACTTTTAAATTCTTGAAAAGAAAAAAAAATATATAAATATCAGCTTATAATTGGTTTTAAAATTAAAATCATGTAAGAGGAAATTTCATTAACCCAAACTATCAATGTCTCACGTGCATGTGTGTATGTAGGGGGGGGGGGGGATATTCTTGTTTTACTGGCAAAAATACATAATGAACATTTAATTTTTTAAAAATCATAAATTGCCTAATAGCAAAATAATAAAATTGAAGTAAATTTTAATGACTTTATTGTTATTTATACAGCAACTGATTATAGACTGTCATTCATTAAGAACAAAAAGAAAAAAAAAAAAGTCATTTTACCAATTTTATGTTTATCTTCCACTTTTTTAAATAAATAGATTCACTATAGTTTTACAGATACTCATATTTGAGTCAGAAATCCTTATGTACAAATGTTTCTCCTCTGATTATACTTCAAATATTAAATTTTAATATACATGAGGAAATTTTTCCTATTTAAAATACATAAATTTCTTGTAATGCAATGTAGAGTAATCCTTTTATTTTCCTTAGAAGAATGTAATTTATTTAACTTATTGATTTGAAATAAATATGTGCAAATTTCTAAATAGAAGTCTCAGATTTATTATTAATATTTGTTATTAGGAAGTTTGCTGTGTTAAATTTAGTAATACATAGCCAAAGAATTATTTCATAATTTATCTGAAAGAATTAGACAAACACATTTAAATTTCTGATAGAACTTCAAGTATCAAAAATAAAAGTATCGAGTAAATCCGTTTTCCATACACTGATAAATGATCATTATTATTTAAATATAAATATGCATTTGTCAGTATTTTATAAACATAAAATAATACACACAAGATTGAAATAATACTTTGGTTTATTAAAAATCGATATGATGAATTTAGGTATGTTAAAATATTTTTCTTAAAAATAAAATAATTATAATGTTTAAATTACATCAACATAAAAGTACATGAGCATATAATAAGTAAGAAATGTTTATACATTTTTCTTGTTATCACCAATTTAAAGACCTTTTTTTTTTTTTTTCTGATGAATGTATATTAAAATGTCAGCAGCATAATCTTAATACAAAATGTGTGATTGGAAAATATGACAAAATATTTTATTTTTCGCTTGTAGAGGCTGATTTAATTAATAACTTATGTGTTAATTTGATCTGATCTTCAGCTGAAGGTTTTGTCAGTGTTAATTTACGCTTTTGGGCTGCTTTTTTTGTGCTTTTAAAGCGCAGCTGAGGTTCGATATTTTTATTGGCAGGTTCTTTGGATGTATGTTTCATTTTATCCCCTATAAGTAATTCACTATTTAATGCCTGTAATTTTATCGTTGCTTCTTGAACAATTTTTATGGCTTGCTGTTGTTTGTCAGATGACATTTGCGAGCAGGCATCCAAAGCTACCAAAAATTCCTGCTTTTTTTGCTCTAAATATTTAGGATCATCTTTCTTTTTGCTTTTCAAATCATTTAAATGCCATTTTATTTCCTCATTAGGACATTTCTCCTCAATAACTAAATCATGCGAGTCATTACAGTTTAATGACTCATTATTATCCTCAACATTTCCATTTTTACTATTAATATGCAAGCCAACAGAGTGGATATGTTTACACATATTACCTCTAATGGAGTTATCAATGCACGTGCATTGATAATTATGGAAGCATATGTTGCACAACTTGCATATCAGAGGACAATCTGGCTTGCACACAGATCCTTCAGACACTGTATAAAACTCACCAATTACTGATGATGACTTTACTAAATAGATGTCATTTTCTTTAAAAATCTCCAATTTTGTCGTTGCACTAACACTATGTCTATTTCTTAAAATTGCTTGTTTTGAAGATACTTTTCCTTTTAATAAATAGATGACTCTTTCAAATTGTTTATCATTTATGAATTTTTGGAGTGCATGAATTGTCTTGTCTAATCTTTTTACTTTCTTTCCATCTAAATAATTATATTTGATTGTTCTATGCAGTCTTTCCATCGACATATTCGTATTTATGCCCAGACCTTTTCGAAAACAGTAAGCCCATTTCTCACATTGATTGGAATAATATTTTTTAAAATACTCTGCGAATTCCAACTCATTTGAGTGTTCTAATTGTGAAATGAATTCTTCAAGCATCCTTTTGAATGCTGAAATATCAGTTTCTTGCGTAATGAGCCATAATTCTTTGTACACTGCTACCTGTTTTTCTCGCTCTTTAATAAATTTTAAATTTTTTCGCCATGCCTGGTCAACATGCCAGATACACCATAATCGAAACTCTGGTGTTTTAAAAGTTTTACTCCAGGCATTATAAAATGCATTATCCATATCTGACATGAATACATTAACTTGAAGATTTAGCCCTTGTTCTTTGAGTTTCATCAAAACATATTCCAATGTATTTTGATCCTGTTTATTGGAGAAGATAAAACACACAGGAAAGCCTTCAGATTTATCGTCTATAACTAAAATAGTAGTCAAAAGAAAGTCATAAGCATTGGTCCCATGAGTTGAGTCCATGCACACAATGTTATTTCCAAATTTTTCGAATATTTCCCTCTGGGCTGAATTCATTAGTACTAATAAAAAATCATCTTTTTCCAGTGGAATGTTTTGAAAAGTATTACCCTGTGGCTTATAACATATAACAGGGGAATCAGGGCCACTTACATTTTTTACCCACATATCGACACTAATTGCATCATTAGTATGATACATGTAATCTTTTTTTAAATTAAACGATGTTGCAATATTTGCAATGTCTTGCCTAGTTAGCAAATGTATCCTTTCAAGTTCATTTGAAAAGGAATTTCTTACTTCGTCTAAAATAGTTTGTATAGGTACATTTTGCGATAATTTTAATGCCAATGATTTTCTTTCATTTTCAGTCAATCGAAGTCGTCCCAATTCCATTTCATGGCCAACATGTGTTTTTATATATTTTACTTCAACATGGCCATCTATGAATTGTTTAGTAGTAATTTTGGCAGGACATTCAGCATTAATTTTATTTGAGCCCATAAGCTTTAAATGATGATGTCCCATACCCCTGGGTTTAAAGTTACCACTTCTATGGCAATAATAAGTTGTTGTTGTATAACCAACAGAACTTCTATTCTCAGTTCCTCTGTGCTGAACAAATTTACAAATTTTTAAATTTTCTTCTTTTGATTTCCAATTGGAAAACTCTTCATTGTTTTTAAATGACAATTCTTCTGTCTCAATTTGTAAATCATGTTCCATCTCAATATGGCAATTTAATTGATCTGTATCCTTCAAAAAAGTGGTACATAAAGGACATTTTATTGTTTGTTTCTCACAAACCTCTTGTTTGTGAACGTTTCTCAAATGTCTATTTAAATTAAATTTTTTTGAGAAACGTTTATCACAAAATGTGCATATGAATGCACTTTCTTCCATTTTGTCTCAATAGAAAAAGAAGAAAAAATAGCGTACCAGAATTACATCACACAATTCAATTAAAAATAAATAAATAAAAGAATGATAATTAAAATTTAGAAAGAAACTACTAATAGATTACAGAAGAAAAAGTATAGAATCGGTAATGAGAAAGCGATCACATCCGTTTTTATAGTAACTCTATATTAAGTTAAAAGATGGCGCCAAAATTTTTCTCTCTCAATAATACAAGAAATTCTTCTCTACATTGGAGCATGCGCAAATTGAGAGGAGCTCCGCTGTCCCAAACGCCTAGTCACCTTTCGAAATATTTTTTACAATTATAAACATAAATTTATAGGCATGTTTACAACTATGTAACTAATCAAGCAGAAACGGTCGTTTTGCCAAGCCAAGCTCAGAGAAAAGCAAAACAAACAAACTACCACTAACACAAAGCAGAACGCGCCAATAATAAAATCGACAGAAATAACCCAAGATCGTTAAATGCTTATTATACAGAAACCAACTTTCCCATGTTAAATCGGCAAATTTTTTTTCCGTAAAGTTTTAAATATTGGACGAACCAAATATCGCAGTAAAATGAAACAAAAAGTAAAATATTCGTATCAACGAGATCTTTAATTTGAGATAAAAACGAACTTTCTAAGTTAATAAGTAAAAAAATGGGAGCATTTTCAATTTAGCGTAAAATTAGATGTTTTGACAACTTTTTGAAAAAATTTCTTCTTCAAGAAATTTTTTTTAAAACAAGCTGGAGAATTCATAAATGTGCAGAATTCTTTGAAAACTGGTTTTTCAGATAGACAATTACTTAATCTAGGAACTTTTATAAAATTTAGCTTTTAAAAATCAAAATTTCCTATCTTAATTGCTGAAAAACTGTTAAATATCGCCAAAGAGACATAAATCGCCAAATATGAAATTGCTTCATCTCAGTTTACCCGAAAAATATTAATTTCAAATTGAGCTGTTTTTTCTTTTTATAAGTTATTTTTTTAACCAAAGAATCTTTGATTTTATTATTTTGTACAATTTTAAATTTTATATCCCTGAAAACAGAAATGCATACATTTTTGAATAACATTTGTTTAAAATCTATAGCTTGAATTGCTGATTTTTTAATATTTTTCATACCTTAGAATAAGAAAGTCAGTACACGATATAGTATCCAATTTTAATATCCTTCAATTCAATCTGGCAATGATAATTATGGTGCTTAAAGATTTCTACTTCCTTCTATATAGTATACTAGCAGGCTTTGCCCGCTTCGCTTGTCATTTTATTGAAATGAATTTCGACTTTCGGTTTTTAATGGATTTACACGGTGTAAGAGCTCCTGAAAACAATTTGACTATTTTTAGAAAATTTCTATTTGCGTGTGTGTGTTCTATGTGTGTGGCGAAAGTTTTGTTCCAACTAGATATCAGGAGCTACTGCTCAGAATTACATATACATTTATATGCAATTGAACCTTGATGTATAATAGCGTTTATCAATATTTGGTGTCAATTGCTCAACATGGTGCTGCTATACAGTGATTGCCGCAATTTCAGAGAAGGCTATATCTGAGTAACTAATACATGGAATTTCATAAATTTACAAATAAATTTACATTGTTACAAATTATAGTGCTTATCAACTTTTGTACCAATATCTCAACATGTGGCGCTGCTACACAGCGATTTTCGCAATTTAAGGAAAGGTTCTGTTGCATATAATGAAACAAAACTTAATATGTGAAGAGGCCATTATGAGACATTATGCTGATTCAATCTCGATGCCTATCGGCCGATAAGTGGAGCTCATATACTACAATTTTTTTTTTTAGAACTGAAAGGATGCATGGTGAAAATTTACTTCCGTTGGACATTTTGTGCAACAATACCTCTCTGAGTTGATAATATTCAGCATTCATAATGAAAAAAATAATAAATAATTTGTGCTGCGTTAATATGTATAGGAAAATGTAGAAGAAAGTTTTGTGATGGACACGACATACTAGTCTGCATAGAAAACCCATGGATAATGTCTAGCAACCAGAATTATGGAATGTTTAACGCAAAGAAAACTTTGAATACAGTTTAACGCAAAGAACAACATCGCACGAAAGCTGAGTTGAAATCCAGGACATATCTGATGTAAAGTATCAGGTTAATTCCAGTAAATATAAAAACTATTTTAAAAAAAATAAATGATATCTACAAAAAAGACACTTAAAATGTACAAAAAAGCCAAGCTCAAAGAAAGAGAATTGATTAAAGTTGTGTCTAAAAAGGGTGTGATATCAAATTCCCAAGCTTACATTCAAATACTTATTTAATATTCCCTTTTAACTAAATTTTCACATGTGAATCAAGTGCCTTATGATATGTTGATAGAAATCCTTCTTTCCTGTACTAAATACATCATAGCGTGTTTCTGAAAAATATTATTATTTTTATTTATGTATGATGGGCTTGGCGGCCATCTTTCAAGTAATGAATAAACATTCACACAATTTGAAAGAAGTTTCTTAAAATATATCTCATATAAAATTAATTTTGCTGTTCCATTCAGCAGAGACGGAAATATTTCGATAACATGATTTCTTATAATTATTTAGTATTAAATGCACTTCCATCCTATAAATGCCGGGAATAAAGAATATAAAAATTTAAATTAATGTAAAAACATGAAGGAGAGGGGGGGAAGCATAGAAGCTTCCACCCCCCGTTATATTTACCCAATTTGAATTTAGCTTCTTGGAATAAATATCTCGTAAAAATGATATGGTTATTCCATTCAACAGGGGTTGAAATATTCAGATTAAAAAAGAAAAAAAAAAAAAAATGCATTAAAAACATCGCAAAAGCCCCGTTAAGCACACAAGTTGAATCAATTTAAGTTTTAACAGTGTTAAGTTTGGCGCACTCCCATCCTCCCATCCTATAATTATTTCTCATTGCGCAGCACTAGTGCGATATAAAACTCAATTAACCAACCAATCAACCAACTCATCCTATAATTGATGAGATTTATAGAATTCAAACTAACGTAAAACTTTGAAAGATGGCCGCCAAGCCCATCATATATAAATAAAAATAATAATATTTTTCAGAAACACGCTATGATGTATTTAGTACAGGAAAGAAGGATTTCTATCAACATATCATAAGGCACTTGATTCACATGTGAAAATTTAGTTAAAAGGGAATATTAAATAAGTATTTGAATGTAAGCTTGGGAATTTGATATCACACCCTTTTTAGACACAACTTTAATCAATTCTCTTTCTTTGAGCTTGGCTTTTTTGTACATTTTAAGTGTCTTTTTTGTAGATTTAAACTTTCTGCACATACTAGACATGTATCGGTTGGTTGTTTGGTTAGAGGATTTAAGGTCGATTGACTCCAGATGTGTCCTAGGTCTATAGGGGGCATGCCCTCCGTTTGAGTCTTTCTAAGGGGTCCTAGCCCGTATTTATGCGTGTTTCGGAGATAACCATGGAAAACTCCGAACGGCTAGGTTGATGAGCGCGGCCTGGGATCGAACCCGACACCTCTCATCTACCAGCTTCGAGCGCAGAACCGCTCGGCCGCTTGTGGGCAGACATGTACCGGATCTCCCTATTCGTATCTGCGGATATCCGCCGGAAAAATAGATCCTTATTTATATCTGGTTCTGTTTTCTTTTCTTCAACGAAACTAATACGTATCTTTTGTAGAAATTGTATGAAAATTGGAAATGTATTATAAATCTTTCTCGACTGTTGTTAATATATAAATTAAAGAAATACAAATACAGTATACAGCATTTACATTCTGGAAATTAAAAGATTTCGGAGTTTACAAGTTTTTTTTTTTTTTTAACTTTCTTCTATATTCAGTAAAAGAAAGTATTAGATTCTATCAACATTTGGTGTCAACCGCTCGACGGGTGGCACTGCTGTACAGCGATTTCTGCAATTTCAGGGGAGGCTATATCTCAGGTTCTGTTGCGTATAATCCAACAAAACTTGATATGTGAGAAGACCAATATGTGATATTATGCTGATTCAATTTGAATGCCTATCAGCCAACAGGTGGCGCTGCTGCACAGTGATTTCCCAAATTAAGGAAAGGCTATATCTCAAGAACTACTGCACAGAATTTCATATAAATTAGTATGTATTTGCCCTTTAATATATATTAGCGCCTGTCAACTTTTGGTGTAAACCGCTCAACAGGTGGCGCTGCTACACAGCAATTTCCACAATTACAAGGAAAGCTATATCTCATGTTCTATTGTGTATAATCAAACAAAATTTAATATGTGAGAAGGCGAGATTATGAGACATTATGCTGACTCAGTTTGAATGCTTGTCGGCCAATAGCTGGCGTTGTTATACTGCAAATTTCATCGATAACAGGATGACTATATCTCAACTTCTATGCCATATAACTGTACGAACCATGATATGTGAGATAACTATTATAAAAACGCATTGTTTAAGAAGTTATTTATAGACTATAAAACTTGGATATTTAGTGTTAGATTTCCCTAAGATGAAAATTATTTACATTCATCACGTTAAACTTTTTAATAATAGCTTTAGTAAATTATTCGCACTTAGTGAATTTGACAGAAAGAAGAATGTCTTGTGGTGGCCACAATATACTAGTTTTTTTTATAATTTACTAAATGTGTGACAACGAAAATTTACTTTATTTTGTATCATGTTATAGCATTTTACCTTGTTTTGCATGATTTTTAGATGAATAAGTAATGTTGATTTATTTTTCGGGTTTCGGGTCGGGTTCGGGTCTCAAAAAATTCTCTGTTGCGGGTTCGGGTCGGTTTTCGGGTTGATGAAATTTTTTTTGTCGGGTTCGGGTCGGGTTTCGGGTTGATGAAAATTTTTCTGTCGGGTTCGGGTCGGGTTTCGGGTTGATGAAAATTTTTCTGTCGGGTTCGGGTCGGGTTTCGGGTTGATTTAAAATTCATCTGTCGGGTTCGGGTCGGGTAAAACCCGACCCGTGCAGGACTCTAGTCGAAATACAATCACTTTTTCGCAAAGCAAAGTAGTTGTCTTTAATCAGGTTTCCCAGTTTGGCCTTTTGGCTCCAAATCAAGATAGTTGGCTCCGAAATTTTGTGTTTGGCCCCATTCCTTGTAAGTGTTATTTTGGGGAAAATATTATTTTTCCTCTAAGATATTTACCAATGTTGGTACACTTCTCGTGTAAATTGAGAAAAATTATAACAAAGAAAGAAGAAATATTTGGCTGGTCATATTTTTTATTCTTTACTGGTTAAATAATTAAGCTTTTAAGGTATCTTGGAACTTGGCATAGCTCTGTGTTAAAATTGCCTTGTTCTATCGCTTTTTTATTTCCATTTACTTCTAGAAACTATTTTTTTTTCTCCCAAAAATATATATAATGTTAATGCTTTTTTGTGAGAAAAATATTGAAATGAAATATATACATACACACTCACACACACATATATATATTAAGAAAAAGAAGTTAAAAAAAAAAAAAAAAAAAAAGAAAAGAAACGAAAAGAAAAGGAAAAAAAAAAAAAATATTATAATTTTCTCCAAAATTAGTCTAAAAATCTTTCCCGAATGACATTCTTTCTTTCACGTATGTCTTTCATAATTCTATTGCAGATATATATTCAGTATTCCTGCAGCAGTGTTGAGATTTTTTTTTTTTTAATTATCATTTATTTAAATCAGAATTCAGTAAGTAATTAATATTAGTTCCCCATCATACTATAGTATGGGGAACTTCGGTAATCGTTAAAATTTTCGACCTCGGTTTTTTTACTTTTTCACACGCCTTCAGGTGTGAGAAATCCGAAAATTACAAAATTTGTATGGTCTCCGTCTGTAGGGTGTCTGTTAGTTTGTTAGTCCGTTAGTGTGTTAGTATGTTAGTCTGTGTACACGATATCTCAAGAACAAATAGTCGCAGAGAAGTCAGATTAGTTTTAAAACACTACTTTTAACACTGCCAAGAACCCTATTCATTTGCAACATTCGAATAAAAAACTTCGTAAGTTATTAAAAATTTACGATTTTCTTAACATGGGAGAATAGGGCAAAATTTCACTTAAATGTGCATTAAATGAAAAAAAAAAAAAAAAAAAATACTGTAAAAATGTCAGACCAGTTTTAAAATATCAGTTTTGATGCCGGAATGAACATCATTAACTATAAACATGCTACTTTGAAAATTTCGCAAGGTATTGGGAATTTACGAATTTCTTAACATAGCAGAACAGGGCAAAATTTCACATAAACGTCAATTTTGAGGGATATTTTCATTGTAAAGATGTCAGACCACTTTTGAAATATTATTTAGGATACTGGCATGAATATTACTGGCTATGAATTTTCCAATATAAAAATTTCGTGAGTTATTGGAAATTTACGAATTTCTTAACATTTCAGAATATGGCCAAATTTCACATAAACGCCAATCTTGAGGGATATTTTCATCGTAAATATGTAAGACCACTTTTGAAATATCATTTAGGATACTGGCATGAATGTTATTGACCATGAGTTTTCCAATAGAAAAATTTCGTAAGTTATTGGAAATTTACGAATTTCTTAACATGGCATAATGGGCAAAATTTCACATAAACGTCAATCTTGAGGGATATTTTCATCGTAAAAATATCAGACCACTTTAAAATATTATTTAGGATACCGGCATGAATATCACAGATGATGAATTTTACAATTTAAAAAATTCGTAAGTTATTTGGACTTTACGATTTACTTAACATGTCAGAAAAGAGCAAAATTGAGTATAAACGTCCATTTTGAGGATCATAAATATATCAGACAACTTGAAAAAAAACATTTATGATACTTGTTTGAACAGAATGACTACAAATATTCTAATTGGAAAATTTCTTAAACTATTCGAAATTTAAGATTTTATCAACATAGCAAAATTGAAATTTTTCCATATAAATAGGAATTTTGTGGATTGTTGCATTGGAAATAGTAGCATGAAAACTAAACTACGAAACTGACCCTAATGAAATAAATTAATAGATTAGAATAAGAAAAATATATCGAAGTGAACGGTGGATGGCCTATTAGGCGGGGATTTCATTCTTTCACTGTGTCAAGCGTTTGGTCAAATTCTCTTTTCTTAACATGTTATAATATTTCTCGCTCTAGAAATTTATGAGAACATATATATGATGGAGAACTGAGCGGAGTCCACCTATGCCAACTAGTTTTTCACTACAATAAGAATTTTTTTTTTTTTTTTTTTTTTTTTTTTTAAGTTTTCATGTGTGTTTGCATAGATATTTAGTTCAAAGACGACATTATATGATAAGAGAAATTACATAAATAATATATATTACATTTTAAATTATTTTTTCTTTTTTATTGGTTGATTGAATACACTTTACTTTGGACATTTAAACTAGTTTAATGCATGCAACCTCACCTATTTCTATATTTGTTTTTCATTTCCAATTTTCAGATTTCAAGCTCAGCATAACAAGCCTCTGCTCCAATTTCTACTAAAAACGAAATATGATTTCGAAGTCTTCAAAATATATAATATTAAAGGAGTTTTATGAAAAATAGTAAACTGAAGTTTAATTTTCTTTTCCTTCTTTTAAATGGTGCATTACAAGAACAATTAAAGTTCATAAACCAACAACACAATGTCTTCCTACTGTACTGAATCTTCAAAATGTAGGCCGATGTTGTCAACTTAAATTTTGCCATGTCTCTACGGACAGCAAAAAATATCCCTACACTGATGATAAAAGTCCCTACTTTCCCTAACAGCACAGTTAGGCTTAACTTATCCACAGTACATCTTAAGGACGTTTCTGGGATGTCTTTTCATCCAGAAGACATCTTGAAGATATCCTGGGGAGGCGATGTGCTGTCTGGGTTAGTAGTTAGGATGTCCGTATGAAGAACTTTCATCCTCAGGATATCCTGGGGATGTCCTTCGGATAAAGGGTATCTCCAAAAAGTCCCTGCTGTGTCCCTACCTTTTGAAGAAAACTGCTAAAATTCCTTATGTGTAGGGGCAAACCCCTACAGTTGGCAACACTAATATTGGCTCTTTTTGGCTTTATTTTGCTAGTATTTTCCCCATTTGGCTCTATTTTAGAGAAAGTTTGGCCTCGTTTAAAAAATATGCCATAGAAGCCCTGTCTTTAATACTTAACGGACGGGCTATACATACAGGGGGATTCAACGGTAATGGGACAAACTTTCAGGGGAAGTAGGACTCAGAACTGCATAGGAACCCATATCCCTAAACGTCATTTTAACCCTTTACGGACCATGTATTTTTTGGGGGGTTTTACCAGTAAGCTCCGCCTACTGCCGTTCCTCTTGAAAGGTGTATTATTTAACAGAAAGGTTCTATTTATAATTTTTATCATACAAAAGGCCATACATAATAAAAATTTTGTTTCCGAATAATTCACATGGCTTGAATAAATATTAATATTGTGAACAATTTTTAGATATACAGTAACACACAGAATTTAAAAGCTACAACGTAGGTGGATTTTCAAATACGAATATTTCTACGTTCATGGAACAAACATAAGGGGTTGAACAGTTTACTAAAACATGCATCTTTTGTATAGGCATAACACAAAAAATTAAGTATGAAATAAAAAACATTGTGCAAGAAACGAAAGTAAAAACGTATAAAAACAAATAGTAGAAACAAAGTGCTCTTTGCATCAATATTTACAATAAGTGTTCAAAATACGACCACCAGTCGTAATGCATGCTTGATAGCGTCGAAGTGTGAATTGGAGAACAGCTCCAAAAATGGGTGATGTTTCGCGCACTTGTGCTGCCACAATGGACCGTCGAGCAACGAGGTCCTCTGGTGAATCAACAAGAGTCTCGTAAATGATGGACTTCAGATGCCCCCATAAGAAGAAATCGATGTTCAATAAATCTGGGATCAAGCTGGCCACCGGACTGGCCCGCCTCATCCAATCCATCGACATGCAAAACTGGCATACAGGTAATTGCTCAGTTCCACATCCAAATGTGCTGGCGCACCATCATACTGAAACCACATTTCGTTGCGCACAACAACTGGAACATCTTGCAGCATTTCTGGCAAAACCTCTTTTAGAAAAATAGCATAACGTGAGCCATTGAGCGTCGTTGGTAAAAGATATGGGCCTACGAGGTAATCGTTCACAATACCTGCCCAAACATTAACAGAGAAACGTTTTTGGAATGAATGTGGGCGTATAGCGTGTGGATTTTCTGTTGCCCACAGGTGAGTATTGGGCAAATTGAAAACGCCTTCCCTTGTAAAAATTGCCTCATCTGAGAACAGACAAAAGTTGGAAAATCCTGCTGCAATTCACACTGTTGCAAGAACCATTGGCAGAATTTTACGAGCAGAGGGTAATCACTTACTTGTAATGCTTGGACTTTCTGAATATGGCCTGGTCTTGCGTCAGAATTAGCGAGAAATGTGCCATTTTCAGAAAGGTTTCGATGCAACCATTCCAATATTTTGTGATTCGGCATGCGCCTGTTTGGAAATCTTTCCTGATATAGTCGTAGCGCTGCTCGACTGTTCCCATTAGCAGCACCGTACATTAGAGGCATGTCTGCTTTTTCATTATTAGTAAAATCTCCCATTACCGTCGAAAAACACAGTTTAAAATTATACTTTTTAGCAGATGCAGATAACGAATAACCAGGTCCACTAAACCTCTCTACCTTAAGCATTACCAGCTAATCACCCCAATTTTGCTTAGTTGTATTACTGGCGATGATTGCAATTTTAAGCATTTATTGTCAATATTACTGAAAAGAAACACTTTGCGATGTGGTTGAAACTCCGCCTACTGCATAAGTTTTACATTTCGTGTGTTACAGCACATCTAAAAAATTATTCACAGTATAAGCATTTATTCGATCAGTGTGAAGTATTCGGAACAGGGTTTAAACTGCCATTAGTTTTTTTAGCATTTTGCTAAAAGGTATCATATTTTGCTAAAACATGTCGGTCAGAATTTCGCTAAAAAGCTAAAACTGGATAACTCAGTGGCGCACCCAGAATTTCTGTCTGGAGGGGGCTAAAGAATAATTGGGTCCTGTAGTACAGTAAATAGGTTTATGGGCATATACGCAGACATACATATAGTAAAGAATCGGCTTTAACCCTTTGCGGCGCAAGGCAATTCGGATTATTTAAATTATACTGCCACCGGAATTCATGAACTAAATTAAACTAAAAGAAATTTTTAATTTTAAGGTTATAAAAACTGGCCTTTTCTGATATGTTATAAACGTAAATTTTTGCTAAAAAATTTCCGGGATGAATATTTGCAGCTGGATCTTAAATTTTGCGTACTCGCAGCGAGGACGCCGCGCGTTAAGGGGTTAAATATTTCTTTTGAAATAAGTAAACGAATGAATGAAATTGAATTTAAGTTGAATAGTGCAATCGAGGAATTTATATCAGTATATAACATGCTAAGTTACAGTAGTTCGGTCAGTTGGGGTTGGCACTGAGCTTGTAAACATAAAGTTGTCTGTTCATCTATGATTAAAATATATATATATATATATATATATATATTGATATCGTGTATAATATGACAAGATAGTGAACACAAAATTCATCCGAAAGGAAATGCCCTCCACCCATATTTCCATTGAAAATAAAATTTGATCAAATTTAATACTCTTTTGCATTGCTTCACATGGATATGCAGTAACACATAAGTAATTAAGAAATTATAATAATTATAACCAAATAAAAGCTACAGTTGTGATATGTAGGAATTATAACGGAATTTCAGTGTAAATTTTCACATGGCTATTTTTATTTAATTATCTGGAGTATTGGGGTGAGGCTTCTAGGTTCCGTTTACAGAAACAAGTCGGGCGCGTAGTCTTCGTGAGTGTTAGTCAACACAGCAAGCAGGAGGCAGAACCTCTTAATATCCTAAAACATTAATTCTATTCTAATATATAATATATTACTTAGAATTTTAATTCGTTCAGTTAGCAAATATTTCAAGCGTTACCTTTCTGAGTTCATTACAGGATATTGTATTCCATTATAATATTTATATATAATACGAAATTTGAATTTTTATAACAGGGAAAAAATTTCATTATTCAAAAACGGAGCTTAGATATCAGTGACATCAGAGGCAAATATGAAAACTGAGCATGGACTCTACTGTATGTTCCATTTACCGTGATAAAAAAAATAAGTGACCCCATCCTCAGAAGCATCTGTAAAATATCTTAACATATTGTTATCGGTGTATTTTCCTATTTTGAACAGTAAATTACGTCTTTTGGCAATCCTCTAAATCATTATATTTTTAGAGAAATAATTTTGCGTATTTGAGATTAAATCAATTAAGTTTTATCTTCAGCAATTGATGTGAAATTTCACTAGCATGTATATGTGCTAGTGGCATATAAAGAGTTTAGCGAATATGCAAATTTCATTTTTAATTTAAAATATTGTTTTACAGGAACGACTAAGAGCAGGGCTAATTTTTATTTTATATCAAGCGAGAATTTTCATTTGCCGATGCGAATGTGTTAATTTTGCCCAAAGACAAAAGAAACTTTCACAAAGATGCTATAAATATTCATGAATTAAAATATAAAATTGTATGAGCCTGGTATCCCATTTCTCTGACAAATACATCCCTGCTTATTTCCACATCAGATTGCTTCTTCTGCATGACTTTTTAGATACTCCCTCGATTTCATGATAACAGTATATGCTTTAGGGCCTTAGAAGCCGATTCCTAAAAATTGCAATGGAATGTCTAGGGTATCTTTCAACTAAAAAACAAAGAACTAATTCATTGTTTTTATGTTTGAATGTAAGAATTATAAAAATTCCTAATATTTAATGTATAATTTATAAACTTTATTTTTGCTTACAATATCTGTGTTTGAATAATATTATTTTTATGCATATCTAAAGTTTTTTACCATGTCAGCTAGTTCTGGAGGGGGCTTGAGCCCCCTAAGCCCCCTCCGTGGGTGCGCCACTGGGATAACTGTATAAAATATCTCTATATAATAAATAACTCAGATTTTTTTTTTTTTTTTTTTTTTTTTTTTTTTTTTTTTGTAATATTTGCAGGCAAAAACTACGAAAGGACAAATTTTTGGGAATGATTATTTACATAGTAATTTGGATTTATTTTTAATTTTCAATGATTGAATTTAAATGCAAAAATATTTAAAAGTATGTCAGAATTCAGAATTTGCTTCATACAAGCATTCTTAGCACTAGTATTTCACGATTATCTACCACTACACTTTACTTAATTTTTAAATTGCTTTTTTATTTTACACATATGATATGAATACCTCTTTTTCTATTGTTAAAATCAAAACATAGTTTCCCTGATTCATATTTTTAAAGTCACAAATATGGATGCTTGGTTAAAATCATCAATGAACAAAAGGAATAGAAAACAAAACTGAGGATAACAAAGCTAAGTAAAAGAAATCAATGGTATCCACAGAATTAATTAACTTTCGAAAAAGCTAAAATAGTGCTTGCCTATTTTCGCTAAAATTCTAAAGTAATTTTTTTGCCAGGTTAAACCCTGATTCGGAAACAACATTTTTATCATATATTTTGTAAGATTTACAGTAAAAGACAGAAGAACATTTCTGTTAAATATTGCAACATTCACAAGCAATGGCAGTAGGCGGAGCTATCTGTTAAAACCCCCAGAATACACATGGTCCGTAAAGGGTTAAAATGACGTTTAGGGACATGGGTTCCCATGCAATTCTGAGTCCTAATGATGTGTCCTACCTTCCCTCAAAGTTTGTCCCATCATCGTTGAATCACCCTGTACGTTATGATTGCCTAAAACGGGTAACGCAGAATTTTGTTTGCTGTTTTAAAGGGTTAAGCAAGTTCTACTTCGTAAGAGTGGATGCTTTACAAAATATCACATTCATATGGACAAGGACTGCTAGACATATGAATGAAAACATTATACAGTTTTATTCAAAAGTAGTGTTCATTCAATAAAACTACGATGTCCATATATGCATGTTTATTTAATTCTTTTAAAAAATTTCCGGAACAGAGAGGAAAAAAAAACTCGTCTTTAAGTGTTAAGTAATTATTTTATATTAACCCTTTGGGTACATTTGACGAGTGAGACTCGTCATCTGCTTATTTGGACGAAGTCACGGTGGACGAGTCTGACTTGTCATATGAATTTAAGAAGTAGGCGTTAATGTTTGCGGCATCCCCGCCAGTGGGCGTTGATCGCAAACACTTTCCTGGCGTTTTTTATGATATCTTACAACTATACTTATATCATCAATATAAGTATATTCCAAATAAAATGAATACTTTTACATATTAACACTTTCGCGACCGCTGACGAAGATTCACATCATTTGAAAATCTGTAACTCCACCAGTGGGAGTTTCTTTTGCAATTTGTATGCTATTTTTTTCTTAAATATATAATTAATATTCACAATTTTACAATGAAATATACTATGGATACAAATACGTTGATTAGAAAGAATAAAATTATAATGTATATGCATTTGTAATATAAATGTGAATACAGAAAATTTTGTTCTGAAATATTGTAACATGGGAGAATAACGCCCACAGGCGGACCTTACTGTCAAAAATTCAAAATCATTCCATATAGCGACAAATTAAATCCGTCCCATGGTCATAAAAATCTTCAAATAATTCAGTACTCAAAGGGTTAACTTAATATTCTACTTGTGTAATTGTCGTAGCGCTTATAAATATTTTTTCTGAAATAACGAGAATTTTTGGAATGGTAGTGTTTGTTTGATGATTTCTTGGGTGATATTCCTTTACCACATTGTCGTTAGGGTAATTTCCTATTATTAAAAGTAAGCCACGCCTTTTGGCATTTTTCTAAATAAAATAGATTTTTAATTTAAAAAAAAAAAAATCACATTTATAATTAAGTTATTTAAATTTTTATTTCAGAAATTGATGGCGTAAATGCCCATTGCCCATAACGTAAACCGGCAGCACACAAAGTTTTATCCGCGGATATGCAAAATGGATTTCTCTTTCAGAGAGACCCCCTTTAGTGGGCAAGCTATCCAGGCCTAGGATGCAAACGTTGTCAGTTGTCTTATCCAAAACGTCTCAACATTGGCACAAAAAAAAAAAAAAATTGAACGAAAAAAAAAAGTAAGATGTAGCCATATTCTAACAAGCTTAATGAATGTTCGAATATGGTTAAATAAATAAATATATATATATATATATAAATTGGTTTTCTATAAATTAAAAACATTTAATAAATTAATATTATTCGTAATATTAATTTATAAAATATTTTTAGAGGTTACTGTAACGTGAAAATATGTGTAGAATGAAAATGAGAGAGAATTGGAAAAAAAAAAAATCTTGTTTACATAATTGAAAAAATACTGAGTTATTTGATGAAACTTTTAAATATACTGCCACCAAAAATATGTGTACAATAGTATTATATATTTAAAATATCAAAGCAGTTCATTTACGAACGATTAATCTTCGAAGTTATTAAGCAGCAGTTAAAAATTAAATTTTGTGGTGGATATTGAATAAAACAGTCCTCAATCTGGCAACATTGTTTGTGTGTGTAGTATATATTTCGCGTATATTAAACCTTCATGGCTATTTAATCTTTTATTACTCCCTTTTTTTTGTAAATACATTTTTTAAAGCTGTATTAATTTATCGTGTACTAGGAAAGCCCCGGTTCTTAAACGAACCGAATTCCGAATGCGGGAAAATTTTTAAAAATCAAATTCGAAATGTACAAAACTCGGCCTGATGCTGCTTGCGTGCCAATAGATCAAAGTTTGTTAACGAAAGCATTGAAGGTAGTGAATCATAAAATCAATGAAGAATGAAGGCTTTGCCTGCTTCGCTGGTCACTAAATTTAAAGGAAACTTTTCTATGTCGTTTTATAAACAATTTAAAAAAATCATGAAATTGCTCAAAAGCCCGCTTTCTGTCCCCACTGCCTTCGGCAGGGACATACTCATTCCCAGACTCTCGGGTGCCTGTCTCTATTGCCTGTGACAATAGCTTACCAGTGGGCTTCCATTTGGGTGCTTATCAGATGACGGTTTCGAAACGAACAGTATCGAAAAACTTGAAGTGGCAATTTTATTCCCAGTTGCATATGAACAACACTATATCATAAAAAACAATACTATTGTAAAAGTCACCCCGCCCAGCAAAAACTCTTACCTTTCTTAAGCAGCCAAAAAAAGGATTGATATCAAATTTCGTCGCCGCTATTGAACCCTGGGAACTCAATGCAGGGTTTAAGCTGAGTAAAAATTTTCTTTAGCAAAAAAGCTAAAATCAGAAGAAAAGCTTTAGCAAAATGTTAAAATGCCAGAAATAGTAGTAAAAGATGAATATCAGTTTACACATTATTCTAAACACCTCGATATGTTTGATTTCCATTTGTCATTTAAACTTAAAAGTTTTTAATCAGGTCTTCAAAGAGTTACACACAGAAGGTAAATTTTTTTTAATTTGAAATGAAAAACAAAAAAGTAAGACTGTAACCAGATCAATTTGAATATTGTACAAGCATATATTTTAACTCATTTATTGGCAGACATGAAAAACATTAAACTTTTTAGATTATTACTTTATATTGTAAACTTTTTTTAAGCAATATGAACGTCTTAGATACGACTTATATTCTTTTTCTGGAGATATAATTATCACTATAGCATGTAAAACTACATTTAAGCTTATACTGTATCTGAAAATAAAAACATAACTTACCAAAATAAAAAATAAGGTAAGTAATATAAGTGAAATTTGTTTATTACTATTCAAAGCTTTTTGGTTTACAATTTATAATTTTTCTTTCATTCATATTAGACCACTTTACAAATGCCTCATGTTTATTTACAAGTTGATTTCCTGTACATGCGATTCTTATGTGTAGTTCAGTGTTTGATTTCCCTTATATGCATGAACCAACGCATTTTTCTTGATCAATGTTGCAATTTTTTTTCCATGAAAGATTCGTTATAATATTTTCGCTGAAGATTTTTTTTTTTTTTTTTTTTGTGTTTAGTAAGATGCTTTAGCAAAAAAGCGAAAACATGTTATTTCATTTGCGCATTTTGGATAAGTCTTTTAGCATTTCGCGAAAAATGCTACCGTAGCAGAAACACTGACTCAATGCTTAGCTTAATGAAGATCTGCCAATAACGCTGCAATTACAATAACTGGCAATAACAATAACCAATATCTTTCTAATAAATCCTAATCTCTTTCAACATTCTTTGTTATCTGTGTTAGTTTTTTAGCTGCATTATAAAGTTATAATTTAAAGTACTTTTACGGCGGGGTGCGTAATAATATTTTAATCTTTACTAAGTAAATTTTTTATTAATTAAAACTTCTACATAGGGGACGCACCCCGCTGTAAAAATACTTTAAATTATAACTGATACTTTAAATTATACTTTAACTATTATTATAATTTTACTTTATTATAATTTTACTTTAAATTATAACTATTAATGAAACTCAAAAAAAAAAAAAAAAAAAAAAAAAAACCCTATTTATAGAAAGAACTACTTACAATACACAAATTTTTGGAAAATCTTAAATCTTTATAACCTTTTCAGTAGTTTCTTCACCTTTAGTCATTTGCACTTATCCCACATGTATATAAAACCATAGCCTCCTAAACTAGATGCCTGTCGCGTTGCTCGAAAACTTGGCAATAGTTGAAACGGTAGACAGCGCCACCTGGTGTAGATTGCGCGACTTTTTTATTCAACAGCTACCAAAAATTTTTAAAAGAGGGATATGATATACATAAAAAGCAAATTGCATCGAAGAAACGTCGATTATATAAATCATATATCACTTCTTAAAGTTACTGGTGGCAGTTAAATAAAAAAATCGTGCAATCTGTACCAGGTGGTGCTGTCTACCGCTTCAACTGTTACTATGTTTCCGAGCTACGCGACAGGCATCTAGTTAAGGAGGCTATGATAAAAACAATTTTTGTGGCCTATAAAATACATGAAAAACAAGATACCCAGACAACTTAGAGCTTGCATCAAACTTCATCTTTCCAGCCTGCAAGTTTAATTGAAGCTAAGATCAAGCATCTAAGTTTACATTGGCCCAGCTTACTTTAAGCTTGATTATTCAAGTGGCAATCAATACTTATCAAGCATCCACTCTGTTTGGTTAATGTTTAGCATACATGAACAAATAATTCCTGGAATCAGGGAATACAAAAGACAAAAGAAAGTTTAAATTTTAAAATCAGAAGCTTGAAAATGTTGCTTTATTTCTGAAATAGCATCCAGAATCAAGGCATTTATCCGATAAATTTGATCTTCTTTTTTTTTTTTCTTTCGTCCTTTTCTTTCCTTTTTTTTTTGTGAGATTTCAGGAAAAGTAATCGTTTACTAATTTTAAAGAAAATCTCCATATTTTCGCCCAAATTCTTTCGTTTCCCCAGACTACTCACCACCAAATTTTTGTTCCCAAATGTTTCTCCTGAAGCTTTTAATAATTAACACAATTTTTAAAATTATAAAGTTAGTCAATAAAAGGGGCAGTATGAGGTATTAAAAGGTTAATGCTCAAACTGCGTCTCTTAAAAAACACTTGTTAAAGCTATTGCTCTAAAGATAGGGTATAATAGGGGTAAGTGTAAACTCAGCTTATAAATCAACTGATAAACTTAATTTGGACCTAATGGCCATATCACACGAGAGATTTTCGTTCAGCATTTTACTAAACACAGCATTATACCCAACATACTCAGCCTGATTTTTTTTTAAGGACAGCAAGTTTTTGGATGATCAATTTTACGAAACCGCTGAGAAAAAGCTGAGTATGTTGAGCGTGCTGATCAAAATTGACCAATAGAAGGAATAAACAGGATTTTTTCCTGGAATACCTTTAGAGAAGGGAATACATCACGCTATCCATTCTGGGAAACCCTACGGATAGCTGACCGGTTTCTCGCTCGTTCAGCATAGTGAACATGTTGCCTATAATGTGTTGAGTATATATGCTCCCGTGTGATATGGCCATAACAGTCACCATATCAGTTTGCTGGGAGAAAATCCCCAAGTCTGGTTGTTTAAACTTCAAAACAATTATTATTTCATGTTTGATTTGATTTCCTAAAGTTAAATGTAATAAAGAAAGGTTCAAGAAAACTGATATGGTGACTGTTAGGTCCAAATTAAGCTTAGCTGTTGGTTTATAAGCTGAGTTTACACTTACCCCCAATTTCACCCTATCTTAGAGCAATAGCTTTAACAAGTGTTTTAAAAGACGCAGTTCGAGCATTAACCTTTTAATACCTTTTGCTGCCCCTTTTATTGACTAAGTTTATAATTTTAAAAATTGTGTTCATTATTTATTTACACCTTTCAAGAGCTCCTTTAGAAGCATTATCTGAAATTTTCCTGTTTTTTTTTTTTTTTTTTTTTTCTTTCCCTCCATAAAGATTCTAAAGTAGCACGTAATCCTCGCTTATTCTACATTTTATTTCCTTTCTTGTTAAATCATTTTTATTAATGCTGTTATCATTGTTTCATGAAAACTGGGAAAGTTATTCCAATTCCTTACGAACATTCCCTTTTTTTTTTTTTTTTTTTTTTACTATTCTTATTCTGAAATTATCATAAAGCATAATAGGATTTAAAATTGCTTTATACGCTGTCAAAATTAAATGAAGGATAGCATTCAGTTAAAAAAAAATATATATAATTCACCCTTTAAATCACGTAAAAAATAATTTTAGTCAAAAATATGGGGAATTTCAAAACTGTGCAAAAATTTCTTTTTGCTTTATTTAAAGACTAAAATATTTTATTTAAATTAGACAAAGAAAACTATTTAAAAATAGTGCATTAAAATTGCATAAAAGTCGGAAACTATGCATAAATATAAATAAATTTACTCCTTTGCAAATGTTAATTTATTTTAATTTTATTTCACTACTTCGTGGAAACTTGTGAAGTTTGTGACATTTTTCAGAAGGCCATGATGTCTTCAATCAGTTGTTGCACAGAAAAAACATTCTTAGCATTAAATTAACAGGTCTTCCCAGCGTTGTCCTGGTTAAAGTAGTGTTTAACCAGGACAGAGCCGGAATTTAAGGAGGAAAATCAAAGGTTCTGGCGGTTCAAAAATCTGAAGCAATTGAACTTTTCCATCAGAACAACACATACCTGGGGATTCTCTGGGAAACTTTTTTGCATTAAATTTTACATAAACATTTATCATTTTTTCTGTGTTGATAATACTTTGAAACGCATAATCAAAAATAGAATATCATAAAACGCACATGAGAAGCAATTGGCAGAATTCAATGCTCGATAGCTTGTATCAGTATAACAGCTGTCATCAGCTTGAATTCGAATACGAGGTTTCTGTTTAGTTTCTTCTTGTCTTCCAGTCGCTGTCCGTTGAGCATCTGCATGTAACCTGGATTCTTGCTGATCAATTTCTTCTCGCTTTCGAGCAATTTCCTTTTCAGCATGTTCCTGAAGACTGGTTTGTTCCTGGTTTTCGGTTTATTCTTCTCTTCCAGTCGCTGCCTGTACAGCATCCGCATGAAACATGACTTGTCGGTTCGTAAGTTTCTTCTGGTCTTCGAACAGCTTCCCTTTCAGCCTGTTCCTGACTCCTGGTTTAAACACATTCAGATTTGTTTTGTCTTCAAGCCGTTGTTCGTAGAGCATCGCACTATATTTGTTTGGTCGTTGTTCATCAGTTTCTTTTTGTCTTCTTCTATAGATTTCCTTTCAGCATGTTCCTTACGCCTCGCTTGTGCTTGTTCTTAAATTTCCTCTTGCATTCTAGCCTCGGATCGTTCACTGAGCATCTTCAACTTACAGGTCTTGCTAACAAAAAATTTCTGGTTTATTAAATATATTTAAAAAGGATTTTCTAAATACTATTTTCAATTTAACCATTGCATAAACAAACGTAAATACGAATTAGAGTAACTGTTTGGGGTCTTAAGCTACAGGTAAATTCCTTTTATTAATATCCTCCTTCATGTACAGTCGGGGAAAAAAAAATCGCAGCACTCGCTGTAATTTCATTATTAATTGACGCAGAAAAATTTAATAGACACCATTCAACAGGAAATTAAATGCACTTTTTGAAAATGCTGTCGAATTTTAAATTAGGGGTTATCTACATATTGAAATGAGCGCCAACTTTGATTTTTTTCAATAGCAACACCCAATTTTGACTTCATATTCGAATTTCTGAGAGTCTGGCAGTGCGGAAAAGTATACTATTTATATACTTTATCTTTAGTACTTATAGAGTTATAATAAAAAATGTGTTGGGGGTTATCTCTAAATGTAGAAAAATAAAATTAAGATCCTATAACAAAAAGACCAAATTTAAATGTTTTACACCGGAAATCTTTCAGGAAAAAAAGAATTATAAAAATTAATAAAACTATTACCGCCTTACCAGGTTTTTAATTATTCTGAACTGAATTCATTTTCTCAAATTTGTATATACTTCAGACCTTTTTAAAATATCTTTAGGTCTATTTAAATGCATTACACTTGCGATTTCTCCAGACTGTACTCTTTGAAAAAAGTAGAATAGTTTTCAAGTAAAAGTGCCTATTACGACTGTAGTGATCACCAATATAGCTTAAATTTTCTTTCGTAGGTGTAACATAAAATACGAAATGAAATAATATTGATATATATATATATATATATATATATATATACAACAACGCATAAACTAAATCTTTTCGGATAAATTATTTTAAGGGTAAATAATTAAACAATAAAGTGAAGTAAATATTAAACAATTTTAATCGTAATTACCAGTTTTGGGTCAGTTGAACTCTTTGGAACTGTACGATTTGTTTTATAATTTCTATAAAAATACAATTTCTTTAATTCTTATTTAACCCTTTAGCGACTGCTGACGTAGATTCATGTCATTTGAAAATCTGTAACTCTCTTAGTGGGCGTTTCTTTCGTAATTTGTGTGTTCCTTATTTTTTAAGTGTGTACCCAGTGTTCTTATTTTTGCAATAAAATATGCTATGGATAGAAATATATTGATTAGAAAGAATATAATTATACTGTATATCCATTTGTAATATAATTGTGAATACAGAAAATTTGTTCTGAAATACTTTATTCTGAGAGAATAACGCCTTTAGGCGGATCTTACAGTCAAAATTACAAAATCCTGCGGTCGCAAAAAGTGTTAAAATATATTTATAAAAGTAAAAGTATAGTTAAGAAATATATATATAAAGTTAAAAAATATTATTAAAATTTTAAAGACTAAAGTATCCTTAAAAAAATAATCCTTCCCCCTACAAAATAAATAAATAAAAATAAAGCAATATATGAAGCAAATGATTAAGCCTTTAACTATAACGGTAGTTAGGAAGCAATTTTACAAGTCTGTCTTGCATTCCAATTCCATTCTTTTTTTTTACTAGACAATTTTTACATTTACAGAGCTGCCAACCAAATCCGGCAAATTGTTAGTACCGCCCCTTTTTCTACACCACTTAATTTTTAAAATAATTCTCTTCAAATATATTTACGATGAATGAAGAAAACAAATACTCTAAAAATTAAGTGGTGTAGAAAAAGGGGCGTTTTTCAATAGGCGTTAACAATTTGCCGGATTAGGTTGGCAGCTCTGCATTTACCAATTTTTCTATTTAAAACAGTAAACTCCGCCTATTTAGTTATTTTTTTCTTCTAGTGTTCGTTTAAAATATTCGAAATTTATCACCAGTAATCGATGAAGTAAATACCACTTGTGCATATTTTTGTCAACATAAAATAAGGGGTTTAACACGAATACTCAATGTCACATTTACTTTTCTTTTCTGTATAGTTTTGTTTTGAAGAACGACGAAGGCGGGGCTTGTCTTCTTTAGAAAACATGATTTCTTGATGCTAACACTAATGTTTAAAAAAATCACCATTTTTATTTCATTTCTTTGCGTTTGACGTTGTTGTTATATAATTTGACCCGTTAATAAAAAATAAACATATTTTGTTTAATTTTCCTTGTTATTTTTTAAGATTTGATTCGTTATCTCATGCAAAACTTTATAAGAGACGGCCCCCTAAACCATTCCAAAAGAAAGATTTATTTATATCTCGAAAACTAATAACTGGAATCAACTGCAAATTTGCATACCGATATTTTTCAGCATTAGGATTCATTTTATGTAAAAATTAATATAGGTCATAATTCATAATTTTTATGAATATGAATTTATTAATATTTTTCAAAATTAAAAATATTTTTCAGAATCAAAAGTAATGATGGATTATGTTTGGGTTTCTTCACTGCAACTCGTAAAGAAAAATTATATCGATATTATATAGTTATTTTTTGTGAAGATATTAATAAAAGTTTGAAATATGAATTTAACATTAGCACCTTCAAAATTTGAACGCTTGTAACTCTGTGAAAAAATAAGTAAAATATACAACCAATATACTTTTTAGCGTTGTCGCGATCCCAGGAATTCAAATATAAAATAAAAATGGGGCATTACCATTGAAAAAATCAAAGCTGGTGCGCATTTTAATATGTAGACGACCCCCAATTCAAAATTTCAGTTCATTTTCTGAAACTACTCACAATTCCCCGTCGAATGATACCTATTACATTTTTCGACATCGATTAGCAATGAAGTTACGTCGAGTGCTGCGTTTTTTCCCCCCCCGACTGTACATTAATAATAATTATGATAAGAATTACTTAAATGTCCTATTTCTAAAAAAATTAGATATTTAATGATAACATGTTCCGGTTGTGAAGTGTTAACTCCCCTCTCTCCCCCCCCCCCCCCCCAAATCTTTGCCAGTTTTTGTCGTCTTCTTCATCTGTCCTTTCAGAATCAGCAAGGAATATCGTTTTTTATTTTTCCTGAATTTCTTCTTGAGTAATTCTAATCTGTGGCTTTGTGTTGAAGAGACTCTTGCTGCTTTTCTCTTTATAAACTTATTTTTTCTGCACTTCTTTTTTCACACAAGTTTTTACATAAGAAAGATACATTTTTAAAGGCTTTACAGTTTATATATATATATATATACATATAATTTACCTATTAATTAAAGTATATTTGTATAAAAAAAGGCGCCAAAGGCAGCACTAAAAATTATACAAAAATTATATAATTTTGAATAGAAAGTAATAAAAAGGTGTAAGAGTTTAAGATAAGTGGGCGTGTCTTACACCTTTTTATTACTTTCTATTCAAAATTATATATATATATACTAAGGGTAGATTTTAGATAATTTTTATGACTATTAAATTTAAGAATCAAGACTTATCAAACGTTGAAATTGAGAAAAAAAAATTGCTTATGGAATAATAATAATAATAATAAATAGAGTAAAAGGAATTAATAAATAAACGATTCATATAAAATCCAAATTATATTTATTTTAAAAGAATGTGGGAGCTTAACCCTTTCAGTCGCAGTGTTCCCGCTGATGGAACACCTAATTTTAATTCTCAAGTGCAAAAACTCATCCCGGAAATTTTTTAGGAAAAATTTACATTTATAACATAGCAGAAAAAATCCCTTTTTTCAACATAAAAATTTCAAATTTCTTTTATTTTAATTATGTTCGTAAATTCCGGTGGCAGTGTAATTTAAATGATTTAATGGCAGTGTAATTTAAATAAACCCGCAAAGGGTTAAAATACTCCGGAATAAATTGAAATGTTGGGATCTATGCAACTTTTACGAGTTTTTGTTGTCGATAATGTTTACTTTTTAAGTGATTTATTTATTAAATTAAATATTATTTGAATTTAATAAGGTTTACTCAAACCGAAAATTTATCGAAAAGGAACAATGCTAATTTTTTATTTTTTAAATATTTATAGTCAGCTATGTGTCTAAAAGCCATTTTTAAAATTAGCTTAGTAATTTTTAAAATAAATTAAGTAGTGAACCTTAAAGGGTTAAAAGAATCTCATAAACCACACATATTACTATTAATCAAACAGAAAAAAAAAAAAAAAAAAAAATGATTTTTTTGGAAAAATAAATAAATAAAGTATTTAATTAAATAATAATAATAATAAATCAAATAATATTTTCGATTATTTTTAATTAGTTGTTTTTGGCATAAAAATAAATATGCTGTTGGTAGGAATAAGTTCATGGGAATCTGGCCACTAACTATTTGAACTCTCCTTTCAGAAACGACACTAGGTTTTCACTCATTTTATTGCTTCGTAAATATATTACGGTAATCGTAATACTTACTTCCAAAAAAGTCTGGATTTGATAGATTAAATGAGTTTTATAATACAAAAACTGCTCTTCTCACTGACACAAGGAGAACTACATTTCATATTTGAGACCCAGTGAAGACGTTTGACGTGCTTACGATAGGTTACATCTCCGTGCAAGTGAGATATAACAGCATTCCATTTTACACGACTATTCCGCGTTCCCCACCGTTCCTCTACGTATAAAAATGCATATTCTCGGACCACATTTTATCAAACCATGGAAGCATCTGCGCAAGTGCTAACTCAACGAGTCCAATGCTAAAATAGGGGTGACAGTCATATGACTCAGAGAAAATGAGCAATAACAGAGCGCGTAATTACCGGATGTTTTCCAAATTTAAAACTGTCGGTCAAGCTGGCATCCCTCCAACATTTTGGACGCGTCCTCACTGCTAGTTTCAGGATCGCTGCAGTGTATGTCACATGTATTATACAGAGATGTATGTTGCTATGAAATAGCTGAATGAAAAAGCTGATTCATTGGTTTTAGAGTTGGTATAATATAATATTTTAAAGTTGAATGATAGGTAGCTAGCTACAACTGAGTACATGAAATGTGTTAATTCATAATATTTATTTAGAATTTTTTTTTTTTCTTTTTTTTTTTAATGGGAATATTTTACGTCCCTTTTCTTTGTGCTTTTAACGTAATCGAATAAAATATATATATATACGCAGTGGCGTATGCAAGGGGGGGGGTTTGGGGGTTTAAACCCCCCCCCCCTTGACAAAATGTATGATAAGAAAAATTAGGCTGTTCCTTACATTTTTTTTCACATTTCAGGCGGAAAAAATGTATGGAAAGCGTAGAATATTTTTTTCTACGAAGTGGTTTAAAATTATGACTAACTTTTTTTTCATTACTCGGCGATAAAAACTCCTGAAAATAACTAAACCACTTCATTTGCGCGGTGCGAAACATGTTTCCCCTGAAAACAATTCTCTGAAAGGATTTCACCTTTACGAGTTCATACTCAAGGACAAGAGGGGTCGACCATATGGGGAAGGGGTGACCATAGAAGTTGAAGTAGTGACCTTGAAGGAGTGACCCAAACAATACCCCAACAGTAGAAGACATTTTAAATGAACTAGCGAAAACTTCTCGTCGATTAGACTTCGCTCAGTAAATAAAAAAATTCAATGAAATATTTTGTGTAACTATGTATTGAATTTTATGTTTTGTGTAGCAGTTTGTACAGGCTCTACGTTACTCGTCACTAATTAAAGATTTTTTAGTTTGATATTCTAATTGGTGAGTTTGTTTTACTGTTTTTCATTTTGTTACTCTTATTTTCGGCAAGTAATTATGATACTTTAAAAGATTATTAAACTTAATTAAAAATAAACTTAATTAAACCTAATTAAACTTAATTAAAAATAAACTTAACTAAACTTAATTAAACTTAAATAAGCTTAATTAAACTTAATTAAACCTAATTAAAGTTAATTAAACTTAATTAAAAATTCGGAAGGACGAACCCCCCCCCTTGGAAAAATCCTGGATACGCCACTGTATATACGTATACATTTTTATACATACAGAAGAAAAATGAATCGCAATTACATAATAAAATACCAATAAATCTTCAGAAAAGGTGGTGTTAGTATTCTTTTTTTTACTTTTGCTTGGATAGCCAACGTACAACATTTTTTTCACACTCATTAAAATACATTTCTGCAATTGATGTTAAATCAGCATTTTATAGGTAACATCATAAGGTTTCTAAGGCTTCATAGCATTTGCATAAACATGGGGCAGTTTAGAACGTTTAAAATGATTGCGGATCATTTTCATCTACTTGTACAATTGGTATTTTAAGTGGAGTCATTAACACTTCTTTTCATTTTATTATCTCAAGAAATAGCAATTATAATCTGGTGTGGCACTCTTTCTTACTCAGAATTTTATAGAAGAAATTTTGATTAAATCTCTGCATTTTTATTAACAACCTAGCATCTTCATTTAAACCACGCTGCAGTAACAAAAGCTGTTAATATATTGATCATTTTCACGAAAACGTTAGACATTAACAAAGTATTTTAATGAGTTACATCCATGTGTATTACTAAATACTAATTTTGCATAGCCCTGTATATATATATATATATATATATATATTTATAAATTGTATACTTACGGGTTACTGTACTTAAATTCAGCATAGTAAAAAAAAAAAAAAAAAAAAAAAAAAAATGCAATTTGAGCATTTTTTTATTATTTTGTGTGACTCTGTATACGAATGATGAACGCTTTTCATATCATGTTCCGTAAATAACATGTCTCTGTACATAATGTTATATTGTCTGTGCAGTGTCAGAGAAGGTTTTCACAGTATATATGTGTATTATAAATTTTAATATATATATATAACGCATATGTTAAATGTATTAAAAAAAATTGCAAAATTTTTATTATATTTACATATAACATAGACTTTATCTATACATAAAGTGTGAGTCAGATATAATAAAATTTTAGTAAATAGTTGATAGAAATAAATCTCAGGCTCTTTACTATGCGAAAAAGCTTCCCTAGTTTTTTAAATTCGTGGCACGCATCTATCGAGTATATTTTATAGAAGAATATGAAAAAAAAAAAAAAATTGAAAAGATATGAGCTATCTAAAAATTTATTTTAAAAAAATCATTTGCTGAGAACGAAATAGTTTTATATACTTGTTGACCAATATCACGTTTAATTCCCCTTTTCTGTCTGAAATAAACTATTTTATAATTCAGTTCACGCTTCGATAGGAACACAATTGCTCGCTTCTTTAATCGCGTTAAAATTTCATGATATACATATCTATATTTTTGTTCTTAATAAAGATATGAAAGTGTCATTTACAAAGATTTATAAAAGAGTTTCGCCAGAATTATAGCACTATTCTGCGACAACTCATCTAATTTTTCTTTTCACCGATGGATTTGAAGTTAATTTATAGAAGGAAGTCCAGACAACAGGATACGTGATCACTGAAATTTCCTTAGTGAAAACATGTTGTTATTCAACTAGTAATCAATGTAACTTTGTAACTTTGTAAAAAAGGTAAATATGATACTTTGTTTGTTAGATGTTGGCTTTTCCCTCAGAGGTTTTTATTTTACCATGTTTTTATTAACTTCGATTCTTGTTTGTTTGTTTGTTCGGTACAAATCTTGCAATCGATTTTTAACTAACTTTCCCTACTAGCTAGACATTTGAAACTTTCAGAATAGCTCAGAACCCGATGACAACACAATACTTCGAAGCCCTGTTTTCGAATTTTTGATTAGTTTTCTTTTGATTAATTAAAATATGAAAATAACAACTTCCTAATAGCTTTAAAACCAACTATTAAAATATTAGCTATAATTTAATTGTTTAAAAATTTTATACGCATTGATAAAGTGCTAATGTAGTTCTATAGCTATGATTCGACGGAAAATTTAAAAACATGGTATATAAAAAGTTTTTTTTATCTTATTTATTTTATAAGCCACAGGTATAAAAAAGAAGGCAAAAATTACATAGATCTACATCTAAAATTTTGATTTGATAATTTTGGCTGATTCTTATGTTTTTTGGCTTGCTGAAACCTAAAACGAAGCCAGTTTTTGTCTATCACATATAGATTTTTGCCAATACAGGGTGTCTACGGACGCAGTTTCTTCCTTGACTCTTTCATCCATATAATTGCAAGGTAATTTTTATAATGCGTTTCTATGATTACTTATAATTAGTCATGGAAATGTATTAGAAACTGCCAAAAACGAAAGAAATTTTGTTGTTAGACATTCTGTATTGACAAAAATCTATATGTGATAGAGAAAAAATTGAATTTATTTTCGGTTTCAGCATAACAAAAAGCATATGTATCACTTAAAAATTATCAAATCAAATTTTGCCAGCATTATATTTGTAGACCTGTGTTTTTAATACACAAGAATTAGAGTCGTTTTAAAAAATTTAAGTCTGCCCTTTGAAAAAAAAAAAAAAAAAAAAAAAATATATATATATATATATATATATATATATATATATATATATATATATATATATATAAAGGAACTTCGGAACAATAATATATTTTATAAAAGAACAGAATAGAGTTAGAAGGTTATTTAAGAAAATCCAGTACTTTGTAGCATGCTTTCAATTACTGCAGCAATCCTGTTAAGCATGCTATATAAATAAGGGACTGGCGGCAATCTTTACGAATATCTTTATGCCAAACATGCTTTCTGGTGGTTTTTTAATGTACCATTAATTTAAAAAGCGTATAAAATCGAATTTATGGAAGAAATGTGAATAATATTTATAAGAATAGAACGTATGTACCTCACTTTAATCTCACTAGATGGCACTAGACTCTACATGTAGCCATTTTTATTGCAGAAAGGATTTTAAAGTGTGCTCTCGCTGTTTTTGCTTGGCATTTTTCAAGCTCTTCACATATTATGTTAAAATTAATTTCTATATTATCTTAAGAATCTACTCTCAATCTTAGAGAAAATATACAGAATATAAAAAGTAAATACTTTTTACACTGTTTTAAGGTCATATTATTATTATTTTTTTCTATGTACCAATGGTACATTAAAGAACTATCTCACTAAATCCTCATTAATTATTATGAAGAAGCGATTTCCTCAATTTTTACTGCATATATCTTTAAAAAATACCCTCAAGTCCCTAAAAATATATGCTTCAATTAATTTTTTATGCCTGTTGCATAATACGATAGATAAAGGATTAATTCTTCAACACGAGCTGAGTACTGGGTGGTAGCTTTTTTGCAGCTTTACTTTTCATAACACATCGGAGATTCTCGATGGGATTTAAATTTGGGCTGTTAAACAGTCTGTCAAGTACTTTGATTTTCTCTGCCGCCATATACTCTGTAATAAACCTTAACTTGTGATAAGGAGCTCCACTATGTATAAAAACTGTACATTTTTGAACTTCCATGTGATGCTTTACTATCTGACGTACAAATTTAGGTATTGATTTTCATTCATAATGATTTTAGGTCGCAACTAAAGCAGAGTTAGCAATATCAGATATACGCATTATATCTCATATCATATGGTTAGAAGAATGTTTCACAACTGGAATCATATATTTGTAACCATGTTTTAGTTTTACTGCTTGAGTAGAAAGCACTTGTAGCACGTATAGAAAATTGTTGCACACTTTACATATCGGAAAATAATATCTTCCTGACTCTGCTGTTGTACTGTCAAATTCTGCTATTGTATGGCAAAAGTCGGACGTTTCTTTTTCACATTTGGAGTATGATGAGATTTGTTTTGCATTTTTACAGGATAATAAAGCAAAATATGTAGTTAAGTATCCATAAATGGTTCATAAGCTAACATTGGTACACTTTTATAGTCATAATATATCTAATATTAGAGAAGGTGGTTGTTGGAGATCGTACAGCTATCCTTCTTATCACATCACCTTTACATTACGTATACTCGTTTTTCTGAGACAACTGCTTTTATTAAACTCTGTAACTTTTGCTGAAATTTAAAATTTACTAATTGCTTGACGAATTTATCTCACTTTCGGAAAATCAAATTTTATATAGAGTCATTATTTATGCCTTTTCCTAACACTAAGTAAAGGATTTTTACTCATTACGATCTTTACACAGTAGAAATCTTCAATAAACTATTTGCGATAACTGGCAAGCATGTCGATTTATATAGTCGGCAACAAAAGTATCCGAGCACTAGCAATAATCCCCGTCTAAAAAAGTACACTTAATACTGCTTTGTTAAATAAATCCTTGTCGAGTCATGTTCTTAGTCAGTCTAAGAACATGATTCGACAAGGATTTATTTAACAAAACAGAATTAAGTATACTTTTTGATACAGGAATTACTGGCTAGTGCTCGTATACTTTTGCTGCCGACTGTAGCAGTAAGTAGAATGCTTTTGATGTAATCAACATACGTGATAACATAATATTCCGCAAAGAAGTTTAAATATGTTAAAATACTTTTCAATCGACATGGGTCTTAAACTTCTGCAAACGGCTGTATATTTAATAAAGTATAAAAATATTAAAGGCTAAAATATGTGTGGAGAAATGCCTTCCATAGTATATAGACTAACCACTACAACGTCCTTCTGCGAGAGTAACTAGCTGAAATTAATTAATTAGTCAGAAATTCACATTAGATCTATGGTTATGTCTTGGATCCATTCCATCCTTGCATGTGCTGTGGCGCACATTAAATTTTAAATTAATTATTATGTTAATTCGAATCATAATTATTTCAAGTTGAACTCTACTTCTAGTCTACTTTCTCTCGAAAGTATTCGCTGCTTTCGAAGTAGTTATTTTTTTTAATTCAGAATGACGACAACAATTCATCATATCGTTGAATAATAATAATAATTAAAAAAAAAAGGCTCAATAAATGTCCAACTAACTCGATATGAAACATTGATCATTGACCCATTAGCGAACACAGACAAAAACAGACAAACAATAATCGATCATTTTTAGAGATTAAAGAAAATCTCGTGTAATATGGGCACATTTCTAAACGAATATTATCTGACAGTGTTCGAGAGAGAAAACTTACAAGAAATTAAAGGTAATGTTTGGATATTGAAGTTAGAATCGAAGAGCTAGAAGAGCTACTTTAATACCTATTAATCGAAGAGCTACTTTAATATATCTAGTAAATATTAATTTAATAAAGAACATAAATATTGAAAACGCTTCAGCTCCCTCGTCATATGAGTTGTTATTAAATGATATAATGGCTTAAAGCAATAATTCTCCACCAGGAATTGTTTTCTATAAAGGTTAGATTTCGAAAACAGTAACTGTTGATGTCGAAAAAGTTTTTAGAATAGTTCTAGTTCGTTCTCCGTCAAGAGACTTTTTCCAGAACCGTCTGGAAAGACGAAACTGATTTGTTACTAGAAACTTATCAATTGAACCCTATTTAGCAATACAAGTTTTAAAACAGTTAGCTTTAAATAACTCTGAAAGCTTACCTCTAGCACCGTCGGACACTTTAACAGATTTTTATGATGATGAATTCCTATTGGAAAAATAACTGCTAAGAAATTCCAAATTACTTCTGGCACAACACTGAGAAAAAATAAATACCGTCTTTCTCTAGAATGAATAAGTGACCATTTTCTAAATCCCTTAACTAGAAATATAGATTTCCGAGCTATGCGCATTAGGCACGCCAATAAACTGAATAGACGAAATTATCGAGAATTTCTAATGTACACATTTCTAGATGGTGAAACAATATTCTGAATACTCTAAATATCCTGATTCATTTATATTGCGAGAAATTCTCGCTTGATTTTCTAGAATTTGGTAGTAAACCAAGATTATAGTTGCAGAAACCCGCCTCTTGTAGTCTCATTTATTTGCAGAGATTTTTAAATAACTTCGCCCTCGAGAATATAGGCAAACGTTCTAGAATTCTAATAGGGGCTTCTAGAACTCGCTTTCCAAGGGGACTAGAATTTATAAGAGGACATGGAACTATTTTTTCTAGAGCCACAATTTAGATTCTAGATGTCAGTTACAGAATTTTTTCTCAGTGAAACAATTGAACTATTAAAGCTTAGTAAAATGAAATTGCACAAATGATGTGCAAATTATTCTGAATCATTTATGTCAGAAATTAAAGTTGATTCTTACTATAATCTTGATGATCAATCAGAAGGCTGTAAACTAAAGACTTTAGGTTATTATGAATTCCTAAGTTGGACTGTTTCTTGTATAAAATTAAAATTTCTGACTTCCACAAGCGAGATGGTCTCTCTTTATTTTTAAAAATATTCGATCTATTTGGATTAATTGGACAATCTTCATGCAAATACTTCAGTTCTCTAAATTAGAATAAAATGTGACATTACTCAAATCGATGGTTGGGGAGTAAACTTACTACTTTCCACTGTTTGAGAATTAACAAATCAGAAAATTCTTAGATACATGTTTTTACGAGGACCGTACTCCATGGTTCGCTGATGAATCCTCAGCGGCATATGGAGCTTCAAATGTTCAATGTTTCTCGGTTGCTGTATATTCTACCACTCGATTTCTATGCAGAAAAACCCGTGTTGCTCTTATAAAGATACACGCAATTCTTAAATCAAAATTGTCAGCTTGCCAGTTGCTACTGAAGTTGAGTCACAAGGTACAATTAGCTCTGAATGTCTAGAGAGAAGATGTAATTCTCTGAACCGTTTCTGATTACTTGGATTTAGAAATCACCGAATGCTGAAAACTTTTGTGAGCAACAGAGTTCCATTATTATTAAAACTTGCTGGTTCTTACAAGTGAAAATATATTTAATTGTAAGATAATCTAACCGAGATCATATCACGAGGATCACATGATATCGTATGACCTCTGGTGGAATGGGCAAATGTGCTAGTGCAGCACTCAGAACCACAAAATGAGAAATTTCATTACACATTAAAACTATGAACATGAATTGAAACCTCTTACTAATTTTTTTTTTTTAATAGCAGTTAATCCGATCTAAACTGATATTTTAAATATTAATAACAATTATTTAAAATTATTTGTAGCTTATATTTTTATGTCTGTGCACAACTGCAGAGGAATCGAAAAAAATATTTTATTTCTTTGCGCACAATAAATAAATAAATAAATAAAATAAATAAATAAATAAACGAAAGAAAGAAGTCACCACAGTCAAGTAAGTTAAAATATCTTAATTATTTTCTAAATAACGAAAAACGTTCATTTGAGGCAATTGTCAAAGAAAAGCATTAAATGTCTATAATGCATTTTGTTTGCTTCCATATTCCAAGGCGCATAAAACTGACAACAATTGACTTATCGTAACCAAAAAATTTTTTCTAAATATGCCGGAAGAACCGACTTTTAGAATATGCCATTTTTTTCCAATCATTCTGATATATTCAGACCTGTCCTTATGCCACCCAACGAAAATCGGTGCGAAATTTCCGGACAACCTAATAGTTAAATGGGGGTGATAGTGTACAGTTTAGCAGTATACGAAAGATCAGTACAAAAAACCCTTAGCGGCTTAAAAGTTTGTGACGCCGCTACTTTGTGGCTATAAGAATTTGAAATATGAGTCTTAAAAATAATGATATTAAATTTTAAGTGACGCTTTGCAATTAGTTAAAATATACATAGATTTTCTTATTTGATCATTCACTTTTACCTTTATTTATATTTATAATGCAAACGTAATATTTTTAACTTGAAGATCAGACAGATATATAAAATACACTCACTGATGCTTTTTCATTCGCATTTCAAATTCAAAATAACAGTTTTAAAATGAATGATATAAAAATTCCAGTGGCGCCTCGGTGTTATTTTAAAAGATTTGTTTTTAGATTCCATTAAAATTACTTTTGTTTTGTCTAATAAAGTATATTTACACATTTAAACAGTGCTTTTAATTTTCAAATATACTGTCAAATAATTATACTTTCACTGAGTTAGCATTATAAAGTAAAATTATTTATTTCAATAAATTGATTTATCTTTTGCATCATGCCATCCAAAACATAGTATCATAGTGTCCAACTAAGTGAAAATTTGCTCAAAGAGGTAGTGTGACGTAAAGAAAACATTTACACAAATTTTACTGCAGTTTTGGATAGCGTGACGCAAAAGATAAATCAATTTATTGAAATAAATAATTTTACTTTATAATGCTAACTCAGTGAAAGTATAATTATTTGACAGTATATTTGAAAATTAAAAGCACTGTTTAAATGTGTAAATATACTTTATTAGACAAAACAAAAGTAATTTTAATGGAATCTAAAAACAAATCTTTTAAAATAACTCTTCTATATTCTTTGCCGAGGCGCCACTGGAATTTTTATATCATTCCTTTTAAAACTGTTATTTTGAATTTGAAATGCGAATGAAAAAGCATCAGTGAGTGTATTTTATATATCTGTCTGATCTTCAAGTTAAAAATATTACGTTTGCATTATAAATATAAATAAAGGTAAAAGTGAATGATCAAATAAGAAAATCAATGTATATTTTAACTAATTGCAAAGCGTCACTTAAAATTTAATATCATTATTTTTAAGACTCATATTTCAAATTCTTATAGCCACAAAGTAGCGGCGTCACAAACTTTTAAGCCGCTAAGGGTTTTTTGTACTGATATCATTACTTTTTAGTGGTTTTTAATCAAAAAATTAAAACAAGTCCTTCTGGCTCCTAGGAAGGGTAAACTAATTTAATTTTTCTTATGAAGTTGTCACCATTTTTTTTCAAAATGGCAGCTACAATTTATTAATGGACTTAGTGGATTTATAAATGAAGGCTATGTATATATGGAGTTTTAAGCAAATCGGTTCATAAAACCTTTCTAATGTAAATTTGAAATTTTCAGTGTGCTGGCACAGGGAAACAAGAGGGTGGATTAAGTTGGCAAATGAACATATCAAACACATTTCTGAGATAAATCTATACTACAAATTTATTGTGAATTAATTCAGTATTTCAAACGTTATCATACTGACAAATTTTCAAGTAGCCTGCCACTTGGAAACAAAATGGAGAAGCTTCGCACTAGAAAAATTTATTGACTGGGATTCTCAAACTCTTAAAAAAAAAAAAAAAAAAAAAAAAGAAAGAAAGAAAAATAAGTGAAAATTTTCAAATTTAAGTTAGAATTACGTAATTTACATTTTGCAAATTTCTTTTTAGAGAATTACAAATTAAACAATTAAAAAGAAAAAAAATCAAGTAAGTGTTAAAAATAGAATTTTATATATTTTCTTTCCCCTTTTGAGGCTAAGTATACTGCTCCAATATTCACAAATTAAATTTTCATCAAAAGTGCAGGTAAAAATTATTTCCTATATATTTTCATATAAAACGTTTGGGGGAAAAAATAGACAAAATATAAATTAAGCTTTACATTTCTATAATTTTAAAAATAAGATAAAATCACCTGGAGAATAATTTCATGGAAAATATATGTTAAGCTTTAAAAAAAAATGAAATTTCTGCGTAAAAATACTATTTTATAAATATATTTACAACTACAATAAACAAAAAAGCCTCCTTTAATTTTAAATAATTATTTCTACATGTTTCGAAGCTATTAAAAGTTTTTTCTTTCTTTTCTTTTTTTTTTTTTAGGAAAAATAAATTAAATGTAGTGGCGCCATCTAGTAGTTTATATTCAAATCATATACATACATATTTAACTTTTTTTTTTTTTCCCCCGTTAAAAAAAAAAAAAAAAACTTGTTTAGAAACAGGTAGAAATAGTTATTTAAAATTAAAGGCGGATTTTTTGTTTACTGTAATTGTAAATATATTTATGAAATAGAATTTTTCACGCACAAATTAATTAATTAAAAAAAGAAAAGAAAGAATAATTTTTTTTTAATAAATTATTATGGGTTTCAAAGTAAAGATTTTATTTATTTATTTTGACGTGTTTTTAATAATTGCTATTTGACACATTTTTCATGAATTTTAATAAATTTCATGAAAAATGAATTTTATTAAAACACTGTTTAAACACTGTTTATTAAAACTGTTTTTTCTAATAAACAGTGTAAACAGTGTTTCATCCCCTAGTCATTATTGCTTTCAATAATAATAATAAAAAAAAAAAAAATGATTATGTTAATATTTAAAATATGTATCATTTTAAAGTCTGAAAAATAAATGAATGAATAAACTCTAACTGTATTTTCAAAAGAGATTTTTAATTTTTGAAAAGAATTATATATATATGTATGTATGTATTTACGAAAGAGTATGTTTTAAATAAAAACGATAGATGGCCCCAAAACTCTATTTGCTGTTTTTTTTTTTTTTTTTTTTTTTTTTTTTTTTTCATTCCCGGCGCGTAAGGATACATGAATAGGAATCGCAAATCATTGAGTTATTATAAAATCGATGTTCATGAAAGATTAAAAATTTTTTCAATTAAAAAAATTGTAAATTCATCATTAATATGATAAAATGGAATATCTAAAATTACAAAATACTTCCTTACAATACTTACTTCCAAGGAATTACAAAATTCCTTATTTAAAATATTATCTAAATATTTTTTTGACTAAATAAGAAATTTTGAAATCAAAAATATTTTTTCATAACACAAGAGAAAATATATTTAAGCAAATTTGACTTAGTATATATACAATAAATATTTTAAACATGTTATAAAGTACTTTTGCGTTAAAAAAAAATTCTAAATAATTCATTGGCTGCATTCAAGTCGGTCAACAAACCAACCCACATACCTTACAAGTAAGAACCGCATAACAGCGTTTTCACCCGAAGAAACACATGTAATTGGCGGAGTAATATACCTCCATATTTAAAGCGATTTATATAAAAAAACAAGAGTTTTCCTGAAAAAAACGAAAACGTTACTAGATTCAGAAAGATCCTATTAACAGCATATATTAATTATATGAAAATCCTTCGAGCCGTTTTAGAGATATTTTTCATTACATCCTTACATCGTTACACCACACATTTTCCCTTTTTGGCTTTAAATTGAGATTCAGATCTCAAAACATACTGCATGTAGAAATGTAAAATTTTCAGGATAGATTAAGACCGAAGATAAAAGACTATTTTGAAAAGATGAGAACAAAATATGGCATATTTGCTGAGATATTAAGTGTCGGCTTTTACAAATCTCCTTGATGCCAAACTAGCCGTATATATGAGTTCGCAGCGTCTCGTTTGTCCCTCCGCTTGTGTCACTCAAAAAACTGCCGTTTTTCATGATACAATGGTATTTTAATCCTCCTACCGTTCAGTGTTGCCAGATTTTGTGACTTTTTTATTCAATAGTCACCAATAATCTTGAGAAGTGATATTTGATATATAAAATAGAAGATTTTTACATTTTATTCGTCTGTTATTTATATCAAATATCACTTCTCAAAATGATTGGTGACTATTGAATAAAGAAGTCGCAAAATCTGGCAACACTGCTACCGTTTCTTTGTAAGGACCAAGGATGATTCTAGAAAAGGTTAGTTAGTGTAATGAAACAGATTCTAAAATGAGTTCTGAGTAAAGCTCTTTTATCCTATGAACAAAGGATTACTGTCTTGCGTGATGTAGAGTGGGTCATAAAATACAGATCACTTTCTCATACAACAGAAAAGATACAGTCAGCAGCAAAAGTAACCGAGCACTAGCCAGTAATTCCGATATCAAAAAAGTACATTTAAAATTGTTTTGTTAAAGAAAACCTTGTCGAATCATGTTCTTAGACTGACTAAGAACATGACTCGACAAGTATTTTTCTTTAACAAAGCGGTATTCAGCGTACTTTTTTTAGATAGGGATTATTGTTAGTGCTTGGATACTTCTGCTGCCGACTGTATATCGTGCCGTTGTCACCTAACATCTTTTTGCGAGATTTTCGGCAGTGTTCCTGACTTGACTTCGAACACGTCGATGAACTTTTTCTTACGAAGATAATAAAATGTCGTTAACAAGTGATCACAGATATATGTTGAAAAAATTAAAATCTGAATATATGGATCTTTTGATTCAAAGAAATTATCACAAGAAACAGAGACGACAAATTCAATTCGGCGAAATTGTTCCCATTGACAGTGATAATTTAAAATGCACTGATTGGATTTTAGGTTTCGTTATTGAATTGCTACCTGGCAAAGATTCTGTCATTTGTAGTTTTCTCATCCTAGTTCAAATATTATCACAAGGAAACAAAACGTGAAATGGACAATGATATACGGACAATGAAGTTTCCAAAAAACTCCTGAGAATGAGACAACACCTGCTGTTTAAAAAGAAAAAGTGGGAGAATTGTTAAACATCCTCTAAAATTGGACTTATGAAACTTTGTTTACCTACTGGAGCTTAAAAATTACAGTGTTCATTGTGAAAGTCTTCCAATATCAAGTAGAAATAGTTTGTTTTATTCTTTCAAAAACTTTGCCTTTTCAGAATTTTATTTTATTTTTGTTTTGTTATAGAATTAAGTTTTCTCCCATCAATTTAAGATGGGAGGATGCCAAAATCACGAATTTTTTACGTTTTATTTAGTTTGTAAGGAGTACCAACAAAATCTATGTTCTGTTTTTAGTTTAATTCTAATGCTTGAATTTGTTGCTTGCATGTATATTGACACTTTTAGATTTTGGTTTTAGTTTAGAGTTTTGTAATGTTTTGAATAAACTTTAGATGCAGAAGGGACTTGATAATTTTTTAGTGGTTTCAGTAATCTTAAGTCAGCATTTTTTTTTTTTTTTTTTTTTTTTTTTTTTTTTTTTTTCTGGAAAAGGATTCGAGTCTTTTACATGCTGGCAGTATACTGATTTCTCTCTCTCTCTCTCTCTCTCTTTTTTTTTTTTTTTTTTTTTTTAACAAAGATAATAACGTAATATATCACTGCCAATTTTAAACTGTTTGAATCATTTTTATAGGTAATTTATTCTTATACATTCTTATGGACATGCTATCTTTGCTGTTGTTCTATATGTTTTACAGTCGGCAACAAAATTATTCGAGCGCTATCAATAATTCCTACATAAAAAAAATACTTTAAAACTGCTTTGTTAAATAAAATCTTGTCGAGTCATGTTCTTCGTCAGTCTAAGAACATGATTCGACAAGGATTTATTTAACAAAACAGTATTAAGTGTACTTTTTTTTACATAGGAATTATTGCTAGCGCTCGAATAATTTTTCTGCTGACTGTAACTGAAAGAAATTCCATTTTTACAGAGTAATGAGTTTGGACAAATCACTCATAATTCACCTCTTCAAAACGGATAAAACTTTCGTATTCTCTTAAAAGCTGGAAACTAATTTAAATGATGAATATCTTAATCCATTCAATAATATTAGTGTTCTAAAATCTGATTGCTTATGGATTTATTCTGAAAGTCAGTTTTGCCATTAAACGTACAGATACTAAGTTATTTTTTTTAAACCGTGCGTTTGATGCAATTATTGCAAACATTTAGGAATTAGACGCTGCTGAACACGATAATCTACTTATAAAAGCAAAATGCGTCAATCATAAAATGTATATTAAAAAATAAAAATTTATTTATTACAGAAAATTATCTCTAGGGTAAAGAAATTGAGCAAAGGATTTGGCGATTATTTTTTTGCTGACATTTAGTATTTCGCTGAGTCATTTTCTGGGACTTGTAATGATGCCCTTATCTACACAGTTCTCTTTAAAAAAAGTATTTTTATAAAATGATTTTTTTCCCCTTAAAGTTTCTTTAAAGATCTATTGGTAAGATTTCGATTGAAGAAAGTGTGTCAAAATAATAATCAGGCTTCACATCTAAAGAACCGTCACTCAAATATTAAATTCGATAAGATAGAAAAGTCTAACTGAGCTTAATTCTGATTAAAGGAGCATATTATTTATTGCCATATATTCTCACTGTTTCAATCCAGTTTAATCTTTTTATGTTAACAAACTGGTGTTCCTTTTTCTTTTTGAAAGAAAAAAAAAGAGAAGAAGTTGACGAAGAAAGCCTTAAAATTTTACCATGTGTTGTGATCATAGGTTTTTTCCACGTTCTTTATTGTTCGATTTAAAAATTTTGTATGATTCTAAAGTATTTATTAATAATTAGGAACACACATGCGTATAACACACAATCACTATTCAAATATCACAGTTTATTCAATAAACAATAAAATTTGCATGCCAAAAATAATTCCACAAGATATTAAGTATTGAGATAAAGTGAAAGAGAAAGAGAAAAGCAAAAACTTTCGATTATAAAATTACAAAAGAGCTTTACAAACAATAACTGTAGAGAAGTGCATTCAAACGTAAAAATTAAAGCAGTGTTATCTTTAATTAAAAAAAGCAATGATTGAAACATCGTCTGTCTGTGTATTAACCCTTAAATGCACGTTTTTTTTTTTTTTTTTTTTTTTTTTGAACGAAAACATATCAAGAAAAAAAAATAATAATAACACAAAACCTATATGTAGATTATTATACAGATTTATGCAAAAATACCAATAATAATAACAATTAGTGTGCAGGTTTTATTTATTTATTTTGAAAAATGAAGTGTTTGAATAATGATACATCATACAGTACAGACGTAAATAATATCGTTTAATTGCTAAGAAAAAAAATGTGCACATATTTACTATAAGTATCATGAAATAAAGAAAAAAACAGCTTGAATTTTTGAAATAATGTAAAACAAAATAATATAAATAAATAAATAAAATAAGATAAAATAAATAAATAATAATAATATTAATAATTTTGTAGTCACTTCTAACCTTTCCTGAACTTCTTCGGGTGCACAAAAACAATTTACCAATCTAAATGTCACATTGAAAGGTGCGCGGATTTACTTTATTTACATTATTATTTTTTTCATACTTCGTTTGAATGGACTAAGGTAAACATAGCATAGAATAGAGCCAAAGGTAAAACTTTTACATTGGTTAATACTTTAATTAGGAGTTATAAACAGTATTTTGTTTTTGAGAAACTGTGCATTTATTGGTTAAAATAAGCATGAGAGATATATAAGATATCCAGATTTTATTTTGAACCAATGTACAGTAGAACCTCGATTATCCGAACCTCGATTAACCGAAACTCACCTCGATTAACCGAAACTCTCCGTTAACCGAAGTCGGTTTCTTCTTCACTTTCTATTATCATCCAAAATTTTCTCTTAACAAACATGTATTTTTAAAGTTTTTTTTTTTTTTTTCCCACATTCCTTTTGTATGCAAGCCATCCTTTCCAAACTACGAGTGCTGATAAATATTTTAGATGATTATTGATGAATTCTCGATTATCCGAAGTAAGTTCGCTCCCAATTACTTCGGATAATCGAGGTTCTACTGTATCTACCAATAAGTATTTGGACACTTTCGAATTTAGATGTTTTGTTAAATATCTTGAAAAGTTCTTTAGGAATCATCTTGAAACTTTGTTAGTGTAAAGAACATGATATACCTCACATATTTCAGTAAAAGTTGTGTCATGAAAAGGAAAAGGGGACCAGTAAAAAATTAAACAAAAATCAAAATGTTTTGGATCACCCTGTAAAGGGTAATGCTTTAAATGCGTTTTGACTGTAGCATGTGATTATGAGAAATTTTTCTCATTATCTGTATAAAATTTTATGAGGCTACCACATATATTCATGGAGATATAGCTTTTTCTTTAAAAAATTGCAAAAAGAATTTCCCCTTTTTATTTATAACACATAGTGTATCAGATCCAGTGCAAAACCATTTTCAGGAAATATGGCATACTACATTAGACACAGTATACAGCAATGAGAATGAAAAAATTTTAAATATCTTACTAAATACGAGCACTTTTACTAAATAATTTTTAACTACGCATGCGCAAGCTTTATAAGAATTTCATTTGCATAATTTAATAGCCAAATGTATTGAGCAACTTATATGAAAACCCCAAACAAATATCATGCAAATTCAAAACGTTACGAGAGGTAGAATAAACAGAATTTAAGTTCTTCTAAAAAAAACGAAAGATGTTAGGGGGTTTTATCAATATTTATTCACAATCAGTGAAAACACTGTAATACCATTGGGCATTGATTGAATCAAAATAAAAATGTGAGTAAAACCCCTTACAGTTTAGCTTTTATTTTGAGAGAACTGAAATTCTATTCATTCTATCTCTCATAACTATTGAATTTAGATGCTATTTGTTTGGGGTTTTCATAAAAGTTGCTCAATACCTTTGGCTATTAAATTATGCAAATGAAATTTTCATAAAGCTTGCGCATGCGTAGTTAAAAATTATTCAGTAAAAGTGCACGTACTTCGTAAGATATTTAACAGTTTTCATTCTGATTGCTGTATGCTGTGTCTGCCATATTTCCTGAAAATGGCTTTGCACTGGGTCTAATACCCAGCGTGTTATAATTAAAATAATCTGGTGTGTCACTCACACGACTCTCTCTTACCCTGAAATTTAATACTATAAATACACGTTAGAGATTAAGAGGTAAGATAACGAGTACTGTTATGTAAACCTATGTTAAACAATTCAAATTAGACTTCGGAAGAGTTTTATATGATAACTAGTTCTGTGTGAGGGGGGCTACCACCCCCTCAACCCCCCGTTTCATTAATGCACCTACATTTATATAGAATTTAATTCGGTTATTAAAATATAATTTATTAAAATTAATATTTAAAAAAATTATCTTTTATGATAATGCAGACAGTTTCCATATTCGAGAAGTAGTATAACACTTAATATCCCCCCCCCCAAAAAAAAAAAAAAAAAAAAAAGTTGAATTTATTCTCAATATTACATTAAAAAAAATTTTTTTTTTTTTGGTTAAAAATGAAAAAAATCGATAACTTTATTTTAAATTATTGCAGATCGATGGTTCAACCATTCGTTTTAAAGGTATTGGCGAGCTCTTTTGAAAGATACCCATCATGAAAATTTACTCCCCTCGAGGGGGAAGGCGAGGTTCCTACATACACAAAATTTTTTTCCCAGTTGACTATCTCTATTACAAAAAATATATATTCTTTTCATTTGGTTTAGTGCAGTCTACAGATGTTAAACTCTACTTACGTGCAATTTCCCCCATAGACGTAATGTATTTGAATACTTTTGAGTGTCCCTGTACATGAACCATTTGCTTCATCTCAACGAAAAGCTTGCTGTAGCATCCCTATATGATACACATTTAGAATACCGAGTTTGGAATTTCTGCTACCATTTGTTCTTCAGATATGCTAATAACAGACACATAGACAGACACACAGACCATTTGCTAAAAACATGATTTTCGTATTCAGGTGACCTCAGAACACGTAAATATAACAAAAACTCACGTTCGAAAATTTGACCCTAAAACAATACTTTCTCGACCCTATGGGTAAGAGAAAGTAAAAAGTGGAAATTGTTTTGCAATTTTTTAAAGAAACCGTTATATCTCCATGAATATATGTGGCAGCCTCATAAAACTTTATACAAATAGTGAGAAAAATCCTCATAATCACATGCTACAGCCAAAACGCATTTAAAGCATTACTTTTTACAGGGTGATCCAAAACATTTTGATTTTTGCTTAATTTTTTACTGGTCCCCTTTTCCTTTTCATGACACAACTTTTGCTGAAAAATAACATGCGTTTTTTACACTACCAAAGTTTCCAAGATGACTCCTAAAGAACTTTTCAAGATATTTAACAAAACGTTTAAATTCGAAAGTGTCTAAATTCTATTGGTAGATAATAGTGTATTGCGAAATCATAAGTTTGGATAAGTTTTACTTCATTTTAAGAGCAACTAAAAGTTTACTCTTTTTATCGATGGCATCCTCTTGAAGTTTTCATGGTATTACCCCCTCCCCCTTAGAAAAATAAATTAGAGTAGCTCTATGTATTTGGCTGATAAATTATCCAACAAAAAATTTGTTAATAGGCTAAATTAAACAGTATTTATTAATAATGCTTACATTCCACCAGATATTTATATTTTTAGTACGACAGGACTATTTCTTTCAGACAGTGATTTTGCTTTGTCACCATTTCATTTTGATTTTTCCAAGATGCCCTCTAACATTCAGTTTTAACATTTAATTTCTTAAAATATCTTAAAATATTTTGTCAAATCCGTAGAAATTTTACATTTTTCAAAATCTACTGTTAAGCTAAAGGTTATACTTTGCTTACATGTAGAAACCAATTTCCTATCTCGGTATCCGAGACCATTAACATTTCTGAAATTGGATGGTTTCTGAACATTTATTGGCAATATTTTCTGGATATACAATTTTACTTGTATATTGTTGGTGATTTATGCGGGCTTGTCGGAGATATTTTCTGAAAATATATCGATGATGGCTTTTGAACATTTGTTGGGAATACCTTTTGAATATGTATTGATGATGGCTTCTGAATATTTGTTAGCGATATCTTTTGAATACATATTGATGATGGCTTCTATGTGTGGATGATATCTTTCTGAATATGTTTTGATTATGGTTTCTGAATTGGTTATATCTTCAGAATATGCGTAGAAAATAGTTTCAGAATATTTGTTGGCGAGACCTTTAGGATGTGTATGGTTTATAGTATTTGAATATTTGTTGGCATTTCTTTTGGATATGTATTGATAATGGTTTACGAATAGATGGCTGTATCTTCTTGATATATGTCGGTGATATCTTCCGAATAGTCGTTGAAACTTTTTAAAGTCTATTAATTTTTTCTTTTTAAGGAGATAGCAGTGCACAAATTAGTACTAAATTAAACTCTGTCAAAGACAGATTTTTTTTTTTTTTTTTTTTTTTTTTTTAAATATTTTGATTGCAGTGATTATGAAGTTTTCTAATAATGATATTGATTGGTATAAAAACCCTAAATGTTACAAATAAGAAGCATACGAATAATTTTTGAATTTTGATTAAAAAAAAAAAAAATCTACATGAATATAACTACGCTCTATTCTCAAATAAATGTATGTAAATAACTTTTTGAATTTTCACGATATTTCCTTTGTCACGATACTTCCTTTCCTTTAAAATAGTAGCTCTATGCATTTGGCTATTAAGCAATTCAACAAAAATTTTGTTAGTATGCTCAATCATTTACTAAAAATGCTTATATTTCATCAGGTATTTTATATTTTGACTACAGTATGTTGTCTGTTTCTCATTTTTAGTCTATCAATAATGACATCAATTGGCTTGAAAACCCTGAATGTTATAAACAAAAAGCATACGAATATTTTTTAAAATTTTTTTTAAAGAAATTTGTACATCTTCGTGAATATACGTGCTATTAAAAAAATTTTAATATGCTCAATTAACCATTATTTACTAAAAATTCTTATATTTCATTAGGTACTTTATATTTTGATAACAGTATGTTGTCTGTATCACTGATTTAGCATTTCAAGTTAAGAATAAAGGCATTGATTGGTTTGTAAACCCTGTATGTTGCTTAGAAAAAGAAAGAAAGAATATTTTTTTTTTTTTTATTAAAGGAAATTTATATCTTCATGAATATACGTACAACATATAAATATATATAGATAACTAAGAAAATCATCATAATCATATGCTACGGCTACAAAGCATTTCAAGTATCCATTTTTACAGGGTGATCTTAAATATTTATTTTCTTTAATTTGTCTCTGGTCTTTTATATTATTTTGTTTGTTAGCTCATAACTTCTGAACGGATCCTCCGATTTTTATACTTTTTGTTTTGTTGAAAAGGTCTTGGTCTGAAATAGGACCCATTGTAATATCTTTACGATCTAAAGAAAATACAGGGTGCCCAAAAACAGCAGTCCCAACTCTTTTAACTGCTAAACAGCTGCAGCTATAAGGATAAAAATGGTATGTAAGTATAGCAATTTAGAGTTCTATTTTCTGCCAATTTCATTTTTAGTTGTTTGAATAGTAGTTCCTTTTTGGAGTCGGTTCTATTTTTTTACAAAAAGATTTTATTATTAACCGACTTCAAAAAAGAAGGAAGGTTCTCAATTCAAACCGTATGTTTTTTTTATATTTATTAATTTTATGTTTTGCTTTCGGGATAAAACTTTCGAGGAAATACATAACATGCTCTTTATGTTCTTCAAATTTTAGGATAAATGATGAAATATTTTTCTAGATATTTGACAAAAGGTCAAAAATTGAAAATGTCCAGACATTTTCGGCACTACATAAACTACTTATATTTTAAAACATGCTATGGATGACATAGGAAAAGTTTTCAGTTAGGGTAATGGTATTTATCATACATTTAATTTATCGTTCTCATGTTCGTATTTAATATAGCGTTCTTTATAATCCTAGAATAGAGTACAGTCGGTAACAAAAGTGTCCGAACACTAGCAAAAATTATTATATAAAAAAAAAGTACACTTAATACTGTTTTGTTAAATAAATACTTGTCGAGTCACGTTCTTAGACTGACTAAGAACAGGATTTGACAAGGATTTATTTAGCAAAACTGTATTAAGCGTACTTTTTTTATATAGGAGTTTTTGCTAGTGTTCGGACACTTTTGTTACCGACTGTACATCATCTCTTACACGTTGTTTTGTGCAAGAGGCTAAACATCAATCTCTTAAGGTTGTAAGATAATATTATGATTGTTTTCATGATTTTCCAGTCCAGTTTTCCATTATTTATCCTCAGAAGATATCAGGAAAATCTAGATTTAACAGTTTAGAAGATAAAAAGAATACAGATTCGTCCAAAAATGTCAACTAAAATCCTTATTGAATTATGAGCTATTTGTTTCAGTAGAGTTGAACCACCCTTAATTTCTTCTCTAACCCACCCAGCTGATAAAGCTAGGTGATTGTTTTTTCTTGATTCAAAGTAGAGATTTTAGAAAAAATTAATTCTACGAATATAAAAGAACAGAAAATTATCAAATAAGATTCATGTAAAAGAAACTTTTCTTTGTCTATAAACATTTAAAAACTGTATTTTTCACAAATTTCAGTCAGAAAGCTATTAAACTACGCATCTACCAAGTTACAGTCTTGAAAAAAAAAATCTATTTTTATTTTCTAAGTATAGATATAGAATTCTGCGCAAAACAGAATTTAATTTAATATGACTTTTTAAAGCCTATTCTTCTATATAAAGGCGTGTAGTAACAGTGTTTCATTTTTTAGTATCGATTACTATATTCATTTCTTAAAATTTCATTAGTATAACTTAGCAAAGAAGTCCCTTGGCGGATTTTAAATTTTTGTTGTCATTTTTGTGATGAATTAAAATGACTATCCCAATTGCGTGAGAAACGTCCGAGTTAATTCGGAGCCAAAGTTCAAATTTCGCCAAGGGGTATTTTGAAGCCCCTTCATTTTTATATTGAAGCTGTTCCATTTCTTCAACACGATTTTTCTTATATTAAAAGGAGACTTGGCGCTGATTATTAAAACCAGTAAAAACTACAATGTCAGAAACGCCAAAGAAAAATATTTGTTAAGCATACAGCTGTTTCGGTAGCCTTAAGAATTCTGAAACTAGAGAATACGAGCACTTCTCCAGTTCCAGAATTCTTTATGCACTGAAGACGACATGCTTAAGGCTACCGAAACAGCTGTATGCTTTCCAAATATTTTTCTTTGGCGTTTCCGACGTTGTAGTTTTTACACGATTTTTCTCAGTTGATAAAAAGAAATATATTTCATATTTATTTATTTATTGGCCTTAAACACTTTTCCTTTTCAATAATGTTAAAGTTAAAATAGGGTTTTTATTTAATATTTTTTTAACTAATTATCCGATTGAACTTTAAAAAAATACGGCGTTGGTTGGATTTTGTCCTGATTAAAATATAATAATCCGGACGAAAACTCTAGGGAGATACAATGACAAACTCTCAGATTTATGCATTTAGATAAAAGCAAAAATGCTTGCACATTCATTTAAGGTGTTAGATAAAAATTGGTAACGCGACGCAAAAACAGTCGATTGACAAGAAAAGAAAAAAAAAAAAAAAATTTAAAGAAAAAAAGAAAGGAAGGAAGGAAGGAAACGATAGCCAATTTAACTGTTATGGAATTTCTGAAAGTAAATAAAGAATTTAAAAATATGTATTAGTTAATGAGTTAAAATATGGCAAAATTAAATTCCCCATAAAATAACATTGGCTTTTGCTTCCGGAGGCGATAAGTAGAGAGCGCCCTGAAGTAAATGCCGTAAGTTGCAAAAAACGCGTAACAATAAATTGCCAAAAATCTGCATGAATGTCTGTTTCCGCTTTCATGCAGTACATTACATTTTTTCGTCTGACGAAGAGTCACGGTTAATTATTTTGATCCAAAACAATTTTTGTAAGTTTTCGACACTTTACGGTGTTTGATGATTTTAAACATTTATTCTTCCTCATGTAACACCAGTATTTTAGTACTCCGCACATGACTGCAATTTCAAAAATGGTTCAATGAAATTTTCTTTTAACTTTTACCTTCCTATTAATTTTTGGACTAAATATATCTTACATTCTGGTTTAATTGATTTCGTTCGGTATAGGTGAATCGGGCATTGCTATTTGTAAATTATTTAGGCTATATGCTTGCTTACAGATAGACAGAAATTCACCTATTTTGGTATACAATAATCAATCAATGCTCTCGATGGTGTAACCCCCGTTTCGCCGACAAAAAATTTCCTACCCCCTTGTTTTTCCCATTCAAGCTTCCCTTTTGAGCTACTTAGGGATTTGTTCTATAACGAATGGGGAAAACAAGTGGAAAGGAAATTTCAATTCGACGAAATGGCGGGTACTAGTTACGTACGAAGATTAGTGTCCAGTCCATCCCTTTTTATCGGTTGATACGACTCACAGGCACAAATACGTAGTGAATTTTTTTATTTTGGTTCGATTTATATATATATATATATATATATATATATATATATATATTGATGCTGTAGGATATTTGCTTCATTTAAATAACTAAGTGCTTAAACGTTAAACAAAAATGTAATATTTTAGTATGATAAAAAAATGTATGATTAATAACCCTTGTTATGTAGCTTCTTTTTTATTCATTTACGTAAACATTTCTTGTTTTAGGAAAATAAATTTTCTATAGACAAATGTTTATTTGCAACATATTTTTATAAATAATGTAACATAAAACACATACATTGGTATAGCCAAAGTGCTAAATTAGCAGTCATTAAATGTATTCTGCACCTAGAAATTATAGTTTAATGACCAAAATATCCCATTCATTCGCCATTTTGTACGCCTAATTTATGACCAGATTATTGTCATAAAATTTATTTCTCTTTTTACAGGACACTCCCAGAAATTGAAACTATGAAATATTAAAGAAAAAATAAATAGATGAACGCATATAAAGAGTATAAATGTAATAAAAACACACATATAAAATTTATAGTATCCGCGATTGTAATGAAATGCTCGCCCTCTGGTGGGCTAAGGTAAAATTATCACACCACTGATAGCTTTCACGCTGAAACAATGATAGAACAATACACGTGGCTATTATATTTTCTGACAACTACAGTTGAAAAAGCGTCATCTATCGATCATTACAAACGCGGATAGTAACATTTATAATACAGCAACTTTTTATCATTTATTTTATTTTTTAATTTAAGTTTAATTAAAATTTATTTGTTTTTCATTTATTTAATTCTTTTTAAAAGAAAAATCTACATTTTCTTTTATTTATTATAGTATCCGCGTTTGTAATTATCGATGGATGGCGCTCTCTGAACTGCAGTTGTTAGTAAATATAATAGCCACGTGTATTAATTATTGTTCTTTCTCCGCCATTACATCATGGAAAATCGATTGCATAATATGATGATATGCAGTGGTGCGATAATTTCACCTTAGCCCACCAGAGGGCGAGCATTTCATTACAATCGCGGATTGATTGGAATCAAATGGTAATATAATGTAAAGAACGAGGGCACGAGACACGGTTCAAACGGTTCGAGACACGGTGTTTTGAACGAGACACGGTTCAAAAACTAAAGCATTACTTGCTGATATACAGCATTCTGTAAAATCGCAGTTCTTAAGGAATAACAGATCCACTTGTCTTCGATAAGTACCAAAACTGCAGTGCCTAGAAAAAACTTTTCTGCAGGTAGTGAGAACCTGGACCTGATGTAGTGCTGGCGCAAATGAAGCTGCCGTAGGCAGCGGTTACCCGAAGCAAGGTCTAGAGCGATTTGATTTTTTTTTTTTTAAGTTTTTACTTATTAGATTGTATAAAAATAAATAGTGATTCATTTCTGTTGAAAATTCATTTAAATATATTGACCAGCGAAATGGGCATAGCCTGCTAGTAAAAGAATAATTGTATTATAAATTTGCAATTTTTATTATACAGTTAAGAAATATTGGTAAAGACAAATTGATTATGTATTTATATTTTCAGCCTATGGATTCTCTCTCTGTGTGTGTGTGGGTGTGTGTTTAAGCACAAATATTATTGGGTTAAAAGAATTTAGGTACATACCTTCAAGACCTAGATCTTGCTTAAAATTAGCTTTCCTTATCTCATTAGATTCCATTTCTAAAATAACACCATTGAAGTAAGTTCTATCATGATTTTCTTCTTTGAAATTTATTATAAATTTCATTGTTTACATTGGTCGTGATCAGTAGATTTCTGAAATCTACTGAAATTTTCAAAATCCTTGTTTTTTATTATCTTAAAAAAGTTCCTATATTATCAGTTTAAACACATAGATACATAAGCTCAATAAAAACCAGCAAGTAAAAAATTACATAAATGCCGCAGCTAAAAAAAAAAAAAAAAAAAAAAAAAAACTAATGAACACAAACTCAACATAGCACTTGCGCATTTCGCTTCACAACAAAACAAATCTAAAAGATGCCTTTGGCTGCTATTCTTCGACCACATTTCATGAAACCATGGAAGCATCTGCGCAAGCGCTAGCTCAGCGAATCCAATGCTAAAATAGGGGTGACAGTCATCTGACTCAGAGAAAATGAGCAATATCAGAGCGCGGAATTACTGGATGTTTTACAAATTTCAAACTGTCGGTCAAGCTGGCATCCCTCCAACATTTTGGACGCGTCCTCACTGCTAGTTTTAGGATATGTGGCTGCACTGTACGTTCATAGCGTCAAGCAAGAATTCTCACCAAACTCACTTAGCTATATAGGGATAATCGGCTACATAGAGACGCTACTAGATATTATAGTAAGTTGGATGCCAGTTGCTTAGCGGATGTTAAGCAATCGTTATGTTTATGAGAGATAGGAAAATAGATTTATTGACGAATTACCTCTTTTTAACACTTTCCAGCAAGGTTGAAAAGTGTTTATGACTTCGGTTTGTCTGTCTGTCTGTCTGTCTGCCTGTCTGTCCGCGCTCTAACTCCCGTAAATATTTATGGAATTTCTTGAAACTGATATATGTTATTCTAGTTCACTATCGGACGGTTCCTATTGAAAATGGAGTTTATACCTCTACTGGTTTGTGTACAGGGACACCCGAAAGTATTTCAAAGCATTGTGTTCTATGAGAGGTATTTCTATAAACCATAATTTTATATCTTTACTGTAGACATACCTTCATGAAATTAAAATATGTTATTCAAGTTCACTATTTGACGTTCCCTATTGAAAATGGAGATTATACCTCTACTGGTTTGTGTACAGAGACACCCGAAAGTATTTCAAAGCATTGTGTTCTATGAGAGGTATTTCTATAAACCATAATTTTATACCTTTACTCTAGACATATCTTAATGAAATTGAAATATCTTATTGAAGTTCACTATTGGACGTTCCCTATTGAAAATGGAGTTTATAACTCTACTCCGGTTTGTGTACAGGGACACCCAAAGTATTTTAAAGCATTGCTTCTATGAGAGGTATTTCTATAAACCATATTTTCATAACTATACTATAGACATATCTTAATGAAATTGAAATGTGTTATGCAAATTCAGTATCGGTCGTTCCCTATTGAAAATGGAGTCTATACCTCTACTGGTTTGTGTACAGGAACACCCGAAAGTATTCCAAAGCATTGTATTCTATGAGAGGTATTTCTATAAACCATATTTTCATACCTTTACTGTAGACATATCTTAATGAAATTGAAATATGTTATTCAAGTTCTCTATCGGACGTTCCCTATTGAAAATGGAGTTTATACCTCTACTGGTTTGTGTACAGGGACACCCGACAGTATTTCAAAGCTTGTGTTCTATGAGAGGTCTTTCTAAAAACCATATTTTCATATCTTTACTGTAGACATATCTTAATGAAATTGAAATATGTTATTCAAGCTCACTATTGGATGTTGCCTGTATCAAATGGAGGAAATACCACCATCGGTTTATGTACAGGGACACTCAAAAAGTATTCCAAAGCATAGCGTTCTAGGAGAGATATTTCTATAAATCAAATTCTAATAACTTTACTATCCACGACGTTTTAGGAAATTGAAATATGTTATTTTCATGCACAAAAGAATGCTTTGCATAGAATGTAGCATGATTAGCATTAGATTTACAGGGTGACAAAAAAATATCCAGTGATATTAAGAGGTATTAATAAAAAATTGTTAGAATTGTACTTTCGTTTAAGTTAAGCGTTTTTAGCACTTTCTAGAATTTTTTAAGTGTGAATATGATTTCCGTTTTGTGTCTCCGCCTGTCCGTCCGTCTGTCTGTCTGCCTGTCTGTCTGTCCGATCTCTAACACCCGTAAACCTTTATGGAATTTCTTAAAACTGATATATGTTATTCAAGTTCACTATTATTGAAAATGGAGTTTATACCTCTACCGGTTTGTGTACAGATACACCCGAAAGTATTTCAAAGCATTGTGTTCTATGAGAGCTATTTCTATAAACTATATTTTCATACCTTTGCTGTAGACATATCTTAATGAAATTGAAATATGTTATTCAAATCCCCTACTGGATGTTTCCTGTATAAAATGGAGAAAATACCACCACCGATTTATATACAGGGACACTCAAACTATTCCAAAGCATTGCGTTCTATGAGTGATATTTCTATAAATCAATTTTTAATAACTTTACTTTCCACGAAGTTTTAGGAAATTGATATATGCTATCTATATGCACAAAAGAATGCTTTGCATAGAATATAGCATAATTAGCATTAGACTTACAGGGTGGCACAAAAATATCCAGTTATATTAATAGGTATTAATAAAAAATTGCTAGAATTGTACTTTCGTTTACGTTAAGCGTTTTTAACACTTTCTAGCATTTTTTAAGTGTGAATATGATTTCAGTTTTGTGTATCTGCCTGTCCGTCCGTCTGTCTGTCTGCCTGTCTGTCTGTTCGATCTCTAACTCCCGTAAATATTTATGTAATTTCTTGAAACTGATATATGTTATTCAAGTTCACTATCGGATATTTCCTATTGAAAATGGAGTTTATACCTCTACAGGTTTGTGTACAGGGACACCCGAAAGTATTTAAAAAGCATTGTGTTCTATGAGATTTATTTATATAAACCATATTTTCATACCTTTCCTGTAGACATATCTTAATGATATTGAAATACGTTATTCAAATTCCCTATTGGATGTGCCCTGTATAAACTGGAGGAAATACCACCACCGATTTATATACAGGGACACTCAAAAGTATTCCAAAGCATTGCGTTCTATGAGAGATATTTCTATAAATCAAATTTTAATAACTTTACTTTCCACGAAGTTTTAGGAAACTGAAATATGTTATTTAAATGCACAAAAAAATTCTTTGCATAAAATGTAGCATGATTAGCATTAGATTTACAGGGTGACCCAAAAATATCCATTTATATTAAGAGTTATTAATAACAAAATGCTAGAATTGTACTTTCGTTTACGTTAAGCGTTTTTAACACTTTCTAACATTTTTAAGTGTGAATATGATTTCAGTTTGTGTATCTGTCCATCTGTCTGTCTGTCTGTAAGCCCGCGCTTTAACTTCTGTAATTATTTATGGAATTTCTCGAAATTGATATATTTTATTGAAGTTTACTATCCGATGTTCCATATTGAAAATGGAGTGAATATATCTTCTGATTTGTGTACAGGGACATTCAAAAGCATTCGAAAGCATTGTGTTCTATGAGTGTTATTTTTATAAACGTTATCCCTATAGAATTTTCCCCATTTAAAATGACATTAATAGGTCCTACACAACTAGTTTGTTTACAGGGACAACAACAAAAAAAAAAAAAAAAAAAAAAAAAAAAAAAAAGCCAATGCATTACGTTTTAGGACGAAATTTTTTGAAAGTTATATTTAAAAGTCTTTCTACTGTAAAAATCATAAAAATATTGAAATTTATTGTTAATACTCTAAAATAATGTTTTGTATAGAATATGACATGATTAACTTTCTGATTTACAGGGCTACACTAAAATATTCAGAGAGATCAAAAACTGTAATTATAATCTAATGGCTACATTTTATTTTGCGTGAAGCCTTTTTAACACTTTCCAAAATGCCTAAGAGTAATTTTAAAATCAATTAATATATCTGTATATTTTTCAGTCCTTCTGTCTGTTGTGTGATAACTTAGGCAAAGAATATTGAAAGTTATTCGATACAACAATTACGTACAGTTGGAAAGTGTTACTAATCAATGCGTACTGCATGATTTTTCTTTCTTGTTTTTCTTTTGTATATTTGTCATTTTTTAACTATTGGAAGTATTAATGATTTCTCCATTGCATAAAGAATCCATAGAACGAAGTAACTACATCGACTTCGACACTTAAGAGTACATCGACTATTTCAAGGACTTTACCTAATTCTAAGAATATCCTGAGTATAAACTCGTGGTAAAATTATGTATTATATGTAACAAAGGTTGAAAAAGGCAGATCAAGGATATACTTGACCTTGAACCTTGAACGTTTGCATATCACTGTCTGTAATTATTACAGTACACTCTCAAAAATCCGCACAGCTTAAAACGAAGTGTTTTGCGGATTTCTGAATTTTGCAGATTTTAGAGTAATTTCATTTATTTACATCTAAGAACCTCATTTAAGTAGAAAATCTTTAAGAAACAATTTATTTGTTATACATACAATGCTGAAATAAAGAGTGCCTAATAAAAGTACAAATATTTCATTAAATTTTTATTAAGGAGCAATTTTTATACATCATATTATAGTTACAAATTATCTAGATTTTTGAAAAGTGTTATCAATAGTAGTTTAAGTAAGAATATTCATACATATTTATTTTCCTATAACCTGCAAAAAAGTCAGCAATTCTTGGTCAATGACATAAGTTTGTGCTATGAGAAAGTTTGAATATTTATCTTATGTGAGAAAATCTTTCATGAAACTTTCTCCTTCTTCCTCTAAATTAATATAATTTATTTTTTGATAATTATACATAATTACACTTATCGTTTTCTTCTCTGCAATATGCTGAGTGATTGGTGATTCATCAGCACCAGTTAATAATTGATTTATCTTTTAATACAGTTGAAGTTTTGCAATCCACTAATCAACAAATCAGTTGTAACAATGTTTGTTTACATTGCAAATGATATGCGGATTTTAGAGAATTGCGGATTTTAGGGTTGTGGATTTTTGAGAGTTGACTGTACTTTCCGAACACTATAGTGAGGAAAGTATTGTAATCATGTCAAAAATCCGAATTTGAGATTTTGATGTTTCCATACGTTTCGAGGTCCCATGAGTCCGTTTTTGCTATTTTTACGATGATGTATATATGTGTGTGTGAATGCATATGTGTATGTATGTGTGTATGTGTGTGTGTATGTCTGTGAGTGAACACGCTAGCGTCTAAACGCTTTGTTCGAATAAGCTGAAAGTTGGTAGGTATATTTATAATCACCATAGTACGAACCCTATAGATTTTGGTGAATCTAGCGCTTATAGTTTTCTTTACTGGGACACCAGGAAAAATTCTTTATCGTTATGGCCTATGGGGCCAAATTTTTAAAAGTGCGATAGCGTCTAAACGCTTCATTAATCTCAGCAAAAAAATTGCACACGTTATAAGTCACAGTTGCACGAATTGTATTGATTTTGGTGAATTTAGCACTTATAGTTTTTTTTTACAGGGGCACAAAGAAAAATTCTTTATCATTATGGCCTATGTCACCAAATTTTTAAAAGTGAGATAACATCTAAATGCCTAATTCAATTGAGCTGAAAATTTATATGAATAATTTAAATCACTGTTGCACTAACTATAAGCATTTTGGTGAATCTAGCGTTTATAGGTTTTTACAGGGACACAACGAAATCTTCTTTATCATTGTGATCTTCGGGCTCATAGTTCAGTAGCATTAAATAAAACATCGTGTAATATATGGAGAAAAATACTCAAACACTCTATTATGGTTTTCTCTCTTTTGTTTGTGTAACAACTACTCTTTATTTACTTTATCTACAAAACTGTTAATTACTCAATGTTTGGAAAGTCGAGTGGATTCACTCCAGATTTTTTCATAATGCAGGGAAGTCCTTTGAATGTATGTGTGTGTGCATGTATAATAATGTCGAAAGTCATGCAAAATTATAATTCGATTGTATTGTAGTACGTATAAATAATGAGAGTCATGATCCTTGTTGGACATTAAATTGACAATTCAACTTTGATACTTAAACTGTAAAAAAACATTTTTTAAGTGCTGGATTTTAAAGTATTCTTTTTGATTTAGAAATTTTTATTCACACTTTCAACTGTAACGAATGTTTTCAAGATTTGAAGACTGGTTTGTAATGCAATATGATCAAATAACATAAAAAAAATTAACTTGGTCGAAAAATGTACTTAAACGATACACACTAAGAATATAGCTCTAATTATTTACAAAATTGTTGCCCATTTAAAATTTAAGTACCTCGTAAAGAGATTTTGTCCATTCACAAAAACGAAAAAAAAAAAAAAATGATTATAAAGTTAAGAAAAAAAAATACACACATGATATATTTTTTAATTATTAAAATATTTTATTTCAACTTAAAAAAAAATACTTTGTTTACAGTATAGATATTGTTACAAAATTGTAGATAATTGTGTTTATTTTTGTATAAATTCTTTCAAAGAGGATAAGTAAGTTGATAAAGTGCTAATTTTGTGCATTTCTAGTCGTTGTAGCGTTAAAATAGCCTTATTTTTCCTTAAAAACGCATTAAAAAGCCCCAATAAGGCAGGTAATGGATTTGGCGCCAAATTTGGCGACCTTTTCCCACATTGGCAATTTTTTTTGGCGACCTTGGCGAGAAAATCCTTATTAGGGATATACCAAATATGGAAGCTCTAATCTCATTGGCTGATGAGATACGGAAATTTCCGGAACTTTCCACACTTTTCTACAGGAGTGGATCGAAACAGCACATTTCCTCTTTTGAAATAGACATCTACATTTTTAATTGTTGCCTTTATTTTAATTTTTTCAACCATAATATAAAATATGCTTTCACTAGAAAAAAGTAAAAAAATTCGATATCGTTTGTAACGATACTGTATAATTTTTCTTTTCTTTTTCTTAAAAAAAAAAAAAAAAAAAAAAAAAAAAAAATGATTTTGATGAAATTCTGGCGAAAGCAGAATTTAGTTTAGGACGGAGGACTATTAGTTTTTTTTTCTTCCCGATTATAAAATTTCTTTCAAATTATTCAGTTATATTTTCGATACATTTTAGATTTCGATAAATGTCCAACTATCGAAAAATGATTTCGACAAATGTCCAACTATCGAAAAATGATTTCGACAAATGTCCAACTATCGAAAAATGATTTCGACAAATGTCCAACTATCGAAAACGACAACGCAAAAATCGCTGTCTGAGACTAATAGGCCCTCAGTCCTAAAAAAAAAAAAAGATGTTTCAATTTATTTATTTTTTAATTTTCTACCAATTGTTATTTCTTAGTTTATCTATTTATAATCAAAAATTTACTATCGTGATAATTTCTGAAAAATTGAATTAATTTAATCAAATTTGGGCTAAAAAACTGAAAGTAAACATTAATAATTAAAGCAACTGAAAAGAAAAAAAAAAATGTTTAAATGAATATTTTCTAGTAGTTCTCATTTTGCCTGAAGATGTAATATTTGGAATTCGACTGAATTTAAAAATGAGTTGGCCAACAGGTAATTAAAAATAAATTCTACTGTTTTTTCTGTTTTATGGAAGTTTTTATTTTATTTGCTTATTTATTTTTAATATAAATATATTCATAATAACTTTTGTGCTTGCATTTATTATTTAAGTAAATAATAATAATAATAAACTAAGTCTTTACCTATTAAAAAATTTAACAATTATGCCTGGGTAGACCATTTTGGCATCTAACGTAAGAAAAATTAATTAAGTGCCATTGACGCCTATTTTTCACATTCTAATTTCTAGGTGTAGCCTATTTATTTCCCAATCTTTTCTGCATCTTAGCTTCTAAGTTTTTTACGATTGTTGCCTTCAAACAACACACTTCTTCCAGATATTTAACATTCTTAAATGCGCTTGAAAAATTGTTGTTATACCCCCGTTTCGCCGACACGGCGAAACAGGTGTTAACTGATAATGATGATTTTCCCTTTTTTGGGGAATTTGACAACGAAAGGGGGTAGGAAATTTTAGTGTCGGCGAAACGGGGGTATAACCCTCTCGATGAAGTGTTGAGTACTGTATGCTTTCATTATTTGGATATATATACAGTAATACCTCTGAATAAGGGACACCCAAGGGACCAGACATTTTGTCCCTTAAATAGAGGTGTCCCTTCTTCAGAGGTATGATTTGTTATACATGGTATATAAGCCAAACTGTCCTTAGGAAATTTAAATAGAAATACTGGTAATACCGAACTTTAACAATTCAGAATGCAGTGTAATATAGTACCATTTTTTTTTTTTTTTTTTTTTTTTTTTTTTTTTTTTGCATTAAAAGTATCCCCCCCCCCCCCTATCCTGTATACAACAATATCATCATAACATCACAACGACAACACTTTAAAATGTACAAAATTTGTCAACTGTGATTATTTATATTTTAACAGGGAGATTTTTTTTTTTTTTTTTTTTTTTTTTTTTTGTGACCTTTTTCACTCTAAGAAATTTTAGTAAATTTCGGGGAGCTGATCGTTATATTAATATATGGGAAGCTCCTTTCCTAGAGAAAGAATGTCCAATACCCAACTTTGTAACAAATTGTTGTAAAATTGAGAGTATTGACCGTTTATTAAAGGATCACTACTCCTGTTCGAGAAAAAAGCCAAAAATTTAATGGACATAACTTTATTTTTACGGTCAATGACTGGAACAGTTTTTACCAGTCATTGACCGCCATCTAGCGGGAAATTTTTTAGCGTGTACAGATATTTAAATTAATTCCTCGTGTCGTGTACTTTTATCTTATGTTGATGTATGCATCTATAAATAAATTTATATTCATACATACACAATCCCTCCTAACGACTTTAAGATTCTCGTATAAATCACACAATAGTTTAAAAAAAATATTTTAGCTAAATATCTCTTTCTCTCTCAGTTTTCCCCCTTTAAATAACAGACAATTAGGTATTTTCGTCATTTATAGAGATCACACGAATTGCTCTTAAATTTGAATAAGATGTGATTTATTAAATCTAAGGTTTAAGTAATTAACAACAGTAATAATAATAACTAGCAAACACACGCGAAATTTTCGTACTTTATTTTTTTTTTCTTATTTACTTTAAAATTTGAAACTCATAAATATTATATGAATTTCACCAATTAATTAAAATTTTAATTTACCAGTCGCCAAATTATTATTAGAACCAAATTAATACTGTACAAAAGTGAAACTAAAATTATACAAAGAAAGGTTTCGAAATAAAATTCGTAATTAACAACCTCGTTTTTATACTTCCGCAAGGCAGTACTGTTTTAGTATAGGACTCCCATGACGCCTTTTAAATTTTTGTCGCCATGTTGGAGACGACTTTTTTTTTTTTTTTTTAGTAAATTTTTTGTTAAAAAAAAAAAAAAAAAAACACTTCCTATTTTGATTATATTTTTTATTACTGTGTTTTTAAGTCAATTTATGACAATAATCCATATTTTGTACATATCTTTAAAGTATTGATAGGTTTAAAATGACGCTTGCAAAGATTCTAAAAAGAAGAAACTTTTAAAATACATTTTCCCATAAAATAATACCATCAGAAAAAATCGTCATTTTTTCTTATTAGTTCATTGAGCTGAGTTCACGTGCTTAAATATTGTTCATTTTTAAATATTACTTTTTATCATCGCGTATTTTATTAATTACACCAGTATCGTATCGTTTTGACAAAAAATAATTGTAACTGGTCCACGTTAGAGAAATATTATAGTAGTGTGATTGAATAAAAGACGAAAGAAATTACACAAATAGAGGATGTACATTGCAGTTTTATTATTTCTTATAAAACATCTGAATAAATATTCAATCTTATGAACATATTTACAATAACTGATGATGTAGCCACAATGAAAAGGAAAAAAAAAAAAGTTTTTTTGATTTTTGTTGTTGTTGTTTGGTTGCACCACATTGTGCGAGCATGTAAACTGACTCAACAACTGATGGGCTATTTTCAACTACTATCACAACGATCTAACTACACAAGAATTCGAAAATCTATGAATGCACTACATTTGGAATACATGTTAAGCAACGCATTAACAGCAGGTTGTATACTTTTACAGACTTTGATAGTATGCAGAAATTTTCTTATGATTCGAATCATTTATACAGTTGATTTGTACACATACATAATATTTACAACCACTTATGAATTCATTTTATAAAGACTGTAAGTGTTAAAAATGAACAAGCTTTGCACAGGCATCATATTTAAAAAATAAATACAAAATTAGTAGTTACTTTTTCATATATGTAAAAAATATAGAAAAAAAAACAACATTAATATAAAAATTCATGATGAATTTGGTAATTTTTTTTAATGGTTTCATAAACATCTCACTTTCTTTAAAACAAAATGGAAACAGAGAGAGCGAGGACAGCAGCCTTAATAAGCGGCATAGCCACTTATTATATTATGTGGCTATGCCATAAGAACAAAATAAAAGTTTATAACTGCGAGTCCACATGGAAAATCATCACATGAACAAATTTACATAAAGGAATTCAAAATTAATAACGTTTTTGTTAATATGAAACCTAATATAAAACTTCTTCTTTTTTTTGCTTGCTGTTTTAACAATGGATATTAATGTACTAAACGAGTTAGTTTCATCAAATAGTTCTTCACATTTTTATAGGAAAATATTTTTTAAAAATTAAAGCAATATTGTCCTTCCTACAAAACTACAAAAAAGTACTAATATGCAAAAATTAGCAAAATGTATACATTCAAATGGTTATAACTAATTTATTATTTATTACATTAATTAAATAAATATATAAAAAGTTTTTGCCAATTCTTCATGGGAACTAATTTAAAATTTAATGAAACATAGAGCGATAAATTTACACATAAAGCTTTATTGGAACTATAAATTATATTAGGGACTTTTGTCCGCAAGGCTTTATGTTATTTTATTTATTTTTTCATTTCACTACTTTTTGTTCTGTAGAAAGTAAGCATTTGTAAATATCGCTATTGTTTACCTCATTTCTCTCTTTCGATATTATTTATCATTGCTTTAAAGAAAGCTAATTTATGAACTTTGAAACATCTGTATAATTTTAATTTTCTTTCATTTAATTACATTATTCATTTTAAAAATTTCAGCATTAAAAAATATTTTTTTTTTTTCTTATAAATTTTACAATAAAAGTGGCATTTAAGCAGCGTAAATAATTTATTGTGAAAAATAAACAAATAAATAAAAATAATTTATAGTAAAAAAAAAATAAATAAATAAATAAATAAAATAAACAAAAATTTTGCCATTACTGAAATTTATTTAATGTTTTACTTTAATTTCTTAGAATGTTAAATATTTAAAATTTGCGCAATCCATTTAAAAAAAAAGTTAATTTAAAGTGGGGGAATTTATTTTAATGGAATCATTAAAAAAAAATAAAAAGCCTTTTATTACTTTTTAACTTAAAATACCATAAGTAAATAAATAAAATGTACAAGTAAAATTATAAAACAGTGAGACTCATACAGTAAATACCGTACATTTTTATTTCATGATTACCCTTGGGTATTGTATATTGAGTTAAATGGAAGGCTTTTTAAACAATTATATTGTAGTTATGAATAAAAAGCTTTTTGATCTTCGTGAAACAAAAAAATATCGTATGTTAACAGATAAAATCATTGATTACAAAAAAAAAAAAAAAAAAAAAAAAAAAAAAAGCTGTCATCGTAAGTATTGTATTAAAAGGTACTCCAGAGTATAAAGATTAAGTAATTATAGGATTAAAGTATCAACTAAACAATTCGATTAGCCAATGGGGAAAATTGATTTTATCAATTGATGAAAGGGGGATAAGTATTTGTAGGAACTGAGAATTATTGTTTCTATCTACAACTGAAAACAAAAAACTTATAAATAGCCAGGTGAATGAAATCTAGCATAATGATCATTATTTTCTTGTCAACACGAACCAAACTATCTGACATATTAATATGAATTATCTGAAATATTAACAAATTGACTGACATGTTAACGTAATATATTAAATTACTTTTTTTAATAGAGATTAACATTAGCAAACAGACGTTTACAAAACTTGACAGAAAATAAACAAACGCTACAATTGACAACATATATTCTATTTTACATCTAATAACCGATGAAAGATGTTAAAAAAAAAAAAAAAAAAAAAAAAAAATCTTCATAAAATTAAAGTGTTTAAAATCATATCTTGACACATTATCTGGGGTTTACATAGCTGTAAATCTTTAAAAGGTAATCAAGTAAATGAATAAGCTTCAATTTTAAATCAACTATAAAATTTTTGAAATTAGTAAAATATACAAGAAAACAGAAAAACAACATTTGTAAAAACTAAATAAGTATTTCACTAACATATTTCTTTTATATAGCTAATGACATATAATCTAATTTTTAGAATATTGACACAAATTACATATTATAGATTCAGAGTGAAACAAAATTACATAATTTGGCTCATTTCTTACAAAAAAATTGCTTTGTTTGAAGAAAGAGATTTTTAAAATAATTATATACAGTTTTATAAAAATCCAAATTATAAAAAGTAACTATCATAATTCAAAATAAGGTTAAATATAACAATGGGAATGCATATCACCAGTAACAATTTAAGTCATCTTCTCACAGATTTGAAAGTTCTTCAAAATTTTCAACATAACCATTTAGGTTATGAATTTTGATTTCTTTCAAATCACCATTATAAAATATAATATAATGTCAACTGACTGAATAAAAAATTAAGTGACATTATAAAAATATCTGTTGCTTTTACGATCAAGCAATGCTGGTGATCGGTAAAATATTTCCAAGCTAATGGCATCGTTTCATCAAGACAATGACTAGATTGGATATATTTATAATGCGTCCCATGTTGATAATAAAGTAAATGGTAACTATTATGTTAATATTGAAAGTTTTTTTAAGTGAAAAATTCTAATATTCAAAATAATTTCTTTTAAAAAATAAATAAAGAAAATAAAGGAAAAGAGAGTACAGAAATTTTCAGTACACTTTAAAAAATTGCAAGAAGCTTAAATTTTTAAATTTTAATATCTTTTAACATTAGAAAAAAACTTCAATGTTTTTTAAATTTCTAATTTTAACTAATAAATTTTTATTTTTTACTGTTTGATACTTTATTGAAAAACTTTTGATTCAATTTTCTTTTACTCTGAATCTTTCACAAAAATATAAAATTAAAATAATGTTCTCAGAAATTGAAAAAAAAAAAATTCAATACTAATATTAAAAGTTTTACATAATAATATTAAAAATAGCAAATTCAGCTTAGTATTATTATTTTGAAAAAGTAATGAAAAGCAATCTAAATAATAATAATAACAATAATTGAAAAAATGAAAAGCAATCAAATGTTAACAGTACAAGTAAAATACGCATTAAAAAAGACATTTTAAAACCCTTTATGTTTGGTTTACATAGGTGCACCATTGGAATTTCTTTCTGTTTTGATTAAAGAAGCATGGAGGTTGGAGCGTAATTTTTTGTCTAAATCAACAAAAATACTGTCGAAAATTATGCAGTCAAATATTTTTGCTTTGACTCATGGTAAGCTACTGCTTCATATCAAACTTTAACTAATGAACTTACCAGCATTTTTTTCTTTTTTGTACATAAATTCCTGCACATTTGAATAATTAAAGAAGATAATACAATCCAAATTCAAACATATCAACAATTTTTTATCAACACGGCATGTAAGTATCCCCCCCCCCTCGTTTTTATACGTAAATTTCCGTACATTTGAATCACGAAAAAAGATAATTCAAGCCAAATTCAAACATATCAACGATTGAAAATCAGCAGGGCATGCTAAAAGTTTAGAAGATTCCATTCCAACATAATAGATAAGTTTTAAATGAACACACTGTTAAATATTTCAACAGAAAACTTTGTGCAATCTATTATCTTAAGTCTTAGTAAAATTACAGAGAAAAATAAACGGAGATGTTAAAAAACTTATTTTATGCATTCATGTTAATGACCAATATTAATTTAATTAATTATGGGTGAGAATATATTTGGGACTTAGAATGCTTTTTCTAAAGTAGAAACAGTCATTTTTAATTTTAATTGAAAAAAAAAAAAAAAATAATAATAATAATAATAAAATTAGGTAAAAATACAGAATGAAGATTGAGAAACTCGATTAGTCACTTTTACCTAAGAATTACTATAAATTTACAGAAATTTTTAACAGTATATGTAATTAACGAAAAATTTAAAATGGCATTGAAATTAACTTATATTTTTAGCTGTGCCTTTATATAACACTTAAAGCATTTCTATTTATACGAATATTATCTCTGATTTATTACGACGCTTTTATTCTTTGGAAAAAAAAAAAAAAAGTAATAACTTTTCAATTTATTATTATTTTTTTAGATATTTATCACACTTTTTTCCATAGAAATTATTAACAAAATAGTCTTGCAACACTTTTCTACGTATTCATCGTCAAAATGAAAAGTGCAAACTTTTATAAAAGGTAAATGGGAATGAAAATAAATAAGAGTATTTTTTCTTCTACCTTGGCAGTTCCCTCCCTCCGAGGGAAAAGTAACAAAGCTGTGAATGGAAAAATGTCGAACCCCTGGTTCCAGGAAACACATATCAAGGTGAGGTAGTGGCGGCAGACTTGAAAGCCACAGAAAATTAATGGGCAGGTAGTGGTCATTAGAAATATGCGCTTGACCGTTATTTATAACCGGAACACCAAGTAGGGTTTCTAGGGGCATTTACGGTCTTTCAGCCCTGTAGAATATATTGATATGCCTAAGGGCGAAGACAGGTATTGTGAATAGAAGACGACATCTCCTGTTTGGTTTATCTTACAGGATTTTCGTGAGTTGTTGTGGCCGTAAATTGTTTGCTCAAAAGAGGAAAGATACAGTTTAATGAAGTCTGCTGTTCAGACGACTAAATCATAGAGAAATGATTTAAATCTGGATGATGAAGATTTGGGTGTAGAAAAGAAAAAGCGATAAGGGGTAAAAAGTCGCCACAGATTCAGATGAAACCAGACTTTAACAGCTGGCTAGCATTGTGATCTTTTCTATTTCTCATGACTTTTACTGGACAAGTAAAGGTAAATTAGCATCTTGACCTTTTCGATTTTCAACGATTTTTACTGGACAGGTAAAAGGTAAATTTACCCGACTTATTTAAGTCACTTCCTTCCGTTGTGACACGATGTATTATGAACTGACATTTTTTGACCGGAATATCCCGGGTGTAATCGAAATTTTATAAAATTTTTTTGGAAGATTTAGCTAAAATTACCTAAGTTTTACAAATTTAAATAAAATCCCCTGATATTTCCCCGACTTTTCCAATATTGCAAAATTCCCTGACTTTTCACGGATTACAAAATCCCTTAACTTTTATCTGATTTTCAGGTTGTTAGTTACCCTGTTGTAAGAACATTCCGCTGTTAAAAGTTCTACAGTGCAATTTATTTTAAAAGTTTGCCAAACTTGTTATTTGTTATTTGATAACTCTAAAAAAAAAAAAAAAAAAAAAAAAAAAAAAACATTATTATTATTAATATTTTCAATATTTTAGTGAAAATATATTCAAAGAGTCAGGCAGAGGATAACATAAATTTTAAATATTTCATTTTCAACTGTTATTTATTTATTTATTTTTAAATAACATAACAGACATTTTGAACTAACGGTGAACAAATATAGTTTATTAACGCACCAGGCTAAAAGATAATTATTTTTATTTATTTTCTGTATTTCGTATTAGCAATATCAATGATTTATCTTTCTAATAATCAAAAGAAATTATTTCTCAGAAATTCCAATTAAAAAGTCGAACGGTAAGAAAAGTTATCCCTGAAGACATACTAAATTTTGATGATGTGTAGGACCATGATCAGCAGCACTCTGTTACGCATAAATTGACTTCAACCATGAGACAATTACTCTGTTACTGTTTTATGTTTAGATAATATCTAAGCTAGAGAGATGCAATCTCTTCTTAGAGCATTTATGGAATCTTTTATGTCCGGGTAATACGGGAGGCCCTTCCATTGACAATACAACTTGGAAACAAAATGTCTCTCCCTCCCTCCCCCTAGATCATCATTTCTAATCGGATTACCGGGTGACGATGCTAGGAAAGAGATCCTAATTAAAGCTCAGTCAGTTGCTTAGGGGTCGAGAGCAGAACTGGGTGGTCTTCCCCTTACCTGTTTCCTATGATCTCTCTCTCCCCTCTCTAAAAGTGTTTCAGTATGAAGAAGGTGAAACAGGTGTTCTTTGAAGAGAAGAGTAAAGAATTTCGAAAGAAAAAAAAAAGAAGGTGATATTCTATTTCAAGGCTTTTTTTAAAAGCAAGAAAATATAGGAATTATTTTACATAGTCAAGAGGAATAGCAGTTTTCAAGGGAAATTTTGCTCTATCATAAATATTGACTGGAATAGAGAATTTAACAAAAGAAATGGAGATTTCTGGGAAACTTATCGGTATCTTCAATCGAAAGATTTGCAAATGTAGGTTAATCGATATATGCCAATCATATTTCACTCCCCCCCCCCTGAATATATGTATCTAAAATCTTTAAGAAATATATACAATAGAAAAATAACAATAATAATAAACGTATGAAGAAGAAGAATAATTACAAAAATTTAAGTAGTGTTTTAAAAATGCATTTAATTTTAAGAAATATTCAGTTAAGCATGTTTTAATCAGTAGAGAAATTAAAAGTATTTATGGTTTTCTCGAATATTAAGCAATTATTTAAATTCTGTAAATAATGTAGTATAATGTCTTCAATTCCTAAGAATTAAAAAGCTTTATATTACTCAAATAATAGATAACAAAAAAAATTAAAATCAAAATTTTAATTATATAAGGTAACTGGTACTGTGGGAGAAAACATGCATATAATCTACTTTAAATACCGGAAAAAATGAAAATGAAAAAAAAAAAAAAAAAAAAAATCTAACAAAATAAATCTATATTTAAGTTTTGATCTCACGGCAATCATGTCTTTTCATTTCTTGAAATTTAACAGTATTCTTGCTGAATGTCAAAATTGTAAACATGATCCTCAAAAAATGGTTTATTTTGTTGAAAAATTACATTTGTTAAAAAACTCTCTAAACTGATGCTATGCATTTTTTTTTTTTTTTTTAATTACATAATTGATAATAGAGTATTAAAGAAAAAAAAATTCTTATTTATTTATGTATGAGAGATAAAAAAAAAAAAAAAAAAAAAAAAAAAAAAAAATCAATATCCAACACACACACACACACACACAAAAAAAAAAAAAGAATAAAATGGGTTATAATACATATCTGTTTTATTCTCGGTATTTTATTAAAGAGATGAAATTTTCTAATGTAATACATCTTCTAATTATGAACAGATTTTAAATTACACCTTAGCATATAGTACTTATTTATTTACTCCTTTTGTTTATAATTTAACTTTATTTCTTTTACGTATGAGTAAACAAACATTTGTCGGAATGAAATATTGTGTGCCATTCAAAAACGTTTATTTTAAAGAAATAATGTAACTGTAACAAATATTGGTGGGAAAAAAAAAGAAAAGTTATGAAAGTTTTTCTTTTTTCACGCATATCCCTCCCCCCTTCCCCAATGGATTTAAATAATAATAACGAATTGTTATTAAGAGAAATATTTTTAAAATGTAAAAGACTACAATATCATTGTGAAATTAATTAAATTTTAGAAAAGTCTTTTGGTAAGTATGTATATATTATTTGTAGCGCAGTAAGCAATCTGAATTTTTCAAAATAACGGTGCCTATCCTAAACAAGATTAGTCTAGTCTATGTCATATTCTACCAATGAACACTTATGAAAAATGAATTACTCTTCGTTGTTATCAAATAAGGCCAAGAAATGGGACAACTGGGCAGCTTCTAAACAACACGTCCGATTCTGCAATCGGTATATTCTCTCAGGTGAAGGCCGAAAGCACCCATAGGTAGTTCAAGCCGGGGGTTCCTTTGGGCAAATAAAAGGCTGAGAAAGAGTCAACACGGTGCTAAATCAAACACGGATGCAGACACTTTTACAGCATCTTCAGAAACACAAGTTTTCCTATCGCGTTTCTTTTTAAGCGTGGTGTTCTTTGACAGAGATAACGGAAGACTCAAAAATAAGCTTAAATGCGACTTATAAAGGAGAAGATATCAGGCAAAACAAATAATTAGACAATCTATAATAAGGAAATAAATGCTAGTTCTCTTAAACGCGGTAAAAATAAGATTGCATGATACAGAGTTATCCAATTAGAAAGTAAGTGCAGATTTCTGCTGAAGTTTTATATTGTGGAAATATTGCAATTCTTCCCTACACTATTTTATATAGTTCCTTTGATTTACACAAAATTTTACGTTTGCATCGTGTTATGCATAGTGTAATTTATCTAGTAAATAAACAATTATTATTATTATTATTATTATTATTATTATTATTAGAAATTTATGATACTTTTTAAGTAACGTTGTTTTTGAAATCTGACAGTGCAGACAAATTTAATTTAAATATAAATTATAAATGTCATTAAAAATTTAAATATAATTAACTCAAATAATATAAAAGTAAATATTTACAATCACACCAAATAATATTTCTTAGATTCCAAATTAACAATGGTACTTATATATATTTTTTCTTTTTTCCTAGATTTTTCTAGAAATTCAAACTCACGAAGCAACTAAATATAGAATCAATTACAAATCAAGGTACTTTGATATTGAATTCTATTTTGTACGGTTGAATCAATGTATAACCAGCTGTTTCGGGGATAATGACAAAACCACTACTGGTTGCGGTACTGGCTCTTCCCTATTTTGGTTTATCCTCTTATCACCCTCTTTTTATTTCAATATTATTGAGGGAGGCGGGTATATTGGAATAGACCATCTGCCACAAAGTAATGATCCATCTACTATTTGGGCTTGATACAATTGTTATTCAAATACTTCTGACTTTGGAAATCGGGCAGAAAAATGGAGCATTCAGGATTATATTAGTTTTGTAACCCAAAAGGAGGCAGTTTGATCATTGTTATTTAAATGAGGGGTGTATCTTGACTGTGGGAATATCAATTAAGCAAAAGTTAAGGAAAATTCTGCTTTTTCGTCATTTTTTATTGAAACAAAGATCAATTATATAGTAACCAATCAAGAATGATATTAATTACAGGTAATAAATATAAGTAAATGTTTTTACAACTAATTAAGGTAATTTTACACTTTTAAAATTTTAATGCAAAAATGTTCTATGTAAAAATCTTTATAGGTTTTTAATTGAATGCTGCTTTTTAATAATTAAATAATGGTTAAAAAAATTAAAACATTCCTCAAAGTTATTCAAATAAAACTTCCGTAAGTGGTATCGAAACAGGGTTAAGAAATGCATTTTCAAAGTAATTCTTAACCCGTAAAATTATTAGATAAACAACAAAGACTTTTTTTTTTACAATAACATGGTTAGCAATCTCAGAAGAATGTCCCCTCTCTTTTTGAATAGCAGATTAAATAAATTTAAAAAAAAAATACAAATTAAATCTTTAAATCCCCTGAAAATAGGTGCAAATAAAAGCCCTCCAATTCCTTGTTGTTGAACTCCCCGTGTGTGGCAACAATGTAACAACATGCTGACAATGGAATGGGAACATATGTTTCTAAGTCTAGCACGCGACCATAACGGTACCAGCATAGTTCCAAAAAACGGGGACACATTTTTGCAGAATATTTAAGAAAGAAAAAAATGAAAAATAAAAACTCTTTCAATATCTTTTGTCTCTTAAGAATTTTATTCCTCAAGCATCCACTTTAAAAGCATTTTACGAAGCATTGTATTTTAAACAACTTCAGTCATGTTTCACAAAAATTCTGAAAAGGAAAGTACTTTCACAAGTTCTGTTTCCAAACATGATTCATGTTTTTGTCCCATTTGAAATCCTGTTTTGAAAATACAAAACTTGAAATTTTTAAAAGGAAAAAAAAAAAAAAAAAAAAAAGGAAAGTGAATCATTGCAGACCTTTATATATATATTATATATTATTTTTTTACGATTCTACGAAATGTCTTTTTATATATACATACGCCTTAGTAAAAATTAAATATTATAACGTAAAAGCGATTTTTAATAATTTTGAATTTCCGCTTCTCGGAGAGCTGTTTTGGTTTCAGTAAAAACTTATGCATACAAGCGCAAGAAAAGTATACTCAATGCTGCGCTCAAAATTTTCTTTCAATTACCGTAAGCAACGCTATTCAATTTAGCAATAAAAATAATTACTCTGAAATACAAATTTTTAAAATATATATTATTTAAAAATTCTTCTGAGTCCTAGATTATCACCATCCTGACATACATTCTTATACAATAAACAAAACGAGTTCATGTAAAATTGTGAAACACATCCAAGATTTTAAATTCTAGAATATTTTTATCCGATACATGAAATTTTAATCATCAAAATAAACTTGAAATAATGAATTGTGTTCCAATCCATGAGATATACGTAGTAAGTAAGTAAAATCAATAAATTTTAATTATCATGTTGACTGAAACAGTAGTTGCCTATGAGTCAAAAAGATTAATAACATTTATTCGTATTTTACTGAAGATTTAGTTTTGAATATAACAAGCACACTAGAAAAATCACCTAAAATTGCTAAGACAAAAAAGAATAATGATTAAAAAAAAGGAATATAGGTATGTATTGGCAGTGAGAAAAAGTCATGCGTTTAAGTAGCGAACATAATTTTTTATATACACATTTTAATGAATAAAACTTAAAAATTTAAGCTCGATATTTTTAAAATTTTGGAAATTTTCCTGGCCCATCACTAATTCAAATGCTTTTCCAGCCATAATCAGGGGTCGCGGCGTTCCTACACTTTTTATGCACGTTTTATTATTTTGTCACCACTATTTTTAAAGAGATATTTTCCTTGAAAGTTCTAATGCTTTAAAAAAAAATTGCTGTTCTGAAATAGTGTGACAAAATAATAAAACACACGTAAAAATACAGGAATGCTGCAACACCATAACTTAATGTATATATATATATATATATATATATATATATATATATATATAATTCTCTTTCTCGATAAATATAGAAATAAAATTATATAACTAATTTCGTTCGAAAGGAAATAAAATGATTATTATACAATTGATATAGTAATCTAGAACGAAGGTAATCGTTACTAAAGTGTAACTTGTGTCGAAATTTTGACATAATATGTAGATTACATTTTAAAGAATAGATCTGCTTTCACAAATACAATAGTACATATTTATTTTTAAACTAATAACTGAATTTCAATTTAAATACATTTCCAAAATTTTACATTTAAAAATCTTATATAAAATTTATATATATTGTTAAAAAATAATTCAAATCATAAAATGCCACTGAATATAATTTGACATTTTAAAATAAAATAGCATAGTAGAAGAAATTCAGATGCATTTACTTTCTTGTATCAAAAGCAAATAGTGAGTAAATCTCTATATTAATTACGATGTAAAGATAAATTCTTTTTTCAAAGGATATACAAAAAAATTTCACACTGTACAAATTGCAATTTAATTCAGGTATTTTTTTAGCACATTTATTTATTTATTTTTTACTTCAAAAACAGATTTCAATACCTACTGCACTGCAGGATCTCTAAAGTAGAAAATTAGGATCAATCACATTTTTTTATTAGATCTATGTCCTTCAGGTTCTGTCAGCGGTGGTATCAAATGAAGTTGCATTGTCTTTTGACTCTTATAAGATTGGAATGATGAGCATAACACAACAAAATAAATTCTTAATCAACATAGAATAAGAAATGTAAAAGGAAATGGCACGTGAATTTTCACAATGAAACAACTAAAAATAAAAAAAAATGTTCTGTACAATATGGGGCAAAATGACCTGACGAACATAGGTGAGTGCAGAGAGAGTTGACTTTAGATCTTCTCCAAAATCGTTCTTTGTTTGTTCGACATAACAAATATAGTTCGAGTTAACAAAAACGGGAAGCACTCGCTCTATAACGATGGCAGTAATAAATAATAAAATTTCTACAATTGGGAGGAGAGATAATAAATAACACTGAGCTACGTATGCACTGTACTCTAGGCTTCGAGGCAAGTCTGTTCGTGTTGGCACTTCCTTCGTTCGCCGCTCCCCAGCAGTCGGTTGGAATCGGAGGAAGAAAACGAAAAGATGTCCGAAGCACCCGAGGTCCTGCCTCGTGTTCAAGTAACTCAAAAACAATGAAACTCAACGAGAACAACTTAGCAAAGCGACGAGACCACAAGAGATCATCTTTTTCGTTCACCTCGGAGGAGGTGTAGTTGGCACTATCCTTCTATGTCTGAAGGGACCACGTCCAGTTAGCAGATCCTTAAGTTTGGAGGGGTCTTTGATCTTGGGCCCAGGCCTAGGAATATCCTGCAGGCCGTAGTTGTGCTCGCGTTTGACAAAGTGGAAACAGTTGCGCAACTTTGGTTTGGAATACATGTTGCCTTTTAACGCCTTGCCCTTGCGATTGAAGCCGACATACCACGTGTGGTTGTGAATAGATTGGATAACAGTGTAGTGGTCTTCGCTGAAACCCTCTTTAAACAGACAGAGCCTCTTCCTGCCGTTGAACTGCAAAGAATGAAGTATCGAAATTCATTAAAACAATAAATTAAAATTTATGGGTCTTTACAACATATAACATAATGAATTAAATATATAAATCAATTCTTGCTACCAAAAATATGATAAAGTTTTAATACTTAGCAGTTTGCAGTATTGATTGATGCTGAAATTAATTGTTAATGTCTGCAGTTGTTGGTATTAATATAAATTCCAAATATATCCACTTTAATATCTATATATGAGCGCACAGCCTCATGCTGATTATCTTATAGCTTACTGGGCGATGAACAAAGGATGCTGAGGATGCCTTAATCCGAGCCAAATGACATTGTACACTAGCATTTGTGCCACTAAAAACCATTTATGAAATTATACGTAAAACATTTTTATCTCAACATCTGAATATTTTTATATTTTAAACATGCCTTCTGAAAACATTTTATCTATTTTAAGAATTGGTTAGTTAAATTTATGATATTTTATTAGTTTACTGAGAGCGCTAGTAAAACGCAAAAGAACACAGCGGAAGAACGAAGTGGAGAACGTTTGGAACGCAGCGCCAAAAGAACGCAGTGGAATAAGTCCTCATATTCTCCTGGATTAGTATGGGATTGGGGGCATATATATATATATATATATATATATAAGAGTTAATATCTAATTATTCCTTTACGGGCCTTTATTTATTTATTTATTTGTGTGTGTGTGTGTGTGTGTGTATGAAAGGCAAATGACGTTTTAAAATACGGCCAGGCCATTAACTTTTCACTTTTGTTGAGAATTATTCGCTGTTTTTTTTTTTTTTTTTTAAACAAAGGTGAGTAACATATGGTCATAGTTACGTTACAATGCCACAATTGTTAATTATTTTGATATTATATATCTAAAACCGTAAAATATCTCATTTTTTACTGAAAAAAAATAACAACGGACGATTTTAAGTGAGAGAAGATTTCCTGATTCACTATTATTTACTTTCTACGAATTTTAGAGGCCATAAAATGTAGTTTTCTTAGACAAGAACTTAAATTTGCTTTTAGGGGTTAAAAATAACACGTTTCAGCAATCAGACTTACGTTTTACCTGAATCCTGGCTGCGTTTTTTTGTGTGAGATTAAAAGAAAAAAAAAAAATTACCGTTTGGAAAAAAAAAAAAAAAAAAAAAAAAAAAAGTGATAAAAACGCAAGGTCGTTTTAAAGGAAAAGAACGAGAACAGTTTTATATGTATATATTATTCTTTCTTATCCTGATGACACTCGTGAGTCGAGAAGCTCTCTGATGGCGAATATTTATGGACTCCCACGTCCCGCTAAGTCCACTGAGAGCCCCAGAAGCTACAGCAGCTTCGGAAGGGGGAAAAAAGAGAGCAAGAAGTAGGAGTCCGAAAGGAGACTAGATGTCTGACGCCCTGGAGTGAGACGATAAATGGAGATAAAAAAAATATATAAATAAAATAAGATTTTTGAAAGCGTAACCTGGTCCCACCTTTCTATAGTGTCCCTCGGGCTGTTTAGGTTCACTGGACAACCATATCACAAGGTATGCAACAAAGGGCAACAAGCAATTTACAAAAGATTGCGTTCATAGTTGAGTTGCGGTGTGTACTACACGGAAATCGGTCATTTAATAAAGGACGAAAATGTCTAGAGTAATTTAAGACGAAATGTTTGGAAAACCGTTCATCTATGCTGTATTTAGGGAAATTTTCGGATGTATAATGTAAAAAGTTTATTTTTTGGAAACTTCTTCGTAGGTTATTTCCTTGATAAATTCATTGTTGAAAAAATAAAGATTTAATGAGGCAATGCCGTAAAAAAAAAAGGCTAAGCTCATAAGAGGAACAATAAAAAAAGTACAATAAGTATAATCAAAACAAAACTATGAGTAATACAAATAAAAATGACTCTTTAATATTTTTCTAAATAATTTTTATTTTTATTCAATCGGATTTTACTTTTATTTATTTATTTTTAATCATATCTCTTATTCAAAAGGAACATTTATCGACCTTCCTTAGCAACATTTCTACTTAGCAGAATTCTCTTACAAATTGGATTAACAAAAAAAAAAAAAAAAAAAAAAAAAGAAAGCAGAGAAAAGAAGTTATGGTATAATTTTTTGGAATAGAATTATCGAAAAAGAAGGGGGGGGGGGATGGAGAATTAATGAAAGTATTCGAAGCAATTTATGAAAATAAAACAAGATAAATTAATAATAAAAAGCACCAGAGAACTGGCGAAACGAATAGTTAATCACCAATAATAATTAACACAGAAATGCCTCTAATATTATATTTTTGAGCCAATGGTTTAAAATAATATCGAAAGATGGCAGCACCAGAATGTAGAAAGGTAAATATAATTGAGATATAACAAATCAGGTTGGGTGGTCAATCGTCCTGTCGGCGATCAGCTGTAATCGAGATCATTACAAGCTTTAGTTGATTATAGAAGCGGCAGAAGATTACTAAAATGGAGAGAGGACGGATAACGATTACGCTTCCCCGAGGCAGAAGAGAAATGATCAATTTAGCTGATTTATGATAATGAACTTAGTCAGAATTAAATAATAACTTAATAAAGTTGTAGATATATATCATAATATATACAATGGAAAATAATATAAGGCATGCAATTTGTAAGATAAGCAAAATAACCATCCCCCCACCCTTTCTTTCTCCCCCCCCACCTTTTTTTTTTTTGTACAATTGGAAAACTAACAAAAGAAATAGAAAACTTGCAAATAAATAAAAATATTCACAGTATTTTAAAATAGTAAATAAACACAAAAGGTCATTACTGAGAATAAATGGTAATATAAATAATATAAATTAATATAAAATTTAATTATAGATAATAATAAATTAATATAATGTTATATTAATAATTATATTTATATAATAATAATAATAACAATATATTATTAGCTCAAAAAGTAGCATTTTTTTTCTGTACAGTATTTTAGAATGCTGTAAATATTTTTATTTATTTGCAAGTTTTATTTTTCTGCTGCAATAGCTGCAGCCAAAATTTTTTATTTCATTTGTTGAAATATATTTTTAATTGGAATATCAGCCACTATAACACCGTAAATATTTTTCTATTCCATCATCTCGCAGAGGTATATATATATATATATATTTAATAGCTTTTAAAAACGTAATTTAATTTTTCTTTATTGTTTGATTAATGTCGTACATTAGAATTATGGAGAAAAAGCGTTCGAAACACACCTAGGCAACTGCAATGGAGAAATAGCATGGGAAACAAGCAAAGCAACTGATTAAAGACGATATTTTAAGATAATTGAAAGTCATTATATCTAAAAATGAACTGAATCTGTACGTAGTCATTTTAAACACAAACCCACGTTTTAAACAACAACAACACACACACAAAAAAAAGGGGGGTGGGGTAGAGTTGACGCTAATCTATTAGAAATATAAAACCAATTAATACACAAGTAAATTTGCTACAGAAAAAGCAATTTTTTTTGGGGCTGATTTGTCATAACTTAATTACTTATTTTACAGTACACAGAACAACAGTACACAGTTCAAAGCTTTTAACCATTTGTATATTTGAAAAGGACAAATATGTAATGTTATTTTCACTGTAAAGTTTATTAAATGTACTAAAATAATGCTTCTTTCAAAATGCGATTAAAAATATAAACATGCACATGAAAAAAAAACTTATGACAGTCCTTTAAGACCTTCTTATATATACATACATATATATATATATATATATATATATATATATATATATATATATATATATATATATATTTAATACATAAGTAATAATGATATCAATTAAAATACAACTCATAAAATAATTAGAGAATGTCTAGTATTTGACTTTTTATTATTTTGACTTTTCCAAGACCGGTACTTTTCCCTGGACTTTACCAAGTCATTCTCCACCATTTTCACATGATATTTTATAAATAGAATTTATTTCCTGGAATTTTTTGGGTGTAATTGCAGTTTCATGATCTCCCTCTCCCCCCCCCCCCTCCCCCATTACACCAATAACTAGTAGAAAATATATATGTGCTCACAGTCTTTCCAGAATGCTCGATACCTTTTGTATACATTCATATCTACCATTTCGTTGGTCTCTACATACGGACATATACGGTCACGGCATATACTTATAAAAAATTAGGTTACAAGTACATATATCTGTAAACTATTCCTTTTTTTATGGATGTATGTGTATGTGTATGTGTAAGAAAAATAAATCTAAAAAGACTTACTAATTCTGCTTTTTATTTTATTTTTTATTTTTTTTAAACCTGAGTTGTTATTTGTCAACTTGCCATGGGAAAATTGAATTTTTGAACAACACTGTAAAAAAATTCGTTAACTTTACTCTTGTATGTGGGATACGTTTATAAATTTAGAGCAGGTTCCTGGGAATAACAGGTTTATTGCCCATGGAATGTTCCTGATTTCAGCAATTAAGTAGTGTTTTTAATGGTTACTGCTATATTCAAAGAATAATGCACTAGTAAATATTGGACCCATCGTAAAATTTCCCAATAGAGTTCGGATTTTTTTTTTTTTACACGAATGAAAAAACAATCTAGCATAGATATTTAAAAAATATTATTCGAAACTTGTCCCATTTCTATAAAATTACTGGTGAGACCCAGACCGTCGCCAATTGCTTATGGTGTAGCACTGTGGGACGTTAAAACCCACACAAACCAACTCTATACTTTTTTACAATCAATTTCTCTAAAATTTGCTAATAAAAAATTTTTAATGAATGAAATATTTCATAGATTTTCCGCTTGGTATGTTTTCCTGCTGTATCTAATTCGAATCATAATTTATCTTTAAAAATAATCAATTAATGGAGTGGCCTTTATTACATTCAATTGTAACATATTCTCGGAATTGTTCTTCTAGCAGAGAATTTCTGTAATATTCTAGACAGACACAGGGGATAAAAGACCACAGTGGTGGTAAAGCCCGCGGGTAAAATAGCTTTTCGTTATAGAACGGAGTTTCTTATTTATAAATGGTCAGGTAAAACTGGGCTGTTCTGTTGTTCCCAGAGTGAGATGTCAGAAGTGATCGGCAAACCTGAAGGTATGTTCTTTTAAGGAAAAAAAAAAAAAAAAAAAAAACAGGGGACAGGGGGTATCGGAGAGGTGAAGGAAATACAATAGCGGGAGAAGTGCAAACAGGAAAATGTAGACAGCCACAAAGAGTTCATAAAAGAAATGTTTTCGAAAGATACTTTAAATATTAACAGAGACATTTTATTGATATCGGTGGATTTAAACGTTTTTAAAAAGAGTTACAGGAAGGGACAGTTACTAAATTCCCCTACAATTTTTTAAAAAGGCGAGGAAGAAAATCCAGAATATTTTCGATTTAATATTTGAGTAACAAATTCAACTTTTGTTTACATGTACATGAATTATGTTCGTTCTAAAATATTGTGAAATTAAAATATGTAAATAGCTTATTTATTTATTTTTATAAAGTCTTCGTAATGCCACTGATTATTCTGCATGCGAATTATTGTAAATAATCTACTTTTAAAAATATAGTATTTTTATAAAATGTCTTATATAAATACTCAATTCGATATTCAGTTGGTTTTTGATTAATTCTTCTTGCCTAATCATTGTAATGGTGAATTATTATTATTATTATTATATAAGAGAAAAAAGTATTTCGTTTGCTGCTTTGAAACAGCATGTGCTCTTTAAAGAGATTAACATCTCTAAAAGATATTCAGGCAACAGGTGTGAGCTTCATTTCCAAATTCAACGTTAAGGGAGACTAAAAGTTCGGAATAACAGTCACCTGGTAATCTTACAAAATCCTTTAACAACACATGTTGCTTTTTATCAAGAAAATCAAATGAAGAATTTTATAGTATTCCTTAATAAACGAACAAAATGATAAAAACTGAAAAGACAATCTTTTTCAGTGAATAACCAATGAAAATAACATGATGCAGAATTCATATTAAACCAATAAAGGTATAGGATCGAAATTTCTTTAATAAATAAATACACTCTAATATATATTATGATTATACTTCTTTAACATGCGTAAAAAATTTAAAAATGTCTTTATATAAACAAACATATTTAAAATATTTCGAACACTCAAGCTTTTCACTCTTATTGTGACAACAGCATCAGGTGTAGTTGCAAGTTATTAGACCATCATCATATATATATGCTAAAGTCTTGACATGACTAAAGATAAAACTTATGAAAACTTTATATAATTATGAAAACTTTATATATATATATATATATATATATATATATATATATATATATATATATATATATATAATTGGTATTATATCTCCAATTGTGTCAAGACTTTAGATTAGAATACGTATATGATGGCTGTCTAGCAACTAGCAACTATAACAGATGGTGCTATCACAATGACAACGGAGTGAGTTCCAAAAATTTTAAATAAAAGAAAAAAAAAATAATAATAGTTTTTTTTTTCGTTCTTTCTTTCTTACTTTTTTTCTTTTTATAAAGACATTTTTAATCTTTTACGGGCTTATCATCAGTGGTATTATCACGACATATCCTTCTACACCAGTTTTAACTATTTCTTTCTTTTCTTTTCGTACTTTTTTTTTTAATTTTTACACCCTAAGACGGATTAACTTCTCTGCTAACTCCTGTTTGAAAAGAGAAAATATCAGATATTGCAGATAACCAACATTTCATATTCTTTCTCGAAGACGATTTTCAATACAAGACAAATACCCGTTAAAAAAATATCCATTTATTTTGTACTACAGACATTTTTTGCCATTCATCACAAGCAATTACATGAAGAAATACATGCGTTTTCTTTTCTACTTCACCTCCTGTCCATGTACTTATAACAACAGAGATGTCTCTCTCAGTTCGCTGCAGGAAGCTAGAAAGACATCTTTTACCAGACTTCGTTAAATGTTGAAAATAAGATAACAGACAAGAAACACGTGGTTTTTCACAGCCAAAGAATGTTTGGAACATCAATATTGGTCATTTTTGTGTGTCAAAAAAATTGTGACAAAAAATGCATACATTATCTAATTATAGTCTTAGTTTTCTTTTCTTTTTCTTTCTTCCTTTCTTTCTTTTTTTTTTTTTTTTAATACTAATGCATATTTGATGAACTGTGTTAAGTAAATAATGAAGCCTGTTACTGGAATATAATTACAGTGCGGTTTTCATTTTCATAACGTGTTCTTTCTAACAAGAAGGTAAGCGAGCAAAGGAAAAAAAAGAGGGGTGGGGAGAAAGTCTAATATAGAAACGCATTTATTAAAAAAAAAAAAAAAAGTTTGTAATGATGAAAATACGTATATAGAGAGAACAAACATTTGCAAAAACAGCTTGCTGAAATTTTTACTCGGTGAAACTATGTTTTACTAAGTGTATTTATTAAAAAAAAAAAAAAAAAAAAAAAAAAAAAATATATATATATATATATATATATATATATATACACTACCGCTCAAAAGTATTTGCCCACCTTGTTTTTTTTTAATATTTTTACCATATTATTTTTTAGACATATAATTTTTATTAATTAATAAAATACACATCTAATCATTACTAAATATTATAAATTAATTAAGATATAATTATTTTTCAAGAAGTAAATTGATTTTATTAAAAACACCAATGAAAATGAAAATTTCATAGACGTTGTTTTTGGCTTATATTTTTAATTTGGAGATCTTAATTAACTATTTTATTATTTAATAATGATAATAATATACTATGTGTCTGACATATATATTTTGTTTTATAGGTTATCGCCATATTTGTGCTTTAATCCATTAATAATTGAGTAAATTGACAGTGTTCAATTAATACAAGTAGAAATTGAAATTATGCCAAAAAGAAAGGAACTTTCTACTCAGAAACGAGCTATGATTATTGGTCTACATCAGAGTGGTAAATCTAATCGCCAAATTGCGAAAGATTTACGAATTCCACGCCGAACTGTAGATTATAATGTAAAAAAATTTCAAGTATCAAATAGTTTTGCTAATAAAAAACGCAGTGGAAGGCCCCGCAATACAACTTCTACTGATGATAGATATTTAGTTACAACATCTAAACGTAACCGTAGACTCACGGCACCTGAAATCACTGCCCACGTAAATTTAAATAGAGATGTACCCATTAGCGTTTCTACAGTTAAACGAAGACTTCAAGCTGCTGGTCTTCATGGTCGTATTGCTGTAAGGAAACCTTTGTTACGAGCTGTAAATAAGAAAAAGAGACTCCAATGGGCCAAAATACATAAAGACTGGACAACCAAAGAATGGGAAAAAGTATTATGGAGTGATGAATCTAAATTCGAGATTTTCGGATCTAAGAGAAGAATATTTGTTCGCAGATCAGCTGGAGAAAAAATATTAGATCAATGCGTAGTACCTTCAGTAAAGTTCGGCGGTGGTTCCGTAATGGTATGGGGATGTTTTGGAGGTGGTTCTGTTGGAGATCTGGTTAAAATAGATGGAATATTGAAGAAAGAGGGGTACAAGAGAATTCTTCAAAAGAATGCTATTCCATCAGGGAAAAAATTAATTGGAAAGGAATTCATTTTTATGCATGACAATGACCCAAAACATTCTTCAAAGCTATGCAAAGCGTATTTGGAAACACAAGAACGAAAGAATGTCTTAAAAGTAATGCAGTGGCCTCCACAGTCTCCCGATCTAAATCCGATCGAATTGATGTGGGATGAATTAGACAGAAAAGTCAGAAAATCATGCCCGACATCAATTACACATTTGTGGAGCCTTTTGCAAACAGAATGGAAGAAAATCGGCAAGGAATGCTTGGAAAAACTAATCAAGAGAATGCCAAGAATATGTGCTGCATTAATAAGAAATAAAGGAAACCATATTGATGAATCAAAAATATGATTTAAATATTTATTTTGTTTATCTTTCAGTTTACTTACATCTGTATTTTTGAATAAAATATAAATTATTATGAATTGTCACAATAAGTTATTATTAAATCGTCTTACAGCATTATTTGGATGGTGGGCAAATACTTTTGAGCGGTAGTGTATATAATGTGAAAATTTATAATAAAACAATAATTCTGATCATCACAAGGAGATTTATTTTTAACCCTTAAGTGGCTATAATGTTTCCTTTCGGCAGTATATCCAATTGTGTCTTCTGGCAACAAATTGATTTTTAGCTACAAACCACAGTTAAAATAAAGTATTATTTTTTTTAAAATTATTTTTCCCATGATTTGTTTAAGAAAGGAAAGAAGTAAACAATTTTTAAATTGATTTAAAAATAATCAGGCATTTAAGGGTTTTAAAGAATAAATTGACTGTTTTTATTTTGAATTTGTGTTCCTAAACTTTATTTCTATAAAAACTCTGTCATTTTTAGTAAAAGCTCTGATTCTACGACCTATTTCATCTATATTGCCATTGAAAATTTGGATTAACACATTTGTTCTACCAAAATTTGATTCAATAAAGTTGCTTATTCTGTCAGACAGAGGCTATGGATTGTTAATTACTGTTTTCTTTTTAAAGGTTTAATTAATTAAAGTTTTTGAATCCCGTAACAAATCTAGTGCAGGAATTTACCAATACAGAAATTAAAGGTAAGATATTAAACATTTTCCGCGCATAAAAGGAAATTTAATTTATAAAGTATTGTTCATTACACTCTATATTAACTATATATTTTTAATCAATTAAAATACTAAAACAAAATTATATTTACACATTCAAAAAATCCCCATCGTTGTATTAAAAATGTATTCCCATTTGCATTTATTTCGGTTTACAAACTTAGAATATTTAAATTTTATAGTGGATTATTATTATTTATTTATATTTAGAGACATCATGTGTCTTTTTAGTAAATAAATAAATAAGCTACTATAAATAAACAAGAATAATACAGATAATTTAAAACAAAAGCAGTTGATTATGTATCTCATATAGTTGTAGAAATATTATTGATTTTATTTGTTTAATTGTCTTAAAAGTGAAGAAAAGACATGAATTTACACAATTATACATTGTTTATAATGATTCGGTTTGTTGTTTATACTTATAAAATTAACTCTTTTGAATAATTATACGGCAAATTATATGATATATATTAAAATATATAAGGCTTAAAAAAAAAAACAAATTAAAAAAAAACAGTAACTTACCCTGGTTATGAGTTTTCCTTTTTTGTTAAAACATAAGTATCGCCCCGACTTCTCGCCGAGAATGTTCATAGCGTTTGGACTGTGCCGAGCGTGTACTGATATAAAGCTCAAATTTACTGAAAGAAAGAAAAAAAAAAAAAGAATAAATGTAAACGTATAATAATAATAGTAATTAGTACTAGCATGTAAAATTATTATTATAAACCATTACACTCTGCATTAGTATTTTTAAACACACCAAATGCTTATTTCATCTATAAAAAATAAATTAAAAAACAAACAAACAAACAAACCGATATAAGTACAAACAATATTTGTTCTATGTACCTTTACTTAAACTAATGATTTTTGTTTTCGGGTACTTGAAAGCAGATTTGATAGTTACCATTTGATTAATATTATCAACCTTGTACATAGAACTCAAACTGGTATACATTCCTACTATAGTAAATAATCGTTATAATATACATCTACATACGTCTTATTTACTAAATATTAAAATTAATAAGTAAGCAGATGAACGCAAATTATTTAACCGAGTTTCATTAACATCCTAAAGTAGTATAATATTTTCTTTCTTTCTTCTTTTCTTTCTTTCTTTCTTTCTTTCTTTTTTTTTTTTTTTTTTTTTGATAAAACGCCCATTTTTTTTTTTTTTTTTTTTTTTTTTTTTAAAATTTTTTTCTTATATACGGCGTAAATATCTAAGACCTAGCTATAATATATAGCTAAAACACATTAACTTGTCAAATTTAAGCTTAATAAGTTGATGCCGTCAATCATATACTTTACGCTATGCAATAAACGTATAAAAAATGTACAAATCCTACTGAATTTCGTTAAGTATTCTTTTGAAAATGCCGCTGAAAATTGAATGAGAAATATTAGCTGAGTCACTGAAATTTATGAAAAGAATTAGATAAAAGATTTCTTAAAAAGTAATAATTCAACGTTTTTTATTGCTTATTAAGGAAGTTTTTTTAAATCTTAAAGTTTAAAATATATTTCATGCATTGTTGAAATATCCATTCCATATTAAACTAGATATATATCCATTTTAAAATATTTAATTTCAGTTGCGTTAATTTATTTAAAAGCAGACATATAAAAGTGTTTTAGTCAGAAAATATTGAAAGAGTATACTGACATTATATCTATCTATCTATCTTTATACATAGTAGCAACAGAATTTAATCTGCATATTTTTTCTCAGAAATTTGAATTTTTATTCTGATAAAATCTTTTTGTAAAAAAAATAGAACCGACTCCAAAAAGGAACTACTATTCAAACAACTAAAAATGAAAGAAAATTGGTAGAAAATGGAACTGTAAATTGCGCCTAAAAGTATAAAATAATTTCCTTCGCCAAACAACCTATAACACTACAATTAATCATAACTTTTGAAGTCGGCGCAAAATTAAATAAAATTTAATTAGTTTTTAAAGGTTTGTCTTTAGATCGGTAGCAACAAATGCTGTTGTTTCGAATGATCCATTTTCATGTTTCCTTTATTTTTTTATCACTGTATACAATTGGTCCATTAGTAGCATCTACATAGAACAGTGAACATTCCTACGAAGTTAGAGTTTCCTTTGAAAATTTGGTATAACTTTGATAACTATCATCCTTGATGGCTTTTGGATTTGGTGATCAAAACGTAAGGCAAAAATATACACGCCAGATGCATATTTTCATAATATATATTGTACGATGTGTTGTTTCATATTCTAGATTTCTCTCTTGATATACCTTATCAAAATAATCATGATATCCCAATGAAATTAAATATGTTTGCCAGATAATTTTGCGATTTTTCTTTCACCAAGGACGTCAGATACCAGCATCTTCGCCAACTTTTGCTGCTTACGAAATCTTATTTGTTTTCTTGAATCAAATTAGTTCTCGGTTGCATTTTGCAGGTAACAATGTGAGATGTATATTTTGAATAGGATTTGATTTTTGTATTGAATAAAGGTATCAATTTTTATTTAATTTTGCGCCGACTTCAAAAGTTATGATTAATTGTAGTGTTATAGGTTGTTTGGCGAAGGAAATTATTTTATACTTTTAGGCGCAATTTACAGTTCCATTTTCTACCAATTTTCTTTCATTTTTAGTTGTTTGAATATTAGTTCCTTTTTGGAGTCGGTTCTATTTTTTTTACAAAAAGATTTTATTTTACTCTTTTCAGTGAAAACTTTTTTATATAGCAGAGCATCAGAAGACGTTCGACGGAAGTTTCAAAAATCACAAGTTCCAAGAAAAGTGACATTACTCAAAAAATGGTTTATGTCACTGAAAAATACATGAAATGCACCCAATGTGAACAAAAAAGTTACATCTCCATCTAGAAAGTTATCCACTCGAGAGACAGTTGTGCCAGTTGTTTTATAGTAAAGTTATTTTTAAGTTGATTTTTCTCAAATGCTGCATTTTTAAGTTGTGTTACTTTTCTTGCCTTTATCGGATATGAGCAAAAAACTATCTGTTGAACGAACATACGTTAAATTAAAAAGTCTTTAGAAATGTAAAGGACGGATACGCTGTATTCGTAACCGAAAATTCTGTTAGGCATATATATTGAACTTTACAGTGTGAATACGTGTCACCCGCTGCGCTGGAAATTGCGCAGCGTAAAGTTCAAACAAAAAGCAAAATATGCATTGCAGCTGACGGATAGAAATTTCAACATCGATACTTACATACTGCTTTTACCAGTGTTGCTGCATGCGTTCAGCAGTTAGAGTGAGAACAGACATTTGTGAGTATCCTGTAATTTGTTTATATCTTAATGAAATCATAATGAAACCTATTTCAGGCCAATATTATTACGACAACAAAAAAGTATTAAAATTAAATCATCTCTTACGAAGTTATAAGCTAACAAATTTCAACAGCAACAACGAGAAACATGGTTTGCATTGAGAACCTCTTCCTTTATGAAATCGGTTTAAAACGTCTATGTGTTAATCGATGTGACATCTTACAATAACCATACATTGAATTTTACATTGCATAAATGTCACCCGCTACGCTACAACATATGCAATGTCGTTCAAGTGAGCACAAAATAGGAAATTGTGAACAAACAAATGCACGTTTTAAGCATTCTCTTTTTAGCAATTATGTCTAAACTATCTTTGCGTACTACATCAATGATGCTCTGCAATTTTATAATTCACTTTTTACCCCTGTCTTGAAACGTTTCCGAGATAGGATCGCTAACTCCACTCTATTCCACCAGGTTGCACTTTAGGCGGTTGAATCGCGTAGCACATGTCCACTTAACTGACTTTTTTGGGCACCCTGTATTTTTTTGTGATCGCAAAGATCTTACAATGGGATTTATTTCAGACCAAGACCTTTACAATAAAACAAAAAGTATCAAAATCGGATCATCTGTTCAGAAGTTATGAGCTAACATACAAAAACAAAAACAAAAAACATACGCTTTGAATTGAGAACCTCCTACTTTTTGAAGTCGGTTAATTAGAGCATCTCTTACGAAGTTATAAGCTTACAAACACCAACAACAACACATAGCTTGAATTAAGAACACCCTCCTTTCTGAAGTTGGCTGAAAACGACTTTGCGCTTATCGATGTGACCGCTTACAGTAACAGTACTTTGAACGACAGAGTATACGTGTCATCCGCTACGCTGCAAAGTGTGCAACGTAGTTCAAGTGTGCATAATGTAGGAAATAGCGAACAAACAACTGCACGTTTTAAGCGTTCTATTTTTAGCAATAATGTCTAAAAACTGTCTTTTCGTAGATGCTCTGCAACTTCGTAATTAACTTTTCTCCCATCTTGAACCGTTTTTGAGATAGGAGCGCTAATTCCGCTGTTTTTCACCAGATGGCGCTTTATTTTCTTTAGATTGTAAAGCAGTTATAATGGGACCTATTTCAGACCAAGATCTCTACAACAAAACAAAAAGTATCAAGTAACCGTATTTTGAACTATATAGCGTATGTCTCCCCAGCTATGCTACAACGTGAGCAATGTAGCTGAAATATGTATAGTGTAAGAAATTGCGAACAAAAAAATGCACGTTTTTAGCATTGTATTTTTAGCATCAGTGTCTAAACTATCTTTTCGTACTAAATCGATGATGCTCTGCAATTTTATAATTCACTTTTTCCCCCTGTCTTGAACCGTTTCCGAGATAGGAACGCTAGCATGAATGTCTAAACTATCGTTTTCTACTATCGATGATACTCTTCAACTTTCTAATTCACTTTTTTCTTTAGCACCGTTTTCGAGATAGGAACACTAACTCCGCTATTTTCCACCAGGTGGCGCTGCAAGCGGTTTAACCTTGTACTGCATGGCCACTTTGCTATACTTACATATCATTTTTATCACTATAGCTGCAGCCGTTTAGCAGTTAAAAGAGTTGGGACTGATTTTTTGGGGCACCCTGTATTTTCTTTAGATCGTAAAGATATTACAATGGGACCTATTGTAGACCAAGACCTTTTCAAGAAAACAAAAAGTATCAAAATCGGAGCATCCGTTCAGAAGTTATGAGCTAACAAACATAAAAAAAACATACGGTTTGAATTGAGAACCTTCCTTCTTTTTTTGAAGTCGGTTAAAAAGTAATGTCTAGATTTTATATTAAGGAATTTAAAAGCAGACTTTTATAAACCAGTTACCGAGACAGTGAGATTTATATAAAATACTTCAATATTAAACAATTTTAAATATTTTGAGGCTTTCTTTTTTACTTTCTTTTTTACTTTCGTAAAAAAATTTAAAACCAGGTTTTTTTTAAAGCGCTTACAATTAAAACAATTAGAAAGATTTATCTTTATATAAGATATATCAATACTGACATTTTTTTTTTTTTTTTTTTTTTTAATGAAGAAAGTTTTAATTATTTCGAAGCTGAAAGCTTTCGTAAAGAAATTTAAAACCCTCATTTTTATGAAACGAGTACAGAGTGATCTGTCTTTAAATAATATATTACAATACTGAAATATTTTTATAAAAACACAATTAAATATTTCGAAGCTGAAAGCTTTCGTAATGAAATTTAAAACCATATTTTTACTAAACAGGTACCAAGTCTTTATGTAAAATATTTCAATGCTGAAACATTTTTTTTTATAAAAACAATTTTGAATATTTCGAAGCTGAAAACTTTTATAAAAAGATTTAAAACAAGATTTTTATAAAGCAATTACCGAGAGACTGTCTTTTTATAAAATATTTCAATACTGAAATATTTTTTATAAAGACAACTTTGAATATTTAAGCTGAAAGTTTTCGTAAAATAAATAAATAAATACATAAAATAAATAGATAAATCTAAATTTTTATAAATAAAATTACCGAGATATCTGTTTTTAAATAAAATATTTCAATACTAAAGAATTCTAAATATATCGAGGCTGAAGACTTTTGTAACGAAATTTAAAACAAGACTTTTATAAACCAGTGTTGAGACCTGTCTTTAAATATTCCAATACTAAATAACTTTAAATATCTCGATGCTCAATCCTTTCGTATAAAACCGTATAATTAATAATATTTATTTATTTATTTTTAATAAATATCTTGCAGTGTTATTTAAAAAGCAATTTTTACTTATGTCATCGACTTAAAATCGTATGATTTATAAATAAAACTCGTCGTTGTAAAAGAGAAAAAAAAAAAAGAAAGAAAGAAAGAAAGAAAAAAGTTCCCGCATTTAAAGTACGAACTCGTGGAGAGTTAAAAAAGAAAAAGTCACACCTGTACAGAATCCGGAGTAATCGATGCTTTTAGCGACTACGCGGCACATGTGTATACCACCCACACTTTTGTAATACAAAATCATGAATAGTTTTCGAAACTTCCTCCAAACAAACTTAGAAATCTTCGAATAATTATTCAAAAGTGTCCGTTCAGTGACAGCTCGGACTATCCAAACGAGATGATCATGCATATGTCATCTTCCATATATATATACTCTTTCTCTCATATGATTTTCGACCGACCTGATATTCTCTTAGAAAGGAAAAGGGGAGGGAGTTTTACCTCTTCGTAAAAGGCATCGATTTCCGTTATTGGGATGAAATCGTTCGGATGCAGAGGAGCGGCGGGAGTGATCGGGAGAAAGGATCCGGTCGCAGTTTTATTATTCCAAGTGATAAAGTCGTCTGCGGATGTGCAAAGGTATCGGAATTGAAGGAAAAGGAATCCCCGCATATTCAGATCAACAGACTTGCTGAATTAACTTCTCTTTTCATTCATATGGGAAGAGGATGAAAAGGTTTATAAAATAATAACCCCTAGATATGAGCAATATACGAGATTTGAATTTAAAATCAAATGGTTCAAAATGTCTTTAGTTGTTAAAAATAGGGTTTTGTTTTCTATTTTTATTTATTGTTAAGAAATTGTAAGAATATATATCCGCATAGTATCCGTATAATAACACTAAATATCATTATTTATCAATTTATTTTATTTTATTTTTTATAGTTCCTTTTCGTAATTTTAATTAGGATAACAATGTGATTTATAGCAAAAATATTTTAATATTCTGCTTTAAAAAATTATCATAATTTCAAATCTAATTGGGAAAACTATTAGTTGTTACAAATAATACTTTGTTTTTACTTTTATATATAAAAAAAAGTTTAAATATTAATCGTTAAGCAATTGAAAGACAATCAAATATTACAGTTAAAGATCGTTATTTCTGAACTATTTATTTTATTGTTACTATAATTCTGAAGTTTCATTTCACTATTTTCTCTTATGTAATACATGTACATATATATTAATTATTATTTATTTTGCTAAAATAATTAATTACATTCTATCTCTAACGCTTTTCAAGTTGGTGAATATTAAGTTTCAACCTGAACTTGTAAGTAAATATTTTATTCCATAACGAATAATAACTATTTAAAAATATTCAACAGTAAATAAAAATTGAATTTGAAATATCGTCTTGTAAATATCGATATATTACAGCATTAAAAATAACTTTAACTGCTGATAAAATAGTCAAACATTTATGTGGTCCATAAATCTTTTTCATTGGTTTGCACTGTATGCAAATTTTAAAATTAAATGTCCTTTTCGGAAAGTTAATCGGTCATATTTTTAAGTGTTTTAAATGTTGGTGTAGACATAGTTATACATCCAGATACACTTAATACATAAATAATAAAATTTAAAGGCATAAAGGACATCATGTCCATTTGGTGAAAAGAGTTAGTAGCCTGTCGTTGATGTACATATTTTGCTTTATACAGAGGCATTAAGCACAATGTCCATTACCACAAAGGAAATAGGACTGTAGAACATAAAACCATGACCATTTTCTTCATTTATGACAAATGTATTTCATTGTAGCAACATCAACATCATTACTAAAAAATTACATTTTTGTGACATGGTGTCCTTTAATTCTGGGGTACAGATATGTGTGCAGAAAATGTGAAAACGTTGTAACAGAAAAAGTAACATGCAAAATTTCTAGAACCTTCATATTTGAATGAATCTTGATATAACGTTAGCATACTTGCCAACCTAACGCGGAAGATTGTTAGTCCTGCCCCTTTCCGCCCATTTTTTCACACCAGTCTTTTTTTACGAGTACTTTTTTTTTTTATCATTTAATCGTAAATATATTTGAAGAGAATTGCTTTAAAAATTAAGTGGTGTACAAAAAGGGGCGGGAACTAACAATCTTCCGCGTTAGATTGGCAAGAATACATTTGTATTGATCAGAAATGGATTTGGTTTGGCGCTCTTTATTGATTCCTATGATGGTAATAGTAATAGTAATTAATATTTGTAGAATAAAATCATGTCATACTTTGTACTTCAACTGGTTATTAACAGAAACTATATTATTCCAATTTCAGTGCATATCGTTCGACAGATGGCGTTGCCATTTCATATTTTTGACTATGTCCCTGAGAGTTATAGCTAAGACTTATAGGCAGGCTATAATGTCAGGGGTGTAGAATTACAGTAATATTCTCGCCTTGAATGAGTATATTTTCTGGTGTGGTGAGTTGAATAAAATTTTAGGTAGTCAGGGATAAGATTGGCAAAAAAAGTAAAAGAGCTGAAACAATATGCAAAGGCTTAACGTTGAAATGAAATACTAAAACTTTGATGACAAAATTATTATATTACATAAATATATATATCTTTTTAATCTTCAATTGGTAAAAATAAGTTAAATATGTGATTAGTTGATGTAACAAACTGAAATCAAAATAATAAAAAAAGCTAAAAATTAGCTAAAAAGATGAAAAATCTCCTCCCTGAAATCTCATTCCTTCATCATGATTATTATTTCTCTCGAATCCAAAATGCAGTTAAGTAAAGACTGTTTTTTTTTCCTTCTAAATTCCGAAATGTTATTAACTGTTTATTGGTCCACTAATTACGCCAAATTTCTGTATGCTAAATGTACGTAGACACTATTTTAATGTAATAAGAATTTAAGAATATTTTAAGATTTTTTTTTTTTTTCTTTTAATAAATAATTTGCAGCATAATGTTAAACCTTGAGGATTAATTATAAATCATAGAAAGAAATGTTGAGATCTAAACAAAAAAAAAAAAAAAAAAAAAAAAAAACTAAAACTTTGCTTAGTTCACGAGGTATTATTATTACTACAATAGTAAATCTGTTTCGACATTTTTCACAGTACACTTGAGGATGAAGAAATAGCACGAGAAACAAAGGTTTGTAAAAATCAGAGGAAATAAATTTAAAATCAGCAATTCGAAACACTGGACAAAAATCAGAAGGTTTGCGAAAAATTCGGCAAATTGCTAATATAATAAGATACTTGCAAAAAATCGATTATTTTGTTTAAAAATTTCTGAGTGTGTTTGAAACGACCTACTTTTTATGCCAAAGCCTTAAATTTCAACCTACAGGAACAACAACATTTTATCAAATTATTACTTCCTATATGAACATACGTCAGATTACATAAAAAACTCACTGCATATCTCAATGTTGGTTCATTTTTACACTTCTACTCTTACCGACAAGGAAGGCCCAACGCGGAACCTGAATGTATAATACCTGCTTGTCACCTTTAATTTAATTGAGCGATCAAAAGTATCCCGTTGATAGCAAAAACGAATTAATTGCGATCGCTGTAGGTGAGAGGCATACCATAAAAAGTACATAATGTACAACGCATCTCATTTGAATGCTATTAATACATAACGAACCTCCTTTGTGATATTATCCAACGATTCATTATAAGGTATTTCTAAATTCTTTAAACTAATGAAGAGAAAGAGTTGAACATCATTTACGCGTAGATAGCAAAGCCGTAAATGTTGACTGAGCATCAGTTTATTTTAAGGAAAATCAGTTTCATAATCATCAATTTTAAATAAACATGTTCTGAAGATTTCTTACGGACGACAAAATGGATATTTGAATTGAAAGATATTACAATATTTATTACAAATGCAATAGAACATTTAAATGCACTCTATACCAAAAAAAAAAAAAAAAAAAGACGCACCAACAATAAGTGGGGACAAAAATTGGTAGATGGGGTGGAATGGGTGGTCCGAATGGGACAAAAATTGGTAAATATGATGTACATGTGGAGAAAAACAATTGATTACAGTTTCAGAAAATTTGAATGATTTAATCAAGAGAAAGGGCTTCACAAAGTAAACAAGTCAATAACGCGTTGGTCCACTTCTGGCCTTTATGTACGCAGTTATTCCGCTTGGTATTAATTGAGAGAGTTAGCAGATGTGCTCCTGTGAAGTATCGTGCCAAATTCTGTCCCATTGTTGCGTTAGATTGGTAAAATGCCGAGCTGGTTGTAGGACCCTTTTTATGATGCTTCAAACGCAGTGGAAGAGAGATCCGGGGACTGAGCTCAACCCCACTGAGCCGTCTATTAAGGGTATTTGAAGTCACTGAAGTACCAGGTGCACGTACAGTCGGTAACACACTAGCAAAAATTCCTTTGTAAAAAAAGTACACTTCATACGGTTTTTTTTAAATAAATCCTTGTCGAATCCTGTTCTTAGTCAGTATAAGAACATGATTCGAAAAGGATTTATTTACCAAAACAGTATTAAGTGTACTTTTTTTTACATAGGAATTTTCGCTAGTGTTCGGATACTTTTGTTACCGACTGTAGGATCAACGATAATGATGAATTGATGCGTGTTTCCATCAAAACCTGTATGTATGTCAATTTGTGTCCAGTTTGTATTACTCCTTCCTGGTGCGTCACTTTTTTAGTTATAGAGTATACTTTACATATTGTATTTAATTTTTTGGGGAAAAATTAACTTAAGAAAATAACTGCCAAACGTTCCTCGGCTATAGTATACCCTTAAAAGGTGCTTGTCTTAGATGCAACATTGCACAAAATGGGTTTCAGCAATGTAATTAGGTACTGGAGTTTTTTTGTTTTAATTTCATTAGAAAATGTTAAATGGAAGAAAAAAAATTGCTTTAGAAAATGGAAGAGAGAAAATGAAATAGCCCCCAGCAGAAAACAACAAATGAAGCGTCATAAAATACAGATTGCCAATTCTTCAAAAAATTTACAGTTAAATTTAATGTAATTTCTTTTTTACCCTTTTTTTATATACACGTATCCCACAACACTGAACACTGTGAAGCAAGAGAAATATCTTAAAATAAATAAAGGGAAAAAAAGAATAAAAAATTTATTAGAAATGAAACGAGAAGATATTTTGGATTAGATAAGAAAATATTCGAAAAAAAAAAAAAAAAAAAGGAGAAAAAATAAGACTTCTTGCAACAGATTCTGTCAAAAGATTTATGATCCTGTCTCACTATTGATTTTTTCCCTTTTTTTTCTGACATCTGTTTGTTAAAAAATGTCATTGAAGGTGTGGGGGGGGGGGGGGTAGAGAAAACATCATGCTTTCGACAATGAAGCAACTTTCGACAAATTATGATCCAGTCTTCCAGTTAAAGAGAAATCGTGAGAGAGTGTTTATGATGGTAAGAACTATTATATTGTCATTTTTCATCCAATAACGACTAGTGAGTGCTAATTGTGTACAAGGTGAATTTCATCCTCATTCTATTTGATAGAGCGAAAAAAAAAAAAAAAAAAAAAAAAAAAAAAAAAAGAGGTCATAATATTATAGTTAATGTTTCAACGTCAGTTCTAAATCACTTAGCATTTCAGTTGATAGTAACTATTGAAAACAATATAAAAAGCATTGCACATTCGTCGAAACATAAATAAAAGTAATATACAAAATTTCGGAAACAAGAAACATCGACAGAAAATAAATGTGAGGGAGTCTTTATGATGGTAAGAACTATTATACTGCCACTTTTCATTCAATAGAGACTAGTGAGTGCTAATTGATACGTGAGTGCAAAGTGATATTTATCCCCATTTCATTTGATGAGAGAGAAAAGAAGTTACCATATTATAGTTAATGTTTCGTCCCCGATTCTAAATCATTTACTCTTTCATTCTATAATAACTATTCAAAACTATATAAAAAGCATTACACATAATTTGAAACAAAAATTAAGATAAAAAATTTTGAAAACAAGAAAAAGCTATAAAAATATTTTAAATAGAGGTCTCTTTTTTTTTTTTTTTTTTTTTTTTTTTTTTTTAAGAAAATCTTATGTATTAAACACATATCATATTATAACTAATATTTCAACTTCAGTTCTAAATCATTTATTCTTTCAACTTATAGTAAGTATTAAAAACAAGGTAAAAAACACTGCACATTCACTGAAACATAAATAAAAATAAGATACAAAACTGCAAAAACAAGAAACGTCTACATAAAGAATATTTTATTTTTGAGATGCTTTTAAGAAAATATTTACGTATAAAACACACACCATATTTTAGTTAATGTGTCAACATCAGTTCTAAATCATTTACTTTTTTAACTTACAGTAACTATTGGAAACAACGTAAAAAGCTTTGCACATTTATTAATTTTTCAACGTCAGTTCTAAATCGTTATGCGGTTAAAAGATAATTCTTAAAGTTACCATTTATAGGAATGTTTAAAAAAATATATAGCCCAAAGCACGATGACTATTTAAGCCATGTATGATTCCAAAAATATTTTTCACGTTGCAATAATATTTCTTAAATGTAGATAAGAATTGTACTATTTTTCCTTATAAAAGTACTTTTTTTCAACACTTATTATTTCTGTTACAGAATTTTTATCATTTCAGGTTTATTTCCTTTGATATGAATTTTTATGAATAATTTATAATGTAGATAGTAAAGGATATTCATTATGAATATCTTGAAAGATATTTTTTTTTTCTCTTTGTTTTTTAAAAACAGGGCAGCCTTGTTTAATTTTTGATAAAAATTTACTATTTTTATTGAAAGAAATTTAAAAAAGGAAATAAATTCGAAGAACAGTTAAAAATTGCTTAAAGTGTATGCAATAACTCCGGTTAAATATTTAAAGAAACGATTAGTCATCAAAAATAAAGAACTTGAAACTAAATTATGGGTCAATAACTTTGGTTGATCCAGGTAATTGATTTGGCTGAGAGGTTCTTTTTTTTTTTTTTCTTTTCTTTGCCAGTGGCGACAAAAATCTGCCTGTTCGCCAAAATTAACTTAAACAAATTTTTATATTTCCAGATGTTCTGGATAAATAAAAATAAAAATGATTTTGCGAAATTGTTCTCGAGTAACTTTTCTTGAGTGCTTTGAAAAAAGAGATATTTAATTCTGAAACTCTCCTCAAAAATTAACTTTCATTGTCTCCATAATAACTTCCAAGTGTGTGTTTTTTTTCCGTCGATTTATAATGCATATAACTCTAATTTGCATTCCCCCCCCCCGTTTCTTCGGAAGCAGATTCTTTAAATTGCATTTCAAAGCTTTCTCCCCCCCTCCTCTTTTTTTTTTTTTTTTTTTTTTTTTTTGTTATATGGTTAATGTATCTGTAATAATAATAATAATAAATAAATAAATATAAATATATATTTAAATAAAATGCTAACTTTTAATAGTGATATTTTTTACCATACTTATTGTGAAAAATAATCGATAGAATATAGATGCACAATAATGATATTACAACTACTAATAATAATATTTATATACTTATAAATTTTATATACCTAACATTAGCAAAATTTCTCGAAAGGTCATTATTTTTTCTCTCTAAATATATATTTTGGTATATGAACTATGATACTAAAATCATGAATTCGGAATTATTCATACACGATTAACTAATTAAAAACAAATTTTTTTATGCTAATTTAAGATATATCGATGTTGAATGTAAAGAAGTTATTCCACATCCCTTAGACGAAACGCACTGCATTGAAAAACTTCGAACTTATTTTCTTTCTCAAAACATATAAGTGAAAAAATATTTAATGAACAAAATTCAATTTTCAATACAGTTCTTGATACTTACAGACAATCAGCACGCCAGCCGATTATAAAATATTTTTTAATGTAATTAAATAACTTCTTGTATGGACATCGTATAATACTTATGATTAAAATACTCAAAATATATAATCAATGCTCAAGATATGATCATATCATAGTATTCAAGATATATGTAATACATTACTCAAGATATGAGATAAAAATTAGTACTCAAGTCATGGATTAATGGTATGATTTTTTTTACTTTATATATATATTTATTTTTTTTTTAAATTTAATATCTTCGAATATATATTCCACTATAAAGTACTATACTATTTACTATCTTAAAAAACGTTATTGATTAGCATTTTCACATAAATTTTGCTTCAGTGTTATTAAATTTGTAATAATCAAAGAATTGCTATTATTATTATTATTATTATTATTAATTTCGTTTATACCTCTTTTTTATTTAAACGTCCTTTTGCGCTATTCCCTGGAAATATGTGTAAACAGTGTTTTACTGTACATGTTTGAAATTCACAGGGTTGTTTAAGAACTAAAATATTACTATTCACAGATATACGAACTTTTCTTGATGAAGTTTCTTAAAAGTTTATAGTATTGTGAAAGGTAAAAATACCTTCCATGTTTGAAAGTATATACGCGTATTTAAATTGCTTTTCCGATTTCTTTCTTTCTCTTTATTAGAAGCATGATTTCATATTTCATCAACTCTAGAAAAACCCAGCTGATTCTAGAATTGTTTTCATTTGGACCATTATACTTGACTAATCTAATTGATAACAAGTATCACACAATTGTCAAATAAACATTACATGCATTATCATCGATAGAGTGTTTGCATTTTTTGACCCTCCCAGTTATTATTTTTATCATTTTGAATTGGATTGAATGCACCCATAAAATGACAGTTACAGAATGTATTTATATCTAATTATTACGAATGTCCTTCGATTCCCTTTAATCAAAACGTAAATTCCAATTTCCGCAAGGTCGTTTCGGATTGACGCGGGAGACAGCAAAGGTGAAAAGACCCCACGCGGTCTGGAGAGTACGGATCGGAACTGTTATCTTCTCAGAGTCCCAAGTCCGAACATCATGCCTCCCGCATCGTTTGTGCATTATCAAGAACACTGAGTGCTTATCTGAGGAAACTCAAATACCTCCACAAAGCAGCGTAACCTGTCACAAATGAGAATTCATCGAGAAAATTGCTAGGATTTTTTTTTTTTTTCTAATTTAGAAACAGAGTCATTTCTGAATATTGATATGCAAATGGACTTTATAAAAATAGAGTTGTTAAAAGTGTAATAAAAAGAATTTAGAATCCGATATAAAAAAATAAAAAAGAATAGCAAAAAAAAAAAAAAAAAATTAAGTAAATATAACTACAGACGGACTTTATGAAAATTTAAATCTTGTAGTTAAAAAAAAAAAAAAAAAAGATTTTTATGGATTTTTCTACATTATGATAGAGTTGTTAATGCAATTAAAGCAGTTTAATGATAACTCTTTCCGTTCTGGATATGTCCATAGTTTTATTAGCATTTCAACATACTAGTTTTTAATACTGCGTGATAAAATTTACAAAATTTATTTTTATTTGTCACAAAATGTAAAACAACCTGACTGTTAACATTACCGTTCTATATTTATACAAAAAGGATGGAATGGTGAAAGTAAATGACTGATTTAACTTACCATGAGCACTACTCGTTAGACCTTTGGCATTTACTGTTTTGCCGAAAATTTGTACATGCTTTCCACTGCACTGGTTGTATAGTTTATAGGTGCGCCGAATGTCGTGCGTTTCTCGGAGGATGGCGCGAGCCTCCTTCTCCAGGTCGACGGGCAATCTGTGGCAGGATGTCTAGAAACAAAGGGAAGTAAATTAAATTTATTAGAATAAGGACAATCGGTTTATACATAAACATCAAATAAAAGCATAGAAGTAGTAAACTCATTAGAAGATAAATGCTGGAGGAAACGATGACATCAGTGAATATGTGAAAATGGTTGAAGAATTTGCTGCAAAAAGGAGGTAGTTAGATTTTGTAGCATGTACGTGGGAGTGTGGTATGTGAATTACGGATTATTCTGTACACGTTGGACGTGGATTTGGGTGGAATGCCCTCTGTGAGGGTCTTTCTAAGAGTTTTAATCCAAATTCATTCGAGCTTATCTGAAAAATACGAAAAACATCGAACAACTAAACCGACGAGTGTGACTTAGACTCAAATCCGTCACCTTCCGTCTAACAGCTTTGAGATGAGAATTTCTCGATCTCCAGTAGGAATCTCGTGGCAAGAAAGGTGTATCTCCAACAATTCCTCATTATTCATGCAGAAATAAAAAAAATTTTGAATTTGTTGTACCGCCTTGATATGTGAAAATAGTTACTGAAATTCATCAAAAAATATTTTGAAAATTTTAAATTATAAAAATTAAATGTTTTTCTGAAAGTTTTGAAAAATTGAGCTAACTCCTATTTTTTCAGCAAATCTTTGAATTTTGAAAAGACAACATTAAAATATATATATATATATATATATATATATATATTCTGCAGACACCATGTATTTATTACCCTAATAAAGTACTCCTTAATTTTCATTTAACTCGCCACAATTTTTTCATTCTTTTTCTTCATTTATTTATTTGTGGTTTTTGAAATTCATTTTTACCATTTGCTTGTATAAACTGATCCCTGAGAATTGGCTTTCCGCTGCACGACAGAATTAAAAAAAAAAAAAAAAAAAAAAAAAAAATCTAGATTTAAATACATAAAATAATAATAATAATAATACATAAGCTAGTAGAAATGCTGAAATATAAATGCTGAAATATTTTTATAATCTGCTAAATAACTTCAGGATAAGATTTCAAATAATTAAAACTTTTCGCTACATGTAAAAAAGAAGAAGAAGAAAAAAAAATGAATCACGCTTTTTAAAAACAAAAACATACTATTTTTAATGCTTAATACTTATTAAATATATTCAGGAGAAAAATGCATTAAATGAAAACAAAGACAAAAACTTTATTTAATTTTTCTATTTGATAATTAGTTTTAAGAAAAAGATTGTTAACCATTGTAAATTACTAGCTTTGGAGAATATATTATAAAAATAATAGTAATACTTAAAAATATTATTAATAACACTAAAAACAGAGAAATTATTTATGTACGTGAAAATTATTTACGTTGGCTTTCAAAGTTTTCAATAGCACATTTATTGCTAATGACATCCGTGCTATAGGATTGTCATAATTTTCAAATTATTTTTACATTTTTTTTTATCATAAAATCAAATTACGCTGTTCGTAATAAATCATTATTTTCAACTAAAACAGGTGTTTTTGAAATATGTAAATAAGAATTTCACTTAGTTATACGCTATTGAAAGATATCGAAACTGAAACCAGCTTCTTATAAATGGATTATCTGAAAATATCGAAATCATAGTTTTGTTTACCGTATTGAATACAAGGGATAACAGGAAAATAATAATAATTTAACAAAAGGTAAATAAATCTTGAAAACTACGATGGATAAATACATAAAAAAAAAAGAGAAAAAAACTTCTACATATAACGATAAAATTCCGCGTCGTTGATGTTATACCGACAACGAAAACCCATCGTAGCTAGTTCGAACAGCATGTTTCGCTATCGACTAACAATGTCTGGGCAGGTTGTCGCACACGAAGTTTGCTCAATTAAGAGCCTGAGGGTAATAAAGTTACTTTCTCTAGCGGAAAAAGTTTTTTTTTTTTTTTTTTTTTTTTAGTGTGGGATATCACAGGTATTGTGTTGAGAAGATTTTATTTCAGGACAATTTGTTATTCACATTCAACTTATAGGCATCCCTTGTCCGTCTTTTTTTTTTTTTTAATCAAGAGTTTCGGTTCCAATGCAAGCAGTGCTACAAATTTAAAAACTTGCTTTCAGCCTTTTTTTTTTTTTTTCCCCTCATGCTCTGGGATTTAGAATTTTTCTGTATTATTCACTAGTTAATTAAATAATTAATTATATTATTTTTAATTATTTATTTTTATTTCATTTATTTATTTTCTCTTCAAATGTTCGTTGTTGAGGAATAAAAGAGAGTCACGAAACTATGGTACTTTTGAATTTTCACGTTAGAGATCAGTCACTATTTGATGCGATAAACATAAAATTTAACAATAATTTAAATGATGGAAGACAAAAAAAAAAAAAAAAAAAAGAAAGAAAGAAAGAAAGAAAAGTAAAAGGAGTGAAAAAAGTAGAAAAAATCGTTTTTAAACGATTTTACAAAGTAAGGAATTTCGAACAGTGACTTCCAAAGTCTAAGATTAAAACCAATTTTTTCACAGGCGTGGGGAAACGCAGTGAGTGATTTTTGGTTTAAAACAAAAATAACAAAATGCATATTTGGAGTATATTTATGAATATGGTAAGTGGAATGATATGAATATGATATGCAATTATGGATATTATATGCATTTTAAAGATATACATGAATTATATATTTCAAAAATGTTTATTCGGAGTACATGATTTTTAATATATGTATTGAATTAAAAAAACTAATTATTCGTTTCTCTGCGTGATATATGACTTTCACGTCAACGTCTTCATTCTAAAAGAATCATTGTATAAAAAAAAAAATACTAACTTTTGACTAATCATCAGCATATAACAAGTAGCAAGGATTAAAAAAAAAAGAAAGAAAAAAAGAAAGATATAAAATATTTGCGAATACTTAAAATTCCCTACAAATTAGCTCATTTGAAAAATATTTCTTTTAATAATAACCTCAATTATAAAGAAGGCCAAGCCTTTTCCTTGTTATTTGAATATTTATTTCGCAAGCCTTTTTAAGTACGTTGTGAATTTAATATATATATTTTTTTATCTCTCAAATTGAAACGCCATTATTCATAAAGTGATGAAATGCTTGAACCTTAATGTGTCATTAAAGTTTTCTGGCATTTGTTTCCTCACATTTGGCATAATAAAGAAAACAAAGAGAAAAAGGAAAGGGAAATGAAAAAGAAAAGAAAAGATGGAAACTTCATACTCCGGCACTGCACCGGATTTCTTCATTTCTCTAAACGTTCTCATTTTGCAACAATCAAACCTTAAAGGTCTTCTCATGTTTGTAAATAAATAAACTATTATTAAAATACCTCAAACCTCATGCTTATTTGTTACTAGTATGCATTTCCTTTAAGTTTATTAATTTATTAGTCATATAAATTTATTTTTACTTGTAAATATACTACATATATGATAATAATATTTCAATATTATAATGATCAAAAATATGCAAGGAAAATCAATAATTAGCAAGGTATCAGTAAAATGTTACAAATATAAATAAGAAATTTATAAAGTAAGAAACATTGAAAAAGTTATTAAATGAAGAAAAAATAACTTTAAATTAAAAAAAAAAGTGCTCTTTTTTTTTTTTTTTTTTTCAACAGAAATTATAACAGTAGGGAAAAATACAGTGAGTTTTTTCTGAGACATTGATATGTGAGATCATATAAAACCACTATCATTGCCTAACAACTTTTATATATCACCAGTGCATTAAAATGCAATTAAGAAGTGAAAAATAAAACATTGTGTTTCTTTTTTAAAAGAAAAGTAGCATATTATAAATAAATTACCAAAGAACGTCCATTTTCACATTAATTTACTCTAAACAAGAACTATGTAAGAGACGATTAGAGCAATAATTTTAAACACTTAACAAAGTTATAATTGATTAAAAAAATGATTTATCATCAATGAATATAATTATGATTAAGTAGTGAAAAATATAAAACTTTATATTATAAAAGTAGCTAAGTATATAATTAAAATGCCAAACAACAATCATTTGCGCGTGAATATACCCGACCATTACTAAGTTATAATTCTTATGACATAATATTTTCTATCATGCTAGATTTTGAATCCACGATTGACAATAAATATTGACGAATCAGAAATATTCTTATATTGGATGTAATTTGGATCAGATTACATGATATATTCTTATTTGCTAAGCCAATGAAAACCACACATCAGGGGATTATTCCTTGATAACGAAGTTCAGAATTTTTTCAGAAATTTAAACTGTAAAAAAGTTTTAATTACTTTTAAGATTTAGTTTATTGTAGGTATTATATGACTCCTACTTACTTTTACGATAATAGTAATTAAAACAATTTTTTTATGTGTAAGTTTTTAAGAGTTATAAATCATTCTCTTCTTTTTTATACATCATATATATATATATATATATATATTTCTTTTTTTTTTTCATATTTTTCCCATACCAGATTATCAATATTTCAATATATATTTTATGTTCACTATCACTTTATATTTAAATTTCACCTTAAGTAAACAATAACTACTTTCTATTTCAATATGTGTATGTATTTACATACATGTAATAAACATTCAAAATATAAAAATTAATTTGCTTCGAAATTTTTAACTGTTAAAGATAGAAGCAGTTCTTTCATAAATAAAAGAGAAGGAAAAAAAAAAAGGGTACGAAAGAAATGTCGGTTTATTAAATTACAGAAAAGTGATATTTTCCGTATCGGATTAGAAAAGAAATAAAAGCTGTTTAAATGACCAGAACTACTGGGATACTCTCCGTGAAAAAAAGTGAAAAGGTAAAAACTTCAAATGAATATACTTTTCCCCAAAAAAAGTGTTCGATTTGCAACTAGTTTCTTCTCTTCCTTACGCTGTGGGCGTCAACATTTCTGGCTAAATGCCAGCGACCAAGTCATTGAAAACAAATAAAGCGTAAAAAGAAAGTTGAAACTGAATACAAAAGAAATACATCCAATAACTACCACGATATCCACCGTTATTGAAGCAGAAAAGCGGGATGATTTTTATGGATGCCAAAGTTCAAGCTGTCTCACTAACAACGACCTGTCATTTTTTAAGACGGACCACTTAGTTATCGTCGACTACTTACTTAATCGTCATCCTTTTTATGCATTCCCTGTCACACAAAACGGGAGGACCTCTCTTCTTTTTCTTCTTTTGAATTAGAAGTCTTTTCATCTTATTTGAACAGCCAAGAATATTTTATTCATATTAGAAAAGGGATATTTTTTTTTCCAAATATATTATTATTAAAGTCATGTTATTATTTATTTATTTGATAAATAAGAATTTATTAAAATATCTGTATCATATATAAGAAATACCCGTGATATAATTGAGACAGTCGATATTTCGAATATAATTTCGATTGTCTTTAAAAGGAGAAAACCCCAGCCAGCGTACATCCTAATTTGAAACATTTTCATTTACATATTAAAATATTTTTCTAACAATTGCAACTCCCCCCTCCCCCCCCCCCCCCCCAAAAAAAAAAAAAAACGTTGCAAAGAAAAGGGCAAGAAAAACTCACACACATACAATCACATGTATTTAAAAAATCATGTGACACTGGTCAGAAAATGCAGGAATAGTAATAGTAATAATAATAATAATAATCGACGAGCGGAAAAGGTAAGGCTCGGGGTTCTGGAATCATTGACGGTGTCTATTTTCTGTCACGTATATGCAATAAAATAAAGGGCAATGAATACCATTGCCCTCTTTATTTGATTTCTACTTGAAAATATTTACTTATACTTTTGTCATGCGTACACTTACAATATTTATTCGTTATATTCAGAGTATATTTAATGAATAAACGAATGACTGAACTAATAAAAAGTATCTCACATAATAAAATTAAGCATAAAATCATGCTATTTTCTTATAAGTATAAATTTATATAAAAATAAATTTACATTTTAAACTTTATTATTATTATTAGCCCCCCCCCTCAAATAAAAAAAGTTAAAAAAGTTTAAGAAAAAAAAAAAAAAAAAAAAGATAATTAAGAAAAATAAAAGATAAATAAGGAAAATAAAAGGCATAATGAAATCGAAATATTATTAAGACAATCAGAAAATTTATAAAATTCTTAAAGGAAAAAGAAAATACAAGAGCAAAATCAAGTTAAATAGAATAAATTTATACGGAACTTTCTAAATATTTCTTTCCCCTTTCTATCGATTTTCGATTTGTTGTAATTCAATCAGTGGGTTATTTAATTAAGAAATTCTAAATAAAACTACTCAGATGTTAAAAAAAAAAATATATATATCAATTTAATTTTATATATATATATATATATTATGCGAGTAATTAACGACAAGACGTTTTATTACATATTTCTATCAAAGTACTTTTAACTTTACAAACATACGCATAAGAAAATATTTCTTTTTTTCTTTATTCTTGCTTCATAAAGTTATTATATAACTGTCGTTTAGAGCTGCATGTACTTCATATGTGGATGACAGCAAGAGAAGGGTTTTACGAAAGATCGCTATTTTAAAATAACATTACGCATCGTTTGAGAAATATTTTCCAGAATAATTTCTAGTTTCATTTTAAAAAAAGAAAAAGAAAAAAAAAAGTCACTAAAACTACTGACACCCTTTTTTATCTATTGTTTAATGGCACTTTCATAGTTATGTTGTTGACATTATTTTTTTCGAAAGATGTGTATTTCAGTAAAAGGCAGAGTTTACAAAAACGAATTGCTAATTGACTACATACATAAGACTCGGTTATCAAGGTTCTTTGGGTAGAATTCCGAACTTTTTGGGGCGGAGAAAAATTCTTCGTAGACTACCAAAGTCAGTCAGCAATTATTACCAAAGAATCCGAATCTAATGTATAGGTGATAATTAAACGCCTAGCTCTCTAAGTATAAGCCTATTGTTTTGAGAATTATGTTATTTTTACTTTTCTTATATATATATATATATATATATATTATATATATATATATATAGGGTAAGTGCACCAGTGATTGACACTTTTAGAGCAATCTCTGATGTTTTTAATGTTCTAGTCATGAGAAAATATTTTTAGAAATCTTAAGTTAGTACATATGGCATGAAAGACATTCAGAACCACCTATATGTTAATATATATATACATTTGATAAAAATTACTTTTTTTATGAATTTTTATTTGACACCCGCTCAATGTTCCAGTAATTGATACTGCCAGTTTTTCATTTTATCAGTAATTGACACCCTATTTTCCAGTGTTTGACACTGCTAGTTATTCATTTTACCAGTTATTAGCTCCCTATGCTCCAGTGTTTGACATAAAATATTAAAATTCTTACATGTAAAATATATGATTTTATTATTTTTCTTATTTATTAATTATCTCGGGATAGGTGTCAATTACTGGAGCATGCCAATCCCTGGAGCACCTACTCTATATATATATAATGTTTAATTTATGTGATGAAAATGAAAAAAATGAGAACGGAGATGAGACATTCATATAATTACCACAGAAACATACAGAAGCAAATAAGGTAATGAGTTATCTTAATTAAATTTAAATAAAAACTTTTACTTATATTAATTTTTAAGATTACAAAACCAGTCAAAAACAGAAAAAAAGGACCGTGCATTGCGTTACATGAGAAGGTTAGATTAATTATGGACAACACTTAAAGGAGAAAAAACGATCTTAATAAATGAAAGAAACCTTTATAATTTGAGACAAACAACAACAGGGGGAAATATATATATATATATATATCGGACCAAATGACAAAAACAAGATGAAAATTCAATTAAAAAGCTCAAAATGCAATAAGACTCATCAGATGCTATCTCTATTACATTGAGCACAGAATTGTAGGTTTATATATTTTATATTTTTTATATAGGTTTTTTTATAGGTTTATATTTTTTATGAATTTATAGTTAAACTTGTTAACTTTTCTATATACATTGTCCAAATTTCATTTTTGACAAAAAAAAAAAAAAAAAAAAAAAAAGCTTTTTTTTTTTTTTATTATTAATTTAATTTGAATAAGAAATTTAAAAATGATCTAGTCCTGAAAATTTCTAGATAATTTTCGATTCACAAATCCGGAAATTAAAATACATCTTCATAACGTAAAAAGGAAGGGAAAAAAAATCAATTTCATTATATAATTATTTTTTATTAAAAAATAAAAATAAAGAAATGGAAAGAATTTTCAAAATAACATATAAAAATTTAGTTTATTGAAGTTACAAAGATATTTGATTTATTTTGGTGCATTCAAAATAAAAAGAAAATGAAGATTTTTAAATTGGTTTCTGAAAACATTCAGAGATATGAAATATAGTCTTGGCAGACAATAGAGATGTTACGATAAACTTGTTGCTGTCTTTTAAGTACTTATTGTAAAAATGTGGAAAGAAAAATCAATATTTTTTTTTTTTATAAACTTCTGACGAAAACACATTTTTTGCTTCTTTAATATAATATTCAACTTTGACAGACAATACAGATGTTACGATAAACTTGTTGCTGTACTTTTGTGCTTTAAAAGTGTATGCAACTTGTAAGAGTGAAGACGAAAGGAATAATAAATAAATAAAAAAAAACCTCTCTTTTCATTTTACATAAACTTCTGATGCATTGAATTTTTTTGCTTCTTTAACATAAATTGTCATTTGCAAAGAAACTGTCAAATGCTACATACTAAATGTTTTTTAAAAGAACAAAAAGAAAAACTTTTTGACGAGAAGAAAAATGTTTGAATTAAAATTTCCAAGATGACGGTTTAAATAATGCTATAAGCGGTATGTTTAAAAAACTTATAGTTTCTCCATACATATACCTAACCTGCGTGTATAATACTGCTTCCTCCCCCCCCCTTCCCCCCCCCCCTTTGTGTGTGTGTGTAAAATAGTACTTCCTAATTCCCTCTCACATTTTTTCTACTGTTTGGTTCAGGCATTCTCTCAATTTAGTTTTCTGTATCTTTTTTTCCAATTATTGGTGGATTCGTTTAGTGTATATACTCACATCATATACATTTTTCTATACATGCGGGGTGGACACAAATAACTACTTTGATTCTGAAACATTTTTCACTGTTTAGTGACTGCACTGATTTCAATTTATTTATTTATTTATTTTTCATTTTTTTTTTTTTTTTCAGATACATTGAAGTAGTCACAAAAATTTTCTTGACGGATATTAATTCTATGTAGGTGCATCACCAGCTCTCCGATCTTCTTAAAAAGGGCAAAATTTTAATACTATATTTACTGCAACATTTTCATTGTAAGACCACGAAATCGTTGAGAACATTTTGACGAAAATTTCGAACTCGCTACAGCTAAAAATCATCACATGTAGGTACATCACCAGCTCTCCGATAGCCTTAAAAAGGGCAAAATTTTAATACTATATTTATTGAAAGATTTTCATTGTAAGACCACGAAATTGTTGAGAACATTTTGACGAAAATTTCGAACTCGCTACAGCTAAAAATCATCACATGTAGGTGCATCACCAGCTTTCCGATCGCCTTAAAAAGGGCAAAATTTTAATACTATATTCATTGCAAGATTTTCATTGTAAGGCCACAAAATCGTTGAAAACATTTTGACGAAAATTTCGAACTCGCTACAGCTAAAAATCATCACATATAGGTGCATCACCAGCTCTCCGATCGCCTTAAAAAGAGCAAAATTTTAATACTATATTCACTGCAAGATTTTCATTGTAAGACCATGAAATCGTTGAGAACATTTTGACGAAAATTTCGAACTCGCTACAGCCAAAAATCATCACATGTAGGTGCATCACCAGCTCTCCAACCGCCTTAAAAAGAGCAAAATTTTAATACTATATTCACAGCAAGATTTTCATTGTAATACCACGAAATCGTTGAGAACATTTTGACGAAAATTTTGAACTCGCTATGGCTAAAAATCATCACACGCGATGTTCTACAAAATTCAATCTTTCCATCTTTGGAGTCCAAAAAATTCTGCATGCAAAGTATTATTAACCTCACATCTAATGGTTGTTTTCTGTAGCGAGTTTAAAACTTGCGTTGTAATACAGTCAAACCTCGTTAACGTGAACACTGTTAACGTGAATTACTTTTAACAAGAACTGTTTCCACGATCCTTGTCAAAATGAAGATTAGTTTAGTTATATGAAGATTAGTTACTGATACCATGAACTACTGATAACATGAATTTTTTTTTTTTTATCCCCCTTGAGATTCACGCTAACGAGGTTCAACTGTAGCATCTGTATCCCTAATGATGCACTTTGTATTAATTTCGGGATTCAAGAATAACTTTTTATGATTGTCCGAACGTATCGGCCAAAGAAGATCAAAATCAGAGTAGTTATTTGTATCTGCCCTGTATATTAAAATAAATAAATAAATAAATAAAAACAAGCTTATTGCAAATATATATTTTTTTTTTTTCAAATACTCACAATGCTGCCATTTTAATTTGTTAAAAAACAAAAAAAATTTGTAAAACCAAATTTATTTTATTAATTGATTTTTATTTAAAAAAAAAAAAAAAAGAGCCGAAATTATTATCGTTTTAACAATAATTTTGTTCATCTAGAAAAACTAACATGCTTCGATTGACCAGAAGTATATTATTGAAACAAAAGTGATTGTCGCTGGATAATTTGATAAACTACGTCATTACTCTTTAAACCGCCAATGATCGGATGTGATGAATTAGTAAAACTCATTGTTTATATCAAACAAATATATATATTTTTTGATTTAAACTAACATTGATTGATTTGACAAAACTGTTTGGTTATAACAAACAAACAAACAAGCAAACAAAATTGGTTCTGTCAACAAAATTTTTGTTGGCACTATATCAACAACAATAACAACAAAAATGGTTCATTGGTTGAGAAAATCTTTTGTTGTTTCAAAACATTTTTTTCCTGTGTGTTCTTTTCCATTATACTGAAATCCACCATTATACTGAAAATTTTCTCTTTAATATTAACTTCCGTAGTTTCATATGCTCCTTGAAAATGATTTACTTGGCATTCGAAAAACGCCTTTTTAGATCTTTTCTTATTATAATGAGATTGTAGAACATATTTCCCAGGTTATCGTTGGAATTCACAATACACGAATCCTTTTGTTTTTGTTCAATGCAACGTAGAAGGAGAACATAAATTTGTTTAGTAATTGATTTTAAGAAGGCTTGCGGCTTCGTATCGAAGTACAAGAGACACCGAAGAAAGTTTTGTTTGGAAACTTTATGCACTGATGTAATGTTTGGGATCCACCTGCAACAAGTTTTTAGAAATTCACGAAAAATAAGATAAATTAGAAATATTATTGAAAGTTGCCTTTTTCAAAATTACATCCACACTCTTAAAAATAAAATAAAATAAAATAAATAAAAAATAAATAAAAATGATTAATAAATAAATAAATAAATAAAGCTAACAACCATTAACTTTCCATTGATAATGAAAAGGAAACTGAAACTTTATTAAATAATAGGGACACAGAGCTAATAAAGAATAAAAATGGTGATTAAGTATTATCTCTAAAGGAGCAATTCTTCCATTGCTTAAAAAGTTTTCAACGATATATTCTTTCCCTCTCCTACTATTTATGTACAACCTCAAATTCTAATCAATTTAATTTTAAATCAAGGTATGTTCCCCCTTTTTTTATTAGCATATTTATTTTGACTCTTTAATTTTAAATTAATAATATTAACAGTAAATTAAAAAATAAAATTGTTTAGTATTTTTAATAAAGAAAAGAAAAGAAAAAAGTGGCCAATAGTTTAAAAAAAGTAGCCACTAAAATGATATATTTATTAGTGGCCACTGGCTACTAATGAAGTTTCCCAGTTTTTGCCTTTCATGGGAAATTGGAATTTATTTATTTTAAAAGCATAAATAAACACATAACAATGAGGGAATTCTGAATACTGAGTCCACAAATAAACAAAAACAATTTCATTGCATAGTATTTTTCAACCATACAAATAGTTTACAGAATAGTTTACAGCATGAAATAAAATTATAGTAGTTCACTATTCAAAATTAAGGTTTTACGACAAACATTAAGGCTTCAAGGCTAGGGAAAAAAAAAAAAAAAAAAAAAAAAAAAAAAGAAAAACTGGAAATATCTTAAGTATTAGAATATCTATCATGAAAACATTTTTAGTTTCCTCTTCCCCGGCGACTTTTAATCACCTCTGGCGGAAAGCGGTAGCCAATATATGTTGACAGCTACCACAAGTCAAATTAAAATATCTACTCCCTTGCAGTAAATTCTAAAATATAAGCCAAAACCTAAGTTGCACTTTCAGAGACAGCATTAAATTTGCTTAAAATGTAAAATTTAAACCATTCTTTGGACAATTTCTTTGACTTAAATAAATAAATAAACTATAGGAAAGAAAAGGGCAAAATTAGCAGAAGTCACTATGGACACTAAAGAATAAAAAGGGCGATTAAGTATTATCTCTGAATGGGCAATTCTTTCATTGTTTAAAACGTTTTCAAAGATATAGTCTTCCCCTCCCCCACGTCATAAAACTTCAAATTCTAATCAATTTAATTTTAAATCAAGGTATGACTTTTTTTTTTTTTTTTTTGACTCTTTTAATATTAACAGTAAATTAAAAAATAAAATTGTTTAGTATTTTTAATTAAGAAAAGAACAAAAAGTAGCCATTAGTAAAAAAAAAAAAAAAAAAAGCTACTAATGATATATTTAATAATTATTACTGGCCATTGGTCATTAATGAAGTTTCCGAGTTTTTGCCTTTCATGGGAAATTTAATTCTTTTAAAAGCATAAATAAATGCATAACAATGAGAGAATTCTGAATACCGAGTCCACAAATAAACAAAAACAATTTCATTGCACAGTAATTTTCAACCATAGAAATAGTTTACAGAATAATTTACAGCATGAAAAAAAACAAATTATAGCAGTTCACTATTTAAAATTAAGGTTTTATGACAAACATTAAGGCTTCAAGGCTAGGAAAAAAAAAAAAAAAAAAAACTAGAAATATCTTAAGTATTAGAATATCTATCATGAAAACATTTTTAGTTTCCTCTTCCCCGGCGACTTTTAATCACCTCTGGCGAAAAGCGGTAGCCAATATATGTTGACAGCCACCACAAGTCAAATTAAAATATCTACTCCCTTGCAGTAAATTCTAAATACGTTACTCAGGCATTCCGAAATTTTTGAGTTATCATAATGCCTGTTTCTGAAAAATAATAAAGAGTTAACGTCCAAATTTTATTTGAGATCGCACATCTTGAGCGTACGTCATTGTGACCACGTGTTCTGTTTTCAAATAACATCATTTAAGAGAATTTTATATTCAAAATGGCTGCCAAGTGAAAGCTACAGGTCACAACAGTGACAGGAAAAATTTTGTGTAAATTATGGACGAATGGCAATCTTAGGCGCCGGAAATGCTGGCTACCAAGAGCAAGGCAATAAAAATCTAATGCGAGTATCACACGAGTTTTGCAACGCTTTAAATATGCGCGACCAGTCTTTATTCTGTGTGAGTTCTTTTCATCTTCCCACACGTTCCTCTAATCTTCACAATATTAAGGATATGAAGAAAAAAAAAGTTTAATTTCTTTCGATTTTTCTTCTCGTTATTTGAGAAAACAAAAACAAAGAATATCTGAAATATTCAACAATTGACAATGGTTATAAATAATTCAAATAGCCTAACGCTTCTTGAATATACCATATATGTAAGATATAGATATGAACTTTCCCACTTAGTGTATCAACAAAATACTTAAATTTAATGCAATTTAGCAGACACTGAAAATTTCTTTATAATGACTGGATCAATTCATTCAAGAAGTTTATTTATTTGTTTTAATTTGTCAAGAAGAAAGCCCATTTTTACTAATCCAGCAGCTATTCTTTTTCTTTTTTTTTCTTTTTCAACAACTAATAATCAAACAACAAGAAATTATGCGTTATGACAATTTCTAAAATATCAAGAAACATATCACCTATTCTTTTAAAGTCATTGACAAAGAGGATACGCATTTGACACAATCATTGAGTAAATTTAAACTCTAATTAAACTTAAATATGTGATGAAGCTACAGAAAAGCTATCATCGATACCATGATAATAAAGGATCGTTACTGAAACCTGGGCGTTTTTTACTGGAGATACGTTTGTCATATTTTGCTGAAATATTCTTCAGAAAGTTTTCCAGTCTGTATCTTTTATGAAATATTCGACCACAAAATATTAATCTCGAAACCAGTTATTTTTAATAAGTTTGTATCAAAATTTTCTGTGACGCCTCTTACTTAAAAAAAAAAAAAAAGAAAGAAAGAAAGAAAGAAAGAAAGAAAAAGAGAAAAAGGAAGAAAATAAATATAAAATCCTCTTAAAAAAAAAAAAAAAAAAAGTGATAAAAGCCTTCCAAAAGAACAATGAAAGTAAAATAAAAAGTTTAAGAATATGACAAAAAAAAAAAAAAAAAAAAAAAAAAAGGTAAGAAAAATTAAAATTTAAAGCTTAGTATTGGAATACAGGAAACTGTTTAAAAGCCATTATCAGGTCATAACGCACGTAGCTTCCTCATAAATGATGTGAGAAGTTAAACATGTACTTAGTTAACAGCTCTTGAATAGATTAGATAGATGCACAGTTCGCGCATTATTGTTCCTATACACGTTCAAACGCAGATAAATATGCAATTAGGAATAAATATATGAACATACTCATAATTCGCATTTGACTTGCGTTATCCTCTTGAATGTTCCTTTCTTTCTTTTACTTTCTTTACACACCTGACTCGCGGTTATTGTAATAATAAAACATAATTTATTTATTTAAAATCTACAATATATCATTTAACTTATCAATTATGCTGTTGCAATAAATAAAAAAAAAATTTCAATTACTTTGCTTTTTTTGCATAATTATCAATGATTATTACAATTATTTTTGGGGAAGTAAAAACTAGAATTACGAATACTTCATGTCATTTAAAACAGATTTTTTGAAAGAGTGATATTAATTATAAAATAAACTGAATACTCCAAGTTAAATACTGCATAATTTTCCTTATTTCTTGAAAGCAAATTGCAGTTTTAAACTTTAATATTTTTCTAAATTTACATAGAAATCTATAACAACAAATGCGCATCATAGTTGAAAATTATTATTATTATTATTTTAACAAATGTAATTAAATGTTTAAGATAAATGTAGAATGTAATAAAAAAAATGTGTGATGTTTGACTTAAAGGTAGAATATTTTAAAACATTTTATCTTTCAGACAGATAAGCTCCCCCCCCCCCTCCCCAGAAAAAAAAAAAAAATAATAAAATTTTCCATCTTTCTGATATATATATATATATATATATATATATATATATATAAATCGATGCATATTTTTATATTTTAATGATACTTCATAAAATAATAATAATAATAATAATAATAATAACTTTCTATTTACTTTTCAAAACAGTATGGGAAGATTTGACTCAACATTCAGAAAAAGTGGTTTTAACAATTAGAAGAATTATAGCAAGAATATAATCCTAAATACTTATAATTATCTTTAAGCTATTCATTTACATCTAAAAAAGTTTACAAACATTTAACCTGATTTGCCAATCGATAAACCTAACTGCTTTTCTTTATAAATAGCGATTAAACACTTCCATGGAAACTTTAATAAGTGAAGTCTTGATTTAATCTGTTTCAAAGCTATTAAGCAAACACAAAGAGATGTTTTAATTTATTAATTAATTTGAAGATTTTGTTAAAGATTTACGTCAGTATAGAAGAGAACTTTCGTTCTTCATCAAACTTGTTTTTGAAATTAATGAATTTTTGAAGTAGGTAGATAAATAATTAGATACGTTAAGTAAAAAGGTAAAATGTATTTAATTTATTTATTAAGAATGGCTGAAAGTATAATTTAAGAATTAGAGAAAAGCCTTATTTATAATTAAAACAAATTAGTTTAATTAGCTGAGGAGTTTTTATTTTCGATTACATAACAATATTCCTTATGGAATTGAATTTTACAAAACTTAATTAAACTCCTGAAATACGAAAAGAACTACTTAAACGTTACTGGCGTGCAATGATGACAAATGAAAACGTTGATAACTTTAACTTTCAAAAATATGGGACATTTTGGTTTGAAAGAAATAATTAAGCACAATTAGACAAAAAATTAGTGCTAAATGCAGTCGCACCTGCCTTGCTTTCGTTTGAAGGATAATTGTTCTTTATTATTTCGACCTAAAAGAGTAGTTGAGTGTTTTTGAAATTTATGGTATTTGCTAAAAATTTTTTATTCATTACGGAAAATCTTCCCGATTTTACACTACATATAAAAACAAGATTGGGGTTAAGTAGTTTTAACGTCACACTAAAGCTACGCAGTGGACAATTGGCTACAATCTGGGATTAATCCCTAGGGTTAATCCGGAGACATGTGATTACAATTTCGATCTTTTACGGAGGATCAAAATTGTGACGACATGTTTACCGCTTCAGTGATCCCTAGAGTAATATGATGATCAACGAATTTTACATGCACCAGAGTCATTATTAATATACGATGATCTTTGGCCAGCTTGGGGATCAAACCAACACCTCCTAGAACATTGCCTCCGAACGTCACATAAGGTCGGCCGATTACATATAATATTTATAGAATGGTATGGATTGCATATAATCGGCCGATCTTCCGTGACACAAAGCTCAGGTCGGAGGTATTATTATAGAAGAAATATTGATCAAACCCACAATCATTAGATTACCAGCTCTTTATCGGGGCTATTGCAGTCCTATAAAAATAAAATAAGAAATACCAAAATTAAGTCTTTTCGTTTATTAGAATATTATTTTTTTACTCTAAAAAAAAACCTTTTTAAATCCTTTTTTTTTTTTTTAAACGATTGATACCACTCTTTTGAAAAAAAAAAAAAAAATGAATAGAAAGTGAGAAAAAGCATTAAAACTCGGCATGAAAAAGCATTGTCACGAATCAAGCATAGTATAACGAGCGTTCTTAGTTCAGGAAGCACAGTATCAGACTGACAAGTAACTAGTCAAATCAAGGACAATGTACAGGTAGGTTACAAAAAAAAAAAAAAAAAAAAAAAAAAAAAAAAAAATTCTTTTCTAAGTTCGTTGTAGTTCAATCTTTTATTTTACTTGGAAAAACTTGGAATTTTATGTCTAAAGTGTCAAGCTTGCTACACAAATCAGGAGAAAAAATTCCCTGGGTTTTCCCTGTCTATTTTAAAAGTAAAATAGGTGTCACACAATGATAGAGCATTAGAATTTAATGTATTTACAAGAATATTGAACGTACAATATATAGGATGTATTACTTTTATTAACTTACTATTCAAACTTACTTATTATTTTATTTACTTACTATTCATAAGTCAATTAAATGGTTTTCCTCAAATGAGGAAATTAATTTATTTTGTCTTCTTTACTATAAAGCCCTAAAATTTAAAAAATGATTGATTATGAAAAAAATGTTAATGTTTTTCCAAAAAATTTCAAAATTCCCTGAATTTTCACTGTCTTTTTTAAAAATAAAATATGTGTCACACAATCATAAAGCATTAGAATTTTATATAGTTACAAGTATATCGAACGTATATAGGATGTATTATTTTTATTATCTTACTGTAGTTGAGGAAAACCATTTGACTTTTTCTTCTTTATTATAAAGCACTAAAATTTAAAAAAGATTTGATTATTGGAAAAAAAAAAAAAAAAAAAAAAAATCAAAATCAATGTTTTTTAAAAAATTTCAAAATTCCCTGAATTTTCCCTGTTTTTGCAATATATTTTTAAATTCCTCGAATTTTCCCTGTCTTTTAATGTTTTTTCAAATTCCATGAGTTTTCCAGGTTCTTCCTGAATTCCAGGTACAGTAGCAACCCCGAGTGTGCTTTTTATTATAAATTTAAAAGTAACGTTAAATTTAGCAATGATTTTTTGAGTAATTCATAAGATTATAGTAAACAGGGAAAATGACTGTTAAATTACCAACTAACTTATATAAAGAAAATAAAAAGTAAATAAAAGTATGAAAAAAAACCTTGCATATTAATTCATGTTTCGTATATCATGACAGATTGCTAGATACCTAGGCAAAAATTCGCTCTTTATCTGTGTACACACATATTTTTTCACTTAAATTAAGCTGATTATTCACAAATATATAATACGGGAGTATTTATATATTCTTTTAGTTGATTATGTACTAATTATGAAAAAATATGGAAATACGATAATTTTTAAAGTAATGAAATAGGGTATGGAAACGATTACAAAAGCATAAAATATATTCTTCTTTCTTACATCCCGTTTTCAAAGTGTATACTTATGAGGTATACAAATAAAATAATATTTTGACTTGTGTTCAAAAATATTTATAAGTCCAGTGCGTTACTCGATTAATTAGTTTTTTATTACATAAAAAATCAATAACAAACCGTATAAAAAACGACGGTAAAAAATAATTGTTAACGTCCTTGTTTCTCTCAAATGAAAAAGACGTAGAAGTAGTTCAAAATTTAAATTTAAAGAGTTAAATAATTTAAGTAGAAATTATTATTATTATTATTATTATTACTATTATTATTTTTTTTTGTTTTAATCTTGATTACACGTGAAACTAGAGAAATGAAATTTAAAGAGATAATGTAAATATTCAAAATCATAAACAAATGTTTAATGTAGTTATTAATAACATCTTTTTAAAATATTAAATGCAAGTGATAAATGTTAAATTAACAGTCTGGTTTTTCTTTCATCAGTTTCTATATTTTTTACCTTTTAATTTCTTACACGCTTTGTTATCAAATATATCTAAAAAATATTTTGATATGTACCATTTATTAGTATTTAATATTTTGAGTTAAATGTAAAATATCAATAAAATAATGTTTTATGACAAGTTAAATTTTCCTTAATTACAATGTCAACTTATATACATAAATAATATTAAATGACAATATTTCCTTATTGAATTAGCATTAGTTTTCCTTAAATAAACATAAGTTATTTATTTATTTATTTATTATTATTTTTACGAAGAATTAATTTTAGTATAGAATAAAATTTTGAGTTAGCATTATTAAGGGACTTTTTTTACTGAACAACGCTCATTTTACCTTTATTTTTACTGTTTAATATAACACTACTATTTTAATTGTTACTTATAATTACAAGTATTAAATACTTGTTATTTATTTACTTATAATTACTTATTTACTTAATTGTTTATTTATTTAATTGTTTATTTACTTAAAATTACTTAAAATTAAAAGTATTTTTTCTGAGATATTTTTTATTATCAACCAGGCTTCCACCTCATGTTATTGAAACCTCTTAATTCTTAATAGGTTATAATAACTTTTTTTTTTAAATGGTCACCTACATAGATTAAAAATATGTCAAAGGTGCGTCGAATAAAACTCTTCATGTGTTATTACAATAATGCGTATTTATTTGAAGTGTACCTGTGCTATTGTTGGACTATTTTGCATGTACACTCACAAGTTGTTTTTAAAATTATCTTCAAAAATGCGTCAATATATATCCAGCCATCAAAAACTATGTTACATTAACCCTGCGTGTATGCAAATCAAAATTGTTATTTATACCATTTTTAGCAAATGAAATGAGAAGGCGCAAAAACAGATTCATAAATGCTTTTTCATTTTGTCATATTGGGTTCTGTTGAATAATTTATTTTCTTTTTTTAGGAGTTATTTCCTGTCGATTCTTCTCTGAAATTTTCCCTCAATAAATTGTTCATTTGGTATTACCGTGAAAGTTTTTCTTCGACCCAGATATATTATTTAAGTAGACTTTTTTACAGACAGAATTTTCACTTTTGACAGACACCGAAGCTAGTAATTTCTTCAAGTTTTCACCCGCCCATAGGGTAGCGGACAACAATTGTCGGCTCGTAACTGCATCTCAAAGATTCAAACAACAAAAAAATGCTGGAACGTGACTGTAACAGTTTCAAAAACGAAAAAGATTTTTTTTTTTTTTTTTCTTTTTTCGTGTGTCTACACACGTCTACCTTAATAAGAATTCTGAAATCTTTTGTCTTCCTTCTTTGCAAAAATATGACTCTCTAAAATCTTTAGTCTAAAATGACATTTAAATCAACATTTAAATCAACGTGTCGCTAAACAGTCAAGTGTGCACGGTAAAAGAAAAAAAAATTGCTTGTAAAAATTATTTATGTTGTTACTTAAAATTTATATTATTCAAAGGAAGTATAAACTGTTAAAATATTATTAAACAAAAGCGTTTCAAAACAAACATCTGTTCACAATAGAACAGAATGAACATATAAAAATGAAAAATGTAGCTATAAATATGCATGTAAAAAATAATTTACCATATCATACGATATAATCTCGTAGTTTTATTTAACCGCGCTGATATGACAAGGCTTTCTCTAAATTATATGCACACGTATGTAAATACTCAAATATGCATTTGTTTAACCAGGTTTTAAAAGTTTTTTTTCTATCGATATTCTGTGTAAAACTACTTTAACTTAATACTTTACGAAGCTTTATAAATCCACGATTATGTTGTTTATTAGCGTGTTAAAAATAGCTTTTAATAATCTTTTTAAAGTATTTATTATTTAATCTGCTTTTGTAAAGTGTAACTGTACATGCTTATCTTTCTTCAGAAAAAAATAAAAGAACGTCTACCAAACCATATTTTTTTCCTCCCATCAAGATAAATGTATATATTTATGCAATACTGTGGAATAGTCATGTGGCTATTTACCGCTACGCAGTAAATTGCTTTTTAATTCATTTAATAATTTAATAAATAACAACGAAACATAGCTATGCATTTTTACTTTCCAAACATAGGAAAGTATTGTAATATCGAAATGCGAAATGGATTTTGAATCTCGAATATCTCAAAAGCGAATGGTCATAAAGTGTTGCAAATTTTATTTGTGACTGTCATGACGTGGAATCACTCCAGGTTTATTTATTTTATTTTATTTTACTTTTTAATAATTAAGATAATTTTTTAAAGTAGCATCGAAAAAGAAAAGTCATTGAATAAATGAATTTTTTCTTTTCTTTTTTATATTACGATGATGTAGTAATACTAGAAACTACCAGTGAAAGAAAAAACATAAATACGCCTAATAAAAATTAAATAGAAATTAAGAAAATAAATTTCTAAACACTTGATTATAGAGAAAAAAAAAAATCTGATTTACCATTTTGAAGAGTAAGCTACAGAGGTGCGCTAGGGAGGCAATGTGAAGAAACCTGTAAAACATAAAAATAGTTTTGAACGTGCATGAAAAATCAAAAGTGCAGTTTCATAAATTAAGTTACAACAGTGTGGAGTGAAAATTTAACAGAGAATTTATCATAACTTGATATAACTTACATATAATCTCACTTTTATCTGAAAATACAATTCTGTTTCTTTTTTATTTCTTATCTTTTTAAAAGCAAATATCTTTTTTTTTTTTCATTAGAATTATTATTAAAACAAATATAAATTCCAATCCAACTTTCTGCTCGCATAAATGTATACACTGCGTAAGTATAGTAACTTCTCATTGTAAGGACATGTATGGAGAAAATCAAAATTAAACTTTCCTTTCCAATTATTAAACTTCTCTTTGAAATAATTGAACGATTCTCTTCCAATTAAATATTTATAGGAAAGGAAAACATGATGAAGACGCTAATAATAATAATAATAATAATAATAATAAAAGATGATTTCCAATGAATTTTAATAGTCTCCAAGAGATATTTTTTCATATAAACGTTTTCTGAATAAAAGTTACTATGGTAAATAACATCTATTATATGAGGCAATTTAATTGAGCTTATATTCAGCTGTTCTTTGTGAAAGTCACATAAAGCGGTAATATCCGAATAAGGGATATAACAGGACAGTATGCAAATCGAAATTAGAATAGGTATTTAGCAACAGGAAATTTGACTCAATAAATTAGCTGCTAGACATTATCATCATTTTTAGTATATAATTTTCTATTTATTTGTGTACTGTGCAGAAGTAAATGATACGCTTATTTGCATTTTTAAGTGAAAATAAAACGTCAAAAGGTTATCTGTTTTTAAAGAATTGCAAATAAACGTAAAAAATAGGAGATACAGAAAATAAAAACAGGGAAAAACAGAAAGAGAAAGAAGAAGAAAAAGAACATTCCAAAATTAACATATACCCATATAATTGTAATGAAAAAGTATTGAAATTTCATAAAACATGAAATATATTTTTAAATAGTTTTTAATTCTTATTTATTTATTTATTTTAATTTTACATTTGTAAACATATGATTTTAGTAAGGAATAATTCTAAAATATTTTCAACAGATCAGAAGAAAAACAAAGAGTAGGGAAAAAAAATAATAATAAAGTTTAAAGAAGAAAACTTAAGAAAATTATATCCATACTGACTTATAAAACATAAAATATATCACGATTAACAGTAAATAAATAAATAAATAAATAAAACAGTAATGATAATGAATTGAGTTATACACAATATGTATAACATTCTTTTTATATAATTTATTATAACTTGAGGGCAGTTAAATACACGTAACTGTTTAAATAAATTCTTAAATATTATTGCTTTCCTTTTAATACGTAATAATGAATGAAAGGAAATAAACCATAGGTTTTATTTTCAATTTACCTTTATGACTATCTTTACATAATTACCAATATTAAATAAAGTTCTATCAGTTTAATAATGCGTTTAAAATGTTGGCACATATTTATTTTAATGATATAAAAAAAACCCTGAAGCAAAGAGAAAAAAAAATCTCTCTTTGAAAAATAATTATTTAGTGTTCTCGCTTTCTGTCTTTTTTTTTTTTTTTTTTTTTTTTTTTTTTTTTTAACAACTATTTAATAATAACATTTCCACGGCCGTCAGACCCAACGAATTACAGAAGGTACCAATTATTTCTTATACTAATAAATGGTTATGTGCTAAGGACCAGTTAATTAAAGACACGGCGGCATCAAAGCAAGCGATAATAATTAATAACCCGTACAAGTCGTTGTGGTAATAGCCTGTGTGTTTTACTAAATACTTTAAAAAAGGAGGGTGTGTGTGCGTGTGTGTGTGTGCAAAACAAGCAGCTCACATAAAACCAAACTAGATAAACAACAATAAAGCAACTACCAAATAAACATATTTTGAGGTGTTAAGAACTTCTTTTAAAATTTTAATTGGGAAAACTTTTTTGTAAAAAATAATTATATATCATCCGTAATTTTATATATTTCAATTTTAGTATGTCCTGACTGATTAGTATATGGAACCTAATATTTTGAGTTTAAATTAACATTTTAATTAATGTAAATCATAATTTTATTATAATTTATAATTAAAAAATAAATTTCTTTCATTTAGGTAACTGGTTATTATAAATAAAAGTTACTGACAATCGTAAGATTCTTATTTTCACAGATATTATTATTATTATTATTATTATTATTACAGGTTTTTACTCTTAAATTACTTTCTAATTATAAAATAGCATCATAATACAAACAAAATTACGGATTTTTCTGAGTTACTTATATAATAGTTTTAGTAATAAATATAGAACTTTCATATGATATTTAAATATAAAAATAATAAAGTAATTTTTATTTATAAACAATAGTTATGAATCTTGTGAATATTAATATATTTTACAATATATCAAGTGACATTAATTCCAATTACGAAATATTGGACTTCAGTTACAAACTGAAGTTGGAAATGCATGTTCTAACTCTACTCCCCCCCCCCTCCCTACAGACTTCCTTTTAATGAATGGTCACTGCTTAAAAACTAGGGTGATGAGTGGACATTCGTTTATTGGATTTCCAAAGGCTATTTTTTGAGTTTGATGAAACCTATCATATCAACGGTTCTAATAGTAACTCCCAATCCAGCGAAGTCATCATTTTAGTTCGGATTAATATTAATAAAGCGTTGGCTGGCGCCGGCATCGCTCAAAAGTATGAACGTCATCGGACTAAAAGGAGATGACAAGAGAGAGAGAGAGAGAGAGAGAAAAAAAAAAAAAAAGGGGGGGGGGGGTAAAGAAGAAAAGAAAAGAAAGGATACTTCGGAAAAGGGAAAAAAAAAAAAAATAGAAGACGGATGGGTTAAGAAATTGGAAAAAGAGCTGATGATCAACACAGAAGGATTTTACGCTTCCCTCCAAATCTCTCAAGACTTAAATATAATCATTTTGTCTTTTCCTGTTTTTCTATCTTAAATTAACCATACACGATATCACAAACAGAATAAAATGTTTTGATAATATTTGTTGTCGTTTTGTAAGCTAACATTTATTAAACGGTTATTCTTAAAAAAGAGGTTGAGAAAATACTGAAGCGAAGGAGGGACAGGGGGGGGGGAGGAGAGAGACACACACACATACAGAGAGGAAGAAAGAGAGACTTCCCACGATGCACGTATGTTAGCAATGATTATAATTAAAGAAATAATAATTAAAATACCGCAAAAACCTGAATTTATTCTTTCAGATGGCATGTTTGCATTTCTATCACATGAGTGAAAATTAAGAAAAGCAATAGTCTAACAGAAAAAGAAATCATGCAATCATCTGTATAACTTATGAATCCCTTTCCAAAATTTCGATATGTATAATTACAAAAGAAAGATTTTATTTTGACTTTAGATATCACTTTATTTTCTTCTTCTTCCTTTATTTTATTTTATGGTAGGTGCTCCAGTGATTGGCATGCTCCAGTAATTGACATCTATCCCGAAATAACTAATAAATAAGAAAAATAATAAAATGATACATTTTACATATAAGAATTTTAACATTTTATGTCAAACACTGGAGCATAGGGTGCTAATAACTGGTAAAATGAATAACTAGCAGTGCGTAACACTGGAATATAAGGGGCCAATTACTGATAAAATGAAGAACTGGCAGTGTCAATGACTGGAACATTGAGTGGGTGTCAAATAAAAATTCATAAAATAATAATAATAATAATAATAATAATAATAATTGTTATCAAATGTATATATTTTAACATATATGTGGTTTTGAATGTCTTTCATACCATATGTACTAACTTAAGATTTCTAAAAATATTTTCTGATGTATAGAACATTAAAAATATGAGATATTGCTCTAAAAAGTGTCAATCACTGGTGCACTTACCCTATTTTATTTTATTTTTTAAGAATATCCGACCGTCACACTAACGAGATCTTTAAAAGGAACTTTTATAAAATATGCTCATGCTTAAGGAGGGGGGGGGGGGACTTTTACAACAATGAAGTGAATGTGCTATTATATATATATATATATATATATATATACTTTATTTGTTTTAATTCTGATTTACTATCGTTCTCTCACGGTTTTTTTTTAATACAATACATCAATATTATATATATATATATATATATATATATGCTAAAAGCAGTGCGAATGACAGCGGAAAAAAGTGACTATATATAATATTGGTTATATATAATATTTTGCTATGTATAATATTGTAAAAAGTACAAATAAATAAACAAAAAAATAAATCACAATATATATATATACATATATTTGAATGTATCATGCAACCATATTATTAAAGATACACTAGAAATAATTAATAATCAAAAAAAAAAAAAAAAAAAAAAAATTTATAAATATTAGTTATTTTATAAAAGTATAAATAAAATCTGTACGGAAGACAGTTTTTCTATTACTGTTTTCTCTCTTTAAATCACTTTTTTCCTTATCTAAATTTTAATGTTTCAAAAGATATAAACTAGTAAATCATGAATTTGTTATCAAAGTACGGATCTCAACTCAAATTACACTACAAGGAATTTTCATAGTAAAATCACTTCTGTTTTATCTTGTTAAATCAAGAGGGTTTATGATCTCTTTTTTATTTACATTTCTTCCAGTATTAGGAAAGCTTTATGTAATCTGATTTAGATACTTTTCTTTTAAAAAGATAGTGATTATGATTTCTAAAGAACTGAATTAATAAATAACATTACATTTGTCCTTCGCACAACTAAAAAGGAATGTAAAAAGTAATTAAAGCAACGAAAATAATGAAGAAGAAGAAATCAAAAAGAGTGAAAAGTAGCATACAAACAGATTATAACGTAAAAATAAAACATTTTTAACATCCTGATTACAGTAAAAATTATTACATTTTCATTAAAAATAAAAAGGTTATAGTTCTTTGCTTCTTTTTCTGATTGTGCTCTTCTATTTATTTATTTATTATTACTATTATTACTATTATTATTTTCGATTGTATGATATCAACTATAGAGTTTTCGTATATTGCGATTGCTCAATACATGATGAACGAAAAATTTCAGCAGGAAACAAGTACTTTTTATTTTTGTTTAATTTATTTCATTTTTAGTCAATATCTATATGATATCATTTACAGTAATCACTTCCCTATTCATCCTTAAAATCCATATGTTAATAGCATATACATACAAAAAGTACACTGTTAAAAATGGTTTCTTAAAAAAGAGCAAAATTGTCTCAAAATAGCTCCGAAACAATATATACTTAAATTTGACAATCCCATGTATTCATTTTTGAGTATATTGACATGCTGAAAAATGGGAATGACCACTAAGAATCCCAATATCTCCACTTTTGAGAATGTCAATATAGTCAAAAATGAGTACATGGGTTTTCATATTTAAGTATTAATTGTTTCGTAGCTATTCTGAGACAATTTTGCTCATTTTTGAAAAACCATTTTTAACATTGTAACTTTATATTGAATTCCTAACTCAAATACTTCCATAACAACAAAGTATAAATATCTACTTAAACCAAAAACGCGTTCTGGGAATTCAGTATTGTTCTGTATGCATTATTATTTGTTTACATTCTGGTTATAAAATTTAGAAAAAATAAATAAATAAATTGCTGTATCTTTCTCCAGACCTAAACTCATTATCTCCTTTAGAATAAATAAATATGGAGCTTGAATAATCCGAACTTGTTAGCTAGCATCTTTAAATGCAGGTTTATACTACTCAAGAAGTTTTGCAGAAGTCCGCCTCTTGACAAGTAACCTTTACAAAATATTTATATTTATCCTTATTTATGTGATGTGATTCACAAGAAATACGGTCGTTATGTCTGGTTATTTTTAGATAATAATAATTATAATATTTTTCTTTATACATAAGTGTTAGTTACTATTTTAAGGAGAATAAATAATAATAATAATAATAATAATACGACAGTTTCCAGAAACGGCAATGAAAGGAATCAAAGTTGAGTTAAATTTTTTTGGTTGTTTACAATACATTTTTCATATTTAAGATAATTTGCTTTAAAGCTTTATCTAACACTGGTAACATAAGAACTGATAGTATATATTCCAACTTAAACTCACTACATGGTACTAGACGCTACATGAAGCCGTTTTTGTACATGAAGGAAATTTATAGCGTATTGACGCTGTTCCTGATTATCATTTTCCATCATTTTCACCTGTGTTATACTTATTTTATATATTACCCCAAGTATCTGATATAAGTCTTAAATATATATATATATATATTCAAGGTCTTGACTTTTTTTTATCTCCCATGTTATGTTCCAATGGTACGCTAAATGACCCCCTCACTAAATCCTGGTTAATTATTATGACGAGGTATTATGTATATATATATATTTTTTCTTTATATCTTTAAAAATAATTTTTAAGTAACTAATATATATATTTGAAACAAGCTAAATAAATAAATAAAAAATTTATTTTGTATAAGTAACTTTTTGTATTTAAATTGATTTAGCATTTTCAAAGATTATTATTACAAATTATTGGCTAGGTTATTTGTATTGAAATACATGAAAAAAGTTACCAAAAAGTTACTGTGTTCGTTTTTAATTTTCTTCATTTTTCTCCATCCTCCTCGCATATGTATGTATATATATATATATATATATATATATATATATGTGTACACACACATATATATATATATTCCTTATAGACCATTATCATAAAAAGGTTGATATTTACATAATATTGATTTTAAAAATTTTAAACCATTAAAAACTATTTATTTATTTATTTATTTATTTATTTTAATTCATTAATTGGCTAAAGTTGAAAATAAATAATTTTCAATTTTTTAAATTAACTAAATTTTACTGTTATTATGATTTTAATTTTGCAATGAAATTGACAACCACGAGCTTGTTTTTGTGCGCACCGGAACTTGTCGTTTGATCGTTTGGTAAATTCTATAATAAAATAATGACAATTCTGAAAAATGCAGCATTAAGTATTTAATTTATGTTATCTTTTAAAAAGATATAATGATAGACGATAGAAAATAAATTATTAACAATTTAAATTTCATAAATGTACGGTAAAAAAAAGAGGGTAGGGGGTAGTATTTTTTGTCTCACTTTATATTATTTTATTTACTTTATTATTTCAACCGTGAAAGTTGAATAGTTTAAAAAAAAATAATATTACAACTCAGACGTATGATTTTTTTTTTTTTTTTCTTATATTTATTCCCAAATTTTATATCTCACATTTAAATACCCGATCTGGAATACATTAATTTAATTTAATTTAATTTATTTGCTATTTTATTTATTTATGAACTTAATATTTTTGGGGAAGGTGTTGAAATTTTATGTCTATGACAAAATTGAGACAAGTAAAAGGATTTTACGCGTACACTGCTTTCATTCATTCACAAAATTTAGACGCCATTGTACTTAATGTGCTTTCAAACTGGCTTACGCACGCAAGATTTACAAACATAAAAAGAGAAAAAATAAGTGAAAATAAAACAAAATAACAACAATGGAATAAACAAGGCTCCCCAAAAGAAGAAAGAGACGTAAAAAAGAGAAGAAAGAGGCGAGCGTGGGAGTTCAAACAAGACAAAGGCTCAGTGGCGCCGGCAAGATGCCCACTGGATCCTGCGCCCCTTCCGCCCGAATGATAGAAATAAATCCAAAATACATATATATTTATGGCCATAACTGAAGTATATTTAGAATAGCGTACGTCATAACGATTATATATAGAGATTGGAAATTGTGTAATATTCGAGAGCTATTTAAGTGATATTCTTATCTTCATGTATATATATATATATATATATAAAGCTAAAATATTCCAAAAGTATTATTTGAAAATGATTTCAATTAATTTTCAATTAAGATTAATATTTATAACGCTTTTAAAATTTAATTTTCACTTTAAACTAATCACAAACGCAATGAAATTAAATCGTAGATAAATTTAGTAATTATTGCGTGTCCACATAGAGACTGGACAAGTTTTTAAATAAATCAGTTAATTAAAACAAAATATTATAAATTGGTTAATTTTTAAAAGATTTTTTCCAGTATATTTTTAATCACAAAAATGCTTTAAAATACAGTAAAAGAAGGAAAAGGAAAAGAAAGAGGAAAGAAAGAAAAAAGATTAATTTATATCATTTTAAAAAAAAATATTGGAAATGGATACTTTACTTTCATCTCTTTCAAGTACTATTAAAACAAGAAAAAAAAAGGAGAGAGAGAGAGGGGAAGGTGGAAGAGAAAAGAAAACTGTGGCTTTTTCTTTCTTTTCTTTTTTTTTTTTTTTTTTTTTAATGATTTTTCGTATATTTTACAAAAACTAATAAATAAACAAAGATGTGTCTGACAAAGTTATTTTTTATATTAAACATTTGATTTTGTTTTTAGCTAGTTTCGAAATATATATACATTAAAGAAAGAAAGAAAAAAAATCATTCAACTGTTTCCGTGTGCAGCTAATTAAAAGATTTTTTTATTTATTTCAACAAAAGATAAAAAAGTAAGATAGTAAAGATCTATCTGATCACCAAACGGGAAGAAAAAAAAAAACACTTTTTCTCTCTCTCTCTAATTAGCTGTAATAAAAGCAGACATTTTAAATACACATCCATATAAAAAACTATTTCATTTTAATTTTCATTTATTTGTTTTCACATTTATTTTTTAATTTATTTTTTTAAGCATAAGATTATAAATTTACAGAACTTGTTAAAATTATTGATTTATGTTTATGGTTTAAAAATTATTGTCATTAAAAGTTAAGAAAGATTTGATAGATTTTTTTTTTTAAATCTTAAAGATCGGAAAAATGTATCGCACGTTTATCCAGAAAATTGAAAGTATTTGAGTATGTATGCATACATATACATTTAAAACAATAATGATAAAAATGTAAAGTATATTCAGCAACTATTTTGTGTTCGATTCTTTTTGATGGTTGGTTGGAGCTTAAGGCTAGTTTTTCTTAACTAGGGACCTAGACCTGCGGAAATACCCTTCATGGAAAGTTTTTCTAAGGTAGTCTTATTCAGAAGTTCAGAGAAAACCACGGAAAACTCTGATTGGTTAAGGTGTTTGATTTTTGTACGAATCCGACACTCCCAGACTATCAACTTAGAAAGTAGAGCCTTTCGGCCACCGATGGGTTCAGCCTTTTATGAAAATTGAGCGTAGGAAAATTCTGATGAAATGTTTAAAGATTTCTTACTTGTTTATCCGAATGTTATAATATATTAGGTCAGATTTACTAACAAATTATGTCTGAATTTTTATTCAGCAATAACATTTATTAATTTTTAAAAGAATATTCTGTTTTCGTGCAGATTTTTAATTTTTACGATTTGTAATCTTTATTTTTTATGTATTTATTTATTTATTATTATTTATAAAATGAATAGATTTTTGATATTGAAAATAAAATTAAACAAATAAATTTTTTGCAAAAAATATATTGTACCATTTAGTGAATATACTAACAAAAGTTCAATAAATCAGTGCAAAAATCTTTTTTGCACTGAAGACGGCACGCCAATATTTTTCTTTGGCGTTTCTGACGTAGTAGTTTATTCGAGTTTTAATATTCCAACGCCAAGTCTCCTGTTATTAAGTGATTATTATTGCCAACTGTCTTCCTTCGCAAAAAAGAAGAGAATTTTACCTAAGAAATTCGTGCTTTAAGGAACCAGCGCACTTATATATATGACTGAATACAAAACTTAATACACAGAACAACTTCACGAAATTTCAAAATTTTCAAATTTGTATTTCAAATAAAAAACTACTATTAAGGTAATTATTAAAATGATAGAAATAAAATTACTCTCAATCACTCCTATTTTAAAAAAACATACAGCGGACGTAAATCTAAATGAAATTATGTTCCCTGAAAGAGAAATGTAAATGCTACTTATATAATTTTCAATGAAGGGCAAGTTGTAGTGATATTTAAAAATATATGTAAATTTTGTAGCGATGAATGGATGTTTACAAAAGTTAGGGCACGTATGCACAAAATTATAAATCTTTGAACTACGTTAGAAAATGCTTTGGAAAAAAAAAAAAAAAAAAAAAAAGAAAGAAAGAAAGAAAGAAAAAGAAAAGACATGTATATTGCAGTTGCATTAAGGAATGGCCAGCCACTATTTGAATTATTAACAGGCAAGCTTCTCAGTTCTTTTGCATTTTCTAGAATGTTAATATTTTTAGCATTTTTATTCTATTAAGTAACACTTTTTTCAAAACATGACGCGTGATCCAAAAGAAATCAAATTTAAATACTTATTTTTATTCATTTATTTTTTAATCCTTTTTTATTTTTATTTTAAAAGCATTCGATTAATTTCAAATTTAATCACTTCTTAAATATAACCTCAAAATATTACTAAAGGATTTTTCTTTTTCAAAAGAAGAAAAAAAAAAAAAAAAAAAGATTAAGAAAAAACATAAGAGTAAAGATTTAATTTTATAAGATAATTTATCTGCGTCTGTGTATGATAAAATGAAAAAAATAACAAATGAAAATAAAACGAAATCGCTCTCTCTCTTGGTAAACTTGAAAATTTCGTTTTTACTTTTCTTTCTTTTTTATTATTTAACCTTTAAGATATTGCTTTAAGGCTTTTGCATCGCTTTTTTTTGACGAATTAATTCCTTTTGATATGTTTAGTGATAGCAAATTTATAAATTTATTGCCATAAAGAGAGGCGCCAACACCTGTAAGCTGTCTTTGTTTTGCCAATACCGCTAAGATAAGCAGCTGCTGAAGCATAATAATGTCGTAACAGTAACTTCGCACTAGCTACGCTTTTCTGAATGTGTGTTTCATATCCTTTTAGCAGTAGCATTTTTCTTCAGTGCGTTTCATTACTGAGCTTCACATTTCTTATTTTTCTTCCCTTTTTTCCCTTTCATATCCTTTTATATAATTCAGGATTTTCTCTAGCAAGAATAATTCCTGATGCACTGAGAGAAAAAATATACCGCCTTCATCTAGAATGAATAAGTGGCCATTTTCTAAATCCCTTGGCTAGAATATAGATTTCCGATCTATGCACATAAGGCACGCCAATAAACTGAATAGACGAAATGCTCGAGAATTTCTAGTCTACACATTTCTAGAAGGTGAAACAATATTCTGAATATTCTGAATCTTTTGCATTACGAGAAATTTTAGCTTGATTATCTAGAATTAGGATATAAACCAAGGTTATAGTTGCTGGAATATTGTTGCAAGGTAGTTGCTCTTGTGTTCGCATTTATTTGGAGATACTTTCAATTAGGTTTGACCTCGATAATACAGACAAACTCTCTAGAAATCTAATAGAGGTTTCTAGAGCTCGCTTCACAGGGAAGTAGAATTTATAAGGATGACATGGAATTATTTTTTCTAGAGCCACAATTTAGATTTTAGATGTCAGTAACAGAATTTTTTCTCAGTTTGACTCCGAATCTACAAATTTGAATGCAATTTTACAGGTCTACATCTAAAATTTTGATTAGATAATTTTGGCTGATCTTTATGTTTTTTATTTATTTATTTATTTATTTATTTATTTATTTATTTATTTGATGTGCTGAAACCGAATCGCAGGCCGACGGTTCAACCATTCGTTTAAAGGTACTGGCGAGCTCTTTTGAAAGATACCCATCATGGAAATTTACTCCCCTCGAGGGGGGACTCCCCCCCTGGGGGGGGTGACGATGCTCCTACATACACAACATTTTTTTCCCAGTTGACTATCTCTATTACAAATAATTATTTTAAATTTCATAATTATTATTAAAAATTAATTCTCTTTATGCACATTTATACAAAATTTTGACCTATACCACCAAAGCGGGATGGCAACGCAAGCTTTTGGACAATTTTTACCAAAAGTTGATAGGCACTAATTTATGTCAATGTGCAACTACATACCAATTTGTATGAATTTCCGTGCAGTAGTACTTGAGATACAGTTGCCACAAAATTTTGTCACACACACACAGACAGACAGACATTTTCTAAAAATGGTCAAATCGTGTTCTACAGCTCTCAAAACGTGTAAATCCATCAAAAAACCGAGGTCGAAAATTTTTACGAATCCAATACTTTCTTCTATTGAATATAGAAGAAAGTAAAAACATGTAATTATGTAATGGATAATAGTGGATATGTCCTGGGATTATTTTCCCGTAGGTAAACATTGCGTTTTGCTGACCTTGACACGCTGCGATGCATCCTCTTTATATTATTTTATCTTTACACTATAAATAATTATATAAAATTTTAAATTAGCAAAAATGACGTAATTTGTTATAGACAAGAAGTATACAGACACGAAAAACATTTACGTGCTCGAGAGGATATCAATAAGCTAATATCTAAAGTTTAATCTGACACCACAAGCTGGACACGAAGCATGTACGTGCTCCAAGGAAAGCGAATCCAATACTAAATTTAATGACTCTGCATTTTTGTGCAGAAAGGGGTTAAAATGGTCTATAGTAAAAGGGTAAAAGCTTTTAAATATCCAGCAGAGGATATAAATACCATCAAGTGCTTAAATAGAAAGTTTTAAGAGATAAGCATATTTATTTTCATTGGCGAAAAAGGAAATAAATTAAGATGTGTGAAAAAAAAAGAAAGAAAGAAAGAAAAAGGGTTATAAATTTATATATATATATATAAATTATCAATAATTTAAACATTCGTTTACACAAATAGTCTACAGTAAAAGGGTAAAATAAAATACCTTTACATGGTTCATACTCAAATATGGGAAAAAAATTCCCTGAGTTCCCAGACAATTTTCAAGAAAATATTAGTGACATATTAGAAGAAACGCTCCTCTAGAGATGAGAAAATACATCTACTTCCACTGTATGATGTCATGTTACTGCCGATCATGATAGAAATTCAGGTAGAAATCATTGTTTACATGCATATTTTCACAATACTTAAGCATCTGAATTTTGATATGAAGCTAAAAAGAAATTTATAAACGTGAGAGAAAGAAAATATTTGTTTTTCCAGGTCTTATAATCGATTTTTCCCTGACTTTTAATAAAAATTTTATTTTCCCTGACTTTTTTTTTTTTTTTTTTTTGCAAAATCCAAATTTCCTGAGTATTTCAGGTTTTCTCTGATGAGCATAAACTCTGCTTCATACAGAGTCATATAAGAAATTTTATGCGCTAAACTACATTTATCAAGAGTAAAAATGATTTCTGCGCTTCTTATTAATTTTAGAAAAAATATTGAAAAAAACTTTTGTTTTAAAACTACGATCAACTCTTTTAAAGAAGCACATTTTATATTTTATTTTTAATAAAATAACGTCTCTTCATTAACATACAAAATTTATTTTAAGTATAAAAGTAATCTTAATATTAATAATCATCATAAACGTACTTCTTTAAAAGAGCTAAATGTACTTTAAAAATAAAAGTCCTATTTTAACATTTCTATTAGTTTAATAAGGGGCGCAGAAAGCATGTCTGCAATTGATAAATATAGGTTGTTGCATTTTTTTTTTTTTTTTTTTTTTTTTTTCACAATTTCGATATTTAAGGCTGGTGGTTAAACACTAGAGCTGATATCATATATACCCAAATGGCAAACGATTCTTCGGATACACAGAAAATTCATACATACATTTTAAAGATATTTCCTAAAAATGTAAAAAGAGATAAAGGATACCGATATGAATAGGTTAGTACCGTTAAAAAACACGAATGAATCCATTTTCGAGTACCGAAGTTCAACCTCACATTTCTCTCTTACCTCCCTCCCCCTTTAGAAATGTTCAATCATAGCCTCCTAAACTAGATGCCTGTCGCGTGGTTCGGAAACTTAACAACAGTTTAAGCGGTAGACAGCGCTACCTAGTACAGATTGCACGACTTTTTTATTCAACTGTCACCAATAATTTTAAGCAGTGATATATGATATATATAATCGACGTTTCTTCTATTCTATTCGCCTTTTATGTATATCATATCCCACTTTTAAAAAATTTTCGTGGCTGTTGAATAAAAAAGTCGCGCAATCTGTACCAGGTGGCGCTGTCTACGTTTGAACTGTTGCCAAGTTTCCGAGCCACGCGACAGGCTCTAGTTTAGGAGGCTATGATTCAATTTTAAAACCCGAATAAACTACTACGTCACAAACGCCAAAGAAAAATATTTGAAATGTATACAGCTGTTTCGGTAGCCTTAAGCGTACCGTCTTCAGTGCAAAAAGAATTCCGAATCTGGAGAAGTGCTCGTATATATAGCAGAGGGGCCGAATTTAGTTCAACCAATAGGATTACGGAAAAGGTGGGGAGTGTGGCCAATAGGAATTTAGGAATGTGTAGCTGTGTAAACAGTAGAAGACGTAGTAGTTTTTTCGGGTTTTAATATTCCAACGCCAAGTCTCCTGTTATTATGATTCAATTTATTAAGATAAATATGATAAACAGTTATTAAATTGCAATCAAACTAATTAAAAAGTTGCGGAAGCTGACGGCGAACAATATTGAAAAATAATTCGGAGTGCAAAGGTTTAATAGTATCTCTTCGTTAAAAAATAAAAATAAAATAAAATAAAAATAAAAAATTATGCTCAAAATCTATGCTCTTAGAGACTGATTATTAAACAGAGTAGTTCATATCTAAAGTCAGCTTCCTACACCCAAACGGCAAGTGATTCCCCGGATAAATAGAATTATCTCATTAAGTTTCTTCTAGTCGTCGACCTCTGCAGACTCTGTCCCGTGATCTCAGATCTAAGTCCTGCGACAGGTTAAAATATTTTTTGTAAACAACACAGAAACTGGGCTCATCGTCATTTTCATCCAGAACACGGAGAAAAATAAGAGAGGACAATCATCGATCAATCTTTTCTGTTTCCAATTACAGTAAAGCATCGGTTATATACGTCTCTCATTCATTTGTCGTTTATTTACGTTTATGCATCGATTCAGTGTTGTATTCATTCACTCTTGTTCATTTTAATACAAAAATGCTTCATATATGTGACCGTAGATATCCGTTATACGCTTTCTTCAACTTTTCTGAAGTTCACAATTTTTACATAAATTTTTCTTCGTTGTTCCGTTATTAATTTCTTTCTTCTTCTTCTTCGTGTTCCTTTTCATATTTTTATTTATTTATTTATTTATTTCCTTCCACTAATAAAGGATGATTTTATTCAATTCGATTCATGATGTATATGATATCCAAATGCAATCATCACTTACGGCGATTATTATTATTATTATCATTATTATTAGCAATTAAATGCTTGCCTGCATGAAAATAAATAGTTTAACAGTACTCAATATATGTAATGTCTAATAGTATTTCATATGTGCAATATAGATAGATGATTCTGTCACTTTTCTGGTAAATGTTTTATTTTAAACTTTATTCATCATTTTCAATTTGAATACCACTATAAAGTAAAAAAATAAAAAGAAGAATAAAATAAAAGCATGAAAGAAAAATAGTATTATTACTTTTGCATAAAACTTCATTCAAGCAGAATTAAATTTGTAAGAATCAAAGTTTTTTATTAAAAATTTGGTTACATGAATTTGCCTTTATACGTTGTTTTACGCTTTAAAAGTGCTTTACTGTATATACGGTAACTTAATACATAAATAGTATGATAAAGTTTTATTATGTTTCACAAGAAAATGAATTTTTACGAATATATATCAATATTATTATTACTACTAATTCTTTTAATGAAACTTTAATCCGTTCTAATAAATGCTATAAATTGTATTTAGTTAAAGTAAAATTTTGTAAACACTAATAAATTTAGAACTAAAATTATGCAGAAATAATTATTCCAAAATTTGATGCATTGGGCATTTGGACATTTAATTAAATTAAAGGTTTTTTTCCAGAATATTTACTGAAAAAAAAAAAAAAAAACTATCACTGCATTTTTTAATTTTTAAAAATGGCTTTTTAATGTTCTATAATTACAAAATATTAACCTAATTTTGATTTTTTTTTTTTTTTAATTTGTGTTTTTTTATAAAGAAATTAAAAATATATGTTTTTTTTAACGTATATATGATATAATCAAGACAATTTAACACAATATTGTTTTAAAGCATCATAATTTTACTGTGTCAGCATTTGATAAAGATTACGATATTTTGTCATTCCTAGTAAAGTAATTTTTTCCTCTGGATAGAGCAAATTAAATACGGCCAGAATAAAATTTCTTATAGAGGTGAGGTCTTATGATGATAGGTGTGCTAATCTCTTTTAATCTCAGGCGGTAACGAGGTAGTTTTGAGAGGTGCTTCCTGTATTCAACTTTAAATATTTACAATTTTTATAATGAATTATCTTAAAAACTAAACAAAAATTGGGTGACATGGCACTAATATGAAATATTTTTTTATTTATTTAATTTTTAAAGTTCTTCTCAGCCATAAAATGAATCGTTCCGATTTATCACATATCCACAGCTTTATTTGAAATTGTTTTGAAATTAACTTTTTAACATTTTAGTAAATTGTTTTCTCTTATAACTGCATATCAGAAGATTTTTTTTTACATATGCATGTCAGTGCATGTATATTTCTGAGCGAGCTAAATATAATTCTAACGTGAAGGGGAAAAAAAAAAAACTTTACATCTGTATATTAATAATTTCAATATTATTTTTCAACATGTTAGTTAGAACGAATTCAATATTGGGTATATGAAGAATAAATATAAAATAAAAACTGATGCAAAAGGTTTTAAAATATCTTGTTTCATTAAAAAAAAAAAAAAAAAAAAAAAAAAAAAAAGTAAAATTTATATTTCTGCAACTACTAATAATAACTGATAATAATAATTATAAGAGCAACTTTTAATTAGATATTGGGATTTCAGTAATTAAAAAAAAAAAAAATCTACAAATAATGGTTCTAAAATTGTGACAGTACGAAAAAAAGAAAACATGAAGATTTACGATTAATTCGGTTTATGGAACAAATGTTTTATTTCGAAGTCATAAAGTATAAAAAATGCATTTATTTATTTTTTATTTATTTATTTATTTTATTTTACTTTTTTTTTGTACTTTTTTGACTCCAAAATAAAATATTAAAAATATAATTTATTTATTGAAAACATTTTCTTTTTTTTAAAAAGAATAATTTTGCTATCGAATTTCTCCAACATGGGTTTCGGCTGATGGCAACAATAGGTAGAGGATTCGGGATAATGGGTAGAAGATTATTCCCAATCAGGAAAGATTTTTCCTATTTTATAACACATACGTAGTATACCGTCATTGTGTTGGTCAAATTGCTGAAAGCAATTAACAATGCTTAACAGTGCTTCTAAATAATAAGATATATTATGAAATTGGAACGTGCTTTTTAACCATATTAGTCAGTCGAAACTTTATAAAAAATATTTTTAGATGAATTTATATCCTAATAAACAAAAGAAAAGTATTTAACGTATAGAAGATGAAAAGGAATAATGAGATTGCAGATACCTATTTTGGTAGCATTTAGCATACCGTCATCATCACAAGCACTCCGGGGCGATTAAAATCACCGCTTACCCCCTACCTGATAATATTGAGAACCAGAAATTGCCTTGAATGATCAAGATGATCAGTTTTATAAGCTGAGTTCCGAGGAAATCCGATGTGATAATATGATTACGGACTTGTATTGCCGAGAAGAGAAGAAGGGGGAGGGGCCTATCTAAAAGCTATTCTAACATGCTTGCATATCAAAAACAGTTACGGAAAAAAAGAAAGCGAAAAAACGTTCTTTTTTTTTTTTTTTTTTTTTTTTTTTTCAATATTTCATTGCATAAAAAAACGAAAGAAAAGTGCTCCATATACGAAAGGAATCGGATTCTACGACTGTTTATTAGCCGATAGAATTACGCGGAACAAGGGGGAATAGCCAATAGGAAGTTGAGAAATGGTACCCGTGAAAACTATAGGAAAAATTAAGAAAGGGTGGTTTGAAAATAAAAAATTCAACCAACCAGATAAAAGTGTATACAGTGAATCCACAATTTACAAAGTTTTAAAGTTTCTTATAGATGTAAAAAGCTTTTTTTTTTTTAAAAAAAAATCGAGTTTCTGTCGTATATCCTACACTGTAAAAAATAAGTTCTTAAAAATAAGTATATATTGTCTCAAAATAGCCCCGAAACAATATATACTTAAATTTGAAAACCCATGTACTCATTTTTCAGTACATCGACATGTTAAACATGGGGATACTGGGATTCTTATTGGTCAACCCCATTTTTAAGCATGTCAATATACTCAAAAATGAGTACATGGGTTTTCAAATTTAAGTAAAAATTGTTTCGGGGCTATTTTGAGACAATATATACTTATTTTTAAGAACCCATTTTTTACAGTGTACTTTTATATGTCATTTTGTTTTATATTCTACTTTAATTTTCCGAGAAAAAATAAATAAAATGATGAAAAAGTGTTATATTTGATAGTTTGGTATGTTTGCTACAATAACGGAAAAATATTTTGTATAATTTTTCTTACGATTCATTGCTAAATGATAAGAGTATTCCAAGTGACTATCAGTTTCCCTCTTACTTGTTACCTTAAAAAAATATACGATTGTTTGATCAGCGATTCTTTCAACAAAGGGTGCACGCGATATTCCTGCTATCTAGGAGGGACGACACGTCAAAAATCATAAGTACACAATCGATGCCAGAAGAGAAAAGGATAACAAATGTATACCTCCTGCTGAGAGAAAATTTGTTTGACAATTGTTTGCTGTTTTAAATATAATCGGTAAGATTGCGTCATACTTTTAATAATTCAAACTCTCTCACACAAGAGAAACGCATAGTGGGTTTTTCCTCTAGGGACATCAAATGTGTCAGATTTACTTTTTTTTTTTTTTTGTGATATACACTTATGTTGCATTTATTTATATTCTATTTTTACTTTACAGATATGAATAAATAAAATCGTAAACTTATACGAATACCACACATCGAAAACTGTCTGTCGGTAGCAGAATATTTCATTTGGAAGAAAATATTACGGCTAGAGATCCATCCACGTTTTAATATTTGGTGTTCATTTTTATAAAAAATTAACAATTTTGCAAAAAACTAAATATTTTTTGTGAAAGTTCATTTATATTTGTTGTTGTTGTTTTATTGTACAGAACTCACTCTGTATGTTTTTTAATATCAAGCATTCAACCAATACAAACAACTATTTGAAATAATGGCTGAAAACAGAGAATCATTTTATAAAAGTATCATTTTTATAAAACAAAATTTTGTAGAAAAAACTGTTTCGATGAATTTAAATTTTCTAAAGGAGCCCATGGTATAAATTTAAATTTTGAGGACCATTTTATGAGTTTGAATTTTGTAAAAAGGACTATGGTATGCAGCTGAAAGGTCATAATTTTTACTTGGATCGATATTTGATGGAACTGGAATAAGTGTCTTGTCAAACTTAATGTATGGAATATCTGCTATACTGTATGTGTATATATATAAAGTTTATTATTATTATTATAAATTTTATTTTTTAGTTATTTCACTGATTATATCTTTCTGCACAATAAATACTTTAGAAGTTCCATATGTTTCTCCTTGACTTTTTGTTAAATATATAATCAGTACAACAACTGAAAATAAGATGAAGGATATTGCAAATATTCCAGCGATTCTGAATTAATTATTCAATAAGTTTCATAAGGTATATTATAAAATTTATATGCTTAAATGTGTCGATTATTATAAAAGTAAAACAATAAAATAAAAATAAAAATGTATACTCAAATTAAATATTTTTGTCTGTACTTATTTTAAAGTTTCGTTAAAGTTTTTCTTATCTAAATAATCTTTGTAAATCAAATAAAGTATAATAAAACTTATTATTATTTTTTATTTATTTATTTATTTATTTTTAAAGGTAAGATCTAATTTCTTTGCCATTTTCTAGACGATTAAAAGAAGGTAATTATAAGAACTACATATTTAAATAGATACACGTATTACGGTTATTTTAAAGATATTAAACAATTAATAGCAGTGTAAGAACATAATACACTAACTTAAAAAAAATTGAAGCATGTTTTTCCTGTTTAACAAAAGGTGATTTAAAATAATTTTTAGCAGTACATTTTTCCTTTTTATGATTTTCTATGATTTATTAAATTTGAACAAATTTCGCTTCCGAAATCAATGTTTTGAAGTTTAATTGTTAATAACTTATTTCTCTCCTAGATTCTAATCTTCTGAATTTTAAAACATTTTCATACTATTTTATGTTAGAGTGACCATATTTTTTGATAGTGACCATATTTTGAGAGTGACCATAAAAATAAATAAATAATTAAATTACCTTAAATTGTAAAATTTTAGTAATTTTTATGTATAAAGCACCTAAAGGAACTTATTTCAGCTTATTTATTATACATGTAATAAATTATTATAATAAAACATTAATAACTTTTTAACCGGCGTCCCCAAATGTGTTGTAAATTTTTTGGTGATGAAGGTAATTATAGTAAGGTAAATATATAATATATAGAAGGTAAATATATAATTATTTTCGAGGACGTATGGTCAGCCTATTTTATGTCAACAAAATTTGCAGATTATTTGCAAAATAAGCATAATTTGTTTTTCAATGATGCACTACATAAATCTACATAAATAACAACACATATTGATTAAGTAAGTTTCACGTTAAAAGCTTTCTCTGGTAAGTATTTTGCCATCTTGTTTGGGAACTGACATATCTGATTATTATGTTTAATATCGCATATGTATGATAACGCCAACAGCGATAAGGTAGATATTGCAAAACTTGTTGACTCATCTCCTGTTAAAAAAATATTTAATAAATTCTTACCATTACGATTAGTGTTGTGTTTCGAAGTTCCGCCTGAAAAATATATTCCACGAAATCTATCTGGAGAGACACCTGTTAGGCCAGAGATCAACGTTCCAAAACGCATAATCCAAACTAAATTCTCATCAAGAAAATCCGTTCCCACGTGAGTTCACATGCTTTTACGTCAGCAAGGATGGACCTTACGATTAGCCATCTTGTGACAAGCGTGATAGATATGCACTTGTGTTCCAGGTATTTCGACAAAAAATGAAGAGAGAGGGAAAAACTATTATTATCATACATCAAAAGCAAAAATCACCTTGCTGACAGAAAGATCTTGATATTTTACTTTGGCCAGTTAGGGAATACTTATTTGTTTATTTTGTTAATTATTTTATTTTCTTAAAATAGTTTCCTTTCACCAAGTGACCTCTTTAACACTCGCTTTTTTATTTTTCTTTCTATCAACTTAAATGTTATTTGCTTGATTTCTTGATTTCAAAGTTGTTTTCTCAGGACAGCTGTGCTCCCAATAAACAGAGTTCAAAGTGCAAGATGTCCACAATTTCTAGGGATGTAAAAAACTATTAACAAGCATACTGTTCTTATCGTTAAGGGCCACAAATAATTTATCTATTTTGTTGATAAGAAGAATGAGTTATGAGAAGGTAAAAATCACTTTTTCTTTTCCGGATCTCGGAAATTCAAGATCAAGCTATAATATATATATATATATATATATATATATATATATATATATATATATATATATATGAACATGTAGATGTAGAAAAATGAATATATTTTACTTACTCTCAACCCCTCTCTTTTTTTAAATGTATATACAGGGTGTTCCAAAAGTCCCACACATCCCACCTAACTCGAAAATGAGTCGGAATTGTGAAAAATGTCGAAACATGTGTTCAATGAATTGTGTTGAATGAACGCGAGGGACCTCTTTTGGCGAAAAAAGTTTGGGCTCGGGGAGGCTAGGGGGGGGGGGGGGGAGGGGGGAGGCGCTAGAGAGGGCAACTTTAAAATTTCAAATTGGAATATATGTCTTGCGATATATCCCTGGAAACGTATTTTCAAGACAATGAATTTGATACAAATAGTTTTGCCCTATGATGATTATTAAAGGAGATATATGATTTTTTAGACTATTGAAATGTGGATTGTATACTTATGTATTCCCTTTAATAATCATTGAAGACCAAAACTATTTATATCAAATTCATTGTCTTGAAGAGACGTTTCCAGGGATGTATCAAAAGACATACTTTGCCCAAAAATGTTTGGGTCCGGGCAAGGGGGTGGTAGGAGTGCCTCTAGGGAGGGCAACTTAAAAATTTCAAACAGTAAAGTATGTCTTGTGATACATCCCTGAAAACGTCTCTTCAAGACAATGAATTTGATATAAATAGTTTTGTCCTTCAATGATTATTAAAGGGGATACATAAGTATAAAATCCACATTTCAAAAGTCTGAAAACTCATGTATCTCCTTTAATTATTATCGTAGGGCAAAACTGTTTATATCAAATTTATTGTTTTGAAGAGACGTTTTCAGGGATGTATCACAAGACATACATTCCCATTTGAACTTTTAAAGTTGTCCTCCCTAGCGGCCCCCTAGCCTTCCCGAGCCCAAACTTTTTTCGCTAAAAAAGGTCCCTCTCGAATTCATTTTAAACATTAAACTTCAACGTTATTAATAAAATATTTTAATCGATATAACCATGCACACATAGAAAAGATTTGCAAAAGTGCAATTTTTTGCACTTTACCGAAGATCTAAAAATTTCATTTCGAAAATATCCATAATCAAATACATAATAATAACTCAGTTCAACACATAATGTTATTCGTTACTTAATCAGTTTTATTTTAATGCACGCTATTTCCTGAATATAAAAGTTTTAGAAATGTAAGTATTTAAAGCCACTTTAAGTAAGTAGGAAATTCAGGTTTAATGCATTCTTAAGCGAAAGACCAGTGAATACTGGTTTTGAATTCTATTCGTGAATTTCTTTCCACTAACTACTTCATTGTTTTCGAACATACAATTGTTAGAAATATGATTTATACAACTTGTCAGAATATATCGACGGTGTCACAATGAAAGCAAAAGTAATAAAGTTAATCGAAGAATAATATACCAATAATTTTCTGTGTTCAGAAGTTTTATGTATGCAAATAACACATATTTAATTTCTTGCATGCAACTGAATTCGCAACAGCAGCTTAATTAAAACTTTTGTGTGTTATAATGCTAAGTATTTATTTTTAAATCGAAAGATAATCGATTTTTTTTTTAAGTAGTTGTATATTTTCTAATTATCTTTCCAAATGATTGAACGGTGCCAGTATATTGATTTAAAAAATAATTTCATGATTTGAAGAAAAAAAAATACCTTATAAATAAAAGCAATAATAAAAAGAGAAAGAAAGAAAAAGAACATTCCAAAATGAACTAATTTAATGTTCATTGATTAACTCCTTTTCAGACTTCGCTGTTAAATTTTTGAAGATTTAGAACGCAATCTAACAATTTGTTATTACAGGGAAAATTAGTTTTTTCTTATAACCCGCTCTTCGTCAGATATAAAAATACAGAAAACAAGTTGCTTTTACCATTTCGGTGGAAATTAAATATTAGTTTATTTTATTTTATTTTATTTTAAATTTAAATTTTTAAATTAAATTTATTTTAATTTATTTAATTTTTAATTATTATTATTATTATTTGTTTTTAATGCACAAAAATATATAGTGAGAATGTAATTTCAGTGAAAATTATATTAACAGATTACTTTCATAGGGGGAGAGGGAAAGGATTGGACATTGCTGAAACTAAACATCTTTAGCAATTTCAATGAAAATCCTGCAATAAATATTTTAGAAGTTTAAAAATCAATCACAAATTTTCCCGTAAGACATCCAGAAAAATTAGTTTTTACTGGAATTCCGTCGCTCTTTCAATTGGTAAGCTTTGCAAAAAACAAATGGCTATTTTGATAAAATATGTGAAGGCTGCTTTTTTCTTTTTATTCCTCCCCCCCCCCCCCCAAATCAACAGAAACCTTCATAGCAATATGAAAAAGTCATGCCTCTACACTAAACTAAAATCTGATTTTTTTACTATTATTTATATATATTTATTTATTCTTTATTATTATTCTTTATTATTATTATTATTATTATTATTATTAATATATATTTATTATTTATTATTTATATATTATATATTTATTTATTAGCAAACCCGTGCGAAATTTTCGCACTTTATTTCTTTTATTATTTAGTACCTTTAAAATTTGAAACTTTTAAATAGTATACCAATTTTCCCACCTAATTAAAATTTTAATTTACCAGAAGCCAAATTATTATTATAACCAAATAAATATTATGCAATATGTGAAACCAGGATCATTCAGAGAAAAGTTTCAAAATAAAATTCATGGTTGACGACGCAGTTTTCATACTTCCGCAGGCAGTACAGTTTCAATATAGGACCCCCATGACGCCTTTTAAATTTTTATCGCCAAGAATGCAATGACTTTTTATTTATTGTGGTGTAATTTTTTGATTAAAAAAAAAAAAATCCTATTTTGATTATACTTTTTATGATTGCGTTTTTTAGTCAATTTATGATTATAATTCATATTCTTTATTGAAATTTTATTTTTCCGACTGAGTGAAAATAATGCCTGGACCGGGACTCTAACCCCGGATCTTTGACTTACAAGGTCAAGGCTCTACCAATTGAGCTATCCAGGCCAACACCCCGGTCAGCATTACTCACTCAGACAACCTTTTAGGCAGAAACATCTCTGGTCTATCATGTAGATAGCTCAACATAAAATAAGCCGCAGGAAATGGAAAACACCATTAGATAATGGGACAAAGAAATACAACCTAAAAGGTTCTTCTGCCTAAAAGGTTGTCTGAGTGAGTAATGCTGACCGGGGTGTCGGCCTGGATAGCTCAATTGGTAGAGCTTCGACCTTGTAAGTCGAAGATCCGGGGTTCGAGTCCCGGTCCAGGCATTATTTTCACTCAGTCGGAAAAATAAAATTTCAATAAATATGATTTTCTTCCACAGTTGATTGTGTGATTTTAATAAAAATTCATATTCTGTTGATATCTTTAAAATATTGCTAGGTTTAAAATGACGCTTGAAAAGATTCTGAAGAAATAACTTTTAAAAATACATTTTCCATAAAATAATGTCATCATACAAATATCGTCATGTTTTCTTATTAGATCATTGAGCTGAGTCCGCGTGCTTAAGTATTATTCATTTTTAAATATTATTTTTTATCCTCTCGTATTTTATTAATTTCACCACTATCGTATCATATCGACAAAAAATAATTGAAACTGGTCCACGTTAGAGAAATATTATATAGATTGTTAAATTCTTTAATTATTCATAACTCGAGACACAAATACTCTCTAACAAACTGACACTGGTAGCTTCAAAAAGTTTAAAAGTATATAACATAAAGAGAAAAAAATAACTATATATTTCTATATTAATGCATTAAAATATAAAATGGTCAGCATTAAAATAGCTCTAAATTTTGCAGCATACATTTTCCGAAGACCTAATACACCTTAAAGAGATAAGTATAATCTAGTTCATACTTACATAACATCTGAAGAATATATTCTAATAATACAAATCGATCTACTTAAATTCAAAGCTAGAGTGAATCACGAGTGTTAAACATGTAAGTATCGTGTTACATTACCACACACCTGATTACATATCCAGCGATAGAATTTAAAAATCTCAATAGCTGTATGTGTTAATTAAAACACGAGAAATTCGAAGCACATACGCTACAAAAATTACGTCAAAAGAACCGAAAAATTACGGGCATCCATGTTGTCAGAAATACTGCGTGATTTTACAAAACATCAACTGAAGTTTTATTTTAAAATGTATAAAGTTTAAGAAAAGTTTTTAAGAAAATGGAACAATTGCCCTCGTCGACAGTCAAATCTAACGTTATTTTATGAGAAAATTCCCCTATAACATTATTTATTACCTATTTTTTCTTTCCGAACGGGAATGTAAGGAAAGTATTGTAATCGTGAAAAAATTCGACTTTGAGATTTTGGTGTATTTACACGTTTTGAGGTTCCCTGAGTTAATTTTAACTATTTTTACAGTGAAATTTGATACGTATATTATAAGTCCCCGTATCACGAACGCTATTGATTTTGGTGACCTTATTTTGCTGGTCTTATAGTTTTTTTTTACAGGGACACAAAAAAATTCTCTTACATTATGGCTTATGGGCTCAAATTATTTAAAGTACTACAGAATCTTAATGCCTTATACGATTCAGCTGAAAATTTATATACATACTATAGGTTACCATAGTAAACGCTGTACAGATTTTGGTGAATATATCACTTATAAATTTTTACAGGGAAAGCGACAAAAAATTCTTTATCATTAGGATCTATAGGCGCAAATTACTTGAAGTGCAATAGTGTTAAAATAAGCAACATACTACATGGAGAAAAATACTCATACACCCTATTATAATTTTCTTTCTTTTCTTATTTAACTACTTCTCTCATTTTTATTTATTCATACAACCTTTAATTACTTAATGTTTTGAAAGTCGAGTTGTATCACTCCAGATTTTTGATCCGAGAAATATTCCGAATATGGATTGCTATGTTGTTAGTACACAAATTTGCTTTATTGTATAAATACCCATTTTTTTCAGTGCTGTTTTCATTAAAAATAAACTTTTTCATACAGATTAAAAAAAAAAAGAAAAAAGTAATAGACATTTTTTAAATGAAAAACCACAGAAGTGAGAGTCCAATTTTATATTTTAAACTCTTTCATAACAAAGTTGAAAAGTGATCATGAATTCAGTTTATTTGTCCTCAGTCTCTTATTTTAACAAATATTTTTTGAATGCTTTGAAAATTATATACATTGTGAAGTTGATTATAGCATGTCTCTAATTGAAAATTGCATAAATAACACTCCTGGTTTGTGTACAGGAACTGACATATGAATCCGGATACACTGTAAAAAAAAAAAAAAAAAAAAAAAAATCATGTAAGATTACGGGAAAGCGCGGCAGCGGAGATTTTAGACAAAGCCAGTATAGAAAGAAAGAAAAAAAAAAAAAAAACGTTTAGACCGTAAATTAAGTATATAATGACCTTACATTATATTACAGGCCTGTCAAAACATTTTTTTTTATGGGCTTTGTCTGGAATCTCTGCTGCCGGGCTTTCCCCGTAATCTTACGGGATTTATTTTAACAGCGTACATTACGGCAGATTTTCCCTTAAATTTGAAAAGGGTAGGATGCTAGTACCTAAGGAAAACGGGTTAAGGTCCCTCTAATAAAAGTGGACACATTTGTGGAAATGTAAAAAGGTAAATTTTACAAAAAATTTCATTTCACTTTGTGAAAAATGGTCATTAATATTGTAAAAAAATATAAATGTAGTCCTTAAGCTATTATTGTTGCCACGGTAATTAGAACCTCTGATGTACATTTATGAATAATTTTGGTTTCTTTATTACTGTTGGAGGTTGTAGAAATGTTTCAAGAGTATCTAAAAGTAAAATAATTGTAGCACCTTTTTTAGTCAAGGGTATTTTTTTTTTTAGGGGGGGGGGGAAGTAGGGCCTAATTTGAGGGGTAAGTAAGCCTTATTTTGAGGGTAAAAAAAAAAAACACGTGCTTTGGAGAGTAATGAAGATGTGATTTTATTCTTTAACCCTTTCCTGCCGAGAAAAATTTACGAGAATTGTTTTTCAGTGCCACCATTTTCTCTCAACTCTGAAATGAGTAAAGATGACTTTCAAGGTGATTTTATTACATTGCTAAAATGTGTCAGTAGTTTCAATGGTAGCAGCAAAATAGAAAGGTTAGTATTTCGGAAAAACGTATATATACGCCCGGGCCAGTTAAGGGGTTAAGGGACATTTAGGGTGCTCATTGAATTTCAAAGGGCATGCAAAGGGCAGTACTCTTCTCTAAGGCTCTAGAGAGGTCAAGGAAATATATTTATTTAAAGCACATTTAATATCTTAAGTAGCGATCGAGGCAAAATTTGGGTCTGTTTGCTGCTCCTTCACAAAATTGTCTTTCTTAAAATGGGCCTCTTCACAAAATTCAATTCCACAAAAATGACCCTTTCACAAAATTTTATTTTATAAATATCATACTTTTTATATATTTTTTTTATCCATTTAGTATATTTTAAATGATACTTGGTTCGATGAAATACTATTAGCTTGATATTAAACATTATACAGAGCGAAAGCTAAAAAATGGAAAATTTTACACGATAATGTTTTATATCACAAGAATAATGTATATTTCACGAAAATTAAAACTTGGATCGACCCCTGATCGTTATACTGCGCAAAACATAACAGAATTCACGCAACTTATTCAAATGTCCTAAAAGCATGTTTCCTACAAAATATGATATGATTAACATTAATAATTTGCTTACAGGCCCTCACAAAAGTATTTTGATACTATATGGGGCATAAATGGAAACTGTTCAAAATGCATTTCCAGTTCTGTTTTGCATTTTTAGCATTTTCCAACAATGTATTTCAAGGTGTCATTACAGAGCTAAAAAAACATTGAATGTTGGAGCACATGGAATGAACACATGGAAATTGTATTATAATCTAAGGGAACAACAAGATTTTTCTTTCTTGTTAACGGTAACAGAAAGTTCCTGATAGGACTTAAAATTAGTATATTGTAAGTGGCAATGAAAGATAAAAAGCAACATATCAGCGCTATGTGAATGAAAAAATGCCATTTATTAAAGAGCATAAGGTTAGATGAGATTTTCTAATACGAAGGGCATTCACAATAATGCTGTATCTAAATGGAGGTCATAAGTTCAATCCGTATGGTATCTGGTACAATCTATTTTCAGAAAAATGTACATTTTATTTGCCATTTACATTCATAACATATAAGTTTATGCGTGCAAAATCATAAGTACCTCTTGGCTGCTTGCATCAAATCATACAACAATGATATTATTTCAACGTCACAAGAATTTCATCTTCAGAGATAAGAAATTCAATTAACTTTGTATTTAGATATAATCAGTGTTCATTCTTACAAGGAGAGTTTAGTAATAGAAATGTTGTACGAGCTCGTTTTGACATGACGTAAAGGCTTTGGAAAAAACGAACCAGTAATTTAATGAAAATGAAGTTGTCAAGATATCACGGTAAAAAGAGGTTATCAAATGAATGTTTTTTTAATCGTAATACTTTGTTAATGTATAAAACTTCAATTATTTTCTGTTATAATGAATTTATTTGTAGCCATTCATAGAATTTTTTATTTTGGAGTCGGTCAAGAGTTGATCTTTCATAATTTGTAATCACGGGGCCTTGTCATTGTATTTATTTCTTTTAGAAACAATAAAAGTTAACGCTGCTAGAAATATAAAGTAATATATATATATTTATATGGTATAATCTCATCCACCAATGTTTAAGAAACAATTCATGTTAACTTTTTAAATATCTATTGTCATGTATAACATTTTATTCCCATAGGAGATTCTTTGTTCCTTAATTCATTCACGTCTTCCTTCCTGGTTATGATCATTGTAACAATGAATTATATATATATATGTATGTGTATATATATATATATATATATATATATATATAATAGAAATAAATGCAAATAAATAATTAAAAAAGAAAAAAGAAAGTAAAAGAAAAATAAATACCAAAAAACAATTCATAACGTAATATTATATAAATTTGATTTTGCCGGAAAATTTTAATGTAATGAATTATGAAAACTAACCTTTTGGCCAATAAAAATCAAGAGACAAAGCTACTGGAATTTCTTTTTCTCTGTCACTTGACACTTAAAGTTGACTAAGGTAAATTTAAATGCAAGGAATGATTTTTCTTTAATAACATGCAGAATCATTTAGCAATTACCCATAACTATCATCAAGCATATAAATTTTCCAGAAACACATGAAAACAGCGTTATCGCCTCCGTCGTCTAAAAAAAGAAAAATAATAATAATAACAACCCCCCACCCTCCAAAAAAAAAAAAATATATATATATAAAACGTTTTACCGAACTTTGAGGACTTACATATAAATAGTGTTCGCAAAGCATTACTGTTTTGTGTGATAAAATGTTCTTTCAAATATGAATAATATGCATAAATTATAACCAGTGTGTTTTGATTTTATAAATAAGGACAATACAATGCAATACAAACATTGCGAATTAAAGAAAATATATAATAATTGTGGGATTCCCTTGCACTCGGATGCATACAAAATCATATAGCAATTACTCATGACTGTCACCAGATATGTAAATTTTCCAGAGACACATGCAAATAACTGTATTGATTTCCGCCGATACACTATGAACACCGAAATATCTCGTATAATTACTAAATCATGTGTGTGTGAGGGGGGGGATGCTTTTATCACGATGTTTAGGGCGCAAGTACTTTTCGTAAAGCATTGCTGTTTTGATAAGAGATTTTTCTAATATGCATAAATCATAACCACTTGTTATGATTTTACAAATAAAGACAATACAAAACAAACATTGCGAAATAAGAAAAACAGATAATAATTTTGCGACCCCACGCACTCGGCTGCATGCAGAATCATTTAGCAATTATTCATGACTGTCATCAAGCATATAAATTTCCAAGAGACACATGCAAATAGCTTTATCAGTCTCCGTCGATAGCACCAAGACGCCAAAGAGTCCTGCGTGATTAGATCCCGGGTAAAGAAAAATACAATGCAGTGCCTTTTCCTGATCTTTGAGGACTCGAATATAAATTTTAGGCACGTCCACGCGTTCTGTGTCAACAGTGATGAGCTGCAGGAATGACAGAGATATTCGTCAACATATACGTCCAACAGAGCGTCTCTTTGTGTGGGCTTTTTATTTCATAACAAGCTCGATGCGATCGCTTTATGAATTTCATAAATCTTTACAATGAGCCGATTACAAAGATGGTCTTGTATGCTTCCCAATGAATAAATCTGATTAACAAAATCTGAGACGTTTAGATAGCATGAGGTAACTTATAAACTTACTATCGAGTGCAGTCGAAGTGATCACTTTCTTTTTTACTTTGTTGATTGAATAGCAGTCATAGGGTATCAGATATGTTTCACCCATGAAAAAAAAAAAAGTATAAAAAAAGAACGAAAAGATATATGTAAAATAAACAAATAAAAGATAAATATATCTTGCGGTTAACTTATGATAATGGTGGGAAAATAGAACTATATCCAAGATGCAAGCTTGAAATTTTAATCAATTTTGTAAATCAATACATTTTTTTCAGTTCAATATGTTTTGATTATTTGTATTTAAAAAACAATTCGAAAATAAAAACTTATCAGTTATGAATAAGAATCAAACGGAATTTCGACAAAGTATTCAAAAAGTATTTTTTTTATAGCCCTATTTCTATATTATTATGTTTATGATTAATTAAAAAATTATGAAACAATTTTTCATTTTTAAGCATGAAATTCATAATATAATTGATACATATTCTTATTTTTTATTTAACACAAATTATCTTTAGAAAAAATAAAAAAATAAAAATAAATTTACAAGTTAAAAGACAATGGCTTAAAAAAAAAAAAAAAAAAACTCTAAACTTTTATATTAATTTAAAGAAATAAATGTGCAATAATTAAATTTTATGCATATATATGAAAGTAAATAGTGTGGAAAATGTTCTCCTAACATTACGTACCAGAATCTTATATTATTCAGAACAGATATTTAGATAATTAAATAATATTCAAGTAATGATCGAGTGTTACGTAACAAAACGGCATTATTCTGGATATTTTCAGTAAAAGCAATGTGTTAAATTTTATAGGTGGGAATTGCTTCCACGAAAATTTCACAATAATGACTGATTTATTTGCCCAGAATTTTTCTCACATATTCCTATTTTTAATAGAAATATTTTTCAATAATTTTCTGATGCTTAATGAATTAAAAAAAAAAAAATCTCCAAAATATATTGTTGCTGATAACTAATTATCTTCTCTGTCTCAGTTAGGGCGTTGCAGCAAAAGAAGATTTACAGTCAAAGGGAAAACAGCTAGTAGTCCATTCAGTACCATTAAGGCCGGATTTGGTAACAAACTTGCGATTTGGCGACCGAATTTAGAGAGAAATGGCAATTTAGGTTTGCCTAAGTTTTGAAACTCTATCTGCAATAGGAACTGAGGTCTAGAATTTTCTATTACATTCTGAAACAGAAATGACCAGAATCTGCGCCAAATTACAGCCGCCAAGAGTATAAATAGAAGCGGATTAAATGTAGTGATGCAGGAAAGAGGTTTACACTTTGCAAAATTGTAAATAAATAAATGAATAATAAAATGATTTACAAAATATTTTGTAATTATAAATTTAAATTGGTAAATGTGCCAGCTATATTTTATCTAAATATTACACAACAATTTTAATAATAACGTCATAATGCCTAAGATGATAATTTTAAAATTATAATTTTTTAATAATAACATAATAATAATAATAATAATGCATTTTCCGCATACGTTTAATTTATAAGTGCATCAATTAATGTAAGGTATCGTTTCAGAAAATTAAAATAATAATAATAATAATAACACTGAGCAGTGTACTATGAGTAATTTAGATAAAAAATGGGGCTATTTAGCTTTCCTTTTACAAACTTCTATTCCATAAAACGGATCTTTTCACAAAATACAAATTGACAAAAATAGTTAATAAAATTCCATTGCATGAAAAGGATCTCGTAATAGAAATTTTCCACGATTGGACCACATTTTCATTATTTTATTAAATTTACTGCGTATACTTGATTCAAAGGACCATAACTTAATATCGAACTAAAACTGCAATGGCAGCTAATAGAGATTTTTCTCGATATTTCCATGTTATAATTAAAAGAAGAACTCCATACCTTAAAAATAAATATAAAAATAAAATAAAATAAAAAATTACTTTTTTTTTTTTTTGGGGGGGGGGGCAAAAATATTGATATTTATCAAACATAAATGTCAAAATAACGCATTTATCTGTTTAATCGTATACACCCAAACACTTGTATTTTTCTAGCAAAAAAAGTTCTCTAAAATTTTATAAAATTAAAAAAATCAACTAAAATTAATTACGCTAAGAAGCCAGAATGTTGTGGGGTCATCACGAACAATTTTCTATATTTTTTTATGTAAATTCCTGCCGTTCAAATTACTTATTAAATTTATTTCTCAAGATTATTTTCCATGCTGAGTGCAGACGATTTTCCTCCCAGAAAATTGAAACGCTAAATATCGAAAGAAAGTCATCGCTATGCCCTAAAGACAACATCTTAAGATTTTTTTTAAGGGGGGGGGGGATGAAAAGAAGCCCATAAGTTTGCTACAATTTATCACAGATCTATGGTTTAACCACTCGTTTTAAGTCATTAACGAATTCTTTTGAAAAATATTCATACTGAAAAAATAACTTTCCAGGAGTACTCACCCTAGGTGAAAGAAGTGATGCTTCTACATAAGCAATAATTTTATAGATTATATGTATACATATAATATATAAAATTACATTCATCTTCACATTCAGTCATAACATTATATTCATCATCATATTACAACAATCTTCAAATTCATCATTACAATGATCAAACACCAGGAAGGAAAACGAGAATTAATAAACAACTATATACTACATTTTTTTTTTTTTTTTTTTTCATAAAAAAATACATTTGGTTAAAAATAATCCTTATTGTGTACATTTTTGAAAAATTTCGTCCTGTGCTTCCATATTAAAATTTATGGGAAAAAAAAAAAAAAAAAAAAAAAAAAAACAGGATGGTAGCACCACTTGTTGCGATATATACCTTGAAAGTTAATCACCATCAACTTAAGTCATGGTCCAACGAAATATAAACTTGTACTGAATTCCATCCACTAGTTCGTGAAGTACAATGTCCATAAAAATGTACTAGCACACATTGAGAGACATTTTCTAAAAAATGCCAAATTGTGCTCAGGGCCATACTAAAGATAGAAAATACGAATCCAATACATTCTTTTTATCTATATAAAAGAAAGCAGTAATAATAATAGCTAGAATTTGAATTTTAAGTTTCATTTTCAATTTTTATAATATTTTTTATAATTATTTCTATGTCAACAATTTTTTTTTTCAATAGTTTAGTTTTTGGCATCAGTGTAAGAATTTTGCCTCCATTTTTAAAATTTTCTAAAAAGGATTAATCGTGTTCAGGAGACCTTCAAACGTGTATTTCCGTCGAAAACCAGAGGTTAAATATTTTTAGGAATCTAATGCTTTCTTCCTATGTATATACAGAAGAAAGTGATAAATAAATAATAATAAAGATTTGCAAGAGGTGTTGTAGTCAGAATTAAAAAAATATAATAATAAAATAAAATAAAATAAAATAAAACCCTTCAGCTATTTATTATCTAAATGTTGCACAATTGATTGTTAAACAATAATAATATATCTGACAACATATATTTAATTCTCAACGTGTATCAGTTCAAGTAAAATTTTATTTCAGGATGAAAAAAAAAAAAAAAAAAAAAAAGTAATAATTATCTGCACATTGCTTTCTTTGCACGTATCTCTCTTTAAAATCAAACATTTATCTATTTAATTCTCCATACCCATCTCCTTATAACTTCCCTATCGAGAAAGTACATCAAAATTTTAGTAGACACTAAAAGAGTCATTTAAAGAGCCACCCATACCCACCAAGATCCTTAATTATGAATGCTTGGGGAGAGAAAAGGAGGGAATCGAATTTTCACATTACAAGATACTTAATCGATGAGCAACATTCGATGGAATTACGACAGCACTGAATTGTGGCGCGCGGTCACAAGTAACTTAATGACAGACTACATTTTTGCTTCTTTCTTTTTTTTTATAATTCAGATGCGGGCTTCCTTATTAGCGGTCGTGTCCAGCAAGCAATCGGAAAACTTGAAAGTTTGAGCTGCTTTGTAATTACAGTGTGGGCAGGTACTCATGATGTCTGCAATAGGCTCCGAATTTATTATTATTGTTATTTCTCTTTTCTAATTTATCAGGTCTGTTTACTTTAGATTTTTTGGATTTCGTAATTGTCTTTGATCAAACAAAAGTAGCGTTCGAATTCTTCGTAGTGATTTGTGAAGCAGTTGTGGCTTCTGTCCATGGAATCGAGGGCAATCAAAGCGGCAATAGCACATTAATTTACCACTCTGATGAGCATTATTAGTGTTTTAAAGCATATGGGTACTTCATTATTATTTATTATTATTATTATTTTTTTTTTTTTATCAGTGACTGGAGAAAGAAAAATCCTTTCTTGAAAAAGTCATAGACCTAAAATTAATTTCTGAGATGTATTTCAGCCCTTTTTTTTTTTTTTCCCTATTGGTTTTCATGGAGATTTCTATTATTATTTCATTTCATTGAAAATATTCGTACAACTACTTAAATTGTAACTAAATTTTTGAATGTGTGTATATATATATATATATATATATATATATATATATATATATATATATATATATATATAAAGAAAAGAAAGAAAGAAATTCATTATTACCTATACCTTTAAAATTATACTTATTATTATTTTTTTAAAATATAATTGGACCAAAAAAGTAGTTGAATAAACGATTTTGTACCGTATAATGATGTAAACTTTTCAAAGAAGTAAACCTTTTTATTTGGAAACGAATTATTACATGTCTATGCTTATGTGTATACTAGCAGAATAAATACTAAAAACGGTATATATTTTTTTATTTTTGTTGTTGTTTCTTTGTTTACTTATTTATTACGTATTTTTTTTTAAAATATTTTTAAATATTTTATTCGAATAGCAGACGCTATTTTTATTTATTTATTTTTATTTTTATTTTTTTTTTTTTCCTTTACGTAAAAACATTATAATAATTCTTGTTGGTTTTGCTGAGATAGGAAAAAGAATTATACAGATTAAAAAAAAAAAAATAAATAAATAAATAAGATAATATGAAAGAAAAAGGTGCTAAAAATAGGGAAGGAAAAGATTTCACGCACTTCTCAGTTTTTTAACTTACTTTTAAAAATTGTTTTAATTATCTCTCTGCTAAAAAAACAAAGATGTTCCTTTAGTTAAATTTTTATTACACCTTTACCTGACTTTCTTTCATGTTTATATTATTTACGTAACCTTGGGAGAAGTATTGAATGCTTTGGGCTAATTTAAACCGGAAATCTTAAAATAATGAAATAGCTTGAAGGTGACAAAAAAAGTTATTTTCTTTTCAATACGTTTCGGAAATTGCTGTTGAATTTGAAGGTAAAATCAATAAAATTGCTTTTTCTATATTAACTAAAACCTTTAAATAGTAAATAAGATGATGCTATTAAACTAGACAAAAAGGAATCCCCCCCCCCTTCTATTCAGGAATTCTTAACATAAAGAATTCTTGTGAGGAAACGTTGCGCTACATACATAAACACAGGAATTATAAACAATGTCTTGAACGGCAAAGGAAATAATAAACTTGCAGACAGCTGTTTCGGTAGCATTTAGCGTACCGTCATCAATGAATAAAAGAAATGAAACGAAAGCGCTCCTATGTATAAGAAAGAAATCGGATTTTACAACTGTTTCAATAGAATTCAAATTCAACTAATAGAAGCAGGTAAAATGTGGCTAATTTCCCACATTCTGAATGCTTTACTAAATTTCTAAAAAGTTAATTAGTTTAAAATAATAATAATAATAATAATTAAATGTTGATACATATCGTAAAAATTCAACATAAATTTGATTTTTTTTTTCTTTTTTTCTATATAGATTAATTATTTTTTTTACTATTTTATTTCCATTGTAAATCTGATCTCTAGTTTCATAAAATGCACTGTGATGAACATCCAGAAAAATTATCAAAGTCCACTGAGAAATATACATTTAAGTTTTGGGATTTTGAACATACACATGCGCAGGAAAAAACACACACGGATCCAAACTGAAGAAGAAGAAAAAAAAAAAGTATTTCAAGCGTAAGTATTTTGAGGTATTTAAAAAAACACAGTTGGCAGTCAAAACTTTGTAGTTTTCAGTTTTCCGATGGACACGGAATTTTATTATTATGTACTAGAGATATCATAAAGGTATATTTACATCAAGTAAAGATTAAGCTGCTTCAACTTAAAAGTAAATTTTTACACAAAGAAAAATAAATCTACATGAAAGTTGAAAAATCTACTAATAAGTATATTAGAAATTAAAACAATTTTGATTATTAATTTATTTTAATGTTGAAAAGTAAGAAAGAAATCTTTATGAATAATTCTGAACAATAACGAAGTGACTAAAACCAAGAAGATTTGTATGCAGCAAAATAAGATACTTAAAATTCTTCTTTCTTTTTTAACCAATAACTTTTGTTATTTCAAGATAAATGGATTTCAATCACCTAAATAGCGTTTCGGGGTGGATCTTTGTAAAACTCCATTTACACCTCAAGTGGAAGAATAACAACTCAAGGCATTACAAATAGTTTTATTGTTGACTAGTACACCAAAGAAATTTCTTGTAAATAGGTAAACTATTAATCTATTAGAAGTGTCATGAGAAAGCGAAACACTCATTCTTTGTTTAAGAAAAAGATGCAACAAATACTTTCTGAGTGATTGTCCGAAGTAAATCTTCAGATGTATGCGCTCTCAATTTGTTTTCGCTCACTGACATGAAAAGATTTGATGACCAATTGCATGAATTATTTACTCTTTTCTTTTGCCGCTATTCGGTTGAAACGTAGCTTTTATTTTTCTTGTCTAGAGAAGTAATTTCTCTATTTCAATTGATTGACTAAAAGAAGCATTTCAGGCATAGTAAGAAAACGTTTCTTAAAAAAGGAAAAAGAAAGAAAGAAAGAAAGCATGTGGGAGGAGAACAAAATAAAAAAAAAACTTTGTAATCAAACATGATAAATTGAAAAAAAAAAAAAAAAAATGGATGCAATTGTTACGAGTAGAAACTAGTATGTTGTGGCCACCACGAGACTTTCTTCTATATTTTCCTATACAAATTCACTCAGTAACAATAATTAAAAAAAAAAAAAAAAAAAAAAAAAGTGGGACTTTGACAAAATTGGGGGGAAAATGCAAAAATTAGTTTAAGTTTGTCAGAACACGGGAACCGTGGGAGTTTGATAGAATTAAGGGGAGAGATAAAAAAAAAAAAAAAAAAAAAAAAAGTGGGACTTTGACAAAATTTTGGGTAAAATATGAAAATTTGTTAAAGTTTGTCAAAACGCGGAAACCGTGGGACTTTGACAAAATTAGGGGAAAAATGCAAAAATATGTTAAAGTTTGTCAAGACACGGAAACCGTAGGACTTTGACAAAATTAGGGGAAAAAAGCAAAAATTAGTTTAAGTTTGTCAGAACACGGAAACCGTGGGAGTTTGATAAAATTAAGGGGAGAAAAAAAAAAAAAAAAAAAAAAAAATCTAAGTTTTTTTTCGTAAAAAGTAAAAAAAAAAAATCGATAACTTTGTTTTAAATTGTCACAGATTTATAGTTCAACCATTCGTTTTAAAGGTACTGACGAGACTTTTCGAAAGATACCCATCTTGAAAATTTTTGCCCTATATCACCCTGTTAAAAATTTAGAAAAAGCGGGATGGCAACGCAACCTGTAAGACGATTTTTACCAAAAGTTGATAGGCACTAATTTATGTCAAGGTGCAACTACATACCAATTTGTATGAAATTCTGTGCAGTAGTTCCAGAGATACAGTTGCCACAAAATTTTGTCACACACACACAGACAGACAGACATTTTCTAAAAATGGTAAAATCGTGTTCTACAGCTCTCAAAACATGTAAATCCATCAAAAACCCGAAATCGAAAATTTTTACGAATCCAATACTTTCTTCTATTGAAGATAGAAGAAAGTAAAAATAGTATGACCTCTCATTTGACGAACTAGTGGTACGAGAGCAACATCAAATCAGTTACGCTTTGTTACTGCACTAAGTATAACGATTACATCACTGGCTATTATGCCACTGACTATTACTCACTAGTTATAACATCAACGTTTTGCTGCTTTGATCTTGCACTTGTGTCTCCTTTTTTATGACCCTAAGAAAGGGGTGCACGATTATTTCGATCAAAAATAGTAGTAACGAGTTTTTTTTTTCTTTTTTTTTGTCTTCTAATTTACGATCTTTGCATGCAAAGTTTTTAATTTCACAATATTATACAAAGTAGGAAATAAAAATGAATTTTCTAAAAGTATTTTTTCTTTTATTTATTAAAAAAAAAAAAAAAAAATCTTAAAAATTAATTGATTTTTACTTTCTTCTATCTTCAATAGAAGAAAGTATTGGATTCGTAAAAATTTTCGATTTCGGGTTTTTGATGGATTTACACGTTTTGAGAGCTGTAGAACACGATTTTAACATTTTTAGAAAATGTCTGTCTGTCTGTGTGTGTGTGTGACAAAATTTTGTGGCAACTGTATCTCTGGAACTACTGCACAGAATTTCATACAAATTGGTATGTAGTTGCACCTTGACATAAATTAGTGCCTATCAACTTTGGTAAAAATCGTCTTACAGGTTGCGTTGCCATCCCGCTTTTTCTAAATTTTTAACAGGGTGATACATGGTAAAAATTTTCAAGATGGGTATCTTTCGAAAGGTCTCGTCAGTACCTTTAAAACGAATGGTTGAATCTGTGATAATTTAAAACAAAGTTATCGATTTTTTTTTTTTTTTACTTTTTACGAAAAAAAACTTAGAAAAAAAATCTTTTTTTTTTTTTTTCCCCTCTCTCTCCCCTTAATTTTAACAAACTCCCACGGTTTCCGTGTTCAGACAAACTTAAACTAATTTTTGCTTTTTTCCCCTAATTTTGTCAAAGTCCCACGGTTTCCGTGTTTTGACAAACTTTGACAAAATTTTGGGTAAAATGTGAAAATTATTCTAAGTTTGTCAAAACACGGAAACCGTGGGACTTTGACAAAATTGGGGGAAAAATGCAAAAATTTGTTTAAGTTTGTCAGAACACGGAAACCGTGGAAGTTTGATAGAATTAAGGGGAGAGAGAAAAAAAAAATGACAAAATTTTGGGTAAAATGTGAAAATTTGATAAAGTCCCACTTTTTTTTTTTTTTTCCTCTCCCCTTAATTCTATACTTTTATTATTATTATTATTATTATTATTATTATTGTTACTGAGTGAATTTGTATAGGAAAAGATAGAAGAAAGTCTCGTGGTGGCCACAACATACTAGTTTATGAGCTGTAAGCATGAGCGTATCCAATCCTTGAATTAGAAATGGGTGTTGAAAGAAATCTTGAGAAACGGGCGCACGTTTTATAAAACAATTTTTAATCAGTAACAAAATAAAAAGGAGAGATACATAAGGGGATTTTCTATTGATGTTGACGGCGACCACAGGTCATGTGACTCTATGGGAAAATTTCTTATAAGAATTGCTTATTACATATTAACGTATTTTTCAAAATTAAGTTTTCACATTAAAAAAAAAAAAAAAAAAGGTTATAACAGTTAAATTTATTTTTGTTTTCCAGAAATTGATTTTAAAATATTTTATCAGAAGAAAATGATGAAAAAAAAAACTAAAAACTAAATGCATTTTTCTCACTTTATATCTTTAAAATTAAATATTAACATAAATAGATAAATAAATTTTTGGAAAACAAAAGCAAATTTAAGGATGATTTCTAAACTATTAGGTGAAAAATAAATTATTATTTTATAATTATTGATATTTATACACCAAATTTATATAAACTATATCAATCATATGATTTGAAATGATAATTTATATTTATAAATAAATTTTATATAAACTAAATCAATCATATATATTACATTTTAAAATATTATTCATTTTGTGCAGCTATACTTGATGATGCCAAAACATAATCATAAAATACTACAAAGATATTTGAAAATTGTATAGAATCATCCAACGAGATATATAAAGTAGAGTGATAAATGGTAACCCTTGAGAAGGTCCAAGATGAGTCATGTGACATGCTCTCCTTGCACCTGCGTATTCGTTGGTTTCCTTGGTAACAGCTCATTTTCAGTAAATTTCTATGGCAACGGTTTCAATGTTTTTGTTTACTTTACGTAGTTTAATATTCTTTTGTTCTAAACCATTTTGATTTTGATTTTACTTCTTTTTTATTTCGTGTAGTTGAACTTTAACCGACAAAATGCTTACAAATAGTTGAAAAATTATTATTTGTTGTTATATTTAGCTCTTTAAAAGTTTAAATTTTCTTTTATAAACACTTTTAAACTTTGTTGAGAAACGATGAAAAAAAAGGTATTTTATTATTTATTAAACTGTGAAATATGTGTAAAATTATTTTAAAATCGATTTATTTCGGTCATAGGACTGTCATGTTACCTAATAATAATGATAATTTGTCGAACTGATATTTTAAATGCCAAAATAGCGATAAAGGGCCAAACACAGCAACCTATTCGAGCATGTCACGTGATTCATCTTGAACCACGGAAAGTTAATCCTTCATCCATTGAATCAGCACTCTAATTTATATATCTCGTTGGAATCATCCGTAAAGCAGCATACAAATTGCCACCATAAAATAATAATAATAATAATAATAATAATAATAATAAATTTTAGTCATTGGTTTTAAGTATTAGCAAAAACATAATGACGACGGTTATTTGACGGTCTAAATTTTAGATTTATTTTGGGAAATACTTTTTCCTTCATTTCACATGTCAGACCATCAGCAAACAATTGTATATTTCTGAATAAAGGACTGCACTCTTGGCGGAAATGTTTTTTTATAAAATTATTTTAATAATTATAACATTATTCGATTTTCTAAATTTCTTGTTAAATGCTTTTGTTGTAGAAAAGTACATTTTAACTTGTATTCAACTTTGATAAATTCAAAATTTAGTAAAAAATAAATGTGTAGACAATTCCTCAAATCAAAATATATAGACAAGATAGAGTACTATAAACAAGCATCATTTGTTTAAACAACTTTATTTTGAAAAATAAATAAATAAATAAAAATAAAATAAAATAAAATAAAATAAAATAAATAATAATAATAATAACTTATAAGTAATATATACTTTTTCAAAGTTCTAATATTGTACTTATATATTAAAAAAAATCAGTAATTTTTATTATTATTTTTATTATTCTTAGTTCATGTCATTTTGAAAGTGCATATATATTTAAATCCATGGACGAAATAAAAACATAACTTTTCAAAACACCATAAAAATTAAATCTTTCTCTTTTTACACATCTATTTTGATGCGGGTTGAATTTAAAATAATAAAGGCATTCTACGAAACTTTTATAAATAAATGGAAGGTTTTTTTTTTTTTTTTTTTTTTTTTTTTTAATATAAAATTAATATATATCACTAATGTATATTCTAAGGTAAAATGCTTATGTAAAAAAAAATTTTTTTACACACTTTCTAGCACCTCACACGATAAATGGCTGTGTAAACATATTTTAAGATTTACCAGCTAAAAGCACTGTAAATCTTCATTTCCGGGAAACAGAATCTTGAGAAAGAAAATGATTATAATACAAAGAAAAAATCCGTTAACAGAATCCGTCTATAAATTTGTTGCATATTCTGTTTATTATCTTGTCTGGCATATAAAAGTTTTCAGCCCGGAAAAGCGGTCTACCTTTGAGGGAGGGCATGTTCGGAAATCCCAACTTTTTCAAATGTGGTTTATCTCAACATTATATAGTGAGATAGAAACATCTTTGAAAATATTATGGGAAAAAAATAATAAAATAATGATAAAATAATAATAATAATAATAATAGTATGAAACTTTTGAATTGTATAAGAAAATAACTTTTTGTGTATTATTATTATTTAAAAACGCATGCAATTTTAAGAAGTTTCTGAACCTCTCTTATTAATACAGTAGTGAATCTATTTCAGTAACATTGAATCTCTTTCAAGTTATTGAATTTATTGTAAGAGAAGGAAAGAATAACTTGAAAATTAATAAATTATTTAACATCAATAAGAAAAGCTTAATTAGAATTTTGGCTTAAATGTTAATGTTAATTAATAATGTTATGTGTAATATGTACATATAGTTATAAATACACAATTACACTACCTTTCCATAAATGACCGGACACTTTCGATTTCAGAATTTTTTTAAACCTTTAACGTTCATTGGTTTCGCAGCGAAACCAAACATTTGACATAATTTAACAATTTTTTTTTGCCGCAGTTTTTTAACATTTCCCCCTTATTTTAATAAGGTTTTAAACTTTTGTTCCTTTTCTGTTCGGTAGGTAGCGGCACTATTACAAAATTTAACAAATAATGCTTCAAAGGAAGCTACATACATAAGTCACTTGACGTTTCTAAGTGTGCGCGAGTGCAAATTGCTAGTTTGATGATGCACTCATGTCTAGTTTTTTTCATTTAACGAAGAACTGGACTATTATTTTCACCTGAAACAACTTTTACGAGTTTTTGTAGTCGATAATGTTTACTTATAAAGTGTTTTATTTATTAAGTTAAATATTATTTTAATTTAATAAGGTTAACTTATAGATATTTCAAACAAAAATTTATCGAAAAGGAACTATGCTAATTTTTTATTTTTTAAATATTTATGATCAGCTATGTGTTTAAAAGCCATTTTTAAAAAGTTTAGTAATTTTTAAAATATATTAAGCAGTGAACGTTAAAGGGTTAAAATACCTCAAAAGGTATTAAACAAATCATCTTGAAACTTCGGGACTGTAAAAAACATGTTATACCTCATGTACTTCAGTTAAAGTTTTGCGTCAAAAGTGAAAGGGGGGGGGGGCAGTAAAAAATGAAAGTATTTGGCATGACCCTGTAATAAGTGATGCTTGAAATACGATCTGGCTGTAGCATGTGATTATGGGGCTCTTCTTCATTTTCTGTATAAATTTTTAAGTCTCTACCGTATGTAATAAGGGAGATGTAAAGATTTCTTAAAAAAATTGCCAAAAAAAAATTTCATTTTTTATTGCTATAACACACAAGGTATTAAACTCAGTGCAAAACTCACAGCATTTCTATATTTTTACGTACGTTTTATTGTAATGTCTCCACTATTTCAGAACAGTATTTTTTTTAAATAGTATTATACGATTAAATCCTTAAGAAATATTTCTATTTTAAATTATTGGTGGCAATATAATATAATGCATGTAAAAATGTAGGAAAGCTGTGACGTCTGCAGTCCGCAGTGATGTAATAATGATATTGTTGGTGATAATTTATAAATTATCAATAACTTGAACAAAATAACATTATTATCATTTAATTTATTTTTCCCATTTATTTTTTTTTTTATATAAATTCTGATATTTATCGCATGCTTTAGAAAAAATAGAAGGAAAGGCTGGTTTGGAAAATGTGCCTTACTTTAAAAAGGGATTGTGTGCTTGAAATACCTACTTTAGAAACATTATTGTTCTGATGTACCTTTCAAAAATAATAAATACTGTTATACTGTTATATTACAGGCACAAAAGCACTACAAACGTGATTATCAATTTTCTAAAATGAAGTTCTAAAAATTCTTTCACTTTAGTAAAGTCTGTACTTCTGTACATGTACAAAGGACACTGTTACAAGAATGCTCTTTTTTAAAACGTTGATTAAAAAATAAATTATATCATGAATTTTTAGATAAGATTTTTCTTTTTCTTTTTTTTTTTTATATACAATAATGCTGCTAGGGAATAAAAAACTGTAAAAAAAAATTCTGGAACTTAATAAGAAATTTTGGTCAGTAATGTTCTCGATAGTTACCATAGTTACGAGTAACGTTTCTTGAACATGTCAGTAACCAGTAAATATATCATTAAAAATACTATTGAATTTCTGATATGAGGAAGGTTTTAAGGACAAAAACCTGTTATTCTCAGAAAGTTATTCCAAACTTATAAAGAACAAAATCGTTTCCTATATATAAGAGTAAAGTTAACTTTTTACTTTCCGAACACTATAGTGAGGAAAGTATTGTAATCATGTCAAAAATCCGAATTCGAGATTTTGATGTTTCTATACGTTTCGAGTCCAACGAGTCCGTTTTCACTATTTTTACGATGATGTATGTATGTGTGTGTGTATGTATGTGTGTATGTATGTGTGTATGTATGTGTGTATGTCTGTGAGTGAACACGCTAGCGTCTAAACGCTTTGTTCGAATAAGCTGAAAGTTGGTACGTATATTGTAAGTCACCATAGTACGAACCCTATAGATTTTGGTGAATCTAGCACTTATAGTTTTTTTACAGGGACACAAAGAAAAATTCTGTATCATTATGGCCAAGGGACCAAAATCTTAAAAGTGCGATAGCATCTAAACGCCTTATTCAATTGAGCAAAAACTTTATACACATATTATAGGTCACAGATACTCAATCTGTATAGATTTTGGAGAATCTAGCACTTATAGTTTTTTTACAGGGACACAAAGAAAAATTCTTTGCCAAATTTTTAAAAGTGTGATAGCGTCTAAACGCCTTATTAATCTCAGCAAAGAATTTGTACACATGTTATAGGTCACATTTGAACCAACCGTATAGATTTTGGTGAATCTAGCACTTACAGTTTTTTTACAGGGACACAAAGAAAAATTCTTTATCTTTATGGCCTATGAGACCAGCGATAGCATCTAAACGCCTTATTCAATTGAGCTGAAAATTTGTATGAATATTATAAATCACTGTTGCACTAACTATAAGCATTTTGGTGAATCTAGCATTTATAGATTTTTACAGGGACACAACGAAAAATTCTTTATCATTATGATCTAAGGGCTCAAAGTTCAGTAGCGTTGAATAAAACCTCGTGTGATATATGGAGAAAAGTACTCAAACACTCTGTTATGGTTTTCTCTTTTTTGTTTGTTTAGCAACTCCTCTTTCTTTATTTTATCTACAAAACTGTTAGTTACTCAATGTTCGGAAAGTCGAGTGGAGTCACTCCAAATTTTTTTTTTTAGTAAACACCAGAATTAAAAAATAAAATAAAATACATGTTATCTGTTACAAAATATACTAGTCCTTTCATCTTTGACTTAAATGTTGCGTTTCTAAACAAAGTGTAAAAATGGCTACAAATTATTTGTTTACTACTCGCTATCATCCAAGATTTAAAATTGTGTATAACAATGAAAAAAGTTACATTATTCTCATCCTCATCGTATTTTTTAATATAAAAAATAAAATAAATACACATACATGTGGATGCGAATAAATCTTGAAATGGGATATTTCAATTAAATATCCATAGGTGTTGTGATTTATCAGCTGTTTATACAACGAAAGTAACTGGTATATTATGTCTCCTCAAAAGCGTCACTCGACGGGTGTCAGATTATCAACAGGCGACGACATTAATATGCAGTGTGGGTAATTTTAGAAAATAAAGCTGATCAAACATTTTTACAGGGATCGTCAACTTATTGTTAAAACAGAAGATAATGCAGAATGGGTGCAGATATTTTTGACCTCATTCTGTCAAAAACGGTATAATTATGTCTTTAAACAGAAATTGTAATTTCATGCATTTCGTAAATGCATGAAATTTGCAGGTATGATAATTTAGATACTTAGATAATATAAAATTTCCTATTTTTCTATAAAGATGGAAGATTAGTTTGAGTGTTGTATATATATATATATATATATATATATGTATTAAAGACGGGATTCTGAGGTATTAATTATCGTAAATTTCCCGTATTTCTAATTAAAAGTGACTTTGCGAGTCAGAAAATTCTTCCTGTATGTGAGAAGAAATGTTTTTGTTCTTTCTTCGTTCATTAATTTTTTTCTATTTTTTCTCTTCTCTTTCTTTTCCTTTCTTTTGTTTTACTCTTAGAGTAAAATTTTAATAAATAAAAAATTACAACTTTAGTTGTAATTCCATTTCAAAAGACAGTAAATAAATAAATAAAGCCCAACTTTTTTTACGCTACACTAACAAATTATGATAACATTAATATGTAATGTATGTAAGTATGTAAGTAATTTCCCAAATAAAGTTTTGACACAAAATTGTTGGTAAATTTTTATAAAATTTTCACTCTGAAGGTATTACAAAATTTCCCTCATATAAATGTTCACTTGAAATTAATAAATTAACAATAAGCAGAGTTAAAAAAATATTATAAAGTTTTTTTTTTTTTTTTTTTCAGCATTTTCAACAAAAACTAATATTTACAATTTGGTAGCATTGTACTGGAAAAAAAAAAAAAAAAGTTTTATACTTTACACTAAATCATCTTCTTTTTCGATTATTATTAAAGTAGTTTTATATTCGTATTAATTACTATCTCATTTAGAAATATATTCTTTATTTTATTATGTAAAATTTTAGGGGCTGAAAACCGTGACAAAATTACAATATATTTAGACTAACGAAATGCTAATGTAAAAAATATAGAAAGACCTAGTTAAAGCAGTTACTACTTACAGGAAGCTTAATTAAAAAAGCGAATCTAATAAAAGCAAAAGTACCTATTAATTAAATTTTATTTGAAGTTTAATATTTCGCAAATTTACTTTTAATTAATATCCAATGCATTTAATGAAACAATAATCTAAGAAAGAAAAAAAAATTTTTTTTCTTCATTCTTACTAAAAATATTCTGTTAAAAAATGCATTTTCCGTAAATTACTAAAAATGCATCCGTATTCGCTATTTACATACAAAAGTCAATCTTAGCGTCGCGTACTTCACAACAGCGACATTTTATTTACATTGTGTCTGAAGTCCTTAAAATGCTCTCCAAATATCTTTTCATATCTCACAGTACAAAAGCTGTGCCGACCAAATACGGACAAACGTCTCACAGAAGTTCCGTATCCTGCTGCTCCCCCACTTCTCTGAACGACAATTAATCCAATCCATTGCGTCACACTAGGACCCTTCCCTCCCGGCTGAGGCAGAACACCGGGACACGTCCAGAGACACACTTACATCCACAACATCGTACCACTCCACTCAGAATCCAAACAATAGATTAAATTGGCGGATATATTTCAGGAAGTACACCGCCTCTGTTATCGGGCAGCTCTTCTTTCCGGCAGCGATATATATTTCTTTTCGCCTTTTTTTTTTTTATAAGAACTCGACAAGTTACTACTCTAGGCATTGTTTAATTTTTTGGCATGTTCGTCATTTGGCTTATTTATCTCGATAGGGCAGCCGTCATTCTCGGCGCCGACTCGTCTTGCTGGTAAATGGATCTTCGTATCAGAGTTAAGTTAGAAAGATATTTAGATTTTTTTTTTTTTTTCAAAGTCTTTAAGACCACCCACTCTGAATAAAGACTATTACTACTAATACCATGTTAAGAAAACTATAAATATTTTCAACTTCAAAAACTATTCAGAAGTATTTTTGATTACTTTCATTCATTTTTCATTTTTTTTTTTTTTTTTTTTTTTTTTTAAAAACAAGATTGTCCTTTCGTTTGCGATTCGAAACGTATGGTTAATAATAGGATCAAGCATGAAGTAGGTTATCAACGGCTATTACGCAATATAGCGATATCAGTCTCTAAGTTTGTTCCGTTTATAATCTTTTTTTAATAATAGTGTATTTAAATATGATAAGACTGAAAAGGAGTTTTTAAATTATAGATCGTGCATAAGAATTAAGTCTTGATTGCATATAATTATTCCCTAATAACAGGTATTCTGTTATTTGATATTTATTCGCTTTTATCATTGCTTTTTTTTTTTTTTTTTCTGAATTAATCCTCTCTAGACTCTTTTGATTGACTTTTAAAAATAAAATAAACATGGTGCACCAATTTTTACACATATAAAGTCATAAAAAAAAAAAAAAAAAAAAAAAAAAGTGGATTTTAAATTTATTTTTGACAAAAGTAAAATTCATTTTCGAGCTATTGCTTTCACCCGATATTTCAATTGCCCTGTTTCTATTTTATTGAATTTTATTATTTATTTATTATCCCGTTTATTTCTTTATAATAGACATTAACTAGTAACTAACATTAGCAGTTCATGTGAAAACTTTACTAGCACCATACTATTTCATGTAAAGGCAATGTTTACGAAACGTTATTCTTCATATAAAACTACAAAAAAACTTTAAAAATATTTATTGCTTACAAAGAGAACAATGATGTTAACTTAATTTCTTAGGAAATAATTAATTATGTGTGTATTGTTAAAGATAGCCATTTAATATATTAATCAATCGTTGATACTTGTGCATACCTTAAAATGTGCAACAATGACCTTCAAGAAAACAAACGTGTTTCTATTGTAATTTTCAAAATAATGCATGCCCAAAGTTTTTTTTCTTCAATACTATACTCTTCTCAAGCCGCAATTCTTGTGGTCTCTCAAACATTTTTGGCTAACAAACATTCGCAAATTTACAACTGCTATTTTACGCCTTCCCTTTTCTCTCGTTTTCAGCGTTGTCCAGCAAAATAAAAGAAAAAAATTAGATACCTCTCGCCTCGGGTAGGTCGGCTACATAAAAAGCGATTTTCGCACTTCAAGTACTTTTGTGGGTAAAAAAAAAAAAAAATAAGGGTACCAGAGAAATTTACGGTTTTGTGTTGCCTTTTCCATCCATCAAACGAGAACGTCTCCACCTTCACCTTTTTCTGTGCTTCAAGTAACCTGTACCTGTCTCACCAAAAGCAACTCGCGGGAACGAGAGGGGGAAATAAAAATTGAAATGTCGGGTTCTAGTTTCCTCCCATTCAGAGAAAGTGATGTCGGCATTTCCACACCTTTAGCCATTTCTAACGTTTTTCAACGAAACCACGTACCCACTTCAATAATACATTGTATTTGGATGGGGAGTAGGACCACCCGATGAACATGCAACTATTAACATATGTAAATTTGATCTCAGTGCATTTCACAAGTGCATTTCAATCAAATTAATTTTCGGATTTCTCTTTGTTAAGAATAGAAAAATTATAAGAATGTCATTGACCAAGAAAATTAAAAAAATCTTTTTAATCTAAATATTTCAATTTACATAAGAATTCATACATATTCTATTTTTCTCCCATTCAAATAAAATGATGTCGGCATTTCCACAGTCCACACCTTTAGGCATTTGTAAAGGTTTCAAAGAAACCACATAGCCACTTTAGGTATAAATTATACTTGTATTGGGAATAGGATCACCTGGTGACCGTGTATTATTAATATATATATAACTCCAAATCTATATCAATGAATTTAATTTACTAATATAATTCAATTAATTTATTTTTCAGATTTCTTTTTCTTAAGACTAGAAAATTGTAAAAATATAATCGTTCAGAAAAATTAAAAAACTTTTTTAGTCTAAATATTTCGATTTATATAAGAATTCATGCTATAGATTCCTCCCGGCCCATTCAAAGATAGTGATGACGGTATTTTCACACCTTTATCCATTTTTAGCGTTTTCTAGCCACTTGAGGAGTACATTGTATCTGAATGGGAAGTAAGATCACCGGATGAACGTGTAACAGTTAACATACGATTGATTTACGTTAACATTACGTTAACATCAAAGCACGTTTGATTTACGTTAACATCAAGACACGTTTGATTTACGTTAACATACGTAAATCAATCGTGCCTTGATGTGTGTTTCAGTTACTAATACATATGAATAAAAATATTTTTTTAGATTTCCCTACATTTAGTTAAGATTAAAAAAATTATAATCTTATCCATCAATTAAGAAAGTAATGAAATCTTTTTATTTTAAATACAAGAAATAGCACACAATGAAATGCAACTAACGTTACAACGAATTAATATATATCTATAATATACAGTCAATAACAAAAGTATCCGAACATTAGCAAAAATTCCTATGTAAAAATAGTACGCTTAATACAGTTTTGTTAAATAAATCCTTATCGAATCATGTTCTTACACTGACTAAAGAACAGGATTCGACAAGGATTTATTTAACAAAACCGTATGAAGTGTACTTTTTTACATAGGAATTTTTGCTAGTGTTCGGACACTTTTGTTACCGACTGTATATATATATATATATATATATATATATATATATATATATATATATATATATCGCAAGACAGGGACATACACTGTATATTTTGGCTTAATATAGCTATACAGTTTTTGAAATCTTGCGATATTCCTGCTCTATACTACGGAGATATATCCCCTGACAATAACGTTTTCAAGCTTTGATCATTATCCACTTCCACTTCTAATTAAATTTGCTATGCTCTACTTCTTTTTTAATTTTTTTAGATTCTTCTTAAAGATTAAAGGTATCTGAATTATTTCCCGTTTTAATTTCGTTGGTTACATTAATTTACCATTGGCATATGTGGGTTTTATCAGTCATTATATCATGAGTATTTTATTCATCTTTCATTTACTAAAATTGGTTTTATATATTTAATTTTTTGGCATTTATAATGTATCCTTTGTTTGCTAAACATTATTAGGATTTACAATTATATATGTATATATATTTTTCAAATCTGTTGATTTTAATTAGGATATAAAAGGATTAACATAGGGAAAAAAAAAAAAAAAAAAAAAACAGTTGTTTAAATTTTATCGGATTGTAATACTGAAAATAATGTCAGTTTAGTCGATAAAAAAAAAAAATAATTATTAAGTAAATTAAATTAAATTTTTTTAAAAAAAGGGAAAAATTGTCAATTTATTAATTTTGTTTTCTTATTTTTATCCCTTTTCCTTTTTGCAAGTCTTTGAAAGACCTCTTATCAGATTAAATAATTTCAAGAAGTTAAAATCCTAAAAAAGATTTTCTTCTTCTTCTTCTTTTTAAGCTTCCTAGAGTTATTTTAAAACTAAAGCATTCGCTTATAAATTTTATTATAGCTTTTGAATTTTATTACTTTTATTATTTTTTAATCGTGTGTCCATATTAACTTGAATATTTTTTTCATGGTTTCAATTTACACTTTACTTGACAATTTAAAACTACTACTTTTTGGAAAATCTCTTAATTATTTACAATTTTTTCCGAGGGTATTTTATAAAGTAAATATATTTTCTATATACAATAAGGAAAAAGAAATATCCCTCTTGTTTCATTTCTTAGATTATTATTATTATTATTATCATAAAGGCATCATTTTCATTCTTGGGAATTTGCAGAAAAGGCGAAAAAAGCCTCATTGAATGCTGCAATACTATCCATTATCTATTATTTCATCTAACTGAAATGCGTGCGTTAATCTTCCTTTTGAAGTGGGCCAAGGTAGCATGCAGCTCTCTATGGCTTCGAATTTTGATCCGTAAAATGACAACTTCGCAACAAAATTTTTATCAGTTTCAAGCAAAGTTCAGTATATGGTATAAAATTCAGCCTAATTTCAATAAGGAGCTAGATTTAAGACCATGTAAAAGTTTTGCTGATCCGTTTTAAATAAATTAATGTTACGTTGTAAATGCTGATTGGCAGGTTTGTTCTGCTTGTTCTTGGGTGCTGAGCAGACGGTGCTTAAATTTTTTTTTTATAGTGAGCTAAATAGTAGTGTACACTCGTATGTGTGCCTCTACAAACAATATGTGAATGTTTTTATCTCAATGTTCGAATATTTTTATAGTTCAAATATGTCTTCTGAATAAACTTTATATATGTATAAGATAATTCAATTTCGCGATTTAGTTTACAGAGGGCGTGAAGTATGTCCCAGCCATAGAACCCAGAAGTATAAGTCCCCCCCCCCCTCCTTATGGAATATTCTGCCCTAGGCAGGTCAGTGGTAGCATCTAGAAATTTTTCGTTTTGGAGTTTTTTGTATTGTTGCCATTTATTTTACTTTTATTTTTATGGTGCCAATATATTTATGTGGTTTCCGTTACAAATATAGCATTATTGGCAATGCCACACATTTGCAGTCTAATGGTTTCAATGACGCCCACAAACGCTTTTCATCAAATATTTCCAAAAACATTTTTTTTTTTTTTTTTTTTGTTAGATACTAACTGCCCAAGACAGTATTGGGCTATTAACATATTATACTGCTCATTAAGATATCTATACTAAGAAGATCTTAATAACAGAAACAGTTTAATTTGTTGTATCAATTTGATAAATCTAAATAAATTTAAATGCAATTACAAGGTTAATACTTAGGGAAAAAAGAAAAAAAAGAAAGAAAAAAATAGACATTTGGCAACGTAAAAGGGAGGGATATTTGAAGAATGATTACAAATGATTATTACTTCTTACCAACCGCATAAAATGCAAAAAAAAAAAAAAATTAGAAATTAAATACTTTTTTAAGGAAATGCATATCTCATTCTCCTTTTTTTTTTTTTTTTTTTTTTAATGACAATACTTAAGTCGAAATTAGTAAAAGAAAATGTATAAGACATAAAGAAAAAAAAAAAAAAAATGAAGAAGAAAAGAAAAGAAAGAAGAGAGAGAAAGAAAGAAACGAATGCTAATAATAATAAAATTAGTATAGAAATTTCTTGCAAAAAGTGTCAGTTCTAAAAGAAATAATCTCGAAATGATTCTGATAAATACATGTTATGAAAATTTGTGTCATATAATATTTAATATTAACGATATGCTATTCCACATCTTTCAAGAAATATATCTGAATTAAATTTAAATTGTAAAATAGCCAAAAATAAATTAGAATCGTGGCATTCACAAATTTCTACCCCCCTCCTCCCCCCCTAAATAAATAAATAAATAAAGAAGAATAGCATTTGGTTCGAATTAAAGAACCTCAAAAAGTGAATACGTCAATTTCTTTTTATAAGGTGGTTGTACACTCGATTTTATAATCTCTATTAAGCATTAATTATGTGCCCATTATTTTGGATTGCGTCCAAAAATATGTAATACCAACATTAGTTCTGTTAAAAATTAATTTATGTCAGATGATTTACTAAAATCTCTTTCAGTGATTATTTATCAAATTTGTCAAAATATTTTTATCTGTGAGTTCTTTTTTTTCTTCTTTTTCCTCCCTGTTGCGTAAAATATTATTGATATTATTGTTTAAGTATTATATATATATAAGTCACAGTCAAAAAAAGAAAGATGGATAGATTTTTATCAGTTTATAAAACTTTTTATAAATTTCTTCGCATAAACATCATAATACGTACAATATTATTGCAATTTATCTAATACAACTAAAATGACATATCGATTCATAGATAGTCAAATTTGTTTTTATGCATTTAAAAAATAAGAATTTATTATTATTTATTTGGAAAATTTAGGTCAGCTACAATTAAATGTAATCCCGTTGTGATTTTTAATATATTTAATTAAAAAATAAATTTAAAAAAAAGTTTCATTAATTACAAAAAACAGTTAATTAAATGCAAAAAATAATTTAGTCATACCGCTTTCAATAAGCTTTTAGTTATGCATTATATTACGAGTATTCGACAGTTACGAGTATCCGCAAAATAATAAAACACATTAATAATTTTCATTAATAATAATAATAATATTGGTACTGAAAATAAATTGAAGTAAGTGAGCTTCGATTTTTAATAAGAAATTAAATTGAATGAAAATATCCACCGATTCCCCCCCTCCGCCCCAAAAAATCGAAAAATGAATGTGAATATATATATATATATTTGTTTTAATTTAATTTTTCACTTTTTTCTCATTCTTTATGGGTTTTTTGCTGCATTGATCGGGGCGTGAGATGATATAAATTGCTATGATTAGCAATATCGTTTTACGAAATCGTTGCAGCTTTCTCTGCTTTATGAAGTATGCGCCCCTTGAAACGTATGCTTCTAATTTTAAGCATTTATATCCAATTCATTATGTGGTTTATTATCTTTTTTCTCTTTCACAAGTTTAATGGTCCTTTTTTATTATCCTTCAGGTCGGCGTAAGTATTTTAAGTTAATATGGTAACTCATTGGTTCCTTATCTATATCGCAACTTTTTGTGTCATTCTTTCCTCTATGTTAAATTCAGTTCTATATTTTAGTGTGCTGTTATTGTTTTAGTTCTATTAATTGCTAAATTTTAAGATTAAATTTTATTACGTTATCTATTATTTATATATATATATATATATACAAAAATTTAAATATATATATGCACGGTCGACCTTCTATAAGAATCACAGCAAATGCTTTTATAACACATATAAAAATACGGTACAGTGAATAAGTAGGTCAGTATACCGTGTTATAATCTTCCGGATTATTATTATTTTTTTTTTTTACAGTGAATGAATAATAGAAAATATTGCTACACTTTATAATGCAATGCCAAATTATCATTCCGTTATTTAATTTCAAACAGTTTTATAGAAATCAGAAAAAATGCAACGTTTTATAACTAATACTGGAAATTACTTTAACTCTCTTCCATTTAACTTGAGGTATTTCCTGCATTTTGCAATATTAAATAATACTTTTGCTCCAATTTTGAAAAGATAAGCGCAAACCTTTCTCTCCAAAAAGAGCTGTGTAACTAAATATGTCCTTTGTTAGTTCTCCATTTTTTGGTATTTTACGACTGCAAGATGAGATATCACGTATGTCGCTTCAAAGGATAAATCTTAAGTGTAGGAAAGTTTATGAAAAATCGGCCGGAATCCGTTTGAACCAGGAAATAAGGTTAACGAGCTGCGAATAATGTCCTTGGAGTAATCGCTGAAATGTTTACTGAAGCCGAGAAATATTAAGAACAAAAGGCAACTTTTCTTTAAGAAAAATTGCAGGTTGAGGTACATTCATTCATGGGCACAATATTTTTCCGTTTTGTGAATCATATATTATAAGCGCAGCTAGAGTAAAAAATAAATAAAATAAATTAAGATTTAGAAAGTAAAGAAGAAGTTAACTGCGTTATTAAAACCACGATTATCAAATTTTTAACACGATGTAACGCTAAATTTTTTCTGCAAATATTAAAAATAAGCATTTAAAAGAAAGACCTATTTTTTTTTTTTTAATTAATTGATATAAAATTCTGTATAAAAGATAATTTAATTTAGTATGAAAGGACTTTTTTTTAGTCTATTCTTCTACATAAGGCATGCGGTAACTGTCTTATGATCTTTAGCAATAACAACGGTTACATTATTAACACGTTTTACAAAATTGTCCGTTATTATCGTCGTCTTCGATATTATTATAGTTTTTATTTATAAAGTGATATTTTATTCAAAATTTTTTGAAAATTTATTTAAATATAGCAACCAGCGAAACCGGTGAAAAGCCTGTTAGTTAATAATAAAATGAAAATAATACTTCCGACATGCTATTTGGCGTATTTTGGTAATTTCCACTTAAGGCGAGACCGTACGATAGTGCAGAGCCAAGTCATTTGAAAAAAAAATTTCTCAGAAATAAAAAATCTGTTCGAAAAAAAAATTAGAATTTCTTTGTTAGTTTCCATCTAGAATTTAAAATACATCACGAAAAAAAAAAAAAAAAAAAAAAAGAAAACTTTAAAATCCAAATGTAAATTACGAAACATTTGGATCCCCCACTTTTTCCTTTCTTTATTATTTTTTCTTTTTCTTTCTCTTCTTTTCTCTTCCTTTTTCTTTTATTTTTTTTCCCTAACAATAACACTTTATTTTCCATTGGGGCTACTATTTCGTCATATATCTTGACAATTTATCTTTTTAACTTTTTTCAACAAAGTTGAAAAGTGTTCTTCCTTTTTTCGGTCCGTTCATGTGACTGTCTGTATGCACTCTAACTTCTAACTCCCGTAAATATTCATGCACTTCCTTGAAATGGATATATGTAATTTAAGTCTACTATGGGATGTTTCCTATTGACAATGGAGTACATACTTCCCAGTGGTTTATGTACAGGGACACCCGAAAGAATTCTAAAGCATTGCGTTCTATGAGAGGTATTTCTATAAACTACATTTTAATACCTTTATTTTGCGCAAATCATTATGAGATTACATTAATTACACATATGTAAAAAAAAAATGCTTTCTATCGAATACAGATTAGCATTAAGATTTACAGGGCCACACAAAAATATTCAGATACACTAAGGGCTACAACCAGAAATTGCAGGAATTCCATTTTCGATTTTGTTAAACGTTTTTAACACTTTCTAATAATGTTTAAGAGTGATTGTGATTTGGATTAGCCCATTTGTATCCCTTTCTGTCTGTCTGTTTATCCGTGTTCTAACTCCCGTAAATATTAACGAATGTCCTTGAAACAGACATGTGTCTTTCAAGTTCACTGTGGATTGTTTCTTGCGAAAAATGGGGTAAATACCACAACTAATTTGTATACAGCGGCACCTGTATTTCTATAAACCTTATTTTAATATCGTTATTTGGCACAGATCATAATTAAAATTGACATTTTTTAGTCATAAGTTCAAACAAATGTTTTCTATAGAATATAGTATGAGCGACATTAAAATTTACAGGACCACAGAAAAATATTCATACGCATTTTAACACTTTCCAAAATGTTTAAGAGGGATTATAAATTCAATTAGTCTACCTGTCTCTATTTCTGTCTGTCCGTTGCGTTCAAATGGGCAAATGTTAATAATCTACAGAAACTGCATGATTTTTCTTTCTTGTTCATTTCTGTTTTAGAATTTATTTTTGCCTCTTTTACACTACAATATTCCCTTTTTCAAGAATTGTACATTTATTTTATTTTTTCTTTAATTAGCAATATGCCAAAAAAAAAAAAAAAAAAAAAAAAAAAAAGAAAGAGAAAAGAAAAGAAAAGAGAGAAAAAGAAAAGAAAAAAAAAAGTTTTTTATTTGATCCATTTTGTTTTAAAAACAAAGCCTCTGTCCCAATAAAAAGTTAAGTGTCGTAATAAATAGCAAACACTGCTCTTGTTTTCCACCATTTAGAAAATGATAGCCTTTCTAAAATCGGTTAAGTTGAGCATAGAGTGATATAAAGATACAGACATTTCCTTTGTAGACAGTCAAATATAGATCATTAATCTGCAGTAATTTTTTTTATGAACATATCTTTCTTTGATAACGTTGAAGGAAAACTTTATACAAAGGTAATTAAGAAGAAAGCTTTTCCTTTTCTTTCACTTATTTATTCATTTATTCGTTTATTTTTAATCAAATCAGAGTTGATTAAACTGTGTTAATTTTATGTCTGTAATAACAAACACATAAACAAAACTATCCTTTGCTCGGAAAAAGTTCTTAATATAAATGCAATGATCGGAATTAATGATATTAAAAATAAATTGTGTTAAGTTATATAATACGTTTTTATATACCAGTACATTAATAATTGCACGCTGCTGGCCATCCACAATGCAACACCAAGAAGGAATGCAAATATCGGAATACTTGTTGGGCACGTATATTATAGTAGGAAGAATAATTGATTAAATTTTCAGGAAATTTGGAGTAATATATCCTGAGTAAACAGTACATGAAACAATGACCTCTGGAAGCAATAACAGCACTCATCTGCCTAGTATTGAATCGATCAGCAATTGGATGATATGTACAAGTACAGCACTCTATGAAGCTTCAACACAATGCCATAGTTCATCTATCATAGTTACTGGTGATTGGTGGCGTGCCAGTTGCTTTTCAATCATTAAACAGTCATTTTCATCGGTATGAGATCAAGAAAGTGCGCTGGCCAGAGCAACAGTCGAACGCATTCTGTATCAAGGAAAGCCTGGATCATACGGACAAGTTGCGGTCGTGCATTGTCCTGCTTAAATGTTACGCTTCGGTGGCCTCGAATATAGGGTAGAACGACGAGCCTTAACTCGTGAGAAATGTAATAGTCAATATTCAGAGTGCCGGGAATGAAAACAAGAGGTGATCGAGACGTTTATCCAATTGTAGTACATACCATCATTCTAGGAGGTGACCTAATATGCAGCTGTCAAAACTTCGGTTACCCTAAAAGCTGCATTATTGACATGGGCGCCTTTAATGTGTGACCAATGACGAATCTGGACGAAGGAATGACTTGATGTCGCCTTTTCAGACAAATCACAATCCTGTTTTCAACATCAAAAATGCCACATCCGTATTTGGCAGAATTGTGAATAATGTACATTACCAGAATTTCATGGATAAATACGAAAATTCGATAATTTTAGAAAATTTTCCTTTAAAATTTTATTTTATTAAAAACTTCAATAATAATACGGCAAGTAATAAAAATGCTGCACTTTAATTGCGCTTAATCACAGTTTTATATTTATTTATTTATTTATTTTTAACATCGATACATATTTTCACTGGGATACTAGTTCAAATCCACTTTTTCTTAGAAAATGTTTGCTGTAGATTAATCGCCATTTAAGATCGACTAACCAATTTCTTAAATTGGTTTGTTTAAATAATAAATCAGAAATAAGTGTTGCATGTTTAAATAATTAAACATGCAAATACATTATATATATGTAAATATTATTAAACAATACATAAGTATATATCGTGTATAAATATTATTACGTACACATAAATACATTATTTATAAACATTAACTATTACGTACTCGTGTGTGCAATACATAAATATTAAAACATGCATAGCTCTAATAAAATTACCTTCATCTTTTAATCCTTTTTTATTTTTTTAAATTATTGTTTTGTTTATTCCCATAATAATTTTTAATTAATTATGAACTTCTTTATAGGTAAACTTTGCTTAAATTTTGGGCACATGCTATACTATAACGTATACTTTGGCTTATTTGTCCATCTAGAAATTTAAAAAAAAAAAAAGTGTTTTTTTTTTCTTTTCTCGTACCTAAGGCAACTAAGATATTGATCTTACAGAAGTGAGCACAATTCGATAATGACCAGAAACAAAATTCCAGTCAGAAAGTCCAAAACCTGAAGCAAAAATTCTTGGGAAAAACAGGTAAACTCGGAGGGATATTTAGTATTTCCTTGGAGGGTCATAATATAAGTGAAAAGGGGAGAGAGAAAGGTAAACTAACAAAACTTGGCAGGTGACAGATAAGTAAGGATTGTCGTAAAAATGTGAAGCTCAAGGACTTTCTCTGCTACTGGACTCCATTTTCTTGAACAAACATAACCAGTTCATTGCTTTCTCCTCCCCCCATAAAAATCTATAGAAAAGCAAATACATCTGGATTTTCCAAGAAAACGAATTTATAAAAGTTGTAGTTTTTTCCCCTATGTTTATTCAATTTAATATATATAGTATATATATTACTGTATTAAATTGCAAACTATTACAGAGAACATAAAAAAAAAAAAAAATTACCTTCCCCCTTTTTTTCCCCAGTAATAACGCACCGAAAGACTGGTGATAAAAAATAATAAATAAAAAACTTTGAATGTAAACATTATCAATTGAAAAAAAGAAAGAAAGAAAACTTGCAAAAATTGTTTCGGGTAGAGATAACTGCACAATACTTATTTAATTAATTCCCTAAAATTGGTTTTGTGCTTTGCCGCTTTATTTGCTGTACTCGGGTCTAATTTATTTGCCATTAATTTGCCATTATGTAATTTATTAGCGAAAGATCAGTCTATTATTTTGACACGAAACAACAGTTGCTATATATATTCTGATGATTAAGTTTACATACAAAACTTTTTGCTTATTTATTTATTTATTTATTTTCCCAGCGTTAGAAATAACGTTAAAAAAAAAAAAAAAAAAAAAAAAAAACTTAATAAAAATATAATGGTAGAAAATAATGCAAAATATTAAAATGAAAATGAAATAATAATAATAATTAATAATTGATAAATATGTGCAATTTTTATTGGTATGCTTTATTTTTTTCTTTGTAAATATTTTCTCAAAATCTGAATGGAAAGAAAGAGGTTCATACTTAACTTGTTTTAAACATTCCTTAATGTTGCTGTGGTGTAACAAAATAACCTATAAAGCACTAAATTTTTAATGAATAAAAGCAGCCGTAATTGCTTAAAATTAAATTAAGGTGAAATATGTTTTTTTTTTTTTTTTTTTTTTTTTTTAAATACATATTTTGTTTCATTTTTAACTTATACGAAAACGCACGATTAATAATAATAATAAATAATTTTATTTGATCAAATTAAAAATAAATTCATTATGTATATAGACAGTTTTAACTCTAAAAAATATAACTCTAACTCTCTAAAACAAGCATCTTTGTTATTTATTTATTTGAAATTTTTATTTCATTTTATTGTTTTATCAATAAATGCAAAAATTAAAAATTTTACTTGTTCCCCATTCGCAAAAGTATACTGTTTCATATTAATCTGTATTACAAATGTTCTTTTTATCTTTGCCTGTACTGACCAATTTATCATTATAGTTCCTCTGCAAAACAAATTGCGTTTCCAGAATGTTAACAAGCATCCTAGCACGTCAACATATCTGGCACGGGCAGAAAACATGTCCACGGAGTAGAAAATAAACGTTAGAATTCGATACTCTAAGCGTAAGTCTAGATGAAAACACCATTTTTCTAACAGTAAGCCGATGATGGATTGAAATGGAAAACATAATATTTTGAACTTCTTAAAATGGTCTAACACACCCTTTGTAATAAGCAAAATATTATGAAATAATTTCATTCAGCCTATAAATTATTCTAGTGCATTTTAAAATGTTTAAAAAATATGTAAGCCTTTTACGGCAATAATTTCCTGTTTAATTAGTTTAAAAGTTTAAGTCGATTCATTATAAAGGCTTTTCCAATAGGGATGATACAATTTTAAATGGTTAGAATGGCAATAATGCGTATTATTTTTTGACATTTCTTGTGTCATTTGTGTTTAGTATGCTATGCCATTTAATCATGCAAAGATACGCGCTTGAACAACGTTTCGAAATTATTAAATTGTTTTATCAAAATCAGCGTTCATATGTAAATACTGAAAGAAATTTGAGAAGGACATTATCCAGTTAATCGACTCGATCGATTGTGATTTTTTTTCTTACTGATAATCCAATAACAATTGAGCAATTAAAAACCAACATTGAACGTGTTATTCGTGAAATAACACCAAATTTATGTGAAAGAGTGATAGAAAATTGGGTTGACAGAATGAGGTATGTACAGAGAAGTCGTGGTGCTCACATGAACGATATTATTTTCATACTTAATGGCATAATGTAAGCTTTCAAAAAAAAAAAAAAAAAAATTGTGTCTCACTGAATAATTTATGTTTTTTTTTTTTTTTTTTTTTTTTTAATTGTATCACTCTTAATGGGAAACCCTTAATTTATATAAAACTTCTCTTATGTTTACTATCATTATAAATATTATCATAAATATTACTATTATTATATATATATATGTGTGTGTGTGTGTGTTTACTATTATTATAACAACTATTTACAGTCTTTTGTAATTAAAATTAAACCTTTCCATCTTAGCAAAAATTGGAACTAATAAAACACAGACACAGAGAAAGTTTGATCTTTGAATAGTTGAAAAATAAAGTGTTTGCGAAATTATTGCATAAAAATATTGACAGATGCAGTTTTTTTTTTTTTTTTTTTTTTTTTTAAGTGAACATTTGTATAATTTTTGTCTACCATTCCTATTTTTGGACCATTCAATTTTGGACCTAGGGGTCCTTTTCGACCACTAAATTTTTGTTGCTTGCGTGAACTTTAATGATCACACTGAAATTGTTTGTTGAAATATTCTTCAGTTTAAAAATAATGACAATAAATAAATAAATAAATAAATGGAGAACATATATTATAATTATTATTTTACTAAAAAAAAAAAAAGTAATTTGTAGACGAAAAGTGTACATTATTCCAAGATAAATAAATAATATAATATAATATAATATAATATAATAAAAACGTCATCGAGTAACCTAATTATCTCCTCTCCCCCACCGCTTTATTGTATACAATTTTTTATCATATTTTAAAAAATTTAATGTAATCTATCGTTTTGTTGTCATAATATTTTATATAATTTATCGACGTTCAAATATCAAAAAAATCATTAATGCAGAATTTTAATACACATTTAAACGTTAGTGAAAAATTCTATGTACTGGCACTGATAAATAGCATAACTCTAATGTAATATGCTAACTATAATTAGTGTATAACTATAATTAGTGCTAACTATAATAAAAATATTTTTTCAAAGATTACCATGTACACCATTTTTTCTCTAGTATTAAAGGGCTTGAAACATATCCCCCCCCCATTTATTAATTATATATGAACATAAAAAAATTTTTACATGTCTATAAAAGACACAAACCTTGCAATATTCGAAACAAAACTCTGTAGCTGCACTGTATGAAGTTGAATTGTCCTTTAATAACCACAGTAAAAACAGTCAATATATATATAACACAGTAACGAAGAAAGAATCGACATTTGCTCTTTGGTAATAAAAATTATCATTTTTTACTATACTTTTGGAAAAAAATTAATGTAGTTACCGTTATTTCAGTTAGGAAAATTCCAAAAAATAATCATGGAAAAATTTTCTTCAAAGTTCCATGACCGAAAGTGTACGTCCTTGCCATACTTACTAAAACTAATTGGTTTCCAGGAACAATGTTCACTTCTTGCTAATTCTCATAAGAGAATAATTATCGTTAAGACACAGGGGAGATCTCTCTTTTAGTTTCTGTTCATTTAGCTTTATAAACAATTGCATATAAACTAATTTTTCCTGAAGAAAATTAAAATTTACAGACAGTTTGCAGCTTTTATTTATATACAACTCCGTAATTTTTGCTGTTAAGGCTGCTTTTAAATTTTAATTGCAAAATAATTTACATGCTTTTTTGAAGCGCCATTTAAGCCCCACCAGTGGCTAAGAGGTTCTATTCTCCAAGCTGGTAGACAGGAGAGGTCGGATTTGGTCCCAGATCGCGCTCGATGACCTAGTTGTTCAAAGTTTTTCGTGTTTTTTTCCCGAAACTATCGTCAATATGGACTAGAACCCCTTACAAAGATCCCCACGGAGGACGTCCCAGATTCCTCCCGTAGACAATTGTCATTAATCCACAACACCATGACCATTTATCGTAAACTCATAGAATTTGTAAGGTTTTTAATTCAGTAAATGAGTTGAGTGGTAGAGTGAGTTTTAACCTCTCACTTGAGCTACGCATTAGAGCCACATTCAAATTTATGAAAAACGGAAGAATTTTTCCAAAAATCGGCTGTTTTAAGCCAATTTTACACTATTTGCATATTGTGGCAGCACTCACAAAAATTATTGTAAGAGGCTAAGCGGTCGTAACACAATTTGAACAAACACCATTTACGAAGAAAATGGAACAAATTATTATATATTATTTCAATAATAAAGTCTGCAATATTTGTGCCTTTTCCTCTGATGATTCCTTGTTAAATGTGTCAGAAATTTTTGTTTAGTTGAACTCGACGAATATATTCTTATAAAATATCATAAGAATGCATGTAATTACTTTTTTTCGCTTTATCATTAACGGTGTTTTATTATTATTAATTTAAAAATAACTAATTAAATAAAAGTAAAAATAATGCTTTATCTTAACTGAGGTAAGTGTTTAACGAAAATAGAGAACTGAAAATTTCAAAAAATATACATTCGCATTTCTATAAATTTATTTAATTACAAATATTGGTCATTTAAAACACATACAATTTTAATTATTTCAAATATTTTTATACCGTTTTATGATTAATTAATGTTATTCTGTCAAAATACCATATTATGATAGTACATTAGAATGACAATTGGCTGTTAGTTTTTAGAGCAATAAATAAATAAACAAATAAATAAATAATGCTTTTTAAAGGAAGCAACCTAGAAACTCCGGAAATAATGTTACTGAGACTACAATAAGACTTCTACAATTAGACTGTAAATTGATAAACAAGAAATATCGTAAGTTGCGCGTAATTCCGTTGAAAAATAAAAGATAAAGAATTACAATCGTCGTGAAAGAAAAGGTAAATATGAGTAATGCAAAAGCAACGAACTGTATAATATTTTGAAATATTAAGACTCAAGAAACGTTTCAAAAAAGAAAATAACCTGTTGAATCAAAATACTACTATTGAAATAGTAAAACAATATAGACAGATATTATTTACAGAAAAATGATGATTGGATATTAAACAGATTGGTTTGTGGATCCTTTTAATCAATCGCCTTGTAATTAAGGTTTATTATTAACATCTAAGCCTTTGGAATAAAAGATAAATTATTGCCAGACATAATTTTCATTTTAAATATTTCTTTCAAATATATTTTACTTTTTTAAAGAAGAATAACAATTTAATATGATAAATATATTTAACAAATAAAGGAATAAATAATAAAATAAAATAAAATCAGGTGTTAAAAATCACATTGATTACTGAACAAACTTTTATTTTTAACGGCGGCGTAAATTTTTAATAAAAACTTTCGCACAATAAAATAGCTCAATTTGTTTTATTATTTATTAAATACGTGGAAGTAAAATCGACTGAATAGAACTGTAGGACAACGACAAAAAATATTTATAAAAAGAAAGAAGAAGAAGTCGTTAATAAATTATGAGTAATTAGGTTTTTAATAACAGTGAACTAAACAATTTTTCACCAATTGAATATATTAATTTCTATTTAATATGTGTAAGATTTATAAATTCTTATAGTTATAATAACGCTTACGCATAATGATAAATTAAAACAAAAATAAGGTATACAAATTTATAAGTCGAGAGAAAAATTACGAAGTAAATTACTGAGAAATCAATATAAAAAAATAAAAATATGAAGATAAAAGCACTATAAATGTAAGATCCGAAAAGATTTGTCGTGATAACACGATAACATCAGATCATAAAAAAAAAGAGAAGTTCTAAGATCATTTTAACTTGGTAAGATAGACATTAAAAGTACTGAGATGGCTGTTAACACCCTGGAAAATCCATAGATGGCATTTCATCCATTATAGCTCTTTGACCAAAAGTCAAACAATTTTCTCTACGAAAAACCATAAATACGTCGTAAAAGCCTTCTTGTAGGTTGGAATCGATTTCGACAGGCTATTCATGGTAGTTTTAACATCAGGTCTAACAGATAAAAATATAGGAAATAAAACCACTACCTAACAAAAAAGCCTGGGTAGGAATATATATATATAAAAAAAAAAGGATATGTTGAGTAAAACATAACACCATAGAAACAAAACTGCCCCTCTTTGACATTCCCGAAAGGTTTTCGATTCCTCAAGAAAATCCATTAGACATTGGATAAGAAGAGACGTAAAATGTGCTAAAGTTATACAGTATATTGCTGGAGGTATAGTTTATGGAGGATATTAAGCACATTTATCTCATAGTATTAGACACGAAGATACCGGAACTGTCATCTTTATGAGAGTATATCCAAGCAGAGATTAAAAATAAAGAAATTAAGTTAACGCAGTGCCAAATCAGTATAAAGACTTTGTGTTTTGTCATTATTTTTTTTCTGTTTCTATATATCTAACCTAAAGAAAAAATTTTCAACCGATAGTTTTCCGACAAATGACCAAGATAGCGGAAATATGCAGCGTTATCGGGAAACAATTTCATAATCTTTGCAGACTATGCATTATCTGCGGCGCTATATAGTTCAGTCATTTGGGATTTAGCAAAAATATATTGTTATGTTTTGCTTCTGATTTCTGAGAAAAAAGGAAAAAAAAAAAAAAAAATGAATATCTGACATACAGCTAGATTTTGTAATAGACGAAAGAGCAAAATATTCGTTACAACAAATCTTTGGAAAAATTTTGTTAATTGATAAATATATGTATATACAGAAATAAATTATGATTATCCTTTTCTTAAAAGATCTAATTCAAAACGTATTATATTATGTCTATATTTTAAAAGTATACATGTATATATACCGTAAAATTCCGATTATAAACCCCTTTTCTTTTAGAAATAAAAATCATTAAAATCAGAAGGTGTGATATTATCGGAAACTTTTAAAACGCTGAAATTTTAGGAAAAGCTTTAGATTATAATAGCCGAGAGAATAAATAAAAACATCTGAAAACCACAGAACAAGGTTACTATCGGAATTTTATCATTTTTTCTTTCTTTTTCTTTTACATTTAATATTAAATATTTAACATCTAATCCAATAACTATATTTGGTTTCTGGAATCTTTATTGCAATAATAACTCTAATACTTTCTTAAATTGTACCTATTTATTACATATAAATATTAATCAAGAACCATTTCTCTGTATTCTTGTTCCACTTTCTCTGATATTCCCTCCAATTTTAATTGAACTATTTGCTTAGTCTTTATAGCATTTTCCCCCTCTTTTCTTTTCCTCCAACAAAACTTTCAATCAGTGCTGCCGCCTTTTGCTTTCTGAAATGTAATTTTCTTATGGATGGTGCAAATAAAGAAAGCTTCAAATTGAGAAAATACAAATTTATTAAAAATTTAAATTAAGATTTCTGAAAGATATTATGAATGGTAATGCATTGCATAGATACGTGATAATTTATGAAAAACCAAAAATTATTACTCAAGCCCAGTATAAAATATTATGCATGCAATATTTTTAGAAATGGCAACGATCACTAGATATTAAAATTATTTTTTAGAAATATTTAATATTATGAATTGAAAAAAAAAAAAAAAAAAAAAAAAAAAAAAGAATTGATGTAAAATATTAATATAATAATAATAATAATAATAATAATAATAATAATAACTTATAAATTTATATTCAATACTGCAATTTTAAATATATTATTTTCATTAGGGGGAAAAAAATAGTAAAATTTAGAGATTTTATAAATCTAAAATGAAAATTTCATTTTAGATTATTATAATTTTTTTTATGAAATATTATTGATATTTGTATTTTTTGAGAAGGAAACGTGTATACGTAAATTATTATTTGAGATATTTTCCTTTAAGAAGAGAAAAATCATTATTATTATTAAAAAAAAAAAAAAAAAAAAAAAAAAAAAGCCATAATTAAAAACATTTTTACTCTTTCATTCCTTGTTTTTCAAAAACATCTAACGATGATTATTGTCATTAAAATATTATCATGAAATATTAAATATTTTCACACATTGACTAACCTAAATACGATCATTAAAATTTTTCATTCGTCCAATCTTTTTTTATAGAACAAGGTTACTATCGGAATTTTATCATTTTTTCTTCTTTCTTTTTCTTTCTTTTTTTTTTTAATGTTCAACAGCGGAAAATATTTTACAATAATATAATTATTTTTTTCTTTTCAATATATACTATAAACGATAACTATCCTTCGATGTTATTTTACAAGAATTTATTTTATTACTTTTGTGCAATAAAATAAATGAATATATATATATATATAGTAGTAAGCGCAGCGCTATAAGGGTCGGAAGTGACGTCATAGGTGGGGGGGGAGGGGGGGGAGGAAACCGGAAGTGACGTAACGGTTGGTTGGTTGCTTGATCGTGAAAGATGACGGGGGTAGAGTTTCGTTTTATCCGTTGGCAATCTGGACTTCTTGTCGAGACATGTGACGGAAGGGGTGGTTGCTTGATCGTGAAAGATGACGGGGGTAGAGTTTCGTTTTATCCGTTGGCAACTTGGACTTCTTGTCAAGACATGTGACGGAGGGGAGAGTTTTCTTAAAGGGACAACACAGAAACCTGTCAGAACATGAAAGAGAATGACGTCATCAACCGAAAAGCGGACAATGTAGTATATTTTTTAATCAGTAATTAATTTTTAATGAGTAGTTCATTAATCAATTTTAATAAGTAAATTTTATTATGTTATAGATTATTAATTAATTATTTAACTGACTATTTTAATTCGCTAGATTTTTTACAAAACGATATTGCACTGTAGGGGATTTGAACCCACCATCTATAGCATGCGAGACCAACGCGCTACCGACTGAGCTACGGAGACGTTACCTTCAGCTTTCTTCTTTATGTTTTCACCTCTTACGAGATAGGGGTGGGAAGAGGTTTTCTCCACATGGCTTTTAACTTCAAAGTATAGTCCAAGGAGATTGATAAATGACATGATTTTCTCAAAATATTCATATGATATTGGTGATTTGTTCATTTTTGTGAACATTTTTTTAAACAACTAGAAAATATTGTTCGAGATATTTCTTTCTTGAAAAAATATTAAAACAATCCCATTTTCTTAAAATTTTATTTACATTATTAATAATACGATCAGATTTTATTTTTTAAACATGCAAAAAAAAAAAAAAAAGATTTTGCACATGTTCCTTATTTATTTTATGTTTTTATAAATTGCAAAACACGCACACACACACACATATATATATATATATATATTATTTATTATTATTTATTTATTTTATTTTATTTTATTTTATTTATTTATTTAATTTAATTTATTTTTATTTATTTATTTAATTTAATTTAATTTAATTTATTTTTATTTATTTATTTATTTTTTATTTATTTATTTTTTTTTTTTTTTTTTGAGAAAAAAATTGAATTCTTTTTCTGGAAAATTTATAAAAACAATTCAAAAAACTTATGTTTTAGTCATTTCTTTTCTAAAAAATTTAAAACAATTTTATTTTCTTACACTTTACTTACAATAGAAAAAATACTATCATATTTAATTTTAAACCATGCGAAATTTTATTTAACAGTTATTCATTTTTTATTTTTAAGTTTAATAATAATAATAATTAAAAAAAAAATATTTTATTTATTTTTTTTCATTTTTTTAATTCTGTATTTTCTTTTTTCTGAAATTTTTAAACTTTTTTTTTTTTTTATTATTATTCATGTAACTGTTTTTTAGGTTTAATGAAATATTTTTTAAAAAATATTTCTCTTCTTTTTTCAGTTTGTTAATTTTATATTTTCTTTTTCTGAATTTTTTTAAACTTGTTATTTTTAATTTTATTAATGTAACTGTCTTTAGATTTAATAAAATATTTTTTTAAACATATCTCTTCTTTTGTTTCAGATTGTGAATTTTATATTTTCTTTTTGTGAATTTTTTTACTTGTTATTTTTTTTTTCTTTTTATTCTTATTACTAATTTTTAAGTTAAAAAAAATATTTAATTAAAAAAAAAATCTTTCTTTTTTTATTTTATAAATTCTTTTATTTTCTTTTAGTGAAAAAATATAACAAAAATTACTTATTATTACTATTTAATGAAACTTAATTGTATTACTATAATTATTATCATTATTTAGCAATATAATGAGATTTTTTATGCAATGTTCTTTTTCAGTTTAAAAAAAATTATATTTTATCTTGTGAAAAACTTTTTAGTCATTTATTTATTTCTTTAATGTAACTGTATTTTCTTACTCGCAAATTTTCAAAAGAGTTATTATCATTTAATAATTTGGATTAAGTAAGGAATCTGTTTAATACTGTCATATTTTAAAAGATATTTTAAAGAAAAAATGTTGAATGTTCTATTTTAAGGAAATAAAATTTAACTTATGCATTCTGCTAGATTTGCTCAGGGAAAAATTACATTGAGTGACTAAAATTATAATTGTAGTCCAATCTAAAACAGAATTCCACTCGGTATGTATTGAACTAAGGGATTTCCTTATTACTATTATTATTAAATAAATTGTTTTGGTATTACTATATACCCATTATGATACTTTTTTCATCACACCACAATATAATTCATCATATTCACAAAACTTTCCATTATTTTCATATTACTTCTTAAATATATAAATCTACTGAAACAGACACTGAATCTTCAATAAGTTAATTAGTTTTAAAAATAGTTTATCTCTTTTTGGGAAAAAAAAGTATGACATCTTGTATTATTTACACATAACTACATCAATATTCGAAAATAATAATTTGCGAAATTTTCTTGTACATAACAGTTTTTCATAATTCTGATAGAAATTTATAAAAATGAATTACCTTACAATGACCACCTATATCACTAAAGTCTTCAAAACACAAATCTTCATTCATACACATGAAATATTTTCATTATCTTATCACCTTGTTGACAATTCGAGTTCATGCTATCCTTTTTATTCAAAAGCATGTTAACAATTTAAGCCATGACACTTACCTATGTTTGCATAAAGTTACAATTTAAATGTCCCATAGTTTTTACAATTATTTTTTAATAGCTAAAATAATAATAAAAGTGTTTGAAATTATTAGCTTTATACATTTTTAAAAATAACGAAGTTTTAGTATCATTTATAAACTGGAAATATATTGTGTTAACTTTCTTATACGATAAATAGTTTAAAAATAAATATTTACATAGTTTTTATATATACGATAGTTTTATACACAATGATTCATTAAAAATATATATAAGTTATAACTGATACCTTTTTATTAGAGCAAGAATCTAACTAAATAACATTTATCTAATTTTTAAGCGATCAATAATAAAAAAGTGGCAGTACATTTTTTTAACAAACAGAACATTATATATGCATTCTTTAACTTATTAACTTAGACAACACATTCTGTTTATATTTGTACACATACATCATCTCATTTTGGATTTTAACTTAAATAAATAATGTTTATCACTGTGGTTTACAAAAGAAAAGAAATTCTACACATAAAAGTTCTAAATTATAAATATTTACTGATTAAAATAAATATATCTTATAATGAAAATCATCTTTCATAATGTTCATTAAAAAACTTAATAAAAATTGACAAAATTTTCTAAAAATAATTTTTTTCACATAAATATTTTTTATACAAATAAAAAATATTTTATTATGTTACTATCTGTTTTGACAATTTTTTTATGTCTGAGTGATATTATTTTAGCATAAAGGAATTTATATCAGATATGAGATTTGTTGGAACTTTCAACATTTTTTGATAATTTTTCAGATATTTTGTTGTAGTAAAATTTATTTTATTTCTCATGCAAGCTGTCAGAAAACGCGATGCAATTTTTATTTAATTTTTCTTATTACTTTCACTTTTGGGGAAAATCATCGAGTTTATTGAGAATATTAGAAAAATCGCACTATTTTTAAAATTTATGCACGGGATGCGAAATTTTTACTCATTTCTTAATATCTGTTATATTCCATTTAGTATGTTTTATGGAAGATCATAATAGCACACTTACAATAGAAAAAAATAGATATAGAGCACAAGAACTTTAATGACTTAAAAAAAACCGCTTGCCACGAATCTTTTTTTCTTTTCACTTGAATGACATTTTAATTTTTAAAAAGTTTCTTTTAAAATAATTTTCTAATAATCTTAACATGAATTAAACACAATCGATTATTAATTTTTCCGGCAAATTAAATATTTTGAACAAAGTTGACTTTTATGAAAGTTTTGGCGTAACACCAAATGAAATTTCGAAATACTGTTTTTATAAAAAATACGCTAGATTACTAATAAAATCATCCAACCTATACAGAAAAACGCTATGAAATTTTTAAATTGTGAATAATATAAAAAATAATTTATTGTAAATTGTGTTTATATAACTTAGTTTGTAACGAAAATAAAAGTTGAACTATGGCTTTATGCAATTTTATTATTATTAGTTGTATTATTAAATATGGAAGATATTGTTATTATTATTATTATTATTATTATTTTTTTTTTTTTTCAGAAAAAAAATATTTCGTAAATTATATGCTCGAATGATGACCAAAAGCATAATATTTTAATGTGTCTTATAATTAGCTCTTTAACGAACGATAAATGTATATTACCTTAGATTTTCAAATATGTTTTTTAAAAAGTACATTCAATCGCATTTATTTACTACACATTATTATAAATGCAAAGGGAATATATCTATCATTTATAGACAGGATATTTTTTCTAAAGAATATTAACATAAACTAAAATATAATTTTTCACAAAGCCTTTTTGTCAAAAGATAAATTTACAAATAATAATCTAATAAAGTAAATTTTTCCATTAAATTGTCGCATAAATAATAATTATTTACAAAGCAGTTTTTTATAATTTTACATTTTAAAAATCTATATATGATATCGTGCGTAAGTGTATGACTTTCATCATTGAAATAACGAAAGTTATTTTTAAATGTTTAAACTTCCAATATGATATTTCTAATAAGTTTACAGAGTCGCCTCTCCATTCATCTATTAAAATTAATAATAATTCAAATAGAATTATAAATACTCATACCCCAATTTTTTTCTTTATCCTATGACTCAGCATTTTAATGATTGGAAATCCATTAAGTGAATGGATAATTTATCTTTCAATTGAATGGATGCTTTACACAAGTTACCATCATTATCAGTAAATAAAAAGTCTTTCATACAATACAGCTAAGATAACTAATAATTACATTTTAAAGTAAACAGAGGTAGAATTTTAGAAGTATAGCACTTAGTAATTTTTTTGTTTTAATTGTTTAAATGCATGTCTTTTTAAAAAAAAAAAAAAAAAAAAAAAAATATTATAAATTAGTACGTTTGAGAGATAAGGTTTTATTATACTCCTAAACAGTCACGATCACAATTAACTAACATTTTTATTTTGAGATAAAAACAATTCTTTGCATGGATAAATATTAACAAAGGATTTAAATAAGTGAACAGAAAATAGTACTTTTCATAAGTACTTAAATACAAATGTAATTTTAAAATTCAAGATATATTTTTTAAGAATCAAATAATATATATTTTTCTAATTTTATTTAAAATATAAAATAAAATATTTACTTACTTTTCGCAAGAAATTAAAAAAAAAAAAAAAAAATGTTTTATTTATCCTAAAACTTTATTCAAAAAAGTAAAAAAATCCATTTCCTCTATCCTAAGCATTTAGTTTCATAAGAGAAAAAATTCTACAAAAAACGAATATATTTAAAGTCACATCCAAATATTTATTTATTTCATAACGTTTTATTAAGATTTTTATTTATTTATTTTATTATTTTTTATAGATTCAACAGCAGTTTTCCAATATATTTTAACTACTAACATAGCTTTTACTCAAAATTAAACTTACAAAGTGTTCTCTAAAAATTTTTTTAACAAGACGTTTCGTTAATTTGAGATTTTGAATTTAACCAATTTACCAATCGATCTTTCGATAAGTGTCTTTCACTTTTTACCGTTGAACGTTATGTTAAAATTTATTTAGTATAAAACAAATACTCTTACGATAATGAGGGTAATAGAAAAAGTATTTTTATCATTTTAAACTAAAAGTGAACTGCATTATATGAATGAAAACAACTTTATAAAATAAATCAACTTTGAGAGAATTATCAAATATTTTTATATAAACAAAACTAACAAAAGTTTTTGCATTATTTAAAAATTCCTTATCAAAAATATGATATCTTTTTGAAGATTAAAAAATATCTAACCAATGATTAGTTTAATTTTGCTTGAAACAACAGGAAAAACTTTCTTTTAGAATTCAAATGGTGGTGTAAATGATTACCTGTGAAGCAATTTTATAATTATTTCGTTTATATAAATGTTAATTACGTTGTATTCATCAGGAAGATTTCCATAAAAACATTGTAATTTGGTACGATTTTTTTTTTTTTTTTTTTTATCGTTAGTTAGTATTTTAACATTATACGTATTCATTTTAAATATTTTGCACTCAGAAATTGTAAATCAATCTTACACATAGCTAAAAGAATTAAATACTATTATTCATAGATGTATATGAAACCAAAATTCAGTGTTATTTCTGATAAAATATTTCGACCAAATTAAAAATTATGTGCCAGTAGACATAAATTTTTAGCTAGACATTTTTAAAACATTTTCAGAGAAGTAATACGTTATCTAAGAAAATATATGTCTGTGTTTGATGTCCCCTTTTTGCACACGGAAAGTGAAAATTTTTATTTGTATACACTTTCTATGTTTTACGACATGTGTATAAATATCGTTTTTGAACTGAAGGTGAAACTTACGAAATTTGATCCAATTTAAACAGACAAAAAACAATGATTTTATTAATTTATTAATGAAATCATAATTTTTGTCCATGTGTTAAAAATTGAGGTAAATTTCATAAGTTTCGCTTTCAGTTCAAGAGTGATATTTATGCATAAGCCGAAAGAAAACATAAAAAGGGTTAAGAAATAAAAATTTTCACTTTCCGAGTGCAAAAAGGAGGGACATCAAACACAAACACATATTTTCTTAGATAACGTATTATTTCTCTGAAAATGTTTTAAAAATATCTAGCTAAAAATTTATGTCTACTGGCACTTAATTTTTAATTTGGTCGAAATATTTTATCAGAAATAACACTGAATTTTGGTTTCATATACATCTATGAATAATAGTATTTAATTCTTTTAGCTATGTGTAAGATTGATTTACAATTCCTGAGTGCAAAATATTTAAAATGAATACGTATAATGTTAAAATACTAACTAACGATAAAAAAAAAAAAAATCGTACCAAATTACAATGTTTTTATGGAAATCTTCCTGATGAATACAACGTAATTAACATTTATATAAACGAAATAATTATAAAATTGCTTCACAGGTAATCATTTACACCACCATTTGAATTCTAAAAGAAAGTTTTTCCTGTTGTTTCAAGCAAAATTAAACTAATCATTGGTTAGATATTTTTTAATCTTCAAAAAGATATCATATTTTTGATAAGGAATTTTTAAATAATGCAAAAACTTTTGTTAGTTTTGTTTATATAAAAATATTTGATAATTCTCTCAAAGTTGATTTATTTTATAAAGTTGTTTTCATTCATATAATGCAGTTCACTTTTAGTTTAAAATGATAAAAATACTTTTTCTATTACCCTCATTATCGTAAGAGTATTTGTTTTATACTAAATAAATTTTAACATAACGTTCAACGGTAAAAAGTGAAAGACACTTATCGAAAGATCGATTGGTAAATTGGTTAAATTCAAAATCTCAAATTAACAAAACGTCTTGTTAAAAAAATTTTTAGAGAACACTTTGTAAGTTTAATTTTGAGTAAAAGCTACGTTAGTAGTTAAAATATATTGGAAAACTGCTGTTGAATCTATAAAAAATAATAAAATAAATAAATAAAAATCTTAATAAAACGTTATGAAATAAATAAATATTTGGATGTGACTTTAAATATATTCGTTTTTTGTAGAATTTTTTCTCTTATGAAACTAAATGCTTAGGATAGAGGAAATGGATTTTTTTACTTTTTTGAATAAAGTTTTAGGATAAATAAAACATTTTTTTTTTTTTTTTATTTAATTTCTTGCGAAAAGTAAGTAAATATTTTATTTTATATTTTAAATAAAATTAGAAAAATATATATTATTTGATTCTTAAAAAATATATCTTGAATTTTAAAATTACATTTGTATTTAAGTACTTATGAAAAGTACTATTTTCTGTTCACTTATTTAAATCCTTTGTTAATATTTATCCATGCAAAGAATTGTTTTTATCTCAAAATAAAAATGTTAGTTAATTGTGATCGTGACTGTTTAGGAGTATAATAAAACCTTATCTCTCAAACGTACTAATTTATAATATTTTTTTTTTTTTTAAAAAAAGACATGCATTTAAACAATTAAAACAAAAAAATTACTAAGTGCTATACTTCTAAAATACTACCTCTGTTTACTTTAAAATGTAATTATTAGTTATCTTAGCTGTATTGTATGAAAGACTTTTTATTTACTGATAATGATGGTAACTTGTGTAAAGCATTCATTCAATTGAAAGATAAATTATCCATTCACTTAATGGATTTCCAATCATTAAAATGCTGAGTCATAGGATAAAGAAAAAAATTGGGGTATGAGTATTTATAATTCTATTTGAATTATTATTAACTTTAATAGATGAATGGAGAGGCGACTCTGTAAACTTATTAGAAATATCATATTGGAAGTTTAAACATTTAAAAATAACTTTCGTTATTTCAATGATGAAAGTCATACACTTACGCACGATATCATATATAGATTTTTAAAATGTAAAATTATAAAAAAACTGCTTTGTAAATAATTATTATTTATGCGACAATTTAATGGAAAAATTTACTTTATTAGATTATTATTTGTAAATTTATCTTTTGACAAAAAGGCTTTGTGAAAAATTATATTTTAGTTTATGTTAATATTCTTTAGAAAAAATATCCTGTCTATAAATGATAGATATATTCCCTTTGCATTTATAATAATGTGTAGTAAATAAATGCGATTGAATGTACTTTTTAAAAAACATATTTGAAAATCTAAGGTAATATACATTTATCGTTCGTTAAAGAGCTAATTATAAGACACATTAAAATATTATGCTTTTGGTCATCATTCGAGCATATAATTTACGAAATATTTTTTTTCTGAAAAAAAAAAAAATAATAATAATAATAATAATAATAACAATATCTTCCATATTTAATAATACAACTAATAATAATAAAATTGCATAAAGCCATAGTTCAACTTTTATTTTCGTTACAAACTAAGTTATATAAACACAATTTACAATAAATTATTTTTTATATTATTCACAATTTAAAAATTTCATAGCGTTTTTCTGTATAGGTTGGATGATTTTATTAGTAATCTAGCGTATTTTTTATAAAAACAGTATTTCGAAATTTCATTTGGTGTTACGCCAAAACTTTCATAAAAGTCAACTTTGTTCAAAATATTTAATTTGCCGGAAAAATTAATAATCAATTGTGTTTAATTCATGTTAAGATTATTAGAAAATTATTTTAAAAGAAACTTTTTAAAAATTAAAATGTCATTCAAGTGAAAAGAAAAAAAGATTCGTGGCAAGCGGTTTTTTTTAAGTCATTAAAGTTCTTGTGCTCTATATCTATTTTTTTCTATTGTAAGTGTGCTATTATGATCTTCCATAAAACATACTAAATGGAATATAACAGATATTAAGAAATGAGTAAAAATTTCGCATCCCGTGCATAAATTTTAAAAATAGTGCGATTTTTCTAATATTCTCAATAAACTCGATGATTTTCCCCAAAAGTGAAAGTAATAAGAAAAATTAAATAAAAATTGCATCGCGTTTTCTGACAGCTTGCATGAGAAATAAAATAAATTTTACTACAACAAAATATCTGAAAAATTATCAAAAAATGTTGAAAGTTCCAACAAATCTCATATCTGATATAAATTCCTTTATGCTAAAATAATATCACTCAGACATAAAAAAATTGTCAAAACAGATAGTAACATAATAAAATATTTTTTATTTGTATAAAAAATATTTATGTGAAAAAAATTATTTTTAGAAAATTTTGTCAATTTTTATTAAGTTTTTTAATGAACATTATGAAAGATGATTTTCATTATAAGATATATTTATTTTAATCAGTAAATATTTATAATTTAGAACTTTTATGTGTAGAATTTCTTTTCTTTTGTAAACCACAGTGATAAACATTATTTATTTAAGTTAAAATCCAAAATGAGATGATGTATGTGTACAAATATAAACAGAATGTGTTGTCTAAGTTAATAAGTTAAAGAATGCATATATAATGTTCTGTTTGTTAAAAAAATGTACTGCCACTTTTTTATTATTGATCGCTTAAAAATTAGATAAATGTTCAGAATTAAAAAAATGAAAAAAAATAAATAAAATATTTTTTTTTTTAATTATTATTATTATTAAACTTAAAAATAAAAAATGAATAACTGTTAAATAAAATTTCGCATGGTTTAAAATTAAATATGATAGTATTTTTTCTATTGTAAGTAAAGTGTAAGAAAATAAAATTGTTTTAAATTTTTTAGAAAAGAAATGACTAAAACATAAGTTTTTTGAATTGTTTTTATAAATTTTCCAGAAAAAGAATTCAATTTTTTTCTCAAAAAAATAAAAAATAAAATAAATGAATAAAAATAAATTAAAATAAATTAAATTAAATAAATAAATTAAAATAAATTAAATAAATAAATAAAATAAAATAAAATAAAATAAATAAATAATAATAAATAATATATATATATATATATATGTGTGTGTGTGTGCGTGTTTTGCAATTTATAAAAACATAAAATAAATAAGGAACATGTGCAAAATCTTTTTTTTTTTTTTGCATGTTTAAAAAATAAAATCTGATCGTATTATTAATAATGTAAATAAAATTTTAAGAAAATGGGATTGTTTTAATATTTTTTCAAGAAAGAAATATCTCGAACAATATTTTCTAGTTGTTTAAAAAAATGTTCACAAAAATGAACAAATCACCAATATCATATGAATATTTTGAGAAAATCATGTCATTTATCAATCTCCTTGGACTATACTTTGAAGTTAAAAGCCATGTGGAGAAAACCTCTTCCCACCCCTATCTCGTAAGAGGTGAAAACATAAAGAAGAAAGCTGAAGGTAACGTCTCCGTAGCTCAGTCGGTAGCGCGTTGGTCTCGCATGCTATAGATGGTGGGTTCAAATCCCCTACAGTGCAATATCGTTTTGTAAAAAATCTAGCGAATTAAAATAGTCAGTTAAATAATTAATTAATAATCTATAACATAATAAAATTTACTTATTAAAATTGATTAATGAACTACTCATTAAAAATTAATTACTGATTAAAAAATATACTACATTGTCCGCTTTTCGGTTGATGACGTCATTCTCTTTCATGTTCTGACAGGTTTCTGTGTTGTCCCTTTAAGAAAACTCTCCCCTCCGTCACATGTCTTGACAAGAAGTCCAAGTTGCCAACGGATAAAACGAAACTCTACCCCCGTCATCTTTCACGATCAAGCAACCACCCCTTCCGTCACATGTCTCGACAAGAAGTCCAGATTGCCAACGGATAAAACGAAACTCTACCCCCGTCATCTTTCACGATCAAGCAACCAACCAACCGTTACGTCACTTCCGGTTTCCTCCCCCCCCCACCTATGACGTCACTTCCGACCCTTATAGCGCTGCGCTTACTACTTATATATATATATTAAATTATTTAATTCCTTTACAATACTCAGCAAATGAGAGAAAGATGAAAATACCAACAATGAATTTAATAATTAGATGTATTACGTATAAATTTATTGTCACAATTACCATTTAAGTAAATTTCACTGAATAGTAAAAACATGTTAAAGTACTTACGCAGAAGAGAAATGACGTATATCACTTAAACCTAAACTATGAGTATATATATATATATATAAATATTATTTTGTAACAAATTATATAAGGAATATTTATGTCCAGGTAATAATTTTACATAAACTTTAAACGCATTTACCTGCACATTAATTAATTTTTATGCAACATCGACAGTTCAGTATTTAAACACTTTAATTAATATATCTTACATGTTAAATAAAAAATCCACTTTCAGTCGTATACTTAATTAGACATAAACAAATATTTTTAATTTTCATGGGATGCCGCCATAAGTATAGATATATTTCTTAACAATTTTTTAACAGTTCAAAAGTGTTAAATAATTTATATATACTATGTATTTTATGCTTAATCAGATGTGTAAGTTTATTCTCGAAATGAACTCTGGATAGGCAATGTTTCTATTTTTAATGGACATTCACATTGTATCTACAGAAGTGAAATTCGAGCATTATTTCGATTACTATGTAGCATAAACTGACACTTCGCATAAATGATAGAATAAAAAAATATATTTTGTTCCAGCATTTAAAAATAAAATTATATTTGCAACAATACGAATTTTAATTAAAAAAAAAAAAATTATAATTTCACGAATATCATATAATTAATACATCTAATACACACTTCAATTTACAAAACATAAAGCGCAAATGTACATGAAAACGGAATTCAGCTGAAAAAATCTCATCCGTGAAAAGGATATTTGATCAACGAAGAAAAAAAAAAAAAAAGATATTGATTCATATACATTTGAATAAATAGGTAAAAAACTGATAAATAATTATCGCAGGTGTTATCTTGGGGATAACTCTAATGTGCATTCCACAAAATGGCATCTCCGGCTTCAGAAAGGTGTGAAGCAAGAGTTGGGAGGGGATAAAGATGAAGAAAATGTCACGAAACCCCGCCACTTAACAGAGTTTCAGAGATATCTTCATTACCTCACACGCGCTAAAACCTAAAAATGTGTTACTTACTATTCAACACTTGACAAAGATGCATCCCAATAGTACAGAATAGAGAGGGAATGTTCACACACACCAGGGGTTACTTGTTAAAGGTTAGACGCAAGTGAATAGAGATCCTACTCTATCTTCATCCCTTTTATCCTGGAGGAGGGAATATCTGCACGACTGGGCACTTTGCGGACTGTCAGGAACCAGTTGGGCGATAAACGGTGTAAGGAAAACACTAAAAAGGATTACAGTGAAATTGACAAGAAACATGGAAACCTTTGCTGCATAGCTCAATGGGGAAGCGCGTTAACAATGTTCCAAGAATAATCGAATCATTTATTATATTTTGAAGGGAACTATATATATATATATTCTTTTTCATGTATTCCAATTTTATTATGAGTATGTAGTACAATAGTCGAACTCGAAAAATATGTATTTAATCTTAAAATAAATTATGACTGTTAACAAAGCTCTTAAATTGTTGAACACATTATTATTATTATTAATTCAATTTTTTTATTTATTCTTTTTTCCAAAAGCGTTCTTTCAATTCTACATAAAAAAAAAAAAAAAAAAGAAAAAAAGAAAGAAAAGGGGAAAAAAAAAATATATATATATATATATATATATATATATATATATATGTACTGAATCTAGATTAGTTTGTGGGGAATTAGATTAACAAAATGAAGCTAGTTTTCAATAAATATGCTTTTTCTTTTAAAACTTATTTTATGTACATTTAATATTAAATATTTAACATCTAATCCAATAACTATATTTGGTTTCGGCAATCTTTATTGCAATAATAACTCTAATACTTTCTTAAATTGTACCTATTTATTACATATAAATATTAATCAAGAACCATTTCTCTGTATTCTTGTTCCACTTTCTCTGATATTCCCTCCAATTTTAATTGAACTATTTGCTTAGTCTTTATAGCATTTTCCCCCTCTTTTCTTTTCCTCCAACAAAACTTTCAATCAGTGCTGCCGCCTTTTGCTTTCTGAAATGTAATTTTCTTATGGATGGTGCAAATAAAGAAAGCTTCAAATTAAGAAAATACAAATTTATTAAAAATTTAAATTAAGATTTCTGAAAGATATTATGTATGGTAATGCATAGATACGTGGTAATTTATGAAAAACCAAAAATTATTACTCAAGCCCAGTATAAAATATTATGCATGCAATATTTTTAGAAATGGCAACGATCACTAGATATTAAAATTAATTTTTAGAAATATTTAATATTATGAATTTAAAAAAAAAAAAAAATAGAATTGATGTAAAATATTAATATAATAATAATAATAATAATAACTTATAAATTTATATTCAATAGTGCAATTTTAAATATATTATTTTCATTAGGGGAAAAAAAAAAAAAAAAAAAAATAGTAATTTGCTAAAATTTAGAGATTTTATAAATCTAAAATGAAATATTATTGATATTTGTATTTTTTGAGAAGGAAACGTGTATACGTAAATTATTATTTGAGATATTTTCCTTTAAGAAGAGAAAAATCATTATTATTATTTAAAAAAAAAAAAAAAAGAAGCTATAATTAAAAACATTTTTACTCTTTCATTCCTTGTTTTTCAAAAACATCTAACGATGATTATTGTCATTAAAATATTATCATGAAATATTAAATATTTTCACACATTGACTAACCTAAATACGATCATTAATATTTTTCATTCGTCCAATCTTTTTTTATACAAGCGGTTCTGGAATGTGTTTTTCTGAATTGCAAAGTGCATTGGCCGAGCAGTGTCTGCGACCATTTGGATTGAAAGGAATTTAAAACTCAAAACAGGTGGAATCAAATAATGCCGTATACGCAAAATTTTTTAAATTCGTTACAAATTAGACTTCTTTTTTCTCTCTCTACACAAACTCACTCTTTGGATTGGTATACCACCTACTCACGGACTTTGTACGAGAGCCATTTAGTCATAGACTCCGACGAAAATATTTCCCCAGATTTCTTTTAGGCTTTTTTCAGACTTGTAAAAACTGTTCCTATCTGTAGATCGCCAGTCTGGTATGTTCAAACGTGGGTCGCAGCATAAAAATGAAAATACCATCACGCGTCTGACAGATATATATATATATATATATATATATATATATATATATATATATATATATATATGTATACGCGGATCTTTTTTGAATGACAATTTTAACACTTTTAAGTAATAATATGGTAGGGAAAATATCAAGTTGACCAACTTTAGATAACATACATACACACACACACACAAAAAAAAAAAAAAAAAAAAAAAGAGGAGAGAAAGAAAGAGAGAAAGAGAAAGAAAGAAAAGAAAATTACAGAAAATGCAAAATTCAGTTAAGGAAAAAGAAAAAAAAAAAAAGATTTTAGAATAGTACATCTGACGGTTGTATTAGACGGTGGTATGACTTTTATGTAACTTTTGGCGGTCCCTTAAAATATCTTTTTCTATAAACTTTAAGAGAGGATACAGAAAAAAAATGAGACCTTTTAGTCGCCAATTCGCAAAGTTTTTCTTTAAAAGGGCTCCTTTCCAAATTTTAATTATTTAAGATGAATCCCGTAACTAAATTCAGATTCACAAAAAAAGCCCTTTTACAAAATTTTGTTGTAAAAAGAATTCGATATATATAAATAATAATATAAATATAAATTTTGTTATAAAAATTTTGTTCATAAAAATAATTATCTCATAAAAATGTTCCATATTTGTAGTATTATTTCACTATTATTAATTGTAGTATTATTACCTATAGTTGGTTGGTTCATTGAAACACTACTAATTAATTTTATGAACATTATATCGAATAAATAGTAAAGTCGAAAATTCTACACTATATATATATATATATCTATATTTACTTTCACTAAAATAAATTAATAATTTCACAAAATATCTTTTTAACCGAAATTTTAATAAAAAGGGTGGAGGCTTCAAAAACTAAAACTTAGATCTACCTTTTAATTCACGTTTGAAGAATATCAAGATATTGCATGGAAATTAAGTTATACTGAGGGTGTGTGTGTGTGGGGGGGGGGACTAGAAACGAAAAGAAAAATAGATATTTTTAAACAAGAACCTAAATGAGACCTTAAACTGTTCCTTATATTTACGATTGCTCTTCATTTTATTTTTTAGAAGATTTAATTGTTTTAAGTTTATACTTCTTGGCTAAAACGAATTTTTAAGCACCAAATATCCATGTCAACGAAAATGATATGTTAAGATTATATGTATATAATCTCAAAAAGCAAGAGAGGAAAAATATTATTGTAACTTCAAACAAAATCTGTTGCAATATGCTATCGGATTTTAAACTGCGTTAATAATAATAATAATAATGGAATTATTTTAAACAATATCGCATACAAATATTTTAGAACTTTTAAATTGCACAAGATCTCTAAATGGCTATTTAATAAGAACCCCATTTAAACAAATATTAGCAAAAACAGAAAAAAAAAAGAAGATGAAGATGAAGATGAAGAAAAGAAAAGAAAAAGAAAATATAAAATAAATCGTAATATAATAAAAGGAAATTAACTAAATATTATTGCAACCATTTAACTTTATTTCCCTGAAAATGCAATTCAATAAAATTAATAACTTTTATTTTTAAAAAGAAATTGTAAGAATATTAAAATGGGGAGACAAAAATATTATACGATATATTTTATTAGCTTTGTTTTTTTGAGTTAGTTATAAATTCTAAACATTTTTAAACACATGAGAAATTGTTTCGACATTTAACACGCACATATACGTATATATAATACTAAATAAAACTGTACATTTTTCACTAAAAATGGTCATTAAGAAAATAACAAAACAAGCTATTATGAAAGTGGTAAAAGGAAATCGAATTAGCATTCAAATATAGCATGTTACATCACATGTAAATTTTAATGAAATTATCTTTTAAAGATTAATAAATTTCTTGCACATTTTTTTAAAAATAAAACATCTTTTATTGAAAACTATTTTTATTTATAAAAATAATTAAGTTCACATTAATAGATGTTAAAAATGGTTTTTCTTTGAAAACATAGAAAGATTTTATAGCATTAGTACATTTGAAGGGGAAAAAAAAATGTGTTATAATTTTAAGATAATTCTCATCTTTTTTTTCTTTTCTTCTTCTAATTTTGAGAATGTTTAGAATAATAATAATTTTTTAATATTCTTTGTATTTATTGATTCTTATGAAACCACTTGTTATGTATAAACGGGGAAAAAAAAAAAAAAAAAAAAAAAAAAAAAAATCATGATTTTTTTTCTTTTATTGTAAATTGCAATTATTGAATATAAAATAATTACGCCCAACATTATATTATCTATAGTCATTTGTTTGCGATAAATGTTCGCAGACGATTGATCAATAAAATTTATTAAAAGATAGAAATAAAGAATTATAGTAAACAGAAAAGAAAATTTTTTGCTAATTATGTATATGTATGAATAACGTTTTGCTCAATACTTTTTCTTAAATTCAAAATTACAATTACCTTTACAATTATTAAAAAAAAAAAAAAAAAAAAGAAAAAGAAAGAAAGAAAGAAAGAAAGAAAGAAATAATTGTAATAAATCAAAAAGAATATTTTTTGTTCATTCTGAATATTCTTACTATGTATATGAAAACGTCCTTGTAATTTATTTTTCTCTTAAATTTCAAATTACAACTGCCGCACATAAAATGACAAAAATACTCTACATAATATTATTCACATGTCTGTTTTTCCACAATCGATTTTCATAGGGGATTGTCCAATGAAACTTATTAGTTAAAATAATAATAATAAATAAAGAGTTATAATAAATATTATAGAATAAATAGAAAAGTAGAAATAAAAATAGCTCTATCAAGATTTTTTTTTTTTTTTCTCAAATGTTCTCATGTTCTCATAAGGAAAAATAAATTGACAAAAAATTAAACAAAGCCCCCCCCCCCCAAAAAAAAAAGAGCCATTTACACACGCACACACACAAAGTTTCTGTCTATTTTTCTTTCCATTTATCTGCTAACCTCGCAATGGACACCAGCTTGACCACATGCCTGGCACGCGCAAATAGGTATTCAAGCTACAGTGCATTGCAGAGAAATCGGATTGGTCTTTCAAAAGGGAAAATGCTGACAGCACGGCCAGTCAAAAACCTGGTGGAACGGGTATGAAAGCAGATAAAAAGTTTCCTTCTCAAATTCCACCTGAATGCACCAATAGTAAATGCATGGAATTCCACCGACCTGAATTTTACTGGACTCTGTCCGAATTGAGTTTCACACAATTCATCTATTTATGTTTTCCAAGTTCAGATCGCGTCTCCAAAGAGCTCACAATAAACTTCTATACGTTTACTTTTTGTTACTCTTAAACGATATTTTCTTTTTCTCTATTATTAAAAGTGTTAAATTTACATTAATAACTTTATAATCTCGCGCCATGTGTTTGATTGTGAGAACGTTTTTTGGAAAAGAAACTATGCATGTCAGGCTCTCCATCCGCTATTTTAATAGTGAAAATTCATTTGCTAATTTAATATAATTTTAACACATATAATTTTAGCACATTCAAATATACATTCCATTTTTTAAATTAAAAAAAAAAAAAAAAAAAAAAAAAAAAGCAAAAGAAGTGTGATAATTTTCCTTCAATTAATAAAAATTCAAAATTTAATGTTCTCGTATCACATTTTAAATTAAATATTGTACTATATAATTTAAATGGTAAAAACCACATTAAAACATAATAATAATAATAATAAAGTTAGCATTCAATAACTTATAAAATATATTTTCGTTAAATACTTCTAAAAAAAAAAAAAAAAAAGTTTGTAAAAATACATAGAATTCTACTAATTATAAACCATAACCGTAGTTCTATACTTTTTTTTTTTTTTTTTATCCATGTCTTTTTTACGATAACAATGCAGTCCTTTCTTCTTTCTTTTTCTTATGTTTGTTTTATAAATTCAGATACTTGACTTATTTAGCCCCATTCAAACTTTCAGACGATTTTTTAAAAGGGTTGTTTAAAGGTTGTTTCTTGAAATGTTCTTAAATTTACAAGAAGTTTAATAATTTAAAACTAAAATAGTATCATCGTTAAATATCGTAAAATAAAATTTATGTTTTCCTTAAAAACAATTCTAAATGCATTTAAATAAATTAATTAAAGCTTTTTGGACGTTTGCATTGACCATTTTATTATAAACGAAAGAGAAAACTTCATCCAAAGAAAACAAATGACACATGACAATAATATATATCTATATCTATATATATATATGTGTGACTATTCTTCGTTCTCATTCTTTTTTTAATTACCAAATGAATTATATATATTAATCAATACAAAAACAATAGATATTTTAAATTAAGTATGCGTAGATAAAACACAAAGTTTAAATTTAGAATCTTTTTAAAATACATTTCTTTTCATGTCGTGGTAGCAACAATCCATATTTTGAACCAAATGAAATACTTTACTCTTAATTAAATGTAATGGTTTATGGCGGACATTCATTAAAATCTATTTTTATCTATTTATTTATTTTATTTTATTTTTTTATAATTAATACACATGAGAAAATAGTTATTCATAAAATAAATTGTAAAATAGATTTAATGTACTACAAATATTTCATTAAAAAAAAAAGAAGAAGAAGAAATTAATGAATAAAGAAAGAAAAGAAAAGAAACAATACGACGCACTCGAACTCTAATAAAAATGTCAGAACGATTTCAAAATACAGCGAAGACGTACGTCGGGAGTACGTGCCGTGTGGTACATTTTAAAAACATTGTTAAAAATTTCAGTTTAAACTTGAACCACTATATGGAGTAAAGTTATAAGCAATGCCATAATATGGTAAAATCTCACTCTTAATTTTTCTACTTCTTACGATTGAATTTAAGTTGCACCAAAACTTGGAGCTACCATACATCTACTCACAAAGGAAGTATGACTCTGTAAAATTCCCATTGAAGCCAAACCAAGCTTAAATTAAAGAGCGTGGTCGAAAACATAGGGTGAAGTGCAAATTTTGTGCAACAACTCACCCATGGGCCAGGATAATACCCTAGAAAATTTAGCCCCTTTTATCAAAATCAACGAAACACAGAGTTAGCGGGCAAGAAAGCGTGGAACAGTATCAGAGTGTTTGACTTGAGACAAGGAAGTCTTTCTTCATTTCAAACCCCGTCTGAAATGATTTTTGATTTTTATTTTTTAAAACATAACAATATTTGATTCAACATAGAATTATCGAATCATGGAAAAAGGTGCCTCTAATATTTCATAAGAAAGCTTCTGCAACCCCATCGGGGTGGTGGTGGTGGGGGGGGGGCGTTGCAGCTACTTCAGTACCAACCAAGTTTCGGTTCAAACTAACACGAAATTTTTAACAGTGTAAGCCGTATTTACTAGTAAATCAATTTCTATTAGCACCGTGTTAATAAAATTAGTATATTCTTAATTGCAATTGAGAGCCAAATTTATCCTTCTTCTTCCTCTTATTATTATTATTATTATTATTATTATTTTAACTACTACTACTAAATCTAAGCAAATGTGTCATGTTGTTGTAATAAAGAATGCAAATTTTCCAGTAAAAAATAATATTTAGAATAATTTAAATTTTAAACTCATTGCAAAATTTATTTATTGTAATATATAACAACTAAGAAAATATCATTATTATACAGAGATTATCAATGTATTGTAAATTACGTGCAATATGCAATATGGATAAACATAACTCACAGAATACACTCCTAAATGCTTCAAGATTTTAAGTTAAAATTAACTATGTAATTTATTTTTATTTTATAATAATAATAATAATACTGAAAAAAAAAATCTATATTACATGATAATTAATTTATAAAATTTATTCTTATAAATTTACACATAAAAACGTAATTTCTCTAACAGCATATATAGAATGAAATATTTAAACAAAGATTTCACGGGAAAAAAAAAGAAAGAAAGAAAGAAAAGAATATATATATATATATATATATATATATATATATATATAATTCAAAACCTTTAACTGCGATAACACACTTGCGATATAATGTATAAAAATCATCCAAAATGTATCACGCTTGTGTTTTTACCACGCTTTACCTAAAACTGTTGGAAATATACAATATATAGAACTACCGTTTAATAAATAAGCTTTTTATGAATAATTTTTCTAATCGATATCTTGCGAAGGAAGTGGTTTAACAAATAACAACTTATGCAAAATTTTTATTAATAAAAATTTCTAAAAAAAAAAGGGTGATTGATAAACAAAAAATTAACCTTTAATTAACTTAAAAATAGGTTTTTAGAGTTAAAAGGAAATAAATACGAAAAAAAAAAAAAAAAAAAAAATACTTCAGAATTACTTACAGATTATTTCAGAACCTGCATACATAAATGAGTTTTTAAAAATCTTCCCACTTCATTTACCTGAATATTAACGCGTAACACGAAAAAGTGAAAATAAGTAATTTTTCGAATATGATAAAAGATATTTAAACAAATATTTCATGATTTTTTTTTTTTCCATTTAAGCTAAAATAATCGTGAATGCAATATAAAACACACTTTCCGATAAAAATTTGTAAAATCGTTCATGTAGAAAATAAGATCAATGATATCTTGTGTCTTTAAAATGCGTTACATGTAATTATTGCACTTTGCGTTATGAAAATATACAGTTCTAGAACTACCGTTAAAAAATAACTGTTTATTATATATATATATATATATATATAATCGATACCTTGAGAAGTGGCAGTTTAATAAATAAAAAAAATTTATGCAATTTTCTTTCCCTCTTTTATTTATAAAAAAAAAAAAAAAAAAAAAAAACTATAAAAATAACATATTGCTCATGAGTAAGCATAGATACATGAGTTTACCTGAATATTAACTATTAACATATTAAACAAACAATTGTTCTAACATGATACACTTTTATGTGAAGAATGAAAATATTTGAAAAAAAAAAAAAAAAGATTCCAAGGAGAAAAAATAAAATAAATAAATAAAAATGCTGAAATTTAAAATCTTGTATTAAAACGTATAAAATCGTCCAAGTGCGAATACCAATAACGATGTGTAACTTTAAATTTTTTAGACATATTTATTGCACCTAGTATTATGAAAATGTACAATTTTCGGATTACCATAAAAAAAAAAAAAAAAAAAAAAAAAACAGCTTATTGTATAACCAATTTTTCTTATATTTTGCTAATTGGCGTTAAAAAAAAAAAAAAAAAAAAAAAAAAAAAAAAAAGCTTATCATAAATCTTTTTTTTTACTTTCGAATTGGCTGTTTTAAAAAGAAACCTTATTTTAAATATTTTTTTTAAATGAATAATAATTAATAAAATTAATAAATAACAATTAACAATCAATAAAATAATAAATCTCTATTAAATAATTTTTCTAATAGATATTTTACGAAATGGAAAGTTAAAAAAAAATAATAATAAATAACAACTTATTATAATTACTTTTTCTAATAGGCATCTTCCGAATTGGCATTAAAAAAATACATATAAATATATATTATAAATAATTTTTCTAATCGATATATTGCTAACTAGCCAGTTTAACAACAACAACAACAAAAAAAAAAAAAAAAAAAAAAAAAAAAGAAAAAAAGACAGCTTGTTATAAATAATTTTTCTGATAGGTAGGTTGCGAATTGACGGTTTTTAAAATAATAGTTTATTTTAAATAATTTTCCAATAAATATCTTGCAAATTGGCGGTGGTTTTAAAAATAGCATCTTATTTTAAATATTTTTTCTAATAAATAATAATTAATAAATTTGATAAATGGTAAGTAATAAGGTCATAAATTTGTGTTAAATATTTTTTTAAATAAGTATTTTGCGAAATGGAATTAAAAAATACATAGGGTAGGGACTCCAGGGATTGGCATGCTCCAGTAATTAACATCTATCCCGAAATAATTAATAAATAAGAAAAATAAGAAAATCATACATTTTACATATAAGAATTTCAACATTTTATGTCAAACACTGGAGAATAGGGTGCTAATAACTGGTAAAATGAGCATTTAGCAGTGTCAAACACTGGAACAATTTCTGATAAAATGAAAAACTGGCAGTGTCAATTATTGGAACATTGAGTGGGTGTCAAATAAAAATTCATCAAAAAAAAAAAAAAAATTGTTATCAAATGTATATATTTTAACATATATATGGTTCTGAATGTCTTTCAAGCCATATGTACTAACTTAAGATTTCTAAAAATATTTTTTGATGACTAGAACATTGAAAACATCAGAGATTGCTCTAAAAGTGTCAATCATTGGTGCACTTACCCTATATAAATAATTTTTGTAATAGGTATCACGCGAAAGGAAAATTCACAAAATAACAACTTTTTATGGTATTTTTCTCTTACTTTATATTTTTATTTATTTATTTATTTATTTATTTTAAGTTAATCGGCATATTCATAATTTTTAATTTTTAAAGAAAACAAATATTTATAAGTAACTGATCATATAAAAACCAACATAGATAAATTAATTAAAAAAAAAAAAAAAATTAAACTGTACTTACCTGAATATTAACATGTGGCATGAACAAGTATCCTCGGAGACATGTGTCCCCTCATGAATTGGCCGCCACGCATTGAACTACCCAAAAAAGTCCACACAATCCAAATTGGACCAAAAAATGTACACAAAATACACAATAATAAAAAAGGTCACAAGTTTTTCTTTTCTTATTAGATCGAAGGAAGCGGTTGAAAAATAACAGCTCGATAAGAGGATCGAAATATTCACATTGCGGCGAAAAAGAAAAAAATGAAATGCGTTCCGGCGAATCTTTTTTATTAGCGGTAGTGCTTCGCGAGGTAGAGATAAGGAGATGCTTCGAAAGACTGCTCGCTTGTGAATGATCAGTTCCGAGGGAAACTGCATGGTTTTATTCCGCAGCCGTCACGTGATCAGAAGAGGAGGCAGCCAATAGAAGTAGCGACGGACAGCTACGGCTATTCCGTTTTGCTCTGTCTGGCAAGCGGGAATCGCAAACTGAAGTTTTAAGATGACGCTATTTTTTAGTGATATGAAAAATGGAATTTTTTGATTTTTGTGATATTATTTCAAATATTTCTCCCCTCATTTACAGAGCCTGATTAACGCACGCGCCGACTAGGCCGTGGCCTAGGATCACTTGACCATGCAGAACGAAATTCCGTTTACAGTTTTAAAAAAATTAATTTAAAATATACCAAAATGTTCTTGAAAATGCTCTTCATGAGAATATTACTCTTGAAAGTAAAATAAAAAGTTTTACAAATGCAATACCTTACTTAAATTTGTATTTTTGAGAGAAATAACAGAATAACTAAGGCTTGTTTTTTTTTTTTTTTTTTTTTTTCCCCGAAACGTGATTAAAAACCATCAGCAGAATAATAGATATGGCGACCGAAATGTGCCTCAGGTCCTGGGCCTACTTTTGGCTTGATCAGGCGCTGCTCATTTATGTTAAATTTATTTCTATGTTAATTTGTCATGTGATGTATGCCTATGACACATGTATTTTTTGGAGAAATTAAGTTAAGAGCATATCACCTATAAAGTAAAACAATATAGTTTATGATGTTGCTTCTTTCGCTAAACTGAATAAATTAAATTTCAAGTTAAGAGAAATTGCAACAACAACAAAATAAAATAAAGCTGCATTATTTCTGTTACGTGACAAATTTTAATGTGTATATTTTAATGCATTTGTTTATGGAAGCAGGAATTACGAGGCATTTTGCTTTTAGGTAACATTTCACTTGGGACATTTTACAATACGAGCGGAAACTTAATATATTATAATCAGAAAAAAAAGGGAAGAAACTAAAATTTGTATTTGGGGAAAAAAAAAAAAAAAAAAAAAAAAAAAAAAAAAAACTTTTTTTAAAATGAAATAAGTGTAACACTTTTATAAAATCGGCTTCGGCAGTTTCAAAAATTTTATTCTAAAAAAGTCCATAAATAATAATGACAAAAACTATTAAAACAATTATATATCATCATCATCATTATTATTATTATTTATAAAGATATTTTAGCTTTTGATACAGAAAAAAAAATATTTCCTGTCATCAAGTAAATAGTAAAATTGCAACAGTTGTAGTATAAGTAGCAACATTGTAACAATAAGCAAAGTCATTTAGGTAATAATATCGTAATGATTTTGGAGTAAACAGTACAAGCACACACACATACGCATACAAAAATATTATTAAGTTATAAAAAATATAAACTTTGTAAAGGGGAAAAAAAAAACTTTCTGGTGTACATAGATTACACAAAATTTTACACTTCATTTTAACAGTTACAAGAAAAATAAAATTATATATATATATATATGTGTGTGTGTGTGTGTGTGTATACCCTGCCCACTTTACATTGTTTTCCCCCACTATTAATTATGTCTTATTTGAGCGTGACCTATTGGTATAAGGGATTTTATTCCTTTCAAAAACTATTTAGCATTTAGAAATCTCATAGACCTATTTTTTCCCTTTGGTTTTTCTGATACATGAAAAATCTTAGTTAAATTTTCGCAGCATATTTAAATTATGATGATGCGTTAAAAAAAAAAAAAAAAAAAAAAAAAAAAAAGAAAAGAAATCACTGATTATATAAATTTCACCAAGTCAAATAAAATTCAGCACATCAGGAGTGTGCTGCTGGTATCTGAGAGGGTGAATTGTCTGCGCTTAGAACCTTGTCTTGGATGGAATGCCTTAGAGTTCGTATTCATGTGCGTTTCAGAGAAAATCAAGGAAAACTACTTTGACCATTTAGGTCAATAAGTGCGGCTGAGTTCGATCCCAACACCTCTCATTTACCAAATTAGAGAATTGGATATCACGGGAAATAAATAAACTATTAAAAAGCGAAAATTATGTTACAGTAAAGCTTCTCACAAGTATAATGCTGGGAGAAATATTTTTCTTTTTATCTAATCACAAATTTCTTTATTACAAAAAAGTTCTGTCCTTTCTAATTTATATAAACTTTTCCTCTTTTATAACATTCAATTTACACGTATATAAAATTAAAACATATATTTACAACATTATCCGACCAATCGTATAATGTATTCATTTTTAATTTCATCATTTAGTCAATATTACATTTCTTTCTTTCTTTCTTTCTTTTTTTTTTTTTTTTTTTTTTTTCTTCTTTCTTTCAGTAGTTTGTAAGGTTTACAATTTTGGAATATTATGCAGTTTAAAGAGATGGAAAGAATTAAAAACACTTTTTTTTTTTTCAATTTCCATTTTAAAATTTAGAAATGTTATCTACATTACACATGCATTTAATTATGACAATATTAAGTATATTAAAGTTTCTTCAAAGTTATTTAAAATTAAAAAAGTAAAATTCAATAAAAAAAAAAAAAATATTTTTTTAAATGCTTTGTTAAATTTTATCCCCCCCCCCCCCCCCCCCCCACACACACTAATATATCTTTATTATTGTTCAAATATTTATTCTGAAAATTGTGATTCCACAGACAAGTTAATTTATAAGAAATATTTTCGTGTTTGAATGATAAAATCATTTAAAGTTTTTCAAAACTTTAAATTGTAATTTCAAATCTAAGTTAAAACATAAATAGATACAGATTTAAAATGGATAGAGATCTATTTGAATGTCTATAAGAAGTGTTCACTGTAATTTTTAAAATATTTAGTCTAAAATTAGCATGACTGGAGAATTTCGAAAAATTTCGAAATAATTGTACTTTTGAATTTTATATTTCGAAATAGAAATTTTTTGCAATATTTTTTATATATTTATAATTGCTATATTTTAATGCGCATGTATGTAAAATTTACTTGATTTTAAGAAGATTATTTTTAAAAGAGATTTATAATGTTCACCGTTCTGTTAAATAATTTCTAAACTTAAGAAAAAAAAATTGAATTTTCCTTTTAAAGAATTTTTTTTTTTTGGAAAATTTTGTCTTCTTATGATGTGCAAATATTTTCTTAGCTTCTTCTCAAATTATTACCAAGAGTATGTTTGATCACTTAAATGGACATGATAAAAAAGAATTTTTCTTTGTTGAACTACAATACAAGGTTAAATATATACACTGAGAATAAATTCTGTAACTGACATCTAGAATCTAAATTGTGGCTCTAGAAAAATAGTTCCATGTCATCCTTATAAATTCTAGTCCCATTTGAAAGCAAGTTCTAGAAACCCCTACTATTAGAATTCTAGAGCGTTTGTCTATATTCTCGAGGGAAAAGTTATTTAAAAATCTCTGCAAAAAATGTGAATGCAAAAGGCGGGTTTCAGCAACTATAATCTTGGTTTATGACCCAATTCCTGAAAACGAAGCGAGAATTTCGCGCAATACAAATGATTAAGAATATTCAGAATATTCAGAATATTGTTTCACCATCTAGAAATGTGTAGATTAGAAATTCTCGATCATTTCGTCTATTCAATTTATTGGCGTGCCTTATGCGCATATCTCGGAAATTTACATTTCTAGTTAAGGGATTTAGAAAATGACCACTTATTCCTTCTAGAGGAAGGTGGTATATATTTTTTTTTCTGTGTAGTACAAATATAAATTACAACAATACCAAAAGTATGCATTTGTTGGTATGCAAAATATTTGTGAACTTAACCGATATTTTTGTGGCACATCTGAGTTCCTTTCATGGTATAAATTGGTTCAGATATCTCGAAAGAAAATAAATAAATAAATAAATAAATAAGTACAACTATGTTTAGTTAACTACGTTAAGTTAACTATGTTTATATACTCTAAACTAAATCGAAGAATTTTATTAATATATATATTTTTTCAATGTTTCTTGTTTTCACCTATTCAATGTTTGAAAAGGTTTTCAATATATATATATATATATATAACTTTAAAGATTTTGGGAAAATTAATTCGTATTATGTGTTTTAAAAATGAAGTTCGATTTTTTACAAAAATAAACAAACAAAACAAAATAAAATTACATTTTTTTATTAAAATCACACAATCAACTGTGGAAGAAAATCATATTTATTGAAATTTTATTGTATCTGTATATATAATGTATGTTTGTAACCGCTCTGGGAGCAAAGAAAAATCTATATTGTAAAAAAAGACTTTCCCTACATGAACGCTGTAGCTGTGAGGTAAAGCTCCTCCGCGCTACGAACCTAAAGGTCTAGCGTTCGATCCCAGTCAGGGGAGATTTTTTAAAAATGGTTTTTGTTTAATTCTAAATTATTTTAATTAAAGATTTAAATGTATGTAAATATTATGGTGTGTCACTCATACGATTTTCTCTCACACTGCATTTTAATACTAAGATAAATATTTTGAGCTTTTTAGTTCACATTTCTATAGAAGCGTGTTCTTTAATTTTTTAAAACTATAATATTATTCAATATTTCATGCATATATCGTAATTCAATGTGCATACTTGAAACAATGGCTATTGCATGAAAATATTTTAAAACGAAGGAATGTATATAAGAATTTGTCATTCAATGTCAAATATAATTCTAAAGATCCTATATAAATTTGATCCTATATAAAACTGATCCTATATTGACTGAAGATCCTATATAAAAGATTCTATATTAATGGAGATCCTAACATGCCAAGTTTTCGTGCCTTTATGCGCTATAAAAGCTGATCATAGCCTTCCCGTACACTACCCAAAATGGGGTATGTATGAGGGTCATAATATGCTCTGTTTTAATTAATGTATTACATAAAGCATCGAAAAAACTTCTGCGTTGACCACATCATATAACTGATTGTTTAATATTGCATAATTTTAATATGTATTTCATTCTTTTTTTTCTTTCTCTCGCTCTTTCAGAATTTTTTACAAAAATTGTGAAAATTTCTAAAACTCTGCCAGAGAGTCACCAATGATTTAAAAAAGTCAAAAAATAATATCAATAAATAAATAAATAAATAGAAACAAGTTTAAAACTAATTTTTATTCAATTGAAACGCACTGAAAGTCCCCCCCCCCCCCTCCCTGCCCCTTCCTTAGGGACGATTTCTTGAAATTCCTTATATAGGATTTTAGAAAATGATGTTTTTACATTTTAAAGCAAATATCTTACAAATATTTCTTTCTTTATTTGAGATATAAAGGGATATATGAAGATGCAGTCACAGTTTGCTTCCCTCTACTTTTGGAGGGAGGGGGGTTCCTTTGAATTTATTTAATATATTTTTGAATACATTTTGTATGTATGCAACAAAAAATTATATTTTAAGTACAGTTTTTGCTTTATACGTATGCGTTGCTTTTGTGTGAGTAGATTTTATCCGCGTGGCTTACGAGAGGATCTTATCCGCGTCCCTCGAAAATAAGTAAACGAAGTACATAAAGTAAAAAAATTAATAATAGAAGAAAACTTGTATATTTAAATATTTTAATATCTTTCCAATTCATTTTTGTATTATTAGTTGTTTTAAGATAATAATTTAAAGTAAAAAATCATTTTCTTTTCGAATTTGAATTTCAACACATTAACTAGGTTTTTATTTATTTACTTATTCATTTATTAATGACAAGAAATAATGAATAAATTCTCCACCAGATTAATTAAATTTATTATGAATTGATACTAGTTTTGTTTGTAAAAGAAGCATTGATGCAAAAAATCAGAATTCACTGACTTCATTTACGTAGAATATTTCTTTATTAAAACTTATTATTATCCAATTTTATTAAATAATTGTAGTTTTTCAAGCACAAATTTATCCCCGAGTAGTAAATAAAAATAAATAAAATGTGTGTAATTATGTATTGTATAGTTCTTTATTTTTGAAGAATCTTTCATCAGGTTTTCTTTTTTTCTTTTTTCTTTTTTTCTTTTTTCGTTTTTAAATAATACATTTTGCGTGTCACTTGTGGAATAGAAACGAACCCCAATGATGGAAAAGACACAAGCACTCATTTGTATTAAAATATGTGTACCAGAAAAATAAAGAGATCATAAATAATTAAATCCTACTTCTTCTTCTTCTTCTTCTTTTTTATTTCCAGATTTTATTAAAGCATCAGCAGTCAAAATATCGATTACAAAATAAGCCAAAAAAGTGTTTTTACTCTTCACCTAACTGATGTATAAATACAAATATGATAATAAAGTAATTTGATTCTTATATTATTCTTATTATTTCAATTTAATGGCTTATTTTTCAATAAAAATGACAGAATTTGTTGGCAGTATCGTTTCATTTTAATAAATAAGGTTATATTTTAAACATAATTCAAGAAAAACGTTCTGTCTTGCACGTACTGGTATGAACATGCTCTAATAGAACAATGACCCGATGTCTACAAAAACTGATTTACTTTTAACAATAAAAAAGGTACGCCCTTTTCAAACGGCTAACAATGCCTCTAATCTTTGAACTTCTATACTCCAGCAAATTTCAAGCTTTTCTTAAAGTCATCTTCAATTTCAATAAGCTGTAAAGTAAACAAACTTTTAAAAAGAAGAAATCGTTTCTTTTCTGAAATAAATGCATTGATAAAACTGATTTTCCCTATATGATTTTCATTTGTTTTATTTTTATTTTTATTTCACTGGGACTAACATAATTTTATTTCATCTAAATATATAGTAAAAGCTCTGAATTTTATTCATTTATCTACATTTTGAAAATAATGTTGCGTTATTTGTTTTTCAAAATTATTATACATTTGTAATAATATATTATGTATTTAGACTTTTACAAAAGTTTAGACACATTAGCAATTGTAAAAATCAGATAAAAGTATCATTAATTTTTTTTAATATTTTACACAAATGCTCTTAAAATTAATTTACAATTGAAAAATCTTAAACAAAAAATTTGTACATTGAAGAAGTGTTTTAAATACTGTTTTTCTTTCTTTCTTTTTTTTAAGTCTTATTTCTTTCAAAATCGCTCTCCAACGTAATTCTAATGCAATATTAAACCAACCTAATTTCAACTTCAATTTCATTTTATTATTTATTTATTTATTATTATTATTATTATTATTATTTATTTACTTATTTATTATTATTATTATTATTTATTATTATTTACTTATTTATTTATTTATTTTATTTTATTGTTATTTTTATTTTTCAGACAAAATAGACCAAATACTTTTTTTTTTTTTTTTTAATCAAGTTTAAAAGATATAAAATATAATGTAGAAAAAACGCTCGAAAGAAATTTTAAGAAACTAATACAGTGTCCATTGCTTAGAAACACAAATTCATATTTTGAGGTAAAGAGTTTTTTCTTATTTCTTTAACGGTTTTTACATAAATACTCTTAAAATTAGTTTACAATTGAAAAATCTAAAAGATAAAATTTGTACATTGAAGCAGTTTTTTAAATACTGTTTTACTTTCTTTCTTTTTTAAAGGAAGTCTTATTTCTTTCAGAATCGCCCTCAACGTAGTTCTAATGCAATATTAAACCAACCCAATCTCAACTTCAACTTCAACTTACTTATTTATTTATTTATATTTTATTTATATTTTATTTATATTTTATTTATTTATTTATTTATTTTTTCAGACAAAATATAACAAATGTCTTTATTTTATTTTATTTTATTTTATTTTATTTATTTATTTTGAATCAAGTTGAAAAGATATCAGAAATAAAATGTCTAAAAAACACTCGAAAGGAATTGTAATAAGCTAATACAGTAACCATTGCTAAGAAACACAATATCATATTTTAAGGTAAAGAGTTTTTTTTTTCTTCCTTTAACGCTTTTTGTATATTTAAATAAATACATGCATTGTATAAAATAAATATATCAAATGATGGAAAATTCGTTATATGTCACAATCTTAGAAAAACTTAACCATTGGATAAATACTAATTAAGCAGCCATACAAAATTAATTTAAATATTTGAAAATATGTTGTTTTTTTTTGGGGGGGGGAGGGGGGGGTATTTTGAAAAAAAAAAATTATGAATATACGAGGCATTTTGACCCAAGTTAAAATCTGTAAAAGACCGGTTTATTAAGATGAGAACAAAAAATGTCTTTATCATTTTGATGTAAAGTATATTTGATAAAGCAGAAAGCCCGCAATATATAGCTAAAAAATAAATAAATAAATAATGATAAAGATAATAATAAAAAAAAATTAGACCTATCGTTCAGAATTAAAATCTGCTTAGAATAAAATTTTAATTTTAATATTAATTTGATTTGATATGATTTAATTTTGTATGTGTGCGCGTATGTATGGGAAAAAAAAAAGAGAGAGAGAGAGAGAGAGAGAGAGAGTTTGAGACTTTTTTGCAGTTTTACATGCAAAGTGATCATATGATTAAATAATCATTCAGTTAAGTTGTTGCACTATAGACAAATTAATTTGAATGCATTTGAAAATGCATAGAAATTTTCAATGTCGAAATTTCAATGATTTTGAAAACGAAAGTGCGGTTAAATCTTTATCTTTTAACTTAATTTTTTTTTTTTTCTTTTCTTTCTTTTGATTAATATCATTATATATTGAATAGTTATGGTAAGTGTCTATCAAAACTATTTCTTTGCAGATACTGAAAGACAATCATACCATATAATATACAAATACGCAAATGTAAATTCAACTGTCTTTTAAATTTATAACTTTTATAGTAAACAAATAAGGAATATTAACAAATTCTCTTGCACACAAACACTTTATAAATATTCAAACTGGAACATTTTAATATACTTCAAAAATTTCATTCACCTTTCAAAGAAAGTCGCATATTTTAAGAAAAATTGAGTAAGGATAATAGTTTGAGAAATCAGAGAATAGTTTTATCTTAGAATGTTTAAGTAATTCACATAGAGAGCATTATAATTTTTTTTTTTTTTTTTAATGGATGTATCAAAATTATAGTATCTATTCCAACATACGGGAATAAAATTTATTTATAGTGTTTAATTGAAATATACATACATACATATACACACACACACACATATATATATATATATATATATATATGGGGGGGGTTGATTTCCCTTATTTATATCTTTTTTTTAATTATTATTATTATTTTATTTGAGTTATATATCATTTGAATATTATGCTTTTGGTTTCTTACAATTTTTATATTATTTTCAATAATCCATCAGATACCTAATTAAAAATTTTCCCGTCAAGTTATTTATATTGTCTTGTATCCAGTTTATAATTTTTGGAATACTACTTTTAACTTTGCATTAGCAATTTAGCAATAAAATATATATTTTAATAATTTGATAAATAAAAAGTATGCGTTTCATTGTAATCGTGATCAATTCAATAATTTTAAAGAAAATGCTGATTACATAGTTACATAGTTTGTAAATGTAACTAAGTTAATCTGTTGTTGAATATTATTGATACATCATCACACTAAAAATTAATAGCGAGTGGAAAAAGAAAGTTATTTCATGTTATAACATAAAGTTTTTTTTTTTTTTTTTTTTTTTTTTTTAAGAGTCTATTTTCAGTATTAGAATTTTCAATGATCCATATGTGATAGATTCATATGTGATAGACAATTGTCTATTATTTTTAATAATTATAAAATTTTATTTAAATACGTCATATTTTATTTATTTATTTGTTAGATTGAAAACTTTGTCAAGTTCCTCTTTATTTGGAAAGCAATTTAGCAATAATTTAAATTAGTTACTCCTTATTTTGTACTTAACATGGGAATCTTCTATTTAACATTTCTAATGTAGGTAAAATAAATTATCTCACAAACATAAGTAGAATGTTTTTATCAGTTTATGTCTATAAGTCATTTCAATGCACGACTTTCATTTTAATGTAATATTTTACTTATAATACTAACGTCTTATTTTTTTTTCATTCAATAGTTTTAAAAAATAAATTTATATATTTAAGCATTTAGTAATTTTATATTCTTATTTTAATTTTTTAAATGCCAGATGTAAAGTATACAAAATTAAACTTTACTTCGAAATGAAAATTTTATTAATGTTGTGAATGTGTACATATATATGTATATGGATATATATATATATATATATATATATATATATATGTATAATATATGCATATCTGCATATATATTTATAACCAATTTGGTAAACATTCAAAAACTTTAAGATAAGTAATAAAAAAAACTGCATGAAAGGAATGTGAACCATTCAATTTTATTATGCTTAATCAGGTTTTAAAGAAATTTATGACCAGGAGAGAAAAAATGACAACGCAGTTGAAGTTGAAAGTAGGGTTAAGGGGAGAGGGGGTGTTTTTATACAAATGGAAAGAACCAAGATAAATTTTATTTTACAATTCATAATTAACTAATAGTGAACAAAAGTGAATAAAATGGAATTTTGTCTGGGACAGTTTTTTTCCAGCACTTTTTTCACCGATGGAAAACCAAACAACCAAAAAATTCAAGGTTCTTATTAATTTACCTTCAAACTTGCCAATCTTCATCAATTTTTTCAAGTGGCAACTTAATATGACCTTCAAAAACCTACCAAAATTGAATTTCCTCTTGTTATTTGTTTTTAGGTCATGCTTATAACATATATACATACAGAGCAACCGCAAAAAAATTATACTTTCGTATTCAGGTCCCTCCAAACGTGATATTATACAAAAAACCAAAGTTTAGACTAGAACATCAAAAAATATACTTTGTTTATAGTATGAACATGAAAAATTTACATTCCTTCCTGAGCACTGTTCTCCAATTTAGTAAAATGTAGCAAAGCACTCCCATTAATTACATTTAATAGAAAAGAACGTTTAGCTTAATTTTGGGTAGCCCTGCATATTTTCTTTAAACTATATGCACATAAAATTGTGTAGTTAAATGCAGTTGTAAATAAAAAAGCCCTGACACAAAATGAAATAAGCTTTTAGCAGTTTCCAAGTATAGACACACTATGTCCAAAATACTTTGAGTAGCCTTGTAAAGCCTCGAATGATATTTTCATACCGCAATCTACATAAAATATGCTTTAAAACTAATAAAAAAAAAATATGTTCGTCTCATTTTGTTTAGGGCAGCCTGTAGATGTTACACTGTACTTACCAGAAATTTCCCCCGACATAATGTATGTATTTGAATTCTTTTGGATTTCCCTGTACACGAACAACTTGCTTGATCTCAACGAAAAATTTAGCGTATCATCACTATATGATACAGATTTAGATACCGAGTTTGGATTTCCTGCTTCTATTTGTTCATGAGATACGCCGATAAAAGACACACACAAAAGCAGATACACAGACACACACGCAAACCAACAGTTAAAAACGTGATTTTCGGATTCCGGGAGCCTCAAAACGTGTAAATATAACAAAAACTCAATTTCAGAAATCTGACCACAAAACAATACTTTCTCTACCACATATGAGGAGCAAACATATAAACTACGTTTTCTCCAAAAATAAAATAAAATTGAGTTAGTAATTTTTCTTTGAACTTAACATAACATTGTATATCTATATATCTTCTTGCATATGTCTACATGTCTCCCTAGTAACTAGTAATACATCTAAACAGACGATAATTAGGGTTTAAGTTTAAGGTTTTTCTTAATTTAATTACTTTTTTTGCGTTTTCTGAAAAATTGTATCCGAAAGAGAAAACATGGTTTTAATGTTTGGTAATAGAAAATAAAAATATCATAAGTATTTCAAACATCATGCCTAAGAGCAAATTCCCTTTACGATGAGAAACATTCCGCACGAGTATGTAATTAGCTTGCTCTAATAAATCTACTTTATGCTGAAACAGAAATAATAGCTAATCGATTTTAAACGATGCCTATCTGCCATAGTTATTAAAAAGACATTAAAGAATTTTTCGTAAAAGAATATAGCACGTGGTTACCAATTACATAAAAATCAAACTTTTGAACAACAGCAAGAACATAAATATGGGATATCATTTGGCAGGGAAGTTTACATTCCATGCAGTGTCAAGAACTCAGTGACGGAGTGATGCGAAACCTCTAGATATGAATTGTGGCATTCAGCTATCATCGAACGACAGAGTAAATATTGTAATTATATGACCTCGACATTTGATGGATAGAAGAGGGACAAATATAATGAAGACTGTTTTTTTATGAATGACTGTAGCATCAGAGTATCTACAAAACATAAGTCACATTGGAGACAATTGACCGAAATTGGGTAGCGAGATGACAGAAATGTGGCTGTACTGTTTAAAAATGCGACAGCATTTAATTAGTATAAAACTATGACAACACGAAATCAGCTTTTATCTCTTCGATTTATATGCATTTAATGTAGCACTTTTCGGAAGTAGCGATAAAGTCTTATATAAATTGATAGAAAATATAAGGCCATAATAATTAAGACTTTTTATATAGAATTTTAATTTTAAGTAGAAAGTATTTAAATTAGTATTTGTTATTGGTGAATATTGAAATAGGAAGAATTATTAAATGTGACATAATACATTCGCCTTCCTGAAAATTTTAGCCTTTTATTTAACACTTTCGCGACCGCATATGTTTTTGTCTTTTTGACAATATGGGCGTTATTCTCGCAAGTTACAATATTTCAGAACAAAATTTTCTATATACAAATTCATATTACAAATGGATATACATTATAATTATACTCTTTCTAATCAAAGTATTTATATCCATAGTATTTTGGTTGTACAAATATGAATATTGTGTATATTTTTAAGAAATAAGTAACATACAAACTGCAAAAGAAACGCCCACTGGCGGAGTTACAGATTGTCAAATGACGTGAATTTACGTCAGCGGTCGCGAAAGTGTTAATATTTTGAATGTCTGTACAAATTAATTGGTGACTTTGTGCATTTTTATCTGGTACTGTGCCATTCCTTCTAAAGCTGTTTCTCTATGCAGTTCAGATGCGTGGCAGTGTGATTTACATTTCAGAAACGCACGGAAAATAGCTTGCAATAGAACTGAAGAGCGAAATAGCATGTAAAACAGTTAAAATAACTGAAACCATTAACATCACATAGTCAAATAGCATAAGGTTAAATGAATCAGATCTAAGGTAGGAGAGAAATGCACTCGGATCATATAGTGCCTAGCCGTCAATCAAACAGATTGCTCCACCATCGCACATCAGAATTGTATATGAAATCAACATTGCGGACAAAAAAAAAAAAAAAAAAAAAAAAAAAAAAAATCCACGAACAGCATTGAAAAAATGGAAAGAAACTGGCACATATAAAATTGTGAATAAAAATAGCATAAGCTAAATGCATCGAATTCAGAAGGGTTGGGTATCTGCGTATTGTCGAAAGAGATTAAAAAAAGTCTGGAAAATAAATGGAAATTGTAAAGAAATCTACATTTTTATATTGAAAAATTGGAAAAGTAGAATGATAAAATAGAAATATTTATTCATAATAACGTTAATTTTTCAGATAGGTTGCAAATTCTAGAGAAAAGAAAAGTTGTAGAATATGTTGATTATTTTGTCAGATTTTCAAAAATTTATTTGGAACTTTCAAAGCATATACCCTTGTAACCTCCATTTACTGAAATTGAGCTTACGATGAGAATAAAATAAAATAAAATAAAATAAAAATAAATAAATAAAATAAAATAAAATAGAATTTTATTTTTATTTTTTAATGGAATAATTTGCTGGAAGATACGCATATTTATATTTTACATAATTTTATGGATCTATCCCTTATTTTGTTATATATATTTAAAAATATTAATCGTTAGTAAATAATTTCTCTGATCGAATGGAAAACAGTCATTCCTGGAAAATAATTATTTTCATTATTGTTATTCTTTCAGGTGAAATAAGTCTTTAAATTTTCAAGAATTTTTGTGTGTTTAAATAAAAAATAAAATAAAATAAAATATAAAATAAAATTAGAAGAATTAGAAGTTGAAAAAGAATAAATTGATTAGGATCATTTGAATACAAAACTTTAATAATCATATATTAATCTTAACAGTATAATTAGACATTTCATGTTATTCATTTTATCTACTAAATTAACATCTGAAACACCTATTTCTATCTTATTTAAGTACACACAAAAAGTAAGCAATAAAATATAATTCGATGTATAAAGAATACTAAAGTCCTATTGTCCTATAGCTAGTTTAAGGTTCTCACAAACATGTATGTCGAGTTATTTATGTCTCTGAAAGTAGAGGTTAAAAAGTCAATATGTCTTACTTTATTTTATTTTAATCAATCTACTTCTTGTGCTTACCTGTGGGGGCACTTAAATAAAATTCTTTATAAACTAAAATAAATAAATATGCCGAAGTACATGTAATAAGTAATTACAAATAAAAATAATGAAAAATCATAACATAAATGGTAGAATCAAGAAACACACACAAAAAGTGTTGCGGGTAAAAATAATTAAACAAGACTTTTCATCAGGGGAAAATTTAAGTACGCGTGTAGCAAGAAAGCAGAAATGGAAAAAGAAAACATACTCTGTAATAACTTATAAGCACTTGTATGGGCTTTGTACATTGCTGCTTTCATGCTGACCTCATGTTTATTTTTTTCACTGGTGAAGGGTCGAGTTTAATTAATTCGTCAAGAAACAATTATCGTGTGTTTTATTAATTTATTGTGTTTACTTATTTTTTTTTTCTTTATTTATTATTCTTTACTTCATTATGTATGTCAGTTAAATAGAAAAGCGATATAAAATCAATTGAAATTTTTGTTTTCTGGCACCTTGGAGTATATTAAATTAAATCATTTTATTGGGTTGCCCATTAAACTTTCAAATTTCAAACAAGCACAAATCATGATTAGAAATCTTTAAAAATGTCCAAATATTGCCAATAACTTTCAAATTTTTGCTTTTTATTCTTTTATTGTATGCCTTTTTTCGATTTTACTTTTTCTGTGTAACTTTACTACTTAAAAATTTTCTAATATACTATTAAAATGACACCGACAAATCCTTATTTTAATTGTTTTCATTAAATTACTTTATCTTCTGTACACATTTATATTCTTTATAATCTATCCTTCCAGAATTCAAAATTTTTAAAAATATTAACTTGGTATTTGCGTTAATGATCGGTATCTAATGTTAACAATGTTAATAGCGTCAAGCATCAAGCAATGCTAATAGCATCAAGTTAATGAGTATCAAGCAAATAATCGGAAATAATAGACTACTTCAGAGTAGCTTCTTTGTACGTTGGTCAGTAATGCATATTCCCATGACTTCAAAACATAATCGAATTCGGGCTACTAAATAACGCGATTGTATGCAAAATGAATACAGAGGCTGTTCGCACATTTTTTAGACGATTTTGATGGAGTGTACTGAAGCAATTTCACTCATATTTCGTGTTTTAATTGTTCAGTTTGATAGCCCTTGTTCTTAACTATCATTCTACATCGTAATTTCTATGATAATAATGCTTTTTATAATATCGGAAGAGGTATATTTGTCTACTCCTCTTGAACGGCTTTCCAAAGTCCACAAAGCGTTGTAGTCGATGTTTGGATAATGTTGATTTTAAGAGTCAAAAAAAAAAAAAAAAAATCCAACAGTGATACATCAGGAGATTTAGCAGAAATATCAGTGAAGGGTATGGTTTTAATTCCCGTTTTTGTTCCATTTTTTTCTAGAAAAGCAATTGCAGATTGCGATGTGTGGCTGCTTGTTTTGTCTTGATACAGTTCAACGGATTGATAGCATTGTGGATAAAGATCTGAATTTTCGTTTTTTAAAATTGGAATTAAAATATGTTCTTGATAGTATTTAGAGCTGATTTTGCATTTTTGTCACATTTTGTTTGCTTTTATCTTGCGCTTGTATGAAAAACCAGTGGCAATCATAAATCCTTTAGAAAAACTTTCTTTTGATGCTTTGAACCATGTAGCAAAAATTTTTTTTCTCCACTTTTGTGATAATAAATTGATCTTTTTTTATTGCAACCACTTAAGTAGACCCAAGATTCATCTATTGTTGCGACATTTTTCCATTTTTTCCATTTGATAAATGCTTTTCATAAAGTTTTCACTAAAAACTCTCTTTGGAAAGAGCGGAAACCTATCCTTCCATCCACTGCCTTTTTAATAGCGTATTTTTGCATCTAAACAAAAATTCTAAATATCAGAAGATAAATAAAACTTCCAAAAATATAACTGTTGTAAAAATAAAATTCTCCATGCAAACGATTTTTTCTTACTGCGAAATAAAATCGTCTAAAAAATGTGCGAACAGCCTCTGTAACGTCGAATTATGTTCACTGGCGAACCCCAATTCTGTCTGGAATATAACACCCGACGTCCTGTGCTATGAAGGGTAATAGACACTCAAAATAATCGAACGTTCGATTGTAAAAGATCACAGTTCAAAAGAGGTGGGTTGGTCGTTCGGGGCGTAATCAGCATACGGAACTGCATTTTATTCAAGACTGCAATTTGACAGCCCAACATTATGACAGACGAGACCCTGAGACTCCACAACGTAGCTTACGCGCTTACGTTGCAACCATTGGTGATTCCTTCTGACAGTTGTGTGGAAGACATGCTTGATGTAAAAACAATACACAACACAATATACAGTGACTTAAATAGGATAGGGATGTTTGTGAAATACTCAAAGAAGACACTGCAGATAGACAGCGAGGCCAACTCTTCCTTTTACTGTGCAGACATGAAGATTGCACATTTTGAAGAGTGTGGGACAGGATTTCATAACGATAACCTCATTGTATCCATGCAAAACAGGTATGTATCTGACTATAGGGTGCTTAACTGTTTGAAGAGACTGCAAACGATATTAAAAAATTCTCATTCATTTCTAACAGTACTTGTTGCCAGCGACATGTAACCAAACTGATGTCCTGACTCACCTCTTTACGTTCTTTTTGCATCGTTTTTGAGAATTAAAGCTCACTTTCTATGTTTTTTTTTTTTTTTTCATCTTATATTATATATATATATATATATATATAAAATATAAGATATATATATATATATATATATATATATATATATATATATATATATAATATTATATTTTAATATATGTGCCTTTTGCCCTTTATGCCTGTAAATGACCTGTCTCGTATAGTATTGTTTCACTTTTTTTGCATGCTCCCCTAATTTTTCTTTAGCAGCCCTTATTTTTCCCCGTTTTCCAGGTTCTGCAGATTTTTTTTTCTCTTTTTTTTCCCATAAATTCTCTCTCATCATAGTAATATTTTAAGGACTTCAACTAATTTGTATAATGCAGAACCGACCACCTGCTATAATTTCTTTACTGTGGTGGTGTTATAATTATTATTTTATTGTCAAAAAATAAAATAAAATAAAGTTGCACAGCATATAAAATAAAATTATAAACAGGGTTTTAAAAAAATCAGTCATCACGTCAGTTAAATTAAAGAATTTAATATTTTTAAATTAATTACAAACACTGACAATATCAAGCATAAAAAATATGAAACAACTCGTCAATTTATTTAAATAAAAAATTAAAAAAATTATGAGTTATCTGTATAAATTTTAGAAATTAAGTGCATTTATTTATTTTTTGATATTTTAACTGTAAAAACAATGCATAAACTCCCACTTAATTTGGAATCTTTGTGTAAGAGATATTTTAATTTATGTTTCTTAAATAATTTAGTCATCCCTCTTATATAATAATCTCTTTTATAAAAATTAAACATAAAAATCAAAAATAGGCAATGGAAAAACTGTAAATAATTTTGCACAGTTCAAAATTCAGTGTTTAACACTGAATTTTGAATACATCATTGAAATTTATCTATAAATGTACTTTATTTTGCAGAAAAAAATGAAATATTTAATCAATATGGCGCATATATTCTTTAACCAAATTAGAATATATTACTTAAAAATATGAAAATTTTAATAAGTTTATTAATTTACATAATTTTCAGAATATTTTGTTTAAAATGAGTTTAAAAAATATTTATTAATACATTATTATGCTGAGTATATTCTTTGCCTACAGTAGCTTTCTAATATTTTGTAATAAAAAATGTTTTTCAAGAAATAGTCTCAAAAACCAGTTTAAAAATTTCCCCTTTTTTCTTTTTATTTACACTAAATTCTTCATATAATTTATACTTGTTCTTTTAATTTATATTAAATAAGTTAAATAAATTCATTTCTTAACTTATAAACTATTTCCATGTCAAATAAATATTATACAAATAAAATTTGTTTTTATTAAAAAAGTACAGCCGTTATCTGAACGTCCTTGTATGACCCATTAATTTCTTTTTAGATTTTGTTAATGGTCTTCAACACAGACGTCTAGACTTAAAAATGAAAATTTCGTCTTCTCATGCTTTACCCCCCCCCCCCCCCTATCTTTTCCCTTTTTTTATGAAAGTTTTCTGGTCTGAATTATTTCGCCGTAAATTGATGTATATTCCAGCAGGGATGACACCTTTCGACCAATACTGCAAACCGATCTGTCACGTCATCGTTTCATCAATAAAATTTCGGTTGGAGCTATACAGACTTGGAATGCGTCCTTCAAACTTTTAATATGAAGGCGGGAATTGAAGTTTGGAAAGAAATAAAAATTTTTTGCATCCCAAAGACGACTCATGAATTTTAATAATAGAAGGCAATGGAATGAACTGTTCTGCATATCAACCCCTCCCAAATACTTTTCTTATTTTTAGTTCTCAAGTATTTCCTTCTTTTGAAAGAAAATGAATCAAATTATTATTATTTTTTTTAACTTATTTAAATTTTATTAAGTTTTAATTTATTTAATTTTATAAAATGTAATTCTAAATAAGCTGTAAAAAATATGTACCGTAAAGGACAATACCGTAGAAAGAACATGGTAGTGTCAATCTTATGGTAGTGTCGATCCCATGAAGAATGAGATTTTCTCTTTTATTATTATTATTATTATTATTATTACTATAAACTTGTTAGGTAATAAATTATTACCTAACAAGTTTTTAGATTTAAATATCATTCACAAATGTTGGAAAATATATATATGAACAAAATTTAATTTGAATGAAAGAAGTAGAATAAATAAATAATAAATAAATAAATAAATAAATAAATTTAAAAGTTGATTATTATTTTTACTTTCCGAAAGTATTGTAATCATGTCAAAAATCCGAATTTGATATTTTGATATTTCTATACGTTTCAAGGTCCCCTGAGTCCGTTTTCAATATTTTTACGATGATGTATGTATGTATGTGTGTATGTATGAGTGTATGTATGTGTGTATGTGTGTGAGTGAACACGCTAGCGTCTAAACGCTTTGTTCGAATAAGCTGAAAGTTCGTACGTATATTGTAAGTCACCATAGTACGAACCCTTGTGATTTTGGTGAATCTAGCACTTATAGTTTTTTTACAGGGACACCAGGAAAAATTCTTTATCATTATGGCCTATGGGGCCAAATTCGCCAAATTCTTAAAAGTGCAATAGCGTCTAAACGCTTTATTAATCTGAGAAAAAAAATTGTACACATGTTAAAAGTCACAGTTGCACGAACTGTATAGATTTTGGTGAATTTAGCACTTACAGTTTTTTTACAAGGACACAAAGAAAAATTCTTTATCATTATGGCCTATGGGACCAAATTTTTAAAAGTGCGATAGCATCTAAACGCCTTATTCAATTGAGCTGAAAATTTATAGGAATATTATAAATAACTGTTGCACTAACTATAAGCATTTTGGTGAATCCAGCATTTATAGGTTTTTACAGGGACACAACGAAAAATTCTTTGTCATTATGATCTATGGGCTCATAGTTCAGTAGCGTTAAATAAAACATCGTGTAATATACGAAGAAAAATACTCAAACACTCTGTTATGGTTTTCTTTCTTTTGTTTTTTAACAACTCCTCTTTCTTTACTTTATCTACAAAGCTGTTAATTACTCAATGTTCGGAAAGTCGAGTGGAGTCACTCCAGATTTTTTTTAATTTGCAGAATATTTTCTCTGTTTACATTATTTTCATTTCATAATTTTATTATTGTAAATCACTGTACTTTCACTGTTAAATTTGTAGAAATTTTCTAGTAATTGTAAATTGCGTATATATACATATTAGAGTGTCCGTTAAATGGGGAAATTTTATTTATTTATTTATTAAATTCGATACGCATACCCTCTAATTTTTCTTTTTATTTGACCATAAATACTTTTTAGTAAAATATAAGCTCTCTGGGATAACGTTAACACGTGTGTTAACATCATCCCAGAAAGCCGATATTTTGTTAAAAAGTGTTTAGTGTCAAAAAAAAAAAAAAAAAAAAAAAAAAAAAAAATCACCCACATTTAAGGGACACCCTAATATATGTATATTAGGTATAATATGTATGTGTATATATATATATATATATATATATTAGAATATTTTTTAAAATGTGGTAAAACAAAAAATATGCATATTCATTATTTTTGAAAGGAAGATTGAAAGAATTCGCCAAGTTTTTATCATATAATTAATTACATGATAATAATTAAAAAAAAAAAAGTTTTTTATTTTTATTAGTTTAATGTAAATTGATCCGATAAAGAGAAAAATCAAATAACAAATTTCTGAATTAGGGAGTTGCAAAAGTTTAATACACATAGGCAACATATTATCATTGGTCGTGTTAAATTAACTGCTCAGGTGTAGATTATCATCAGCATTTTTGTTTTGTAAAAATAACTGTTAGGCGATATGCAGATTTTTGTAATTATTATAAGCAGGTAATATTTTGTGAAAATATTAAAAACTGAATTATCTCAATTAATAGGAAATATAAATTTTTGTTTAAAGAATAAAATTGGTTATAACATTACTGTAAAAACGCATAAACTAAATAATGTGCTGAAATATAAAGCAAATTGTATGTTATTATTATCACAGTTATTATTACAGGTGAATCCGGAATCGGCGAGACCGCGGCGATTCCGGATTTCAGAGATTTGTTAAAAACTATTTATTATTACTTTTTTTTTTTTTTAATGATATTATAATAACATACAAAATGCAATTTTTACGTCAGTGAAAATAAACGGCAATCAAACTGGTGAATTAAGTTATAAAATAGAAATATAATAGATTTAATTTAAAATAATTTAGAATTTGAAATATAAACACATTAAACTAAAATGTTATGGCCAACTGATAATGTCTGCTAAATAACTGCTAATAAACTATTACTATTTATTCATTAAAAAATAGTCAAATAAAATTATAGAAACAAAGTAATTTATACGTTGATTTTTTAAAAAACCTTTCAGCAATTTAAAACTTTTTTATTCCGTTTTTTTAACTTACCTGTTCTTTTACAAATAAATTCTTTAACTAACAATCAAGTAGTATAAAAATGTAGAAGATTGTGACTATATTTATGTATTCAGTGTTCAGTGAAAAAGATTTTAAACTGAATTCCACAAGAAATGTGAAAATAAAGTCGAGCAAAATCTTATTTTAAAAGTAAAATTAAAACTGGAAAAATGTCCGGAATTTAGAGATTTCCGGATTTTGGATGTCTGTATTTTCGAGGTTCAACAGTATTATTCTTTTATTCATTTTACTAACGGACTTTCACCCACTAAGCTGGTCGCCATGTTTAAATAAATCATTAATAAAATATGATAGAACGTAATTCTGAAACGACAGTCCAATGATGCCGGTCAGATCCTCGGTACGTGCCGCCATTGTATTACCAGCCTATAACATGTGTTTTGTTTGATTGCAGATGCCTACGTCAGCGCCTTATCCGGGCTCGTTGTGCGGGCACAGGAAGAAACGAACTAGCACATGAGCCTCATTTGTGGTAACCACTGCCATCGGCAGGGTCGCTCGCTCTTACATTGTCCTTGGTACGTTAGTAAAATAAAATCATGGTTAAAGAAAGACGTAACTATAATAAATGGAAAGAGTAAACTTTGAACAGCATCTGAAAGTGAAAAGTTGAGTAGAATGAAAGGTAGACACAGGGAAAAGAATAAACAAAATTTCGGATTAAAAGATGTCCTTACTATGATAAAATGGAACCGTTTGATAAAATTTCAAAGTAATACTACGATGAAAGACAGGCGCAGGTGATGTAAGGGGGGGGGGGATGACGGCTTGAATGAATTCGTATTGCAACAAACTTTCAAACCTTCGCCAACAAAGTAGATAATTTTGTAAAAAAACGCGCGTAAATCGATCCAATAGTTTTTAATACTTTCAAATAAAGTGAAAAAGAGCTTGACTTCGGTCTGCCTGTAGGTTTGTACGGTAACTTCCGTAAATATTTTCAGAATCTTGTAAAACTATTTTATGAAATTCAAATTCTCTATTAAAAATAGTATAAACACTAAAATGGTTTGTAGTACAGGTATACCTTAAAGAATGCTAAAACATTGAGACGTATGAGATGCATTTTCATAAATCACATTTGGATACTTTTAAACTCAACAGATCAAAATGAAATAGTTATTCATTTTTGAATTGATTTTTTTTTTTTTTAATGATGCAGTGTGATTAGCAGTAAGGTTTACAAGGTCACACAGAAATATTCAGATACATAATGGCTATAATTTGAAATTTTTCATTTTTATTTAGTGAAAATGGTATAAATAGCGCAAAATGTTTGAGTGAAGATTTTCACAAAATATTTCTGATGCATTTCGGTCTATGAAGGGTATATTTTTAATGCATAATTAAATGTTTTATGCTACATATAACATAACAAAATTGATGTATATATTTAAGATACATAAAACCATTTTTCTTGTTAAATAAAGTATGACTAGCTCAATTGATTAGTTTACCGGGCGCTGAAAAGTTATTTTGATTCATTATCCGATATAAGGGGAAATCTTACAATGTAATGGTTCAGTATAGTAAGGATGTGTAAAGTTTAGGCGTTGAACAGGGCTACATAAAAGTAATCTTTGACCTTTCACTTTATAAATAAAGGTATAAAGGTGATTTTATGAAACCTTTTACCGAGTAGCTAAAACAAAATATACTTTTGTATACTTTTGAACGCGGTCTGCGCAAAGTTATTCTCGTGAAGGGAGATTTTTTTTTTTTTTTTTTTTTTGGCAAAGGAAAAAGGTTCAAAATTTCGTTGATAGAGGTCACTTTACGTAAGTAAATCACACATTTCTGTGAAAAACTATATTTATCTGTGTGCTAATGTTTACAGACATACAAATCCTATTCTATGTGTCCGATATCATCAAAAATTACAGTTTGCAAACGATTTTAGGTAATTATTGCAAAGTCAATCACTAGATGAGGGTTACAGAAAAGTAATGTATAATATATGTTTTATTTAAAATCAATGAAACTGTATTAAATTAATTCTGACGAGATTTCTTCATTCCTAATTAAAAACAAAATGTTTTAATACTTTAGTCAAAATGTGTGTTGAAATTAAGAATGTTTCTGAAACTTATATTTTTCTATATTAAACTATATTATATAAAATATGTATATGAAATAAGTGTGTTAAGGACTATTGCTTATTAAATAAGAAAAAAAAAAATCTTATTTTAGACAAAATGTTTGTTGAAGTTAAGAATGTTTCTGAAACTTATATTTTTCTATATTAAACTACATTATATAATATGCATATATATATATATATATGAAATAAGTGTGTTAAGAAATATTACTTATTAAATTAAAAAAAAAAAAAAAAAAAAAAAAATCTTACTTTAGCCAAAATGTTTGTTCAAGTTAAGAATGTTCCTGAAACTTATATTTTTCTATATTAAACTATATAATATAATACAATATAATATAATATAATATAATATAATATAATATAATATATATATATATATATATATATATATATATATATATATGAAATAAGTGCGTTATACATTATTACTTATTAAATAAAAAAAAATAAATAAATAAAAATAAATAAATAAAAAATCTTACTTTAGCCAAAATGTTTGTTGAAATTAAGAATGTTCCTGAAATTTTTCCTTTTATGAGGGGGAATAAATATAGATCATTATTACTGTTAATTCTGAATAAACTAAATATATTACATTGTTAAAAAATAATAATCAGTGAAAAATTAAAATAAGAAAATATATAGAAATCTTACTTTAGCGAAAATGGTTGTTGAAATTAAGAATGTCTGAATTTTTCTTTTTTATGAGGAAAAAAATATAGATTACTAGCAGGCAAAGCCCACTTCGCTGGTCCCTATTTTTAAATGAATCACTATAATTACTGATTTCTCAGAATTGCATTAATTTTTATCACGTGAAAAAAAAAAGAGAAACAAAATCTGATTAGGAAAAATGTCGCACCGGGTTCTCACTGTCTTTGGAAATAATTCCCAAAATGCTCTAACTCTTATTTCTATTATTTCCCCCTTCGCCCCCCCTCCCGTCTATCCTAATAATTTTACAAATTCGAAAATATCCGCAATCGATTTGTAAGTATCAAAAACCTCTATGCACCAGTTTTGAACGATCTATCTCTATTTTATTTTTTTGCCCCTCCAAATAATTTTAAAAATTCAAAAATATCCGCATTCGATTTGTAGGTATCGAAAACCTCTATGTACCAATTTTGAATGATCTAACTCTATTTTTATTTTTTTGCCCCCCCCCCCCTCCTAATAACTTTACATTTTCGAAAATATCCCCATTCGACTTGCAGGCCTTTAAAACCTGTCTGTACCAATTTTGAATGGCCTAACTGTATTTCTATTTGTTTTTGCCCATAGCCCCCCTTACCGCCCCTCCTAATAATTTTACAAATTCGAAAATATTCCCAATCGATTTGTAAGTATCGAAAACCTCTCTACACCAATTTTGAACGATCTAACTCTATTTTTATTTTATTGCTTCCCTCCCCCTTCTCCCCCCTCCTAATAACTTTACACTTTCGAAAATATCCCCATTTGACTTGCAGGCCTCTAAAACCTATCTGTACCAATTTTGAACGGCCTAACTCTATTTCTATTTGTTTTTGCCCATAGCCCCCCCCTTACCGCCCCTCCTAATAATTTTACAAATTTGAAAATATCCCCAATCGATTTGTAAGTATCGAAAACCTCTATATACCAATTTTGAATGATCTAACTCTATTTTTATTTTTTTGCCACCCCTCTCCCCTCCCCCTTCTCGCCCCTCCTAATAACTTTACACTTTCGAAAATATCGCCATTCGACTTGTAGGCCTCTAAAACATATCTGTACCAATTTTGAACGGCCTAACTGCATTTCTATTTGTTTTTGCCTATAGCCCCCCCCCCTTCCCGCCCCTCCTAATAATTTTACAAATTCGAAAATATCGCCAATCGATTTGTAAGTATCGAAAACCTCCCTACACCAATTTTGAACGATCTAACTCTATTTTTATTTTTTTGCCCCCCGCCCTCTCCCCTCCCCTTCTCGCCCCTCCTATGAACTTTACACTTTCAAAAATATGCCCATTCGACTTGCAGGCCTTTAAAACCTGTCTGTACCAATTTTGAACGGCCTAACTGTATTTCTATTTGTTTTTGCCCATAGCCCCCCTTACCGCCCCTCCTAATAATTTTACAAATTCGAAAATATCCGCAATTGATTTGTAAGTATCGAAAACCTCTATAAACCAATTTTGAACGATCTAACTCTATTTTTATTTTTTTGCCCCCCTCTCCCCTCCCCCCTTCTCGCCCCTCTTAATAACTTTACACTTTCGAAAATATCCCCATTCGACTTGCAGGCCTCTTAAACCTATCTGTACCAATTTTGAACGGCCTAGCTGTATTTCTATTTGTTTTTGCCCCATTGCCCCCCCTTATAAGCCCCACCCCCTTCCCGCCCCTCCTAATAATTTTACAAATTCGAAAAGATCCCCAATCGATTTGTAAGTATCGAAAACCTCTATGTACCAATTTTGAACGATCTGACACTCTTTTTATTTTTTGCCCCCCTTCTTGCCCCTCCTAATAACTTTACACAATCGAAAATATCCCCATTCGACTTGCAGGCCTTTAAAACCTATCTGTACCAATTTTTAACGGCCTAACTGTATTTCTATTTGTTTTTGCTCCATGCTTTTCCATTGCTTTCCCCCCCCCCCTTGCTGCCCCACCTGGGGGCTGAATTTCTAAAATTCCAGAAATTGGTTTTTAGATAGTTGCATTAGCTATAGTTTAGAACAAAAATTTCACGTATATCTATTTTTTTTGTTTGAGATATATAGGATTATGCGAAATCACGTTTTACGCATGTGAAATCACGTTTTGTCCCCCCGCCCCCCTTGGGGACCGAATTTCGAAAATTCCAGAAACGCATTTTTAGACATTTGTATTAGCTATATTTTAAAGTAAAAATTTTACGGATATCTGTTTTTTTGTTTGAGATATGAAAGATTTTGTGAAATCACGTTTTGTCCCCCCTCCCCCCCTTGGGGGGGCGAATTTTTAAAAATCGCTTGCGGCGTTGTCTTTCTCGGGTCGTAAACATTAACCGTGCCGAATTTGGTCCCGCTCGGGAAAACGGCCTAGGATACTATAGCGGACAGACAGACAGACAGACAGACAGACAGACACACAGACTCTGCTCTTTTATATATATAGATTATTATCGTTAATACTGAATGAATTAAATGTAATTAGTGTTAAGCAATATGAATTTATTAAGCCTTAGAAAAATTGCAGAATATGAACATCTAAATGTTCTACTAACTGAAATCGTATGTAAATAAAATGGCTTTAAAAATGTTATAAAAAATTCTACAGCAATGATTTATTTTATTTTATTTTATTTTTTTATTTTTTTATTCGACTAATAGAGATACGGAAACAAGTAAAAAAGACCCACTATTTCTAGATTTTAATAAAATGTACTCTAGATCACTTGAGAATAAAAGTTTTAAGGAAAAAAATAGATACGGTGTGCGTCTATGCAATAATCAGTCTCTCTCTCTCTCTCTCTCTCTCTCTTTTTTTTTCCCCCAATGGCGCGGCACTTTTTTGCGACTTTGGGGGGGGGGGGGGGGTCACCGAAATTGATGACCATTTGTGAAGGAGCACCGGAGCACCCAAGGGGCCATCATCGCTACCCCTAACAGGGACAACACATCCATGCATTTTCCGGGATTCGAACCCAGGTCCAACGGTGTAGGAGTTAGGGACGCTAACCACTACACCGTCTGCGCGGCAAACTGTCGCTTATAATGCGTAAAATAAATTGAAAGTTTTCACATAATTAATTAAATCTTTGATCCTGTAAGGCGTACAAATTGTAAGGTATGACTTATTATCTTCTTAAATCCAGTTCATGATTTATTATTTTTTTCATGATTCTTTTTAATAAAAATGAAATAGTTTATAAAGTCACCCATATGCATTAGAATTTAAATGACTTGAGGCGTACAAACTCTACAATATTCAAATACAAAAATGTGGATAGCAAGGTTAAAAAAAAAAAAAAAAAAAAAAAAGAATTAATGGGTTGGGTATTAAATCTGTTGGGTTTATTTTTATTTTGAACAGTAAGCCCCGCATTAAAGGGTTTCTATAAAACGTTATATTTAATTTGAATCTTACAAACCTACATGGGTTTTAAGGGGGGGGGGGAATACGGATTTAAACAGTAAATGACAAGTAAAAAACAGGAAAAATATATTTAATATTTAAGAAAAAATATTTTTTGTTCAAAAGTATTTTTAATTTGGCCCCTCCTTTCCTCTTTTCTAAAGCGTCAAATTATTCAACAAATTCGAGATTGAATAACTGAAATTTTGTCGTCAACAATCAAAACCGTAAATATCATTGGCATCTATATATGCTGACGTCATACAGAGAGTCAAAGACAAATATAAAAAAAATCTTTTTTTTTTTTTTTTTTTTTTAGTTAAAGTATTGTTTTAGAAGAAGTAAAAACGCGGTGCTTATTAATCTTTTGGAATGCAATCAAAATCTCTCTCCTGCAATGCGCCAATTAAAAAAAAATAAATTAATTTGTATAGTAAACATTAGAATGTCACTTAGAAAACAATAAGGATTCACAAAATGATAATAATAATAATAATAAACTGCAAAACTTTTCCGGATTAGATTGAACTTGCATAAATTGGTTTAATAATGTATGCCCCGTATAACGGGATTTCCTATTACGCGGAACAAATCCCCCGCATTGCACGGGAGTTTACTGTATTACGTATTAGCATGCGTACATAATGTGCGTAAATATATCTTAATCGATTTAATCACACAAAAGACAAATCATTCTTTTTAAATTAATATTTTGCTGGGATAAAATAAAAAATAGATATTATTGTGAGTTATTTTCATGTCTGGGATAGCAGGTTTTTTTTTTTTTTTTTTTTTTTTTTTTTTAGTTTGCTTGATTGTTTAAGTAAATGCCTTATGATTGTTTACTAGTACAATAATATATACACATCTGTGAAATTTTTCGCATCATTTCTTAAATGTTCTGTAAACTTTTGTACCGGTAGCAGACATAAATAAAAATACTATATGCTCTTGCAAAATTGAAACTTTATAAGTCAGCATATTTATTTATAGCCATATGGAAATCAGCCTCAAATAATTAAAAGCAAGTCAAACAAAATTTAGCATACATTAGCGTAAATTAGCATGCAAATCCTATTATTTCTTGTTCGAAAATAACAAGAAATAATATAATTTGAAATATATTCTTACTGCTTCAATTTAATTTTTATAAATTCCCTGCTAACATAAAATAATAAATAGATATAATTATAGGTTATTTTCACGTCTAGGTTGATACGTAAAATTATTCTTTTATGTATATATATATAAATTGCCTCCTGTCTAATAACTATAATATTGATTTCAATTAAACTTTGTGTGTTTTTGTTTAAGTAATAATATGGGCTATAAAATTACTATGCAAATGCATACACAAAGGTATGGGCTGAAATACCGATCAAATAGTATATTATCAAAAATATATTATTTTTACTCTTTTGTATAACGTTTTAAGCGATATTAGTTAATTAAAAATTAAAAAGAGAATACAAAAAGCTTATTTTAGCTGAGTGGCATGTTGAAGTTAAGAATGTCGAGCAAATAGTATATTATTATCATCAATATATTACTTTTTTTATTTAATGTTATTTTTAAATTAAATATTAGGTATCGTTAACTTCAAGAATCTTACGTTAATCAAAATGTTTCTTGAAGATGAAAACGTTTCTGAAAATGTTCGTTTTTAAGAGTAAAAAAACAGATCATTATTATACTAAGACACAATAAATTAAATGCATAAAATGCTAAACAATAGTAACTAATTAAATAATCTGGTGTTTCACTCACACGACTTTCTCTTACCCCTAAACTTAATATTATAAATACATGTTGGAGATTAAGAGGTAACATAATGAGTACTGTTATGTAAACCTAAGGTTAAAACAATTTAAATTAAGCTTCGGAAGAGTTTTATATGGTAATTAGTTCTGTGTGAGGAGGGCTACCTCCCCCCCTCAACCCTCCGTTTCATTATTGCACCTATATTTATATAGAATTTAAATTTGTTATTAAAATTAAAGTTCACTTAAAACTATTCAGTCAACTTTCATACGCAACAACGCAACATTCCTTGAAACTTATCAATCTTGATCAAACTTTTCCAGTAACAAACTTACATTAACTTCAAAATACGATATTTGGATCTCCTAAAATTATTTGTTTTTAAGGATACAGACCAAAGATCAAACGTTAAAAAACTTGACTACGGTAATCAGTAAGCCTCAAAACGTGTAATTATACAAAAAACAAGCAAGGAATATTTAGCTTAAAAAAAAAAAAAAAAAAAAAAAAAAAAATAAATAAATAAATAAATAAATAAAAAAACATTATTTACCGTATCTCTAAGAGGAATTCATTTCAATTCCCGAACAGCTTTCTTGCAAATGGTAAAATATTATGAGTAAAGCACATCCACTAACAACAAAAAATAATGTTATCGCTTAAATATTTGCAGCCCTGTATATGTTTCGAAGATTATATACAGACCACATTGTGTACCTAAATATAATTCTATAGTAATAATACATGTCCCAGCCTGAAATACACTACCGTCAATTTGAAACTATTGTCGCACTTTTATCTAGTTCTTTTGTGTAGCCTTGTAAACGAACAGTGAATGATTTCCCTATCATATTCTACATGAGAGATGCTTTTACGCATATAAAAAATATATATTCGTTTCATTTGGTTTAGTGCAGTGTATAGATGTTAAAATCTACTTATCAGACGTAATGTATTTGAATTCTCTTGGGCCTCCCTGTACACGAACCATTTGCTTCATCTCAACAAAAAGCTTAGTGCAGCATCCTTATATCATACACATTTAGAATACCAAGTTTGGACTTTCTGCTACTATTTGTTCTTGAGCGATGCTGATAACACACACACTGACAGACAGACACACAGAAACACAGACCATTCGCTAAAAGCATGATGTTCGTATTCAGGGGACCTCAAAACGTGTAAATATAACAAAAACTCACATTCGAAAATTTGACCTTAAAACAATACTTTCTCTACCTTATGGGGAAAGAATAAAAAATTATACTTAAAAAATCTTATTTCAACTAAAATGTTTCATGACGATAAGAATGTTTTTGTAACATTTTGTTTTTATAAGAAAATAAAAATCTAAATCATAATCATTTTAATACTAAATGAATTAAATATGTAGAGTGCTAAGCAATATTAATTAATTAAAAATGAAAGAAAAATACTGAAATTTTACTTTAGCCAAAATGTTTCTGGAAGCTACGAATATGTCTAAAACTTTTTATTTATAAGATGGAAAAAAATGCAGATCACTATTATTGCTAATATTGAATGAATTAAATGTATAGAGTGTTAAGAAATGTAAATTAATAAAAAATTAAAAAACAAAAATTAAAACGAATCTCTTATTTTAACTAAAATATCTGTCGAAGTTAAGAATATTTCTGAAATATTTATAAATATGAGGGGAAATAAATCTAGACAATTTTTACTGGTTATTTTCAACGAATTAAATGTATAGAAGATTAAGCATTATTAATCAATAAAAATTAAAAATAGAGAGAAGTGTTAATTTTACGAAAATTTTTGTTGAAGTTAAGAATGTTTCTGAAAATTTTGATTTTTATTAAAGAAAATAACTCTGGATTATTATTATTATTTTTTAATTAATTAAATAAGTGTACAGATTAACTTTTAACACTTAATGCTTAACATTATTTGTTAATTGTTTAAGACTGGTGAATATTCCTTATTCTTGATTTTAATAATTTTATTCTCTTTCATTATTGGCGTGAAAGGGTTTCAATTTTCATTAAAAGGTTAGTATTGTGGTCTAATTTATATTTATTCTTATCATTCATAGTTATATTTATATAAATATTTTGGTTGAATTTGGCACTGGTAATTTGTTTCTCTTAAATTTTAGATTTTATTATAAATATATAAGTATATGAAATATAATTAAAAGTGTCCTTAATATTAAAGCTTTATTTCTCCAACTATAGGGATTTTGCCTCCACTAATCCACTGATAGCGCCCTAATTAATTATTTTCAATTCATTTTCACAATATTTAAGTATATCCAAATTCATTAACTTGTTATCAATTCTTAAACTTATTTTATTTTATTTTCCGGTGAAACAAAACCGTTATTTATTATATTGCGCAATTCTAACGTAATTTTAATCTAGAACCTTCTGTCTCCTCTTCCCGTGGTCGTATGACTTCCACTAGGGACAGTCGCGATCACATGACCTCGCCCACTTGGAATGGAAAAGGTAATTTTCGAGTTATTTCTGAAGTTGGTTTTCAAGATGTCAGTTTTTAAGAGGAGGGCTCACCTTCCGACGAAGGATGCAAGTTCTTGAATTTATTAAACAGCCATTTGACCCAGTGACTGCATTTTCCTTTTTTGAATGAACTTTCTCTGTTTTAATAGGACGTGTGTGTATTTATATATATATATCATTCTTATAAGGAAAAATAGATCTCGATCATTATTATTGTTAATACTCGCTGATTTAAACATGAAGAATGTTAATCAATATTAACTAATTAAAAAAAAAAAAAAAAATTAAATATCATAATAAGAAACACTTAAATGTTCTAGTAAATCAAGAAATGTCTCAGTAAAACTTTTTCACTCTTATTAGGAAGATTTTTCACTTTTATAAAGAAAAACAGTTCTTGATCATTATTACTGTTAATATTCAATGAATTAAATATAAAGAATGTTAATCGCTATTAATTAATTAAAAAATAAAAAATAAAACGCTATAATAAGAAACACTTAAATGTCTTACTAAATCTAGAAATGCCTTACTATAACGTCTTTGAGAATATTTTAACAAAATATATATTGCAGTAATTTATTAAAATTAAAAACGAACATACGGAAACAAGTAAAAAAAAGTCTCACTACACTTAAGTTCTAATAAATTCAACTATAGATCACCTGAAGATAAAAATTTTAAGGAGAAAAAAAAAATAGATATGATATGCAACTACAGTACATTACAGTACAATAAGTACAAATTCTCTCACAGTTACAATATTGCCCATCACTTGTGTAAATGTATGTGTACGCATACTCATATTTGATTGAATCACCAAAAGATAAACCATTAATTTTTAATTAGTACTTTGCTGTGATTAAACAAAATATAGACATAATTATTGGTTATTTACTAGTAATAAACTTAATTATTTATTATAAATTAATTATTTAATTATTTATTTTCTTGTTTTAAAACTTTAAAGGGCAATTTTGTCAATTAAATTAATCATTAGCAAGGAAACCTTTATCTGTCTTTATTTTATTCGAAGTTCATGGGGTGTTGTACGGACGTATCATCATATCACCATTTTTATTTTCAGAGATAGAAATTGTCCAATAGACATGTGATAAGACTTGGAAGATATTTAATGAACAAAAACTACTTATTTAATTTTCAGATTAAAAAAAAAAAAAAGAAAGAAAGAAAGAAAGAAAAGATAGAAAGAAAGAAAGAAAGAAAAAGGAAATTTTTTGAGAAAGGAAATTTTTCTTTCTTTCGAATGAATATTAATTTCAAATTTTTAGCATAATAATATCATTTGATATGTGTTCTTTCAGACATTCGAGAAAAAGAATATTTTTAATTACTTTGATTAAAAGCTTATGTAAATGATTTTCGATATCCCATCCGGTTTTTTCAGAAACTCGTGTGAATGTAGGCTAGGAAAACAAAGATACCATAAGGATCCCACTTTGGGCATTCTTCCCTCAATCCTAGGTCCCTCGTGAAGGCAATCGAACTCGAACCACACGCCACCACGCATTTCTTTTAGCAATTTAATAAATGAAAACAAAAAGCGAAAATACTCAATAATAAAGCCAATTCTTGATTGTTTAAATCTAAGCCTATATGAAATAGGAAACATAAAATTTATTATATTTTTTATATAGCCTTCACTGTAAAAAATGTGTCCTATTTGCTGCCAGAAATTCTCTGTAATTTGAGAAAATACGCTTAATTTACGAAAAAATTACGTCGTCAGAACGTATTTTCTCAAATTGCAGAGAATTTCTGGTAGTAAATAGGACATATTTTATACAGTGTTGATTACGAAGGTCTTAAAATTCAGTGTTGCATCTAAACTAAATTTGTCAACTACTTTATAATAAATATACTTATTTCTCTTTTAAATGTTCTTGAATAGCTTTTACGTAGTTTTCACTTTTGTTTCTCTTATTTCTCTTAAGGCGTCTATTTTATTCTATATAGAAAAGCATTTATCTCTTTTATAACCCATTTTGAAAGATGAGGACCATTACTGTAATCGAAAGGAGTGCAACCCAATAGCTACGCTATCGTTTAGTAGCCTCTTTGTCGGAAATTCAGACTCCAAACTACTTTCAATAATCGAGAAAACAGATTACAGTTGCCACCTCATCTCGCTTTGTTGAATAGGATAAATTCATAATACAGAAAGAATTCAGAGAAGTTTATTCATTGTTTGAAACTAGAATAACCTATACTCTAAACTTTAATATTCTAGTTGAAAATAAAAATTGTATTTGAAGACAAAAACAAGGAAATGTATAAATACCCATCTGCAATTAACAAATCAGAAATAAAGGACTAAATTTATCAATATTTATCATATATTATCTCCTTATATATATATATATATATATATATATATATATAAACCTTTTTCAAGTATAACACATGAAGTAATAAGTAATAACTATATTTAAACTTTTTTTTTTCTTGTGTGTGTGAATATCAGAAGAAGGATTGCTTTAATTTATACCATATAGACTGTAAAAACAGTTATTAAAAACTTAAATATACAGAGTTATGTGGTGCAAATAAATACATAAAACAATAAAGAGAAGCGTTACTCACAGAAAAAACGTAAAATGAGAATAGTCAACATAAAATAAGAATAGTTAAAATTAAAAATATGAATATAGACCTAAAGCCCTTTTTTTTCTTTTAATGCAAAAGCACTCGATTTTACATCATTAGCCCCCCATGCATACATGAAAATAGAGCATAAAGGAAAAAAAAATCTATAAAACTCATAACAATAACAAGAAATACCTAAAAACTGCACTCTGTAGAATAAAATAACATATGACTACATAGACGTAAAAGAGATTTAGTCGCCTGAAGTCAACTGTATCAGCTGGCCCACCAATATCGACTATATAGGCTAAGTAAAGTAAGCAAGTGGTCTTTGTCCATCTCAAAGTTTCGGTTGCGCAACGTGTACAAGGGACAATTATATATATATCAGAGCTGTGCAGATGTTTATCGAGACAATCATGTCCGATCTCCAAACGTAACGACACAACTGTGATGGCTCAATTATAATCAGGTATATTACAAATCTCTCAATTTTTCATTCTTAACTTTTTCCAAAAATTCAACGCTATAATTTCTTCCTATAGCATTTATTATAATTATTTTTATTGATGAAAATGGTACTTCACTACTATTTGATTGCAAAATTTTAGTACCTGCTTTAGCTAATTTATTAGCCCATTTGTTTCCTGTTATTCCTATATGAGCTAGGACCCGCTGCAAGAAAACAATCATCCCTTCTCTTTTGTGACTAGTAGATAAAGATTTCTTCTGCAAGATTCAATAATTTTTGATTCCACGACATTATGCACAGAGGTCGGTTGGATGACTGAAAGGAAGTCTGAAAGAATGACAATGTTTTTGAGTTAAACTGTTCTAACACTAATTTGTTCTGTTGCAACTCTAATTGCCTCCAGTTCTCCATCAAAATTCGTCCGCAATGAACCATGGGAGGTATAGAATGCAAAAAGTTTTGAATAAACACGAGTTCTAACTTAGCGAAAATTTTCGATCCATCAGTATATATCTCAGTAAATTTATGATGATTTCGTCTAACCATACGTCAAATAACATCCATTCGTTATAAATAACATTCATCCTAGGTGAATAGGGTTTGTTAGTTTCAATACTTCTACCTTGGGAACATTCAGGAAGGAAGAATAAGATTCCTGACTTAAAACTTTCTGCAAAAATATTCAATCTTCTAGGTCGAGAGATATCATAATCTCTCTAACAAGGAAACATTCAAAAGGTGTCTTCAAAAAATATTGAAAAAAAATGTATGCGATTCTACTTTTCATAAAACACCAGGGAGTGAAAAAATTATCGGCTGAAATGAATTGCAGCGATCACAAAAAAGAAAATTATCAAAATTAAGCATATTTGGCGATTTAGCGTTGTTAGACGTTCAGTTCGCTAGCACTGAGATTGCCGTGTACGAACAGAACCATGTTTTGTTTCTCCGCCAAGTACTCAAAATCAATCGCCTAACAATGTGAAATCGCCAAATATGCTTAATTTTGATAATTTTTTGTGGTCGCTGTAATTTATTTTAGCCGATAATTTTTTCACTTTCTGGTCTTTTAGGAAGAGTAGAATCACAAATATTTTTTTCAATATTTTTTGAAGACGACACCTTTTGACTGTTTCCTTGTAAGACATAAAAATAAGAATTTAAAAAATCAATAAAATGCATTCACTATTCATTGTGGTACTCTATCCATCTGTTTGCTTTTATTTAATAGTGTTTATAATAATTTTAACAATTCAAGTAGAAAAAAAATCTTAGATTTCTTACAACTTCCTTCAACCACCCCTGTCTAGTACTAAAAGGAAACCTTGATTTACTATTGACTAGTCTTAAAGAATTCAGTTAATAAATGAATGAAGCAGAAAAAAATAAGTCGAAAACCTTTATTAAAATCTTTATAACTGGTTTCAGGAAATGAATGAACTATTTGAAAAATTTTTGGTGTTTTCATCCTGAAAATATCTTGAACTAATACAATAAAGTAACACTAAGAGTAAAACAAAAATAATCAGACATATTTATATTTAAATTGCATCACTGAATACACATACACACGAAAAAAAGAACAATAACAACAACAACAACAACAACAACAAAAACATGAAAACAAACATGCACATGAATATAAATATAAATATTAATACATACTAATAATATTAATAATTAAATATTCATATTAAATATTATTAATTAAATAATAATCATCATAATAATAGCAATAATAATTAATAATAAACAGCTTAATTATAGAATAAAAATTGAGGAATTTCCAACAAAATAACACAATTTAAGTAGTATAATTTAAATAACATAATTTAACAAAATAACATAATTTAAGTAGAAATTTAACATGATAAAGATTAAAGGATCAAAAAGTATATGAGTACAAAAGGAAGTTAAAACAATTATTGAAAACGAATTTTCAAAAGACGTGAAAACTACCGTCAGGAGAGTTATTTATATGAAGAGAGTATAAAGGGTCATTTAAAATGTAATTTAGGAATGTAATTGTTCATAATTAAAGACATAGAATGCTGTTTTATTTTCAGATGATGAAATTTAATTAAACTAGTTTTGTAGCAAGTTTTGTAACTTGGATATTAGAATAGAAAACAACAATCTTCAATTTTCTCATGAAATCCTTTTTAGCGATTAGCCTGACTTCACTTCAAATAGAAATGTCAATAAAAAAAAAATTGTCGGGATCAGGATGAAAAAAAAATCCTGATTTATTCAGAATCACATCCTTTGTGAAAAGAAAAACAAAAAACAAAGGAAAGAAAAGATAAATAAGTATGGTATGATATGGCTTGTGATCTAAAGAAATCATAGGTCCCCTTTTCTGTGAAAATGAAAATAGCAGTGATATGATACATCATGTCGTCAAGGATGAAATTAATATTTCTACCAGTAACAGCATAGATATAGTAATATATGTAGAACTATCATACAATATATATAGAATGATATATATCCAATATATATCATCCCATATATATAGAACTATCGAGCAAAAACTTTTGATGCCGAAAAAAAGTTTTGGAATCAGCCACTAGAAGGTATTAAAAAAAAAAGAAAAAAAGAAAAATTAATTTGAAACAGTATCTGGAGTTTTCATTCATCTTTAGTAAATAAATTATTCATAAATTTTATTTACTAAATTATCCGTGTGTATCACCTGTGTGTAATATACTCGGGTAAACCTGTATGTATTCCTGTGTGTAATATACTCAGCCATTAGAGTGACTTTTACCGAGTAAAAACTAATCACTATCAATCTATGTCTTATTACTATATCTATAATTAACATCATATTATTTGACATTAGCTTGATATTTTACCATTCTGTTTTTTTTTTTTTTTTTTTTTTTTTTTTTTCACGTTACACATCTCAGTTCTTTAAAGAAATTATTGTAAGCTCTGAAAAATATTAAAAACTGTTTTTAAAAATCAATTTTATTGAAGATGGAAGGTCACACTATATGGAAAATGAGTTCTTACGTAGAACTACGCTATCGAAGACCGCGCGAAAGAATTATGGTGCATTTAGCTCTAGTGTTACTACACAGCAGACAGAATCAAGCTGGTTCACTAAATTTTGTACTGGTAACTTTGACATCACAAATGAACCACGTGGTCATCCAGAATCAAAGGTCAATAATGACGAACTAAGAGTCACCGTTGAGTCTGACCCATCTCAAAGTGCCTATTAATTACCAATAAAGTTTGGTATTAGTAAACAAACAATATTAACTCATTTTAGCTCAAATCGGTAAAGTGAAAAAGTTGGATTAAAGGGTTCCACATGAATAGTATGAAAAACAGAAACAAAACGGTTTGATAGTTTGCTTGATGTTGCTTTCTGGTCACAAATTTGATCCATTTTTCAATCCTGTTGTCACTTTTGATAAGAAATGGTGTATTATGACAATCGCAAACGTTCAGCACAGTTGTTGGATAAATATGAAACACTCAAACACACTTTAAAGCGTAATATTCATGAAAGAAGCTTATGCTGAATGTCTAGTAGTCTAGTGCAGATATGATCCATTAAAACTTCCTGACAGCAAAACCTGGCTCATAATCACAGAATAAATATACTGCAACTAACTGGACGAAATGATGCACAAACTGGGAAAAAAAAAGAGCATGGATTGATCAACAGATCGACTGTTATCTTATTTCACGATAAAGCTAGACCAACATTTCGCCCAAATGACTGTTGCAAGACTGCAGGAACTGAAGTCGGAACTTCTTCATCCACCTCGACAGACAGCAGACCTAGCCTTCACTGACTACCATTTGTTGAACACCTTTTTTAATAGGAAAACAATTTAATTCCGACCATACTGTAAAAATGTCCTTCGAGGAATTCACTGACTCTCGTCCGCCAGGGATTTACACCATCAGCCGGAACATCCTGCCGCTTAACCCGTTAGTAGCCGCTAGTTGGTCGATTCGCCGCCCATCCCTTCAGTGTTTATTCAACAGCTACCAAAAATTTTTAGAAGTGGCAATGGATATATATAAAAGGCGAATCGACTCGAATAATTGTCGATTATGTATATCAAATGCCACTTCTAAAAATTTTTGGTGGCTGTTAAATAAACACCGAAGGGATGGGCGGCGAATCGACCAACTAGCGACTACTAACGAGTTAAATAGCAGAAGTGTATAGACAATATGAGTGCATAAATTGATGAATAAAACAAATACTCACATTTGAAAGTTATCAACCAACTTTGCATTTTTTTTCTACAGATTTCCTTCTTGACAACCCATATATATGTAAACAGAAGTTTAATTAATTAACAGGGGTTTAATTAATTAACGAGAAAAATGAGAAAATTTAGCTAATATTTATTTCTATATAGAACATTTTCTTTAACTGAATTTGCGGAACTATTTATGCAAAAATTGATTTATAGAACTATTTTTAAAAATAATATATTCTAGAATGTATGCAAACACAAAAGTTGTTTTCTAACAATCAAAAGCACAAATATGAAATAATAAATAAAATTTTGTAGCTGAATGATTCCTTTTTACATAAAAACAAAAAGACTCTTATCTGCTTCCTATACAGTGATGCCAGATGGTCGAAAATTATTTCCCCAAACAGGTCTTTAAATTTCCCCAAATTAGGTTTTTTTTTTTTTTTCAAAAAAATCCCCAACTTGATTTCTACTGAAAAGGGAAAAAAAAAAAAAATTAAAAAAATATATGTCAAGCAGATTCAAGTGGATTTAAGCTGAGATTTTTCCCTAAACGAAGACAATTTTTGGAAAAAATTCAGAAATAACAATAAAGCTATTGAAAATCCCTGGTCGTAGGGATAAATCATTACATTGCTAACTTTGACAGAAAGTTGAAGAACTCCCCAGATTTGTCCCCAAAAATTTTAGATTTCCCCAAAAAAGTCCCCACAAACATTTGGTCCCCAAAATTGTCCCCAGAAGCCTCAAAAATTCCCAAAATGGGGACAAATACCCCAATCTGGCATCCCTGTTTCTATACAAAAAAAAAAAAAAAAAAAAAAAAAAGTTATTTTTCAAGACATTTTGCAAATTTAAAAATATAAAATAAGTTGAAATAAAATTTGGTGTGTGTTTAACTTTCTGGTAGTCTCCGGAAAAGTTTTGTCATCTATGACTCACGCCATTCACATCGCTGTAACAGGAAGCCAATCTGTTGCTTTTCTAATCGGTGTCTCATAATTTCCGAAAGGCCCACACTCCGTTATTCTTTTTATTATTTATTTATTACTATGCTCTATTTTTTATTTTCTTTCGGATGTTTCGTCACTGCTATTACACATTCCTTAACGGCCGACGCCCGAACTCTCTTAATTTCTATTAACTGTGAATCGTGGAGTCTAGGCGCCATTCATGATGGCAAATTGCAGTTGAAAGATTTCGAAAAGTTACTTAGAAATGAATATGGCTGAGAATAATCTCTAGTGCTCTCGTGGATGCCCATTATGATGTTCTAAATCGCTTAAAAATAGAGATAAAATTCATATTTATTCTCTTCCCTTTGAATAAATCATATGTTTCACAACATTTTTTAGAAAGAAGTGTAGAATTTTTTATATTTGCGGTTTATATATATATATATTTAATAAACATTATTTTTTCTCTTTAGATGTTAGTTAAAGAAATATAAAAAAAAATTAGAAAAGCTACAACATTTTTAAAAACAGAATAAATAGGTTTTAAGGTTTGCTGTCTACAGTCACATTTTTTTAAATAACTATTATTTTCCCTTATAGTTGCTATATAGTTATAGTACCTCTCTTGTTTCTGAAAATTTTGCAATTTTGCTAATTTGTTTGTTTACAATTTTCAAAACAAACCGTTTTTTTTTTTTTTTTTTTTTCTTTCTATTTAGTTATCAGTTAAAGAAATATAAAAACTTCCAAAACTACCAAAATTTTAGAAAGAAAAGACTGAGATTTCTGTATTTGCATTTTATAGAAATATTTTTTAGAATAACATTGTTTCTTCTCTTTATTTATTAAGTAAAAAATAAAATAAAAACTTGCAAAATTATAAAAAAAATTTAAAAGTTGAACAGTGAGATTTTAATGCTTACAGTTTATACACACATTTTTCAAAACAAAACTTATTTTTCTGCCTGCCAGTTTCAGAAATATAATAACTTAGAAAACTAGACGGGAAAATTTTAACTTTTGCGATTTATAGATTTCAAAACAAACCGTTTTTTTTTTTCTTTCTATTTAGTTATCAGTTAAAGAAATATAAAAACTTCCAAAACTACCAAAATTTTAGAAAGAAAAGACTGAGATTTCTGTATTTGCACTTTATAGAAATATTTTTTAGAATAACATTGTTTCTTCTCTTTATTTATTAAGTAAAAAATAAAATAAAAACTTGCAAAATTATAAAAAAAATTTAAAAATTGAACAGTGAGATTTTAATGCTTACAGTTTATACACACATTTTTCAAAACAAAACTTATTTTTCTGCCTGCCAGTTTCAGAAATATAATAACTTAGAAAACTAGACGGGAAAATTTTAACTTTTGCGATTTATAGATATATTTTTCCCAATAAAACGTATTTTTCTCCCTCAGTTTGAAAAATATATATGATAACTTGCAAAACTATAACAATTTAAAGAAACAAAACGGGAAGATTTTAATATTTGTGGTTTATGATACACTTTTCAAGTAAAAATTAATTTTTCTTTTTAATTGCCAATTAAAATTATAATAACTTGCAGAACTACAACATTTCTACAAAAAGAAAAGGCAGATTTTACATTTGTGTTATATACACACTTTTCAAATTAAAGTGTTTTCTCAATTTAGTTGTTTTTGAAGAAATATAATAACTTTTAAATCGAAAACATTCTTCGAAGCAAGGAGATTTTAGCATTTGCGGTTTATACATACATTTTTCAAATTAAATATTATTTTTCTTTCTAATTGTCAGATGGAAAAATATAACTTACAAAACTAACATTTTTCGAAACAAGAAAAGGAGATTTTAACATTTGCGATTTATACATGCATTTATAAAAATGAACGATGTGTTTTCTTTTTAATTGCCAGTTGAAGAAATATAATAACTCTTAAAACAACAACATTATCAGAAATGAGACATGGGGATTTTATCGTTTGCGGTTTATGGATACGTTTTTAGAATTAAAATTATTTTTGTTCTCTGTTGTTGTTAGTTAAAAAATGAAATATCTTCGAAAAAGTACAATAAATTTTAGAAAAAAAGAGAAAAATATTTTTTATATTTGCGGTTTATAGATACATTTTTCAAAGTAAACATTATTTATTTTCTGTAGTTGTCAGTTGAAAATATGCAATAACTTTAAAAAGTACAACATTTTTCTAAACTAGTAAGGGAGATTTTAGCATTTGCGATTTACACTTGCATTTATAAAAATGAACAATGTGTTTTCTCGTCAGTTGTCAGTTGAAAAAATGTAATAATTTCAAATTTACAACATTTTTCGAAATAACAAAGAGATATTTTAGCATTTGCGATTTATACATACATTATTCAAAATAAACACTGTTTTATCTTTTTAGTTGTTATTAGTCAGAGAAATATATATATATATATATACTTTCAAAACTAAAACATTTTCAGAAACGAAACGCGGGGATTTTAGCACTTGCGGTTTATGAATACATTTTTTACAATAAAAACATTTCTTTTTTTCCTTTTTTGTTTTCAGTTAAAAATGTAATAACGTCCAAAATTACAATCATTTTTAGAAGCAAGAGATAAAGATTTTAGTATTTGCAGTTTATAGATGCATTTTTTAAAGTAAACATTATTTATTTTCTCTAGTTGTCAGTTGAAAATGTAAAATAGCTTGCAAAACTACAATATTTTTCTTAACAAGAAACTGCGATATTAGCATTTGAGGTTTATACATGCATTTTTCAAAATAAACACTTTTTTCCTCTTTAGTTGTTAGTTGAAGACAACTTCCAAGATCACAACATATTGAAAAAAAAAACAGAAAAACGGATTTTAACGCTAGCGTTCTACGGATATACATTTTTCTTAGCAAAAATTACATTTTGCTCTCTTTACTAATTTAGCTCTGTTGAAAAGCATTCAAGATTAACAAAAATTACTGCATAAAAACGGTAATATACTTTTTTTTTTTTTTTTTTGATAAAATTCTGGTCGTAGATAACGAACATTATTTAAAACGAAAATACTTTTTTTCTATTTTTAAGGTTCATTCTCCTTCTCCTTCTCCTTCTCTTTCTCTCATTCTTACCTTTTTTTCCTTCTTCTTCGATTTTTCCTTCTTCTTCGATTTTTTTTTTTTTTTTTTTTTTTTTAATCTTCAGAACTAGTGGCACATATGCATCATAGAAAATTCTCAAAATAATAAAAAAATTCAGGAATTTTCTGTTTCATTTTTAATTCTGATACGAAAATATATAACAGCACCAGAGAAAATTTTTATAAACATGAAAAAAAAAAAAAAAAAAAAAGCTATGTAAAGTGTAATAATTAAAAAAGAAAATTTTTCCGAATATTTAAGTATTCGGAATATAGTATATATTAAGTATTCGGAATTCAGAATCCTAAGAATTAATTTATAAAATTAATTCTTAGGATTAATACGTATTAATCGGTATTAATCCTTATCTGAATAGGTATTAATCCTATCCTTAGGATTAATACCTATTAAACGGTAATATACGTATTAATCTGATGTAAACATATACATCATAGAAAATTCTCAAAATAATAAAAAAATTCAGGAATTTTCTGTTTCATTTTTAATTCTGATAAGGAAATATATAAGAGAACGAGGGAAAATTTTTAAATATATAAACAAGAAAAAAAAAAAAAAAAAAAAAAAAACTATGCAAAGTGAAATATAATTAAAAGTATTCGGAATACAAAATCACAAGAATTAAATTTATATTTCTAGTTCCGGTGACAAATGAAGGCACATCCAAAGTTCAGACGGCTTTTACAGATTTAAAAACTTCACGATTATTTATAAACAGAAATAACAAATGTCCAATTTGTATATTATAACATCTATTATATAAAAGAATTGAATATTATAACAGCAATTATTTATCTCAAATGATTACATCAGGTTACAAAATAAATCTGTTGAGAAAATAATCTATGCCAGGAAACTTATTTAACTATGATTAAAAAGGATACATCATTTTTGATAAATTTCAAGAAAAAAAAAGAAAGAGAAAGAAAATAATAATAATAAAAAAAAAATCAAAAAGAGAAATTAGAAATCACACGTTATACACGACGGTACTTTAAAGTACCATTAGTTTAAAAAGAGTATAAAATCGAATTTATAAAAGAAATGTCAAAGATATTTATAAGAAAGGAACAGATGTACCTCCCTTTAAACTCACTACTAAGCATTAGACGATACATATAGCCGTTTTTGTTCCATAAGGGATTTTATGGAGTGCACTTGCTGTTTTTGCTTGATATTTTTCACGATCTTCACGTGTGTTACAATTAATTCCTATATTATTTCAAGACTATCCCACTAATCTTAGAAAAAATATGAGGAACATAAAGAATAAATATTTCTCTACACTTTTTTCATGTCGAAATAATTTTTTCGACCTCTATGTTCCAGTGGTACACGAAAATACTACCTCACAAAATTCTCATTAATTATTATAATGAGATGATATGCATAATTTTTAACATATATATCTTTAAATAATGCACTTTAGTAACCAAAAATATATGTTTCAAACACAATTTTTGTTTGTATCATAATGCAGTAGATAAAGGGTTAAGATAATTCTAGTGTTAAATCTTAATTACGTTATTTATAGCATTTTTCTCTACTAAGCAATACGTTGTAATCGCACTCTAAAGTAACTTTGTTTTTTGTTTTATAATTTCTAAATTATGTGTACTATTTATAGAAATTAGTTTTTGCTTTTATTTTTAACCCTTAAATGCACAGTGTCTAAAAAACGAAACACTTTTCTAAGTTCTAATTCGAGTATTAGCCGTAGTGAAAGTTTTACATTTGGCTGTATACCATATTACCTAAGTCTATTCTAATGACGTATGGACGAAAAAAAAGTAAACCTGCGTGATTTTAATGTGAAATTTAGATTGATGAATTACTTTGGTACGTCCGAACAGAAGTTCGTGAAATAGAAGTGACAATAAAATTAATTTCTTTGAAGATTTATTCCAAAATTTTCAACCTGTTTTTCACTATTTCATAACAATTAGTAAGTAAATATACGCATACCATTTCTTAGCAGTTAAATTATATTGTTTTTGTTTGTACTGCATGATGTATTCTTTTTTAAACGCTTCATTTTTAAAATAAATAAATAATACTAAAATAAATCTAGATACTTCTTTTTTGTAGGTACCAAAGTAATAATATATATATACATTTAAGAAATAAAGTATGACAAAAGTAAATAAGTATTTAAAATAAAATAAATATAAAAAATAACACTTAATCAAATTTGTAAACGTAAGTAGCACTTATTTGTCTAATTTACTTTGCGCTGTTTTAAACGTTGCAAATTCTTTCAAGTAAATTTTCTTTGATTGATGTATCGATGCATAGTCTAGTCTAATCTCACATTTTTATCTACTCCCCATATTGTTGAGTAAGATTGATTTTTCTATTAGCGTCTTTACATAAACAGATCATTCGTAGCGATAAACCAAAAATAAACAATGAAAAACTTTTACCAGAATGTTTAATGTGGTTTAGTTTGAGAGAGAATATGAACACTTCCGATGATGATTGATGTAAGATCAATTATTATTTAAATCTTGTTATGGATTGTAGAAATTAGAAAGGATTTGAACTTAACATATGCTAATGATATATACATATAATCTTGATATATATATATATATATATGTTAATGTATTCCTTTATGAAAAATAACGATATTTGTATGACTTTATGAAAGCTATAGGGTAAGTGCTCCAGTGATTGGCATGCTCCAGTAATTGACATCTATCCCGAAATAATTAATAAATAATAAAAATAATAAAATCATATATTTTACATGTAATAATTTTAACATTTTATGTCAAACACTGGCGCATAGGGTGTTAATAACTGGTAAAATGAATAACTAGCAGTGTCAAATACTGGAACATAGGAGGCCAATTACTGACAAAATGGAAAACTGGCAGTGCCAATTACTGAAACACTGAGTGGGTGTCAAACAAAAATTCAAAATAATAATAATAATAATAATAATAATAATAATAATAATAATAATTGTTATCAAATGTATATATTTTAACATATAAGTGGTTCTGAATGTCTTTCATGCCATACGTACTAACTTAAGATTTCTAAAAATATTTTCTGATGACTAGAATATTAAAAAAATCAGAGAATTCTGTAAAACTGTCAATCACTGGTGCACTTACCCTATATAAATAAAAGACTCATATGTGTTTATTCGTTCAAACTGTTTTAATCAGTGAAAAAATATAGAAAATTTTATAGATATTAAACTCTCAAAACGAACTTTCAAAGAAATCTTAAATATTTATATATCTTAAATCAGTTAAATTTCGTAAAAACCTAACACATCCAAAATTGTATTTAGCTTGTAAACGAATAAAAATTTAGAAATATTTCAAATTAATAATAATAATAATAAAAATAAAATAAATAAATGAAAATAAATGAAAGTATTTTCTTTTTATTTCGATTATCTTAATGCCAAAGATTTGTGCAAGATTATTATTTACATAAATCAATATAAACATATTTGAATTGTAACTGGAGGGAGAAATTTTATAGCTTCTTTTAATACTTTTAAAACTTACTTCACATTATAATTATTTTATTTTCAATAATCTTGTTTATAAACAATGTCAAAATATTCCCCCAAGGGATGATCTTTTGACATTCTTCCAAATCTTTATTTATGATATTATGGTAGAAAAACATCGTGTGATGACAGCCTCGTTTCTTATAGACGAATATACATTATATACATACATCTTGATGATTGAAGTCTATTTTCATTTTCGAATTAATTAAACTCTGTTACTCAACTTAAATCAGAAGCATTTAAAAAAATCATAAAATTAATTTCTTGATTAAAATATCAAAACCGAAATTTGATTAAATTTAGTATTTGACATCTTTGACAAATGATGTGAACTTTTATTTAAGTTATCATTAAATTTAACATAACATAAATGTTTTTACATAAATTTACGTTAAAAAAAAATTCTGTCAGGTTACATTTATGATGAAAAAATTATTTTATGCAAAGAAACTGTAAACCGTTACTGTTAAATTATTGTGTGTGCAAGACAAATTCTGTGATTATTCTTAAGGATTAATCATTTTAATCATTTCTAAAAGTTATGTAAATGCTGTTCTTTTTAATGTATATAAAATATATATTTATTTTATTAGTTGCAATGAATAATGGTAATGAATAATAACAGGACACTTGGCATTGGAATATTAAAACCCGAATAAACTACTACGTCAGAAACGCCAAAGAAAATATTTGTGATGCATACAACTGTTTAGGTAGCCTTAAGCGTACCGTCTTCAGTGCAAAAAGAATTCTTTTTTGCACTGAAGACGGTACGCTTAAGGCTACCGAAACAGCTGTATGCATCTCAAATATTTTTCTTTGGCGTTTCTGACGTAGTAGATTATTCGGGAATCGGAATCAATATTAACAAAAATTTATAAATTAGCAACACAGAAGTATATTATTTACAATACATACATGAATTGTAGCCATTGGTTGAAGTGTTTTGTCGATATTAATGAATGTTTCTACATAAAATGTAATTATTTAATTTCTGAAAAAGTATAATTATTATTCTTAAAAATTTCTGTTTATTTTAAATTATATTTACTGCCTTTTAAATATTATTGTATTCAAAGTTCACATTAAAGTATGTATGCATTAACCACACTTGCCAACATAATAATTAACTAGCTGGCTTCACCAGCTAGCTGGCCAGAGACCCAAGAAAATTTTTACCAAAAAACAAGCTCTCGGGCGCCTGCGACGCCAATCGTAATTTGTTCTCTCTAAAAGTCGCATAATATAAAAATATTGAAAATTCAAATATTTTTAAATAAAATCTTAGGCGCCTGCGGCGCCAATCATAACTTGTTCTCTGTAAAAGTGGCTTAATACTAAAATATTAAGAATATAACGATTTTAAATTAACTCTTGGGTGCCTGTGGCGCCAATCGTAACTTCTTCCCCTATTCTTAGAACATTTGTATCGCTCTTTTATTTTTTAAGAAATAAAACACGTAAAAGAAAATATATAAGAACAAAAACACTTAGAGATGATAATGAATTTGTTGTTGGGTGAGTACACTGTGGGATATAAAAGTTTAAGGCTGAATAATTATGTTATTTTTACAAATTTATAACTATACATATATTTTATAAATCATCAGACATTTTAATAAATCACCACATTTAAATAACTTTCTACTGCAATGCTATAAATTAAAGAATTTTAACTGTTAATATTAAAATATATTGCAGCAAACAAACAAAAAATGTGCTACCATTTTATAAACGCATAAGAAAAATTTATTAACACATTAAACGCATAAGAACAGTGCCTGAATTGCAGTAGTCCAAATCGAAGCTGAAATTTAAATCTTCTGCATTTTCATTAAAACAGTAATCCATTTCTGTAGTTCTTGAATGGTTTAAGATATCATTCCAGACGATATTACGAGTATGGCGTTGATTTTCTATCGGCAAAAGTACTTTTAATGATGTTTTTCTTTTAACTCTTGAAAAAGCTACATAAAGCATTCCATGCATAAAAACTGGTACTCTCAGATCAACACCTACAAAGTCAAAAGTTTGGCCCTGTGATTTATGCACTGTCATAGCAAATGCTGCTTTTACAGGAAACTGATGTCTAGATATTGCTCAACCAAGTTGACCTTTTGATGATTGAAGTGTGATTCTTGGTATATGTACATCTCGGCCACAGTGTTCACCAGTTATTATTTTTGCTTTAATAATATGATTGCACAGCTCAGTAACAATTAATCTTGTACCATTGCAAAGGCCTTCTGATACATCTATATTACGCATCAACATAATAATAGCATTTTTTTTCAGTTTAAGTTCATGAGGTGGTAAATCAGAATTTTCAACAGAATTTAAAAAGTCAACAGTAAATTGAAGTCCTCCTTCGGGTTGGTTATTTACAGTATCGTAACTGTGATAAGTTTTGTACTCTCCGGGTAATTTCGAAATAATTTCAGTATTTAACCTGTCAACATCTTTGTTAAGAGGAGCAAGTATAGCTCAATTTTTCATCTCTTCATAATTTTCATTGACAAAGCAAAAAGCAAAAACCTCATCAATGAGATTTCCATTTGAAATTATGTCTTCGGGTAGCTCTATCTCATCTAAAGACCTAATCGGTAATTCTCCATTACCAACTTTTAAAATATAGTTTGCAAAGTCTCTTTGTTCTGGATCAACCCGCATATTCTCATCCAGTGAATAATTCCTAAATTTACACCAAAGCACACTCTTATTAATTGATAAGTCAATAAGTTCTTGTTTATTCGCTCGCGGTTGAACTGGAAGACACTGTCTGAAATCTCCTCCTAAAACCATAATTCTTCCACCGAATGGCAAAGTTGCATTTCCAGTTTTACGCAGAATTTCGTCCATCGCATGCAATGCATATTTAGGAAGCATAGGTGCTTCATCCATGAGAAATACTTGAACTTTAGAAAGTTTTTGAGCTTTACAGGAGCCCGGTTTGATTGTGGAACTTGACTCTGGTAAAAGGGGCACCTTCAATCCAAATGTTTTGTGTGATGTGCGTCCTCCAGGAAGTAGAATCGAAGCAATGCCTGTAAAACCCATACACTGCACATTAAAGTTCCCTCCTCGCAGAAGGTAATACAAAGTCTTGTATATGAAAGTTTTTCCAGTACTACCAGGTCCGTCAATAAAAAAGCAATTTGATTGAATATTCTCATCATTGACTGAACGAAAGATAGCATCCACAATTTCAATTTGTTTTCCTCTAAGTAGTTGATACATTTGTTGACCAATAGCTGCTGATTCATTGACATTTGACAATTCTTGATTCGATTCAGTTTCATAATCATCAATATCATCAAATGAAAACTTTTCAACCCAATATTGAAAATTTCTACCTTCTGTCGCTTCTGAGTCGAGTTTATGGGCAATTACACGGTATGCTCGCTTGATAGAATCTTCAATTGAAATTCCAGTTCTTTCACCTTCATGAATGAAATCTTCTGCGAGATCTTGCTTAAACATTTCCCACAGCCGTTTTGGGTTTTCTGGTGAGCCTAGAATCAAAATCTGTGTAAAAAGTGTTCTCATTGCCCTTGGCAGTTTTGAGCTTGCAGATTCGGACAATCCTTCAATCCATTGTTGGTCATCATAGCATAATCCTCGTGCTAGACAAGCTTGCTTGTATGTCGCATGTTTAATATTATTCACTGTCAGTAAATCCTTAAAGCTGGTTGCATCTTTTACATGATACAATAACAGTCGTAAGTGATATAATTCAGGCTGTACAACAAAATTGACATTATGTATTCTTCCAATAACTTTTATCTGTCGTACTCTTTGAATCCATTCACTGTTTCTTGCATCCCATCTAAAGTGTTTAGGCATTTGCCAGTAGTAATAATATATTGGCTCTTCCTCCGTGTCTCCATTTGATTGTCTAATTTCATGTTCTTCCTTAGCCTTTTTATTGTGCTTGAAATATGCTTCCAGAGTCGAACCTTTTTGTCCTGTATCAGCTAAATTTTCCTGAGCCTGATCTAAATTTACAATTCTGTACTGGCCAGGAAGGTGAATTGATAATCGTAGCACACTATGACTCTTCTTCTGGATTTCGTTTCCAAATAAACGCCAACATGCCTCTGATGGAGTGATGCATCGACCCTCAACATAAGTATTTGCTTCATTGTACATGATTTCTCTTCCTCCTTCAACAACTTTAAGTGAAGCACAATCAAACCCTTTATATATGTACTTGTATAGATACTTCACAGCCATAATGCTTCCAACATATTCAACGTTTATATGACAATTGTACTTTTTCAGTAAATATGCATTATAAGGAACAACATGACGATTATCTCTTGTTATGCGGCTGCCATCAACACTCTTACGATACACTGCACTTTCATGAGAGAAATCTCGACTGTGAGGGTCCAATTTGGGATCATAACGCCTTCGATAATTTGGTTTTGCATTGTCTGCCAATGAAGATACATCCTCAAATGATTTTGGAAATTGAAAGCGGCACTTCATACGTCCACTTTTATTTACCATGCATGCAGCGTTTGGGTTCTGTTCGTCACAGGGGTTATGAATCATCCACTTTATTACAAGTTCTCTCAGATCTGTATCTTCAAAGTCGGGAATCTCTGTAGAAATGAGATCATCCAGTTCTTCAGGATTATGAATCTTGTCTTGAGAACACATAATTAGAAGAAAGTGAATGTGAGGAAGACCTCGCTTTTGAAATTCAATTGAATATACATAAGCAGCAACTTTTCCAAATATCTGCTTCTTATCAAAATCTTCAATTATTTCATCAAATTTCAATTTTGCAACTCGAGTTACAACATCTGGTCGGTCTTGAGGAAGTTGTTGTATAAAAGATCCATTTTGTAACTTAATGTGCAAAGCGTTTTTTATTTCAGGCCAGTTTGCATTACATGTCATTGTTATGAAGAAATTTGGAGAACCAAGACGGCGAACGATTGCCATAGCATCTTCAAATTGTTCAGTATAATAGCGTGTTGACCCTGGGAAAGATGATGGGAGAATGACTTTCTCTCCAACTGTAGCTTTGTTTTTTTCTACTAAGTCGTTTATCAAACGTGTGACTTCTGTATAATTATCAGCAAGAATCTTCTTTTGATTTGCTTTAATCCACTGAATACGATCTCTTTCGACCCTAATAAAAGTGTCGACAACATACTGTTGAAAAAGTCTGCCACCAAAATGCAATGCATTAAATTGTATTTGTCGCAAGTCATGACCTGTAGAATTCATTCTTGTGGACAAATAATTTATTACTTCAGGTCGAAAAGCAAGTCTGTTCTGAGCCAACTCAAGGCGCGTTGCATGATGCCGCGAAGAATAAGGTGTAGTCAATGGTATATCAAGAGAAAAACCATCCGTACCCTGTGGGTAAAACAGTGGATAAGTGAATGGCTCAATACGTTTATCAATATTTTTTAGAATAACAATTTCCTTGTTTCGCCGATGTACAATCATTTCATTTTCTGGGAAACTCTGATCGGCATTAAGTGTGAAGACAGCGCAAACTTCATTAATGGATGGTGTATTAAATCTTCTGTAATCACTTTCCTGAGGAATTCTGAACAAAAGTTGAACTTCAGGTGCAGATAATCCTTGTGCAGTAGCTTGCTGTTCAACTTCATACTGAACTTCTCGCATCATCATATAACCCTGTGCATAACCATTCTGTGCCCTTATTACGTGCTCTAATAATTCCATGAGTTCACGACTTATTCCATAATTCAGAGGATGATGTAATCGTTCGTCAACAGCATTATCAGGATCCAAAAAATACATCTGACCGTATTGAGGTTTTTCAAATTCTCCATGTATGTCTTGAGTCGGTTGAGCAGCCAAGTTCATTTTGTGGTATACTTGTCCACATGCAATAAAACTGTATATGCCATGACTGTTGATGGTTCTGTCTTCTGACACATTGAAAGAAGAAAAAGCAAAACAGGAATTCAAGTTTCTGATTCTTTTATGAAATTCTTCAGCAAGTGGATGGCAGTGCAAAAACAGTCTTGCTAACTCGTTCGCAAAATATGGTGCTGGCAGTAATAATCGTCCATGAAGACAACAATCACCAAAAGAAAACAATCACCAACAATCTATGAAGACGATTGCAAACACGTTCCTCTGGAAAATGTGATGCTTTACAATGAACGCATTTCACATTGAATTCTCCTAAAGTACTATAGTTCACATCTCTACAAACTGCTATTTTGTATGTTGGGCACCGATTTCGCAATGCCACTTCATATCTTGCTTGTCGACGTCTTTTCTCTTCTAGGCGTTGTCGTCTCTCTAGTGTACTCTCTGAAGCTCGCTGTCTTAGATCTTCAAGTCGCTGGATTCTGTCTTCTGTGCTCTCCCTTGCTCGATGCTGAAAAGCTTGCCTAGATATACTCTCAGAACGTTCCTTTCTGTACATCTGTCCTATTTCCCTTATATTTTGGCGACATTTTAATTTTGATGCACGGATAGGCCTAGCTTGATATAAGGAAGTACGATTAATTAGTTGGTCTGCATTTGAAGTACTTTGTTCTTCTGGATTAACTGGTATCACATCATTTGATCGTTTCATCTTAAGAATATTTATTAAAACTTTTTGATTTCTAAAAACTCGTATTTAAATTTTAAATGAAAGTTGTTTTTGATTTTCTTGCATATAACTTGATGCCACATATCAGTGTTTCAGAGTTTTTAAAATGAACGTGTTTAAATATCATCCTTTGAAATAAAATGTTTATGTTGTAGTTTGATTTTAAAGACTTACTAATAACTCCCTGTTTAAAAGAATCAGAAGGTTTTTTAATTTATACTAACTCAATCACAAAACAAAAAGATTTTTTTATCAAAAAGAACAACACTTTCGTTTTCACATTTTTTAACCTCGGACTCCTCTCAGTTCAGTTCGTGTTTATTCTCAGTAAAGTTGAAAATGCTTTTTCAGTTCAGTTCGTATTTATTCTCAGTAAAGTTAAAAATGTTTTTTTAGTTCAGTTTTTTGAATTATTATTATTTCGTCGAAAAAAAAATTGGCAACAATTAAATTATGGATAAAACATAGAATAATAATTAAGGAAGAAGGAGCGTACGTGTTTATTATTATTCTATGGGATAAAATTTTAAAATTTAAATGGCTTATTTATCAGAAATTAGAAGGTTCTTATTTTCACATTTTAATTAATTAAGAAAAAACTAATCATCCGATTGATAAGCTGTTTAATGCATCGGATTTACAAAAATTTTCCCTTTCATTTGGTATCTTATTTGTAACGATGCGACTGATATTTCTAATTTATTTTCTAATATTTCTGATTTATTTTCCTCATTTTAAATAAATGTACGTTTTTATTATTATTATTATTATTATTATTATTTTGTCGAAAAAAAAAAAAAAAAAATTGGCAACAATTAAATCATGGATAAAATGCTAAAATTTAAATGTCTTATTTATAAGAAATTAGAAGGTTACTATTTTCACATTTTAATTAATTAAGAAAAAACTAATCATCCAATTGATAAGCTGTTTAATGCATCGGATTTACAAAAATTTTCCCTTTCATTTGGTATCTTATTTGTAACGATGCGACTGATATTTCTAATTTATTTTCTAATATTTCTGATTTATTTTCCTCATTTTAAATAAATGTACGTTTTATTTTATTTTATTTATTTATTTTTTTTTAATTATTATTATTATTATTATTTTGTCGAAAACAAAAATTGGCAACAATTAAATCATGGATAAAATGCTAAAATTTAAATGTCTTATCAGAAATTAGAAGGTTACTATTTTCACATTTTAATTAATTAAGAAAAAACTAATCATCCGATTGATAAGCTGTTTAATGCATCGGATTTACAAAAATTTTCACTTTCATTTGGTATCTTATTTGTAACGATGCGACTGATATTTCTAATTTATTTTCTAATATTTCTGATTTATTTTCCTCATTTTAAATAAATGTACGGTTTTTTTTTTTTTTTTTTTTAATTATTATTATTTTGTCGAAAAAAAAAAAATTGGCAACAATTAAATTATGGATAAAATGTTAAAATTTAAATGGCTTTTTTATCAGAAATTAGAAGGTTATTATTTTTACATTTTAATTAATTAAGAAAAAACTAATCAAAAATTCGAAAATCTGACTTCGATGTGCACAATGACCCTTCGGGGGGCACCTTTGTGTTAAATCTCGTGACTGTCCGAGCTACCGTTTTCGAGATCAGTGAAATATACACATATTGCTCACTTAATAGTATAAGATATTGCGTAGTATTGATAGCCCCTCCTTATTTTTCACACCAGTGTCTTTTTAGAGTATTTTGCTTCTTATTTAATCGTAACTGCATTAAGAGAACATTTCTCTAAAAATTTGCTGGTGTGAAAAAAAGGGTGAGACAAACAACACTACGGAATATTAATAAGGACGTTGGCAAGAATGGCATTAACTAACACAGTATTTATATATATATATACATATATATATGCATACAGATAAGATTAAATGAGGAAGTAATATATAGTTTAATTACTATTAAGACTTGTATTCCATTATTTGACATAAAAATTTCCCTTTTTTAGAATGCTTTTTTATTCACCCGGGTTGTCTGTCATTCTGTCTGTCATCGAGCCCTTTATCTGCGATATTTTGACTCAAGGGTCCCCTCTATGAATATAAGTGACCCTGAGTGACCATGAGTGACCTGTGAGCGACCTGTGAGTAACCAATGAGTGACCCATAAGTAACTCAGAATATCAGAAAAATTTACAGTATCTGAAGGATTTTAAAATCTTCGCGTCCTGCTTCATTTCGGTTTTTAATTTTAATTTCGGTTTTTTAGCCATAATTTAAAAAATAATATTAAAAAAAAAAAAGATTTTTAAAAAAGAATGCTTTTTTATCGGCGACCGAAAGAGTAGTAAGCAAGGCAAAATTTTCTGTACTCAAACCAATTAAATTGTCAAAAGCATTCATTGATGACAAAGTATGTTTATCATATAGTAGGATGTAGTCACCAATGAAAGCTTTTGATCTTTTAATTCGTTTGAGAACAGAAAATTTTGCCTTATTTACTACTTTTTAGGCCGCCGATAAAAAAGCATTCGTTTTAATTCTTTTTATTTACTTATTATTATTATTATTATTTATTTATTAATTAAAACTAAAAAACGAAATTAAAATTTAAAACCGAAATGAAGCAGGACGCCAAAATCTTAAAATCCTTCAAATATTGTAAAATTTCCTGACATTCTGAGTTACTTATGGGTCACTCACTGATCACCCAGGGGTCACTCACTGGTTACTCACATGTCACTCGCTGGTCGCTCACTGGTCCCTCATGGGTCACCCACGAGTAAAACATGGGTCACCCATGATCACTCATAATCATAGGGATGACCCTTGAGTCAAAATATAGCAGAAAAGGGACTCGATGACACACAAACAGAATGACAAAATGACAGACAACCCGGCTGAATAAAAAAGCACTCTAAAAATGTACATAAATTATAACTTTCTAAAACATGCAAACTTCATATTTTTTTTTTTTAAATAATGTATATATTCTCCATACTATGAAATGAATTATAAACGTCTCCATAGTATAAAATGAATTATAAATGTTAGTTATAAATCTTCAAATATTGAGTAATATTTTGAGATAGTTTTAACCAATAAATTACGAAACAAAAACGAAATAAAATTTAAACAATGAGCCGTTTTGTTTTAAATTTCAATAAAATACAAATCTTTATTTAAAAACATTAAATATGACCTATTATGTTAAAAAAAAAAAAAAAAAAAAAAAAAAAAAACAGTGAATATTAGAATGAAAGCAAACAATGTGTTTATGATAATGACATGATCTTTTGTAATGCAAGTATACATGTGATCTCCATAATTAAATATAAAAGTTGAGATGTTGCATTGCTCGACAGCCGAAAAGAATTCTCCTTTTTACAAAGCTATTTTCAGCGTAGACAGAATTATAGTCTTCTAGTAAATACGGATTGTTTCAAAAAAATTTTCCTCATTCCCTTCATTCCATTTACGTTCCTCCGTGACGCGCCAATCCGTAAAAAATTTCGATGAAGTGTGTACAGTAAAATTTTATGTAAATCGATCATTAATAGGAAAAGAAGGTTATACTGAACGTTTTATCATTTTGACAGAATTAAAACTTAATGGTTTGTGTGACATTGCTAAATGGTAAGCTTACGCTAATACACAAATATGCATATTTGTTTGCTGAAACATTTCTTTCTTTCTTACTCCATGCATGCAGAAACGCATTCACAACGTAATTGTTGAAAATATTTTGTTTGAAAACTCTTTGGAATTTTATTTTGTTAGCAGACGATAATGCATTCATTATCTACATTTAGTAATATCGATGGATTTCTCTTTTGTAGTTCTAGAATGACAGAAAATTTAGCTTTTAAAACACATCTAGAATAAGTTTGCATGAAATCATGGTCGTATTGCTTTGAATTATTTTAGAAACACGAATTTATCATATAATATTAAACTTAATTTAAATCTAAGAAAATTTATATCTAAGACGGACATTTCAATGGATCCATGAAATTTCAATATTAATCTAGTATTTTCAAAAAACATTTTTCTAATTTTCTTTCATTAGCGAATTTTTTATACTTTAGTAAAGAATATTAAAGGATTACAACAAATTTCAAGCAAATAAGTCAACTGCCACAGATCGTCATATTTTTGGGAGAGTTGAAGAATGCACTACTAAAACATAAAACAATAAAAATGCAACGTCCCAAAAATGGACAATGGTAAATAATAGGTAAAATACACTATATACCAATAAGTTTTTGGACACTTTCGCATTCACACGTTTTGACAAATATCTAGAAACGTTCTGCAGGAGTTAACTTGAAATACTGGGACTATAAAGAACATGTTATACGGAATATGTTTTAGCAAATTTTTGTCCTGAAGCAGAAAAGAGGACCTGTAAAAAATTAAACAAAAGTCAAAATGTTTTGGATCACCATGTAAAAATAATTCTTAAAATGCGTTTTGCCTGTAGCGTGTGATTATGAGGATTCTTCTAATTATCTGTATAAATTTTTATAAGGTTATCACACATGTTCACGGAGGTATTATAGTTTCCTTAAAAAAAAAAAAAAAAAAAAAAAAAATATATATATATATATATATATATATATATATATATATTGAAAACCTTTTCAAACATTGAATAGATGAAAACAAGAAACATTGAAAAAGATAAAACAGAAAAATTCAAAAAGAGATTGCGACTATCAAACATCCATAAATGGAAACATGCAAATTCATTACGTTATCAAGGGAGCAGAATGAATGTTGCATGTAAAGTAGGTGTTATTTCTGTCTTGTTGTATGCAAATTGCTAAATATTTACAACAAGCTACCCCCAATAACACCACCAAAAAAGAGAAAATTGAAACTGAAAAGTTATGAAAACCTTATTAAAATCAAACATTTATCCACTTTTAAATTATAACACGTAGTTATGCTCCAGTGCCGTAGTCCCCAGTGCAAAAACGATTTTAGGAAATTTGGCAGACTATATTAGACACAGCATACTACAATCAAAATGCAAAAATGTTAAATATTTTACGAAATAGGAGCATTTTCACTAAGTAATTTTTAACTACGCAAGCGAAAAGTTTGAAAAAAATTACATAATTAATTAGCCAAAAGTATTGAGACACTTTATATGAAAGCCTTAAACAAATACTCTGTAAATTCAAAATACTCTGTAAATTTACAAATACTCTGTAAATTCAAAAAGTTATAAGAGATAGAAGGAACAGAATTTCAGTCCCTCTGAAAATTAAAACTGAACTATAAAGATGTTTTTTTTTTTTTTTTTTTTTTTTTTTTTTTTTTTTTTTTAAATTCAATTAGTGCCTAATGGCAATACAGTGTTCGATGATTGTAAATAACTATTGATAAAACCCTATATTATTATTATTTTTTTTGGGAGGAACTGGAATTCTGTTTATTTTATAACTCCTAACTTTTTGAATTTACACGACATTTGTTTGAGATTTTTATATAAGTAGCTCAATACTTTTGGCCATTGAATGAAATTTTTTTAAAGGTTGCGCATGCGTAGTTAAAACTTATTTAGCGAAATTACTCATATTTCATAAGACATTTAATATTTTTGCCTTCTGATTGCAGTTTACTGTGTCTAACGTAGTTTGCCAAATTTCCGAAAAGTGGCTTTGCACTGGGTTTAATACCCTGCGTATTATTATTAAAAAAGTAGTCCTTTTTTTTTTTTTTTTTTTTTTTTTTTTTTTTTTTTTTAAGAAACCATTATACTTTCATGAATACATGTAGTAACCTTATAAAAAATTTATACAGATAATGTAAACAATCCTCATAATCACATGCTACAGCCAAAACGCATTTCCAGCATTACTTTTTATAGGATGATCCAAAACATTTAGATTTTTTTTTTTACTGCTCCTCTTTTCCTCTTCTGACAAAACCTTCACCGAAATACATGAGGTATAAAATGTTCTTTATACCCCCAAAGTTTCAAGGTAATTCCTGCAGAATTTTTTAAGATGTTTGACAAAACGGGTAAATTCGAAAGTCTCCAAATACTTATTAGAAGATAGCATATATTTTCTTAGAATTTCAAACTAATAAATAAATAGATAAATAAATGAGAATCATTGCAAAAAATTATAAATACAGTTTTTTTTTTTTACATAATTTTCTTTAGCATCATGTTCAATTCATATTTCTACCAGAAAATAACTAAAATTGGTTTCTACTTAATGACAATTAAGTTTATGCTGTGAAAAATGTTTTGAGCTTTAAACCGTTAACGCCCGAATTAATTTGGCAAAATGTTATTAGCTGATTATTTCACTTCTAAATTAATGTAGACAACTGACAGTAAAATATATTAACTTAAACAATTCTTCTGTACAAAATGTGTAAAAATGTGTTCATATTATCAGTAGTTCATGCTGTAAGTACCTCAGAAACTGATCTTCCTTTTGACGGGAACTGTGGACACAGTTCATGTTGAAAGTAATTCACTTTAGCAGTGTTCAAGTTAACGAGGTTCGACTGTATATATATTTTTACATTAGTAGTTGTTTCTTTCTTTCTTTTCTTTTCTTTTTCTTTTTTTCTTTTTAGTTAATTTTGCTTGTTTTATAAATTTTAATGTTTTGTAACATTCAAAAATATCCCTTGACGTAAATAATTTACTAGTGATTAATTAATGTAAACAATTTATTTAATTTTAATTTAGCTTTGGATTGAAATTTTTAAACTACATATATAGTATTAAGCATCATACAAAATAAATAATATATTATTCATAATTGTTTCTAATTATTTTCTTAATTATATACTAAATATTAAAAAATACGCTACAAAATTCAATCGGAAAAAATAATTGGTTTAAAAAAAATGTGTAATTCATTAAATTTTCTTGATGACTACATCTAAATTATATTGAAAAATTTAAATTTGCCGAATTTGTAATATTATATAAAAATAAAAGAAGAATGGTGAAAATGGAATATTTATTTCAAAAGTTAAAAAAAAAAAAAAAAATGGATACAAATATTGTGAACTTGAAAGATTAAATGAATCCTTAATTGATATTTATCGAGTAATGAAAAATTAATAAAAATGAAAGAAAAATTATTTACAGAGAAGACGTGCATTATTAATTGAATAGCAAGATATTACATTAATATTTATTTTGAATTTTTGTCTCTTACTTTGCGTAAATAACGTTGTAACCTCTTTTACAAAAATATATTTAAGTTTAACTAATTTTAAAAAATGTAAATCCTTTTTTTTTTTTTTTTTTTGGCAACACATATATATATATTAATTCTCATGTCTTTTCGATGTAAATCAATGAAAATCTATCGGTCGGATTACACCTATTAAAAAAAAAAAAATCGATGTCCGTTCATCTGAAGGATTGCTTAAGGTCATTTGAAGGCAATGGAAATTATTGGGCTAACAATGCTACATTTATTGAGAAAAGTTATCATAACTGGCAACATAATAAAGTTTGAAGATTTTTATCTATTGTATGAAGTTTAGAGGTCAATTAAGTGCTTTCAATTTATTTACCTCAGCTTTTTATTTTCTTTACCCCTTGACTTACATTAAAGGACAAAGAATAAATAAATTAGGAATTTTATTGTCTACCTTTTATTATGTTTTGAAAATATATTTTGCTAAACTCTTGATTGAAATAATAAAAGTTTTAAAACTTCCTTATAAAAGTAACTTTTACAATGAAAAAGTCACGTGTTATGGGAAGAAATTATTTGTTTGCTTTAAAAGTGTTGTAAAATATTGTAAAATAACAACGTAAATTCCACAAATTTTACGGTATTTCTGACGTTTCGATCCTTTAGGATACAAGCACAGTATTTATACGGCACATTAAATAAAAAAATACGGAATATGTACCACTTCATTCGCAAACGGCATTTATACCGTAAAATAAAAGTATTCGCAGTAAATATAAGGTATATATGCCGTTAGTTTACAGTAGTGTTGACAAAATGATATCGGTTGAACAGTTGTCGTTAATAGCGAATTTCACAATTGACGACTAAAGAATCCTTTTCTGCAAGTTTAAGATTTAAAGATTAATCATTCACAATAATACAAGTATTGATTGATTCTTCAGTAATCAATAAAAAAAATTAATTATTGATTAATCACCAATCTTCAGATTAAGTGATTTTAAAAATCAACGATTAAAACTAGTTAGACTAAGACTTTGTTCCTTATTTTTTGTATATTTATTTATTGTTGTTAAAGTGGGAGTATACATTCGGTAACAAAAGTATCCGAACACTAGCAACAATTCCTATATGAATAATCTGGTGTGTCACACACACGACTTTCTCTTACCCTGAAATTTAATACTATAAATGCAGGTTGCAGATTAAGAGGTGAGATAACGAGTACCGTTATGTAAACCTGTGTTAAACAATTCAAATTACGCTTTGGAAGAATTTTACATAATAATTAGTTCTGTATGAGGGGGGCTACCGCCCCCCTCAACCCCCCGTTTCATTAATGCACCTACATTTATATAGAATTTAATTCGGTTGTTAAAAAATAATTCTGTTTTAAAAAAATAATTTATTAAAATTATTATTTAAAAAATTATCTTTTATGATAATGCAGACGATTTCCATATTAGAGAAGTAGTATAACACTAAATATATATTAAACAAAACAAAAAAAAGTTGAATTTATTCTCAATATTACATTAATATATATATATATTTTTTTTTTAATGAAAAATATCTATAACTTTATTTTAAATTATCACAGATCGATAGTTCAAACATTCATTTTAAAGGTATTGGCGAGCTCTTTGAAAGATACCCATCATGAAAATGTACTCCTCTCGAGGCCCCTCCCCCCGCGGGGGGGGGGAGGCGAGGCTCCTACATACACAAAATTTTTTCCCAGTTGACTATCTCTATTACAAAAGATATATATTCGTTTCATTTGGTTTAGTGCAGTCTATAGATGTTAAACTCTACTTACCTGCAAATTCCCTCATAGACGTAATGTATTTGAATAATTTTGAGTGTCCCTGTACATGAACCATTTGCTTTATCTCAACACAAAGCTTACTGTAGCATCCCTATATGATATACATTTAGAATACCGAGTTTGGAATTTCTGCTACAATTTGTTCTTGAGATATGCTGATAACAGACACACAGACATCCACACAGACAGGCAGACACACAGGCCATTCGCTAAAAACATCATTTTCGTATTCAGGGGACCCCAGAACATGTAAATATAACAGAAACTCATGTTAGAAAATTTGACCCTAAAACAATACTTTCTCGACCCTATGGGTAAGAGAAAGTAAAAAAGTACATTTAATACTGTTTTGTTAAATAATTCCTTGTCGAATCATGTTCTTAGTCAGTCTAAGAACATGATTCGACAAGGATTTATTTAAAAAACAGTATTAACTCTTCTTTTTTTATATAGGAATTTTTGCTAGTGTTCGGATGATTTTGTTACCGACTGTACTTTTAAAAAATTTCTTTTATTTGTTTTTAATGAGTTAATGTAAATACCTTTCTGTTCTGTCTGAAAAATTTACGGTACATTTACTGGTCCAACTGCTGCCAGTACATGCACTGTAAATTTGAACTTTTTCCTCTTTTTTTTTTTTTTTTTTTATTCTATTTATTTTATTTTATTTTTCAGTAAAGAATATCTTTCAATTTGGTTACGACTTTTCACGAAGAGTAATCTTAGAAGATCCACAGATAATTACTATTGGTGAACAGCGGTTTTATTTTAAAAACTTTTATGACATAAATAAATTTAAAAAAAAAAAAAAAAAAAAAAAAAAAGACTTACACCAAAGCTTTTATTGATTATTAAGATAACTGTAAGAGAAATGTACTTCAAATTGGTAGTACTGTTAAATATACTTACAGATTTTTTTTTTTTTTTTTTTAATTAAAAGCATTTAAATGTAAAACTGAATTTTGTAAATTTAAATAAAATGTCATATTAGGATTTCATTTTTTAAATATGAGTTCAATTTTTAAATCGGTTTAAGAAAATTTTTTCTTAAAAAGAATAAATAAATAAATAAATAAAAATTAAAAAATGGCAACAAAATAAATCTTTCATTCCTTGTATTTTGCAAAACTTAAAATATCTTGCCACTTAAAGTTTTTTCAGATAATATTAATATATTTTGTAATATTTTCTTTCATCTTATTTTATATTAATAAATAAATAAATGATAACAAAAAATTCTCACATTTTGTGTTTAGTTCAAACCTACAAAAAACTTCTTTATTAAGAATACTAGACATTTTAAATATATACATATGTATACAAAGAAAATAGTGTGAAATATACATGGATTGCTCGGTAAAATTTCCATTTCTTGTTTTAGACACGGCGTACAAAATTAAAACCTCTGTCATTGTTTTGTTTTTATGCACGTAATTTTAAAATAAATAAACATAAAAATGTAAAATTTGAAGTACATGTTTGTTATCATACTCTTACTCGAATTTAATTTTAACTTTAGTATAATTAATAATTTTTAAACTAATAATTATTAAATTTTTCACATGCATTCATATGTTAGATTAAAACCAGAATTTTCTTCCTGTATTCACTTTTCTGTTTCTTCTTTCTTCTTCTTCTTCTCCCTCTTTTTTTTTTTTTTTTTTTTTTTTTTCTCATGGAATAACTTTCTAAAAAATATACATTCAAACATAAAAATTGGATAAGACATTCATTATAAAATTATTTATCGATATTTTTATTCTGGTGCAAATTTAGAATCAGTAATTATATTATTATAAATTAGTAATTATATATATATTTTTTTTTAAGTCCATAATAAAAGTAAAAAAAAAAAAAAAAAAGAAAAAGAAAAAAAAACGGGATTTAATTTAACATTTGAAGGCATGTGCTTCTTTACCTATCTGCAATGCATCCTTATGGCCATTTTTATAATTAAGGATTTCTTTTTTTTTTTTTCTCCAAAACTGTAGAATTTTTTCGTTTTCTCCAAAGCTTATTTTTGATAAATAATAATAATAATAATAATAATAATGAGTTTAAATATTATTACTTATCCTATAGTTATATAAAATTCGATTAATTATATGATAACGAACATGTTATCCAAATTTTATGTTCATAGGTTTATTTGTTTAAAAATAGCATAAAATAAGAAAGCAGGTTGTTCCTTTAATTTTGAACACGGGTGTAAAATTTCTTTTATGCTTTCTAAAACGTTATGTTATTTAGCTGCAAAATCAGATTATTATCGTATTGCTGCATGAAAGAATGAAATAGATCTATTTAAACCAACACATCGGATAAATATTCCCTCTCTGTTGAAGGTCTTTTACATGAATTTGGTTTATTATTTGTATTTTGTTTTAGAATGCAAACATTATCTGATAAAAATAAACTAACCGATATATATATTTTAGTCTCTGTCCTTTTTTTTTTATCGTGGAATTTGAGAGCATTGGAATCCTAAATGGATTTTCGAAAATGTGGTTTCATATTTATTTACGGTATTTTTAACATAATGAACGAGGTAGCATAACATTTTCAGGTATGTTATAGAAAAAAAAACAAGAAGAAGTAGTAGTATATTTTGTCTATTTTGGTGTTTTAAGCTATTTATTACTACTAATATAAATAAAGATAATATATATATATATATTTTTTACTTCCTTATCTTATACTACATATTCTATGAAAAAAATCACGTAACACAGTAATCAATTTTCTTCTTCTTTTTTCTTTCTTCCTTTCATTTTCTTTTTTCCTTTTTTTTTTTTTTTTTTTTCCAGAAAATAAAAGATTACATAATTTTATCTTTTAAATTCAGCCCGTTTTAACATTAATCAGTTTTTGAACTGGATACAACATGAAATCTCCGTTTAAAGCAACATGAAATAAAATAAATAAATAAATAAAATCTCTATGTTCGTTATTCATTAATCCCTTCAAAGCTCCTAAAACCAAGAGCTCTTACTGGTCAGAACTACTTAGAAGTGAATCACCAGCAATTGCAATCGTATACGCACATATTTATGCACACATAATCATTTTTTAACTTTTTATATACACATTTAATAGTATTACACGTACACACACACACACACACACACACACACACACACACACACACACACACACACACACACACACACACACACACACACACACACACACACATATATATATATATATTACATGAACACATGGAACTTTTGGTTCTAAACAAATCTCTGATTAAGTGTTGCTGTGTCCATTGTATATAAACAAAACACATAAACACAACAAATACATAAACACACAAATATATGAGCACTAACACATATTTTGATATTTTATACATATTTTTAACATTATTACAAGTATAATGTGTACCTATGGTACACATTATAAACACGCATGCACTTTTGACCCTAAGCATATCAATGATACAATGTTTCTGCATGCAATATACATAAACTCAAAAACGTATAATATATTATACGCACATTTTAATACACATATTATACAGTCGGTAACAAAATTATCCGAACACAAGTAAAAATTCCTATATAAAAAAAAGTAGATGTAATACTGTTTTGTTAAATAAATCCTTGACGATTTATGTCCTTAGACTGACTAAGAACATGATTCGACAAGGATTTATTTAACAACACAGTATTAACTCTACTTTTTTTATATAGGAATTTTTGCTAGTGTTCGGATACTTTTGTTACCGACTGTACATACAAATTATACATACAGATTATGTAGATATATTGTACGTACATATTACACACAAAAATGCACTTTCAGTCGTAAAAAATATCAGTGATTTCATGTTTCTGGAGACGGTTTAAAAATTAATTGTTTTTTACAATCTTTCATTCCAAATAGTGCATCTGTTGTAGTTTTTAAGGTACTTTTTACGATTTGATAATGTGATATTATATCTCAAGAAAATTGGTGAAAAAAATATTACTTAGTTTGAGAAGTAGAACACATGCCTGATAAGTATTCTTTTCTGCTTTTAATTAAGAATTCATCGTAATCAAATTAAATGTGTTTCATTAATTACCTGTATTGATACAAATAAACGATTTAAAAGTTAAAAAAGGACATTACGTGAAAATGTATTTCGTGGAACCGTCACACACTTCAAAAATTTCTATAGCATTAAACCAAAATGGTTTTGAATCTGCATCTGATATACATACTTCTTTTGTGTGCGTATGTGAGTGTAAATTATAGGGTAGTAGAATTTCAAGTACCTGAAAATTACGTACATCAGCGTACTTCGAATAAACGAACACGCCAAATAACTATAGAGACATTACTACTGATATTTCTTACAGGCACAAAAAATAAGCTTTAGTTAAATTCATTATAAACAAATGAAGTATTACTGATCTATAGAAAGTAGGTCAGTATAAAATAAAACACAAACACAAAGCCCACAGAGGAAAAAAAAATAAATAAAAAGAGAAATTTTGAAGAAAGTGAGTAATAATTAACAAATGAACAATATGATGCAATCAATATTTATCTAATAAGTTAGAAACAAAAAAATATTGTAAAAAAATATTTTTGAGAATAACGAGTAATACTTGACAAAGAAAGAATGTGATACAAATAGTACTTAACTAATAAGTCAGGAATAAAAAAGAACAGAAAGAGAAATTTTGGAGAAAAATGAGTAATAATTAACAAAGAAGCAATGTAATAAAATTAGTTATTATCTAACAAATTAGAAACAAAAAGGATTGTAAGAAACATTTTGGAGAAAAATGAGTAATAATTAACAAAGAAATAATGTGATAAAGTTAATAAGCAACTAATAAGTTAGATTTAATAAAAGAAAAAAAAATTACGGGTTATGAAATATGACTACTTATATTTTATATATTCTTAACCACCACCATTATAATTACCATTCACACATCATCACCTTTCTTCTTTTTACTCAGGCATATTACACTTAAATTTAATTATATACCCAAAAATAAAATAATCTGCTGTAACTCTTTCACCATTTACTCTTACCCTGCAATTTAAAAGAAGAAACTTTTATTAATACATCCGCAGCGTTATTTAACACCTTCATATATGCATGAGCAAGTTTTTGTATTGGTAGATTTCCTACCATTTGTACAATTTAGTAACGCACTTCTATCAATTACAACGAATAGAAAGAAATGTATTCGGCAATTTTTTGGTAAATCCTGTATAGGGTTTATAAATTTTATTCTCAAAAATTAAAGAAAGTAGAAAATCTATAACATCTTATTGAAAAGCAACTGGAATTTTCCTTACGTTAATGAAAGTATATTATAAAATTGCATTGCGTAAGATATATGTATATATATATTTAATAACAAGGGAAGATATAGAAATTTTTGGAAAACACATGGATAGATTTATCTGAATTTAAGCAATTCTTCACAAGCCTAACTAGTCATCTCGTTATATTAAAAGTAACTTTTAAGATGGTACAACCTTTTATAAATTTATTTATTTAGAATATTTACATATATATTTATGAGTAAACCAATTTCATGATATGTAATAATTCACAAAAGAAAGAGTAAAAACATTACCTTGAGGAAAATATTACATCATTCAGTAGGGGAAATTATTGCATAAAAAGACTGTTACTGTCGGATCATTAGATATAATACTCATCCTATATACTATTTAAAGATGCAAATATTTTTAAAAACTCGGCTTAATTTTTCTGTAAAACTGTTCTAGATTAAGGGAGAAAAACGGTATTTTTTTTTTTTTTTTTTTTTTAAATATGTTTCATATATGTTTTCGAATTTATAATTAGAAAGTAAATATTTGAAAGTAAGGCATATAAAAAAAATAATTCTTTGATTTTGAATCTTTTGCCCTTTAAGGGAAATAACATATTTAAAAAATATATACTCTCAGTATGGCTAATTTAATATGCCTTTACTTAATCCGTACAGCAACTGTATAAGACTACTATATTAGAATCAAGCATATATTAACTACTAAACTTTTTCAATCCCGAGATAATGACACACTATATCACAGAAATAAAAATCCGAAATAAAAAAAGTTAATTATGTAATCTAGGAGTTATTTTGTTCAGCAAATACTACGATATCTTTCTTTTCTTTTCTTTTTCTTTTTCTTCTTACTTAAAAAATAAAATAAAATAAAATAAATAAATAAAAATCCTTAACTCCAACTCAAATTGATACAGAAACAAAATGGCCGCATTTATTACAGACTTTGTATCTTCAAGTCACGTCCCAGACAGCTTGGATTTTAAAGAATGGAACTCAATCTCATCTTCACTGTGACTTTAAAAAAGAAGAAAGAACCGGGAAGACAGAGAGAGAGAGAGAGAGAGAGAGAAACCGGCGAGTCACCCGAAAAGGGAAACCCCATCTTTCCCTGATGATCGTCTACCTACCTGAATGAATCGCCATTATCTTATTGATTATTATGTTGTTTATATATTTTTTTTTTATTTCTTTCATTCGTATTAATAGTATTTTTCCCCTTTCCTTTTCTTATTTTCTAGTGCGTGTTTGTTAGATGAAGTGACCTTTATATGCTCAGAGCAAGGAAGAAACGTATGCACATATACCTTTTGATTGAAGTACTATGCGAGAAGAGTCACGTAATATGCAAAGCGTTCATTGACTCTATTTACTCAGTTATTGGGGTAGTAAATTTATAAATTTTTAAAGTATATCATTCTACTTTTTATTCAGATTGCAAGTGTAACTAGTTGGCATGATTTTAGGGAAAAAAACGTCTCCCCGCAAAAAGAACGTCCTCGGACACAAATGACGATATTTTCGAAATTTCACACTTGTATCTTGTAGGCCAAATTACTTACGAAGTTTATTATTCAAAATTATATATGTATATATATATATATATATATATATATATATATATATATATATATATGCTTTGGCTATTACAAAACTTTCTACTCTATCATTTTATACTATAACGATTAACATGCACAAACATAAGCGTCATTCATTGGGGGCAAAATTTCATTGGGGGCACAATGGGATTTTCATTTTTTCTGAGAGGCAATGCTTTCTCCCAACCCCACTCCTCCTTTAATTTATAGACAAGTTTTTCTTGATTCAAATTTAATGTTTTTTTATCTTTTTTTCTTTCTTTCTTTAAATAATAATAATAATAACAATTTATATTAAAGATAAGGAGTAACTTTTTCAATTTCGGGTACTCTACAATATTTAAATATCTCCACGTATATTATATTGTAGTAATTTTCAACTACATGTATTAATTTCTTTCTATTTGTAGCAATTTTAGTTTATTAAAGTAAAATTCAAAAGGTTTACGGATTGTAGATCGTTATGTAAATCAAATTATTTCATGTGGCACTATTATAGGAGAATTGTAAATTATATACATACTATTGCTCAATAGAAAATTTCTGTATAAGTGGCAGCGCTAACCATTTGGGGCTCTCCCACAAATTATTAGAAGGAATCTCTTACTCAAAAGAAAAAAAATTAATAAATATTAGGGTTTTTTATTAATTCATTTTCAGCAGAGCCACACTATAAGTATATTAGTGCAAGTTTTACATTGCAGACAGGTGCCTCGTAATCCGAAAAGAGGGTGACATTTAATAATATTCTTTTAAACTTGTGATTGTATATTTTATTTTTTAATTCTCCATTTTCTCATTTTTGTACAAATTTAAATTCTGGTAATGTACAAATTTTATTGTTGCTCAATTGATATTTTGAAATGTTATAATGCTTTTGTTTATTGTGTGGATTGAATAGTTTGCAAATAAAGATGTTTTAAATCTAAAATTTAAGTACACAAAATAAATAAATACATAAAAATAAAGTTCCTATAAATACGGACTTACTCTTTTGTTACATAAATAAAGAAGATATTTAAGCTTATGTTAAATAGATATCTTTGAAAGGTGCCAGTCTAATTAAGCATTTGTATGTTTGATTTTGTTTTAAGAAATGTTGATATAGAATAAAAGAACAACAGTGAATTATGTAAAACGTAATAGATAATTTTTTAAATAAGGGTTCCTTCATATATTTTGCGAGAAGACCTTCAGGTTTTTAGCGTCGTCACTCATACAGAACTTTACTGTCAAAAAATAGTATGTACATCATTTACAATTCAGTTATAGTGGCGCCGTATGAAATAATTTGATTTACATAACAAGCTACCATCATTAAGTCTTTGAACTATACATTTTAACAAACTAAAATCGTTACAAATAGAAATAGATTTACGCATGCTATTGAAACTTAATGCAATATAACAGGCTTGTCCAACCCAAAATACTTGGTGAGCCGCATTGGAAATGTATTTTATTCATGCGGGCTGCACCTTTATATGTATGTGTACATATGTTTGTGAGTGCATGAATCATGTATATATATGCTATTTTCGGGGGAGGGCAGGATGAAGATTCAGAGCAGAATACATTAATTTAAAGTATTTTCATTCATAAATTAACTATAATATCATAAAAAATTATGAAATATACATTAATAACCATAATAAAAAGAATGATTAATGGATCTAACAATATTTCAGTTACAATAGTGTAATTCTTTAGCTACCATAATCGTTGAAAGATATTTTCACTTTGAAAAGTCAGAACGTATTTATTCACTTTTAATGTGCTACCAAAAGTGTCAAAATTTAATCGTTATCGTTAGTCTTCTCGCGGGCAGCAAAATGGCGACCCCTGCGATATAATATACATAGAAAAAGTGTACACATTTTTATGCTATTTAACAGAATCATAAAAAGGAATTCCAACAATATAAACAACAAACATTTAATGATTTTTTTTTTTTTTTTTTTTTTTTTTTTTTTGTATAAATGATGATTTGTATTTAAAATTTTTATAAATGCATACAAAATAAGCATACATTTCACCTTTTTTCCCCTTTTGGAGCAAATAAATCTATTCGGTAAGTAAGGGCTAGGTGTCAAATTGTTGTAAGTAGATTTCACAAGTTAGAGCTAATATATAGTATACAAATTTAGGGACTAAAGTTTAAAATTTTAGATTTCTTATATTCTTCATTGAAATGTTTATTTCCTGTTTTAGGTTATGGGACACAAAATAAAATTTTTGTTCCGAACTATTTTCCAGTCAAGCCATATTTTTTTAAGCAGTAATAGTCTTTCACGTGACATTGCCTAAAGTACGAAGCATAGTACCCGGAATAGAAAATGTTACTCCTTATTTTTAATATAATAATAATAATAATAATAATAATAATAATAATAATAAAACATTAAATTTGAATCAAGAAAAACTTGACTGTAATGCAAAAGAGGATGGAGTTAGGGGTGGAACAAGACATTGCCTCTCAGTAAGACGGAAAAATTGATTGTGCCCCCAATGAAATTTTGAAAAATTGGAGCCTATATTTGTGTATGTTAACCACTATTATATAAAATGATAGAGAAGAACGTTTTTGTGGTAGCCAAAACATACTATGGTTTACTTTTTAATAATTATGTTTATAATTTTGATTAATAAAAAACTTCGCTAGTAATTTGTCCTACAAAATATAAGCGTAAAATTTTGGAAATTTCGTAATTCATTTCCGTAGACGTTTTTTCCAGGAGTACATTTTTCCAGTTTTTTATGAGGGATGTTCTTGTTGCCATAGGTGGACTCGCTCAGCTCTCTATCGTCTAGTTATTTTCATAAATTTCTACTACAAGGCATACTATATTGATAATACGAAAATTGAATTTGGCCGAACGCTCGACACGGTGACAGTATGCCCCAGATATGCCTTGATAGCCTGAAATGCTCCTCCAAATAAGCTACCCACCGTTCAGTTTGATACATTAACCTTATCCTAATTTTTTAATAAATTTTATTGGGAACAATTTTATATTTTAGTTTTCATACAATTCCATACTGTTTCTAATGCAATGATCCACATAATGCAATTTATATCAAATACTACTTTATTCTGATGTGTTAAGAAAATCTTAAATTTCGAATAGCTTACGAAAGTTTTCAATTTAGATAATTCGCAGTATATGATGTTCAAGTCAGTATACTAATTGATATTTTTTAAAGTGGTCTAATATTTTTTAATGAAAATATTCCTCAAAACGCACTTTTATTCAAAATTTTGCCCTTTTCTCTCCTGTTTTGAAACTTGTAAATTTAACATAACGAATTTTTCTAAGTTGAACTTTCATAGTTAATGGTATTCATGACAGCATCGTAACTGATATTTTAAAGCTGGTCTGAGAATTTTACATTAAAAATATTCCTTTTATTCACGCTGAAGTGAATATTTGCCCTGTTCTCCCATATTAAGGAAATCGTTAATTTTAGAATAACCTACGAAGTATTTAAATTGGAATGTTGCAAATCGATAAGGTTCTTACCAGTATCATAAGTGATATTTTAAAACTGGTCAGACCTCTCTGCTGTCAATTGTTTTTGAGATATCGTGTCAAAAATCTAACAAACTAACAAACACCCTACAGACGGATGACATACTGATTTTTGGATTTTTGGATTACTTACCCCTCAAAACGTGTAAAAAAAAAAAAAAAAAAAAAATTAAGTCGAATATTATCACGATTACCTAAATCCCCCGTACCTATACTATGATGGGAAACTAAAAATTAATTCTTTAAAGCTATAAATAAAATACAGAATGATTCTAGAATAAAATGAACATAATATTGTCGAAATATTTTATATTGTGTTAGGATTTTCTACAATTCTAGTCAATCATTAAATCCCACGTTTATTATGTAAAAATTGATAACAGTTACCCATAATTCCTTTTTAGTTAGTTCTAATATAATTATTAAAATTCAGTTTCATTTGTCAGAATATAAAATTTCAAAGCCTATTGCCGATGCATTATTCTATAAAAAATTGTCTTCTCACGTTTTAACTATATATAACGTATGCGAAATTTATTTTTATTTATTTATTTATTTATTTAAATTAAAGGAAGCATAAATTATTTTTTTCAACAATTATAATTTATTCAACACCTATACCGGTACACTGGAAATAGAATCATAGATCTTCCATTCATCAAATGCTTTTCGATGAATACAATTTAAATAGAAGAAATTATCATTAGAATTTTACTTAAATAAAATTATACTTTTAAAAAATTAAAGAACACGCTTTTATTGAAATGTGAACTAAAAAGCACAAAATATCTATCTTTATAGTATTAAAATGCCGGGTAAAAAAAAATCGTGTGAGTGACACACACTAATATTTACATCTTTAATAAAAATAACATAACGAAGGAATGAGAAATAAATAATTTAGAATTAAACAAAAACGATTTTTAAAAAATCTCTCCCGACTGGGCTCGAACGTTAGACCTTTAGGTTCGTAGCTCGGAGCTTTACCTCCCAACCACAGCGTTCACGTAAGGATAGACTTTTTTTTTTTTGGTGCAATATAGATTTTTCGTTTGCTCCCAGAGCGGTTACAAAGATACATACAAACATACATACAAGTGAAGCTAATAAAATAATATTATAGTTTTAAAAAATTAAAGAACACGCTTTTATAGAAATGTGAACTAAAAAGCACAAAATATCTATCTTAGTATTAAAATGCAGGGTAAGAGAAAATAGAATGAGTGACACATCATAATATTTACATACATTTGAATCTTTAATTAAAATAATTTAGAATTAAACAAAAACCATTTTTAAAAAATCTCCCCTGACTGGATCGAACGCTAGACCTTTATGTTCGTAGCGCGGAGCTATACCTCGACGCCACGGCATTCACGTAGGGAAAGTCTTTTTTTTACAATATAGATTTTTTGTTTGTTTCCAGAGCGGTTACAAACAACATACATACAAACATACATACAGGTGAAGCTAATAAAAGCGTGTTAATAAATAAATAAAATAAAATAAATACTTTGCTTAATTCACATAAAAATTTATTAGATAATAGTGATAAGATAACTGCAGCAATCATGAAAAAAAAAATTAATTCTATTTATATGCGTTACTAATGAAAAATTGCGATTCTTTAATAATTACATAAAGTATAGTTTCCAAAAGAAGATTAAAAAAAGAAACGTTGCGACATTTGAGATAGAAGATTTCAGGTGAGTTTTATGCTAAGTTGCTTATACACTCTTCTCTCCGTGAGAGAGTTCAGTGGGTGCTACAATTAATTAATTAGCATCGCCTCCTGCTTGACCTTTTAACCTGCACCTGCTTAGTTTATTCTACTCAATGGAGTTCTTCTTTGATGAAGAATGGGAGCTATCACGAAATGTCGACTCTGAGAATTCCTGATAGAAAGAACAAAACCACCAGCTTTTTAGCGATAAGAGTGCGCCTTTTGTTCCAAGATTCCCGAAAAGAGAACTTTAATTACAGAAATCTCTTAGCTATTATCTATCTTTTTTGGTCAAATGCAGCAGTTTATGTCTAAGTATCTATTTCAGTGGTGGAATTTTCATTATTTAATTAGATAAATGGGAAATATCTTGGATAAAAATAGATTTGAATAAAATTTATTTGAGAATGTTTGCCTCATATTGCGCAATGGGAGAATAAGGATTAATTATTTTCTGTATTTTGTGTATTTTCTTTTTATATTATTTTCTTTACTGATATTTATTGAAGCTTGATAGTTAAAATAAAATTTTTAGATATAGATTATGAATCATCTTTGCTGTTGATGTAGCAATTAAAAAAGTAATCATTTAATTAAGAAAAATTTTAATAACTTCCTTCTCTATAAAGCTGTATTCTTTTGATTCAGTAAATAGCTGAGTTTGCCAAGTTTTGATGAAAATCGAAAGTGGCTCTTAAAATCGGGATATCTAACGATTTTCTTCAAATATGCTGTAAAAACTCCATTTTTAGATGCCTTCGCGCATGTATTACTTGGTTATTGCAGGAAAAGTGACAAGCGTCTTGATTAGGTAGGTTAGTTTCGGATCTCGAAAACCATTTTTTCAAAAAACAGCTCTTTCAATTTTTTTTTTTTTTTTTTTGTAACTTGCTATATACATTTCTTTTTATATCATGTCATTCCTATGCATTTATTACATTTCTGTTACAGGAAAATTGTTATGTTTCTAATTTGTTCTAGGTGTCAATTTTATGCCTTCTGCCCACACCGTCTCCAAAATACTATCTAATATGTATAGCAGTGGGTAATGAAGAAAGTTTTATGTCTCTTACATACCAGATTTATATGTATATCTATACGGTTGTTTTTAATAATCTTGTAATAATAATCATATATGTAATATTTTTAGATTTAATAATTATTTTTTTCCTCATACGGTATATTCTTTATGTTTAAATACTAACAATGTTGGGAACTGTTGGTGAATCGTTTTCGAAAAACCTTTATCGTGATAAAAACAATGTTATTTTGCAGTCATAAGTATTTCTCGTGACTGCTTTTTTGAGTATTTTCGCAGTTATTATTTCATGATTTTTTTTTTTTTTCGCCGTCTGTTTGTATGCTTTTTTTTTCAATATCTAATCCTCGGTTAAATTGGTTGTGTTTTTAACTCTTAATAAATTTTATCATGATTTGTATACCGGCTCCTATGCATTTCCATGATGAAATGCATGATGATATATGTATGAAAACTAGTAGAAAATCGGTAAAATATGAACAGGTATGAATTGATCAAAATCGATGAAATTAATGAGTAGTTTAAAAGAGGTCAAAAATAAACAAAATCAAATGAATATAGGTATTCTGAAGTCCTAATGTCGTCAATGGCATTATAGGAATTGTGCATGCAAAATTGAAATAAATCTTTAGAAAAAGTATCATTATTTCAATACGGCTATATAATAAATGCATCTGTATATTAAGCGTGTTTTCATTAACCTTTGCAAGTATCTAACACATACTTAGATGGATTTACAAATTAGATTTATTAGTTTGTGTTTAAATACAATTATTCATAATATCTTACATCAAAAACTGAATCTAAGTAGTTGCGCTCTAACGGATATACTAAATAAAATTACCCCTTTCAAAAAAAAATATTTTCCCCTTGAACTGTTCTTTGAAAGAATAATTCACTTAAAAGTTGGAGTCCTATAAAAGAAATCCTGAATTCTCAAACAAAAGATGCGATTTATGGATAGCTCTATTCAAAGAAAAATAGCATATAAGCATCATTTTTACGGAGTTTTTCGAAGAATCACCCACAGAGAATTAGCATAAATCTCTACAAACAGAAAAATAGAAATGACATCTAGACTTCGTCTCGAGTGAATGTATGAAGTTGACTTAAAAGAATTTATATTTTTATCAGTTACAAATTGCCATGATCGCATATCACTTGTTGTGATCGTATATGCAGAAAAATTATTATAAAAATATTTTTCAAAATAGGAAAGTGTGATAAGGATAGCATACATCATTGCATCATGTATATAAAATTCTGTCAATTGTTGCTGTTACTGTTGTAGGCTTTCTTTCTTTCTAGAGAGAGAGAGAGAATTCGGGTGAATCATAACGAGAAGTGGTATCAAATCTTATTCCTGTCGATATAAACATTATTATTAATAGGAAAAATTAATTCCATAACTCGTGTAACAAATGAAAAATTTCAACTTAATGTGATTACAGTTTAAGCATTTTACCGTAACTTAATTTTCTGTTAGATTTAATAAATTGAATATGTATAGGAAAAAAAAAATAATTTTAAAAGTATAATGTAACTGTTGTTCGATACACATGAATGCAAAAAATAAAAAAATAAATAAATAAATAAATAAAAAATAAAAATAAAATAAAATAAATAAATAAAACTCTTTGATTAGTATTAACTTTCTTCTTAAATTTTAAAGGAATTTCTGAAAAATCAGTGGCGTTAAGTCACCCAAAGTACTGAAAATTCGCTAATTCTTCAAAGCAGGACCTCCAGTGTCTCGTTTATTTTACTCATATGTAAGAGTAATGAGATAAAGTTTCCCAATGAATCGCCAACCCGGTTAAATATTTTTTTTCACCCAAAATACAGGGTGATTATAATTAAAGTTATGATTTCAAAACGCTATAGTTTAAAACTACCCATCAGAATGTTTTGATATTTTACCAGAACACTCGTGAGGCAATGAAATTTTGTTTGGCAAAAGAAAAAAAAATTAAAAACAGATCCAAAATGTGCCGTTAATTATCCGTAAAGTATTTGTTTCATGAAGTTCCTCTTTTTCTGTTTTCACTATTACTGTTTGCACTGTAAACACGTATTCTTGTCTTTTTGCTAAAAAATTTGTAGTAAACCCTTGAAGTCTATTGCTTCCTGCTATTCCATTGTGTTACTAACAACATTCCTGTGTTTAATGAGTGCATTTAGGCGTTTCCCCTGACATTACCCTGACAGCGCCATCTATAAAAATATGTTCGAACTACTTTTTTCCTCCCCAAAACAAAATTTCATTGCCTCACTGTTGCTCTGGTAAAATATCAAATTGCTCAGATGGGTAGTTTTAAAATGATAGAGCTTTGAAATTGTAACTTTAAATATAATCACCCTGTAAGTATACTGAAAGTAAGTACCCAGTAATTAGCACACATACAGCATCACGTATCGAAATTCCCTTATGCAAAATGTAAATTAACTAATAATTCTTTGTATTCTATTTTTCGACAGAAAATACGTTTTAAATACTTTAATAATTTATATTAATTTCATTATGTTGTAAAGCATACTTTAACACGTTAACGCCCGAATTAATTTTGCAAAATATTTTTAGCTGATTATTTCACTTATAAATTAATATAGACAACTGACAGTAAAATAAATTAACTTAAACAATTCTTCTGATAGTTTTAAATTTAAAGCTTATCCTCATTTATTGACGTTTAGTGTGCTAGCAAGAAAACTTCGAGATAGAAAAACTTCGAGATAACAGATTAATTTCCTATAATATGTTGACAAAGATTTCGAAAGTAAATTATTATAATATATATTATTATTCAACTTGATTTAAGTTAGTATACCTGCGCAAAAAGCAAATATATGTGCGGTGAATGAAAAATCATAAAATGATTATCCAAATTATGAAATAATAATTAATAGTAGGCACATAAAGCTTTCAGGGATCATTTAGAGTGACGCTATAAACTGTTACTAAAAAGCGGAAATCACTCCAAGAAACCACAAAAAACATACGTGCCATTTTATTAGCTGTCCTGAAATGAGGACACTGGGGTTAAAAATGCTGTCAATACACCGTAATATATTGAAACAACTTTGTGCGTCTTTGCCTTGTGCAAATTCCATGAACACTATAAATGCTAAAAACAATATAGCAAATTCTTCATAACTATTTGTTTTAATTTCATCTGTAAAGGCTAATTTTTCTGACCGCTATCGTAGTATTACAGACGCCGACAACGTTTTGGATATCTCAACAGGGACACTTCACACTCAAAGCAGTAAAAAAATGTCTCGAAGGACTGGAGTTGAAAATTTATAAATAAAAAAAATCTTTGTAAAAGCACAATAAATTGTAAAAAGAACTCTCAACAATTGCTTTGGGTCGAAATAATACCATGAACCTGTGCTTATTTTATTTCTCTTATCAAGGTTTGTGCTATTATTTCGATTCGAAACAATTTTCTGCAATTTTTTGTAATTTATAGTCTTTCAAAAAAAATTTTTGTTTATTAATATCTATTTTAGCATTATGATTACCTTATGAAAATCCAGGTTAGGGCTCATTAAGAGCGTTTAGATTACAATCATTTATTTGAATGAGCTAGCAAAGGACCTACATAAAGACTGACATTTTCAACAAATTCAATTGATTTCTGTGTCAATCTTCTGCAATCGACCATATAGAAAACTTTTTTTTTTCATGAGTAACAGTACGTATCTTTATCGCCAAAATTTTATCATAATTCATATTAGTTTTCATTCAAATTCAACAATGTCCGTGTGTGATATTGTTGCGAAATTGTAAATAATTGTATTTATTTTTGTATAAATTCTTTCAAAGAGGCTTAGTAAGTCGATAAAATGGTAATTTTCTGCATTTCTACTTTATTTTAGCGTTAAAATAGCCTAATTTTTCTTTAAAAATGTATTAATAAGCTCCAATAAGGCAGGCAATGGATTTGGCACCAAATTTGGCGACTTTTCCCTCCTTGGCGACTTTTTTTGCGACCTTGGCGAGGAAATCCTTATTATCGATATACCAAATATGGAAGCTCAAATCTCATTGGCTGACCACTTTCTCGAATTTTCCACACTTTTCTATAATTTTCTGCGCGGGTATATAAGGAGCGTTTTTTCGCCAAGGCAGTTCAGATCTCGGTCAGCTTCCGCCAATTTTGCATTGCTATTGAGCCGCTTTGAATGAGCCTTGTTCTATGTGTTATTACTATACAGTTTGTACTGTCGATTTGCTATTGATAGTTGTTATTTAAGCTGTGTTTATTGGTGGAATTGAAGTTGATACCTAGTTTATAAGCCTGTATTTTTCTGGAACTTTCTGTAAATAAAACTCCTGAATTTTTACAAGTTTCGCCTCTCATTCTCGGACAACTTACGAACCCCCAAGTACGCAACAACATCAACACTAGGCAATGACCCCGGATAAAGGGTAAAAAACTGAATAAGAATAATGGCGATAATATTGTATGAGAATTCGTATCATTCATTGATCAATAGATCAGTTCTTAAGAGTCAATTTATTTTAGAATAACTATAAATTTAGAGAAAATACTACTTAATGAAACGTAAGGGAAAAAAAAACTAAGAATATTTTCTTTCAGGCTAAATAAGGAAATCATCTTTTCCTTCCGGAGCCTGCCGGATGGACATTTAATCATTTGCATGACTAATTGCTCTGTTATGATTAATCGTAATTTACTAAGAAACTATAGTGTATATTTAAAGGTTAAGGGACGCAGAAATTAATTATATTTTGTTTTATATTCTATTGCTTCTTATATCTTTTACAGTTATAAAATCTATAATTTTTTATCCATACAGCATATTTAAAAAAATAAAAATTAATTTTAGAAATAGAAAGGCTAGTTTTAAAAATAATACAAAATAATGCCTTATTTCAAAATGATCCATTGTAATTCTAAATTATTTTAAATCTCCAATTTTTTTTTTTACTTTCTCTTACCCATAAGGTAGAGAAAGTATTGTTTTTGGGTCAAATTTTCGAACGCGAGATATTGTTATATTTACACGTTCTGAGGTCCCCTGAATACGAAAATCATGTTTTTAGCAAATGGTCTGTGTGTATGTCTGTGTATGTGTCTGTCTGTTATCAGCATATCTCAAGAACAAATAGTAGCAGACATTCCAAACTTGGTATTCTAAATGTGTATCATATATAGATGCTACAGTAAGCTTTTCGTTCAGATCAAGCAAATGGTTCGTGTACAGGGACAATCAAGAGAATTCAAATACATTACGTCTACGGGGAAAATTATAGGTAAGTAGAGTTTAACGTCTTTAGACTGCACTAAACCAAATGAAACGAATATACACTCATGGACAAAAAAATTAGCGCACCAAGAAGGAGTCGTCAAAATGAAACGAAATTTTACATACGTAATGACTACTTTGATATAAGTAAATGATTAGAAAATCAAAGAAAAAGGATAATTTATTTCAGAGAAAAAGGCAAAAAAACGGAGGATTTAATACCCTGTTGGACCCCCTCTAGCGCGAATGCACGATGCGATACGATCGGGCATTGAGGCATACAAGTTCTGTATGATGTCTTGAGACATTTCGTTCCATATTTGCTGTAACCTTGCCTCTAGTTCGTTCAAACTCGTGGGATGCCCAACTCGCCGTCCCAAATGATCCCAGATATGCTCGACTGGAGACAAATCTGGGGATCGGGCAGGCCAAGGAAGGGTAGTAACAGTGCGGAGACAGTCTTGTGACAGCCTTGCCGTGTGAGGCCGAGCATTGTCTTGTTGAAAAATGGCTCTTGAGAGCCGTTGCATGATTGGCAACACATGTGGTTGCAGGATGTTATGGACATACCACCGGGCTGTCATGGTGCCATGGATCAGTACTAGGCGTGACCGTGTATTGTAGGCAATGGCACCCCATACCATCACACCAGCTGTGGATGCAGTGTGCTACTGTAAAGAAAAGGCAGAATTGAGGTATTCCCCCCGTTACCTCTACACACGTACATGTTAGTCATCCCTGCCCAGATTGAATCTGTACTCGTCGCTAAGCATGACGTGGTTCCACTCGGTTGCTATCCAATCCCGTCGAGTGTGACACCACTCCAAACGGAGCAGAGGGGGTGGGTATTATTGGCGGCACATGTAATGGACGCCGCGATACCAAATGTCCTTCAGCCAGGAGCCTTCGTATGTTTCAAGAGGATACAGGGGCCCCTAGTGAAGGTGCTACCTCTGCCTGGATGGCGGCAGATGAAGCAGTTGGCTGTACGCGTGCATTTCTTACGATGTCGCGGTTTTCTCGACGACTGGTCTGTCGAGGGCGTCCTGAGCCTGGCCTTCGTGTACATGACATCTCTCGGGTCCACTGATCCCAACACCTCCTCACAACACAATGAGAGCGGTCTAATTGACGACTGACTACCCAGCTTCCATCATGCCGATGATTCTCCCCCTCTCAAACTGCGACAGCTGCTCATATTGTCTTCGAAAACGACGTAATGGCATGTCTACCTCAGCTATTCCTTTGTAAACGAGTCAGCACACTCAAATAAGCTTTGATTACCTTTTTTATACTCCACAGAGAACGACAATAAACGCCCTCTACCGGCTATACGTAATGCGCAATCACGCTGCATTTCTAATCATTTGAATATCTCCCCGACATGTACATTCACGCCAAGTTTCGTTACGATCCCGCAATTATTTCTTGGTGCGCTAATTTTTTTGTCCATGAGTGTATATATATTGTAATAGAGATAGTCAACCGGGAAGAAAAATTGTGTATGTAGGAACCTCGCCTTCCCCCCTGGGGGGGGGGATTCCCCTCTCGAGGGGAGTAAATTTTCATGATGGGTATCTTTCAAAAGAGCTCACCCATACCTTTAAAACGAATGCTTGAACCATCGATCTGCGATAATTTAAAACAAAGTTATCGATTTTTTTTACTTTTAACGAAAAAGAAAAAAAAAAAGTTTTTTTTTTTTTTTTTTTTTTTTTAATATTGAGATTAAAATGGACTTATTTCGGATATTTAGTGTTATACTATTTCTCTAATATGGAAATCGTCTGCATTATCATAAAACATAATTTTTTAAATAATAATTTTAATAAATTATTTTTTAAAAACAGAATTATTTTTTAATAACCGAATTAAATTTTCTATAAATCTTGGTGTATTAATGAAACGGGGGGTTGAGGGGGGGCTACCGCCCCCTTCACACAGAATTAATTATCATATAAAACTCTTCCGAAGCCTAATTTGAATTATTTAACATAGGTTTACATAACATCGCTATCTTACCTCTTAATCTCCAACCTGTATTTATAGTATTAAATTTCAGGGTAAGAGAAAGTCGTGTGAGTGACACACCAGATTATTTACTATGTAGTTAACTTTTTTTTTTTTTCCTGTATGTAACTGAACGCATAACGGTTTTTTTTTTTTTAAATCTCAATTACAGAAACAGTTAAAAAATAAAATAAAATAAATAAATAAATAAAATTTGAATGTTTCGTGAATTTTTGTCTTGTGATTGAGAGTTCATAGTTAAGAAAATACTTTCTTTATTTCAAAAAAATACTCTTTTTTGTGACAAATAACTGGTTAATATTCATACAAAATTTTAAAAGGGTTAGAGGAAAAGAAATTCGCATGAAGCATTATAAGCAACTGGTTCTTCCCAAAATTTGGAACCCAAGAAAAATAAATTTAAAGTTTAAAATTTTGCGAGAACTTTTAAAACATATTTGAAAAACTGTACACTGTAAAAAAAAAAAAACGCAACTCTGCTGCTAGAAATTTTCTGTAATTACAGAAAAATACGTTTTGTCAACATAATTTTTCCGTAATTTACGACTTTTTTCTAAAATTACAGAGAATTTCTGGTAGAAAAATTGCATTTTTTTAACAGTGTAGAGTGATATTATTTTAAAAGCATTATACAGCATAGTACATTTTATAATAACTATCTGAATATTTTCAATTGCATTGTTAAAAATTTCAGTTCAAGGTTCAACCAAATGTTGGTAATTAGTGGCTTTCAGTTTGCTGGGTTGAACCAAATCTTAGTACAACTATAGCTGCAATCGTGCGATGGTGAAACCTTCTACCAAAATTTGGTGCTTCTTGTTGAGAAAAAGCACCAAATTATGGTAAAAGATTTCTCCACCTTATGGATGTAGCTATTGTAGTACCAAGCCTTAGTTTTACGAAGTACCAAATAACGGCAAAAGGTTTCACCATCGCACGGTTGCAGCTACAGTGTACCATGTTTTGGTTCAACCTAGAACAAAATTTTTAACAGTTGTGTTATGGCCTTCTAAGGGAAAACATATGACTTTCTAAAATTACAAACACGTTTAAAAATACATTTATTAAAAAGATAAAAGACTTCCAAATCTTTTCGCCTTAGCTAAAGCAAGGCATCATCAGGGATTTAGTTTTACACACTACAGAGCAGTTATATATACTTTCGTACCATATGGTCAACAGTTAAGTCCTTACAAAAATAAATTCAACTGGAAATTATACATAGAGGCTGGAACTATTACAGGGTAATGAGGTGCTACACTTGGAGGCTGGAGCTATTGCAGGATGAGGGGTGTGCTACACTTGGAGGTTGGAACTATTGCAGGATGCGGAGGTGCTACACTTGGAGGCTGGAACTATTGTAGGAAGGAGAGGTGCTACACTACAATAGAAGGAGAGGTGCTACAATAGTTCCAGTCTCCAAGTGTAGCACCTCCGCATCCTGCAATAGTTCCAACCTCCAAGTGTAGCACCCCCTCATCCTGCAATAACTCCAGCCTCCAAGTGTAGCACCTCATTACCCTGTAATAGTTTCAGCCTCTATGTATAACTTCCAGTTGAATTTATTTTTTTGTAAGGACTTAACTGTTGACCATATGGTACAAAAGTATCTATAACTGCTCTGTAGTGTGTAAAACTAAATCCCTGATGATGCCTTGTTTTATCTAAGGCGAAAGGCTTTGGAAGTCTTTTATATTTTTGATAAATATATTTTTAAACGTGTTTTTAAAGTGTTTTTAATTTTATTACAAATGACACGTGTTTACAATTTAACTCTCAATTTGAGTTTGTTTATAATATGACTTACTGCGAACCAAACAATCGTGAATATTGTTAAGTTACTATGAAATTTCATACTTAGCAATAAGCAATAAATTAAGAGGATCAATAGAATTAATTAAAGGTTTCATTCTTAATCCCTAAAATATTTTCTAGAGTGCAAAGAGTTATTAGAGAAAAAAAAATCCCAACAATATATCTGAAATTGGGAAGCAGTCATCTAAGAACTGAAAACTTTCTATGATATGTAAATTGGTTACAAATGTGTACCATAATTTAATTGCAGACTAATTTCATCAAGGAACAGAGTAGATAATGTATAAATGAATGTGTAACTTTAAAGAGAACTAGTATCGCCCAGTGGTAGAAATTCGACCACAAATTTATTCAAATCTCAGAAATCTTTGAAGTTAGCACTAAATAAATAAATTTAGAAATTTAAAATTTCTCTGTAAACAATGTTCTTTGTAAATATTCTTTCGTCATTAGCTAAAAGACCTTGCCCACTGTGTTCTGAAATATAAAATTTTAAGCTATTGAAAGAACGGACCCGACTTGCTGCAACATAAAATTGACCGTGTGTAAAAACTGGTTCTTTCAATAAAATACCAACCCTTTTAAACGTTTGTCCTTGTGACTTATTTATAGTCATTGCAAATGCAAGTATAATTGGCAACTGGGTTCGCTGGAAATCAAATGGTAAGATAGTACCAGAATATGTCAGATTTATACGTGGAATCAAAATTCGTTTACCACGGCTTATTCCCGTGCAATGATTCACATGACGATGCATATTTCTACTAATTTCTCTACGCCTTCGCCTTTCAACTTTAGGCGTCAAAGGTTTTCGTTTAGGCATTTTAATAGTGAAGTTTTTGTCAGTCAAACGACAAAAGAACCAAATATTTAAATAAATAAATAAACTCACTTTTTGTTTTCTAAAGACAAATAACAAAGAACATTTGGATTTAAATGAGCATTTAATAGACAATTTTTTGTCGGTCAAACGATAAAAGAACCAAATATTTAAATAAATAAATAAAGTCACTTTTTGTTGCCAAAAGACTAATAACAAAGAGCATTTGAAGTTTCAAAAATTAAATATATATTATTTACATATTAATACACAAACATGAAATTTATCGTACGGCTAATATCTCTTTAAATTACAGCTGACATAAATCATAAAACAAAAAAGAAAGAAATTAGATCATAAATAAATTAGAAAATAAAACAATTATTTCTCATAAATCAAATCCTTAGGAAATCTTTTTTGTGGTTCCACGGACGGCCAGTGACGTCATCACATCGTTTGCGTATAAGGATGCTATACAAATTACTGTGTCTATAAAATTGCCAGATTTAACAACTTTCCACTTTTAGGTATTTTTTAATGTAAAGGAATACGTGTATGAAATGGAAAAATGGGGGAAAATGCATAAAAAATAAAAGTATTTTTAAATACCTTCTTGACATCGTAAGAAAATAATATTTGTATTCGCACCTTCCGGCTAACCATACCTTTCGAATGATACCATTTTCAACCCTCTACTCCCATAATTAATATGTTAAAAAGGGACTACAAATTTTATGCTTGAGTCTGAGCAGTAACCAGTTTACTGATTCTAGTTTAATTTACATAATTATAACAATGAAAAAAAAAGACTTAGAATCCTCATTTTGAATTGGAATTATTTAATTCATATAATAATAATTAAATATTGGAATTGGAAATTAAAATAATAAGTTTAAATATAGGAATTATTATGTGATTAAGGCTTTACATCAATCCGATAGCCACCTTTCTCCCTTTCCATGCCATCCTATGGGATTTTATCAGAAATTTTTGATGGTGCTATTATTATTTTTTAATTCGTGTGTAATTTCCTTTTATATTAAAATAATAATAATAATAATAATAATAATAATATAAAACGTTTTAAGCATTATATTCTTATGGGCACAACTTGAAATTGTAACTAAAATAAAAATAACACAAAAATTCCCTAAAAACATAGTTAAAAAAAAAAAAAAAAAAAAATATATATATCTAGTATGTTGTGGCCACCACATGACTTTCTCCTATACAAATTCACTCAGTAAAAATAATTTATTAAAATTATTATTAATATATATATATATATATATCTTCCATGATAATGCAGACGATTTCCATATTACAGAAGTAGTATAACACTAAATACAAAAAAAAAAAGGCCATTTTATTCTCAATATTAAAAAAAAAAAAAAAAAAAAAAAAATGTTAAAAGGAAAAAAAAAATGATAACCTTGTTTTAAATTATCACAGATATATAGTTCAACCATTCGTTTTAAAGGTATTGACGAGACCTTTCGAAAGATACCCATCTTGAAAATTTACCCCCCCCCCCACGGGGGAGGGGAAGCGATGCCCCCACATGCACAATTTTTTTTTCCTAGTTAACTACTACAATTATCAATTATTCATATTAATTTTATAATCACAAGTTAAAAATAACTCTCATTATGTACATTTATACGAAATTTCGTCCTATACTGCCATGTAAGAAAAAAAAAAAAAAACCGATCACAGGGCCACCTGTTGAGAGATTGATCCCCAAATCTAACCAGCACCAGTTTATGTTAGGGTCCAACTAAATACCAAGTCCGGTTAAATTTCGTTCATTGGTTCGTGACATACAGCATCCACAAAATTCGTGATACACACAGACAGACGTTTTCTAAAAACTATCAAATCGTGTTCAGGACGTCCCAAAACGTGTAAATCCATCGAAAACCGAAGTTCGGAAATTTTCACAAACTTTACTTTACTTTTATGTAATATAGAGAAAGTAAAGACTTTCTCTATATTACATATAAGAAAGTAAAAAAAAAAAAGTAATAGTAATATCGAAAATCAAAAAAAAAAAAAAAAAAAAAAAAATGCTAGAAAACTACACGCACTTTTCATAAAAAAAAAAAACAAAAAAAAAACCAGAACTATATGTGCCATAGTTTTTTTTTTCTGTAAGTCAAAAACAAACAAACACTTTCTTTTATTAGTATAGACGAACAGTATGATCTTAATGTCTGACAAGGAATCACGTAATCAGTATACTGAGTGCTCTAACACTTGTCTATAAATCCCGAATGAACAAGGGAAAAAACTATAAATTCTATACCATATCTATAGTTCAATTGAATTATAAATAGATCTTTGGCTCCAATAAAAACATCTTCAGTTAAAGTGAAATTAAAATAAGTATTCCTTTTACTTTTGAGAATAAAAATAAACTCTTATTTTAAGAGAGAAATTTTCCCATTGACAATCTTTTGAATTTAGACACAAATGTAGTGTTTGTTGTTGCATCTTATATTTATTGTTAAAAAAAGATAACATGAACATTTTTTTAAATATATATATAATAATTATACAAATTTCAACAATAAAACAACTTTTAAACGCTTTTATCTAAGTTCTTCTCTCAATGTTTGTCTCACAAAATTTTGTTTTAAAATAAATTTCTCTTTTTTAGACACAACAAACAATTTTTTCAATAGCTCTCAAAGTAAAAATTTTGCATTTAACTTATACATAGCTTAAAAGTTCGGTCTTCTTTATTTATGTTACTATTCATTTGTCCTCTAAAAATGCCCTTATACGCTGAAATTTTACTTTATACTTTTATTTCATGTTTTTCAGCTTCAACTTATGAAAAATCTATATGAATCAATTTACCTGCGTCTGATTTTTATTCACCTGATTTTTGGCATTTCGCCCAATGTTCTCTGCCACTAAAATTAAATCATTCACGGAATTTTGGAGTAATAGTCATAGTTCCTTTGTTCTCATCCCTAAGATAAATACGCCGTTCAAAATAAAACCCGACCATTACAGTGTTATCTTAAAAATTATGGTGATCAAAACACACTTTGAAGAGGAAATGAGAGACTGTTGTTAAAAGAAAAATACATATAACAAAAACTACACTGAAGGATTGGAGCTATTATTTGTTTCAAGAAAGATGTTTAAATTCTATACGTTCCCAGGAATGAAGCACATCATCCAGTATCATGAATTTACTTAAAAAGAGCATCGATATTTCTCCACAAATAATAATAATTATAATAATAATACGAAAAAGGCTTTTTTCAAACAAATTATTAAATTTAAAATAAAAATTTATAAACTAGGGAATAGTTAAAAAAAAAAAAAAAAAAAAACTATGATGTTTCACATCTTCAACTATAACAGAAAGAGATATATTGAGACGGATATAAAATGTCACAAAAATTCACAATGGCTCACTTACTCTGTGCTCTTATTATATAAGTGTTTTCAGATGCAGAAATTTTACGTAATCCATAAATAATAATATTTGCAATACGTCCACTGGATAAGTTGCGTTCAGTGCATAAGGATAAAAAGTATATAATATTTTCAGTAGGGCAACACACTTAAAAAATTAATAATCATAACATCTAACCATTACAATATTATCTTAAAAACTAGTTGGCATAGGTGGACTCTGCTCAGTTCCCCATCATATATATGTTCTCATAAATTTCTAGTACAGAATATTATTATATTCATGTTAAGAGAAATCAATTTGACCAAACACTTGACACAGTAACAGAACGAAATCCCTATCTAATAGGCTACCTCCCGTTGAGTTCGATATATTTATCTTATTCTAATCTATTAATTTATTTTATTGCGGTCAATTTCATAGTTTATTTTCATGCTACTATTACCAATGCAACAATCCGCAAAATGCATATTTATATGGAATATCGCCCCATTTTGCTATGCTGATAAAATCTTAAATTTAGAATAACTTTTGAAATTTTCCTATTAGAATATTTGTAGTCAATCATATTCAAACAAATATCATAAATGTTATTTAAATGTCTGATATATTTATGATCCTCAAAATGGATGTTTATGCTCAATTTTATCTTATTCTGCCATGTTAAGTAAATCGTAAATTCCAAATAACTTACAAAATTTTTTTAATTAAAAAATTCATAGTCGAGGATATTCATACCAGTATCTTAAATAATATTTTAAAAGTGTTCTGACAATTTTACAATGAAAATATCCTTCAAAGTGAACGTTTATGCGAAATTTTGCCCTATTCCGCCATATTAAGAAAATCGTAAATTTCCAATGACTTAAGAAATTTTTAAATTGGAAATTTAATAGTCAAAGGTGTTTATACCAACATCTTATATTATATTTTAAAAGTAGTCTGACAACTTTAAGACGAATATATCTCTCAAAAGGGATATTTATGCGAAATTTTGCTGTATTCTGCCATGTTAAGAAATTCGTAAATTTCGAATAATTTGCGAAATTTTCAAAGTAGCATGTTTATAGTTAATGATGTTTATCACGGCATCAAAACTGATATTTAAAAGCTGTTCTTACATCTTTACGATAAAAATATTTCTTTTCAAGCGCGTCTAAATGAAATTTTGCCCTATTCTCTCATGTTAAGAAAATCGTAAATTTCGAATAACTTCTGAAATTTTCTAATTAGAATGTTGCGAATGAATAGGGTTTTTCCCAGAGCATAACTAATACTTTAAAACTTGCCCGATCTCTCTGCAATCATTTATTCATGAGATATTGTGTACACAGTCTAACATACTAACACACTAACGGACTAACGCGTTAACGGACTAACGAACTAACAGACACCCTACAGACGGACACCATACCCATTTTGATATTTTTAGTTTCTTCACACCTGAAAACGTGTAAAAAAGTCAAAAAACCGAGATCGAAAATTTCACGATTACCTTAGTTCCCCATACAGTATGATGAGGAACTATAATATTGTTGATCAAAACACATTTTGAAAAGAAGAAAAAGTGACTGCTCTTAAAAGAAAAAGTTTGTGTAATAAAAAATACACTGAAATATTGTTACTATTATTTGTTTCTGAAAGAAGTTTAAATCTTACACGTTCATAGAAATTAATCATAACGTCAAATGGCATTGATTTATTTTAATAAATGTCTTGCATTTCCATTAATCTATTAAAAAAAAATGTTGTTTGGAACATGATTAAATTTAAAACAAGTAGTTTATAAATTACAGTTAATAAAATAAATTAAACTAAAAATAATGTGCGATTTATTCAACAATAACTAAAAGAGAAATATTGAGCCGGATATGAAATGTCACAAAAATTCATGATGGCTCACGTACTCTCTGCTCTTATATATAAGCGTTTCGAGATGCAAAAATTTTACGTAGTTCAATAATAATATTCATAATACATCGATAGAAAAAGTTGCGTTCGATAAATAAGAATTAATAATAAATAAGTTTCAATAAGGAGTACGCTGTAGTAATACTAAGTACTTATTGCAGTGTTTACACAGTATTATGAAAAATTGGTTAACCTTGTATCCTGTACTTTAAAAAGGTTCACTGAAATTAATTAATACAAATAACTTTTTTTTTTCAAGATTACGTATCACATCATGTGCGTTTAGTCAATATTTTATAAACTTAGCGGCTGTTATATTTGTCCATTTGTCTAATCTAAACATATAGGCAAGGGTGGTATGCCCTCCAATGTAATATTTCAAAGAGGTCAGAGCTTTGGCATTCTAAATGTAGGGTTATATTAATGATAAATAAATACCAATGGAGAGAGAGAGAAGGTAAAGCTTAGTTAAAGATTAAGAAAACATACAAGATTTAAATATTACTGGATAATTTGAAAAGAAAAAAAAAATCCAACAATACTACTATTTAAAATAGAGAAAGAAGATACCTTGCACTTCTTTGATATTCATCAAGGAAAAAAAATATAAATGAGTACCAAAGGAGAAAGAGGAGTAGAGTTAGTTAAAAAGAAAGAAAATTTACAAATTTAAAAACCTACACTGCAAAAAAATTCTAAGACTGACATCTAGAAAATAAATTGTGGCTCTAGTAAAAATAGTTTCATCTCATCCCTATAAATCCTACTTGCCTTTGACAGCGAGTTCCATACATATTATTAAAATTCTAGAAAGTTTTCCTATATTATTCTAGTCAAACTTATTTAAAAATCACAAAGAAATGCAAACACACGAGACAAGTTTTAATAACTATAAGTATAGGTTTATGAATCAATTCTAGAAAGCAAAGCTAGAATTCCTAGCAATACAAAGGATTCAAAAGATAATATGTCGTTCCACCATCTAGTAAATTATAGACTCTTTTATAATTTTTAATCGCTTCGTCTGTTCAGTTTATTTATTTAGCGTTTATGCATAACTCGAAAATCTATATTTGTAGTTTAAAAAATCAACACAAACAACTACTTAATCATTTTAGAGAAGACGGTATATATATATATATTATTTATCAGTTAACAGTGCAATTTTAAAAGAAAAATCAAATGACAATAATAATATTATTTAAAATACTTTTTTTTTTTTCTTTGAAGAAGAAATGCAATCTTTAGTTTTGCCGTTAAAGACTAAAAATAAATAAATAAAATGTATTATAACTACAAAAACTCTATGAAAATAATAATAACTAAATCATATACAATGAGCCGGATATAAAATGTCACAATAATTTGCGATGGGTCATTTACATAATACTTTCACTTATGCAAGCATTTTGAGATGCAGATAAACTACGCAATCCAACAAAAGTATTCGAAATACGCCATCTGAATAAGTTGCGATCGATTATTAGAGTAAGCAATAAATAAAAAAAAGGGATTATAGTGTAATAAAATAAAGCATTGGTTGAAGTATTTGCATAAGATCATCGGAAATTGGTTAACCTTGTATTTTGAACACAATTTATAGAAATTAATTAATAAAAATATCTTTTTTTTTTTTTTTTTTGGTAGGGGGGGGTGGTTATGCATTGGGTGATTATAATTAAGTTATGATTTCAAAACGCTATAATTTTAAAACTTCTGTTAAGAATGACTTGATATTTTACCAGAACAATTGTTATGGAATTTTGTTTGGAAAACGAATAAAGAAGTTCCAAAATGTACCGTTAATCATTCGTAAGATGTTTGTTTCATGAAGCCCCCCCCCCCCTTTTTTTCTCGTGTCACTATCACTATTTCCGCTGTAAACACACATTCTTGTCTTTTTTCTAAAAAAGATGTCGTAAACCCTTAAAGTCTATTGTTTCCTGTTATTCTATTCTATTGCTAACAACATTCCTGTGTATAATGAATCTATTTAGACATTTCTTCTGATATTACCTTAACAGCGCCATCTATAGGCACATTTTATAAAGATTTTTTGTTTTCCTTGAGCAAACAAAATTCCATTACCTCAAGATAGTTCTAGTAAAATATCAAATCATTTTGACCGTTAGTTTTAAAATTATAGTGTTTTGAAATCGTAACTTTAATTATAATCACCCTGTATATGACATCGGGAAACTTTAATAAGTATTTGAGACATTTAGTTAGATGTAGGGTAATAATAAATAAGTATCAAGAAAGAGGGGGGCTGTATAAATAATTAAAAGGGAAGAAAGCTTACACCATTGGGTGTAATTGGAAAAGAAAAGAAAAGAAAAGGCCAGCAATAATATATATATATATATAATACAGAAGGAATTTTTTTCATTTTTCTTTAATATATATATATATATATATATATATATATATTTAATTTAAGGCTGTGCCGATTAATCGATTAATCGGTTCGGTTAATCGATCAATGCTTAATCCCGATCAATTTTTTTAATCGAGTTAATCGGATCGATTAATTCGATTAAAAATTTTCAAAATCCGATTAAAATTTTCAAAATACAAATTAAAGTAAAAATGCTGTTCTGCCTACAAAATATTTTTTCGCATATTTTGCTAAGAAACATCCATCAAATAATGAAAAAGCAGAAAAAACAATAAATAAATAAAACCTCTCAAAAGAAGTTGTTGCACTTTTGTTGATAGAGAAAAAGGAGAGGAGAGTTATTAAACAAAATGCCGCTCCATGTGCATGCAGGAGCAACAATTAATTTATATGTATATATATATATATATATAGTATATATAAAACTGAATAAGTGAAAATATTTATATAAAATTAACACTTAAAGTCACCAATTATTACTCTGAAAATTGATTTAAATTTCAGCTATGAAACAGATATAATTGATTAGACAAAAATTTTTGAAAAAAATTTTTTTTTTCTCAGTCAAACTTATGAATAATATATATATATATATATATATATATATATATATATATATACACACAATATGAGAGTTTTATTCATCATTGAAATATAATAAAATTATATAAAGAAAAATGGAAACAGATTAAAAATCCGATTAATCGATTAATGAACTACGATTAACCCAGTTAAAACTCTTAATCGATTCCCACCCCTAATTTAATTAAAATTAAATCTTTCTGTGCTCCCCGTAAACTCTTTAACAACTAAAATGAATGTAATACATACTCAAGGAAATGCATCAAGAAAAATTATTAAGTAGTTGAAATTATCGTAAAAAATTAAAGTATTAAATTAAATAAAAGAAATTAAAAAGAAAAGCTTACCACTTATATATTGTGCCTATTGTGGTAAATTATCTCATTATCCTGTTAATCTATATCAAGAGTATAATTCTGAAATTTGCAGAATATAATTATATTTTGGAAATAATATTAACGAATTTACTTACCCATCGAATAATAGGAATAAACTTCAATTATATCCTCTCAACACTCTCAATTTTAGGAATTATTAATATAGTCCTAATTGGGATCCCTTTCATAGTTTGACTATTCTCCATTTCAAGACTACTTATTGACTTTCAAAACTTAGATCAATGAGTAACTTTTAGTTACATTTTTTTCCCCCTGTTTCTTTTTCTAATTGAAAAATAGCTGATTTATATTATTAGATCCTTATTTCATAGACTGAGAAAGCATTTAAATGTTTAACTTGTAGATCTGCAGATCAGGAGCCTTAACGTCTTACTTGTAGCCTTATTCTTTCAATGCAAAATCATGTTACAGATGGATGGAGGTTTTTTATTTATTTATTTTTTTTTTTTTTTAAGTAAAATTAAAGAATTTTATAGTTGTAGCAGATATATTTTAACACTAAACAAGTGATTTAGTGTGGCGATTCCAATTCCAAAATTTAAGAATAGGGATCCGTTTGATTTCTAACTCCGAAAATTCCGAAATTTTAAATTTGTATTTCGGAATTGAAATTTACTATATTTTATGGATAAATAAGTAAATAAAATTTAGTAAAATATGAAAAAAAAAAGGGGGGGGGAGGAAGAAAGGAAAGAAAGATAAAAGAAAGATAAAAGAAAAAAATTCTGTGCTTTAAGGCAATAAAGAATTACGTAAACAAGCCTTTTCAGATGGTTTCGGTTTTGTTTATTAAATTCGCAGTTAGATATCTTAGAAAATGAATAATAAAAATATTTTAAGGATAAAACTGATAAATATTTTTTAAGTTATACCGGTGGCATGTTTTTTTTTTTTTTTTTTTTTTTTTTGTGTGTGTGTGTGTGTGTGTGTGTGTGTAATTAAAAAAAATGCATTTGTTATATTTATATATATTTATTAATTTATTATAATTATTGCTATTGTTTATGTATGTATGTCTGGATATACATGGTTATATATATATATTGCCACCTCTGTTGTTTGTTAAATATAGAGTTTAATCGCCTGCTGTAGAAAAATATATAATGAAAATAAGAAAACTTCATCAATACGCTCTACCAGTATTTTAAAATCCCCCAAAAATAAGTAGATTAAAAATATAACAAATTTTATAATTATGTAATTTATGAACATTTTTCTGTTAAATTATTTATTTTTTAACTATTCGAATTCCAAATATTCTTAACAATTTAACAGTTTATTATTCTTATTCATCTTTTCTTTACCTTTAATTTTACGTTCTACTTTTTTCTTTCTTTTGTGTGTGAAACATTTAAAAACTCCACAAAATATTACCTATAGTTTACGAATTTATGTGTCTAGTGCATCGTTCATTGTTGCACCTTTTCAGCTTTTCTAGAAATTTCTAACCGCTTGAGACACAATAAATTTTTGGTGGTGTAGGTTACAAAGAATAAGGATGCATATTTTTGTTAAAGTACGGTCTCTGACTTGAACTCACAGCAGGAATTACTTAGTTGAAAATCGTGATTATGAGCTTAAAAATCAGAGACGGGAAATACAGTTTTTTTTCATTTTCAGTTTTTATTGTCACCGAAAGTATACGTACAATTATAGTAACTTGTTAAGTTATATTGTTATGCAAATAGTAGGGCAGCTTAAAATTTAAATATTTTCTTCAATTATAGTAACCTGTTAATTTATATCATTATGCAAATAGTACACTGAGAAAAAATTCTGTAACTGACATCTAGAATCTAAATTGTGGCTCTAGAAAAAATAGTTCCATGTCATCCTTATAGATTCTATTCTAATCGCCTTTGAGAGCGAGTTCTGGAAACCACTATGAGAATTCTAGAGAGTTTGTCTATATTATCGAGGTCAAACCTATTTGATAATATCTCCAAATAAATGCGAACACAAGAGGTGGGTTTCAGCAACTATAATCTTGGTTTATGACATATTTCTAGATAATCAAGCGAGAATTTCTCGCCATACAAAAGATTCAGAATATTGTTCCCCATCTAGAAATGTACAGACTAGAAATTCTCGTTCCTTTCATCTATCCAGGTTATTTGTTTGCTTTAAAAGCATAGCTCGGAAATTTATATTTCTAGTTAAGGGATTTAGAAAATGACCACTTATTCATTCTAGATGAAGGCTATATATATATATATATATATATTTTTTTTTTTTTTTTTTTCAATGTAGGGCTTCTTAAAATTTAGATAGTTTCATCTCAGAAGGATATCTGCAGCTAAGAATAAAATAAAACAATACTGCACTTAGAGTTAAAGGCGATTTCATAGTATTAATAAGCAGATAATTTCAAAATTTTCCAAAATACGTTTTTGAAACTACGATAAGTATGTGTTATTGACACGTATTTAATCGAATGGTCATTGAAAGTTGTTTCAGATGTTGTTAAATATAGTAATTGTTTCTTGTTAAAATTGTACAGCTATAAAATATTTTTATTCAGATACTGAATAAACATAAGTTTATATTGGAGATGCTGTAAGATGCCTGCAGGATAAGTCTTCCCATTAGTGCATGCTGCGTAAATGGGAAGAAGAATACTTCGTATATTTATTTTATTATTTAACTATATTATTGTAAAAAATATAATGATGTTACATTTCTTAATTAGAGTAAATGTCCCTGTAAACGAATTGTAATTTTTATATGCAACATTTTCTGTAGAAGGAAATAAAAAATATATATAAGTATATTTTAGAATAACAGACCACGAATGAACCGATGAACAAACAAAACTAACAAGGAAACATTCAAAAGGTGTCGTCTTCAAAAAATATTGAAAAAAAAATATATTCTACTCTTCATAAAACACCAGAAAGTGAAAAATTTATCGGCTGAAATGAATTACAGCGACCACAAAAAAATTATCAAAAGTAACCCTATTTGGCGATTTAGCGCTGTTAGGCGATTTGGTGAGGAAAAAAAAAAAAAAAAAAAAGTTATTTTTCACCGCTAGCACCGAGGTTGCCGCATACGAACAGAATCGTGTTTTGCTTCTCCGCCAAGTACTCAAAATCAATCGCCTAACAGCGCTAAATCGCCAAATATGCTTAATTTTGATAATTTTTTGTGGTCGCTGTAATTCATTTCAGCTGATAATTTTTTCACTTTCTGGTGTTTTATGAAGAGTAGAATCACATATATTTTTTTTTCTATATTTTTTGAAGACCACACCTTTTGAATGTTTCCTTGAAAGTCATAAACGGCATTCATTTGTTTTAAAAATTGTTAAAAGCGGATCACTTGCGAACTCGTGATTAACAATTTTTCGGATATTGTATTTTGTTTTATTGTTTATTAGAGTCTTCTGTTGAGGCTTCATTTACAAAGGATGGAGATGAAGCGACGAATATGAGTTTATTAGCGCAAATAATAGTACAAATCAAATATATATATATATATATATATATATATATATATATATATATATATATATATATATATATATATATAAATGCAATTTAGAATGACTTTAACAACTAATGATCTGTTCTCGAGTCGAAATTCAAAGTCTTACATATCAGTGTCAGTAAGATAAAAGGGTTTCCCTTTTACACTAAATTCTATTTTATTAAAAGGAGCCTTTTAGTAACGTGATGATGTTGTAAAAGCTTTATACGTGGTTTGATTTTAGAATTATTATTTCAGATATATTTCTAAGATCACACACATTAAAAACTGACAGTAATTTGAAAACGCAATGAGAACTACGCATTAAATTACTGTAAATCTTAATTTGTTTACGTTAAAATTTAATTTTTTTTATATATTATTTGTTAGATAATTATTTACTAGATAATATATTTTGCTTTATTAAATAAAAATATAATATAAACTTTCTTTTTCAAGTACAAAATAGTTATCAAGTTATATATCTATATATATAAATATATATGTATATACATACCAGAAATACCATAATGATGACTAGAATGTTAGTGATTATTGTTACTACTCGATTCTCATGGAAACGGAAAACGTGATTTTGAGATTCGTCATCAAGAAAAATATGCGTGTGTGACTCCTTGATTGCTTCAAGTGCCTCATCCAAACGTTTCCATAGAAATTAAGAAATGCAAGGAGAATCACCACAAATAAGACCGACTAGAAGGACTGTAAACACTTCTAGAAACAAAAACTTTATAAAAACAACGTATATCCCGAAGTCCTCAGATGTCGATGAGAAAAATAATAGAGATTTCTCGTGGATAAGTTCAATATATTTCTAAACAGGTATTGAAACATTGTTTTTACAAGTCCAAACAGATGCAGCTTCTCAGAGATGAAAACTAAACTAGTACGAGTCTAAAAATGCAGGAAGCTGCTATAGCGAGCCACAACTCCACTCTGTGGTTGGATCCTGTTTTCTGTGTATATTCAGTGGAACAATCTTACAGTAGTAAGAACGATTCGATTTGATCAACAACTTCTCCAGGCAAGCGTTCCATAGTTAGAAATCGTTAAAATTCTAAATCTGTCATGGTGTGGGCAGGATTTTGTACAATTGGCAAATCTCCTCTCATTTTTAACAATTCTGGAGTAAAAGTCAAGAAAGATGTGTGCCAAAAAAAAAAAAAAAAAGATTCTTGACAATGGGGTATTTACCTGGACTCAAAAACGGGGTTTGCACGTTTCAACAAGACTTCACGTTGTTACATATATAGAAATCAACACAGAACTGGCATAAGGCCCTTTTTTGACTTAATATCTGCTCAAGAATGGCTTCTATACTCAAGTGACTCCAACTCCTTGGACTACATTTTGTGGTCGATTTTAAATGTAAAGTTCTATGGAAAGTGTCTCAAAAGTTTGAAAGCTCTGAAGCGTTCATTGATTCAGAAATAAGCGTGAATACTCTGGCGAAGATTCAGTTGCTGTAAATTTTACCACATGTTTGCATTTATTCATCAAAGTAAAAGGAGGGCACTAAATTCTCTAATACGTTGCTCTTAATAAATAAAATAATTGTTTTCGCAAAAGGTTTTGTGTATTAAACTATCTGAGTAAATTACACTTACGTCATATTTGTTCACCTGGGCGCCATATATATGTGTGTGTGTGTAAATATATATATACACACACACTTTGACTTGCAAACTATTGTAACTACATCTGAAATAACGGGATGGATCCCTTTATCCTTTTGACCAAGTAAAGCAGCTGATGTCCGTCTTGGTTTGGACTATATATGTGTTTGATAAATAATAGGTAAGGCAGAAAGAACAGATTTTACCAAATATTTAAGCCCAGAAAAAAAAAATCTTCTTTAAATTACCTGTGAAAAATAAATAATATTTGAATTTTTATATGAAACTTCTTTTCATCACAGATGGGCTCAATAGGATTGACGTCTGTCTAATAGTCCAGGCCATCAGCTTGTTTACATAATCATGTTCTACAAACACAATTCTAACCTTGTGGCAGGGATTGTTGTCCTGTTTGAAGATTCCACTCTATTGTGGAAGACAGAACCCATAAACTGGTATAGATAATCATACAGAAAGATTGAGACTCTACGCAGTTTTAATGGTGTGTTACATCGTTATTGTGTAATGCACAACAAAAAGTTAACTTATTAAATCCGGTGAATCTATTAAAACGTTTCTATCATGCTGTTCTTACTGATCATCTACTTTTAATTTACAAATTATATTTCCGTGTAAATGCAAATTTTAATAAAAGGTAAGATTAAATTTGGCCAGTTTCTTTATTTAATATAAAAAAATTGTTAACTAATAAGACTATTTCTATGAAAAATAATTGTAATACATAAGATATTAGATGATTTAATATAAACAAAATACACTAACACAAATTTCAGTTAGTTAATACATTACTTTATTTTAAATACAATGAAGTTAAAATCAATTTTTTTTAATGGTTACACGCTATAGTTAATTTTTTTAATTTATATAATTTTTTAAGAGACACAGTCGAAATATTGAAGATAATTTAATAAGAAGAAAAAAGTTTATTTTTTACACTAAATAAACAATAAGTTACCAGTAATGCTACCTGGATGTACTTCGGATACTATCTTCTATACTTCTACTGTCAGATCTACTTTGGTAATACTTGTTTTTTACTTTTTGTTGGTTGTGCTGAAAAGTTTTGTGATTTTTCATATCACAGTATGACTATTTTTTTATCTCTATTTTTTTATTTATTTTATTATTTTAAACATATTTCTTAGGAGAAAATTACTATCGATAATCAATTTTCTAAAACGTTTTTATTTCTGAGACCATTTATTATTTTCATTATTATTATGAGAAAATAAAAAGTATATTTTAATTTTTTTTTTTTTTTTTTGGAAACAATATATGTAATGTAATCAATTATTTAAATCAAAATATTTTTAATTTGTTAAAAAAATTCAGGCTTGCAAGAAATAAAAAAACAATTTATATCTTATTTCAAAAGAATTTTCACACTACTTTTTCTTTTATAGGAATGAAAACATTTTTTTTTTTTTTCATCAATGTACGTGTATCATACAGAGAAATCATTTTCTCCATCATTAGAGAAAAATATCAATTATTCAAAAAAGAAAAATTAGAAGATTATTGAATATTACATATAAATAAGGTTCATCTTATATTCTATTTTTGATTGAAATCTAACTAAAATCCAAAATTTCAAAAGAATTTATTAAGCATTTTATTATTTATGAATTATTTATGAAGAAAATATTCATTTTTTCTCCAATGAGATGACAGTATTGCAGGCGGAAAAAATCAAGTTCTTTGTTATAACATAAATAATGTATATTTTGGTTCTAATAAATAGAGATTTTTTTGTTTTGATGGAACGAAAAAAGTCATAGAAAAAGTGCGTAATTCAGTTAATAAGCTGCTTTGATGAATTCCGATCTTTTGAAAAAGAAAACAAAGTTAGTAATTATTACTTTTGTCACATTTAGATAACATTATAAAAGGAATATAATGTTTGACTTATAAAATATTCTGATTTAACTGATATATCTCCCAGGCAATCATGATAAATGTGAAACTACAAGATAAACAATTGCATTTGATTTGAATAGATTTGGATTTGGAATAATAATTTTGGAGATTAAATATTGACGTTATCACTGTTTGTGCACGGAATAATTCGATGTTACATTATGATCATGTGACTAATAGACTATAGAACCACTTTTAGTTGGTATATTAGAAGATATGAATAGTATCATTGAATATGTATAACGTTACAAACTATATATATGAGATTATATGAAATATTTATTTATATAAAAAAGAATTCTTATTGTGTCAGATATTTTTCATCAATTGGTTTCTCTATTTCATATCCCAATTGCTCACTAGGGTTTAACTTTTTTTTTTCTTTCAAACAATTGAATCGTTAGTTGAAACAATTAAGTATAGTGCGCTAGGCTTTTAACTATTAATCAAATTTAACTTAATTAATTAAGATTAACTGTTAGGTTTAATCAGTTTTTTTTTAACTAATTCAAATCACTATCATGAATGATTTCCTGTTAACACGGTGGGTAAAAAGCTAATGAATATTTGAATAATACTTAAAGGCGTAATATTTGAAACATCTTCGAAATATTAATACATGATATTGGTGCATTTGACACGTTTTTGATGAGTAATCAATTCTGAGTCAACAAATCTCTAATTTTTGTAAAAACATCATTAGCTGACAACATGATGGTCAATTGTCTTTCAATTTCATTTCGCAGTTTGTTTGTTTTTAATTATTTAAAATTCAACTAATGGGCACAAGTGAACTCAGCTCAGCTTCTTCATAAATTTCTGTTCTTGGGCGTACTACACTGTCGCTTGCCCAGCATGGTCGCTAGCTGAAATGCTCAACCCACTAAGCTATCCTCCTCCACTTTGATACGATTTCTTGATTAATTTTATTAGGGTGAGTTTTGCATTTTTATTTTAGTGCAACTTCCTACTATATCCAAATTAATATTCGATATAAAAGAAATTTATGTGAAATATTGTCCTATTCTGCTATGTTATGGAAACCTTTTAATTTCGAATAACTTACCAAATTTTCAAAATAGAACGTTTAGATTCAATAAAGTTCTTAGAAACATAATAAATGATATTTTGAAATTGATCTAGCATCGTTACGATCGTCTTTTCTTCTATGAAGATAAAAACCGTAATTTGAATGTTTCAATTATGAAATTTAAAATAAAATGTATCTAGGTGATTTTATGCATAAATATAATTTTAAAAAATATTAAATATTGGGTGAGTGTGAAAGTTCTACCCGTTTTTGGATATGCAAATTTACAATGGAGCTGACGTCACACATGACATTGTAATGATGCAAATCATCGGACAATCAAACGTGTGGATGCCTCACATATAAATGCATGGTGTCTCACAAAGTTAATCATCTAAAAAATACATACATACATATATATATCAGAGGGTGTAATATGGAAAGCGAGAAGGAGCATATAAGACATTGTTTGTTATACGAGATCGGTAAAAAAGAGTACGGCAGTCTTAGCATGTCGCAATGTTTGTCAAGTTTATGGGGAGGATGCAATAGACGAAAGCACATGTCGTCGATGGTTTTGTAAATTTGGGGAAGGAGACAGAAGCTGCCAAGATCAGGCTAGGAGTGGACGGCCATCACACGTTGGAGACGACGATATTGACCAAGCCATAAGAACCCGAACCCAACCGTACAATATGTAGCGGAGACCTTCAACGATACGTCTGGTTAAGTTGGGTTTTACGAGAAAGTTGGATCGTTGGGTTCCACATAACCTGACAGCTAATCAACGGGATGACCGAATCGCCACCTGTGTTTCCTTGCTTTCCCGGTGCAAAAATGACGCATTCTTGACACGAATTGTGACAGGAGGTGAGAAGTGGGATATGTACCGTAACGTAAAGCGTCGTAGGACTGTGTGTCGCCCTTCTAATCCGCCTGCATCGTCTTCGAAAGCTGAACTTCATCCCAAGAAGGTGTTATTGAGTGTGTGGGGGGATGTGCAGGGAATAATTCACTGGGAGGTCCTGCCACTCAACCAAACCATCAATGCTGCCTTCTACTTGTCTGCAATTAGACAGGTTGCATTCAAATTTTTTAGCAAAGCGACCAGGTCTCACCAATCGTCGCGGTGTTATCCTTCATCACGATAACGCCAGGCCACATGCTGCTGTCATCACTCGCCAAAAGTTACTGGACTTTGATTGGGAGGTTTTATCCCATCCTCCCTATTCTCCTGATTTGGCACCAACTGACTACCATCTATTTCGCGCGTTGAACAATTCCTTCAGTCAGAAAATCTTTGATCATTTTGATGCTGTGAAAACTACCATCCAAGACTTTTTATACTCGAAACCGTCGGAATTTTACCGCTGTGGGATTCATCTCTTACCAGAAAGATGGCAAGAGGTCACAGATAGCAATGGGGATTATGCACAATAATAGGTACAGTTCATTTTGCGTTTATTTGCTCTTCTTTGTGGTAATAAAAACGGTTAGAACTTTCGCACTCACTCAATAATTCAATATATGTCTTTCAGAGAAAATTTCATTTAAAATAAGGATCGTGCTCACAATATGTACCTTTTTATAACTATTTACCCTTAAAGTTATTTCTAAATTACTGCTAAAAATACTTTATAATTAGAGTAATACATGTTTAGTTAAAATAATTAATTAGAAGAAAACAGATTAGTTTATCTCGATTTTATGGAGGAATTTAAAAATAAAAATTAGTAGCATTGGCAATGTTAAATGTTTTTACCATTATATTTAACTATAAATTAAAGAAATATTAACGCTAATTATTTGTTATTTTATATCGATATAGAAAAAAAATATATTTATTTTGTAGCAAACAGCTAGACAAAAAGAGGTATTAGAAATTAACTTTATGAGACTATATTTTGTTTTCATATTGACTTGTTGATATTTTTTATGAGTCTACACGTAAGCTTGATAAAAAATATAAAAATAAAAAATAAAAATAATTAAAAAGTAATAATAAATTATTATTAAAATTATTGTTCTGGTTGTTTTTGTTTCTGCCTGAATATCTGTTTCCAATTTCACATAAATGTTTTTGAAAATGTTGAAATGAATGATTCTCAATATAGTATATAATTATATATTCCTTTACATTGTGATATTCAAATATTACATATTGCTTCTGCTATGTGTTATTAATTTGACTGCTCAGAGTATTAATGTATTTATTCGAAGCATCGGTTTTAATGGTGTCAGATAATTTGCAAGAAACATATGAGTACAAAGCGTGTAATTGAACCCCTAATTCTATATTATTACATTACTAGTATCGTTTTGGAAGTATCGAGATAATTATTGATACATTGTGAAATTAAAATTTATTTCGTTGCTTTGTGTTGCAACAATCAGATGTCTATATCAATTCAAAATATATTTCAACGTTACTAATGAAAATAATTTATTTTCACTACCACAAATCCCAGTGTACTTACATAATTGCAGGTTTATAGCTAAAGTTGTACTTTAAATTATTGTTAAGTAACTGTAATATATAAAAAAAAATAATGGCACTTAAAATTTTCCAGCTGCTAATAGTAACTCTTAAAATTAGTAAATAACTAGCTTTGAATATTTATTTATTTTTCTAAACAAATACAATGTATATATCGAATATGATCCATAGCTCTGTGACGTTGGAATAGCTTTTTGTGAGACGATTAATTATTATTATTATTTTATTTATTTTTTTCTAGGCAAACAGATTTCCTCTAAAGAATTTTGTATGTATATAAAAAAAATAATTATCGAAACATTGATATAAATCACGTTTTTAATTAATGTATTTATATATTTTGTTGTTATTCAACCTTATTTTATTAGTTATTTTAATTTCAAAGAAATCGAATTGTTTTCTTTAACAATTTATTCGTAACTTATATTATTTTATTATTTTTTTTATAACCGTGCATAATGGTTAGGATTCATACGCATTATTAGAGTCGCTTTTTTACAGAAGCAATTAATTTACAATTTTTTAACGTCATTATATCCTCCTAAAAAAAAAAGTGTGTAAAAAAAATAATTAACACCCAATTGCTATAAATTGTGCTTTTAATTTAATTTTTTTATTTTAATTTTTATTCTTTTTCACTTATATCTTTAGTTGTAATTCAACAATCTTCCTATGCTAATTTCAAATAAATTATATATATATATATATATATATATATATATATATATTAACAATGTGTTAGTAATTTATATTGACGACGATATGTAATAACATCGCTATCAAACCAGTTGCTTACTGATAAGCCTAATTGTTAAGATTCTACAAAAATATCGATTGTAAGATATTAATAGGGCATTTTTTTTCTAGATTAAACAATGTGTATGGAAATTATATAAAATAGTCTAAATGAAACTAGTTCAATTTTGATTTGATTTGAAAATTGGTAACTTTAGAATAAAGGTAGCATGGTCGCTGTTAAAAATTTCAGCAGAAAATCTTAAGTCTTATGTAAAATTACAACAAAAAGTAAACGGAGATGCTAAAAAATATATTTCATACATGCATTTTAATATCACATATTATTTTAATCCCTCTAAGTATAACAATATCTCTTCTGATTCAGAAAATGTCATTCTTAATTTTTATTGCGAAATAAATAAATAAATAAATATATATATATATATATATATATATAAGTTATAAAAATAGCGATAAAAGACTGAGAATATCTGTTATTTATTTTTAACTGAGTACTATTATAAATTTACAGATACTTTGGATAAACATCGCAGTAAATATCCCGAAATTTTTTATAGTGTTCAATACGAACTAAGTGTTCAAGTACGAACGAAGTGTTCAAGTAACAAATATTGATTTTACTGCTATTTAGAAATAGTTTTCTAAATATGCATACAAAATTTGTAACTAGACTTCTTTTTAAAATACCGTAAAATAGAGTGAGAATGTATCAGTTTTCTGAAAGCCATTCCTATAAATTCAAAAAGGTTCTAGAACTCATTCGAATTCCTCGGCAATATAGTTAAATTTTTTTTAGCTTTGTTAGGAAAAATGGAAGGCGGACGGTCGTACACTGAGAAAACATTCTGTTACTCACATCTAGAATCTAAATTGTGGCTCTAGAAAAAATAGTTCCATGTCATCCTTAGAAATTTTAGTTCCCTTGGAAAGCGAGTTCTAGAAGCCCTTATTAGAATTCTAGAGCGTTTGCCTATATTCTCGAGGGCAAAGTTATTTAAAAATCTCTACAAATAAATGAGAGTATAAGAGGCGGGTTTCTGTAACTATAATCTTGGTTTATTACCATATTCTAGAAAATCAAGCGAGAATTTCTCACAATATAAATGATTCAGAATATTTAGAGTATTCAGAATATTATTCCACCATTTAGAAATGTATACACTAAAAATTATCGATAATTTCGTCCATTCAATTAATTTGCGTGCCTTATGCGTATAGCTCGGAAATCTATATTTCTAGTGAAGGGATTTAGAAAATGGCCACTTATTCATTCTAGAGAAAGGCGGTATACTTTTTTTCTCAGTGTAATATATTTATTCCTTTAACTTGTATCCTTACATTTCCACAGTAAGATGACCGAAAATTGGCATCAAAATTTTTGCTTTACACTGAATGATACTTGATCGTAACTTCTTCTCATTCTTTTCGCAATAAAGTAAATCATTTATAAAGGTTTTTTAATCAGAAAAAACTTGTTGAACATATTTTCTGCTAAATCTGTATTTTGAATGTGTTTTAACGACAATATTAAAGAACAATTTTTTATAATAGTTTTTCATATTTTATCGATAGCAGTACATTTTCCATGCTGAAAAAATTTACATTTTTATATAATGTTAGATTTAGAATTAAAAGATATAGAATTAAAAATAAATTATATTACTCTTTTTTTTTTTCTTTTAAATACTGCTTGATGTCGATCCAAGCATAAGAAATATCCTATTTTCTTTGCATCCAGACTTAGAATCCAAGTCAATCGGCTTTAATACCTACAACACAAGCTTCAATTTTCTTTAAGATGTTCACTTTTATAAGCAACTAGCTGACCCGTCCGGCTTCGCACTGATGAACAAATTTTAGTTAAAGATATTGATATGTAAAAAATCAAGAAATATATCAGTTTATATGTAATAGTCAGGCAATATTATTAACTGGAAAGTCAAAATATAATTTTACAATTATTTTTTTTAATTAGTTGTTAAATGTTGGCAATTTTTACTTAATGCTATTTATTTATTTATTTATTTATTTCATAAAAAGAAACATTTCTTTACTCATGAATAAAAAATATTGAAAAATAAACCTATGACATGAAAATGTTTTTGATAAAATTGACGTCATAATAGCTTTAATTATTATTTATTTTTTCATTTCGTAAATATATTTAATTTTTTCCATAATTGATTATTATTTTAATAATGTATATTAAAGGAGAAATCAATAATATGAAACAATATTCGTACAATATATACTATTACAGAATCTGGTGTGAAACAACCACACGACTTCCATTACCCACTATTACACGTAATATATACAATTTTTTGGAGATATTACTTGCATTTTTTGAGATTTTCGAGTAAGAGAAACTTGATACACGTATAAAGACACATACAACAGAGTTTGCATAGCGAGTTAAAAAATAAGGGGAAAAAAATAGATAGTTATTTTTTTAAACACGAATTTCCGAGATCTAAAACTGAACTACCTAATCAGGATGACCGTTAATATTCCTGTAATAAGCACGTAATACTTGAGAAAGGTTATCTAAATTGGATTAAAGAAAAAATTTTCAAGAATACGTTAGAGCCGTTTTTGAGATACCAACTTTTACCAAAACTTAACATACTCAATTATTGACCTAAAAACAATAATTACATACAAAAGGATATTTAATAGGAAGTTAACATGGCGAGTTTGAAAAAAATCCGTACAGGCGTTTTTAAAGGAACGCACTTGCGAAGTCTGAAATTGAGCTGTTTATAGAGGACGCCTATCAATTTTCCTGAACTAAGCAACTTTTCAATCGAAAGGGCATCTAATATATTATTTATATAGCAACTTTGAAGAAAATCATTAGAGGTGTTTTTGAATATGGGCTTAGGGTCCCATTTCTGGTTTTCGATGACCCAATTCCGGTTTTTCAATTTTCACGAAAATTTGGAAAATTTATCTGTACACCAGACCTGAATCACTTGTGAAGTTTAGTAGTACTATTTTTATTAGTTTTGAAGATATGACAGCCAGAAGATTACACACACACGTGCACATATACACACACCCTGACCAATTGCTAAAACCTATACAATACTTCCACTACCTACGGTAGTAGGGTAATTGAAGTAAACACGTACATCTCGTATTTACTACGATAATATACAGATTTTCGTATTACGTTTTCGATCGCCAAATACAAAAATCGCCAATGACGATAGATATCAAATCTATGCTTTGTTTTCAATTAAAATATTGAAAATTTTAATTAAAAATTTATTTTACCAAAATTTATTATAGTTTCTAGCACTTAGAGAGAGACAGTGTAACTTTTGATTATTGAAAGAAAAAAAAAAAAAAAAAAAAAAAGAAATCGGCTTTTTAGTTCTAGCGATCGTTCTCTACATATGCATATAAACCTTTCTTTTTTTTTATATTAGTATAGCTATAGAGCATAGGTATATTAAATAGGTTTCCAGTCAACATAATGTAACTCAAATAATTAAATGCTATTTACATTTCAGTAATGGCTGTATGCGCTATGTATATTGAGCTACTTGCCATAACTGTTAGTTGCTAAAAATAGTCGCCAAATAAATTTAAACATCTCAATACGCAAGCGAAGTATGACATCACTGACCGCCCGTGGATGCAAGAAAAAGATTTTCCATGTTAATCGCTCATTGGATTTTTTTTTTTTTTTTTTTTTTAATTAAAATTCTAGAAGAATTATTTCCCGATTTTAATCCTCATATTTGGGTATAGATATGTATTAGTTATTGTATGCATGCGTTAGATTGAGTTATTTTGCTGTCAAATTGACAAAATTTTAATTTTAAATTTCAAAACTGTCACCCTTGGCGCTTTTTGTATTTTGCGATCAAAAACGTAATACGAAAATATACATGCCAGATGTATATTTTCGTAATATGTATTGTACGAAATATTGTTTCATATTATTCGTTACACTCTTAATGTAAGTTTTTAAAATAACCATGATTTTTGAAAGGAATTAAATTATATTCGCCAGATAATTTGGCGATATTTTTTTTTTCTGCCAAGGATGACGGATATCAAATCTATTCCGCTGCAACATATTCGTATATTATATCAGATACTTTATTTAGACATTTGAAAACAAATTTGACTTCAAATTATGATAGAATATTTATCCTTTTCCTTTTAATTAGTTTATTAGTTGGATGTTTATTGTGTAAATATCATCCTTTGAAATGAAATGTTTATGTTTTCAATCGAATATGGAAATTTGCCATTTTTTTTTCTAGAGTTTTGAAATTTAAAATTCCAATTTTATCAATTTTACAACAAAAACAATTTAATCTAACGGATGCACATGATAACTAATACATATCTATATCCAAATATGGGGATTAAAATGGAGAAATAATTTTCCTCGATCTTTATTATTTTTTTTACAAAAAATCCAGTTCACTTTTTATATTATTGTTCGCGTGAAAATATATTTTATTATATGTCTAAAAATAAATTAATTCGTAAATCTTTTTGGCAACAATTATAAATTAAAATAAATAATATTATAAAATAGAATTTCTTATTTTATTTTATTTTATTTATTTATTTATTTTTAAATTCCAATTTCGTTTACACACATCAGTTTAAACCACGGAGTAATAAAGACTCCGTGGTTTAAACATTGATGCTTAGATATTATATCATATCATATCAATTTAAATTATTAGAAAAATAAACACTTTTAATTCTATAATGACGTCAGATTTAACGTGTAAGTTTAACATTTAAAAAAGCTTTATATGAATTTCAATTTAATGCACGTGCAAATATATTTCTTTTCTTTTCACGTCAGGATATTTTAAAAACGAAATGAATATGTAAATGTTTCTTTTATGTTGGCAGCAGCTAATTTTTTTAATATTTCATTATTTCCATTTCTATTACGGCTTCTATGGGGATTTTAATTAAAATGCTCAGATTTTAAACTAAAATTTATTTTATCAAAATTAAATATAGCCTATAACAATATGGCATACTGTAGCTTTCGGTCAGTATAAAAAGTTTTTAAATCGGTTCAGTAGTTTCAGAGATTACCCTCCACAAACAAACAATTTTTTGCGCTTTATATAATGATATAGATATAGATATAGATTGTTTCTTCTTCTATGAAATTCATCAAGCTCGTTTGGTCAAATCCCTTTCTTTCCCTTGTTTGCACTTACAGAAACCTAGAGTTCTTCCGATAGTTTAATCCTCATAGAAATAGCAAACCTGTTTTAATCAAAACATAAAATTTTTATATTTTAATCAAAAGTGTCATATTTTGATCAAAAGACTTTATATAGAAAATAAGTAAGATTTTAAAATTCCTGTTTATTAATTAGAAAATATTTATTAAGATTTACACTTTGTTACGTACCTAAACTGTTGACGATAGCGATACAAATAACAGAGTTTTATATTGAAAAAATATATATATATTTCTCGATAAAAGGAATAAGTTTAAATTATTTATCAACTGAGGTTTTTTTTAACGGGATTTTATTATCCTACAAAAACATTTCGCTAGACTGTATATCAGTCTTAAAGTTTGATGCATAAAAATTTTAAAATGTACATACACTTTAAAATGGAAAAGGTCTGACCTCAGCCGGATGTGAGATCACAATGTCCAAAGAAATAAGGACGGATCATTATAAAAGTGGTGTAACTCTATATTTTTTAAATGTGTATATTTTTGCTTAATTGTATCACATTTAGTCACACCTTTCTTTGTAAAAGTGACGAAACTCCAATAATTGCATTAAAATCCTATAAATGGTATTACTTGTTAATTTCAGAAAACTATAACTTTTATATATTCCTTATAAAAAAGAAGTTTCTAAGTTACTTTAAATTATATTTAATACAATTTATGAATTTTTATAATTCTGAGTTGTATTAAACAGAAAAAATCGATAACATTTAATGAAACTTGCCTTTTTTCTATACGCATAAATTTATAAAAAGCTCGTTATTTCAAAAGCCATTTACAAGGAGATAATTCTCTTTTACAATGAACGACTCATATATTTATTCCACCAAGCACCTGAACTAGATAAATTAAGACTCAGGACAAAGAAAAAGTTACCGGACCTTTCTAATACATCTAAATTTTCTGTACGTATTTTTTATGTGAGTTACATAGCTGTACACAACAGAATATGACAGTACATAACTTTTCTCTGAAAGCACGGAATAAGGAATTTAAATAACGCTTAAAAGAGTTATAAACTTTCGATTGAAATAACGAGGGATATTTTTAAACTTAATATCATGAATTTCAGGATACATTGAATTGCCGAAACATTGTGAAAAGTCCCAGTTTGGCCATATTATTTTATACACCTGTGATCTATCACAGATTATCACAGCTATGAAAGCTAGGCCTTGCCTTTGTAAAAATATGTTTAGTAGATGCGTTAAGATGAAAATTACAAAGAGCACAAACGAAGGAAATGTATTCATTTCTCTCTAAAGTATGTTTGGAAATAAGATTTTGACTTGATTTTCTCTAAATAATTATCATTCTTCTAGGTGCTGGTCTGCCGTAGGAATCTTTCTTTTCATACTAAAATATAAGTGAAGAATGAGTATTGCTGTACAGGGGTTAAAATTAAACTGATGATGCAATAATCAGATATCTCCGATTATACTGGCCCGATATGATTGAAACACCAAGTGTGCAATCGTCAATTGATCGTCAATTTAATATCAAACGACAGTGAAGTAAAACCACCAGATCGCATCACACATTTGGTTAGCAGGATTTGCTTGAATCTAGCAGAAAATGGGAGATAATTATCTCCTATATGGTCTAAACTCCGCTTTATTTACAATGCTGTTTAAATGCTCATAAAATAATTTAAACAAAACCTCTTAAACGAAAACACACTGAAAAATACTTCGCGCACATTTTATCAGTTGCACAATTCTATGGCAATTCTGTTTGAAGATACAGATGCTTTTCACAATTTCTTAGGTTTATATGTTATTAAAAAGATGTATAATTTTAGACAGAGTGTAGTTTTTATCTATAATAAAAATCCAATGAACAGACAAATATCCCTTTTCTCCCAGTTTAAAAATTACGGATATTTTCATATAAAATACAGAAATGTAATATTTTATGTTTAAACAACACACTTGCAACATTATTAAAAGCTTAATGGAAAATATAAAAAAAATACGTTCATGTTTCAAAAGAAAAAAGAAATCAATGAAATTTGATAGATTCATTCAAAAAAGAATTGGAAACTTACATTGAATACAACATTGTTATTTTTAAACAAATGAAGTCTTTAAGTTGGAACTAAACAAAATATTTCATTCGAATTGGAACAATATTCTTAGCACACTCTGTGAAGTCTCCGTTCCAACTTCAACTATATTCATTATACTTATATTTAATATAAGAGACAATCAGGAGATTTGCATTGCGATGACATCTATCTTTATTAACTTAAACTGGAGAGGGTTTAGAGTTAAGAAGGAACTCAATAATAATTTAAAAGTAAATAACTTAAAAGTATCATAAAGAAATATAGCTCACCACTTGAAGCTTACTAATATTAACAGATGATTTGATCGGGGAGTTTCAGAACGACAAGGAACACTTTACAACATTCGAAAAATCACTCCGAAATATTAGCCACCAACGGCACCCTTACCAAATCCAAAATCAATACGCAATGGCTTCTACTTACAACGGCTATCAACACCCGTCACATATCCAGCAACACAATACAACGACACAACTACCGCTCTATTTAAAGTTCTCAAAAATAGACAGTACGATTCACTTTATTTTACCAAGCTACTTCTTTAAAGACTATCCGCACTCAATTTTATACCACCTTTCACAATCTAGATCCTGTTTTCAATTTATCCAACTATCTATCCAATTACTAGACACTTCATGCTGACCCAAATACACCTCTGCTCGACACCTTCAACTAGCAATCTCACCCTCAACTTCGCCAAACTATGCTGGATCAGCTAGAAACCCCATCTCAACCAACATTCTATCCCAACTCGACGCTATCATTTTACGCTACTTTCAATACTGACTTCCCTCGGCGACCTTTACTTACTTAACTCGTCGCCACTTCTACCTCACAACTAACTCACTCCCTCACACACACACACTCACAAAAAAAAAAAAAAAAATCTTATTCATAAAAATACAAATATAATTAGTTCCTGGTGTCCAGTAGAAATCCTGGGATTCTACTGTTAAAGTTCCAATTTAATGTCCAGGTCCGTATAGCTGAAAAAGAAGGCCGTCGAAACAAAAAGAACTAATAGTTCGCAGCAAAACATATTTATTTTCTTTTGTAGAGGTTTCATAATAAAATGAACAGTACATTAATAGTGTAATTTCAGCATGACCATAAGTTACGAGAATGCAAAAGATAGGGGTGAGAGAGAGAGCTACGGGGTCACATGTTATACTGTCAACAGTTGTAGAGCGAAATCTCAAGTTGACTCCCTTGGAATCAAGATCAGACTGATGAATTACGCCAAAATTATTAAAACAGTGCCAAACTTTCCAGCCAAAGCTAATCCTTTGTTTGTAGAATAATTTAATATAAATATTTTGAATTTATTAATTTCGTTACAGTAGTTTATGCCAAGTTTTATCGCCAGAAGACCGTTATTTAAGGGAGACACTCAGACTAGGATTTATTGCACATCCTGTGATAAAAAAAATCTAAATTACCCTTTAATGATATTAGAACGGAAATGTATTGCTTAATTTAGCCTCGAATAAATAAACATACGCAATTTAAAAGAATGAAAATGTAATTATGTATCCAACGGTTTATAACATGGAAATAATATTTTTTTATATTTTATTTATTAAATGATTTAGAAGAGCTTATAATTTTGAGAGATGTCATTTAAAAGGAATATGTTTTTGTTCTCAGACGATTTAATAATAGCATAAGGGATAAAGTATTATTAGAAATTAGAATTAAGATATTTATTATAGACAAAAGCGAATAAATAAAAGTAATTTAGAATTTAGTTATCTATTTTTATTAGCTATTTAATTTAGTGAAAATATAATAATTATTTATTGCCTTTATTTAAAGTTATAATTAAAACACATATATGTGAAGGAACGACTTCACATATTTTTTCAGCATGACCATAAGTTACGAGAATGCAAAAGATAGGGGTGAGAGAGAGAGCTACGGGGTCACATGTTATACTGTCAACAGTTGTAGAGCGAAATCTCAAGTTGACTCCCTTGGAATCAAGATCAGACTGATGAATTACGCCAAAATTATTAAAACAGTGCCAAACTTTCCAGCCAAAGCTAATCCTTTGTTTGTAGAATAATTTAATATAAATATTTTGAATTTATTAATTTCGTTACAGTAGTTTATGCCAAGTTTTATCGCCAGAAGACCGTTATTTAAGGGAGACACTCAGACTAGGATTTATTGCACATCCTGTGATAAAAAAAAATCTAAATTACCCTTTAATGATATTAGAACGGAAATGTATTGCTTAATTTAGCCTCGAATAAATAAACATACGCAATTTAAAAGAATGAAAATGTAATTATGTATCCAACGGTTTATAACATGGAAATAATATTTTTTTATATTTTATTTATTAAATGATTTAGAAGAGCTTATAATTTTGAGAGATGTCATTTAAAAGGAATATGTTTTTGTTCTCAGACGATTTAATAATAGCATAAGGGATAAAGTATTATTAGAAATTAGAATTAAGATATTTATTATAGACAAAAGCGAATAAATAAAAGTAATTTAGAATTTAGTTATCTATTTTTATTAGCTATTTAATTTAGTGAAAATATAATAATTATTTATTGCCTTTATTTAAAGTTATAATTAAAACACATATATGTGAAGGAACGACTTCACACCTGGGATAACATGATTATATAAAAATATAAAATCTATAAATTTTTTAAATGCATATTTTGCTTTTCAGAAATGATATATCCATTTAGCACAAGATACCTCTTTTAATAAATAATAAGTCAGAATTACTTTGAGCGTCTTATTTTTAAGATGTTTCCGATAATAACAATGGAATTAAGGGGGGAAAAAAATCCAAAATATCGCTATAAATTTGCGTGATCTTTCAGTAATATCAACAATGAAAGCCAAAATTTATATTTAATAATTTAGTTATATTTTAATCTTTGAATACCTAAAATCTCCGACGAATTTGTCAAATGTAGTGCTGCACCAAGGAAATATTAAAAAACGAATGCATTTCGCTTTCTATTATTAACCCCTTTTTAAAAAGATTGACATAGCTTCCAGCGATACTTCGCACTTCATCTATTCTTCCATTCTAATTTGTGGCAAACTTCGAACTTGTAACGGAAGATTCATTGCGTTAAAAGCTAAATGGTGAAAATTGTTCCCAGTAATCCATCAATGATTACAGCTCTAAGAGGGATCGTTTCGAGACCTAATTCATTCTGTTATAGAACACAACACTGTAGACAAACGGAATCAAAACCATTTACCATTCGACATAGAGGTCATCCAGTTTCAATTCTGTGCGCTTCTTTCACCAATATAGACACGATTTCTGTTTAGGCTGAACAATGATAATAGAAGCCGCTGTGCCTGGCGGGCCTGTCTTTAGCACGTTTGACTTGAACGATCAATGTTGAACGGTCACGAATCTAAAAGTGCAATGCTGTAATAGTTAGATCTTAGGGTGGAAAGGGGCGGCACGACGCAATTGGCATTAAGGGTGATTTGGTGGAAAAAAGGCATTTAGACCGCAGGTCATTAAGGGGCTCCTGTCAGCAAATTTGTGTGCCAATGCCGCAAGTCTCTTTTACAGATAAGAATAGTTGATATTAAGTATCTGTTCATTCTCATTAGTTCTTACAAATGTCAGTTGAATTTATGATTCCAGGTTACGCCCCGGAGAATTCTTTAATTCGAGTTATGAAATCATGAGAAACGAAACTTGACCGCAACTACAAGGATTTTCTATGTCTTTCAATTTACAATTTTATTTGTACATACATAACATATAACACATCAATCTATCAAGATCAGTCGTGACTTCCTTTAAAAACCAACACTCAAAATTGAATTAAAAAAAAAAAAAAAAAAAAAAAAAAAAAAAGAAACACTGAATACAGATATTTTAAACACAGTACTCACTTAATACTGGATATTTTTTGGACTGACGAATCAAATAACATACGCTCCATAGCTTTTAAAAAAATGGTTTTAATGATAAGATTATTAATAATTTAATTTTAAATATGAATATAACGCTTGAAATTTTCTTCAATAAACAAAAAATTATAATGTCTCTCTTCGAATATTTCCCAGTATTTTACAAATGTGAAAAAGTAATAATAAAAAAAATACATACTTAAAACTACCAGTATGTTAACTTTCACATAAAATAAACTGATAAATTATAAAAAAAAATATCAATAGATGTATCGATTTCTCCTTAGACAATAATCGAAATTTGTGAGAACTTACGAATAAGATAGAAAGGATGAGATGGTACAGTCGGTAACAAAAGTGTCCGAACACTAGGAAAAATTCCTATGTAAAAAAAGTACACTTCATACGGTTTTGTTAAAAAAATCCTTATCGAATCATGTTCTTACACTGACTAAGAACAGGATTCGAAAAGGATTTAACAAAACCGTATGAAGTGTACTTTTTCTACATAGGAATTTTTGCTAGTGTTTAGACACTTCTGTTACCGACTGTACTATAACAGTGTCAGAGATTGGCATTAAACTGGTAGAAACTCCTCACGAAGGGAAAGAAAATGATATTTCGTATTTAAGAATAGTTGCAGATTACGGTCTGTTTTTAATCTATACAGAAAAATCTCTCTAAGTGTTAACTTCTATACAATGACTGAATTTCTTAAGAGCCTATTTTTCTCAGTTTCAATTTTTTTCCAAGGATGGTTACTACTAATTTACTTCTTCTGGAAGCCCAAGAACAATTGTATACTTCTCTTAGGGAATATATTAATATTTGTACCCTAGAGGTAAAGGACTAAATTTCTTAATGAACAATGAACAATGACATTAAGATGACATTAATGTCATTGTCATCAACGACATTATTGATGACATTATTAATGACATTGCCATTATTGTCATCAATAATGTCGAACAATGACATTATTTCTTAATGAACAATGACTGAATTTCTTAAGAGCCTATTTTTCTCAGTTTCAATTTTTTTCCAAGGATGGTTACTACTAATTTACTTCTTCTGGAAGCCCAAGAACAATTGTATACTTCTCTTAGGGAATATATTAATATTTGTACCCTAGAGGTAAAGGACTAAATTTCTTAATGAACAATGAACAATGACATTAAGATGACATTAATGTCATTGTCATCAACGACATTATTGATGACATTATTAATGACATTGCCATTATTGTCATCAATAATGTCGAACAATGACATTATTTCTTAATGAACAATGACTGAATTTCTTAAGAGCCTATTTTTCTCAGTTTCAATTTTTTTCCAAGGATGGTTACTACTAATTTACTTCTTCTGGAAGCCCAAGAACAATTGTATACTTCTCTTAGGGAATATATTAATATTTGTACCCTAGAGGTAAAGGACTAAATTTCTTAATGAACAATGAACAATGACATTAAGATGACATTAATGTCATTGTCATCAACGACATTATTGATGACATTATTAATGACATTGCCATTATTGTCATCAATAATGTCGAACAATGACATTATTTCTTAATGAACAATGACTGAATTTCTTAAGAGCCTATTTTTCTCAGTTTCAATTTTTTTCCAAGGATGGTTACTACTAATTTACTTCTTCTGGAAGCCCAAGAACAATTGTATACTTCTCTTAGGGAATATATTAATATTTGTACCCTAGAGGTAAAGGACTAAATTTCTTAATGAACAATGAACAATGACATTAAGATGACATTAATGTCATTGTCATCAACGACATTATTGATGACATTATTAATGACATTGCCATTATTGTCATCAATAATGTCGAACAATGACATTATTTCTTAATGAACAATGACTGAATTTCTTAAGAGCCTATTTTTCTCAGTTTCAATTTTTTTCCAAGGATGGTTACTACTAATTTACTTCTTCTGGAAGCCCAAGAACAATTGTATACTTCTCTTAGGGAATATATTAATATTTGTACCCTAGAGGTAAAGGACTACATTTCTTAATGAACAATGAACAATGACATTAAGATGACATTAATGTCATTGTCATCAACGACATTATTGATGACATTATTAATGACATTGCCATTATTGTCATCAATAATGTCGAACAATGACATTATTTCTAAATGAACAATGACTGAATTTCTTAAGAGCCTATTTTTCTCAGTTTCAATTTTTTTCCAAGGATGGTTACTACTAATTTACTTCTACTGGAAGCCCAAGAACAATTGTATACTTCTCTTAGGGAATATATTAATATTTGTACCCTGGAGGTAAAGGACACCATGCCCATTTTGTGGAACGAGTTACCACCATGTCTTTGATGTGAAACAAGGAAATACATTTGTCACGAATAAATAAAATGGACTTGGTTTTATTTTCCCCTGTCTTATCTCCTGTATAGTAACTGGACATTTGTGCTTTAAGCCTCTATATAAAACAAAAAATATGCATCAAGGACATGGTGCTAACTCTTTTCACAAAATGGACATATGTCCTTTTCCACCAGGGTAAAAACATATAATGTAGACTGAAAAATCCTGAAAGGATGATACCAGTAAAGTTACTGATGTCGAAGTGCAAATAATGCGGAACTGGAGAAACATTGGAACCATAAAGCAATAATTGGAGCCATAGCAGTAATTCAATTAAAACTTCCAGCTGCCATACAGCTCAGATTTAACACAGTTACAGTTAGACAGTTTCTCTTTAACTTATTTTTGAGTCTTATTATTTATGAAATTATTTATGAAATAATTATTTATGAAATACCCCATAAAATTTTTTTTATCAGCCATCACAAATAAATTTTAAAAATTAATATAAAATTTCATTTGCTGCGACAATAGCGCAGCATGTTGAAACACACATTTTATTTACTGAAAGTTGGTGAAATAACAACATAACCATAACATCCATTGTTTATTTATCGCTTCATCTTATTACTAAAATCATGCTTTTCCTCTCCGAATGAAATACATTAACGTTATATTACGTTTGTCGTGGTGAAATTTCTTAAAATAAATTTGTAATTAAAAAAAAAAAAAAAAAAAAAAGAAAGAAAAAGACAAAGGGGGAAAAAAAAGAGAATGAAGTGACAAATTTGTTCAATATTTAACGAATTTATTGTTTTCGATGCTTGTTAAATTCTCTTTAAAAACGATTAGGTCTTTCAATTCCAAGATGCAATTACAGTTGCTCGAGTTAATATTTTTTCTGCTCCACATACATTTCTTTTTTATATTTCGCAGTTGTTTATTTATTGGTAGTTTATCTTAAGGTCTATCTGTGTTAAATGCTCTCATTTAATTAAAGAGACAATAAAAAATAATTATAGATAACGAATTCTTTCCTTCTGGGGTCACAGTGCTCAGGAATAAGCGCTTGATCACGTTCTATATTCAAAGATATTACATTTTATCACTCAATCTAAAACAAAAGAGGGGGTGGGTTAACTTGGTACCATCACGATCTGTCAAATGTGATGAAAGAATTCTTCCGTGAAATATTTGAAATCACTCTCTGCATTCCACTCCAGGAAATAACGCATTGTAAAAGTTTTGAAACTGTCTGAAACAATCTATTCAATTTTTCTCTTGTCGGATTAAACTCCTATTTTTTTCAAACAATTTTTTTTCCTCAATTTCCTTGAACAAAGCTTAAATTCCTGCGCACGTTACATTCACATAGAAGCTTCGAATAAATGTTTGTTAGTTGCACACAACGTTGAAAATAGGGGTCATTTTCAATTTAAACTCAAAAACTATTATTATCATGCTATAGTTCACTTCAGGGGCATAGGAAGTCTAAAAACATCGGGAGGAGAGCAAACATTTTCGTTTGAAAATGGTTCAAAACTATTTTCAGAAAAACCAATCAATGATTAAATGTTAATTAGTATTCACTCATTATTAATATCAATGAGTAAAATTCACATATGAATGAATAATTTTATAAGGATATTTCTTTCATTTAGAATTAAAAGGAAGTTGCGTAATGAGTCCCTTGAGCTCTTTTTTTCCTACGCCCGCGATTCCTTATGATAAATTCAATATTAACGCCCTCTTCACTTACCTTCGCCGGAAGCCCGAGCCAATGTTATTCGATGGGGAAATTTTCTTTACAAATAACTTATTAACTAATACATATTTTTAAATTCTGTTTTCACATTCAGAAAATTCCCAACTGTTAAATTGACGGACCTGTTTTAAAAATGTATTTTTTGTTTTTTAATTTTTAATATTTTATTTTGAAATTGCAAAATGAAAAAAAAATTCATATATTGAAAATTCTTATTATGCAGCTTCAAAATAAAATATAAAAAATTAAAAAAAAAACACATTTTTAAAAAAGGTCCGTCAATTTAACAGTTGGGAATTTTCTGAATGTAAAAACAGAATTTAAAAATATGTATTAGTTAATAAGTTATTTGTAAAGAAAATTTCCCCATAGAATAACATTGGCTCGGGATTCCGGCGACGGTAAATGAAGAGGGCCGTTAAGAAGATTCTATGTCAATATATATTAATTTTTAATGTAATTACTTTTTTTTTCCGAATAAGAAGATGAGAAATATATATCTATATTAGTAGAGCTTTTTAAAGCATAATTGTTCTAATATCCTTAATATACACAAAGGGGCGAAAGGGAAAAAAAAAAAAAAAAATCCTCACTTGAACATTTTTCTTTTTTCTTCTGCAACTGTTAATTTCATCATTTAAAACGCAAATTTCTGAACAGGTTTTTCACACCGTTCTCCGTGAAAAATTTAGGATTTAGCCGATTATTCAAAACAAAAAACAGTTGTTTAGAAAGTAATAATTTTGAAAAGTATTTCAAATAAAATTATACTTTTAAAAAATTAAAGAACACGCTTTTACTGAAATGTGAACTAAAAAGCACAAAATGTCTATGTAGTGTTAAAATGCAGGGTAGGAGAAAGTGGTGTGAGTAACACACCTTAATATTTGCCTGCTTTTAAATTAATAAAAACCATTTTTAAAAAATCTCCCCTGGCTGGGCTTGAACGTTAGACCTTTAGGCTCGTAGCCCGGAGCTTTACCTCACAGCCACAGCGTTCACGTAAGATTTTTTTTTTTTTTTTTTTTTACAATATAGATTTTTTGTTTGCTCCCAGAGTGGTTACAAACATACATACAGGTGAAGCTAATAAAAGCGTGTTAAAATGGCAAGAATAAGGCAATTAACGATACAACAAAAAGTATTAATTTCAGAATGAAAAGCAAAACGTATTTTAACGCGCAAAATAATTAAATGCTAATGAATTATTTTGGCTCTTTAAACTAGAAATTTTGTTCTAGACGGCCATGTTGCTCATCTAAGCGAGATGACCACAACTTAAAAAGACGATGTTTAAAAAATCGATTTCTATTACGTTTAGAACTTAGAAGAGATTCAGAAAAAGTGTTCAGTCCCATAATTTGTTTAAAAACAGTGCTGCGTCGATTAAACAAATCATGTTGAAAAGCCGAAGGATCAGCAAAAATGTCATTATTAACGAAAATAAATTAAGATAACAAGACTCCAGAGTGTGTGTGTGTGTGGGGGGGGGGGGGGATTTGGATCCAGCGATTTTCTCTGATTAGCCAAGTTTAATTTTTTACAGCTGACGGGAAAAAAACTAGTCGGATAACGAAAATGTGACCGACTTGTCGGAAACTGCGCTCTTAAATTAATGTGGTGTTCTCAAAATTACGATATGGGGGTGCATGACTTTTCAAAAAGTAAGGCAAAGTTTAATGCTCAAGGGATCAATTAATTCGAAATAAAACACGGCCATTATAAAAGTGGGTGCCTACCCGACTATTTTGGAGGTGTCTCAGACTTTTCCACAATTAACATTTCAAGATATTCATGCACCTTGTCACACGGCGTCTGCGGTACGTTTATTTGATTCAATATGTTAAAATTACGTATTCATTCTCGTGAGCACCAATAATTCCATGCACAATCATAAATTTTTTCCCTTTAGGTTAAATCCTACAAAGAATATTGTGTAATTTCTTATTTAACAGATTGATCTGAATCCGATTGAACATGTTTAGAGTATAAAGGGGGGGGGGGGGAGGTAAAAATTTGTAATCTACAACTTTGCAAGAACTAGAATAAATATTTACGATGTCTGGCGCAATGAAATTTCTGAAGTTTATGCTAAAAAACTGTGTAATATTATGCTGTTACACATTAAAGTAGTAATTCCATATAAAAGTAGAAATACCCAGTACTGAAAACATTTTTATTTTGTAATTGTTTAGCTCAAGCAAATAAATAGTTTTATTTTATATATTAAAACATAACGTTTTTATTTCCTATAATAAACCATAATATAATACAAAATATATGTTTATTATATTATGCTTAAAAAGAAAGTTTTATGTAGATTTTTATTGAATACTTCGTAAAGTGTAATAAAGCGAGTTATTAACCTGAAAATGTACATACGTATCATTTTATGTCTTTGGTATTACGCAAACATGACAGTTTTATTTGTTTTAATAACTAGTGTTGGAGTTATTACAAATACATAAAAAAGTATAAGTCAACTTTCCTTTAATGTGGCTTTTTACTTTATTATTTATTTATTTTTTATTTTTTCTCTACTTTAAGCATAAGAGTTCGGACTATTGAATACCTCATACTTCTAAATATATAGCATTCGTAATTATTCTCAGAAGTAAAAGATCTACACAGAATTTTGAAAAGATAAAAAATTCCGAATCTCTCTCAAAAAATTTCATGCTAAGCGCCCTCTTTCTCCCCCCCCCCTCTCTCTCTCTCTCTCTCTCTCTCTCTCTCTCTTTTGTGTGTGTGTGTGTGTGTGTGCGCGCGCGCGCGCGCGAGCGTATGGCTGATGTATTTGTCTTAGGTTTTTCTCAATGGGAATAAAACTCAATTTAATAAAAAACATAAATTTCATAAACTAATAATCTCAAAATATTTTTTGTAATTTCTGCTTTCTAAAATAAACTGTCCTGTTTTTTTTTTTTTTTTTTTTTTTTCCTTCACTCTTACATCGAATACTTGAACGTTTTATCTTTATTAGTTTTGAAGCAATATAGTTATCACGTATGTCCTTGTATAAGCTGAGAATTTTCAGAATATTTTCTAAGACTAAATTAGGCTGGTTGGATAATACTCGTATACGCTGGTTTGTTACGTCGACGTTGCAAAATTAAAAAACCCGAAGTGATGGCTCAATTTGCACACGGCTAATATAAAAGTGCCAAAATGTACATAAAAAGTAATACGAGAATACAATAAAGGGCACATGAAAATAACATTGGAAAAAGAAAAACACTTTAACTTTCAATTTGATTTTTGACAGTTTTGAATCTAACATTTTTGCAAAAAAAGTCACACGAACACTTGAATGTCAGTGTCAAAAAAGAAGTTTTTGAATACATCTTCAAATTTGCGTTCGGTCATTGGGATAGCTGGATGCATAAAATTTTCAGAAATTTCTTTATTTTTCGTATTTAAAATTTCCGCTTCATATACAAAACCATCCGCTCTGCCATCTATACAATTACTAATGTAAACTTAACGGAACTTTTTCTGAATCTAAAATATGAGGGTTCGCGGTTCGCTTATACACAACTTTTTAATTTTGGATAATTTTTATATGCAAAAAACTTACTCTTAGTTTATACACGGATCGGCTTGCATTCAGAAATGAATGGTGCCTGGTTTTCTATAGATTGAAATAAAAATAAGCAATAATCTACGATTTTAGAATTCATATAAGAAATGCTTTATGATCTGAAGATATATTATTTCATAGTTAAAATGCAATATATATATATTAATGAATATTATCGATAAGCTTAAATGATGAATATAAAGCATATGTATTTGCAATTAACTTATAATATATACTTATAATATATACTTATAACATACTTATAATTATAACTTATATTATAAGTAATATAATTGATAAGTATATATTACTTAACACATGTAATATATATTCATTAACTTATATGCTGAATGTAATAAGATTTTTTGCTTTTAAATATTATGTTCTAATGCTTTAGCGATCTTTCCATTTACTTGTAATATTTTCATTTGAAGATTTAAACAAGTATTTCATACAACGCTTTTCAATCTAAAAAAAAATTTTATCAACTCCAGATCTACTCTATCTTTAAAAAAATAATTCTAAAATAACGTTATTTAAAATATGAAATATTCTAAAAAATAAACTTTGCAAGCGCACCCACACAATCAAAGAGAGATAGACAGATAGACAGATAGATAGGTAGAGAAAAGAGAGAGAGATATTGTTTGTATTCAGAATTCAAACCCTTTTTTGATAGATTAATTAAGAATAAAATATTCAGAAATCCCATAAAAACAAGACGCTTCTCACGACATTATGTCAAAGCCTTCGATAACAATAATATGGAAAAAAACAAGATCAAATCTTAAAGCTCCAGACTTTAACTGAAGTTACCTTATCAGATTTTGTGAGAATATTCGTTTGTATTGCCGAAGCCAAAAGAATGTTTTTTCGAAATTTTCTAGGAAATGTTTGGTTAAGCGTGTTCATATTGTCTCCAATCCTTTTTACCTCTCTCTATCAAATTGTCTGGCTTAGAGCATTTACAAATGGTAGGTCCAGTTTTGCATCCTGCATATCTAACTGACAAATCTATCATGCTCTTGACTAGATTAGAATTACTGAAAGACATTAACTAATTTTTATGTTTTTCTATCATAAATTCTGTAAATTTTATTTATGACTTACCACTAATAAAGAATTTTAGAATATAAATTTCAAATGGTTTAAAAGTCATGAATATCCAAGCAAAATTACTTCTGACAGAACACAATTTTTAATTACGTTGTACGTATAATCTTAATATTTTGCATACCTTTTCTTGCAAATGTACAATAATGACATTTTCTTCATAATTGCAATGTTTATTTCAAATAACAATAACAACAACCGCAACAAATAAAAATAAAATTAAAAAGAGAGAAAGAGAGAGTAAAAGGATTAATAAAGGAAAATGCATTAATTTTTACATTAATTATTATTATTATTATTATTATTATTACTATTATTTGAGTTTTAAGCATCTTCTTCTTCTTTTTTTTTTTTTTTTTTTTTTTTTTTTAACAAAAATATTAAGAGGGCACCCAGTGGACATTGAGGAAATGTACTTTTTAATATTTTTTGTTTTAAATTTCATAAGATTGTAACACTGAAAAAATCGTTCTTAAATTTAGAAAAAGAAATTCAAGGGGGAAAGAAAACTATACAAAACCACCTTATATATTCGCAAATTTCATTAAATTATATTTAAAAAACAAGAGGGAGTTAAAGGAAGAGGGGGGTGGGGCCATGCGATGCATCTGTCTTATTCACACGACTTATAATAGACATATTTCGTTAAATACACGTGTGATAACCTTTTAATTAAAAAAAAAAAATCACCGACAATGGAGTCTAACAAACTCAAGAGATTGTTAGTTGCACATGTCAAAAAATAAATAACACAGGTCGACATGTAAAATTTTGATTTTATGATTTTGGTTGATCTTTATGTTTTTTGGTGTGCTGAAAACGAAAATGAAGCCAGTTTTTCTCTATCACGTATAGATTTTTGTCAATACATAGGTGTGCTACACAATTTCTTCCATTACTCTTCCACCAATATAATTATATGGTAAGTTCTATAGTATGTTTCCAGAATTAATTAATCATGGATACCTATTGTTGTAATTACGCAGCACTAGTACGACGTAAAACGATACCAACCAACCAACCAACCAACTAACCTATTGTTATGATGGTATATGTAAGAAATTGTGTCGGTAAACACCCTGTATTGACAAAAATCTATACGTGATAGAGAAAAATGGGCTGCATTTTCCGTTTCAGCACATCACAACACGTAAAAATCAGCTAAAATCATCAAATCAAATTTTGCCAACTTCATTTTTGTAGACCCTGTAATTTGACACGAGATTTGAAGCGTGAGCGAATCAAAAATGAGGATAGCATACACTTCTCGTGAAGAGGAGAATTTGACAGAATTGTATTAAAAGCTCACATTTCAAAGATTTTGCCCCCTAGATGGACTTAGCAAAGTGAATAAAGTCAAGCAACGGATTTATTATTAAATTCTAGGCGAATTTAAGATGCTGTGTGAGGAAAGCATTATACTGTTAATATGTATATTCGGCCATAGTATTATTTGTGAGAAAAATCAATATATGTTACATAAAATTGGAGTTAAAGGAATCATGATTTGTTTACAAAAGTAATGTGAATCTTTTTGGAGGTCTTTAAATAAGTTAATCCTACATGCAAAATATATTAATTCATAAGTTTTTTATTCAGATTTTTTTTTTATTATTATTTATTTATTTATTTATTTATTTAATTTATTTATTATTATTATTATTAATATTGATTAACTGACAGTATCACATTCTGCGTATTTCTATCGAAATATTAAATACTCAAAATGTCTCCATAAACAGAGGTTTTAAACATTTTCTTTCCATTATATTGAGATATAGATCATAAAAATTTGAAACCAACATGTTGCTTTATTGTTGAATAATTAATATTTAAGTCTCCCGCTAATGAACTAAAATTGAAAATATTTCATTTTTATCTAAGTCCTGTTATGTTAAGAATGTCAAAGCTAGGATTTTTTAGCTGCATTTTCGTGTTTTTAGACCAGTAACTCTATATTTTAGAGTTTAAAAGCTTTAAAATGAATGAAAATGGGATCATATGTATGCATAATTTTTCTTCTGTAGTTTGTATGAAAACTCGCATTACGGATAAAACCGTGATTCGGTGTCCTGCTGGCGCATTTATAGAGACGCTACTAGACGTTTACTTTTCCTTTTTTTTTTTTTTTTTTTCACTTACTTTTTTTTATTAATAAAAAATAAATGAAAATAGTAACTAATCCATAAAGAAAAAAGTAAAATTCTTTTTTTTTTTTTTTTTTTTTTCCAAAATACTTCTATTTTGCTTTGTGAAAATCATATTCCCTTACCTTATGCGCAAACAAGCTTGCTAGCTTTTTAGGTTTCCGAAATAGGTAATTTTGGAAAAGTAAGCAGTAATTTTCACCGCGTATAAATCTCTTTCACCGCAGTTAGTTGATAAGAATTAATCGTAAATTAAAGAACGAGTTACCTTACTTAACACTTCAAACTAGGATACATACGAAATAGCTGCCACCAAAAGAGCCCAAAAAACACCGGCAAAGCTTATCATTTGAAGAATGGTGGTCCGGAATGGCAAGTGGATCCTTAACCCGAAAGAAGGGGTGAATCTAGATATTTCCTTTACTTTGAACTGTTACATTCGTTCATTTGGATGTGTTGATTTACAGGGTCGTTTTAAAGTGACGGGATTTTTAACCTTGCACTCAAGATGAAGGCAGGTGAGATGTACTTCCCTTATCACTTTAAGATAATATTATATCTTGGAATTCTCCCAAAAACGTTTATTTTAAGTCAAATTGTTACAAAGACTTAGAGATGGTTGTCAAACCTCTTGATTAGCCGATTGAACTGTATGGTAAGTGTATCATTTCTTTTGAGAGAAATTTTAGTCAACGTACAACGATAAGTATATGATATGAAATTATGTACATACTGATGCTTCAATTTTTGATATTAATAATCTCAAATATTTTTCTTAAGAATTTACGCTAAAAATCTTTGATATAAGACTACACACGAATTATATATACATGGATAATGTTTGGTTTCTTTCTGTCTCTCTCTTTTTTTTTTTTTTTTTCCCTCCACATCTTGAATGCTTTTAAATTCATTGTTGAAATATTTGAGTTGTTGGACAGTGATAGTGATTTTATTTTAAATGTTCTCATATATCATTGTCACAGAAACAACTTTTTTATTGCCCTACTGGTACAATTGCTTGAATTTCATAAAAATGTAGCAGTTTTGCTTTTTCTTTCTGGGGGGGGGGGGATTGAAAAATTATCTTTCTACATTTATTAACTTTTTCAACATATTTTGCCTTGTATAAAGCTCCACTTCCATATGTAATTGTATATTAATTATTTCAAGTCTTCCTTTCTAATGTTTGATCATTACAATGAGGAATTATTATATATATTCATCACTACAATGTGAAGAAACAAGGAAAAATTATCCTGATTAGAATTATTAAATATATATATATATATCTGTGTGTATGTAAAAATAATGCATTTTAACCATATTTACACACGATTAGCAGTATAGGATTAACAATAAAATTAGTAGATAGATTATTTATAGCAAATATTGACAATGTATATCTTAAATGAATTGTAAAATTTTACACGAAAATATTGTACTAATTAAAACTTTCGTCGAACATGAAATGTGCAACGAAAATATTTACAGACATGACAGCCAAAATTAAATCATTAAATTGAAATATTAATCTCAGTATATTAATCAAACCACCATTATATGAAGAAGTGCAAAATTTTTAAGTAATTATTATTATTATTATAATTATTTGAAATGCTAATTATGAGTCTAGAAATTATTATAAGTCTGATACATCGAAAAAAGCAACAAAGAGCGGGTATTAGCAACATTACAGAATAAATAAATGAGATATATGCTTATAAATATTTCTAGTATCTCATAAATATTTGTATTAAATTTGACCTCATTTCTATGGTTATATAACGTTATAGGAAGTTTATTGAGTAGCCCTGTTGATTAATTATTAAGTCAATGCACACATTTTTCTCTACAGAAACATGCTTTTAATCGTCTCAATTACATATATATATTTTTTTTTTCTGTTTAATGCAGTACTGAATGCAGTTACGTTAAAATGCGTTTAACCTATGTTCTGCCTATAAGTTCGGCCTATAAGCCATAAAGATAAGAAATACTTTCATGCATCCCTGTACACAAACCATACACAATATACACACTAAAATAGATGTAGATAATTCTGTATGGCTTATGAATATGTGTACCAATTTCTAAGTCTTTTATGTAGTTTTTGTGGCTGTTATCGCGGTGCATACAAATTCTATCCATAGGCCGTAATGGAAAGAAATACTTTGGGGTGCTCCTGTATGCGACACATGACTAATATACATACCAAAAAAATATATATCTAATTCTGTGTGACTCGTGAGCATGTTTATCTGTTTGTAAATAAATCAAGTGATTGTTACGGCTACTATCGTGGTACGCACAGACAGACACCAAAAATTTGAGTCTGAGTAGGAAGGCCTCTACTGACATTTTGACAGTAATGAATTTTGATAGAATATTTTTAAAACGTTATGAACTTTATTTTGAGAAAAATAAATGTATACAAACACTAAAATTGTATATCTGTATCTACAAAAAAGACATTTAAAATGTACAAAAAAGCCAAGCTCAAAGAAAGAGAATTGATTAAAGTTGTGTCTAAAAAGGGTGTGATATCAAATTCCCAAGCTTACATTCAAATACTTATTTAATATTCCCTTTTAACTAAATTTTCACATGTGAATCAAGTGCCTTATGATATGTTGATAGAAATCCTTCTTTCCTGTACTAAATACATCATAGCGTGTTTCTGAAAAATATTATTTTTTTTATTTATGTATGATGGGCTTGGCGGCCATCTTTCAAAGTTTTACGTTAGTTTGAATTCTATAAATCTCATCAATTATAGGATGAGTTGGTTGATTGGTTGGTTAATTGAGTTTTATATCGCACTAGTGCTGCGCAATGAGAAATAATTATAGGATGGGAGGATGGGAGTGCGCCAAACTTGACACTGTTAAAACTTAAATTGATTCAACTTGTGTGTTTAACGGGGCTTTTGCGATGTTTTTAATGCATTTTTTTTTCTTTTTTAATCTGAATATTTCAACCCCTGTTGAATGGAATAACCATATTATTTTTACGAGATATTTATTCCAAGAAGCTAAATTCAAATTGTGTAAATGTAACGGGGGTGGAAGCTTCTATGCTCCCCCCCCCTCTCCTTCATGTTTTTACGTTAAATTAAATTTTTATATTCTTTATTCCCGGCATTTATAGGATGGAAGTGCACTTAATACTAAATAATTATAAGAAATCATGTTATCGAAATATTTCCGTCTCTGCTGAATGGAATAGCAAAATTAATTTTATATGAGATATATTTTAAGAAACTTCTTACAAATTGTGTGAATGTTTATTCATTACTTGAAAGATGGCCGCCAAGCCCATCATGCATAAGTAAAAATAATAATATTTTTCAGAAACACGCTATGATGTATTTAGTACAGGAAAGAAGGATTTCTATCAACATATCATAAGGCACTTCATTCACATGTGAAAATTTAGTTAAAAGGGAATATTAAATAAGTATTTGAATGTAAGCTTGGGAATTTGATATCACACCCTTTTTAGACACAACTTTAATCAATTCTCTTTCTTTGAGCTTGGCTTTTTTGTACATTTTAAATGTCTTTTTTGTAGATATCATTTATTTTTTTTTAAATAGTTTTTATATTTACTGGAATTAACCTGATACTTTACATCAGATATGTCCTGGATTTCAACTCAGCTTTCGTGCGATGTTGTTCTTTGCGTTAAACTGTATTACAAAGTTTTCTTTGCGTTAAACTTTCCATAATTCTGGTTGCTAGACATTATCCATGGGTTTTCTATGCAGACTAGTATGTCGTGTCCATCACAAAACTTTCTTCTACATTTTCCTATACATATTAACGCAGCACAAATTATTTATTATTTTTTTTTCATTATGAATGCTGAATATTATCAACTCAGAGAGGTATTGTTGCACAAAATGTTGAACGGAAGTAAATTTTCACCATGCAGATGGCATCCTTTCAGTTCTAAAACAAAATTGTAGTATATGAGCTCCACTTATCGGCCGATAGGCATCGAGATTGAATCAGCATAATGTCTCATAATGGCCTTTTCACATATTAAGTTTTGTTTCATTATATGCAACAGAACCTTTCCTTAAATTGCGAAAATCGCTGTATAGCAGCGCCACATGTTGAGATATTGGTACAAAAGTTGATAAGCACTATAATTTGTAACAATGTAAATTTATTTGTAAATTTATGCAATTCCATGTATTAGTTACTCAGATATAGCCTTCTGTGAAATTGCTGCAATCACTGTATAGCAGCACCATGTTGAGCAATTGACATCAAATATTGATAAACGCTATTATACATCAAGGTTCAATTGCATATAAATTTATATGTAATTCTGATCAGTAGCTCCTGATATCTAGTTGGAACAAAACTTTCGCCACACACATAGAACACACACACGCAAATAGAAATTTTCTAAAAATAGTCAAATTGTTTTCAGGATCTCTTACAACGTGTAAATCCATTAAAAACCGAAAGTCGAAATTCATTTCAATAAAATGACAAGCGAAGCGGGCAAAGCCTGCTAGTATACTATATAATAGAAGGAAATAGAAAGCTTTATGCATCATAATTATCATTGCCAGATTGAATTGAAGGATATTAAAATTGGATACTATATCGTGTACTGACTTTCTTATTCTAAGGTATGAAAAATATTAAAAAATCAGCAATTCAAGCTATAGATTTGAAACAAATGTTATTCAAAAATGTATTCATTTCTGTTTTCAGGGATATAAAATTTAAAATTGTACAAAATAATAAAAGCAAAGATTCTTTGGTTAAAAAAATAACTTATAAAAAGAAAAAGCAGCTCAATTTGAAATTAATATTTTTCGGGTAAACTGAGATGAAGCAATTTCATATTTGGCGATTTATGTCTCTTTGGCGATATTTAACAGTTTTTCAGCAATTAAGATAGGAAATTTTGATTTTTAAAAGCTAAATTTTATAAAGTTCCTAGATTAAGTAATTGTCTATCTGAAAAACCAGTTTTCAAAGAATTCTGCACATTTATGAATTCTCTAGCTTGTTTTAAAAAAAATTTCTTGAAGAAGAAATTTTTTCAAAAAGTTGTCAAAACATCTAATTTTACGCTAAATTGAAAATGCTCCCATTTTTTTACTTATTAACTTAGAAAGTTCGTTTTTATCTCAAATTAAAGATCTCGTTGATAGGAATATTTTACTTTTTGTTTCATTTTACTGCGATATTTGGTTCGTCCAATATTCAAAACTTTACGGAAAAAAAATTTGCCGATTCAACATGGGAAAGTTGGTTTCTGTATAATAAGCATTTAACGATCTTGGGTTATTTCTGTCGATTTTATTATTGGCGCGTTCTGCTTTGTGTTAGTGGTAGTTTGTTTGTTTTGCTTTTCTCTGAGCTTGGCTTGGCAAAACGACCGTTTCTGCTTGATACTCACACAAGTTGAAATATAAATAAAAGATATATGAATGACAGAATGTTATGTTAATGCTGAAAATGAAAAATAAACCTTCTGATGGATTTTGGCAAATTTTAATGTCTACTGCTTGAGTTATAGAAAGTTACATTTAATTGCGATTTAAACAAAGAAAGAAAGAAAATGAATAAATTAGACAGTTTAGTTAAATGTTGAAATTTAAGTTTTTATCACTTGAACTTAATTATTCCTTTGAAGAAATATTTAATATATTATAGACATTTAATAAGCATTCATTTTTAATTTTTAATTAATTTATTATAATTATAATTATTATTTTGTTCCAAATTCATCCATGTTTGTAGTAAATATCCGAAACTTTATAATTACATAATTACAAGTTTACTGTGCATCCAAATCTTAGAAAAAGACGTTTTTTCATAAAAATATTATTTATATTATTTATAATTCCTTGAAATAAGTTTAATTTCCATTAAACTTATTTCGAGGAATAAATAAAGAGATTTTTTTTTTCCTTTTACCATTAGATCTAATTACAGAATGTCATTTCTATTTTTTAATAATCATTACTTTTGCCATTTCTATAAACAAACATGATTTATAGGAATAGCAATGGTGATAATTATTAAAAATTAAGGGAAGGGCTAAAATGTACAAACATATATGCATGTTTGTTCATTTTAGCTCTTTTAATAGCTTCTTATATTCCTACAAATTTCTTATATATATATGTGTGTATATGTTTATAATCTGATTTTTTCGATGACTGTGTTTATAATATGAATTACTTATTATTTATGCTGCAATTTTAATTTAATGTTTGATTTTTTATTCTTTGATTTTTAATATAGAAATGTGTATATGCATGAATATTTGCGTGTGTATACAACGGAAATAGAATATAACGTACTAGATTGATATTAAAATAGTTTATATTTAATAACTAAAATAACAACTATGCTATCCGATTTCAGTAATAATATTCAAGATAATACCTTGATGTAATTAAATGTTCGCGGAAATTTATTGCAAAATAAATTGTTTTTTTCTAAAATATTTGTCTCTCTGCTATCTAAAAATTAAAGTCATTGATCTACGCTTTCCTAGTAATAAACCAGCTGTTAATTTTTAAAAAAGTACATATATCTTTTCATATAACACTTTTATCCAATAATATTTATTTCTTTATCTTACGTAATGCTTAAATTATTTCAATAAATATAAAAATTTCTAACCACAATATGCATGCTTTACATTTCAACGGGAGAAAATGCCAAGTTATTCGAAGAATTTCTTCATGCGTGGTGTTTACGAATTCCAAAGCATGAAATTTGTTTTACTGGAATTTCCAATATATGCTTGTATGAAGAAATTTATATTAAATCTTCCAAGAATTTAGAGTGCATAAAAATTTCATGTTACATACTTTAAATAAATTATGAGAATTTTGCATATTTTAGACATCATTGCAGAAACAAATTAATTACTCATCCATTTGAAATGTTAATATATTTGAAATGCACATGAAAATATTTCAGAAAATTAATGCTACACTGTATTTTGATACTTAAAATGTACAATGACTCTTGAAAATATTAGAGAAAAAGTATAACACTAAATATCCAAAAAGAGTAAATTTTATTGTCAATATTACATAAAAAAAAAAAAAAAAGAGAAACAATCGATAACTTCATTTTAAATTATCGCAGATCTACCATTCGTTTTAAAGGTACTGGCGAGCTCTTTTGAAAGATACCCTTCATGAAAATTTACTCCCCTCTAGGTGGTAGGCGAGGATCCTACACATATAAAAAAAATTTCCCAGTTGACTATCTCTATTATAAATAATTCTGGTAAATTTCATAATGATTATTAAAAAATAATTCTCTTTATGCACATTTATACAAAATTTTGTCCTATACCACCATGTTAAAAATTTAGAAAAAGCGGGAGGGCAACGCAACTTGTGAGATAATTTTTACCAAAAGTAGGCACTAATTTATGTCAAGGTGCAACTACATACCAATTTGTATGAAATTCTGTGCAGTAGTTCCTGAGGTACAGTTGCCACAAAATTTTGTCACACACACACACAGACTGACAGACAGACATTTTCTAAAAATGGTCAAATTGTGTTCTACAGCTCTCAAAACGTGTAAATTCATCAAAAACCCGAGGTCGAAAATTTTTACCAATCCAATACTTTCTTCAATTGAGTATAGAAGAAATTAATAATTTATTAAATTTACCTTATCAAGTTTTTTTTTTTTTTTTTTCTTTTCCTATTTTCTAAAAAAATACTGAAGGAAATGGCTTTGAACTTCAGACATGCAAAGAATATTTATAAAGTCACACTTTCCAATATTGATTTAGTCACAAATGCAATTAGGGGACCGACCACAAGTTGAAGAAAAGCACAAATACGTTAAATTACCCTATATCATCAAAAGCTACTACCATATGTTTATTTCATAAAGTTGTATGGAGTGAAATTATGTGAAAATACACTTATAAGAAAGGATGTCTTTAAACTTTAGTGGTAAAAATTTCTTTTGTATATCCCTGTACACGGGCCACACACATTGTGTACACCAATGAAACCTTAGAACTGCCACTATATAGTTTATAAATATTTGTATTAAATTTGACCTCATTTGCTTAATTATATAAAATTATCGAAAGTCTTTTGTGTGCTTCTATAGATTAATTATTAAATGACTGATTAATTAATGACTTGTAACTTTAACATACGATTTCTTTTACTTTGTATAACATTTGCATGTTTTTTTTTTTTTTTTTTTTTTTTTTTTTAACTTTCTCTTACCCGTAGGGTCGAGAAAGGTCAAATTTTTAGGGTCAAATTTTCGAACGTGAGTTTTTGTTATATTTACATGTTCTGAGGTCCCCTGAATACGAAAATCATGTTCTTAGCAAATGGTCTGTGTGTGTGTCTGTCTGTTATCAGCATATCTCAATAACAAATAGTAGCAGAAATTTCAAACTCGTTATGCTAAATGTGTATCATATAGGGACGCTACACTAAGCTTTTCGTTGAGATGTAGCAAATGGTTCGTGTACAAGGACACTCAAAAGTATTCAAATACATTACGTCTATGGGGGAAATTGCAGGTAAGTAGAGTTTAGCATCTATAGACTGCACTAAACAAAATGAAACGAATATTTATTTTTTGTAATAGAGATAGTCAACTGTGAAAAAAAAATTTGTGTATGTAGGAGCCTCGCCTCCCCTCCCCCTGAGGGGGGGAAGTCCCCCCTCAAGGAGAGTAAATTTTCATGATGGGTATCTTTCAAAAGAGCTCGCCAATACCTTTAAAACGAATGGTTGAACCATCGATCTGCGATAATTTAAAATAAAGTTATCATTTTTTTTTTTTTATGTAATATTGAGAATAAATTCAAAAAATAATTTTAACAAATTATTTTTACTGAGGGAATTTGTATAGGAAAATATAGAAGAAAGTCGTGTGGTGGCCACAACACACTTAGTTATTCGTTGTTGGTGGATGTGCTTTACTAATAATATTTTACCATTTCCAGGAAAACTGTTCGGGAATTGAAATAAATTCCTGATAGAGATATAGTAAATAATGTATGATTTAAGCTAAATATTCATTGCTTGTTTTTTGTATATTTACACGTTTTGAGGCTTCCTGATTATCGGAGTCAAGTTTTTTAACGTTTGATCTTTGTGTGTGTCTCTTACAGTAACTTAAAAACGAATAATTTTAGGAGATCCAAATGGTATATTTTGAAGTTAATATAAGTTTGTTGCTGGAAAAGTTTCATCAAAATTGATAAGTTTCAATAAATGTTGCGTGTGAAAATTGTCTGTATAATTTTAAGTAAACTTTTAATTTTAATAACAGAAATAAATTCTATATAAATGTAGGTGCATTAATGAACGGGGAGTTGAGGGGGGCAGTAGCCCTCCTCACACAGAACTAATTATCATATAAAACTCGTCCGAAATCTAAGTTGAATTGTTTAACACAGGTTTACATAACAGTACTTGTTATCTTACCTCTTAATCTCCAACCGGTGTTTATATATAGTATTAAATTTCAAGGTAAGAGAAAGTTGTGTGAGTGACACACCAGATATTATAACTATTTTTGTGGGAATCCCACGATATTTAGACGGATATACCTTTTTCTTTCTCTGAAATTTTTTATTTTTTGGCAAGCTTTTTGCTTATAACAGGAATAGATTAGAAAAAAAAAAATATATATACAAAACTTTAATAATAAATAAATAAAAGCAAAACGTTAGAGAAACATTATTCTGAAACATAAAAGGCATACTTTACTTATTCGCTAAGATATTGCCATTATTATTTTCATGTAGGCTGAAAGTGAAAGTTAGATATATTTTGCAACATATGTCAATAGTTCATTTGAATGCCGTAAAAATTAAGCAAATTATTGTCAAAAGAATGATACTTTTATTTATTTATTCATTTATTAAGATTTTATTTATTTTATAAAAACTTTTTCTTAAAAGAATATTTTATCTCTGTCAATATCATTATATTCAAGAATACACACGGAGAGAAATAAAAAAAAAAACTGAAATTTATCGCCAATTTGTATATTATGTAATAATTGCACTTTATATGCAAACAGTTTCAAGTGCTTATGCAAAATATTCGTACCCTTGATGACAGTATTTCCAATTCGAAACTCACATCACAATTTGATTAAGGAGACTTGGCAACACTGAATATTTCATACAAAAGCTTATATTTCCATTTTATATTTATAAATTGAATTACAGGGTGATTATAATTAAAGTTACGATTTCTAAACGCTACAATTTTAAAACTACCCATCAGAGCGATTTGAAACTTTACTAGAGCAATCGTGTGGGAATGAAATTTTGTTTGGAAAAAGAAAAAGAAAAAAAAATAGTTCCAAAACGTGCCGCTAATTATCCGTAAAGTATTTGTTTCATGAAGCTCCTCTTTTTCTCTTTTAACTATGACTGTTTCCGTTGTAAACACGTATTCTTGTCTTTTTGCTAAAAAAAAAAAAAAAAATTGTAGTAAACCCTTGAAGTTTATTGTTTCCTGATATTCCATTGTGTTGCTAACACCATTCCTGTGTTTAATGAGTCCATTTAGACGTTTCCCCTGACATTACCCTGACAGAGCCATCTGTAGGAACATGTTGGAACTCCTTTTTTCCTCCCCAAACAAAATGTCATTGCCTCACGATTGTTCTGGTAAAATATCAAATGGGTAGTTTTAAATCTGATGGGTAGTTTTAAAATTATAGCGTTTTTAAATCGTAACTTTAATTATAATCACCCTGTATATTAGGTTTTAATTCTATAAAATATATATTCTAGGAACAATTTTTATGGTTTTTGATGTATTGCTTACAGATTTGAAATCTTTAAATTGCGTTTTCTCAGCTTGCATCTTTTCATTAATTCATGATCTTCAAAATGCTAAAACTTCTACACATATTCAAGGAAAGGTTTAATATATTTTTTTTTTTTTTTCGATGTTTAATAAAACATACTTAAAAGAATTAAGGGTGAATTTTTAAATTTATTTATTAGTTTTGGGGAAAAAAATTAAAAAGTGTGTCTCTATGTAAAAATTTGCAAAAATGCATGATTTTTGTTGCATTTTTTTTTTTTTTTTTTTTTTTTTTTAAGATATTGCAAAATACATCCCTAATTCTTTGAAATAGGTTCTGTGAAACACCACAAAGAATATAAAGTATTTTCTTAACTATCTGTAAAAAAGGGAATACTTCAACTAAAAGGAATTGCAGCTTATTCCTATGTTATTCTATGGAAAATTTTGTTTTTTTAATTACTTATTACTTAATGTATTTTTTCAAATTCCGTTTTCATATTTAGAACATCCATACACATTAAACTGATTCACGTTTTCAGAAAATGGTTTTTAAAAATTTTTTAAATTTCATTTTTAGGCAATAAAATGTATACAATGCATTCAGTTAATTTTCAGCAATTTAGAGCTTTAAAATATAATAGCAAAAATTAAATAATAATAATAATAATTTTGAAGAGAAAATAATAAAATAAATAAATAAACAGGAATAAATTTAATGGTTGTGAATTTTTTAAATGTGAAAACGGAATTTAAAAAATTACATTAGGTAACGAGTAGTTTTAAAAATAAATTTCTCTATAGAATAACTTAGGATTAGCATTAGACATTTGTCCACGTTAGGTGAAGAATCCCTTTAAGTCAGACTACTAGTGAAAGCTGCTTTCACTTATTGAACAACGTCATAGGAGACCGATGATCTACCAGAAATTTTCCGATGTTGCACATTTCCCACATTCTTAAATTGCATATACTAACAGTTACCATTTTCTAGTCTTTTGAAATATCGATTTTGAATAGTCGCCAATATTGACATTTCATTCACTTCATTTAATAGTCAGCGACTTTAATGGAAATTAATGAAATGTCGTTCACTGAGAAAAAATTCTGTAACTGACATCTAGAATATAATTTGTGGCTCTAGAAAAAGTAGTTCCATGTCATCTTTATAAATTCTTGTCCCCTTTGAAAGCGAGTTTTAGAAACACTTATTATAATTCTAGACCATTTGCCTATATTCTCGAGGGCAAAGTTATTTAAAAATCTCTGGCAAATAAATGATACTACGAGAGGCGGGTTTCAGCAATTATAATATTGGTTTATGACCCAATTATAGAAAATCAAACGAGAATTTATCGCAATACAAAAGATTCGGAATATTCAGAATATTATTTAACCATCTAGAAATGTGTACACTAGAAATTTTCGATCATTTCGTCTATTCGGTTTATTGGCGTGCCTTACGCGCATAGCTCGGAAATCTAAATTTCTAGTTAAGGGATTAAGAAAATGTCCACTTATTCATTCTGAATGAAAACGGTGTATTTTTTTCCTCCGTGTATATCTCCACTTTGACTGTAAAACTACTTTTACTGCAAGAGCGCAGTCGAGGCAGGGAAGGGTCCGTCGTAACACTGTCAATCGAAGTTGTTCCTGATTTCTTCCTCTCTGAATGGATTGAAATGAATTATTAAGACTGTAATATGCAAAAGATTGTCCCTACTTCATGAAAACAATTTTGATAATTCATATCCATGTAATAAAAGTTCATTTCTTGTGTTTATCTTCAATGCGATATGTTTAAAGCTCGTTTTATAGTTCAAGAATGCAAAAAGCTATAACTGAAGCATCGAATGATTTGATTTTATTCATTATATGTGTTACATTTTATTCTTATTTCTAAGTATTTCTTTGTTTAAAAAGTGGCAATTGACTCAGAGACTGTTCTTATAAAGGTCAAAATTTTAGATAACCCGTAAATTTTCTTCAAAAATTCGCTTTAAAATAGTTTGTTGTTAATAAAAAGAATTTTTTTTAGCTCAAGTTGAAGCATTTTCGTGTTTAATTTGCTATTATAACTATCATGAATTACTTTGGAAAAACTTTGTTTTTTATACATAGACAAATACAGAACAGTTTGCTTCATGATTTGTTTTGTGATTTTCGTTTGTTCAGCAATTAAATATTGCTTATTACTATTATTATTATTATTATTATTACCGATATACACTTATGTCCCACCAGTTAATCTTAGATGTTTCCATTTTTTGGCAGACTGGTGTTTTTAAGTTTATATAATTTTGAAATGCTATAATCTTTTTCTTTAAACTCCTATATAACTAGTCCATATGAATATTTTTCTTCAGAAAGCGTATTTGCATAGCCTTCAAACCGTCAATCAATTTCAAGAAACATTAAAAAATAAATGAAATAAATAAGAATAAGAATAATTTAATTTTGCATTCCAGTAACAAAAGGAAAGAAAAGAAAAGAAATTGTTAGCTTAATTTTAATTAGAAAAACGTTCGGCAACTTTAATTGATATCAAGAGTTCAGTTTAAAAATAAGTTTGTCTTGTCTATTGCCAACTATGCTGTTACGTGTAAAATGTCAACACGTTTAGAAATTGAGAAGGAGAGGGGGGAAAGAAAAAATTTATATCATAGGATAAGTTTGTAAAAGATTATAAAATACTATTGATTGTAAAATATGAGATATTTTGAGATTTATTATTATTATTATCAATATTATTACTATAATTAAATTCGCCCTCAGAATATCTTCTTAGTAATGAAAGTCCAAATTTCTAGAGGATAACACTGACGTCATAGTTAGAATAATTTACAACTAACGTCATGGCTACAATAATGAATTGATATACTATACAGACGAGAATTTTTTTATTCTTGGTTTGGAGAAATGCATAAAAGCAATGAAAAAAAAGAAACATTTGCCTTAAAATAAAATAAAATAAAATAAAAATAAAAAGCGTTGCAACAATGTATTGAGAAATAATAATTTTTTTCCGTAATCTGAACCAAATTAGGTCGAAAAATAATATTAAATAAATAAAATAATAAGAAGAATTTAAAAGAAAAAATATAATACTAGAAAAAACCGCCAAATGGCGATTTGGTGGTTTTTGTTCTCAGTCCTAGCGGTAAATCACTGAATTATGTCCAAAGCAATTTAGCTAAATTATAGAAAAATCTAAAACACAGTTAAAATAATTATAATAAATAATAAGTAAAAATATTAAAAATAATTTAATGAAAACAATTTCTTCAAACTTTTTAAACTTTAAACCGTTCTTTTTATAGATGTTAAGACGTAAAATATGATGCCATTAATTTCAAATTGCTGGAAAGTCAAACAGAAAACGTGCAGTAAAATAAAAAATACATTTATTTGGAAATATAGACAATTAGGCGAGTGAAGGCCGACCAGTTTTAATGTATACAGTTATTATTATAAACGATTTTGAAATTGTTGCTTTGAATATCCATGTCTGTACTAGAAAATATTTACAATTTCTTAAACTTTTTGAGTTTACTCAAAATATTACATTAAACATGGAAGTTGCGAAAAAAAAAAAATACTTTAGTCAATAGTATAATTTTTTTAACATGCATTCATATAATAATAACATAAAAATTGTTGTACTTCATAACATAGTTAGGAAAAGCTCACTCAGTACATAAAACAGACACGACCAAATGTGATGATAGACTAGAGTTGTCAATCAGCCGAATCTTAATAAGAAAATCGAGCAATTTACAACTTTATTCGATGCAGAATTCAGTGTGTTTTCAGTTGATTTAGTCTTATCTGTTCTCAACTAATGTTATTACGAAGGAAATGCACAGTTTTATTAATTGCGGGAATAAAACGTTTAATAACCCCGTGAAAGATTATAAAATGTTTTTTGCTATATGCCACATTTTACGATATTATTTCGGGACTCACCAGCATAAAATGTGCAGTGGAAAACAACTTCTACTACTGCAAAACAAAAACTTCGATTTGTATAGATAAATAGACATGCTTTGAAATAGTCTATCATTATACATTTGCTACCTGAAGCGTTAACAAAAAGTAATCATATGACCTTCTGAAACCACAATGGAAATGCATATATTTTTAAAATAGTGTCTACAACCATCCTCATTACATGTTACAGAAAACCATTTCCATCATTTTGGTGGTTTATTTCCTTTATTCATAGTTCAAGGTAGTCGTTCACACGGGCATATTTCACGACAAAGGGCGTGTTGTCGGCGCCACAGTTTATAAAGGGGTGGGCGTACTAGGCGCCGTTGTACCGTTTAATTGCAGCATTTTAAAAGACAACTCTACAACGCCTGCAATAGACCATTATGTCGTGCTTTGTTTACAAACCAAATAAGAAAAAAGAGCATGTTACTTAGAAATAATATCGCGATCGAAAACTTTACATTTTTACCATTTAGTAGATACACCTGTATTTTTCTAATAATTTAAAGGTTAATTTAAAGAGATAATTTAAAGGTTCTGCATTTTATGAACGTGAAAACGGAATTAAAAATATTCGTTAGGTAAAGAATAAATCTGATAATAAATTTCAGCATAGAATAACATATATTTGGCTGCCGGAGATTGAGGAATTGTAAAAGGTAGAGAGAAGCCTTAATGTAGTTAACAGTATTAACGCATATAAGAATTTGGATAAAATACCGATAAAAGTTCAAAAAAACAATTTCATTATTGAATAGTTCACAGGGACATCAAAACTCAATAAAAAAAAAAAAAAAAAAAAAAAAAGCTGAAATCATAACATGAATTACCTAGCTCGAGACGCGAGACTAATAGCAGCGAAGGCGAAGACCGTCTTATCAACTAAAATGCACACACAGCGCAAACTGAATTATTTTCCGCTATTCAGACACAGTCAGAACCTCTACTATATAAACTTGTGTCTGTTCGAACCCTCGAAAAGCTTCTTAATGTAAAATATTTGCCATCACGGTTCCCATAATGTGTATTACCAATGGCACCCATTCACCATCATTTTCGTTTAAAGTGGTGTTTCACTCGACGGAATTGAACCACAATCGAATAAAATCGGGTCACCATCAGCGATGAATTAAGAATCTATTTAACCCTATCCCTATGTCCTAGAAATGGGGCATTTATATTCTATACGAAAAAAAATTAAACCACCTCTGATATTTGTGCTTAAGTGGCTTATGAATTGATAGACTTATTGAAAATTTTAAAATATTTGTTTTTCCAGCCGTGGATGATGTTGGCTGGGTTTGACGCCGCACTAGAGCTACGCAGTGGGAAACTGGTGACAGTTTTGGATTCATCCCTCATGATGGCCAGGAGAAAAGCCATGACAATTTCGATCGAAGGAGACGGTTGCCCCAATTCGGTGACCCCCAGAGGTATTAATTTTGATGAGCATGGAGGACATTGCAGCCATGATGGATTCTAAGTGCAATATTCTTCATTAATATGCATTACGGTGTTTGGCCAACACCTACTATAATGATACCTCTGAACTCAGATTTACGTCATAGAAGATAAGCCGATTATATCCAATCAACAATTTTTATAATATATAAAGGATGGCGTGGATTGGATGTAACCTGCCGAGCTTCCGTAGAGTAAAGCTCAGTTCGGATACATTATTGCAGGATGGTCTCCGCTCGCCGGTCGGTTTTGGTCGAGCAAGCAATCATACGATTACGATAGGCTGACCATATGTCCTCGAATCTCGAGGACGGGCACGAATTTCGAGGACAAACCACCTTCGTCCCCAAAAAATTACAACACATTTGGGGACGCCGGTTATAAAGTTATTAATGTTTTATTATAGTAATTTATTGTATGTACAATAAATAAGCTGAAATAAGGTGCTTTATACATAAAAATTACTAACATTTTACAATTTAAGGTGACTAATTATTTTTTAATTTTTTTGTCCTCGAAATTCGAGGACACCGCCATCTTTGTCCACAAATTCAAGGAAAAAAATATGGTCACTCTAGATTACGAGCTTGAAGTTCTACCAGCCGAGCTGTCGCTGCCTTCCATTCTAATGTGAACGTGAAATCTGCTAATAAAATATAAAAGTTTGTGTAGTTACTTTTTAGCCTTTGTGGGGTAAAACACAAATAAGCAAAGCTCTGACTTTGAGAGATTATGTCACATATTTGATTTTGAGTATGTCACATATCTAAGAAGATGCTTTACTAGTTTATTTTAAAACACTCTCATGCTAATTTTTGCTGTACAGTTTTGTATATATTAGGAAATGTACTTCTTTTTCTGTATAAATGTTAAAATTTTGTTTATGATAATGCACAAGAACATAAAATACATCTAATTTAATAACTTGTCCATAAATAAAAAAACTTTTTGTTGATTTGGTATATTACTGTTTAGGACAACTAATAAAATAAGTGACTTTTGGGTGCTACTTTTTTTTTTTTTTTTTTTAAATACAAATTTATATACTACACTGTCTACCAATAAGTATTTGAACACTTTCGAATTTAGGCGATTTGTCAAATATCTAGGAAAAGTCTACAGGAATTATCTTGAAACTTTGGCAATATAAAAAACATACTTGACACGTTTATGCATATATTTCAGCGAAAGCTTTGTCCTGAAGAGAAAAAAGAAGACCAGTAAAAGATAAAGCAAAAGTCAAAATGTTTTGGATCACCCTCTACAAAGTAACGTCTGAAATTCGTTTTGGCTTCAGCAAGTGATTATAAGGATTCTTTTAATTCTCTGTATAAATTTTTATGAGTCTACCACATATATTCATGGATATATAATTATATAATGGTTCCTTTAAAATACTGAAAAAAAAAAATGCTTTTTTAATTGTAACATGTAGGGGGATCCATTGCAAGCCATTTTTAGAAAACTTGGCATACTACATTAGACACAGCATACTGCAAGCAGAAGGTAAAAATGTTAAATATCTTACAAAATATGAGCAGTTTTACTAAATAATTTTTAAGTATGCATGCGCAAGCTTTTAAAACAGTTTCATGTGCATAATTTATTAAGTAAAAGTATTGAGCTATTTATATGAATGCTGCCCAAAAAAAATGTGTAAATTCAAAATGTTATGAGAGATAGAAAGAAAAGTTTCAATTCCTCTCGAAATAAAAGCTAAACTATAAGGATTTTTACTCATATTTTTTATTTTGATTCAATCAATGCCCAATGGTAATACAATGTTCGCTGATTGTAAATAAATATTGATAAAACCCTCTATAGTGCGACCACGTTTCCTACGACTAGCAGTGAGGTCGAGTCCAGAAGTTTGGAGGGATGCAAAATTGCCCGAGAGATAGTTATTTGGCAAACATCCAGTTAGTTATTCGGTGTTCCCTTATCGCTTGTTTTCTGTCAGTCACCCCTATTTTAACACTGGACTCGTTCAATCCGCACTTGCGCAGAGTCTTCCATGGTCGCAAGAAATGTGGTTAAAAAATATCATCTTCCTTTTTTTTTTTTTTTCTTAAAAGAGAGAGAGAGACTGAAATTCTGTTCAACCAAAAACTCATATTTTTTTTTTTTATATATTCACACGGTATTTGTTTGAGGTGTTTATAGAAGTAGCTCAATACTTTTGGCTATTAAATTATGCAAATGAAATTTTTTATAAGCTTGTGCGTGCGTAGTTAAAAAAATATTTAGTAAAAATGCTCATATTTCCTAAGATATTTAACATTTTTGGATTCTGATTGCATTATGCTGTGTCTAATAGAGAACGCCAAGTTTCCTAAAAATGGCTTTGCACTTTTTTTTTTTTTTTTTTTTTCTCTGTGCAATTTTTTTTAAAGAAATTATTGCATTGCAATGAATATATGTGGTAGCCTCATAAAAAGTTTTTACAGATAACACTGCGCCGAAAAAAAAAAAAAAAAAAAAAAAAAAAAAAAATCGAGTCCTGATACCATTCTTACTGATTCTTATGTAAAATGACCTCCTGAATCCGAATACGATCCCGATTTTGTCCAATCACCCACCATTTTCTCGGAACGCCACCCCCCTCCCGCTATTTTTACCATTGTTCGGTAATTTTATGGCCGTGAACATGATTTGGAGAATAGAAAAGAATTATTTTAACATCTAAAAACAAAAAAATATAATGTTTAATAAATAACATTAATAATAGATTACAAAAATATAAGAAATGTAATCTATAATATCAGTAGCAAATCTCCCCCCCCCCCTCCTAAATTTTTCCCTAGCTGCAAATGTTCCTGTTTTAGAATTTTCCAACTCTGTAGCACCTCGGAAGGTATTTAACAGTTGAAACAATCCTTCCCCTCCTTTACAAATCAAATTTGTAGCCATAAAATTACCGAAAAGTGATTAAAATAGGGGGAGTCCCTAAATAAACGGTGGGTGATAGGGCAAAATGGGCGTCATATTCGGATTCAGGAGGTCATTTCACATAAGAATTTTCAAAAATGGCATTGGGGGCCGATTTTCATGCAGAGCAGTGTTATTAAAAGAATCCTCACAAATACATATTACAGCAAAAACGCATTCGAAGCATAACTTTTTACAGGGTGATCCAAAACATTTTGATTTTTGTTTATTTTTTTCCTAGCACTTCTTTCCTAGCACCTTTTCTTCTTCAGGACAACGTTTTTATTGAAATGTATGCGGTATAACATGTTCTTTTTACTACCAAAGTTTCAGGATAATTCCTCAAGAATTTTTTTAGCTATTTGAGAAAACGTCTAAATTCAAAAGTGTCTAGAAACGTATTGGTAGATAGTATATTTTCTTAAGTACTCTGATTAGAATACATTTTTTCTAATAAGGCGTATCTGGAACACTATTCCTTTCAACCAATAGAGATAATAATAATACACCGGTGTATAAAATTAATGGAATAATCTGTTTTCTCGTTTTCTTCTTTTGCACATAATTTTTAAACAAAGGAACATATAGAAACATAAAATTTCAATGACAGGTTCTTTATCAAATCATTAATATAATTTCATAAATAAGTAACTGATATTAATTCAAATTTTCTAAAAATTAAGCTTTTGGAGAAATGGATTTTTTTTTAGAAAAGAAAACTAAACGAGAAATTATGCTAAGGATGTACTACAGGTAGGTGAAGGTGCACGTGTATTCATATTTTACATATTTCTTCCTGTATTAACTTTTCTGTTTCTCTTTTCTTCACTGTTAAAAATTTCAACAGAAAACTCTGCGTAATCTATTATCTTAAGTCTTACGTAAAATTACAGAAAAAAACTAGTATGTTGTGGCCACCACAAGACTTTCTTCTATATTTTCCTATACATATTCAATCAGTAACAATATTAAAAAAAAAAAAAAAAAAAAAAAAAAAAGATTTTTTTTTTTTCTTTTTCTTTTTCTTTTTTTTTTTTTTTTTTTTTTTTTTTGTGAAAATTAATACATATTCAATCACTAACAATAATAAAAAAAAAAAAAAAAAAAAATCGAATTTTTTTTCTAAGTTTTTTTTTTTTTTTTTTTTTTTTGGTAAAAGTAAAAAAAATCGATAACTTTGTTTTAAATTATCACAGATTTATGGTTCAACCATTCGTTTTAAAGGTATTGACGAGATCTTTCGAATGATACCCATCTTCAAAATTTAACCCCCCCGGGGGGGTACTTCCCCCCCAGGGGGGAAACCGATGCCCCCCCATGCACAATTTTTTTTTCCTAGTTAACTACTACTATCATCAATAATTCAAATTAATTTTACAATCACAAGTTTAAAATAACTCTCATTATGCCCATTTATACGGAATTTTGTCCTATGCTGCCATGTTAAAAATTTGCATAAAATGCGATTACAGCGCCACCTGTTGAGCTATTGATCCCCAAATCTAATGGGCACCAGTTCATGTCAGGGTGCAACTAAATACCAAGTTTGGTTAAATTTCATTCATATGTTCGTGAGATACAGCGTCCACAAAAAAATGATACAGACACACAGACAGACAGACAGACACACAGACAGACAGACAGACATTTTTTAAAAACTATCAATTCGTGTTCAGGACATCCCAAAACGTGTAGATCCGTCAAAAAACGGAGGTCGAAAATTTTCGCGAATCCAATACTTTCTCTATATTACATATAGAAGAAAGTAATAAACGGAGATGTTAAAAAACTTATTTTATACATTCATTTTAATAACCAATATTAATTTAATTAATTATTGGTGAGAATATATTTCGGACTTGGAATGCTTTTTCTAAAGTAGAAACAGTCATTTTTAATTTTAATTAAAAAATTAAATAATAAAATTGCGTTAAAATACAGAATAAAGATTGAGAATCTCGATTATTCCCTTTTAACTAAGAATTACTGTAAATTTATAGAGACTCTGGATAAATATTTACATTAAATTTACAGAAATTTTTAACAGTGTTCTTCTTTTTGTCGCATGTGAATAACTTTTTAAAAATATACGTACAAACATGAAAATTGGGTGAGTTGTTCATTAAAAAATTATTTATTGATATCTTTTTCCTTTTAATGTTTCTCATAGTTTGCAAAGTAATAATAATTTTTTTTTTTTTTAAGTCCGTTATGGAGAAAAAAAAAATAAAAAAAAATAAATAAATAAAGGAAATAAAATTCGGTTTAAAGTTGACATTTGGAGGTATGTGTAGTGTACCTATCTGTCCATCTATCTGTAATGCATCCTTAATACAATTTCTCGTTTAGTTTTCTTTTATAAAACTATTAGGGGGACCGGAAAATAATGTAGTTTTGAATTAATAAAATGAAACCGGAAATTTTTGTTTAAAAGTGTTTACATGGTACTTTACAAATAACCATCTTATAAGTTACCTAAGAATATCTTAAATTTTAACCAGGATAAATTTCCGATGTCAGTATTTTAATTCAAAACGACATTATTTTCCGGTCCCCCTAATATTTAAATTTTTAGTTTCTTCGAAAGCTTTCTTTTGAGAAAAATTTAATTAATAACAGTTCAAATATTATTATTTTTTTTTTTTTAAATTATAAAATTCGATTAATAATTCGATAACGAACATGCCATTTAAATTTTATGTTCACATATTCATTTATTTAAAAGTTATGCGCAAAAGAAGAAAACAGGAAAATAGATTGTTGCTATGATATTTTCTTGTTTAAAATTTTAGAAGCTTTTTTAACACTTTACAACAAGGTTGAAAAGTGTTAATGACTTCGGTTTGTCTGTCTGTCCGCGTATCCACGTAAATATTCGTAGAATTTCTTGAAACTGACATATGTTATTCAAGTTTATTATCGTATGTTCCCTATTGAATGTTCCCTATTAATGGAGTGAATACCTCCACTGGTTTGTGTACAGGGACACACAAAAGTATTCCAAAGCATTGAGAGGTATTTTTATAAACCAAATTTTAATAATTTTACGTTGCACAAATATTAAAGAAATTGAAATATGTTATTCATATGCACAAAAGAATGATTTCTATAGACTGTAGTATGATTATCATTAGATTTACTGGGCCACACAAACATTGAGGGCTTTTATTGGAAATTTGCTGGAATTGCATTTTCGTCTACATGAAGCGTTTTTAACGCTTTATAAAATTTTTTAAGTGTGAATATTAGTTCAGTTTGTGTATTTATCTGTCCGACTATCCATCTGTCTATCTGTCCATCGGCCCGATAAAAAAAAAAAATAATAATAATAATGTATGTTATTCAAGTTCACTATGGAATGTTCTCTATTTAAAATGGCATTAATAGGTACTGTACACTGTTTTGTGCGCAGGGCCAGGGACACCAAAAAAAAAATGCAAATGTATTGCGTTTTAGGACAGACATTCTTATAAATCACATTTAAATAACTTTCTGGCGTAAAATTCACAAAGAAATTGATATTTATTGTTAATATGCTACAATAAGGTTTTGTATGCAATATGATATGGTTAATCTTCAGATTTGCAGGGCTAAACTAAAATATTCAGATGCATTAAGGATTGCAATTAGAATCTAAGGGCTGCATTCTCTTTTGAGTTAAGTATTTTTGACACTTTCTAACAATGTTTAAGAATGATTGAGAATTCAATTAGTCTATCTGTATGCCTTTCAGGCCTTCTGTCTCTCCGTTGTGCGATAATATAGGCAAAGAACATTAAAAGTTTTCCGATACAACAAGTACGTAGAGATGGACAGTGTTAATAATCAATAGTGTACCGCATGATCTTGTCTTAAATTTATTTTGAAAATTTCAAAGCAAGTTTTTGCAAGTAATTAACTTAAATAATTTTCTTTTGCATATTTTGTACAGTAAATTGTTTCAATTTTATATTTAAAAAGAACTTGAGCTCACAGCATAGAGTAATATAATTAAGCAAAACATAGTTTCATTTTACTGATTTCTTATTCAGACATATCTAAACTTTCTAAATATTGCTCTAGAATAAATTAAAACTCAGAAAATTACAATAGTGATATAAACTGAATATTTTAACTGCAGAGAACTGCGTAATACATCTAACATGATGAATAAATACGTCCCCAACATTATCTTTACTCATAATCATATTTCCGTTCATCTTTTAAATAACCTAAAAGTACTTGAGGTAACAACATAACACCTTTGGCATTTCCGAAACTGAAAATTTAGGTAATAAACCAGCAAAGATTCGAATAAATGAATAACACTAGGAAGTATATGTGGAGATTCCACCATTTTACATGCAAGAGGCAATAGAAAATGTATGCCGCCTACACTGTTTTCAAATGAGAAATTGCTCCAGAAGAATAAAACTAGAATTGTGACTGTATCATTCAAGATATGCTATCATTCTAAACTAATGTGGCGACACCGACAATTTCAGGATGTCTTCATCTTCCCTAGTCGTGTGGGAGGTATAATCCCCAGACTATTAAAACTGAATTAGGAAAATACAGGCCAAACCACAACTCACAAAATACATGTGATTAATTTTGATGCTTTGATTACGTAATTTCTTATTATTTATTATTTTTAAGCAATGCAAAATAGGGTGTGTTTAAATGGCCATATAATTGACCCTTTCAAGAAAAAAAAAATTTAAAGTAAAAGCTCGAGCAGAAAATTTTCCAATTATTTGGTCTGACAAATTGTTTGGTCTGAAACATAAATAACTATATGAGAAGGTTACATGGTACGATAAATAAATAAAATTAGCAATATACAGTCGGTAACAAAAGTGTCCAAACACTAGCAAAGATTCCTATGTAAAAAAGTACACTTCATACGGTTTTGTTTAATAAATCCTTATCGAATCGTGTTCTTACACTGACTAAGAACAGGATTCGACAAGGATTTATTTAACAAAGCCGTACGAAGTGTACTTTTTTTACATAGGAATTTTCGCTAGTATTCGGACACTTTTGTTACCGACTGTACTTTTTAAATGCTTCACTTTCTTACAACCATTCCTCATTTGAGTGCATTGCGACGTTACTTTTTGCTACCACTATTTACATACAGAAATCTATCTCTTTTTTATACAGTACTTTTTTGTGTTTAAATTGGTTAGAGAATATTGTTTGCAAATAGCGCCAGCAAATTATTTGGAGCTCTATCAGTCCTGTCCTATTGCTTTGTGACTGTAACAGATATTAAAAATAAAAAGAGTAGTCCATCCATATGCATTTATTATAGTGATAACAATAGATAGGTGTGCTATTAATATACACTGGTGTTCAAAATTTAAATAATAGCCTGTTTTTTTTTTCGTTTTCTTCTTTTGTACAAAAGTTTTAAACAAATAAACATATAAACATAAAATTTGTATGGCATGTTCGTTATCATATCATTAATCGAATTTTATATAACTTTAACATAAGTAATAATTTTTAAGCTTAGAAATATTCATTTTTTCTCAAAAATAAGCTTTGGAAAAAATGAAAAATTTCAACAATTTTAGAAAAGAAAACTTAATGAAAAATGATCATAAGGTTGCATTACAGATAGGTGAAGATGCACATGCATCCATGTATTAATTAAAACCGGATCTTTTTCCTGTATTTACTTTTCTGTTTCTTTTTTTTTTCTTCTTTTTTACGCATGTGAATAACTTTTTAAAAATATACATACAAGCATGAAAATTGGATAAGATGTTCATTATAAAACTACTCATCGACATTTTTATTATTCTGGTGATGCTCATAGTTTACAAATTATTAATTATGTATACATATTTAAAAGTCTATTTTAAAAGTAAAAGAAAAGTCAATATAAAAAGAAAAATTGAGATTTAGAGTAACATTTCAAGGCATGAGAGTCTTTATCTACTGTCATGCATCCTTAACACCACTTTTCATTAAGTTTTCTTTTCTAAAATTGTTGATTTTTTTTCCTTTTTTCCAAAGCATACTTTTGAGGGGAAAAAAATGAATAATTATCAGTTTAACAATTATTACTCATGGTAAAATTATATAAAATTCGATTAATGGTATGATAACGAACATGACATCTAAATTTTATGTTCATATGTTTATTTGTTTAAAAATTATGCCCAAAAGAAGAAAACAAGTTGTTGCTTAAATTTTGAAAACACCGGTGTATAAGTGTACGGAATCTGCTATTCAACATCAGAATTTCATCGATAAAGCACCAATAATTTTAATGAAGATAAAAACATTAAACATTGTCAGGGAATGTAAAATAAAGCTCAAAAAGAAATAAGTACTGTTTCAATAAATAAAAATTTATAAAAGGAAAAAAATAAAATAAAATAAACATTGGAGATAATTTCCTGTAACATAAACGTAATATTGATTGAAACTACATTTTTCATGTCTACACGGGTGATATTAATTATTATTATTATTTATTTTTTTAATATATATTTATTTTAAAATTTGACATCATTTTACACAGGAGCTGATCTGTAAGAAGTCAGAGATGATGAAGATGATTGCAATTTCTTTTTGATGATTATATCATCCACCTGTCATGCTGTAGACACGGGGGTTGATGTCTCTTCGTCAACCACAGCCGCCCACCAATCTGTTAACAAGATAATGAACGAGCCCCAAGTTCAACCCTCAAGAAATGCCGCTGAAGTGGGTGTCGAGGCGCCAGCAGAAGAACGATAAAAGAAATTTGTGAAAATAAACACATGAATCAAATTTCACTACAACTTGTAAAAAAAAGCATTTAAATAATCTTCATTGTCGTAACACCTAACTTTACTGATGTGATATGCATGTCTTATTTGTACAAAGAAATTTCAGTCTCAATTACTTTTCTTTCGTAATAAATAGTGTGTAATTATTTTTTAAACTTTCCTACACAGTAATTTACAAATTTAATATATAGTATATATATATATATATTATTTATTTATTTTTAGTGAAAAAATTGTTTTATTTTTATTTATTTATTTACTTATTTATTTATTTTTATCTTTATTTTATTATATTATATTATTATTACAAAATGTATTATAGATAAATGAATGAAACATTTTATGACAGTTACTAATACTAAAATATTACATAATACAATGTAACTAAGTATAGAGAAGATTAAAATATTTAACTATATATTATTATTAAAAAATATTTAAACGAAAACAAACTTCAAGAATTCTTTATCTTATATATAAAAATTTATTGTATAATAATTATCAGCTATCCGGATTCCTTTTCTTTTATATTTATTATTGACTGTAATTTAAATAATTTTCTGCGCAGATAAGTACTACAGTTCCTAAACTTATGCAAAATTCTTATTTGAAATTTAACGTCAAGGCTTCGTGGGAAATATTTCTAGAATAAATCTGTACTGATAAGTATAAAGGATTTAAGTCCAAAAATGTCGATTTTGAGTTAAGTACATAGTCAGACCTAGAAAAAAATTCTCTATCGATTGGTATAAAGGATTTAAGTCTATGTCATTTATTCTTTGAGAAAATTCATTGGTAAAAAAAGATTCAAGTCAGAAATTTAGCATTAATCTTTATATAAAATATTTAATTCAATTTTTTCCCTTTTTTGAATGAAGGTTGACAATCACTGAATGGTATAAAGGGTATAAATCAACCTAATCTCCTTTTCCTAATCAATTCTTCTGATTAGTTTTTTGCTAGTTTAACTTTATTTTTCGTCTCCTGAAAAATCAAGAATATGGACTTAAATCCTTTATACTTATCAGTACAGAAATATTCACCAATTTTTACTAACCCTAAGCAAATATAATATGGAAAAAAAAAAATAATAATAAAAGTTAAAGATCACAGACAGTTCTTGTAAAACGTGAACGTTATTCTACCTGTTATTTATATATGATTATGTCATCTTTGGACTCTCGACTACTACCCATACAGCACACTAGGTTCCAGAGACGCATCAAGTACATCACAATGTCTCATTTTCATCACATTCCAGTGCGTCTTAAAACAAACATCTCTGAGATATCACGGTTGATTGTCTCTGAGATGTACTACTTGAGACAATTGAGAGCCTAAACTGCTAATCTCGCGCACGCTCACATATTGTATGGTATGTACTGGAGATGTGTATTGTATGCGATGTCACAAAGCTGAGACATTTCTACATTCCTAGAACGCATCTGAGATGTAACAGAGATGTAACAGACCGTCTATGCAACATCGCAATATCATAGCGCGATGTTCTTGCGATGTTCCAGAGATGTAAGTGTGCTGTATGGGTATGTAATAACACCCCCATAATTTCCTGAGTATACTCCACAGGGCAGATAAATTTGTTTTCTCCAGAAATTTTATTTAAACAGGAGCGAAAAATCCTGTAGTTTGCATTGGTTATTAACACTTTCCAACTGTACGTAATCTTTGGATCGTTTAACTTTCTGTATACATTTCTACGTGGTTACACAACGGACAGACACAAAGACTGAAATACAGACAAATAGACTGACTGAATTCATAATCTTTCGTAAGCACTGTTGTAAATTGTTAAAAATGCCTAAAACAAACGGAAATGCAATTCCAGAAATTTCCAATTGTAGCCTTTAATGTATCTGAATATTTTAATGCATCCATGTAAATTGTTAACGCTAAATATTCTATATTCTACAAAATATACTTTTTTCAACATATCAACAATAAATGTCAATTTCATTATAATTTGTACAGTACAAAGTTATTTAAATATCATTATTAAAAATGCCTCCTACAAAACACAATGCATTGGCATTCTTTTAGATTCCCCTTTATGCAAACCATTTGTACATGCCATAATGAACTTGACATATATCATTTGAAGAAATTTTGGAAATATTTACGGACTCTAGACGCGGACCCTAGAAGGAAAACCTTAATGTAACTGAATGGCCTGAACTGTGTAGCCCTGTAAATCTCAATTCTAATCATACTATATTCTATAGAAAACTTTTTTCGCACATATGAATAATAAATGTTAATTTCATTATAACTTGGGCCAATTAAAGATATTATAATAGGGTTTATAGAAATATCTCTAATAGAACGCAACCTTTGGAATTATTTCGCGTGCCCCTGTATACTAAACCAGTGGTGGTATTTATTTACCCCATTTCGAATAGTGAACATCCCACAGTATCGGTTTCAAGAAATTCTGTTACGTTGGTTAAAGCGCGGGCAGATGGACAGATAGACAAACCAAAGTCAGAAACACTATTGTACGAGGTATTTCTTCGGAGAAATATAGCTTTATCTGTTACATAAAATTTCTGGTGCAGAACTGAATTATATGCTCTGCGGATAATTACGCAGGAAGTTACGATACATGGCCGAAATTCTGTGCGTATTGTCTAAATAATAAGTGATTGACAAATGCTTTTTTTTCCCCTTTTAATATAGCTCGTTAACATAATAAGTTCGATATAACGATTACTTTCAAATTGGGAAATAACATATTTCATATCAAAAACGAATTCACACGAATAGAAAGATAACGAATATTGTAGATAATATATTTGCATATGCAAAGTACGTCTATTATGTACATCAAGAGAAAAATGTATAATTAATAGGACATTTAAATTATGTATATTATTAATGAATAAAATATGTGTAAAAAAATATTATTGCATGTTGTTGTTTTTACTCATCAATACTTTGAATGAAATACAATGCACAGAATTTTTATTTTAAAGCTTTGATTGTATTTTGCGAGAAGAAAAACTGAGCTTTTATTATTATTATTGTCTTTTAAAATCAAAAATCCACTCTAGTGCGATGCCCTGTTTTCATAGTGTGGGCAAGCTACATTTTTAACTGGACACTGCAATATAATTCATAAAAATATGTATATAATCACAATTCTAAATGCCTAGAAAAGAAAAAAAGAAAGAAAAGAAAGAAGGGTTGATTCTGCTCACTTCCCCTAAAGAATTATACATCAATATCCATCACATCTATATATGGCTTCAATACTGCTTTTTTCTTTTTCTTTCCTTTTTAATAATTTTATTTGAAGTTATTAATGCTATGTGTCCATATTAGCCCCATGCAACTTTTTCATATTTAAGCATTATGCTTATTTATAAAAACCATGTAGATCAAAAGTAGCTTTCAAAATATCTATTGAATGTAATCATTTATAAAACACTAAATTTTTTCTTTGAAATATAGAAGAGAAAATGCCTAACATCCCCATTGAAAAGCAAATCATAATCTTACCTTTCTACAAAAAAATAAAATAAAATAAATAAAAAAAACTTTGTTTTTATTAATTACTGTTGAACTAATAATTTTGTTGTCAAGTAACTGCTCATAGAAGTAAACACTAGTGTGTCCAAACTTCAAAAGCTTCCAGGGGATTTTGAGTGATAAGTAGCAAAATTATTCAAATTGTCCACAATAGTGCCCTTCGCCCCTATAATGCCACCACCAGGCCCTGACTAACGGCAGGGCATACGGGGCAAATGTCCTGGGCCCTCCTTCTGGAAGGGGCCCCCTACAGGCGTATGCAGAAATTCTGCAACCTAAAGAGCTCTTATGCCACTACAAGGGGGTCCCCCAGAATAGGCTTGCCCCGGGGCTCCGGTGGTCTAACTCGGGCCCTGGCCACCACCACACACACACACAAAAAAAAGAAAAAAGAAAGAAAGAAAAGAAAAAGGAAGAAAGAAAGAAAAACAGAAAAAAAAGAGAGAGAAAGAAAAGGGTGACATAGAGCAAACACTATAGTTTTATTTTATTAATACGATGCATAATACTTAAACAACTTTAACTTAATTTCAACAAAATTATGTTCCTCAGTCACTATTGGTATACCGTAATTTTCTGTCTGGAAAATCAGTTTTAATCAGGAAATTTTAATCAATAGACCAAGATTCGTTGGTACGTTTGTATTTCTTCGTAGAATTATAACTATTTTTTTTTTCTTTTATAAAGAGTTTCTGGTATGAAACTGATTTATCTGTAAGTGATTGGTTTCGAAGAAACAACAAAATCTGTAGAGTTTTACTCGAAATGAATTTATCGCTATGAGTTGCACGTAAACTAACATTCTCGAAACGGTCTCGCAGGTGGGAGTGTCAAGTATCTAATACATCTATTTTGATTCATTTTTCAAAACGTTTTATCGCATGATCCGCCCAAGCTTCTGTATTAGCGGAAAGCGGCGAGGTGCCTCTAGGATGCAACAAATGCCACTCGTTTGAAAAGAATGAATCCTGATGGACTATTTTTCATCTGCAACATGTCGCCGTTTGAATTGTACCGTTCGCTCTTTGAGATTTCAATCAGCAGTATAGAGAAGATGACGAATGAATTGGATGTTTCAAACGAAAAAATCGGCACCATCCTAAAAAGAATTCCTTTTCCGAGATCTGAACAGAATTCAGGTCTCGTTTCAGTCGAGGTTTAGAGTAAAATACATATTTTATTAAATATATCAAAAGGCCTCTTTCGATCAAGACTTTAATCAATTTCTTCTTACCTTTTTGCTTTGACTTACACATATATGGTAGAAAAAGTACTGTCATGTCCGACTTAAAATCCATGGATGAGATAAGTGAATTTTGCACTAGAAATTTTCATCTACACGTTTGAATGCCCTACGGATTTATAAGGAAATCTCCATAAGGCAAAGCGCGTTGCTTACAAGTAAATTTTAATTGAATTTTAAAGTAATTTCTGAAAACAAAGCAATTAATTTTTTTTTTTTTTTTCTGAATACAATCCGAGGGTATGCTAAATCAGTTTCACATCGGAAAATTTAATTAACAAACATAGCTAGGCATACTAGATATAGCGTTTCGAACGACTACACCTGTGCTTGTAAATTAAATTTTCTAGTGTGATACCGATTTATGCGATCTGCGGATTATACACAGAAAAATACGTAGACCTGCTAATTTATCCGTAATAGCTTTAGGCCCCGCCACACCAATAAATTTGTAGAGTAATATTCAGCAATATATACACACGATTAAATAAGAGGACTATTATTCTAGAAATATACTGGTGTGAAAAAAAGGCGGGGCCTAACACTATTACGGATAAATTAGCATAATTGGCAGCTCTAAATACGGTATCCATACTTGTCAACCTAACCCGGAAGATTGTCAGTTCCCGCCCCTTTTTGTACACCACTTAATTTTTAGAGTAATTCTCTTCAAATATATTTACGATTAAATAAGAAGAAAAGTACTCTAAAAAGAGACTGTTGTGAAAAATTAGGTGGAATGGGGCGGGACTAACAATCTTCCGGGTTAGGCTGGCAAGTATGGGTATATTGTATATTTTATGCTGTCAGTCACCGGCGACTACCGCGGCTTGAATGGAAAGTTTAGTCTCAGACAGTGTTGCTAAATTGTAAGGACTTTTTTATTCAATATTTACCACTAATTGTAAAAATGATTTTTGATATATAGGAGTGTCCATTAGACAAATATATAATTAGACAAGCATTATTACAATTAAAAATTAGTGTTGGATAGTGAATATAAAAGTCCTTACAAGTTGGGAACACTAGTGTCAGTTACTAGTGACTGACGTGGCCTGAACGGAAAGTTCAGTATCAGTCATTGATGATTGACGCAGCGCTTAACGTGTTTCTAGACGAAATTATGTTTATATCGAGGTATTTCCTCGTAAAAATATAGCTTTTTTTACTATATAAAATTTCTGGTTTAAAATTAATTTCTTTGCCCTGCGAATAATGCGCAAAAAATTGCAGTACTGTTTTGGGAGTGAATTTTTCAAACTGAGTATTTGCAATATTTACACGTTTTGAGGTCCTTTAGATCTGAAAATCACATATTCAGTAGTTGGTCTAAGAAGGCTTGTGTGTAAGTCTACTATCAGGAAAAAAAAAAGATATTAAAAAGTCTAAATTTGGTTTTCTAAATCTGTATTACATGGTGATATTGGGTGAATATATTTTTGAGATATGACAAATAGTTAAGATAGAGGGACTCACAAAAAAATTCAAATACGTTACGTCTACAGATTGAATTTCTCATTGGTACAAATTAAAATCTTAGATTGCCCTAAAAATGTCAAATTAATATAAAGGGTGTCCCAAAATTACATCGATAAATTTTAAGAGGACATAGGGCACTTCATAAGAATTTAAAATTGCATAGGAATCCATATCCGCAAATATCATCTTAACCCTTTAAGAACCCGGTGTTTTGGGGTATTTTTTAACGGATGTGGGCGGTAAGAACGTATAGCTAAAAATTTTCAATTGGATATAGATAACAGCTGAAAGAATAGGAATAAATAGCAATCCATGACCGCAAAGATGATATTAACCCTTTAAGAAGGGGATACCTTTTAGTGTTTTTTATAACTTACCGCCATATACTGGTATTATCGACTGCTCATGTGTAGTCTAATGTTTAGGTATTTGTAACTCCGCCTACCTTGTAAAATTTAAAAACTTGTACGATCTCTCATATCAAAAAATCATAACAATATATACGTATTAGTACAATCAGTGTTTTAAATACATAGATTGGAAGCACCATTATTACTATATATATACTTACAACTAATCATTTTCACGAAAAAAAATGTTTGTTAAAAATTCAAAATTTGAAAGCCACGCCTACATCTGTTAAAAAAATACCCAAGACAACTGGTTCTTAAATCCTTGCTACTAAAGTGGGAGCGGTCATCCTCATTGTTTTGTCGTCGTACACGGTATGCCAGAAAAATTTCCAATGAACGATTTTATGCAAGGCACTTATTTCTATAAGTCGATTTCTGAAAATAGTATGTTTTTTTAAATCGTTTTCAGGAAAATTTTGTACCAAGATACATTAAATAACGAAACAAATTTGTGAATAAATCGACATATATTAAATCCTATATAGACTAGGTTTGTTTATTTAATTAAACCATCTCATCGTTATCACCAGTCTTTAAAATGGTTTAAATTCGCTTAATAAGTTGTATTCAAACAGAGGGGGGGGGGGAATTGCCGCTATGCAATATTTAGTGTGCCTCTACTCGTTCTTCCCCATATAAAGAAATTTTGACAAAAAACAAGCTCAGGTATCAAATTATAATTGTATTCAATTTTTGATATTATTTAAATAAAAAAACAAAATGCATTGTTTATTTATCTATTTATTTTTATTTTTTATTACATCTCAACTGATAGCCTTCGGAGCCATGGGACAATCTTGTAAATTCATTTCTAATTTTGATCACTTCTTTTCGTTTAATTCAGCTAAAATTTCGCATACATGTATAACTCCGAAGACAATACATGCTCAAGCAAAAACGGACTTACGGGAGAGTGCCTTAAAGACACTAGGGCCCGAACTCCAGTTAAAAATTTCATTTCGAATTTTTAGCACTTCCTATCATCCAACTGGGCTAAAATTTTACATACACGTATTACTTCGATAAAAATTCATTCTTATGCAGAAACGAACTTAGGGAATAGGGCCTTGTGGGAGCACTGGGGCTTCAACTCCAATTAAGATATGATTTAGCATGTTAACTCGCTTGCTATCATCCGAGTGAGCTAACATTTTGCATCATATATGAATCTGATCACAATGCGTGATAAAGCAGAAACGGACTTAAGGGAAGGGGCTTTGCGGGCCCTGGGCGCCAACTCAAGACAAATAATACATTTTGAAATTTAATCACTTCCTGCCACCCTGTTGAGCTCCAATTTTGCATTTTTGCATACTCCGATGACAATGCATGCTGAATTTAAAACAGATTTAGGAGGTGGTGGCCTTAGGGACAAGGAGCTACCAACTCCAGTTAAAAATTTGATTTTGAATTTTAACTCTTTCCTATTACCCATTTTATCTAAAATTTTACATTCATGTAAAATTGTGCATGCTCTGATGATAACGTATGCTAAAGTAGAAATGGAAATAGGGGAAGGGCCTTTAAGGCCTATTTCAACTCCAATCACAAATTTGGTTTTGAATTTAAACACTTTTTAATATCCAATTTAGTTAAACTTTTGCATACATATATGGCTCCGTTGACAGTACGTGCTCAGGCAGAAACGGACTTAGGGCAGAAAGAATTTTAGGGCCCTGGGCCACGACCTTTAGCTGAATATTTGATTTCAAAATTTAACTTCTTTCTACCATCCAATTAAGCTAAAATTTTACATATATTTATCACTCCTGGCACAAGCAGAAACGAACTTTGAGAATAAAAATTTGATTTCGAACTTTAACCACGTTCTATCATTGAACTGAACTTAAATTTTCCATACATATATAACTCCGATGATAATATACTCAATCAGAATGTACAGGGGCCTAGAGCTCTCAAATCCAATTAACCCGTTAGTAGTCGCTAGTTGATCGATTCGTCGCCCATCTCTTCAGTTTTTAATCTGTTTCTTATAGGATCTTAATTTTATTTTTCTACATTTACTAATAACCCCCTAACACATTTTTGATTATAACTCTATAAATACTAAAGATAAAGTATACAAATAGTATACTTTTCCGCACTGCCTGACTCTCGGAAATTCGAATATGAAGTCAAAATAGGGTGCTGCTATTGAAAAAATTGAAGTTGGCGCTCATTTCAATATGTAGATGACCCCTAATTCAAAATTCGACAACATTTTCAGAAAGTGCATTTAATTTCCTGTTGAATTATGTCTATTAGATGTTCCTGCGTCAATCAATAACGAAATTACAGCGGGTGTTGCGTTTTTTTCCCCGACTGTACATTATGTGCCATAATAATGTGCCTAATATCTCCATATGGAAATAACATGGGATAAGCTAATAGATTCAATTAAATGCAAACGGAAACATTTTGTATTGTATCATTTAATTTTCATAATGCAAATGTTAAAAAGATTCACCGTCAACGTTACTGAAAATAACGACTACAACTATTTGAATTGTATCTTCTTGTCAATATGCCAACAGTTTAAAAGAAAGATAGATAATTATTTCTGCTACCACAAAAATGATAAAAGTATCTTAAAACATCAGCTCTCTGGATCGTTAGAATTTAAAAAATAAATAGGAAAAAATTAATACAGAAAATAAGTTAAATCATGAGCCATTGTATTGCATCGATTTCAAAATTTTACATATACAAGACTAAAAAATAAGAAATAAATATTTAAATTAAATAAAAGTTTACTATACCACGTTTTTAAGATGGACTAAAAACTATAAAATAATTTCTCCATGCCCCGTACAGATATGTAATCCCGTACAGTTTTTCCTAAAAAATTGTGTTTGGAGATTTTTAATAGCTGTAAAAGGATTTGAAAGATTTAAAACAAAAAACGTGGTATGCATGCAACTGATGACTGATGCATGAATATTTAACCTAATTCACTATCAATTTTATTATGCTGCACTTAATATGAACTACTGTGCGAATTTTCTTTACAACTATTCCCAACCCTTCTATTCCCTGTTCTATACTGCATGCACATCTCTTTTTTCTTTTTAAACCTTACAAATATTTTCATAACTATTAAGAATCCGCAAATACAAAATTTCAAGGGAAATTTATTGGGTTACATATCTGTATGGGGGTTGGAGAAATTATTTTATATTTTTTAGTCCGTTTTAGAAACATGATATTAAAAAAATAATAATGATAATGATAATAATAATCTTAAACCTTTATTATATTAATTATAAATTTATCAAAATACATGATTTCATTCATTAATAGTACTCTTGCTGTTTCATAATAAAAACTGAATTTAAACTATAAATAATATAAACATAAAAAATGCAAGTTAACACTTATTAAGGAAAACGTAAGTGTTAACTGACACATTTTTGAATTGTCATAAAACTGATAGATTTTAATTTTATTTATAGTACATATGTATTGTTATCTACAAATTTCACGTTAAGTTATTTCTCTCTTTCAATTTAGCTGAAAGAAATTAGGTGTTGCAGAATTTTCTTTCTTCGCATATTCTTTTAATTAGTTGAGAAATAAAGGTATATATTACGATTACGCCACATTTTACAACACTGTATTTAAGCACACGAAAAGCACCATATTATGCCCTAAATGACTGTATTTTTTATGCTTTTTAAATTCCGTTTTTCACGGGAGAGAGTGAACTAAGAAAAAAAATAACACCCTTCCCATCTTCCTTCTAGGAAGTAGCAACTTCAGCGTGAGACCAGTTGACCCCTGAATAATTGTTTTTTCCCTTTTTAGAAAACCGCCAATTCGGTTGCTCCCAGAAATTGTTTTTCTTTTATAATTTTTTTTATCCCCTTGCATTTTTTTCTATGGTTTTTGCCGCTTGTCTTGAGGGCAAGCAAAACAAGGCTCTGAAATGATGGGGTCCATGCATGACAGACCCCCCCTTTTTTGGTTCATACCTTTTCAATGCCTATTGTTTCCATCAGTCCATTTTTCAGATACATTAATGCAATCTTCGCACCATATATCTGTTCTCTACGCACGCACCAATATTTGTAAATGCACGAATGTACAAATATAATTTAATAAAGATTATTGAGCATTAAAACTCTTTTGAAAAATGTCATGTGATCATATGTAGGCTGTAAGATTATATCAAACTTTTAACAATGATGTGTATTTTATAACGAAATAAATATCTATTTCAGTAGAAACTGGAGAAAGATATTAATAGGTCAAATTATATTACATACAGGGTCACCATAATTAAACTTCGCCTATTCAGAGAAATCTATGGCTGTAACTAAAATGCGGATTCAGTCAAAAATTTGTATATATAGACAGAGCGGCCAATCTAATCCGGAAAATTGTTAGTATCGCCCCTTTTTCTACACCAGTCATTTCTTAGAGTTTTTTTTCTTCTTAATACATCGCAAGTATATTTGAAGAAAATTACTTTAAAAATTAAGTGGTGTAGAAGAAGGGGCGGTACTAACAATTTGCCAGACTAGGTTGGCAGCTATGTATAGAGATTTCAAAAGATGCGCTTAAAAGTTCGGCAAAAAAAAAATAAATAAATAAATAAATAAATAAATAAAAATAAATAAATAAATAAATAAATTTTAAAAATTTGCGCTCTGAGGGAACATATATCAAAATACAAACAAGATACAAATTTTAATATAAATAACTTTATTTATTACAGGTTTTATTGTTTTTTGTTACAAGTTACAGGCAGTTATCGATGGAGATCTTATTGTTCAATGTGGTCCCCATCATTAAGTTGAAAAATCTGCAGCCGATGAACAGTGTGTTCAACAGCTGATCGCGGCTGGTCGCTAGCGATCCTCTACATATGCAACATTATACGGTCCTTCAAGTCAGCCAAAGTTACAACATTTCTTTTAAAAACTAAACTCTTTAAATGGCCCCAAGAGTGGAAAATGAACAGGTAATCACTCTGCCATCTGTAAAATTTTGCAACAAAAACTTGTGCAAAATGTAAGAATAACAGTTTTAAATGTCGTATGTTTTGAAAATGTTAAAACAGACCATAGTTATTTATTACATAACTTTTCAAGCATTTTGACTGTAATGTTTGTTTGTATTTTGATGTATTATGTCTCCTCAGAGTGGAAATAAAATATATATATATATCTATTTTCATTCATTTATTTTATTTTATTTTATTGCAGAACCTTTGTTCACATTCTTTGAAATGTCCATATTTTCGGCTCAATCTGCGTTTTAATTACAGCTACAAAGTGTTTTGAATAGACCAAGTTTAATTATAGCCACTCTGTATTTATGAGAAAAATCTCTTAAAATCCGAATTTTTGACAAATATGCTCTTCAAATTATTCTGTTTAGAATAATCAATGATTCAACTTTTCAATAACAATATTTTAAGAGTTAGATTAAACACTTTTAGATTGGCTTAAAATATGTGAAGTTATAATCACAAATATTTCTTACAAAATATCACGTTTTTCAAATGTAAGGTTGGGAGACCTTACTCAAACACTGTCGCATTCAAGTGCTCGAAATCGCATCGCGCTGACGTTTTCCATGAAGAGTTAAGTTGGTTGAGGTAGTTGTCTGGTTGAAAGTTATGTTGAGAGTTACAGTCCCTCAAGAAAGTTTGACAGCAAAATGACCTCAACTTAAAAAAAAAAAAAAGTCTCATAAAAAGTATGAATTTTTTTTTTTTTTTTTTTTTTTCTTTAAGGGGGGGAGGGGTCTTGCTATGGGTTGTCTCAATAGAAAAAATTACTTTATATATTTATATTCAACAACAAACTGTCATTTTAGCAGCACATAGCATGACCTCCGCACCCCCCCCCCTCAAAAAAAAAAAAAAAAAAAAAAAAAAAAAAAAAAAAACTTTTTTTTTAACTTGAGAGGTCATTTGTTCGGAAACTTTCTTGGGGGACTGTAGAGTGGTACCAGTTGAATCTAATTTTTGCTGGCGATAGTTTTGGATTAAATGTATGGTTCTCCTTGGAAGAGTTGGATAAGAAAAACCTACCAGTCTATTTAGTTTAAGTTAGCGTTGGTTTCAAAAGAAATGTAAGAAGTACTGGAAATACATAGTTTGGAAATTTTAATGTCAATTGGATGTCAATATTTTCGAACTATATGTTTTAAGGTGAACAAAGTGAAATATTTCTTCAGTTAATCAGTTGAAAAGAAACATCTGAAAATATTCAGTGTGCTTTTTAAATCATGCTTTTAGGGATGTGCATTGTAATACGGAGTTTAATAAGCTTTTGGAATATACCGAATTTTCAAAGTGCAAATAACATGAGCACATGCTCACATCGAGTAAAAATGAGATGCTATTGAGTTACGACATCTTTGTTGAGTGATTTATTTTATAAATTGTTTAAGATTAAAAATTGTTCTAAGTTATAATTAAGTATAAGTTAAGCTATAGGCAATAGTTGGAAATTCATCCTTTCCCTTTCTTTAAAACACAAAATAAAAGAGCTTGGCTTTACTCAATGTGAGCTTATTTGAGTTATAGACATTTTTACAAGAAATTGTCCGTGGGGAACGAAATGGGGCTGCTTTAAACCAACTTTTACAAAACGTTCGTTTTTAGGCCTGAGGAATTTCAAATTCCTTCTTTATTATATGAATGGCTCTATCACTATAAATAAAAGTTGATACTAATTAATTTGGAAAGTTCAGCATAACTGATATGTGATATGAAATATGACAGAACATTTTCAATGCAGAAATATCAGATCAGGTGCACGTAAGAAATTTTTCATTTAATTTCTTTAGAATATAGCTATTTTAAGTTTACATCAATATCATTTATACTATTCTAGTAATTATTTGTTCCACAGGGACAGAAAGATTCACATTTTTACATTTTCGAAAAAAATTCACCATATTTAGATATTTGACTTACTAATTATATATGAGCGTATGAATATAATACCTTCTAATGGACGACATTCACACGTCATTTGAGGTTGTGATAACGATTTTTTCATTTACCCTATAGGAGTCTTAATTATACCCACAAATAATGGAATACAGCCAATCATAGCACTGCTTTTCTCCACAAACGTTTGAAGCTACGCCTCGTTCTAGTCGTCCATTGAAATATTTTGTAAAATATACTATAATATAAATCATGCATGAACTGAAAGTGTTGCGCCCCTGTGCTCATAAAAAAAAAAAAATAGGCCAAGTCTCTAAAAATTGGGGAATTTTGGTTAAAAAAGGCAAAACTGTAAACCTTTGGGGCCCTGGAGGACAAATATTTACAACAATAGTTTCAAAAACATTCATAAAAACTTAAAATATTGAATGCAAAAATTTCATGCACGCGATCAACCTGATATTTCTGCATTGAAATTGTTATGTCACATTTCATAGCAGTTGTACTAAATTTTTCGAATTAATTCTCATCATTTTTTATTTACAATGTCTAACCTTAGGTTTGAAAAACCCTCTTTTGAGCCTTCATCCTCAGTATTCTTGTAAAAAAAAAAAAAAAACAGTTATTACTATAAATATGATTATATGCAACGTAAAAGTATTTCCAAGTTTTAAGTCTGAACCTATTCTTCAAAACTCTCTATCCTGCTAAATTTCTTGCCTTTGTCTTTTTCAAAATTCTTGCTAAGATGCACGTTTCTTTGGTGTTTGAAGCTATTGACAATCTTCTTTGGGGCACCGTCTGAAAGAGGGTAACATCATGGCAATGCATAGAAACAATTCTGAATATGTTTTATACAAACTCAAACTATAACTTTCATTGTTCAAACGGTGAGGTAAAATAGAGATTCCACTGTGTTTAACCATCTGCAGAATCGAGGCAATATCGTCATTATAAGAACAATTAAAACACAATGTTTCCTTCTCACTAAGTTTAAATTTAAAAGATTTTCAATTAAATTTTCTTGTATTTGATCATTTATAGGATACACACCTTCAAAAGTTGCACAATCATGAATGAATGGCCATTTTAACAATACGTTTAAATTATTTCTATCGGAAAAAGTATTTTTTAAATATCATCGTTTTCATTCTGAACCTTTGAAACTTTTTTCTTTTAATCTATTATTCAAGTAAACCTGTAAAAATATGAAAATTTGCTGAATCCCCCACCGATGTGGTTCTCGTTACCCCCTTCCCCCCCGTCCACGAAAAATCGGCCCTTACCTATTAATTTATTTAATTCACATAACCAATAAAAATTTTGCTACTATTTTTTTTTTTTTTTTTTTTTTTTTTTTTTTAGTTCTAGTTTCATCTTTTTCATTTCTTTAAAATTCAGCAGAATTTTTTTCCCAGAAGGAATAAATTAAAATTCACATTTACAGAAATGCAAAAGTCTTTTACGTTTGTTTTAGAGACAAAAAATGTATGTAATTATTACATTACTACTAGGGCTGTGCCGATTAATCGATTAATCGGTTCGGTTAATCGATCAATGAATAGTCCCGATCAATTTTTTTAATCGAGTTAATCGGATCGATTAATTCGATTAAAAATTTTCAAAATCCGATTAAAATTTCAAACTGCGAATTAAAGTAAAAATGCTTTTCTGCCTACAAAATATTTTTTCATATATTTTGCTAACTAACATTCTAAGAAACATCCATCAAATAATGAAAAAGGAAAAAAATAAAAATAAAACCTCAAAAGAAGTTGTTGCACTTTTGTTGATAGAGAAAAGGGGGAGGACAGTTATTAAACAAAATGCCGCTTCACGTGCATTCTTGAGCAACACCACCTGTCTTTAGCCTACTGAAAAGTCCGGTTTCCACTAGCGGTACTATTCAAAACCTTTTGATGTGGTCAACCGGGCTCAAAACCCTCGAACTAGTTGGAAGTCTAGAGATCTCCTTGACGCTACCCTCCTGCTGAGATAATTGAGGGGCCAGAGGCATATATCTTTGTCAATTTTGCATGTTTTCCTTTGAAGTAACTGCGCAGTCTGGTTACAACTGATGACAAGACAATTGGCTCTTTGTGTCGAAAGCATGATTAATGGTTTTTGGAACCTCGCAGTTCCAACCGCAATGGAAACCGGCCTAAAGTGTTGGTTAGGGTAATAGTATTCTCAGAAACAAGAAGCTTTCGAAAAATGGAAATGCTAAAGATAAAAGAAAAGAAAAGAAGGGATTGAGATTTCCACTATCCCTCTGATGGGGGAAATGTCAACAGAGTTTCACAATATCTTCAAGCGTTTATTGTCTTCAGAATTGCTGATGGTAACTATTAAAGTAGAAACAGAAAATAACATTCTGTGTCCTAGTCCGAAGGGACAAAGAAGAACTAAAATATAAGAATTTGAGATTTTTATGATAATGATATGGAATTTTGAGAATTCATTTAAAAATAGTGACGAGCGAGATGGACAAGGCCTGCAAATATAAAACTAAAATATGTATAAATTCATTTAATGTTTCTTTCAAAACGAATTAAAAAATAAATAATTTACTTAGAAAATAAATAAAATAAACAAGTGAAAATATTTATATAAAATTAACACTTAAAGTCACCTATTATTACTCTGAAAATTGATTTAAATTTCAGCTATGAAACAGATATAATTGATTGGACAAAAATTTTTGAAAAAAAAAAAAAAATTTCAGTCAAACTTATGAATAATATGTATATATATATATATATATACACACAATATGAGAGTTTTATTCATCATTGAAATAAAATTATATAAAGAAAAATTAAAACCGATTAAAAATTCGATTAATCGACCGATTAATCGATTAATGAACTACGATTAACCCAGTTAAAACTCTTAATCGATTCCCACCCCTAATTACTACAACAAAACTGCATGTTATGCTTGAAATATTTCTAAAACTTTTTCTAACATGGATAAGTAAAATCTCTTATGGAGATTTGCTACTTTTGCTTTACTTACGCCTTTTAGAGACAGAAATGCGCTGCAAGACAAAGTGAGCGCATGTCACAACAAAATAGGGTTTTATTCCCAAAACATTCGTGACGTAAGGTCAATCCGATTACATGGTACACTGCGGGGCCATCTTCTACGCTTGTCAGAAATATTTAATAACAACCGGTAAAGAGAAAAGAGTGGATTTGATGCGCCGCCATGTGTCTGCTTTGCATTTGAAAGAAACTTTTGAGACTATCTTTACCTTTTATGCTTTCCTTTCCGTTTCTTCTCTTTTTATTTTTAAGAATGAGGTAAATTTTAAATTATGCGTTTGATTATTATTCAATAGTGACCCTTATGCAAGTAATATATTCAAGAATTAATGGATATAACTCTTTATGTATTGTTATAAGTATTTTCAAACGTTAAAATGATTGTTTTAAAAATACTATAAAATTATAAGTACTAGTGTTTAAAAGTTTTTTAATTTCTTTTTATTTTAAGAAAACTTATAAATTTGTAAATTGAATACACATGAACAGTGATGACTGCCAAGACAGGTTATGTGCTTAGATTAAATAGGCATAATCTAGTGATGTTTAATGATAAACGATATTTTATTCAAAAACTGGCGTACAGACAATAGCAAGAAATTAAAACTTCTTCACACACCATAAATTTTAAATCAGCACAACCGGTTTCGAAAGGACGTAGCCTTTCTTCATCAGGTGCAAACACGTGCAACTGCCTTGGAGGCAAAAGCAAGACTGAAAGCAGGACAAAATCCAGAGGGGGAGGAGCAACACAAACAACAAATAGGAAGCAACATGCAGGGCAGGACCAATCAGAGAGGAGCACACGTACACACACACCACAAAAAGAGGAGGGAGGAAAGGAGAAAACAATTATTATTATTAATATTTTTTTTTAATTTCAATAATATTAAACTAATAAGTAAATTTAATAAAATTTATCCATTAATTATTATTTTTATTTTTATTAGAATTATTTTATTATAACTAATATGATGTTATAAACATAATGAAGGAAATTATTTAATTGAATTAAACAAATTTTTGCAGGCTGTAGACAGCAAAGTGGAATCAGATTTTTCATTGACAATTTTATCACGATTAAGGTAAATAGCTAAATTTTCCAAAAAAATCCAGTTCGGAAACGCGTTTGGCATGAAAGATAATTTTGGCACTCTTAAAATTAAAACTATGATCAAATTCCCAACTGTGCTTCGCAATAGAAGATTTAGAAATTTCTTGATTAACAACATACCGAGAATGTTCACGTAAACGACATTCAAGATTTCTTTTAGTTTGACCAATATAAGATAAATCACAGTTATTACAAGGGACATTATAGATACCCCATTTTTGAAGCTCAGGAACAGGGGATTTGGTTGAAGGGAATTGGAATTTATTGACAAGTTTAAAAATAACGTGAAAATTGAAACGCTTCAAAACTTTGGCTAATTTAAAACATAAGGGGGGATAAAAAGGTAAGACAACAAGATTATCAGGTTTAATTTTATCATCAATGGAAAGAGTAGAATTATAAGTTGGGCTACTGAACTTTTTGAGAGCTTTATCAATTATAGAGGGTCTAAAACCTCTTTTAATAGCAACAGATTTTAAATAATTCAGTTCTTCTTTAAGAGAAGAAGTATCAGAACAAATTTTAAGGGCACGATACACGTAAGTGTAAAAGGTGCCAATTTTTTGTTTAGCGGGATGATTAGAGAGAGCATGGGGAGGGTTAGAAACAGAGAAAGGTTTCCTGTACACAGAGGTTTTAAAAGAGGAATCGTACCTAGTAACTAAAACATTAAGAAAGGGAAGTTGAATACAATTTTCTAACTCGAAGGTAAACTGGATATGGGGATCAATAGCATTAGCAATATTAAGAATGGCAGAAACATCAAACGGATTTTCAACAAGAATGAAAGTGTCATCTACGTAACGTAACCAGCATTTTAAATTTAACATCTTTAATATATATATATATTTTTTTATATGCATTATTTTGAGGAAAAATTATTAAAGATGTTAAAGGCGCATAGAAGCGTGAAAGAAGGAAAATGCCATAATGTAACTCGTATACATTCCTGCTTCTAACCACTCTGATGACCATTATGTAGTTTACAGCATTAATAATAATTACAATGCTAATACAATGGTGTATAAAAATAAAATAAATTTTAAAAACGGAAAAACTTGCAACGATAAATATATGATTTTTTTTTTTTTTTTTTTTTTTTTTTAAGCGTATTTCATTTTTATTCAACAAAGGAATCATGGTGGTCTAAATATTTATTACAAAGTAGCATTAAAATATTTATATACTCTTCAAAGAAATATTGCACCAGATAAGTGTAGCCTATTGTATCGCTTCCAGAGTTTCGAAAGTCTGTCCAGAGAAGTATTTCTTCAGGGGGCAGCCAAATGGTGATTCGAAGAGGTTAAATTAGGGTTATACAGAGAATGGTCAAGAAATTTTTATTTAAAACCCTGCAGACGTTGATGGCTCTGCTCGGCTGAATGTGGTCTACATTATCTTGCAATAACGACCGGTCCTCTCATAGTGCCCCTCTTCTCTCTTGACGTAAGGCTGCTTACAGTCTATCTCTTTTCTGGTAGTACATTTTAATTTAAATACGTTGGGGGTAGTGCGTTTTAAAATTTTTTGGTAGTTACATATTTTGGTAGTAGTAGTAGTATTAATGGTCGCACTCTGTTACAAAAATCAAGCATGAATAACATCCAGGTGGTTTTTCTTTTTTTTTTTTTTTTTTTTTTCAATGGCCAGTTGTTATAATCTTGAATTTCTTGACTCGTGGCAATGGTGGATTCCCCCCCCCCCCCCATACTCTGGTTTCGGGTTCATTTGCCCACAGAGGCATTAAAGCCGTGTCACACGGAAGATTTTCGTTTAACATTTAATGCAACACAATATTAATATGAACAAGTTTCCACTGACTTTAAGATCACAGCATTTTCTGTCTGTTAGCTTTTTCGACAGATACTTGTAAAAATTCACCATCCGCGATTGTAATGAAATCCTCACCCTCTGGTGGGCTAAGGTGAAATTACAATAAACATGCTTTAATTCGACTTTCATTAAGCCGCCATTGCATGCCGATGTTTAGTTTCACATATTTTATTGAATAAAAATGAATAAATCCGGTAAAAAAGATAACACATACTGTTGTGTGCTCCAGTGTAACTCCAAAGGACCAAGAAATCCAGAATTAAGCTTCCATTTATTTCCAAATGACACATTTAAAATTTCAGTTGCTTCGGCTAATGGAAGTAAAGAATTAATCAGATGATTTGAAGCTAATATTTGTTCAACTTCAGTTAAAAATCTACTTCCGATCGAACTTTGAATAAACTGAATTATTTTTTTCCAAAAGCAATCAATTTTCCATGATGTAATGGCGGAGAAATTATAGTACGAATATTAAGTAGAATAACAAAAAGAACAATAATGGTGGAACAACAATAACAAAACAACACGTGGCTATAATATTTACTAACAACAAAAACTGAAAAAGCGCCATCTATCGATCAATACAAACGCGAATAGTGCTGTGTGGCATTAAATGTTGAACAAAACTATACCGTGTCATACAGTCATGAGTATTTCATCGCCGTTATGATGCGATAAATTAATTCATTTCTTTCGTTGGAATATCATGTGAGGTAAACTTGGAAAATGTTCATTCGGTGTTTTTTTTTTTTTTTTTTTGGTCCTCACTCAGAATTTTTGGAACACCGCATGAAGGCATTTCGTGAATTCTAGTTGTTCATGGACGTTACTGTTCACAGAACCATATGAGTTATTCAATGCATTTACAGTATCATACAACATTACTCTTTTGCCTTCAAGAATCATGGCTGGACATTCCGGTCGAACCGATCCTGTCATCATGTGACACAAAACCTCTACCACTTGCAAAGGCATTACAACACATGTGCTCTTGTTTCTGAAACGAAAGACTTTTTCCTTAAACTTCTACCAGTTCTCAAGGAATATAACACTTTTTTTTTTTTTTTTTTTTTTTTTTTTTTTTGACAAAAATAATAATAAATAAATAAATAAAATAAAATAAAAAACACCGTGCCCTTCTTTCTTGAAGTACTGATCAAAACGATGAGACATCTTTTGTTTGATCTAAGTATTAGACGGATTGATGTAAGAGTTTGTACAAGCTGTCACACTTTTATAACTTTGATATCTAGTACAACACATAAAAAAATTTATTAATTACATAAAAAACTCTGTGTTTTAGAGACAAATTCACATCACATTTTCTATAGAACCTATTAATATTAATAAAATAACAGCAATATTGAAATACTTAAATTATTCAAATTATATATATATATAGATATTGATAATTATTACTCTAAAAGATATTTGTCATATTTATACGCATCATTATTGATTAGATAATGATACTATACAAGTTATTAAATGTGTCCTTTACACACCTCAGTCAACATCTTCAATAAAATATTTATAAATCATGCCTTCATAATGTTTTCTCATTTTATTTGTAAGTAGAACTGATAGAAAATCAGTTTAAAAATTATTTGAATTTCTCTTACGTATAAAAATTTACTGAAGTATTTTCCTTTTCTTCTTATACAGTCGGCAATAAAATTATCCGAGCACTAGCAAAAATTCCTATTTTAAAAAAAAAAGTACACTTAATACAGTTTTGTTAAATTAATCTTTGTCGAATCCTGTTCTTAGTCAGTCTAAGAACACGATTCAACAAGGATTTATTTAACAAAACCGTATGAAGTGTACTTTTTTTACATAGGAATTTTTGCTAGTGCTCGTATACTTTTGCTGCCAACTGTACAGTCGGTAACAAAAGTGTCCGAACACTAGCAAAAATTCCTATGTAAAAAAAATACACTTCATACGGTTTTGTTAAATAAATCCTTGTCGAAGCCTGTTCTTAGTCAGTGTAAGAACATGATTCGAGTTTCCTAGTTTGCCCTCTTTTGACCAAATACTGTAACAACTCTCGACGATTGCTTTCTAGCTCCTTCTGCGCAAAGAAACAGAAGCATTTCTATATTTCGAATGATTGCAGAGTATTTTGTAACGTTCGAAAGAATTTCCTTAAACACTGTCCGAAAACATCTTCATGATGAAACTTTTTGTAATTCAATGTGTCCCATTAAACTGGATACAGAGAAGGGCCCGATTAAATTGGACATGTTTATTGAACAAAAAATAAATTATAATCTGTTTTTTTTCCATATGTGCATTCCTTTTATAAAGTGATTCTCGTCGTATTCTGATCTCAAGAAATCAATGCATCAAGCATCATGAATCCTACATTGCTGAAAGTCTCGCTTACAGCAGAGGAGGACTTCTGATGTTGGCTGAAATCTCTTTTTGGTGGCCACACAGACTTCCATGTAATTAGTTTTAGCTGGATCATTGTGAATATGGTTAGATATTACGATAAAATCCCTTTATCAACATATGAGACACTATTTTTCTTCTAAGGAACAATAATCTAATCTTCTAACAAGCTAACTTCTGGAACAAGGAATAAGAGATTGGAACGGCCCTCTAGTTAACTTTTTTTTTATAGGGACTCCCTATTTATTCTCGCTGGCAGCCAAAGCCCATATTATTCTATATTATTCCCATATTATTTTTTAAAAAACGAGAGCAAATTTAATGATGAATTTTCTGAATGAGAAAACGAATTAAAAAAAATTACAATTAGTAATGACTGATTCTGTTAACAAATTTTCCCATAGATTAACATAGGATTTGGCTGCAGGAGACGTTGAAATCGTAAAAAAGGTTAAGAACCTTTTGTTTCATACAGCACATTTTAGGTTATCTTTGCAATGTTATCGTGGCACAAAACACTTTCTCTAAGCGTCTGTATTAACTATAACAAAGGTTGCGCCGAATATAGTTTTCTATGCAAGTTAATGTGTCCGTTAACTTAATGTTATCATTAGAAAACAAATAATGATCGTGCATTAAGGTGAGGGTTGAAATTTTCCATAATAAATTCTAAACCTTGGTAAAAAAATTAAAATTATTCAACTTGTAATTTTTGCAAAATAATGGATTTCTTATTTATTTATTTATTTATCATTTAATTTATAAATCTTTCATTGAGTTCATTAAATATAATATTCACTATATAAATGCATGAATATTATATGGTTTAATCCCCTTGAATTTATTTTTATTGTTATAAAAGTTATCTTAAAAAACGTTAATTTCTTTAATTTTTAGAAGCCCGTATACAGGGCGTCTCCATACAACGTTTCAAAACACTTCTAGGAGAGGTATATTCCGACGAATCAGAATGTTATATCAATAGAAGGTCTGAAATGCTTTCCTGATCCGATGATGTACACAAAAACATCAGGCAAAAAAAAAAAAAAAAAAAAAAAGGCATCACGTACTTGAATATTAGTTATAATAATAAATATACGTGAACAAAAAGAACATAGATCTAAGATCGTGTTCGAAGTTTTGTCCGTAGATTTTAGTGCAGGCTTCAAAACTACGGCGAAGGGAATTCTAAATGTTCTGGATTAGTTCTGGTTTATCTGGAATTTCTCGGGTAGTATGAAACAAAAATAATCTGAATTCTATGCGTCGTAGGTATAAAACCTGCACTGATGTCGGTGGATGAAGCTTCGAACACTGTCATTAATTCATATGTTCATTTTGTTCACGTACATATATTAAAATAAATATTCAGTAAATTGTAATTTCTGATGTTTCTGTGTATACCACCGCGTCAGGGAAGCATTTCAAACCCTACATATCTACATGATACCAAGTCGTCAGGATGCACTCTACCCCTACTAGAAGATCTGAAACGAGTTACTGAGACATCCTGTATACGGGCCTCTGAAAGTTAAGAAAAAAAAACGTTTTTGAAAATAATTTTTGAAAAACGATGAATGAATTCAAGAAAATTAAGCTATGTATATAATCTTCATGCATCTATATAGTGAATGTTATATTTAATGATAGAATGAATAATTTATAAATAAAAAATAAATAAATAAATAAAATACATTTTTATTTATTATTTAAAAAATTAAACTAATAAATTAAAAAATAAATAATCCATTTTGACACCTTCTATAAGTTTACAAGGGAATAAAAGTCTTAAAAAAAAAAAGGGGGATTTTTATTTTCCTGTGTTTATTTCCATCGAAGTGTTTTTTTTTTTTTTTTTTTTTTTTTTTTTGTAATATTTTCTTATTTCGAATTAAGCTTTTCATGGTATCAATTATTACTTTATTATTATTATTAAAGGATATACTAAGTAATAAAACAATAACTCGGTGAAATATGAAAAACCTGTTTTGTTGTTCAAATTTTTTATTAGAACTTAGTTTAATGATTTTTTTTAACATAATTTAATAAGCATTAACCACCATTTCAACATTTCAAATAATTAAATGATGACCTTATGATTTCAATAAATAAATAAATAAATAAATACACTCTAAAAAATTCGGACCCAAATTAATGTATATGTACTGGCAGCAGTGTGTTCAGTACATGTACCGTATCCTTATTTATGGTACATAATTTACATAAATTAGATTTAGGGAACATATTGAGTAATAGTGTTGCCCGTACATGTACAATAATTTGGGACGAATTTTTTAGAGTGTAAATAGATCAGTAAAATAATATATATAATCTCTATTATTATTACTATTATTTTAAAATTGTCTTATTTTGGATAATATTAAAAATTTTTAATTACATGTCATTACATTATAGGGAAATAAATGCTATGTCTTTATAAAGAAGTTTAAAATATATTTCTTTTGTAAAATTTGTTTCAATAGAATGCTTTTCCTCACAAAACTCATTTAATCTTTACTCGTCAATTTCATGTTAAATTTCATTATAAAATATAAATCAATTAAAATTTCAGATTTATCTCAAGAAAGTTTTCCTTCCGAAACAAAATTGCTCATATGTAATTAAATGTAATAAAAATCTAAAGAACTTTACATAGAAAAATGAATTTCAAAATATAATTTTATATAAATAATTACTATAACAAAACCAAATTTTTCTTTAAAAAAGAAACAACAACAAGAAAAAAAAAAAAAAAAAAACTTTTTTATATGCTTAAAACTTGTTTTTCTTCTGAAGTAAGGTTGCAGATATGTAGTTAAAACAAGAAATTACTAAAAAACTGTACATGGAAAACGATTTTCAAAATATAAGAATCTAAAAAAGTTTACAGGGAAAAATGAATTTTAGAATATAATTATACATAAATAATTACTATTAACAACCCTAAATTATTTTAAAAATGAAAAACACTTTTTTATTATACTTAAAACTTCTTTTCCTTCTGAAGTAAGGTGGTAGATATGTAGTTAAAATAACATTCTAAAAAACTGTACATGGAAAAACGAATTTCAAAATACAATTTTATATATATAATTACTATTAACAACCCTAAATCATTCTATAAAAAAAACTTTTTTTTATGCTTAAAACTTGTTTTCCTTCTGAAGCATGGTTGCTGATATGTAATTAAAATAAGAATCTAAAAAATTGTACATGGAAAAACGAATTTCAAAATACAATTTTATAGATATAATTACTGTTAACAATCCTAAATTATTCTAAAAAAATACTTTTTTATGTGTTTAAAGCTTGTTTTTCTTCTGAAGCAAGATTGTTCATATTTAATTGGAATGTAACGAGAATCTAAAAAAGTTTACATGGAAAAATGAATTTTAAAGTATAATTTTACATAAATAATTATTACTAACAACCCTAAATCATTCTGGATGTGTTTAAAACTTGCCCTTCTTCTGAAACAAGATTGCTCGCATGTAATTGAAATGGAATAAGAATCTAACGATGTTTACATGGAAAAACGAATTTCAAAATATAATTTTACGTAAATAGTTAGTGTTATTTGCAATTTCAAATTATTTTTCTTTTTCTTTTTCTTTTTTCTTTTTCTTCTTCTTTTTTTTTTTTTTTTTTCTTGTTATGTGTGTGTGTTTAAAACTTATTTTTCTTTTGAAGCAAAATTGCTCATATTTAATTGAAATATAATAAGAGTCTAAAGATGTTTACATGAAAAAACGAACTTCAAAATATAATTTTAAATAAATAATTACTATTAACAATTTTAAATTATTCAAAAAAGTACTTTTTTTTTTTCTCATGTGCTTAAAACTTGATTTTCTTCTGAAGCAAGACTGCTCATATTTAACTGAAATATAATAAGAATCTAAAGATGTTTACACGGAAAAACGAACTTCAGAATATAATTTTACATAAATAATTACTATTAACAACATTAAATTATTCAAAAAAGTACTTTTTTTTTTTTTTTTTTTTTTTTTTTTTCGTGTACTTAAAACTTGATTTTCTTCTGAAGCAAGATTGCTCATATTTAATTGAAATGTAATAAGAATCTAAAGAAGTTTCCATGGAAAAACGAATTTCAAAATATAATTTTACATCAGTAATTACTATTAACAACCCTAATTTTTTAATAAAAATTACTTTTTTATGAGCTTAAAACTTGTTTTTCTTCTGGAACAAGATCGATTATATTTAATTGAAATGTAGAATCTAAAAACGTTTACATGAAAAAACGAATTTCAAAATATAATTTTTCATAAACAATTACTATTAACGACTCTAAATTAGTCAACAAAATATGTTTTCTATTTAAAACTTTTTTTTAAAGCAAAATTCCTCATATGTAATTGAAATGCAATAAGCATTTAAAGAAGTTTACATGGAAAAAAGAATTTCAAAATACAATTTTATCTAAATAATTACTATTAAAAATCCTAAATTATTCTGAAAAACACTTTTCTTATGTGTCTAAAATTAGTTGATTTATAAAATAAATATTTTTTTTTTTAAGAACCTCAAACAATCATTAACACATTAAAAGAATCAAATAGGTTTTTATTTATTTTCACTTTTTTAGTTTGCTCTCTATGAACTCTTTTTAATTTCCTTTATGAGTGATAATAAAACGCGTTCATGTCAGAAACTTTTAATGCAAGTGTAAATTAAAAGGTCGTAAGCTTAAAAAAAAAAAAAAAAAAAAGCGCTGTCAAAAGCGCTGTCAAAAGCGCTAACGACGTCTCGATTACACAGAGTTGTTCTTGCTTTGTTCTACAACGTAATTGCGAATCCTGTTGAAGAAAAACACGCATATCACTTTCAGTTACTGTCTGTTAAACCAATTTCTTGAGTAAGATAACAGAAGTAGTGTAATCTTAGATTTGTCATTTAATGTTTTTTACTCACTTTTGAGCCGACCTAAATGTTAAGAGGTTTTTAATGCATACTGACAGATATATCCCCCCTCCCCCAACATAATAAAAAGAAAAATAGTGCTTTTATCTGCACCACATTTATCATGTACAAACGCGAAATAAGGGTGAAATTAAAATTTACGTAACATAACGGCACGCGCCATTATAATTGTCATTTTAAACATATCCTTGTTTTGTTGTGGTGATGATAATAGAAGAATAATTGTAAATTAAAATTGGGAACATACTAATTTAATAACTAAGTATAGTCTTATTAGCGTGCCTTATACGCATAGCTCGGAAATCGATATTTCTACTTTAGGGATTTAGAAAATGACCACTTATTCGTTCTAGACGAAGGCGGTATACATATATATATATATATATATATATATATATATATATATATATAATTATTTCTCAGAGTATATTTTTGAAATAATTGTAGGCACTGTTGTTGAACGGAGGGTTGAGGGTGGCAGTAGACCCTCTCACATAGAATTATATGTCAAATGACACCCTTCGTAAGCCAATTTTAGATTATTTTAAGAATACATTAAACTTTATCATCTTACGTTATTGATCTCAAGACATATGCAAAATATCTTTATAGTATTGAAATGCAGGGTAAGAGAAAGTCGTATGAGTGACACACCAGATTATTTTTAAACTAACCATACAAATTAATATAGACTTAAATATGATAGTCGTAAATGTTTTTAGATATGTAAAAAACATAGCGCTCTATTTATTTATGTTTTCTTTCTTTTATTTATTTACCTTTTTTCAGTTTTATCGAAATTATTTTTAAATACTAGCAGTGAGAATGCATTACAAATAATTAACAATCAATTATGCACTGAGAAAAAATTCTGTAACTAACATCTAGAATCTAAATTGTGGCTCTAGAAAAGATAGTTCCATGTCATCCTTATAAATTCTAGTCCCCTTGGAAAGCGAGTTCTAGAAGCCCCTATTAGAATTCTAGAGCGTTTGCCTAGATTCTCGAGGGCAAGGTTATTTAAAAATCTCTGCAAATAAATGAGACTACAAGAGGAGGATTTCAGCAACTTGGTTTATTACCCAATTCTAGAAAATCAAGCGAGAATTTCTCACAATACAAAAGATTCAGAATATTCGGAATATTCAGAATTTTGTTTCACCATCTAGAAATGTGTAAACTGGAAATTCTCGGTCATTTCGTCTATACAGTTTATTGGTGTGTCTTATACGCATCACAGATTATCATACAGATAGGACAGTGAAGCTAAAACGCGAACCGGAAATATAGTAGCACCACTAGTCTCAACAGAGGGGAACTACATATGTTAAGTCTACATGAATAGTATCTTTGATCGAAAATTGTTTTTCTATTTCGCGAGTAGTTAGTAGCAGGTTAGTATGGGAAGTTTTCTTTTTCTTCACTTTCTATTGTTTTTAAATTCACAAAATTATCCTCAAAACATTCACAGCTATTCTTCTAAGAAATAAAAATTATTTTTTATAATGTTTAAAATTTGCTTTGTGAAACATATTCATATTCTAGTACAAATTAAAATTACAAACTGTAATTCTGAAATAGCAGTATGAAATCATTAAATATTTAACGTTGCTCGGTTTAAATAATACAAAATGCCTTAAAATGAAAAAAAAAAATGTTTTTATTTTATGTATATTTTCACAGTTTATTGTCTTAATATTTAGCATTTGCTTCTTAAAATAAATTGTTTTTGACAATCAAGTTTGTAAACAATAATAAAGTTGGCAACGAAAACGCATGTGCAGTTTTCTTTCCTTCACTTTTTCTACTACTTTTAAATTTACAAAATCATAATATTCACAGCTATTTTCTAAGAAATAAAACTAATTTTTATTATGTTTGAAAATAAATTTTTCCAAACACATTCGTGTTCAAGAGTACAAATTAATATAACAAACTGTAATGCTGAAATAGCAGTATGGTATGAAATCTTAAATATTTAACATTGCTTGGTGTAAATAATACAAAATGCTTTAAAATGAAAAAAATATTTCTGGTTTATGTATATTTTCGAAATTTATTTGCTTAATATTTAGTACTTGCTTCTTAAAATGAATTGCTTTCGACAATCAAATTCGTAAACAATAACAAAGTCCAAACGTAAACATCAATAAATGGTTAGTCGGTTGGAAGTTGGGTTTAACGTTGCACTAATATTACGATATGAACATAGACACATAAAAACAAGACGATTGCATAAGCTGGAGAGCTCGAGAAACTTACAGCCGTTGACAATAGGGTCGTTGCAGCGCATAACTCGGAAATCTATATTTCTAGTTAAGGGATTTAGAAAATGGCCACTTATTCATTCTAGAGGGAGGCGGTATGTATTTTTTTCTCAGTGTGGATATTATTTTACGAATTTTTCTTTTTATTTATTTATTTATTTATTTTTAAAATTTACGTTTTATTTACTTAAGCTTCATTGAAACAAATTTGCATTTATTATTCTATATAAACTTTAAAAAAATATTTTTCTGTTCAAAGAGGAAAAAGCACAAAGCAAAAGCAAAGTAAAATACGAATAACCAGAAAGTTATGGTTGAATAGCTGACTACTTTTACTGGTAAATAGTGATATAGGGAAAAAAAAAAAAAAAAAAAAAGAAAAAGAAAGAAAGAAAGACAAGAAATAAAGAAAAAAAAGAAAAAAGACAAGAAAAAGAAAAAAAGGAGGAAAGCATTTCCGTTTATTGAGTTTGTGGATCGCTGAGTAATGAAAGAGTTTCCCGCAATAATATGATTTGTATTCACTTTACTACTATGATGAGAAAAGGTAAGAATATCAAAATAATTATGGTTAGTGGCCGGCGTCGTCTACCCCAGGCCTGTCCAACCCGAAACACTTGGCGGGCCGCATTGGAAATATAATTTACTCAGATGGGCCGCACTGGAAATTTATTTTATTCAGGCAGGCGCACTGTATGTACGTATTTATGTGTTTATACATGTTTGTGAGCGTATGAATAATGTATTATGTACATTTTTCGGGAGAAGAGAGGGTGAAGATTTAGAACATAATACATTGATATTAAATTTTCATTTATAAATTAACAATAGAACCGTCGAAAATTGTATATTAATAACCATAAAAAAAAAAAAAAAAAAAAAAAAAAAAGAATGAATAAAAGATTTAATAATATTTTTTTACAAAAGTGTGTTGTTTCTTTATTTAGCAACTGTTTAGAGGTATTTTTACTTTAAAAATTCAGAAAAGATTTATTAATTTAAGCAAAATTTTCAAACTATAAATATCGTCAAGTTACTCGCGGGCCGCAAAGTACTACACGGCGAGCCACATGCGGCCCGGGGGCCGCGGGTTGGCCACCCCTGGTCTACCCTATACTTTAATAAAACTCGGATCTTTTTCCTTTTTTTTTTTTCCTTTTTTTTTTTTTTTTTTTTTTCAGCCTACAGTGGGTGTCTCCCACTGATTAACCTCCGACCGAAACAGTCTAATCTAACAAAAAAGAGGAACACCCCGTTAGGCGCGATAATATCGGATATAACAGATTGAGTTTGAAAGAGAGAATCCATTTTAATTAACTGCACCAATTAAAAATAGCATGATTTTGTAAAATGTTCCCTGATAGCTGACACGAGCGTTTTATGTAAGTTTCTGTAAGTAATATTGAAGTATTTTTTTATAAAATGGCAATAATTTCATTTAAAAATTGTAATTTAAAATGATAATTTTAGAATTCGATATTATTAAGTTTAAATCTTATATACATAGCGCATTTCTAGCGGTTAATGCGCTGTCTTTTTAGCACAAAAGTAGTTATTTTATCGCAAGAAGTAATACAATTTTCATCTTGGTTATATATACATTGCACGCAAACTGATCATAAAACAAATCATTTATTCATAAAGGTATCATATGTTAATATTCTCCGAGATCATTCAATCATAATATTTCTTATAATAATGATTCTGAGTGTGCATGATTTTTTTTATTATTTATTTATTTATTTATTTTAATTCATACACAAACATGATTAAATGAATTTAGAAATGCGAAAAAGTATATAAATTATGTTAAATAATATTATCAATATACATATATGTATCACGTAAATCGATATATGAATTATATTTAACTTTTAAATGTATTTTAGCTCAGAAAATGAAATACCATTTTATAAATAAAGCTATCTAGAATAATAAAAATAATAATGTGATAGCTAAATTTTTGCAGAATTTTTTCCAAGTTATTTATTGCTTAAATGTTTGAATCTGGACTAGTATTTACAACTAGATTACAGAGAATTCTGAGTTTATATAAGATGGAAAAGTCGACAAAACAGATTCTAGGATGACACAATATTTATTCCAAAAGTAATCATGAATACAAAATAATAATAATAATGATAATAATAATAATAATAATAATAATAATAATAATAATGGCTAGTAATTTTTACCATTCAAATAATTACAGATAATACATCAGAACTTGATCTTATATCCCTCAGAGGTGCCGAAAATATGATTTAACACTTACAGTTTAAACCGAGTTTAGATGATTTTCCATTCTAACTAAGTGCTTGACATATTGCTAATGGAGATCTAATGCGATGAAACAATTGCGTTACATCCAGAAATTTCCAGAATCTCATACTAAGGTCAACGAAACAGTACTTAAGATCCACTTTCACGAAGATGCAGATAATTTTAAATATACTAAGTTAAAAATTAGCTCTGCAAATTGCATGTAATTTCAAATACTATAATCTTGTTGATTGTTTATATTTTACTGAAACTTCTCCAATTAAAATGAATTCCAAGTATTCATAAGAATCCAATGATATTCTTTTACCACCAAAATTTTCAAATTGTAATTAATTTCGGTGACATTTGATATTTTTTTTTTATTTTAATTAAATTTCAATAAAAAATTTAATTGGCTTCTATTAACTAATTTATTCGTTGTAAAAGAGAAGTTGGAAAAGGAATATTATGGGAGATGTTATATCTTTATTGTTGTAATCGTTTCAATAAAATTCAAAAAGGAAAAGTATTTTTCATTCGAACAAATATTGTTAAAGACTGTTTTTGTTTTTTTATAAAATAAGTACATTTCTTTTCTTTTCTTTTCTTTTCTTTTTTAAGATAAAAGTATCTTTTAAATTATAAAATTTAATAATAATAATATTATTATTTTAAACTTATCCATTTAAATTTAGAATTAAAAGAATTTAGCCATAAATTGTGAAAATTAAAGGAGACCTTTAAAATAAATCATGCATTTCGATTCATTAAAAGGTTTAAAAGAAATAATTTTATGACAGAGTTTTGTCAAAACGTTTCTGTTGTAATGGCTTTTAATTTCGTTCACATTGAGACTAAGCCATTAAATTTTAATGAACAAAACGTTTATAATGTGACTTTTTTCTTCTTTCTTTTTTCCTTTTAAAACCGGAACATTTCTTAATGCAAATGAAAGTTTACTACTACACAAGCTGTTTATAAAATCAGATTTTTTTTTTTTTTTTTTTTTTTTTTTTATACTATATCTAATAATATTAAACCGGTAGATATACTTCAGGATTTGTTATTGGATTTATTTTTCTTTATATATATTTGGTGTTTTTGGTTAAATAATTAAAAAAAATTAAGAAGACTAGCTTAAAAAAAATTGTCATTTTTGTTTGTCAATCATTTTTCATTTATGATAAATAAGAGACTTGCTATGCACTGTAAGTGAGCAGGACCAAGCGTCCCTGCTCAATTATTATAGCATGTGTTAAAAAAAAAATAGGGTCATTACTGTAATTTTTATGTTTAGGATGGGTGAAACAAAAGTGAAAAGTAATAATGTTTATAATAATGAAATTATAAATAAAAAGTACTATAACTTTTAGTTGCGTGGTCAGGATTCTTAATTATTTCCTAATTTATTAATGCTACTAAGTCTCAACTGTTCATATCTGCTGTTCTCAGGTTATTTAATGTAGTTAAAAATTAATTCTTATAGATTATTGTGGTTTTCGGTGGTATTTAATCTTCAGTTATTCTTTATTTTACCACGTTTAAAAAAAGTCACACACACACACTATATATATAGGAGTCATATTATTTAAATAATTTTACTTCAGTTAACTAAGGCTTTCGTGGGTTGTTAAGGCAATTTAATTATCTGTTTATTTTCCATTATACTTCTTTTTGTTATTACATAGAGAGAGAGACTGGTAGATAGATAGGTAGACAGACAGATATGAACATTTCTTCAGAGTAAAAATTATTTGAGAGAGAGAGAGAGAAAACACTTTTTTTGCGATGAGGGTTTACAATTTTAATGATTATCTATTAATTGTTTAACTATAATATTTGGGCTTTTTATGGAATATTACTTATATGAAAATAGAAAGTTTTAGCAATAATCAATTTAATTTTTATATTTTAGGATTGATCGCAATAAATGTAAATTCTATCTTATTTATACAAGAACATAAATTAAACAATGCTACCTTCAGAGAAAAATTTGTAGCTACGATTTCTTAGAAATGTTCTTTAAATTTTGTTTTACATATACATTATACTGCTTCCCAGTCAGTTATAAAATGAATTTCGGTAAAATTTACTTAAATTAAAAAGAATAAACTCCACCAATATTCGGCCATTTGATATCAAACTCATGGTTAATTAATTTCTTGCAAAGTATATCTTTAGAATTCGATTACACGATTGGTGTGAATGTACCTGTCCCACTTTTCTATAAGCAGTTAGAACTACGAGGAAAATGTCAAGGTAATGAGTTAAAGAAAATTAGTTTATTTAACCGACTTCATTATCATCATAAAAAGGGGTTGTGGCGGATTTAGGATTTATTTAACAAAATTTTCTTTTTAATTTATTTACGACATCTATAATGAAGAAAATTTCTGAATTGAAAAAGTGTTAATTTAAGGAGAGAAATAACGAAGCTTTTATTATTAAATTCAAAGAAACGAGATTAATGCAATTTTTGAGACAATTTTATGAATAATTGCGAAAACTTGTTCAGTGCTTATATGCATCTAAATCTTGCCCAGTATAATCCAAGAGGAGTGATTCTACTGATAAATTCTGTAATTGACTGTTTCAAGTAATTTTGTATTGCCTACTTCCACCATTATTACAAATTCTGCAATATAGTAAAATAATAAATAAATAAAAATAAAAATAAATAAATAAATAAATAAGAAAGTAAAGTGCGGAAATTTCGCATGCGTTTGTTAATATATTTAATTTTATATATTCGAGATACAATACTTTTAAATCATTTGCAGTTTGTAATTTTTTTTTTTTTTTTTTTTTTTTTTTTTTTTTTTTTTAAGTAAAGCTTTTGTCAGAGTATTGTATAAAGTGGTAAGATAATTTTTTCGTTTCTTTCTTTCTTCCTTTATTATTATTTTTTTTTTATAACGCTTAAAATATGAAAATAGCTTTAAATAAAAAAATTCAAAGATATTATTATTATTTTTTTTTTTCTTTTTAAGAAAGAAAGAATAATAACTTTTTCGATACTGTCCGTTTTGATGCCGATCATTAATAATTCTCCTTTCTTTTCTTTTTCTTTCAAAAAAAAAAAAAAAAAAAAAAGATTTCGACGAAATTCTGGCAAAAGCAGGATTTAGTTTAATACAAAAGAGGACTATTAGTTTTTTTTTTTTTTTTTTTTTTTTTTCAAATTATAACATTGCTTTCAAATTATTCAATTATATTTATTTTCAATTTCGATAAATGTCCAACTATCGTAAAACTGGTATCGTAAAAATCTGTAGATCGAGACTAATAGCCCCCCTAATAATAATACTTTGAGTTTTAAAAATTTCAAATATAATGTGTCAAATATAACCTTCTTATACGACTCTATGAAAAATTAAAAGGTTTGTATTAATTGTTTAAAATAATTAATAAGCTATTTTCTTTTTCTTTGTACCCTTTTACAAAACCATTTTTAAAGATTATTATTATTGTTATTATTTTTTTTTTTAATTAAAACTATTTCATTGAAGTATTATAGCATTTTAATGTAAAATAATAGAAAAAAATTATCTTACTGTATGTGACTTTTATTTTCTGTAAAAATATAAAACAAATTTGCTTCTCTTAATGAGATGGTGAAAACTGCATACATATGCATTGAAGCATATTAAATTTATTATTAGTGCTAGAGGCCTATTTCAGTCGGTACAGTTGTCGAATTTTTATGTCACTCTTAATAGTGCTAAGGGTCTATTTCAGTCGGTTTATTGAATGGGGATTTATTGAATGAAGTCCCCCCAAGGCACAACTTTGACATGAGTCCCCCCCAGGCCCAACTTTGACATGAGTCCCCCCCAAGGTACCCCTATTTCAGTCGGTACAGCGTTGTCGAATTTTTATACGTCACTCTTAATAGTGCTAAGGGCCTATTTCAGTCGGTTTATTGAATGGGGATTTATTGAATGAAGTCCCCCCAAGGCCCAACTTTGACATGAGTCCCCCCCCAGGCCCAACTTTGACATGAGTCCCCCCAAGGCCCAACTTTGACATGAGTCCCCCCCAAGGTACAACTTTGACATGAGTCCCCCCCAAGGCACACCTTTGACATGAGTCCCCCCCAAGGCACAACTTTGACATGAGTCCCCCCAAGGCCCAACTTTGACATGAGTCCCCCCCAAGGTACAACTTTGACATGAGCCCCCCCCCCAAGGCACACCTTTGACATGAGTCCCCCCCAAGGCACACCTCCCCCTCATTGGGAAAAAGAGAAAAAACGTTGTTTTGCGGCTATAAGACAGTTTGGACTTCCAACGTTATTTGTTACAGTATCTGCAGCTGAAACACATTGGTTTGATTTAATGAAAACTTTATCATGGAATTTAGATCGTCACGAATTAACTAAAGAAGAATTTGTCGATATTAACAAGTTTAGCAGTAGGCCTCTGGCACTAAATTAAAATCTGTCAATGTCAGATTTTCATGTTTTAAATAATGAAATAATGTCGTGTCTGTATAATTTATTCTTATTATTTATGTTCAGTTCAATAAAATTTTTGAGAAACTATTTAAACGAAATAAAATAAAATTCAAAATTTTATTTATTTTATTTTATTTATTTATTTTATTTTATTTGTTTATTTATTTATTTTACTTTATTTATTTGAAAAAAATTTAAATAGCTCATGATAAATATTTCTTTTATTTATTTATTTTCTATCAATTTTACATGTTGAAATTTAATGCAAATTTTATAGCATTAAAACATAAAAGTGTTGTCATTATTATTATTATTATTATTATTTTAAATAAACCTACCAATGAATTACAAAGTGCCGAAGTTTGTTTAATTGTTAAACTATAATAATGTAAAACCGATAGGGGAAAAAATTGAAAATGAGTAATCAATGAACACTTAAAAAGTTATCAAGAAGTCTAAAAATTTGTGCTTTATTTTATTAAATTTAAATAATTTTTAAAATCTTTTAATGCACTTAATAATTTTATATTTTAATACATATGCATGCAAATTTTTAAAACTCTAAGACAATAATTTACAAAAAAAAAAAAAAAAAAAAAAAAATGCATATATACGACGTCCACCAAACACTTATAGCACGAAATAAATAACTCAAATAACAAGCTTTTATTTTCCCAAAAAATTTCAAGTTGTTTAGTGAAATTAAAATTTATTTTTTGTTTATTTATTTATTTATTTTTTATTATTGGTTTTCAAAACAGGTCTTCTACAATTCTTAATTTACTCACACAATGTACAGCTGATGGCCAATTTATTTTGAGAATTGGAATTTATGGAAGTATAGAATTTATTTTCAGAATTGCAGAAGACAAAGTGCTACATTCAAATTTTTATCTTTGCCACAAATTTCATTTCATTTCATTATTATTATTATCAATAAATAAAAGGATTATTATCAACAATATCAATTTTTATCTATATTATTATTCAATTCATCAATTATCATTATTATTATTATTATTATTATTATTATTATTATTATTATTAATTATATCAGTAATTGATTATATTATTAATTGATTACATTATTATATTGATTACATTATTATATTATTAATTGTAATATTTTTTTATTATTATCGCATATTATTATCATTTTATTATTAATTATCAATAATAAAATGATGCCTTACATAAAAATGCATATCGGATGTATATCAATGCATATCAATATATGCATATCAATGCATATAAGAAGAATGTCGAGATCATACACTTTCGAAGCATTTTTAAAAAAATAAATATGAATGTTTTATACGGCATCCAAAATGAACCAACTTAAAATAATCAAGTGAAGGATTTCTTGTTATTTCCACAATAAAAGTGAAAGTTAAGCACTTTCATTAACTAAGATTTTAATACAATGCAAATTTGAATATCAACAAGTTTTTTTTTTTTTTTTTTTTCAGAATTTTTATTAGTAAATTGTTATTAGTATCAATATTATTATCATAATACCAATAATAAATTATTATTATTCCTGTTTTTATTTAAAATAACTAAAATCAAAAACAATTTTTCATTACAGTTTTATTTCACATTCTTTTGCAAAAAATTTTAAATAATAAAATAAACGTTTTTCGTTCAAAATTAATATACTATATACATTTGTAGGAGTAGGGTAACTGCACCAGTGATTGACACTTTTAGAGCAATCTTTGATGTTTTTAATGCTCTTGTCATCGGAAAATATTTTTAGAAATCTTAAGTTAGTATATATGGTATGAAAGACATTCAGAACCACATATATGTTAAAATATATACATTTGATAACAATTATTATTATTATTATTATTTAAATTTTTATTTGACACCCACTCAATGTTCCAGTAATTGACACTGCCAGTTTTTCAATTTATCAGCAATTAGCACTCTATGTTCCAATGTTTGACACTGTTAGTTATTCATTTTACCAGTTATTAGCACCCCATGCTCCAGTGTTTGACATAAAATGTTAAAATTCTTATATGTAAAATATATAATTTTATTGTTTTTCTTATTTATTACATGCCAATCACTGGAGCACCTACCCTACATATATTTGATTTTTTTTTTTTTTTTTTTCAATATTAATTGCTTTTTAGTTTTCGCTTAAAAGAGAATATATATATATATATATATATATATATATATATATTACATATAATTACAAAAAGGCGTAAAAGAATAATTTAAAATTCTAAAAATATTCTCTTTAAGTTGTAAAACTCCTCTTTTCTTAAAAGTAACACATTTTGTTTAGGAATGGCGCTGACTGAAAAAAATTCAGCTGAATGAATTGAATGGTCTATGAATGAATGAATGCTTTTCTGGTTGGCCTATACCGACAATGGATTCATTGTCACGTTTGGAGCCGCACGACGCCAAACAAAATGAAAAAGAAACAAAAGTTTCGAGAATGACACATACACATACACACTCATACAAAAAAATATCGCGTTTATATTTCGAACGGAGTTACTATCTTATTCTCCCGTCTTACGAAAAAGTTATTTAGGACCGTGTGAAGCACTATTAATAGTCAGATCCTTCTATTTATAAACATCAGAAGATATTTAAACTCTCAAAGAGTGACGAAAAAAAAAATCTTTCAATGGAGAAAATGATTCCAAACAAAAGAAATGAATGAAACTGTTGACGAAACGCCTACGCTGTCAAGCTCCGGTAGCAACCACCGAGTGCATATTTCAAGATAATTTACTTTTTATTTCCTATCCCAAAAATACTACAATGCCGCTCAAAACTTATGTTATTGCAAATGCACGAGAAATAATGCAATTAATTTTATTTCGTTAGATATAAATCAGTATTTTAAATGTTTCGAACAGAATATAAAGTCTCAAGGATACAAAAAAATAAAAATAAATAAATAAATAAAAAGATATCCTGGTTAGAAGAGATAAAAGAAATCTCCCTGAACTTTCGTTTGCTCGATATTCTTTCCTGACAATCAAAAATATAGTGTTCATCGTTTACTTTCTTGAATTTAAATACTATAAAAAATATTTTTTTATTTATTATACAGTTTCTTTCTATTATTATTATTTCCCTGCTCGGCTTTCCCAAAGCATTATTTTGATTCTATCCCTCTATTAAAATAAAACACAAAAAGAAACCTATCCAATAAGCTATGAAAATAGAAATGACCCACATAGGCATTTAGAATTATATTTAAAAGCCTAACAAAACTACATACATACGTATCCATATTTATGAAACTATCTCTTACAGAAATTTTTAAAAACGTCTGAAAAATTTCTAAGAAATTTTGACTGCAGTTTAGATCTACACTTAATTATTTAACTCCCCCCCCCCCCCCATTCTTTGGTATTGTAGCAGCACGTCTTAATTAACGACGGTACAAGAAAATTTCATAATGAATATTTACAGTACTAAATAAGCAATTCTCCAAAAATAAGTTTTGAAATTTTCTAGTTATACAACTTAAAAAGCTTTTTTTTTTTTTTCTAATGATTTTTAAAGTCATCATCCATGAAAATAATGATATACATAAATTCTCTTGTGTTCTTAATAAAAGAATAATAAGAGACATTTAATAATTTTTTTTGTAAACCTTTCTTGATTTCATGCAAACACATTCATGCAAAAGAATTCTTCGCGTTTATTTTCTCGATCAGTTAATAGTAACAATAGGCATAAATTTTGTTAAATACTTAGTAAAGAAATTAATAAAGAAATTTCAATTATTTGTTTATAAACTTTTCTTGATTTCATAAAAACAGATTCATGAAAAAAAAAAAAAAAAAAAATCGCGTTTATTTTTTAAAGGGAGTTCTCATTATCCTTTTCACTATTATTTTTCCCTCGATTTCATTTTTTTTTTTTTCTTCTTCTTTTTCATTCTATATTCAACAGAAGAAAGTATTAGTTTCGTAAAAATTCTTGACTTTCGGTTTTGAATGGATTTACACATTTTGAGAGGTCCAGAATATGATTTAACAATTTTTAGAAATATCTGTTTATCTGTATGTATGCGAGAGACAAAAAAATGGGGCAACTTTAGCTCAAAACTAATGTCCAGAATTTCATATATATTTATATGTAGGTGCGCATTGACATAAATTAGTGCCTATCAACTTTTGGTGAAAATCGTTTGAGTGGTGACGTTGGTATCCCGTTTTATCGTAAATTTTAGAATGGCGGTGTAGGACAAAAAAAATTCGTATAAATGTGCTTAATGAGAGTTATTTTTCACGAATCGTTATGAAACAAAAAATAGTTATTTATAATAGTAATGTGTCAACTAGGAAACTCTTTTTGTGTACACCCCGCGACAAAAAGATAGGTACAAATGGTTTTTTCTTTGATTTTTCATAAAATAAGGTTATCTAAATTGTGCTTCTCATTTATTATTATCATAAAATAACACTATTCCCAGATTAATTTTTGTTTTAATACTAATTTAGAAAAATTTTAAGACTTTTTCTAATTTAAGACTGCACACCGCGACAAAAAGATAGGAACAAAGTTTTTTTTTTTTTTTTTTTTTTTTTTTTAATATGAGTATTTTGAATGTGAATATTTTGAATATGATTCAAATATTTAATATGTTTTTGATATGATAATATTTTGTTATGATAATAAATGATCAGCACAATTTAGATAATGTTATTTTATGAAAAATTTAGAAAAACCCTTTGTTCCTATTTTTTTGTCGCGGAGTGTAGTCTTAAATTAGAAAAATTTTAGTCTTAAAACTTTTCTAAATTAGTCTTATAAATTATAAGCACAATTTAGATAATGTTATTTTATGAAAAATCAAAGAAAAAACCCTTTGTACCTATATTTTTGTCGCGGGGTGCATGTATATATGTAGTGCATTGTTCACACACCCACGCCCCCCGGGTGGTAAATATCAACCGAGGAAGAGGGGATGTATAGTTTCAATAAACGGATTTTTCGAAAGAATTTACCAGAGAACCTTCAAAACAAATGGTTGAACTTTACATCTGTGATAGTTTAAAAGTTATCGACTTTTTTTTTTTTTTTTTTTTTTTAAACGGGGAAGGAAATGGGGAAAATGAACGTATTTTCTAAGATGTCGGCTGTAGAACATTAAAATGACTTTCTTTCGGAATTTAATGTCACTAATTTCCTCTGAGATGAAAATCGTTTGCATTTATCATGGAAAATAATTTTAATAAATAATTGCGTGACTTTGCATAGGAATAAGTAGAAGAAAGTTTTGTAATGGCCACAATGCATTAATATCTTCTCTCTCTCTCTCTCTCTCTCTTTTATCGAAAAGAATAATCGTTAACTGTCTATCATTCAACTGTTTTATAAAAATGTTGAAAAGTTGATCATAACTTAATAAAAAGTAAAATGTCTGATATTTAAACATACAAACAAGTTAAAAAATAAGAAGTATACATTTCTTTTTAGTGCGTTTGTTAATTGCTTGATTAGTAAACTTTAACGAATAAAAAAAACTTATTATTTCACCCCACCCCACCCCTCTTTTTTTTTAGCTATTTATACTATTATTCAATAACCTACTCTTCAAAAAAATTTATTGCTTCTCTTTAAACAAAAATGTAATTTATGGATGAATATAAAAAAAAAGACACTTTTTTTTAACATTATCAATACATTTAACCTCTCTTTATGAATTACCGCGCAGTTCACTCGCCTACTATTTTGTGAAGCAACAAGCAAGTAGTTTGTTTCGGTTGATGAACAACGGTTCCTTGGAAATGAGTTAAAACAGTAGCTCCGACGACAGTCGGGCTGATCAGTTTTTCTTAATTTATCCGCCCTCGTTTGCATAAAGATGAACTTGGGTGGCAACGATGTCGGGGACTTGCTTTTTGAGCAATGTAATAGACATGACTCATCAGTGACTAAGATGTCGACCACATCAGACTATTTATGAATTTTTTTTCTTTGTGAATATTTTTTATTTTTGGCAACATGTCATACGGATTTTTTGCAAGAAGTATATAAACTGTAATTAATATTTAATTTCTTCTATTTGAGTTCATATGAATTAAGATCTCCATCGTTATATATATATATAAGTATTTTAAGTTATTATTGTACCTTATTGGTTCTTACTCTAAATCGCAACTTTTTGTGTCAGCCTTTCCTCTAAGTTAAATTCAGTTCTATATTTTTGTGTGTTGTTATTGTTTTAGTTCTATTAATTGTTAAAATTTAAGATTAAATTTTATTACGTTATCTATCATTTATATATATATATATATATATATACATGTATTACGAATACCTTTTCAGACATTGCATAAAATGACATGATATCACTTGGAGAGCATGAAGAGTTTGAAACAGAAGGAAAATTAATAAAATCTTTTAAAATGTAAACATACAACAATACAATACTTCATCAGGGGCCTTGATCGTATGTTGTATGCAAAAGGTGTATATTTCTGTCGTACTGTGTGCGTATGCCGAGAATTTTACAGTACCGAGGCACTATATACACCAAAGGAGATTTAAAAATTGAAATTTATAAGAAAAAATGCAAAAAAATATTTAAATTAAAATCTGCAAATTGAAGAACAACTTCAAACAAAATCAGAAAGTTGAATTAACGCTCAAACTATAATTCTAAGTTTAACCATTATAAGATTCAAAAAGGAAATATTAATTCCTTTAAGACTCAATAAAATATTTCTTACCTCAATTATAATCCATCGAACTAGACGGTTCTTACTTTAAATTTTAGCAATATCAAAAAATATAACTAACTCTAATAACTAGTACTTAATAAATCTAACGAAACTAAAAAATAAGACCATGAAGGTTAAAATTACAGTTTATATTTATGTATATGTGTGTGCATATAGTGAATAAAAATTTCTTAACCAAAGAGGGAAAATACTCACAAAATTGTTTCGGGTTGAAATAACTCAGCATAACCATTTATCATGTAATAAAATAAATAAATAAATAAAATAACGCAATAGAGGCAACTAGAAAAACAATTAGTACCAGTTATTTCAATTTTTTAGGGTATTTGCTTATAAAGTTTTGATTAAATTTCTTTCAAAATCAGCATTTCTACACACACACACATAAATATATATATATATATATATATATACCGCCATCATCTAGAATGAATAAGAGATAATTTTCTAAATCCCTTAACTAGAAATATAGATTTCCAAGCTTTGCGCATAAGGATCACCAATAAACTGAATAGATGAAATGATCGAGAATTTCTAGTCTACACATTTCTAGAGGGTGAAACAATATTCTGAATCTTTTGTATTGCGAGACATTTTCTCTTGATTTTTTTGAATTGGGCAATAAACCAAGATTATAATTGCTGAAACCCTCCTCTTGGATTCGCATTTATTTGCAGAGATTTTTAAATAACTTTGCCCTCGAGAATATAGGCAAACTCTCTAGAATTCTAATAGGAATTTCTAGAACTCACTTTCAAAGGGGACTAGAATTTATAAGGGTGACATGGAACTATTTTTTCTAGAGCTACAATTTAGATTCTAGATGTCAGTTACAGAATTTTTTCTCAGTGATTGTCTTAACGGTTCAACATGAGCTTAATAATTTTCTAGTCAAAGTTCGAGTAATTGAATTTATTTTCATTAAAACTTAAATTTTATATAATGCATCAGAAATACATTACTTACGAAAGGAATTAACACAAAAACATGGAAGGTAGGTGATGCAAAAAGATATGGCCGATGCATCAAAAATTGTTTACTTTTGGCGGCTTTGGACTTTTTTTCAATTAACGAAACCAATGTTTGTACACGCATCCATATTTTTTTTTCCACCCACCATTTTCTTTCTTCTTATTTATTACATCCTCCTTAGTATTATCGAGCTCAACATCTTTAACGAGGGGTGCCAAAAGATTGCGAGATTAATTTTGCCCCCTTCAATTCATTGGGGGAGGAGATGATCCCGAGAGAAAATGAGAAAATGAGTAAAATTTATGAATTTCGTGTCCAAGTACTTTCAAGCTTATTCTCCCAGCTTTATTCATTTGTCAGATTATTCCTTTTGTCCTTAAACTATTTTTATAACAATATTAATGGGTATCTAAAACTATGAAAGTTAATTGCTACTGCAGCGTTGAATGAATCTTAATTTCTAAAGAATAATTAAGTCATGTCAGCGGTTTATCAAAATGAATAATCGTCGATTAAAAAAAAAAGCGAACATGAAGAAAGTACATATGTTCCAATTTGTGTTGAGGAATTTCCTCAAAACCGGAATGCATCTTGTGTTTTGACGTGTTTTTTGCGAAACCTTCTCACGTAAAAGCTGAAATACAGGCTCATCCTCTAAGAAAACAATCTGTGATCCCATTCTGTTTTCTAGTTTATTAATGCATTTTATAAGTTCCGAACAAAAAACTAATAATATTCATTTATTTTTCTCGTAATACATCAAAATTAAATGAATAATATGATTGATTTTATAAGATATAGTTTTAATTTTATTTACATTATTTATTGCAGTTATTGCTAATTATAATATACAATTACTTTCCATAAAACTTATAATAAATAGTTTTTGGATATTTCTGAGAAACATAAAACTTTTGATAAGACAATATTAAGAAAATGTTTTCCGGCATATTTTAGCTTAAGTACTTTTTTATAACAAATGCTTTCTTTTCCTTAAAAAATTAAATTAAATATTATCAAAATATATATTTAATCTTTATATTTACTTAATGTATTATTATTATTATTATTACTATTTCGTTTTTCTTTTCTTCCTTTATCTTTCTCACAATTTTTTCTTCTTCTTCATGTTTAAGGAAACGACATGATTTATTCTCACATTCAAAAAATTGTAGAATTAAGCAAAATATGGATTGCGAAATGTTAAATTTAAAAGTCAATTCACAAATTTTAACTGTAATTAAAAATATGTATATTTATTTATTTATTCAATCAAAAAACTAATTAGTTTTTTTTTATTTGGCCCAAATGTAGATAGCTGGAATAAGTACATAAAATATTTTTTTAAAATACTGAATAATAGCATTCTAAGCAATTACCTCAATCTTTATGAAGTTATTTGTAAAAGACGATATTTATATAAATGTGAAAAGGGTTTGTAATAAAAGTGGAATAAACATCATGATTCGATTTTTCGCTATTGAAAATTATCGCTTACATAGCTTTCGATTTAAAGATCTGAAAACCAATCACTAGTTAAAAATTAAACAATGAACGCCTTTTCATATATATTAAAAAATTATTTTAATAAAAAAAAAAAAAAGAAAAGGAACATAAAACCATTTAAATGGAATATTTTTTAACATTTTATGCTGTTTTTAAAAAAGATTCTGAGAAGTTTCATGGTAATTAAAGATAATTTTAGTAAAAAATAATCTGGTGTGTCACTCACACGACTTTCGCTTACCCTGAAATTTAATACAATAAATACAGGTTGGAGATTGAGAGGTAAGATAGCGAGTACTGTTATGTAAACCTATGTTAAACAATTCAAACTAGGCTTCGGAAGAGTTTTATATGATAATTAGTTCTGTGTGAGGGGGAGCTACCGCCCCCCTCAACCCCCCGTTTCATTAACGCACCTACATTTATATAGAATTTAAATCTGTTATTAAAAGTTCACTTAAAATTATCCAGACAATTTTTACACGCAATATTCCTTGAAACTATTCAACCTTGATCAAACTTTTCCAGCAACAAACTTATATTAACTTCAAAATACAATATTTGGATCTCCTAAAATTATTCGTTTTTAAGTCACTCTAAGAGATACAGACAAAGATCAAACGTTAAAAAACTAGACTACGGTAATCAGGAAGCCTCAAAATGTGTAAATATATATATATATATATATATATATATAAAAACAAGCGATGAATATTTAGCTTAAAAACATACATTATTTACCATATCTCTATGAGGAATTCATTTCAATTCCCGAACAGCTTTCCTGGAAATGGTAAAATATGATTAGTAAAGCACATCCACTAACAACAAAATAATGTTATCGGTTAATATTTTGCAGCCCTGTATATCTTTCGAAGATTATATACAGACCACATGGTGCAACTAAATATAATCCTATAGTAATAATACATGGCCCAGCCTGAAATACACTTCCAACAATTTGCAACTATTGTCACACTTTTATCTAGTTCTTTTGTGTAGCCCTGTGAACGAACAGTGAATGATTTCCTTACCATATTCTACATGAGGCATGTTTTTTCGCATATAAAAAATATATATTCGTTTCATTTGGTTTAGTGCAGTCTATACATGTTAAACTCGACTTGCCTGCAATTTCCCCCATAGACGTGATGTATTTGAATTCTCTTGGGCATGCCTGTACACGAACCATTTGCTTCATCTCAACGAAAAGCTTAAGGTAGCATCCCTATATCATACATATTTAGAAAACCAAGTTTGGAATTTCTGCTACTTTTTGTTCTTCAACTATGCTGATAACACACACAGAGAGACATACAGACAGACCATTCGCTAAAAACATGATTTTCGGATTCAGGGGACCTCAAAACGTGTAAATATAACAAAAACTCACATTCCAAAATTTGACCCTAAAACAATACTTTCTCTAACTTATGGGTAAGAGAAAGTAATTAATGTAAAATGAAATAAGCCTTCAAAATTCAGGTTTTTTTTTTTTTTTTTTTTTAAGTAATAATAATAAAATACCATAAAAATAAAATAGTACATTTAAATATACATTTAAATATATATATATATAATGAAATAAATTTATATTATCCTTCGACTAATATTCATTTCGCGTAATTAAAAAAAGATAATTATTTCTGTCACAAATTGTTAATAGATATAGCAATAAATCTAGAGTTCTGCTCAAAGAATAAAATAATTTTCACACAATACGATTGGGCATAAAGTGTGTTATTTTCAAACATCAATTAACATAAGTTAGGTGCCATTATGATTTTTACAGTTTTCTGCTATAAATCTGTAAAAGCATTAAATCTTTGCAAGCAATCTTTACATTTCCCTTTTTATAGTCACCCTTAGCTATATTTTCTCAGTTATTCAAATTGTATTTCAAGATTAAGAATAAAAAAATACCTTTCCGTATGATCTAATAACAAATGCATTTTCTGTTAAACACTGGAAAAATCATCAGTTTCTTGAAGGCCAAAAGCAATAATAAAATAACAAACAAGTTGTTTGGTAGAATTTAGCGTATCGCCATCAGCTCATTTATTTACCATGCTGTTGATATTTGTCCCGATTCTGTTTTACTAAACTCTCATGCCAAGATGACGGTACGCTAAATTCTACCGAAACAACTGCCTATTATTTTATTATTTCTTTTATTGTTCAAGACTTTGATTTTTTTTTTTTTAATCCAAGTCTTTTTTTGGTATCAAGTTTTCTGAATGTTCAAATGCTGACATGTTTCTATGATTTTGCGTTAAAACAAGAACTCAAAGAGGAACTATACCAGAAAAAAAAAAAAAAAAAAAAAAAAAAGTTGGAGAAAACCAAATTTATATTATTGACTGATTTCGTAAATTTATTTTCTCCTTTTAACAATAATCAAAAGAATACGGTTAAAAGAAGAATTATTGTTACTGGACAGTCCTGTGAGCTACGTCATAAATCTCTCTGTAAACAGCTAATGAACGCACGGTTAATTATCTGATGGTGTTAGTTCGGGAATGTAAATCAGTCATTATTTTAAACTCCGACGATCGTAAACAACGTAAACATTGCGTTGGATAAATTTAAGAAAAGATGTCACATATCCCGATTCTTTGAAATTCAGAGGACTGAAAGGGAAAACGTTAACAGCAAAGTAATGAATGGAGTGTAAACAGCATGGCTGAATTTTACTCCCTTTATTTATCTCCAGATACTAGAAGAGAGTCAAGGAGAATGGGACGGTGCCTTACACTTAAAATGCAATTCTGTTACATGTTGACCGCTCAAGTGAATGGAGGAGAATGATCAAGTTTTGCCAATTTCCTGCGAAGTGTAACATTTTGGCATTTAATTTTCACCTCACAAGAACATATAAAACGGAACAACTTTTAAGATACGTCATACTCTAATCAAGCTAATAATTTTGAATACACATAGCAGAATTGCCATATGTAATAACCCTTCAATTTTGCCAAACTTTCGTTATGAGAAACCACAACAGAATCCATAAAAACGATATAATTTAATTCTGTTTAAGTATAATTATGACTAACTGAATAACATTACGTTAGCAATTAGATTATGATTTAGGAGGAACATAAAAATAAAATAAGTCATGTGTTATTCTTATTAGATGAAATGATATCATGAGATTTTTTTACGGAGTGATTTATCTTTTAAATTTCTTATTTATTTATTTTATTGATGGGGAAACAATTCGGCGGTTATTAAAGATATATACTGAATACACGAAATAAATTATTATATAAAGCGTTAAAATAGGTTTGAATTAAATTTAAATAGAAAATTTAAAAAATATGTGTGATTTCTACATCACAAACTACTTTCGAATCTGACAACAAAATTTTTATAAGGTTATACCATCACACACACACTCAAAAGAAAAGGGGCCGATTTAACAAAATTTTCGTTTTTTCCATCTTTTTTTTTTTTTTTTTTTTTTTTTTTTTTTGTGTGTGTGTGTGTGTGTGTGTGTGTACAGATATAGAAAATTGGCTTATGTTGATTATGTTGTCTTTTTATAAGTATAGTAATTTATTAATTACTTATATATATAGATATATATGTATATAGACATATTAGGAATACCTTTTCAATTATTACACAAGATCGAATGAACTATCACATAAAAAACTAGAAAGAGCATGAGTAAAGATTTCTGGAAAAAAAAAAAAAAATAAATAAGAATACTTTTAATGAAGGCATGCAACATACAGTACTTTTCCAAGGGCTCTAATTGAATGTTGCATGCAGAGTAAGGTATTATTTCTGTCATACTGAGTGCAAGCTGCTAAAACTTTACGGTATGCAGAGCCCGATAACACCTAAAAAGGAGTGTAAATAATTGCAAACTCAAAATTTAAAAAAAGGAAAAGAAAAATCAAACATAATTTTAAAAACTAAAGTCACTAATGCCATTAAAAAAATAAAAAATATTCATATGTAAAATAATAAAACTAAAATTATTACTTACATAATAATTGCAACCATCGAATTTTCATTGTAGACACGAGGCTAAATACCGGTAATCTTGCAGTTATATGTAGAATCTTAATCGAATTCTATAGTTAAATCTTCAAATTAAAATTTAACTGATAATTAATTTAACAACTAAACCATTAAAATTGAATTTAACTAAATTTTAATTTAAAATTTCACAGTCGTACAAAATTATTAGTTTCGTAAATTAAATTAATTTAAATTCGCAATTGCAGTTGAATAAGAGTTCATATTTTAAGGTTGAATTGGATTCAAAATAAATTGATATATATACGACGTATTTTAGTATATTTTTAAATTAAAAAAAATAATAATAATAATAACTCCAATTTCAAGAAAAAGTTTAAATTTTTACTGTAATTAATAACAAATACATGCCGATAGTTTTATGTTTTATTATATAAATATATATATTATTAGAAAAAAGTTTATTTAGTAAATAAAACAGTAATTACTAAATAAATAACTATCTATAATTCTATAAAATTCAGCATAACAGTTAAAAATAAGTTAAGCGACACTCTACGAAATACAGCGATCACTGTAACTGTTCTCTGTATGCTTTGAATCTACTACTTTGAGAATTTACTTTGTAAAGGATCCATGAGTATTTATTCTCTTTATAAACCATTAAAACAGCAATCACTATGATGGGGGGGGGGGGGGGGGCTTTATAATGATAACAATTTATGCTGCAGTTATAACAAAAATTTAAATGCATAGTCATAACAAGCACATACTCAAAACGATTTATGCATTTCAAGTCTATAAATTATTAATACAGAAATGACTAAAATGAGAATTCATGAAGATGAGGTAACGTTTTATTTATTTTAGTTTTTGAAGATTTCTGAAGATTTTTTTTACTTCCATTTTTGAGTTCTATTTCGTTATAAAAAATAATCATAATTAATTTCATAACTTATATATATATCTGTATATACATGAGTGTGTATGTGTAAATAATAATAGAAATATGTTGGACAGTATGTTAAAAAAACAAAATAAATAAATAAATAAATAAATAAATAAAAATAAAACTGAGTTTGTTTTTCTTTATATATATGTGTGTGTGTGTGTGTGTAAACAATAATAGAAATATGCTGTACAGTATGTTAAAAAACGGAATAAAAAATAAATAAATAAATAAATAAATAAAAATAAAACTGAGCTTGTTTTTCTTTATATATGTGTGTGTAAATAATAATAGAAATATGTTGTACAGTATGTTAAAAAACGGGAAAAAAAGTAATAAATAAATAAATAAATAAATAAAAATAAAACTGATCTTGTTTTTCTTTTCTAAATAACAGGTATAAAATTTCGCACAAAACAGAGTTTAATTCAGTACGGCAGGATTTATTTTAATCTAATCTTTTATATAAAGACATGTAGTAATAGTGTTTTTTTCCCTAGCGTCGGCTACTATACTAATTTCTTAAAATTTTTTTAGCATAGCGTCAGCATACGAGCCCCTTGGCATATTTAAAATTTTTGTTGTCAGTTTGGCGATAAATTAAAATGGCTATCGCAACTGCTTAAATAAAGATCTTAGCAAGAAACAATCCTAACTACTTCGGTGCCAGATTTCAATATTTGCCAAGGGATTCCATACTGAAGCGGTTTCATTTCTTTAGCACGATTTTTCTCAATTTTATTTTAATTATTTAAAAAAAAAAATGTTCTAGTGTTCTCTCTCTTTATTTATTTATTTATTTATTTTCATAATATATTTACTTATTTATTTTTGGCATCAGTTTTTTTTTTTTTTTTTTTTTTTTTTTTTTAATAATTTTATAGTTAAAATAGTATCTTTTGAACCGATCATCCAACTGAACTAAGAAATACAGAGTTAGCTAGATGTTGTCCTGATTGATAAGTGTACCAATTTTTGAATAAAATCTAATAATCCGAACTAAAAGTGCGAACATATAGAATGATAAATTTTCAGCTATACATATTTGAATAAAAACAAAAATGTTTACACTTTTATTAAAGGTGAGAGATAAAAATTTGTAACGGCTGTAAAATAGCTGCCTGAAAGAAATAATACGACTTGTCGTACTTTATTAAAAAAAAAAAAAAAAAAAAAAAAAGAAAGAAAGAATTCATTTTCCAATTTTGTTCCAGTTATGCATCAATACCTTGCTAATAAAATATTGCAAGCAATTATTATTCATTGAATAAAATTACATACATATATATAATATAAAGCTATATTTATCACTAACATTTGTTACAATTTAATGTAAAATGTTACAGTTAAATAATTATTAACGTTTGAAAATAACATTTTAAATAGTTATAAATTTGACAAAGAGGCTCTCAGAAAATTCATATGTTTAAATTAATTCGCAAATTATATATTTACTAGCAAACTCATGCGAAATATTCGCATTTTATTTCTTTTCTTATTTACCTTTAAAATATGAAACTCATAAATGTTGTACCAATTTCACCATCTAATTAAAATTTTAATTTACCAGAAGCCAAATTATTGGTAAAACCAAATTAATACTGTACAATAGTGAAACCAGAATCATTCAAAGAAAGGTTTCCAAATTAAATCCATGGTTCACGACCCAATTTTCATACTTCCACAGGCAGTACAGTTTTAATATAGGACTCCCACGACGCCTTTTAAATTTTTGTCGTTATATTGGGAATGACTTTTTATTAATTTTGGTATAATTTGTTTTTCTTTTTCTTCTTCCTTTTTTTTTTTTTTTTTTTTTTTTTTTTTTTTGTTTGTTTTGTTTTAATAAATAAATAAATAAAATAATTCCTATTTTGATTATATTTTTTATGGTTGTTTTTTTTTAGTCAATTTATGACACAAAAGTTCATATTCTGTATATATCTTTAAAATATTCCTAGGTTTAAAATGACGCTTGCAAAGATTCTGAAGAAACAACTGTTAAAAATACATTTTTTTTCGTAAAATAATCTCATCAGACAAATGTCGCCATTTTTTATTATTAGTCCATTGAGCTAAATCCGCGTGCTTAAATATTGTTCATATATAAATATTATTTTTTTAATCCTCGCGTATCGTATCGTTTCGACAAAAAATAATTGAAACTAATTATTTTCGCCAAAAACAAACCTTTTGGAATACATTCTACCATCCCAGTCGTATGAAAACATATTCGTAAAAACAGTTTAACAAAACATTTGATAATTACATAAGGTCGAGAATGCAATTTTCTTTCGGTCAGATTTTTAATCATTCAAGAGAGACTTTGTGTGGGAGGTCTCATACAGATCTAAAATGCAGTGGACGCTATTTTGTAAATAACCGTCGTCTCTCACCCGTTCCAAAACGGGACACACCCTGGGAACCCTCTCCTCCCTAATGAGAGGAGAACAAATGCATAAAAAAAGTCGGTCATTTATGTAAGCGAGAGAACACTTAATGAGAAGAGAAGTAAAATGCGTCCACAGACAATTAATACCCTTTTCGCCACCAGACTAAAAGGAGGACCTGTTCCTTTCCGCTCTGTAATTACACATGAATTTAATAGCAACACACCTTGTGAAGCTCGTAAACGGCGAGTTGTCATCGATTAATTGGCGACACCTTGAGCATCAATTAGGCAAAAGAAAGGGTTATATTATGCCTTTAGATACATAATGGAAATTTTAGACTTCTGAATCAGGTAATGCCTCTTATGTCGTATCTGTGTAGACGGCGGCAACATCGCCCCAAAAGTCGAGATGAATAATTGACGTTGCTTCTAATTTGACACTTGAAACTGGAACGACGTAATTATTGAGGAAGGTACGAATTTATTAATTTCTGGGTGACGCGCTCATTTCTGGATATACATATGTGCCAGAAGCGATACTTCTGATGTGTATTATTTTGAAGCAATAAAGAGGGAATAATGAAATAGCGAACGAAAAAAACCTGGCACAAATTAAAAAATAAATAAATGAATTTAATTTAATTGTGACTTATAAAAATGATATTAAAAATATATACAAGATTAGTGGTTAAATTATTTTAATAACTGCAATTTACTTTAATTAATTTTACAATTTTCTATTAAGATTTATGTATTTCAACGATTTTTATCTTTCCGTATTGCTTTATTATCAGGTGATAAATCGCACACATCATCGAATTATCTTAAACAATGAATTCTGTTGAAAATATTTCTTCATTTATAAGTAAAATTTAATTCCAAACCACGTGGCTCCTTTTATTATTTCTAAAATAATAAAACACAGTTTATGATACAGAGTTGAATGCCTAGTATAGAGTGTCGTTTAAATAAACACGTGGTAATCACGAAAATATTTACCAAAGATATATATATATATATATATATATATATTTCCATTTTATTACATGTTAAGTCATTGATCTTACTAGTATTATTTACACAAATCTCACTTACATTATTTACATTATTAGCCGCAACTATTACTGGTAGTACTTACACCTATAACTCAGTTTCGTCATGTGGTTCTTGCACTTAAATATAGAATTTACTCTATTATGAATGCCGTTGTACATCAAATACATATAGGAACATTTTTTAGATTTCTGTTCGAAGAATGTAAATATTTGGATTTTGAAAGTTGAATTTACTTGTGTTATGTAGATTCTAAGTCTGATTGAAATTAACTAAAAGAAGACACTTATATTATCACTTTTCGAATGAATGTTCTTATCGAAATAATGTCAAGAATAAGTTTAATGTTCTTATTCTTCTATTTTAAAGAAATTGCAGTGTATGCCTGATAAGGGCAAACTGAACAGAACTTTCTAATTTTGCATTTTGCATTTAGATTCAACCAGACTTCAATATTATGAAAGAATCAACCAATAATGTTGGAATATGTACCAAGTTTATTCCTTTAAAGCAGTATGGCGAATATGAAAATCATGCGTTCAACAACATCACATAGATGCACCACAAGAAGGATGGATAGTAATAGTGTGCTTTTCAGAATTGAATTATGTTTCCATTTCCTTATCTGGAATTAAGATTTGGGCAGATATTGTATTCTATTCATATAGATTTATGTACAGTGCTAGAATATTCATCAATGAATATTACATCTCTAAAATTTCGAAACTGTAATATTTAAAATCCTTGTAGTTATTTTTCAACAAAATAGTGCTCTATCACTTGTAAAATATAGTGTTAATTAATTCGTCATGCAAATTTTTCATACTCTTCGAAATTGCGCTGCTCTCAAAGAATATCATTCTTATAACGTATTATTTATACAACACATTTCAGCGTACAGTTATGCAATGACACAAAACACATTAGCCAAAACGCATTGGCAATGCATCTAAGCATTACTAACTCTTCAAGTTGCCAATTATAAGCTCCAACAAGTTGCAAACGATTATTTTAACAAGTTGCAAAAATAATTATTTTAAGCAGCTTCTTGAAACTTAAAATAATTATTTTAACAATTATTTTAAGCTCTAACAAGTTTTGCAAACGAGTTTTAACAGTTAAATTCCACAAGTTGCCAATTTTGTCAAATTGTGGAATAGAATGGTGTAATATAATTCAAATTTATCTAAACACTCTATCTGTTTTTGTTAACTCTTTGACGCAGATGGGACACCGGTGTCCCTTTTGCTTTTTTATTTTTTGACGCTCTTGTTACAAATATTATTATTATATGATAGTTTTTTATTGAGTCTAATAATTACTATAAAAAAAAAAATATATTAGATTATCAGAGTAATTTTTTTACTAAAATAAAAATGTTAACTAAAAGTAGTTTGAAAACATTTTATCAGCCAATTTCAAAAATTTATTCCTAATTAAATTTGATTATTTAAAAAAGATCAGTAATGAATTATTGCTACTCCTATATCTAAGTAATTGTAAATAAGTGCCATTTGTAAAAATATTTATTCATGGGACGTCCGTGTCCCCTGGTGAACTTACCTTTAACGCAGAAAGGGACACCGTGCCCCACTCTATATTTTAGAACGAAAATTAATTAAAATTTTAAATATAACATTTTCCACTTATTTAGATCTAAAATAACTTAAAACTATCAAAAAAGTGTAAAAATTATGTTTGATGAGAAATCTGTTTCAAAGGGTTAATACGTGTCGCAGCAATTGTTTTCGATTCATACTTTAACACTTTCGCGACCACATGATTTCATCTTTTTTGACAGTAAGGTCCGCCTGTCGGCGTTATTCTCTCAAGTTACAATATTCCAAAACAAAATTTTCTGTATTCACATTTACAATACAAATGGACATACGTTATAATGATATTCTTTCTAATCAATGTATTTGAATCCATAGCATATTTCATTGTAAAAATATGAATATTGGGTATATACTAAAGAAATAAATAACATACAAATTAGGAAAAAAACACCCACTGGTGGAGCGATATTTTAAATACGACACCACAGTGGTGTCGACGGACGACATAGTGTTAATTAATAGTTCAGAGTTTTTCCTAATTTGTAATTTACACTTTTTATCCAATAAATATAACTTTGTTGCTTCATATTTCATCGTGATGTTGAATTCTGGAAGCCTAGCAATTTATTTTTCATAGTAAAGTCGGTAACAAAAGTCTCCGAACACTAGCAAAAATTCCTATATAAAAAAGTACACTTAACACAGTTTTGTTAAATAAGTCCTTGTCGAATCCTCTTCTTAGTCAGTCTAAAAATAGGATTCGAGAAGGATTTATTTAACAAAATTGTATTAAGTGTACTTTTTTTATATAGGAATTTTTGCTAGTGTTCGGAGACTTTTGTTACCGACTGTACATGAAAACATTTAACTATACATTTGCTATGATTTCCTGTTTTAATAAATTTGATTTTCGATATAACCAACATTTTCTAGCGCATCAGTATATCAACGATTTATGCATTATTGTATTTCTAAAACCTAATCACATATGTGACACGGAAAATTATACCCATTTTTAAAAGCAATAAGAATGAGTAACAAATGTTCTCAAAAATAAACAACCTTATTTATTTTTGACATTATTTATAAACAGTTTCATAATTTACTGAGACATGATACTTTCTACCTTTTTATAAAGTACGCCATCAATTTTATCCTATCCTCTTGCCAACAGCTCTGTATCAGTTTTTGATTTATATCTAGAACTCTATCCTGAGTGATGAAAAAGATTAATCAACTTTAAATGCAACTACTAACTTCTATTTCACAGGAGGTGTGTAAATCTAATAGAAGAATAAATGGATACATCACTTTTTTTATCCAAAGTACTTACTGACAATTCTCGTTCTGGAAAGTAAAATAAAAATAGTGATAAAAAACATGCCACGACACACCTTTCATACCTGACCACCCAGTATTTCTTATCTAAGAAATAGTAGAATATGAGGAGAATAGACGCAGTCATCATGCAATTCTCAAGGAATAAATGCCGGAAGCCTATCTTACAATTTTTATGCAATGGAATTTGTTGGCAAAAAGCTTGAATTTAGCAAAACCTTTTTTTTTTTAATAATGAAAAAGGGAGAAGATATTCATAATAATATAAAAATGCTCTACGAAAAAGAGCCTGATATTTAAAGTAAAAGTCAATTATGATACAAAGAGATCACAAATAATAATAATAACAACAATAATAATAACGATAATAATAACAACTGATGTTCAAAATTACTAAAATGAATTGGAAAGTAGCGTGTGCTGCATAAAAATTATAAATAAAGCAAAAACAAACGTAGTTATTTTTTAATCTGAGGATAATAATTAGTGTATGATAAAAATATAATTTCAATGATTTTTGTTGTACTTCATTATATCTAACAATTTAACAATTATAAAATTATAAAATTTCAATTGAACTTTCAGTTTTAACTGCTTTTAATAAAAAAAATATAAAAGATCATTATCTTATACTATTAAGTGAGCAATATTTGTATGTATATTTCACTGATCTCGAAAACGGTAGCTCGGACAGTCACGAGATTTAACACAAAGGTGCATCCCGAAGGGTCATTGTGCACATCGAAGTCAGATTTTCGAACTTTTTATTAGTTTTTTCTTAATTAATTAAAATGTGAGAATCATAACCTTCTAATTTCTGATAAAAAAAGCCATTTAAATTTTAACATTTTATCCATAATTTAATTGTTGCCAATTTTTTTTTCGACAAAATAACAATAATAATTAAAAAAAAAAAAAAAAAAAAAACGTACATTTATTTAAAATGACGAAAATAAATCAGAAAGATTAGAAAATAAATTAGAAATATCACTCGCATCGTTACAAATAAGACACCAGATGAAAAGGAAAATTTTTGTAAATCCGATGCATTAAACATCTTATCAATCGGATGATTAGTTTTTTCTTAATTAATTAAAATGTGAAAATAAAAACCTTCTAATCTATATATATAAAAATGAATTGCTGTTCGTTAGTCTCACTAAAACTCGAGAACGGCTGAACGGATTTATCTTATCTTAGTCTTGAAATGTTCGTGGAGGTCTAGGGAAGGTTTAAAAGGCGAGAAAAAATCGAATAATTTCCGGGAAAACCCTAAAAACAGCCCTTTTCTATTTCCCATACAAACGTTTTCTATATATAAATGTGAATGTCCGTGAATTTATTTGACTGAGTTTCACGCCAAAACTACTCGACGGATTTCGATGAAATTTGTAATGGAGATAGCTTATACCCTAACTTAAAAAGTTGGCTACCTTTTATTCCGAAAAAAAATTTGTTTTTGCGATTTTTATGCATAAAATAGCAATTTTGTAAGCTAATAATAGCAAAAAATTAGCCATTTATATTTTTCCATAATTTAATTGTTGCCAAAAAAAAAAAAAAAAAAAAAAAAAAAAAACGAACTTATATATTTTTTTCAACAGGAAAATAAATACATTTATCTAAACGTGAACGATAAAAAATTATAAAAAAAAATTATGCATCTCAGAAAAATTGACGTCATTTTTAATTAAAAATTTCTTTTACACATTGATAAAGTGCTAATACGCAAGCGAAGTGATGACGTCACTGGCCGTTCGTGGATGCAAGAAAAATATTTCTTATGTTAAACGTCCATTGGATTTTTTGTAAAAAATTATTAAAAATCGCGGATAATTATTTTGCGATTTTAATCCCCATATTTAGGTATAGGTATGTATTAATTATCATGTCCATGCGCTAGATTAGGTTATTTTTTTTGTAAAATTGACAAAATTTGAATTTTTAATTTCAAAACTCTAGGGAAAGAAAAAATGGCAAATTTCCATATTCGATTGAAAACACAAGCATTTCATTTCAAAAGATGATATTTACACAATAAATATCCAACTAATATATACTTATTAAAAGGAAAATTATAAATATTCTATCATAATTTGAAGTCAAATTTGTTTTCAAATGTCTAAATAAAATATCTGATGTAAGATACTAATATGTTGCAGCGGAATAGATTTGATATCGGTCATCCTTAGTAGAAAAAAAAAATATCGCCATATTATTTGGCGAACATAATTTAATTCTATTCAAAAATCATGGTTATTTTAACAACTTATATTAAGAGAGTAATGAATAATATGAAACAATATTTCGTACAATGCATATTACGAAAATATACATCTGGCATGCATATTTTCGTATTACGTTTTTGATCACCAAATACAATAAGCGCCAAGAACGACAGAGTTTTGAAATTCAAAATTAAAATTTTGTCAATTTGACAGCAAAATAACTCAATCTAACACATGCACGTGATAAGTAATCTATACTAATATTATAAATGCGAAAGTTTGGATGGATGTTTGTTACTCAATCACGCCACAACGGATAAACGGATCTGGATGAAATTTTGTACAGAGATAGATAATAGTCTGGAATAAGACATAGGCTACTATTTATACCGGGAAAAATGTAAATTTTTAATTAATCTTCTATATAATATAGATATTTCTTCTATAATAAAACTTTAAAATAATTTATTTTAATTTTTAATTGTTGTCGAAGAATATTTCACGCGAATAATAATAAAAAAAATAATAATAAATATTAAATTTGCTTAGGCACATGACAACATAACGTCATTATCAAAATTAAATAATAAGAAAATGAAAGCTAATTCAGATCTGTATTAAAGAGCTTTATTAGTTGATAATCCTGGGTATATTTTTAATTTTAATACTGAAGTAGATAGGACATTTTACGCCAAGGACTCTATTTTTATGACAGCAACCTTAAGCCAAGTAGTCCATAAAAAATATAAACAAATCTGTACATATAAAAGAGTAAACTCACTGATTCACTGACTCAACACTGCCATGACGATTCTGTGGGAAAGAGGGTCACAAATTTTAGTGACCAGGTTGGTTTTTGGAGCCTGACCAGTGACCCCCCAACTAAGTCGAAACTTTGCAAAATACCCCCTCCCTGTCCCCCTTGGGAGGCAGAAGGCTTAACTCGGCTCCAAATTACTTAACGGTGAAGAAATTGCAGATGGAAAGACCAGACTTGAGTACAAAAAAATTATTTTCTGCGATTTTGGAATTTTGGATTTTTAAGGGGGGGAGGGAAGGGAAAAGGTTTTCGAAGAAGGGTACTCAACACACGAGGAAATCGAACTGAACACACACTACAAAGGGATTTTATAAATTCCACCCTACCGCCCTTTGGAGAATGGGGGGCAAAAACATGTATTCATGCGTAACGCTGCACTAAGTTATCTGAGGTTGGAATTTTTTTTATGTAAGGGACGATTATATGTATCTAACTCATAGTATGAAGAGATTTTGCGAAATTCCCTCCTCCTTCCCTCCTTTAAGAACGGGGGGAGAGATTAAAAAAAAAAAAAAAAGTTTTAAAGCATAGCTCAGCTTTAAATAATTTCAGGATCTCAATTTTTTTATGTGTCGGTTAGGTATGTGTATGCAACATGCAATATAAAATAATTTTGGAAATTTACCCCCCCCCCCCTTCCCCTTGGGGCGGGCGGGGCAAAAACCACATTTTGAAGCTTAAATCCGTCCAAATTACCTAAGAATGGCGAATTTTGGTGTGTGTGTGTTAATTAAGTGGGCGAAATATGCACTTTGATGAGATTTTGTAAAGCTTTCAACTGTAACCACGAGGGAGGGGGAGTAAAAAGCAGGTAAGGGACTGCCGAAGGCATTGTGGGTCCAGACTCGACTGTGACGAGCGGGGATACCGTGACAGAAAGTAGCAGGAACTTAAAATTAGATTTTGACGGATTTCAATGATTTTTTTTAAGATATTTTATTATTATTAATGATATGCTGTTTTGGGGATTCATTTCAATATAATGACCAGCGAAACGGGCAAAGCCTGCTAGTTTCTGATAAATAAGACATTTAAATTTTAAAATTTTATCCATAATTTAATTGTTGCCATTTTTTTTTCGACAAAATAATAATAATTAAAAAAAAAAAAAAAAAAAAAAAAAAAAAAACGTACACTTATTTAAAATGAGGAAAATAAATCAGAAAGATTAGAAAATAAATTAGAAATATCAGTCGCATCGTTACAAATAAGATAGCAAATGAAAGGGAAATTTTTTTTTAATCCAACGCATTAAACAGCTTATCAATCGGACAATTAGATTTTTTAAAATTAACTAAAGTATGAATTTTAGGTGGCAACAGCAGAAGATTGTATGGAAACCGTTAGGAGAAAAAAAATGAAAAATTTGCTTCACATTAAGTCACATGATTTTTAAAAGGGATTAAAAATTGCAGTTTTCAAATTCTTTTAAATTTTCTCTCACGAACACAAAAATATAATATACAGCCTGTACCCCACAAGACCAACTTGCATTTCAAATTTCATCAATTATTTTTTTTAATAAACAAAAGTTATTATTATTTTTTTTTTTCAAATTAAGTTTTATTCTATTTTCGAAAAGATTTATGTGATCATAGATATAACAATATATATAGATCTATCATCCCCATATTATCGTGCAAAGATTTTTGATGCCGAAAAAAAAGCTTTGGAATCAGCCGACAGCCGTTAAGTGGTATTGAAGGGAAAAAAAAAAAAAGAAGAATGAATTTTAAACTATATCTGGGGCTTTTCATTCACCTTTCGTAAATAAATTATTCATTAATTTTATTTGCTAAAACATTCGTGCATATTCCCGTGTGTATTCACTCGGGGAAAGACTGCCATATTTTGGTAAAATCGCCGTCTTTTCCCGAGTGAAAAGGAATCACTTTTTTGTCCCCAATGATCAATCTATATATTATTACTATATCTATGTATGTGATACGATAGATTAATAATTTGGGTTTTAAAATTTTTTTTAAATAGATTATTTAAACTCTATGAACCATATTTTTATTTTATCAGCTTCATTAACAGATCCTGCTGGGCGATTTTTTAAATTTTGGTGTTGAAGTACACCGAATGTTTTTCGACAAGAAGTTTAATATAGCAACAGCCATTTTAATCTAAGTAGCGCATCAAATATATAAAAACATAAATGATTTATTTTTACACAAAATTTACAGAACAAATGCAGTTTTAAAGATAGGAAATTTATTTCAACAAGCACTATTTTAAACCTAAAAAGCATTAAAAATAGAAGCAGAATATAAAGGATTCTTATGTATAAACAAAAAAGAGTCTGATAAAATTATTAGCAAAATAGTCTTCCCCTTTTCATACAAAAAATAAAAATAAATAAATAAATAAATAAATAAAAAAATCCATCGCTAATATGGCGACAAAAATTCAAAAGCCGCCAATAAAGCGACATAATAAAGTTGTGTAGAACGGTAATGTTTACCTATATATTTATTTTTTTATATAATAATCACTATGCTAATTTATCATACAAACAAATGAACCTCTGTGTGTTACTGCATTCTCACGCTGTCGAACAGAAATATTTGAAAAATTCAAATTAATATTTAAATAAATAAATAAAAATATGTTTAATGGGAAATATATATAACCATAAAAAGATTAGTTATCTAAAATACGGCAGAAATAGCGCTCATAGCATATTGTTACAAGGGATTAAGTCTTATTGTTAGAATGGATTAAGTCTAAAATGGTGACAAAAATTCAAAAGCCGCCAAAGAGAACTATATTAAGGCTGTACTATCAGGTTTACAACCCATGAATTATATATAAACACAAAAAATTAATTTTCTCATGCGACAGACGTAACCGGTCACAGTATATTGTAATATTTGGCGTGAAATTGCTGTCATTTAATGGTTGATTGGATAAACAAAAAAAACATATGAAATAACGTAAGTAGTGTAAAAAGGGTGATTCACCGCCACGGTGGAGGGACGGAGGGACGATGAGGGTCAGGGTGGAGGCGCGCCGCCACCCTACACCCACCGTCCCTCCACCGTGTCGGTGAACACACCCTTTTTACACTACTTAGTCATCATCTTGGACGAGGGGGTGTTGCCACCGGAAGAATAGAAACTTTACGTTGCCACCGGAAGAATAGAAACTTTACGTTGCCACCGGAAGAATAGAAACTTTGACTATCATCTTGGATGAGGTTTGGTGGGGCCATCTATCGGGGAGAATGGGAATTTTTTTCCTAAATTTCGGGACTTAGTACTTTTTTCACAATTTTGGGGACTTCAAAATTTTTTCGAATTTTTTGCAGAGGGATTAGATAACGTCACGATCTTTTGGGACTTAACCTGAAAAGAGATACATACAAAATTTACAATTAGAGAAATAAGTGAAAGGAAAATGTATAGAAAAAAGTTAGAAAGAGAATACAAATTTAAGAAAAAAGGTAGAAAGAATAAAGTTAGAAAAAAAGAGAAGAAAGAGAAAGAAAGAGTTCACCTTGAGCGCCTGGGAGACTGCCCTCCCGAGGCCCTGCGGTGCCCCTTTTCGCTCCGTAGAGCAAGGCGGGAGTTAGTTCCTTTTAAAAAAATAAAAATAAAAAATAAAATAAAAAATATCAACCTGATGAACTCATCACATAGTTTTCTGGGGATGTCTTCAAAGCATGGGTTCAGACAATCTTCATAGGTGCGAAACAATTTAAAATATATACAGGGTGCAGGAACAATCTTCATAGGTGCGAAACACTTGATATATACAGGGTGCAGGAACAATCTTCATAGGTGCGAAACAATTTAAAAATATATACAGGGTGCAGGAACAATCTTCATAGGTGCGAAACACTTGATATATACAGGATGCAGGAACAATCTTCATAGGTGCGAAACAATTTAAAAATATATACAGGGTGCAGGAACAATCTTCATAGGTGCGAAACACTTGATATATACAGGATGCAGGAACAATCTTCATAGGTGCGAAACAATTTAAAATATATACAGGATGCAGGAACAATCTTCATAGGTGCGAAACACTTGATATATACAGGATGCAGGAATAATCTTCATAGGTGTGAAACAATTTAAAAATATATACAGGATGCAAGAACAATCTTCATAGGTGCAGAAACAATCTGTACAATCTTCATGGTTGCAGAAACAATTGATATATACAGGGTGCAGGAACAATCTTCATAGGTGCGAAACAATTTAAAAATATATACAGGGTGCAGGAACAATCTTCATAGGTGCGAAACAATTGATATATACAGGATGCAGGAACAATCTTCATAGGTGCGAAACAATTTAAAATATATACAGGGTGCAGGAACAATCTTCATAGGTGCGAAACACTTGATATATACAGGGTGCAGGAACAATCTTCATAGGTGCGAAACAATTTAAAATATATACAGGATGCAGGAACAATCTTCATAGGTGCGAAACAATTGATATATACAGGAACAATATATACAAAAATTTTCACTATGGATGCTGCGGTATTCTGTAATGGCCATAAGCCAGACTGGTGATTCCATCATCTAGTAGATACCTCTTGTCATCAAAAGGAGATAAACACTTTTTGTTTTGATTAACTGTATAGAGTTGATGACGTTCTTGTAGGATTCTGGTTTGTTGCTCATACGTGGCTATCTCCTTTTGCAGGCATTCTTGATAGTCTTGAACACTTAATTTCTTCCTTACGATGCAGGTTGATATGCCTTTTGCTGTCTTCTTTTCACCACCAGCTGACTGTATGGCATACATTTTTGGCTTTAATCCAATGAATTTGTAAGCAGCTCGACTGTGGAGTTCGTCTTTAAACTTTCCAAGGACCTTTTTGTTAGTTGTAGAATATAGCGGATGATTTTCTGGATACTCTGAGAAGTCAAAATGGTGCTGATCTTCCTTCATATCTTGATACATGTCTGCTGTCTGGATACAGTACGTCAAGGAGTCTGTATCCGTGAACAACAAAGTTGCACGACTTTCATACTTTTTCATAACGAAATTGTAGTGAAAGTCGTACATGAGCAACTTTGCTAATTCAAGGATACAGAAACCCACGTATATCGGCCTATTCATCAGGATGGTGGGTTTTGTTCTCTCCACAGCTACGAGGTTATTGCAAAATTCTTTAAAAGTCGTGAAATTCGGTGATGCAACTAATTTTTGGGCTCTGACTTCATTGTTACACAGTTCTATGTTACGACGTTTTCTCAAATTTTCGATGGTCTTTCCATAGACGCTATTGTTCAACAGTTTAAAGAAATCTTTCTCAAAGCTGTTCTTTGCAGATTTTCGTTTATCTGTGTTGAAGTCTACATACTTTTTTAGCCAGGGTGCTTGTCGAAATTTCAAAACCTTGTTCACTTTTAATAGCTTCATTCCAAGTTTTAGGTATAACTGTAGATTTCTGTAATGTACAACATACTCTGATTTATTGTGAAGGTTTGGAATGAGTTTGGGTGTTCCTGAATACTTTTGGTTCTGCAACAAGGACTTGGCATAGGTGGAGAGCATTTCTTCTGTCACGGTCATTCTTTCAGGTGCAAGTGGGTAGCTATTGTGGAGGTCATGCAGATTTGTCGGGTACTCCAAATTCACTTCAAAAATGAAGCCTTCAGCTGCATCTTCGGGTATGTTCATGAGGAAATCTTCAGTAATGTTAGAGGGATCCATCCATTGAAACTTGCCATAAGGCATGTACTGGGACATAGCCCAACCGTAAAGGTTGTTCGCATCCCAGTACATGATATAACTAGAGGGCTTACTTGAGTCGTAGTGAGGAGTGTGCGGGTTGTTTGCAACAGCGAAACGGTGTGAAATCTGCGACACACCCCCGCGCACCCCTTTTTCAATAAACAGCAGCATGTTGATATCCGTAAGCAGCTCTAGCTTAACATCAGTCATCTTCAGACAGGCTTGCCAGGACAGTCCAGGAGAGGTGTATAAATGGGCAGCATCGATGTTATAATAGTGTAGGCAAAGACTTCTGAAATTTTGGAACACATCGGCAAGAAGCAAAACATCTGTCTTCACATACAGGTCGTGATACTCGCCGAGGTTTCTTATCTGGAAGACTTCCCATACGTTTTTTGCATGTTGATAATCAGCCTCTTCAACGGCTTCATTCGTAAGTGAGTTGAAAAACGCTGAAGGAGGCGGCAACACTGTTTCTTGGAATTTGTCAAATCCGGTGATGTAGTCATAGGGATATACTCCTTTTCTGGTGAGGAGACTTAGATCGGTACTTGATTCAAACTGGTCTTTTAGAATTTTAAACTGACTAATATCCAAATTCTTCACCAACTTTTCTAACGAAGCAGGCAAAAATTGGAACGAGTCAAGAAAGACGAGCTGTACAGGACTGTCTGGTTTCTTTAAAGTGAATGATATATATTTTTCTAATGTTGTTGCGATGACTTGTATCTGATGGTCTTGAAAATGGCCTAATTCTGTCATGATATGATGGGCATCATAGTTCTTCAAGTTGTGGAAAACCACGGGAATCTTCTTTGGCTGCTTAAAATTGAGATTGCAGCTAGCATGGGCGGCACCTCTAAAAACTCCAGTTTCGTGATTGTGATCACGAACTTTAATGCATCCGGGTAACAGGGGTTGACGACATATGCAGCACCTTGTTGCATTTTGGAAGGCCTCCTCTTCTTGGGCAGAGAGCTTCATTGGCTTAATTTCTTGGAGTTTTTCTTCAAGGATATCTTTTTCCATGAGGATATTTTCTAGAAAATGCTTGACTGCATTCTCTCCTCGATAGCTAAAGATGGGCTTCACAGCTTTGCCATCAGACCCTACGATTACATAAGCGTAACCGCAGGCTGTATGACGGGCTGTATGTTGCAAGTAGGAGTTTGATGAGGATGGAACAGCAGATGCAATAGGCTCGAGCAAACTTTCAAAATCCGCATAGATGATATAGCTAATGGGATGTTGAAGATGGGTTCCCGTGAACTCTAGTATATTTTTATCCTTGCTGGGCATCTCAATGGCTTGAGCAGTGTGTTTTTTGCAGTTTGTTTCATGGTCTTTTAACAAAAGTTCTGTCGAAAAACCATGCAGGCACCTATAACAATAATACTGTTTGCAGCAGTGTTTTGTTCGACCACCCATCAGTCTGGAAAAGTCGCGGATTAAACAGTAGTGGTGGGCACCTTCTTCGTTCTCAATGAGTAATAAATTGATAGCTTCAACATCTTCTACTTCGGAAATTCTTAGAATGGTCACTTTAGAGTTTTCGTAGCCGAAGACGTTGATTCTAAGATTGTTCAGTTTTTCTATGAGACCTATTTTTGAGATGGGAACAGGGTACTGGACATTACCCATCTTGATTTCCTCTTCATGAGGTAAATAGTGGGAGACTCGATGAGGATGGCTTGTGTAGTCTAAATTCAGTTTGTGTGCTAGCAGACACCATAGGAAGCACTTGTTATCCCTGTTCTGTATATTTAAGATAGCTTTCTTGGCAAGCAGTTTCGCTGGCAATTCTTGATAGCTGCTCGCTCTCAAAGGGTTATATTTAGCAGACTTGAATTCTAGGTAGTAGATGTTTCTCAACACCCAGCCGGAACCTCTCTCTAAGAACTCTTCGTAGTTTTGAATAATCTTCATAAATCCTACACTTATTTGATCATCAATTAAATCAGGAGTGTGTTGCTGGTAGCAGGGTGTTCTGAAGTACGCATCCATAATTTCCAGCTCTCCTTCGGCTGTCTCTCTTTCAAAGCAGACTTTTATTACCAGGTACCATTTGATGGAATCTTTCTCATACAATTCCTGTAGGATGTTTTCATGTATCTCGGCACGAATAGACTCTAAAAAGATTTTCACATCGTACCGAGTGGCTTCAGTAGGTTCAATGAGCACCGTCTTAAACGTGTTCAAAGCTTGCGTATAGGGTCGTCTTCGAGAGAGTGGTGGAGGAGTCGTTTTCGGTTTCTTCCGGCTCTCACTTAGGCTATTTGAATGCTGGAGTCGCATATGGTTCATTAATGATGACTTCGAGGAAAAGGTGGACTGGCATTCTTTGCAGGGGTAGTTATGACTTTTTAGATGAGCGTTGTACTCGTCCAGGCGACTAAACTTTCTTTGGCATGTAGCACATTGATGGGTGGAAGTGTCAGCATCATGCAACTTCTTATGTCGGTTTAAGGCATCCTTTCTGGAGAACTCCTTCAAACACACAGAACAGGAGAAACCCTATAAAAGAATAAAAAACGATTTTTTAATTAAAGTGTTACAATTTTTAATCAAAGTGTTACAATTTTTCGAAATATCACAAAAACTTTAAGAAATAATACATACCTTAGAAGGACCGGGCTGAGGATCTACAGATTCTTGCATTTCACTCGTGGACTGGTGCGATTTTCGGTGTCTATTTAGGTTGTCCTTTCTGGAAAATTCCTTATGGCAAATGAGACACACGAACATTTTTTCTGTGTTATGAGTTGACATATGCCGATTCAGTTTTGATCTATCCACAAAAGATTTCCCACAAGTAGGGCAAACAGGTCGAACCTATAATAAGAAAGACAATTTTTTAAACTTTTGTAAAAGGGACAATTTTTCAAACTTTTCTAAAAGGAAACACTCTCATTTTTAATGCAAAACAATACATACCTTAGAAGGTTCAGATTGGACTTCAGGTTGGGCCTCAGGTTGGGGTTCAGGTTGGGCGTCGTCGTCCCATTGGGGGTTTCGCCACTCCTCGTCATTCATCTCGGCAACATCACACAGCATATGAAATTCGTCATCGGGTATACCGAAGGAAATACCCAACTAAAAATAAACGAATAGGATGCAACTTTAAAAAATTTTAGAAAAATAAATTCTTCTAGTTAAAGATTTGACATACAAAAGGTTATACAAATCTAACTTTTATACAACATAAATAAATTTAATCTATTCGATGAGACATTAAATAAACGAATCATTTTATAAACATAGGATGCAACTTTAAAAATTTTTAGAAAAATAAATTCTTCTAGTTAAAGATTTGATATACAAAAGGTTATACAAATCTAACTTTTATACAACATAAATAAATAAATCTATTCGATGAGACATTAAATAAACGAATCATTTTATAAACATAGGATGCAATTTTAGAAAAAATAAATTCTTCTAGTTAAAGATTTAATTAATCTAACTTTTATACATACACGCTACCATTTTAATAATCCAAATACACTATTTTATCTAAACATAGGATTAGGTATGCAACTTTAAAAAATTTTAGAAAAATAAATTCTCCTAGTTAAAGATTTAATAAATCTAACTTTTATACATACACGCTACTATTTTAATAAACCAATACACTATTTTAACTAAACATAGGATTAGGTATTCAACTTAAAAAAAAATTTTTGAAAAATAAATTCTCCTAGTTAAAGATTTAATAAACAAAAGGTTATGCAAATCTAACTTTTATACAACATAAATAAATTGAATAAGTATAATCTAATTGATAGCTTATCAAACGATGAGTCATCCTAAACATGTCTGAACACTAACATTTTATTGTATAAGCTATGCGATGACTCATCAAACGATGAGTCATCCTAAACATGACTGAACATGAATCTACTTGAACACTAACATTTTATTGTATAAGCGATAATTACTATATAAATCACAAAGTATAGGATGTTGGAAATTAAATAAACAACACTAGTTGATGAAAATTATAAGTAAACTGATTTTCTAGTTAATAATTAAATTTTTTATTTATAATGAATGCAAATTAAGTTTCTCATAAGTAAACAATAATAATAATAACTTTTTGATTTGAATAATATAAAAAGCACCTTTAAACGAAGTATGAGTCATAAATTTTGTAAGGAAATAAATTATTAGAATAATAAATTTTTAGTTTAAACTTATGGGAATAAGTTTTAATTAAATCTTCTAATTAAAAAGTTTTTCACTTATAAAATAATTTCTATGTCATATGATTGTAAAAAAATAAACTTATTAAAATTTCTATACAAAGTTTTTCACTTATAAAATAAATAATTTCTCAGCATAAACAAGTTTTACACATACTTAAATTTCACTTTATGTAGTTTATTGAATGAAATAAAATAGATTTCGCATTTATCAAATTAAAGATTCGAAATTAAATTTATGTTTAACATAGAATAAATAAAATAGATTTCCCATTTGTCAAAATAAAGATTTGAAATTAAATTTATTTTTAACACATATTATAAATAATTTCTAAGCATAAACAAGTTTTACACATACTTAAATTTCGCTTTATGTAGTTTATTGAATGAAATAAAATAGATTTCGCATTTATCAAATTAAAGATTCGAAATTAAATTTATGTTTACCACATTATAAATAAAAAAATAGATTTCGCATTTGTCAAAATAAAGATTTGAAATTAAATTTATTTATAACACATATTATAAATAGATTTTCACTTATAGAATAAATAATTTCTAAGCATAAACAGATTTTACACATACTTAAATTTCACTTTATATAGTTTATCAAAATAAAGATTCGAAATTCGATTTATTTTAAACATATATTATAAATAGATTTTCACTTATAGAATAAATAATTTCTAAGCATAAACAGATTTTACACATACTTTAATTTCACTTTATATAGTTTATTGAATGAAATAAAATAGATTTCTCATTTATCAAAATAAAGATTCGAAATTTAATTTATGTTTAACACATAATAAATAAAATAGATTTTCACTTTGTCAAAATAAAGATTTGAAATTAAATTTATTTTTAACACATATTATAAATAGATTTTCACTTATAGAATAAATAATTTCTATGCATAAACAGATTTTACACATACTTAAATTTCACTTTATATAGTTTATTGAATGAAATAAAATAGATTTCTCATTTATCAAAATAAAGATTCGAAATTCAATTTATTTTAAACACATTATAAATAAAAATAGATTTTAGCATAGTGTAAATCAAATTTATTTTTAACACACATTATAAATAGATTTGAAACTCATTCTATTTTGCATAGTGTCAATCAAATTTATTTTTTAACATATCGTAAAAAGTAATAATAAATTAAAGAATTCTTATTTCAATTTAATATCTCATATTTCACTAAAAATGATTAAACACAGTTAGAAAATCAATGATTACTAGATAAATATATACTTACTGCATTTTCAACATCCATAGCTTGATTGTCGTTGGTGTATCCTTCCATTATAGAGGTACGGGAAAAGCACAATATACGATGCGGTAAAAACACAGTAAATGTACGGGAAGAAAATTTCGCGAACGTCGCTAAAGGAGAGAGCACAAAGTACGTCTTGCCTAGACAGTAGATAATCTACGAATGACCCGAGAATTGAGTTGCAACGGCTTATCTAGATAAGGGGTTTTCCCCCATGCGTCATCCTGACTCACCTCTGTAGATCTTACGAGAAACTTCTCGAATTCTGATTCACCATAGAGGTTGATTCATTTGCATATTTCCCCTCGTGGATTTTCCAAGGTGAGTCACCTCCTCCGTGTTCGTACAGGTATAATATCTTACGGGAGATATGAAACATACTCATTTGCATATTTCTAATGAAGAGATAATGTCTACACTTTTAATTAATGGAAAATAACAATTATTATTTCAATTTGATTATTAAAAAATTTTTTTTCAAGTGGATTGTTTCATGAATAAATGGTTTTATTATATGTTTTACGAAATAAAATATATCTTTTCGAAACAATATTTTTCCCGAATATAAGTTATTAAATGCATAGGAAATGGTTTTATTATATGATTTAATAAATATACCTTTAAAATAAATTATTGAATCCCTAGAAAGTGAATCTTTTAAAAATATGTTGTTTTATGAAATAAAATAGTCATTTCAAACTTATAAATTCATTGAATCTTTTATGAAATAAAATATTTCTAATTAAATCTTTTAAGAAATAAAATCAATAAAATATTTCAAAGACAGACAGACACAGATATTCAGTTTCAATCTATTTATTGAAATTCCATAAAAATATATACACACATTACTTATTGGATACAATTGTTTAAAGAAGTCGTTTTCATAAACACACATTACTTTTCGGATAAAGTATCTTCAATATATTTTTCATACAAGGTCATATTTAATTGTTTAAAGAAACCGTCGTTGTAATGACAGGAACAATTAATTTTTTTAACAATAACATGCATATTTAATTTTAAAAGTATTTCTTCACGATATAATTGATATTTTTCAAACATAGATTTCATTAAACACTCGTGTGAATTTTGATCGTCTGAATTAAAAACACATCCGTCACATTGAAATAAATTTTCAATTCCTAACTGAATTTCATACACGATAAAATCGAGTAAGATTTCCTTAGCACTTTGCTCATTTTCATGAGAAATACACACAAGGGGTTTATTTAGAATTAACATAGGAAGTTGAACGGTGAATATTGCATCAATAATAAAATGAGTTATTCTCATTTTGAGTTCTCTAAGCCTAAAAATTTGATCCTTGGACAATTTAATGACATTCGGTTTTAAATAAAAGCCAGAAGGATTTAAAGAAAACATTTGCTGTAAACTACAATAATCCTCATCTATGTAAGCCATTATTAATTGATTGTTAGAAATAAAACTATCATTTACTGATTCAAAATTAAAATTTTCAATCTTACTTTGAAAATAATACCATGTCTGAGCTGTCATTACAACGCCTTCTTTAGTAGGTATCCATTGACCCGTGGGTAATTCTTTAAAATTACGAATGTGGATTCTCACATTAAAATTCTTTTCTATTACAATTTGTAAAAAACTGCTAAAGTTTAAATTAAATTCACCTCGTATAGGATCCCAAGATTGTTCACGTACCCATTGGTTTAACCAATCATTCACATTCAATTCTTCACACATGTCTTGAGAACAGTTTTTAACAGAAGTATCACAATGAGAGTTTTTTGAAGTATCACAATCAGAGTTTTTCAAAGTATCGCATGCACTAGACGAAGCATCACTTATATCAAGTCTTGGTTTCTTTAAAGGTGGCATGATAGGGTTGGGTATTAAGTGACGAAAAGTCAGGCTGATTCTCATATCTTTGATGCTAGGATTCGGTGCAATGCCGTGGGTAAACAGTTCGTTCGTAGGCTTTAACATACTGTAGAGAGAACCATGTTCTAATGAAATCAAAGTAGAAGGTGTTTTAGGCTTCTTGAATTCAATTGTTCGTTCGGCACCAAAGCTGAGGACTACGATAGGGAAAGTTGCATCTAATCCACTTTCGTTGTCTTTATGTTGAGGTATGTAGCTGTATCCATTGCTGTAGAGGTTTAGCAGAACATAGTTGAAGGTAGAAGCCGTCCATTTTTCCACTCGATCCCGCAATTCCAATACCAGACGTGTCCAAGGGTTAGCAGGCACATGAGTTCCGCTGAAGGCATAACTCAAAGTTGAATCGCCGTATCCCAGAACTTGTCTTTTAGGCTTAAAACTTTTTCCATGAATTCTAAAGGTTGGCGTGTAGAAAGGTAAAGTTTTTAACTCGGCAAAATACCGATCTGCTTGTTCCTTTTCTATGAAGTTTGAAACATACTGGACATTCAGTCCGTTTTCCGTGAAACTCACTGCAGACATGACGAGACAACCAACACACACGAAATCAAATGGTAGACTGAGCCGTGATCGCTGATAAGCAATCTCTGATAAGATAAGACTCTCGTCACGTGACCAGAGGTAGCCAATCAGATAACTCGTGACGTCACTCACCACGTGACTGAGTATAGCCAATCACATTACTCGTGACGTCACCCTAATCACGTGACCTCGCGTCGCTGATAAGAACTCTCCTTATCATTCATTTCTCTCAAGGCAGCCGTTGGAGTAGGACGTGTTTTCAGGTAAGTGTATTTTATTCTATAAATAATCACACGTATGGATCGATACAAATTCATTTTATTTAGTATGTTTCCCAGGTTACAGGGTTGAGTTTAACAACAGGTTTTTTTACAATAAGTTTCTTTTTCGGTTTGACAATGTTTTTTCTTGAAGACAAATATCGATTCTTAATAATACTTTGGGGTACTCCCATATCTTTCAAGGCTTGCAAAAATTCACTTTGTCCTGTAATAGGTGGTTTTTTATTCACAGAAAAGATGAAATGAAATAGTTCCGCTAAATTAGAATGCTCCATGGTCCTTCCGTTGTAAGTAATCTCTCCTTTCGGGTTCCACTTAAACTTGTTTGAATGAGACTTGAGAAAATTTAATAAGGCTTCGGCTTGTTTCTTCATGGGTTTAGCTACAGATGATAACACAAAGGTTTCATAGTCTTCTTGGGGTTCTTGTTTTATAGACTCCACTTGTTTAGGTTCCACTTTTTCAGGTTCTTCTTCGAGTTGTTTAGACATCCAAGGCAAATTATATTCTTGCAAATCCATTTTTCTTTTTAAGAGTTCGTAGTAGTGCTGAATTTTTTCGTGATCCGGTAGAGAACTATTTAATATTTTAGCCATAGCTAAATCAAATTCCGTCATTTGCTTTTTAGAAGGCGTATGCTTCGAAAATTCTTCTTCCGGTACCAACGCATACTTAGCTGCGAATTCCATTGATGATGCCGGTTAAAACAGACAATGCAGCCGGGATTAAAATATTTAAAAATCCACCGTGTTGAACAATCAATTTTTTCTTGTTGAATAAACTTCCTTTCTTGGTACCAATTTTTCGAAGAGTCGTCTTATATTTCCTTAAAGACCTTTTCTGATGAGAGGAGAGAGGGACGTTTCCTTTTAATACGTTCAGGGTACATTCGCAAATAGCCTTCACAGATCGAGTCGGTAATTTTTTTAACAAATGCTTGCGTAAGGTTTGAGGACAAGACTTTATAAGCTCCAAGTCTCGAAGTTGTTTCCTCGTTAACGTCATGATCCCAAATGAATTAAAATCGGTAGGGCTTTCCTTTTAAACCTTTTTTGGGCTCGTACACAAATTGGGTTTCCCCCGGTAATATACGCGTTCTGAGTCGCATTCCTTCGGGGGTTTCATTCCTTAAATCCACCAACAAATAAGAGAAGGGCTGTTTGGTAGCATCCTCGAACACTTCTTGAAAAAACTGAGTTGATCTCGGGTATAATTGTCTGCCCAAGTGCGTAATTTGACTCATGTCCCGACGATTTTTAAAAAGTACTAAGTATTGACTGTTTAAGGAAATACCTCTCATTTCTTTACCTTTATGAAAAAGGTTTTGAGTAATAAAGATAATACTTAAATTTAAATGGTGACTTCCTTTGGTAAAGAGGTGGGTTAATCGTTCATCACCCCCACATTCCACCATTAAATCATCTAAAATCATTAAAGAATGGGTACCTAAATATTCCCGATAATTAGAAGGAAACCCTTCCACGAATGTCACGTCGGGAATTTCCTCGTGAAGCTTTTGAGAGATGCCGTAAAACCAAACGACTTTATCGGGAGGAGGGTTAAACATACGCCGTCGTTCTGCCAGTAAATCCCGCAGAAACCAACTCTTACCGACCCCCGTGGGGCCTGCTAAGAGCATTGTAAAAGGGTGTTGAAAGCGTGGAAACTCCATTCTAAATAAACACAGACACATAGGTTTACATTATAAATAGTTTTTTATTGATAAAAAGGAGCACGTGTGCGAAATCGTTTGGATACAAAATTATAGACTCTATGGTCGTTACATATATTTTCAGTTACAAACTGCTTTAAAAAATCTTTCAAAGTTTTGCCACGACATCGGCAATAAATATAATACACACAAAATTGACCACATACAGCTGTCACATGACTTTGCAGCGGAAGTGGATTAAACACCACTCGTGAAAATTGAGATACATAGTTCGATATAGGTCCTTTAAAAAAGTTCGGCTTGTTTCCATAGGAATCAAAGAATTCCGCTTCCGTAGGGGAGGATAGATAGAATGCCACCCAGTGGCTTCCGGCTTCTGTAGACTTGTCCACGTTGCATACAAAACATGCAGGATAACGCTCGATCTTCTTGGGTAATTGATCACTGGGGAAAACACCGGAAAAGTATTTCTTGGTTACTGGATCGTGGGATAAAATAGTCTCGATTTCTATAGAATTCATTTTCAGTTGGGGAAGTCACACAACACATGTCGTGTTTTACTAATTTCTATAATGTTTTCAAATTCCGCATACACCAATACAGTCGTGGTTCTTTCTAAGGTGTCCGCAAACTTGATTTCAATTCGTAAATTTCCTTGTTGCTGTAGATTCAGATGGGGTCCGTCACACATGTCAGGGCTCAGGTCGAAAGCATACAAAGTATGTCCGTTCGCAAAGTCCTCTCGGGTCAGATAAATGCCGGTATCCCGGTTAAATCCCGAAAACAAACGATGATACGCCCTTATATAGTTATTTTCTTCGAAATCCAATTCCAAGGGTTTGCTGGGTACAGGTTCTCCATCCACGTAAACACTTAAAAAGTTGACCTTGTGATGATAGAAATAAAAGGGATTTAAATCATATTGTCCAGTGTAGGCACTATTTTCTAAAAGTCCAATAATAATTCTTTTCGGCATGGCTCCTAAAAACACATTGTCTTGCATAAAGGATTTACTTCCGGTTGAGATCGAATAGGTCTTGCATAACACTCGATCGATGGGATACTTTGCTGTACTTTTCTCTAAGGCCTTGGCATGACCCAGTAATACACCGGGGCTCACTTTCACTTTACGTATGAAAATAGAAGCATGTTCCAAAATCACTTTGTAGTTGGGAATGGGTTTCGCCGCATCGATTTTACACATTAAGGAAAATTCAGGCTTGCTTCGGGTCATCTTAATTTTCAAGTCAACCATATTCAATAGCAATCGATTTTGTTGAAAAATATCACAATGCAAAGGTCCAATCATATCTAACGTTTTGCTTTTATTCGTGAGTGCGTAACGTATCTTCAATCCGGGGTTGTCTCCAGCAGGATCTGTAGCAGCCAAATTCTCATCTTTGTAAAAACATTCGCAGGTCAGTAAACTTTTCTTGGCATCTTCTCCATAATTCAACAGCGTTTCAATATAGGCGCGGTAGGGGTAGGTGTTACTCGACGAGGAGATCACTCTTTCGTTCAGGCTAATATCCACTTGAGAAAACAAGGCGTGTAAAAATAAATTCACGGGGGCAACTGCATCCGTTTCCGCTAAGGGTGATCCATCAAACTTGGTAATTTTCACTTTCACATACAGGTAGGAAGCCGATAAATCAATATAGTCTTCACCATTTCCGGAAATATTAAATTCCACAGGTCCTCCGTCTCGAATATTCGCAAGAGGGTGGTATTCAACAAAGTATCCTTTTTCAATAGCCGTTTGCGTGGGTGGGATCAAAAATAAATCCAATTCGGATTTCGCACAGGCAGCAGAATCTTTATGGATGAGTCCAGACATCTTTAAGCGAAAATATCTTGTACCTTCACTTTCTTGGCTTTACGTCGAATGACTGCTTTGGTAGAACGCTTCCTCTTTTTATACCGACGGCCCGATCCAATCATCGTCTTCACTTTAGTAGCGGCTTTGTCGGTTAACGTCTGTCCAGCTTCTTTTAATCTTCGCTTGGCGGCCATTTTAATGTCTTCTCCGCGAGACAGGTCACTTAACACGTTCACGCCTGAATGAAACAACTGCTTGCCGACCGCTTTCGCTCCCGATTTGAAGAGGGGTACTGCTGCACGAAAAAGGGATCGAAACAGTCCACCGAATCCATATCCCTTTTGTAAAGTAGTGCCTTGATAATAATTTAGACCACTACCCGACTGATGGGAATAGTAATCTTCAAAAGATTTCGCACAACACTGGTAAGGAACAAACATCACGAGAGGTATTTTTGACGAAAGTGAAGCTTCACGTACGAGCGCCCACGTTCAAATGGCGTGAGTTCGCCGAGGTGGTTCCTTATAACGATTTCCAAAGAGTCGAACGATTTTCGGCTGACAGGTAAATAGTGCGGTCGGTCGAATGTCTCACAAATCATTTCTCCATCTTTTCCTCTCACATTAACAATTCGTAAAAGGGGTGCTAACACATCTCCGATAATTTGGGGTTCGACAATATCCGAATAAACCAGCAACACTCTATAATGCGCACAGGGATCTGCGACATAGGTACTAAAAATAGTTTGCTCGATATTTATATCCGGCGAGGCGATTTCACCTGGTTCGAATCCCAACATCTGCGCTATCCCCTCATGCAATATCAGTTTTGTTTTATCTTTCACGTTAATACACACCTTTTTCGTGTGCGGATCATAAGTGAAAGAAATTTTATTTTTAATCTCTTCAATAGATATTGCTTTTAAAATGTCATCGACCGATTCGTAAAAGCCAGGGGGAATTCTTCTACCAAACGGAGATTTCTGGTCATTCAAATCAAAACCAAATAAATTATTATTTTGGTTCACATTATACCAGGTGTGAGGGTAAATAAATTCGACAAGGCCTACTTCCCATTCCCCTTTCAATTCAACAGGGGCGGGTAATCGCGTAATAAAATGAGAAATTTTATTCTCAGGAAAATAATTCCGGGAACTGTCCGAAGGTAACGTCACGTAGAACGACATGTTTTCAAATGATCTTTTAACAATCCAAACACTTGTTTTATAAGGCGAATAAATCAGAGGATGGAATCCATTGGTCAAATTTGCTGGGATAACCTTTAAATTTCACTTTGTATTCCACACGCTTTTTCCGTATCCGCTTATCTAAAATCTTTTCAATCGTATAATTCTCTTTTGGTTTCACTTTCTGAAGTTCTTGAGGGTAAAAGGTTCCTTTAATGGGTTCTTCTAACAGGTCCTTGATTCGGTAAACGGGAGGGTCTCTTCTCACACATTCAGTCACCACAAACACTTCTTCCGTCCAGTTCGTTTCATATCCTTTTTCGAAGGTTAATTTCTGCTTGGAAACTCGTACAACATCTCCCGGTTGAAACATGCAGGGTTTTCTTTTCGCATTTTGCATGTCACCGTATAAAGTATCCCATACATCGCTTTCATTTTCAGCGGTTACTTCAACTGGAGCTCTCTTGATACTTGAATGGTAAGTATGATTATAACTGTGTAACAACTGATCCAACACGTCTAAATAGCGGTAGGTATGATTATGGGTAAAATATTTCCACATTTTCGTTTTCAAAGTTCGGTTAAATCGCTCCACGACAGATGCTTTCGTATTGTTATTCGTCGTAAAAAACCGCACGCCTTCTTCTTTCAAAAATTTTTGAAAAAGTCTGTTTTGATACTCTTTTCCGTCATCCGATTGCAGGGACTTGGGTTTCCTCGTCACAAAAATAGACCGGAACGCCTTTACAATATCTTCACCCCGTTTTTGCTTCAAAGGGATCGCCCACGCAAATTTAGACAGAATGTCTATATAAGTCAGGATGTAGCGGTACCCTTGATTGAACTTTTGCAAACTGCCGAGATCCACTAAGTCGGTATGCCACTGTTGATCAATAGAATACACTATCACTCGATTGGTCGGGAACTTTCTTCGAACAGGTTTGTGCAACGTGTATGCATCGACTCCGCTCAGCCAGTCCTGAATCTTCTTCTTCGAGATTTTGCCTTTGGCAGCACGAAATAAGGCATTTACACCACCAAAACTTCCTGCGTGACTTGGGTTCTGATACATCTCCATGGTTACAACACAAAATTTTATTATGACTCACATTCACACGAAAGCGCATCATACCTTCCTCGTACGAAGATACGTTTTACAATGACTCACTAGTGCAACGCCTCTCTTTATATACCTTATAAGTGCACTCACAAGCATAGCTTCATGGCTTGATAAATAAAACTCTTATCCACTTATCAAGCCGTGAAACTATTTTACCTTCGGTTCGAATCTAACCCCTGCAAAAATTCGAAAAAATTTTGAAGTCCCCGAAATTGTGAAAAAAATACTAAGTCCGAAATTTAGGAAAATAAATCTAACTCCTCAAAATTCCCCTTTCTCCCCGATAGATGGCACCACCAAACCTCATCCAAGATGATACCCAAAGTTTCTATTCTTCCGGTGGCAACACACAGTTTCTATTCTTCCGGTGGCAACACCCCCTCGTCCAAGATGATGACTAAGTAGTGTAAAAAGGGTGTGTTCACCGACACGGTGGAGGGACGGTGGGTGTAGGGTGGTGGCGCGCCTCCACCCTGACCCTCATCGTCCCTCCGTCCCTCCACCGTGGCGGTGAATCACCCTTTTTACACTACTAACGTAAAAGCAAATATTATGTTGTCTAAACCCAGTTACGTTTGAGTCCAGTCCGAGTTACATGTGAACAACACGTATAGTGTTGTTCACATGTAACTGGGATTCAAATATAAAAGGGAAACTCCAATTTTTTTTTATACTATCTATTTCGAAACTGTTATATAATAAGCACCTAAATGGAAGCTCATTGGTAAACTATTGTCGCAGGTAATAGGGACAAGCGCCCGAGTTGCAGTTGATGACCAAATCGCTGCTGAACGCAGCAGGGACCTGGAGCGAGCTTTTGAACAATTTCAGTAATTTATTTTATTTTATTTTTATAAAGCTATATAGAAACGAGTTTCCTTTAAATTTAGTGGCCAGCGAAGCGGGCAAAGCCTGCTAGTGTTTTCCTAAAAGAAAAAATACTGTTAGATACAATCAATATAAAACAGCAATGAGAAGCGTTAAGAAACAGAATAATAATTGGTAAATAGATGTCATAAAATATAAAATCGAAATACTTAAGACATGAATTCCACCAGGTGGACAAAATGCAGGCAGGTGAAGGGACGTACTTCATTATGCTAACTCGAAATAATTTTTTCGTGTCTTTGCATTTTATGGTATTTATTTAGAAAGGATTTATTCGTTAACATAAAAATACTTTCTTTTAAAATAGAAAAAAAAAAAAAAAAAAAAGAGTGACCAATAGAGATTTAAATATTATCATTTTGTAATTTGACCTCTTTTTTCACTTGCTCTCGCATCAGTGAAATATGACAGTTTCCATAAATGGAAATTTCTATACATACTGCATAATAAATTAAAAAATAAATTAATACATTTATGATTGATTAAAATTCAAATTTTCGACAGTTTTTGTGACATCCTCCTGTCCTACATAATGACTGAAATTCATTTCATTCTCAATCCATACTTTTTGGAGAAAAATTTTAAATACTACATCAAGATTTATATAAACCATTTAAAGGTGTGAAAAGAATTTATACGTATTATCTTTACCGTGTTCTTTTCAAATTGTTTATCAATTTTTTGTGAGATGAGAAAAGTTTTTTTAAATTCTACAAATATTTTCTAAAAAGGTTTTACAAATTGGTTTTGTACTCAAAAATAAGCCTAAAAATTCATTGCCTCGCTTATAAAATAATAACAATAACAGTACTATAATACAGAAGGTTTTAGTAAAGTAATAAACAAAACGTTTTGTCTACACGTTTCTTATAAACTGTTAGACATTTTATTTGCAACTATTGCAGCTATTTTTATTTTTAATTTGAAGCAACATTAATTAGAATTTTTGTTTAACTATTTTGTTTAAGGGGATTGATTTTGTTTAAGGGTCTGCGACAACTGTGAAGTGGGAAATTTAGGTTGTTGCTTTTAATATCCGTATATTTTTTAATTATGCATGTATCAATAAAAACATTTATGAAATATTAACAAGAAGTTCAAGAAATATTTGATGCAAATTATTTACTCTTACGTGTTACAGTTTTTTTTTTTATAATAGCACTGTAAGCATATGTATTTTACTCTTAAGGATTTTTTCACTTTGGTACACTTTTCTAAACAAATAATGAAAATCTTACCTTGAAATCATGCATGATGATAGAAAATACTTTTGTTTATGTACTGAACCCTTTTTATGTTTTGTTGTTCTATTTTTAAAATTATCAAAAAAAAATGGCAATTTTTATTTATTAGAAATATGCATTTTTGAACACATATTTTCGCTCTTTTAAAAAAATATCACAAGGTATATACATAAAAAAAAATAGGTACACTATATAAAGAGACACTTATTTTATTTCCCTCCAAAATTTCAAGGAATTACTTTCAACAGATTTTTCACAAAGTGTACCAAAGTGAAAAAATCCTTAAGAGTAAAATACGTATGTTTACAGTGCTATTATAAAAAAAAAAAAAAAGAACTATAACACGTAAGAGTAAACAATTTGCATCAAATATTTCTTGAACTTCTTGTTAATATTTCACAAAAAAAATTTATTGATGCATGCATAATTTAAAAATATATGGCTATTAAAAGCAACAACCTAAATTTCCCATTTCACGGTTGTCGCAGACGTCTCAGTTCCCTTAAACTATTTGTTCTACGTTTTAAGCTGAATATGTAACATTTTTGAGAAATATATTTCTTTCGATTTTTAACTGAAATAATGTATAATCCTCATGGTTGACTGTCGTTAGACGAAGCATAGAAAAATATTTTTAAAACCTTTGCAGTTACGTAAAGCTAAATATCAGTGAGAGTATTGCATTCGTTTCGGTGTGACATCGGCATTCCAATAATGCGCTTCTTTATCTATGAAAGTTATCATGCAAGATTATCTAGACATTCGCTGAGTGTGTGACGACTGTGAGAGAGAAATAAACTCTTATTTACTTACAGTTTACCTGAAACTGTTAAATAGTACGATACAGCATTGCAATTTTTTTCCCCTTGACATATTTACATCTTATTGGACATTGAAATGGCGCAATTTTTTCAATACACTGAAAACTAGTTGGCATAGGTGGACTCTGCTCAGTTCCCCATCATATTTATGTTCTCATAAATTTCTAGTGCGAGACATTTTATAATCATGTTAAAAGAAATGAATTTGACCAAAGCTTGATATTATGACAGAATGAAATCCCCGCTAATAGGCTATCCACCGTTCATTTCGATATATATATATCTTATTCTAATCTATTAATTTATTTTATCAGGGTCAATTCCGTTGTTTAGTTTTCATCCTGCTATTTCCAATGCAATAATCCTCAAAATTCATATTTATATGAAAAATTTACAATTTCGCTATGTTGATAAAATCATAAATTACGAATGATTTACGAAATTTTCCTATTACAATATTTGTATTCAATCATGTTCAAACAAATGTCATATATGTAATTTTGAAGTTGTCTAATGTATTTACGATCCTCAAAATGGAAATTTATGCTCAATTTTGCCTTATTCTGACATGTTAAGTAAATCGTAAATTCCAAATAACTTACGAATTTTTTAAATTGGAAAAATCGTAGTCTATGATATTCATGTCAGTATCCTAAATAATATTTCGAAAGTGGTTTGACATCTTTACGATGAAAATATCCCTCAAGATTGACGTTTATGTGAAATTTTGCTCTATTCAGCCATGTTAAGAAATTCGTAAATTTCCAATAACTTACGAAATCTTTATATTGGAAAATTCATAGTCATTAATAATCATGCCAGTGTCCTAAATAATATTTCAAAAGTAGTCTGACATCTTTACGATGAAAATATCTCTCAAAATTGACGTTTATGGGAAATTTTGCTCTATACTGCCCTGTTAAAAAATTCGTAAATTTCCAATAACTTGCGAAATTTCCAAAGTAGCATATTTATAGTTACCGATGTTCATTCCGGCATCAAAACTGATATTTTAAAACTTGTCTGACATTTTTACAGTAAAAAGTTTCCATTAAATGCACGTTTAAGTGAATTTTTGTCCTATTCTCCCATGTTAAGAAAATCGTAAATTTCTAATAACTTACGAAGTTTTTAAATTCGAATGTTGCAAATGAATAGGGTTCTTGCCAGTGTCGAAAGTAATACTTTAAAACTGATCTGACCTCTCTGCGATCATTTGTTCGTGAGATATCGTGTTAACAGACTAACAAACTAAAGGACTAACACACTAACGGACTGACACACTGACATACTGACACACTAACAGACACCCTACAGACAGACACCATAGAAATTTTGTCATTTTCGGATTCCTCACACCTGAAAACGTGTAGAAAAGTCAAAAAACCGAGGTCGAAAATTTTCACGATTACCTAAGTTCCCCATACCTATAGTATGATGGGGAACTAAAAAAAATATATTGTTAACGCTTAGAATCTAAATTATGTCTCTAGTAAAAATAGTTCCATGTCATCCTTATGAATTCTAGTTCTCTTTGCGAGCGAATTCTAAAAACCCCTACTAGAATTCTGGATCGTTTTCTTATATTATCGGGGGTCAAATTTATTTAAAAATCTCTGTAAATAAATGCGAATACAAGAGGCAAGTTTGAGTAACTATATTCTTTGTTTATGACCCAATTCTAACGAAATCATCCCAGAATTTCTCGCAATACAAAGTGATTCATAATATTCATAATATTGTTTCATCATCTAGAAAAGTATAGACTAGAAATTCTTGATCATTTCATCTATCCAGGTTATTTGTTTATCTTATATGCATAGCTCATGTATCTATATTTCTAGTTTAGGATTTCAGAAAATGATTAGTTATTCCTTCTAGATAGAGGCGGTATATATATTATTTTTCAATGCATCATTCACAATTCTCCTATTCATGAAGCAAACTAATTTAAATGAATTTATAAAAATTCGATAGAATATCATAATAAGTTTAAATATATATATCTATATATATTTTTAAGAAAATTGCTAAAAATAAATAAATAATAAAAAATCATTGTTAGATTTGGATCTCCAAATTGCCTTGCCCTGAGATAAAAAATATACCGCCTTCATCTAGAAGGAATAAGTGGCCATTTTTTAAATTCCTTATCTAGAAATATAGATTTCCGAGCTATTCGCATAACGGAATAGATGAAATGGTCGAGAATTTCTAGTCTACACATTTCTAGATGGTGAAACAATATTCTGAATATTCTGAATTTTTGCATGGCGAGAAATTCTCACTTGATTATCTAGAATTGGGTCATAAACAAAGATTATAGTTGCTGGAATCCGCCTCTTGTGTTCGCATTTATTTGGAGATAATTTTAAATAGGTTTGACCTCGAAAAAATAGACAAACTTTCTAGAATTCTAATAAGGGTTTCTAGAACTCGCTTTCAAAGGAAACTATGATTTATAAGAATGACATGGAACTATTTTTTTCTAAAGCTACAATTTAGATTCTAGATGTCAGTTACCGAGTTTTTTCTCAGTGTGATGTGGTTAAATGGTAAATATTTATCAACTTTCCTTCCAAAATGATTATTTAAATTGATAAAACATGGTTTAATATAAAAGAAATTTCCATTTTTTATATCATTTTCATTTTTTTTTCTTTTTAGAATAATTTTCTATGCAGAAAACCGTAAACTTTCTTTAGCGATTACCGTGCATTTAATTTGATTAAAGAATAATTTTTATCAGGATTTTCATGAGTAAGGTTTCTGAAGGATATAAAAAATTAAATTACTATATTAAGAAAAAAGAATTATTTACTTATTTATTTAAATAATTGTAACATTTTATTTTTTGCTCAATAACAGTACATCGCAAGACAGTACATTAGTTTTTTTGCATAATATTTGGTTTAAACCACAATTATGTAAGTATTAAATAATAATTTAGAAACAAAAATTATAATTTTATTTAATCATATTGTATTAGTTATAGAAATTTAAAGGAAAAGTTTCCCTTTCTCATAACTGGTTTAATCTTTTATCTGTATCTTGCACAAACATAATCAAAAAAAAAAAATATATATATATATATATTACTTTTATAACGTAGGATTAAAAAAGAAAATTCCCTAAATTTTTTTATAAAATGAAATATTGTGAAATCTTTCAAGCGTTTAGTTTTTTTCCCCCCTCAAAAGAATATTTTTAATTTCCTTGAAATCAATGCTCAGAAATCTGATTTAACCTAAATATGAAGCCATATAAAGATGCCACTAAGTGGTTGTAACAAACGAAATCATTTCTTTTTTTAATTATGAGGATAAGAAATAGCAGAATTTAAAAAAAAAAAAAAAAAAAAAAAGGGAAAGAAAAGAACAAAACTTATTATCATCCAATCGAATATTACCAATAAATATGAAATTCGAATTTATATGAAACTTTAAAAAAAAACAAAAAAAAAAAAAAAAAAAAAAAAAAACAAGAAGTTAGGGGGGGGGAAAAGCAACTGTTTCAATTAGACATTCAAAAACCTGATTACATTTTCGAAAATATAAAACCATTTCCCGATTGATTATTTATCTACATCATTAAAAAAAGAAAAAGAAAAAAAAATCTAATTCAATTTTTATTTATTTATTTAAAGTAAATCTGAATAATAAAATACAACTGTTTTTCTCAAAATTGGTTACATATTATCATTACTTCCCTGCTAGAGACTACGTTTGAATATTTCTTTTTTAACCTTTCGATTATATTACAATTTATCAGTTTGATACTGAAGTGGGTTTAAATTAAAAATAGTACAAAAATTTCATCTTTTTCTACCATTCTACATAACAATGTTAACCTACTTGTGCTTGTTAACCTACCGGTTAACAAGTACAAAAATTTATGCAACAAAGTTTCTCATAATAAATAGTTTACATATGAAGTTTGGTTAAGTTTCCTCCAATAGATGATGAGATACAGCCATCTGAGTAACTGCAGTGAGCAACTGCAATACCACCAGTCGGTCTATACTCATCCAAATAATTTTCATAATATTCATTTCAGATATCAAGTTTGGTGTTTTTATATATCATAGAAGCTATAACTGTAGCCTTTCCACAAACGAAGAAATTAACAGCATAGTAATGCCAATAGTCGGTCAATGTGCACTTAAAATAAATACACATAGTTTTTCAGAATGACCGTCTTATATATCACGTTTGATGCAATTGCAGTTATACACTATAGAAGCTGATATTCCTTCTGGTAAACGGAAGAGAAGCTGCACCATAAAAGCGTCGTCGACTGATAATGCACCTAAAAGAATCAAAATAATCTTTCATAATGGGCTTCTTTCTGACATATCAAATTTTACTCAGTTATACTCTATAGAAGCTGAGATACAGCCTTACGAAAAGTAGAAAGAAACTGCATTATCGCAGCTCCTGTTGGATTATATAAGCCTAAATCTAATCAGCACCAATTTATGTCATGGACCAACTAAATATAAAGATTTCTAGAGTTCCGTCCATTATTTCGTGACATACATCGTCCACAAAATTTTTGTAACACGCACACAGTCAGATGTTGGCAGACACTGAAAGACACTGATAGACATTTTCTAAAAATGGTCACGTTATGACAGAATATATAAACCCATAGAAAACCCGGAGGTCGAAAATTTTTAGAAATCCAGTACATTTTCCTTATGTGTATAGAAGGAAGTAATGCTCGCACGTAGAATATAAACTGTCAATTCTTATTTTGAGGAGGGAAGTATGCTTGTAATATTTCATTTTCCCACACTTTTCCGGTTTATTTCTGGAAATTAACAGTATTAAATCATTGCATACTTATCTGTTAGTAAAGAAGTTTATACCTATTATAAATACAAAGAAATCTTACAGGATTATTTACTAAAACATTTATGTATTATGTAATCTTCTATATAAATTAAACCCTTTTTTTTAATTAAAAATTACAAATTTATCCTACTTTCTTTTTCCGAAATTACTGATGTATCCTTTTTTTTTTTTTCAGTATTACTAATTTATTCTTCTTCCTTTATATATACAGGGTGTTCCAAAAGTTCCCCACCTCCTCCTAACTCGAAAATGCGTCGGAATTGTGAAAAATGGCGAAACACGGGTTCAATGATTCGAGAGGGACCTCTTTTGGTGAAAAGGTTTGGGTCCGGGGGGCCGCTAGGGAGGGCAACTTTAAATTTTCAAATAAGAAAGTATGTCTTGTGATACATCCCTGGAAACGTCTTTTCAAATAATGAATTTGATATAAATAATTTTGCCCTACGATGATTATTAAGGGAGATACATGAGTGTTTAGACTTTTGAAATGTGAATTTTATACTTATGTATCCCATTTAATAATCATTGCAGGACAAAACTGTTTATATCAAATTCATTGTCTTGAAAAGACGTTTCCACGGATGTATCACAAGACATACTTTGCCCAAAAATGTTTGGACCCGTTCAAGGGGGTAGTAGTAGTATTAGTGCCGCAAAGGAGGGCAACTTTCAAATTTCAAACAGGAAAGTACATCTTGTGATGCATCGCTGGACACGTCTCTTCAAGACAATGAATTTGATATAAATAATTTTGTACTGCAATGATTATTAAAGGGTATACATAAGTATAAAATCCACATTTCAAAAGTCTAAAAACTCAAGTATCTCTTTTAATAATCATCGTAGGGCGAAACTATTTACATCAAATTCATTGTTTTGAAGAGACGTTTCCAGGGATGTATCACAAGATATACCTTCCTACTTAAAATTTTAAAGTTGCCCTTCCTAGCGGCCCCCCTAGTCCCACCCCCCCGGGCCCAAACTTTTTACACCAAAAGAGGTCACTCACGAATTCATTGAACACATGTTTCGACATTTTTCATATTTCTGACTCATTTTCGAGTTAGAAGGGGTTTTGGGACTTTACTTTGGAACATCCTGTATATTAGAAAAGCAGCTTTCTAAATGACAATTTCTTTAAAACCGAAATGCCAAGAAATAAAATGATCCTGCGAAAAATTTCATCGAAATTTGTAATATTTCCTTAAAATACAATAAAGTACAACCTTTAAAAAAAGCGATCATACAGATCCGTTTGGGAAATGTCAAAGAACTATAATGTTACAAAAATGAATGTCGATTGCATTTGTTGACACATGCTAGCTAAGAAAAGAACTATAAAAATTTATATAACCTTTTTTTTTTTCTTTCTTAGTTGTAAGAACAGCTGATTCAGTGACAGATACCTTCAGCTAAATTGAAACTGATAAAAATCTGATAAATACGGCATTAAAATATTTTGAAACGGAAAGATAAATTTCTCGCCTATTTTTTATGGCATAATAACATTTACTTTTATATTATTTTATCACATTCTTTACATAAACGATTTGCACTTTTCCTCTGTATATTTGGCTTCGAGATAAAAAAAAAACATCGACTATAAACTCAATAAGAACATTATATCTAGAACAAAATATGTCATAATTCTAAGAAGATGCATTTTGCAGATATTTTGCAGATTGTTGAACTATTGCAATATTTCTAAATCCCGAAATAAATAATTACACACACACACACACACACACACACACACACACATATATATATATATATATATATATATATATATATAAAGAATTAGAGATATATTTTCAAACAGTTGAAAATCAATGTAGTTTTTCTCAGAAATTTCCTCATTATAACACTGAGAAAAAATTCTGTAACTGGCATCTAGAATCTAAGTTGTGGCTCTAGTAAAAGTAGTTCCATGTCATCCTTATAAATTCTAGTCCCCTTGGAAAGCGAGTTCTAGAATCCCCTATTAGAATTCTAGAGCTTTTGCCTACATTCTCGAGGGCAAAGTTATTTAAAAATCTTTGCAAATAAATGAGACTTCAAGGGACGGTTTTCAGCAACTATAATCTTGGTTTATTACTAAATTCTAGAAAATCAAGCTAGAATTTCTCGCAATACAAATGATTCAGAATATTTAGAGTAATCAGAATATTGTTTCACCATCTAGAAATGTGCACACTAGAAATTCTCGATCATTTCGTCTATTCAGTTTATTGGCGTATCATACGCGCATAGCTCAGCTCGGAAATCTATATTTCTAGTTAAGGGATTTAGAAAATGGCCACTTATTCATTCTACAGGAAAGCGGTATATATTTTTTTTTCTCAGTGAAGGAAAAATAATAATAATAATAATAATACACATGTGTTTGTGTGTAAAAACACTCCAACTAAAACTATTGATTTAAGGTAAAGCTAGGAGAGTTGCGCACAAGTCAACAGAATAATAATAATAATAATAAGTGGTAATTTTTTTTTTCTCAACTATCCATAAAAAAATTTAACTTCATTTCTTCTTCTTCTTCTTCTTCTTTTTAATGCATTTTCATTACTATTTTGTTGTTATGCTTTAATTTAATACAACAGCAGTAATGAAATCAAGAAAGCTATTTTGCACAATCTGTCCTTATATGATTGTTAGTGATTGTGCCCATGGGAAGGAGAGAATTAGTAATGACTGCAATTAAATTATTACCAATAATAATCGTACTTAAATAATATTGTTGTAGTGTTTTTACAAACAAATGCTATTGTATTAGGCGTGAATATTTCAACTTAATAATTAAAGGGTTTTAAGAAGAATTAAAGAATTTTAATTAAAGAAATTAAAGTCCAGATAACGTTACAAAATAACATTAAGTCCCTAGACACCACGTTTAACTTAAAAATAATACATTTTCATTTCACAGTTTCAATATTTTTTGTTTTCTGACCGAAGTTGTTGTCGTTCAAAATCGATGCACTTATTATTGTAAGTAAAGCAGCTTTCGTGTAACGTAACCATTTGCCACAAGCAACACATCACTGTTTAAAGTTGTCTTCTGGTACCATGGTTTTCACAAAAGAAAATTTGCATAGCAGAATTTTTATACAGAAACTTTTTTAAATAGATGTCAACGAATAGTCAAGTCTAAATTGTTTATCTAAAAATAGTGGTATTCAAATTTTACTTTGTGAGAACTTTGCTTAGTATAATTCAAGACATTCAATGTACCCATCCAATTTCAATGTTATAACCAATAAGCTTCGTAATCTCTCCTAGCATGGAGACTAATGGGAACAATGCGCCATCTCTTCTAAGTAAGTAGCAGATGCACTAAATCGCCCATTTCAGTAGGAGAGATTGCGAGGAGTTTTACTTAATAAGCCGGCTTTTACAAAGAGCTGTGGGTGTTCACACCGTTGTTATAAAGCGAGGTCTGCATGGGCTAAGCCCGGGCCCGACCTAGACTGTGTGTTGATGATCTTTACCCAGCCCGGCCCGAAGTAAAAGTAAAAATCTTGACTCGAACCTGCCCTGGCTTGTGTTGACATATGAAATAATTAATTAAATAAATAAATAAAGCAATTGGGGCCTAAAATTTTAATCTGTTTCCTACAAATTTTAGTATAGAATTTGTTACTTTTTCCTTTGGATGCAGACCGCCTTTCTCTAGAACTACGTTAGCGTTAGGCCCCTCAACCTCAATTTTTAAAAAGTTTTAAATAAAGGTATTAATTGAAAAGTTAAATATACGAGTGAAATTACAATGCTAAAACATACTGCAAAGAACAAATTAAAATTATGTTCAGAATAAAATAAATACATTTATACAAATAAAAAACCTTCAGTAGGTATAGAATGTAACTTCAATAATCAACAACAATGAAAACATTAATGAAAAAAAAAAAAAAATACCTAAACTCTTTTCGTCGAAAATTACTTTTTAAATGGTTGATCATATGTATTTAATTTGTAGATTTATGAAGAAATCTATTTAAATAAAAGGTCGAGCACGACTATACATCTTCAAAGTCTGTCAAGATGATTAATTTATCCAGTTTACGTTGATGAAGTCAACCCTGTCATTATCTTCTTTTCGAGTGTGGTTTATCGCAGTTTTTCGCACACTATTATGTGCCAGACAGGTTCCGCGTTCATAGTTAAAAATACTTGGTGAACACAAAACGCCGTTTAACCTCTCAATTTCATGCTATATAATAGGGATGAGACGGGGGGGGAGGAAATAATAATCGTCTCATCAGAAGACCTTAGATAGTTGCTTTCTTATCCTTGTTGCGTCTGTACAGACCACCCTGGAATCTATGAGAATCTGAAGTGTGGAAGGATGTATTTTTTTATTTTTATTTTACCTCAACAAAAATTCACTTTTTTTTTCCATCCTCTAGAAAAAAATTAGCGGGAAAAAAGAGCTGTTAAATGATCATTACTCTAGTTGAATAGCTAGTAAATCTTTTCTTTTGTTCCATCCCTTCCCTTTAAAAAATAAAGAAAGAAAGAAAAGAAAAAATAATTAATAAAAGCTTTTAAAATTTTTGCGACGAATTCTGTGTGTGATACATCTGAAATTCATAGTTCAATTAATCATTAATCAAAGATAATACTGATTTACTCTATGTGCTGAAAGCGTATCTAACCAGCACACTATGAGACAATATGCTTTAAAGTAAATGGGGAGGACGAAGAATGAAAAATAAAATTCAATAATAAAAATAATTATTAATCAGACATGGAAACTAGATGAGCTATAGTACAGAAAAGTTTATTAAAGCAACAAAATGTTAATCGCCCGTGTCTTCTTTCTCCAAGTGCCTCTAGTTCAAAATTTCAATATTGCGTTTGATAAAGTGTTTAGTTTTTTGTTAGTATTTGTGTTCAATATCTTTTCTATGAACTATTTAAAAGGTAAATCTTAAAATAATATGCTTTCAAATATGCATACTACGGTAATTCTGATTACATTTTATTATCCAAAATGGGAAACGGGGATAAAGCTGTACCCTCATTATTTTAATAAAAAAAATTCCAAGAAAAAAATTTATAATATAATAATTTTGTTATATATGAGTTTTCCATTGCACATGGTGAGTTGATGCTTTTTTAGTGGAAATATATTTTGTGTTAAGACTCTTCTTTTTCTTTATTATTTGTCTGATTGATATAGATATATATATATATTTAAGAATTCAATATCGTTATAAACTTTAGCAATTAATAGATACATGATAATGCCAACAACACAAAAATAAAATTAATTGTAATACATTTTAAAGGCTAGCACAGAAATTTTATGATTCATTTTTAGTTCCAATTAAGAGATAAAACCTATTTAAATTACTTACGCTAACATGAGTAAAAAGGACCATAGAACTATGACAGATTTTTTTTTTTTTTTTTTTTTTTTTTTTTTCGAAATTGATGAAAGTTTTCAATAATAACGTTTTTATTAAAAATGTATCTGGAAATGAGAATTGAATTAAAAAAATATGAAAAAGAGACCACAGGAAATAAGAATTGGATTAATAAATGCTCAAAAATAGAAGTATTCGCGCATCAGGAAAACATGTACTTCCATAAGCAAAGAAGTCGCAAGATTCCGAAAAACCATATAGCTAATTCCAGCCAAAAATATAGCCCATGTTCCGATCTTGCAACAAAACCATTTTGAAAGAGGAATGAAATAAATTATTAAAGTAAACCTTTAAAGAATCCAGCGAGAGAAAAAAAGAAAAAGAAAAATCAAAGATTTAACCACATTTCAGGCCAACACCAAACACAGAGAGTTACAAGTTGCCATTATAACAATGCTAATAATAAAAATGATTTCTAGACAATCAGGGATGAATCGATTCAGATTTTGCAATGATTAATTTCAATAACAACGAAATTAACTTTGTAATTGTGTTTTTAATTTAGTTAAATTTATTTTAATTTTATACTTAAATCATAAAACTCTAAATATTTCATGGATCGGAATTTAATTACAGCAAACATAAATACAGACGAGAAAGAAAGAAAAGGAAAGAAATTAAAAATAATTATTAAATGACTTTAAATAAGTAAACCTCATAAATAAAGCAGTCTCATAAATAAGCTTTTAAATAATACTTTCTCTTTTATGTAAGTTATTAAAATACTTTATACATCGAATAATAATAATAATAATAATAATAATAATAAAAATCCGACTAAGTTTGTTATTTTTGTTGTGTAAAATAATTTTTTCAATTCATCCCCAAAGAAAACTGACGTTTCTTTTCTTTCTTTCTTTCTTTTTCTTTCTTTCTTTCTTTCTTTCTTTCTTTCTTTCTTTTTTTTTTTTCAATATTAAATTTTTGTGTTACATTAATCATCCAGAATTAAAAATAATGAAATATATTTAAGCAGTAGTCTTAAAATGATAGCAGCGATATAATGCTGATTGTCACACTAGTTAAGATCAAACTTACAGAATAAACGTATGTATAATACTTTGTACAAAACAGATGAAGTTAATTTAATAATATGATCAGCAAAACAGATTTTTAACAAGAAATTCATACTGCAATTTAAGCATCCTAAGTATACACTGAGGGCGGCACGATAAACATTACCGATACAGTAGAATTTATTTCTCTATTATGTTTTTATCTTGGTTATTTGTACTAGCTACTTTGCAATTATGTTTTTCTGTAATCTATATCTTAACCATTATTCCTACTCGCAATGTTTATTATCACACTATTTAAGATCAAAATTACTGTACAAACATATGTATAATACTTTGTACAAAACAGATAAAGCTACTTTAGTAATGTTATCAAAAACACAATTTTTGAACAAGAAATTCATATTGCAATTTATGCGTCCTGTCCTAAATATACAATGAGGGCTGTAATATTAACATTGTCTAAACTGTAGAATGCATTTCTCGATTATATTTTTATCTTCGTTATCTTATTTACTTTGTAATTATGTTTTTACGTAATCTTTGTCTGAACCGTTATTCTTGCTCGCAAAACTCAATATTGCTAATCAAAAATTCTATGTAAATGACGTAAGAGCCTTCAATTCCAATACTGCAGTGGTACTGATTAGGAGGCGAATAATAAATACTATTGATACATTTCAAGCGATAACTATTTTAAGGGGACATACGACCCTTAGAACTTCAAAAAGCATCGATTTTTTTTAAGTAAATTATTGTTAACTAATCTTCATTGGGCATGTCTAATTGTTACCTATAATTTCATTATGCATTTTGGAATATAATTTAAATTGTGTGGTAAATTATTTAATAATTTATTTGTTAATAATAAATGTGTTTTTTTCACCTTGAGCGAAGGATATCTCTGAAACTATTTAATATTTTTTCTTGAAATTTTTACAGATTATGTAGCATATGAGATCCTTCAAACTGAACCTAAATTTGTTCAAATTTAGGTTAAATATATATATATATATATATATATATATATATATAAAGTTTAAAGAAGTATCACCTGTATGAAAAATAAGGGGGGGGGGGGGGTGCAAATTTAGGTTCAGTTTGAAGGATCTGATATGTCACATAATCGGTGAAAATTTCAAGAAAAAATATTAAATAGTTTCAGAGATATCCTGTGCGCAAGGTGAAAAAAACACATTTATTATTAACACGTAAATCATTAAATAATTCACCACAGAATTTAAATTATATTCCACGATACATAATAAACTTCTAGGTAACAATTAGACATGAAGCTTAGTTAGCAATAATTTTCTTAAAAAAAGACTTTAATTAAATCGATGTTTTTTGAAGTTCTAAGGGTCGGTATGTCCCCTTAAATTTTACCATATTCTAATTTGAGGGAACTTACAGAATAACTAGTATGTTGTGGCCATCACAAAACCTTCTGCTACATTTTCTTATACAGATTCATGTAATTTAAACCAAAACAGACACCTCTGCATCTTTCACTGTAAAAACGAAAGAAAGAAAAAAAGTAAATAATAACTTTATCTCTCTCTTTTTATTTTATTTATTTATTTATTTATTGTTAATATAAAAAATAATCGATAGCCTTGTTTCAAAGCACAGATGCATGGTTTAAAGGTATCTACACGATCTTTTGAAAAACGCTCGCATTGAAAATTTACACACCTGGGGAGGGGGCGTTGCTCCTACATATACAAAGATTTTACCCTTGTTAACTGCTATTATAAACAAAATGGTTAAGCTTCATAATGATTGGTTAAAAAATATGCTCATTGTGTACATTTATCCGAAATTTTGTCTGTCAGATTAAATATTATTGAAAAAGAAAGAAAAGCTGATCTAAAGCGGTACTTGTTGAGCGATATGCACCAAAACGCGACCAATTTATCTCAATAATCAACTAACTAACTTTTCATGAAATTCTTTTTATTAATTTTTGATCTTGAGCTGACGCAAAATTTTTGCCATGCTTTCAAACACACAGACAGACAGTCATTTTCATAAAAAGATCAAATCTTTATCAGGATATTTCAAAACGTGTAAATCCTACAAAATTAGGAAGTTGAAAATTTTTATAAATCCAATATTTTCCCCCCCTATTTAATATAGAAGAAAGTAATAATATGTAGTAAGATAATTATTCTCATGAGTGGGGAAAAAAAAAAAAAAAAAATCTTATTTTTTACGACATATTGAAATTTACAAAATCTCCTTTCAATTAAATACATTTTTTTTTTTTTTAAATAAATTTTACCGAACTTTCGTTTTATTAAATATGGTAATCTCTTCTTGTCTGTGACAAACTAACAATAAAAATCAATTAAAAAACATAAACCGCACAAGTGTACAGATTTTCAGATAGATTGTATAAATTTATTTGGAAGGAAAAAAGCCCTTTGCTTTCGCCGCGTCATTTGTCAACCCATATTATACGAGGTCGTATTTGCCATGAAGAGTTAATAAAACTCTCGTAATGAGAGTTCAAATTCTCAGTTCTTTCTTCAAGACAAGACATGCATAAAAATGAGGATATATTTTGTAAAAGAAGAAAGGCCTGAGGTAACTTCGTAGATAATTTCACTTCCTTTTTAGACATCTTTTCCAGATAACTACAAAATAATTAGTGGTGGAAATCATAATGTTTAAAAGTTACATACTTGCTTTTTGAAGTTAGCCTCTGTCTTATCCTCATATTATATGTATAACCTACATTTTATTTAAATTTAATTCTAAATTTGTAATAGTGGAAATTCCGTAGCAGTGTAAGAGAAATGGAAGAAATAAAAATTATAGTTAAAGTTAAGTCTATTTATATATTTCTTACTACGTCGTGGTTTTGTATTACCTTGATACTAAAATTGTATTTAGAATTAACATTAAAGAAGATATTTGTGAGGCCTAAATTTCCTAATATAAAAACTAATTAATACATTAAGTCACCTTATTAACTATTTTAAAAGGTGATCCCAAATTCTATCATAAATGGCTTTTTTGTTATTTACAAATATTTTCTATACTACATAGCCATATGAAAATCTAAAATCTTCATTTGCTTCTGCCTAAACAAATCAGTTACAGTTAGACAATAATTCAGTTTAAAATAATGATAATACTAAATTATCGTTTGTATTTTTATTTCTCACAAAAAGGAAAAACCAATGAGGAAATAAATGAATCTCCAACAACTTAATTATTAAAATTTATAAATTCTATGTTCATTATATATAGATTTTTGAAATACTTTTATTATTTTTTTGGAATAAGATTATAGACGAAGTTATTTTTTGCACGATTCTTCACAGAACTTTTCATAAAGATATAAATTATTATCACTATAGTTTTTATTTTGATTGTGCAATAACTTTTTATTATTATTATTATTATTATTATTATTATTATTAGCTCATATAGAATCTGACTAAAGTTATGCATGGTTAACCCATTAAACGCCGCTGTATGAATCCAACCGAAAATTTATGAATTTTCGTATATTTTGGGTTTCAATGTGCATTTCTAATCATATGTAGTTTAAATAATAATAATAATAAAATTATTTTGTTGGAAGATATTATATGTTTCTAAAATGGGAGATCTGACATCTAATTGGAGTAGAACAGAAGTTGAAAAACTGCAAAACCCTTTTAACCCTTTGCCGCTCGGGGTAATTTGGATCATTTAAATTCTACTGCCACCGGAATTCACGAATCAAAATAAAATAAAATAAATTTTCAATTTTAAGATTGAAAAACAGGGCCTTTTCTACTATGTTATAAACATAAATTTTTTTTAAAAATTTTCCGGGATGAGTTTTTGCATGTGAGACATATAATTAGGTGTTTCATCAGCGGGAACACTGAAGCTGAAAGGGTTAAATTAGTTTTCTTGATCCCTGTTTGTTATAATTTCAGAAAATAATTGTTTTATTTCATATCCATTTTTTTAAACCCCTGTACTCGAATGACTATTTTCTGACTATTTTTTTTTTTTCTTTTTCTGATGTTTTGAAGAAAAACAAACATCTTTGTTTGAATAATTGAAATATATATATATATATATATACAGAGAGAGAGAAGTTACATTACAAACTTTTTGAAAAAATTACCAACGAAGCTAGGCGTTTCAATATGCAATGTAAAAAGGAAAATATATATTTATCATAATTTCTCGCAGAGGAAAAAATCCTTAAAAAATTGTTCCCGCAGCGGGAGTTTTGGCGCCTAATGGGCAACCAAGCACGTTTCCAGGACTATTTTTCAGGAGGCAGGGAAGAGGGGAAAGAAAGGTGGTTATTACGTAAAGTTTATCATTTTCAAGAGTAAAATTTAATAGACTTATAACATGAAAAACAAAGAGATTTAAAATTATAAAAAGAATACAAGTAACCTAATTAAAACTAAATATCATTTATCTGAAAGAGGTACATATTTTCATGTAAAAATTCTGTTAATTATTGTAATATTTTGTTGCACAATAAAGCGAGTAACTATAAATCACAACTAGGATGCATTAAGTTTTTTAACACCAGTACAAATAAAATTATAAAAGATAATTAAAATGACAGAAGCTTTCATCTTCGCGAATTTTAGAGATTTGAAATTCGAACTTTAATCGGTAATCTTGTCTATATAAACAATTAAAAAAGCAAATCTGCCTGTTTAACGGTTTATTTTTTAAGTAATCAATTTTACACATAGCTGAAAAATTCGACAAGGTATATCCTCAGATATAAATTTATGCATTTTAAAACAATAATTATAAAAAGTTTTTCGGTGATATTCATTATTACGATTATTATTTAATATTTTGTAGTAGTTTTCAATCTTCCGTTTTACTTTTCAATTTTCATAAATTTTAGAAAGAGAAATTGCATGCCATTTTTACAGTAGTTCAATTTTTATTGCTAAATATTTTTTTTTTTTTTTTTCGAATTTCAGAGCGTTGAAAAACATCCTTCTTATACAAATATTGAATTTGAATTTTTGACTTTTAGAATTAAAAAACAATTCAGAATTGCTTTTGCAAAAATTGGCTAGCTTAAAAAGGCTCTTTTGTTAATAAATAAACAAATAAATAAAAAACAGGAAAAATTAGATCATTTTCTAAAAATTATTTTAGAAACGAATATGCCTTTATGTATGCTTTTCAGTAACAAGAATTTCTACTGAACGACTGTAACCTAAACACGTAACTAATTCGTGTTAAGCTTACAAAACTTGTAAATATCTTTTTTGCAAGAAATTTGTAGTTTTTTCCTTCTTATATGTGTCGCTACTGCAAGTTATCCGAATGCACCTTTTTCTTTCTTTCTTTCCCTCTCTCTCTTTTTTTTTTTTTTTTTTCTTTGAAAGATGTTTGTTTTAGATAAAAATAAGTAATAATAATAATAATAATAATAATAATAATAACGCATATTTTTTTATTACTTTAGTTTAAATGACAAAATTTTTATGACATTATTTCCTTTTTATTTATTATATATTGCTTAAATTTCGGAACTCGTTCAGGTTTGTATCAAGTTGAAGTACTTTGGGTGTGTGTAAGATTGTCGATTGACTTAACTGAATCATATTCTAAATTAAATTAAATTAGTAAGTAAAGACGATTAGTCTGTTTTCTTTTGAAATCCCAAACTATATAATAAAATAAATATAATCTTCAAAATTTGAGAATATCTCAAAAATACTATTAATTATTGAATATTTTTATGGAATTGATTTTAAGAATAAAGAGATAACAGAAAGGAAATGCATATGATAATAAATGATAGTATATAATCATTCACGTAATAATTGACAAAAGATTGTTTTCCTTTTTTGACAGCACTGTAAAAAGAAACCCTTTAAATAGCGGAACATTCTTTGTCAGTGAAAATGACGTGAATATCCACAAAAATTACTGTCATTCTTTCGTTAAAAAGGGGTTTTCAGCGTAAGTTTAAAGGGAATCAATCCCATGCGGGGGGGGGGGGGATAACTTAAATTTACGGATTTCACACTTTGATCATAAAAAGGGAGAAATTTCCATTAAAAAAAAAAAAAAAAAAAAGTAGAATATGCATTTTTCTTACATTTTTTTTCCTCAGTGTGTTGATTGGCAATGGTGGTAACTGAGTGACAGAAAATAATTTATTTTAAATATGTTCAAATTTGGATTATCCAAAAGGCAGACGATGCAAAAATACGTTTAGAAAGAAGTTAAAAATTGAAATAAATAAGTAAAAAAATTATATTAGTAACACTGAAGATATTCTTCATTTACGTTTTGATAAGATACAAAAACAAAATGGAAATGATAATTTCACGGTAATTTTCTAAGAATTTGAGAGAGGCTTCAAATTGCTTAGCCACTTTCTTTTTCCTATATCTTTTTTAAAATAGCTCGTTTCAGATTGTAAGAATATAAATAATATGTAATAATATTAATTGTAATAATTATTCTTCAAAAATTAAACGTTTAATTAAAAAAAAAAAAAAAAAACTGCTAAATTATCAAAAATTAAACAGAGCCTGCGGTTTGTTTGAATTTATTAATTTATTTAGTTTATCAACTACATTTTTTTTTAAATTATTATTCATCACTGAAAGATGAGATTGGAAGATGCTGTTTGATGCAATTTTATTTATAACCCCCCTCCTCCTCCCCCGAAAAAAAAAAAAATGTTGAGCTTACGTTATGTTCAGCTTGGTGCATAAGGATCGCTCAGAGAACATATGGACAAAATCCTCGCTTCACGATTTCATTTTTATTTATTACGTAGCAATCTAAATATCCAGGATTTTACTCACTGGTGGACGCTAATCCCTAACAACCAAGACATTAAATGGCGTTAATGACAGTATCATAACTGCCAATGCCGTGCCGATAAAGGGTCTCAGTAACACCTAATCCCAATTTATTTCCTCGACAAGGCTTGTTATGACACCTTGCAATTTCTTTACCATGAAGAAAAAAGAACAATCGCTTTATTTGTTAGCATTATAAATAACTTTAGCGCCTATTCTGCGGTGCAAAAAAAAACAGTTGTAAATTGGAGGATTACTCGCACCCCCCCGTAAGACGTTACACGTCTTTCATTGAAGGATTAAGATGTGGGCTGATTAGGGGAATTAATGAGATGATGATAGAGGAAAGGGAAAATGTGGACTTAGTGCAATTTTGCTCTTTTTTTCTTGTCTTGAAGATGATAAACGAAAGACAGGCCTAGAATAAAAAGCCAATCTGCTGGAGATTTTTGCGCGCAAAGAAGTGTCATAATTTTTAAGATCTTTTTTCGTTATTTTCATTTGATAAATCAACAAGCCATAAGCCTAAGCATCCGAGGAAATAAATGAAGTGATAAATTGTTCAGTAGTGAGGATAAAGTTTTCTGATTTGATTTATAACAACAAATCTTAATTCGCAATTAAATCATTATAACGCCCGATGTTATTGCTATCTGTTCTTTAATTGCGCAAATTAATTGAAGTTGCTGTCAGTATTTAAATTAGAAGGATTTATTTTTATTTTTAATTTTTAATATTTAACTTTATTTTTATTATTATTTATGTCAAATATATATATATTTCATCTGCAAAAGATTTGCTTACTTAAGATTCTGTTATGCATATCATTTATAAAATATATTGTGTAAGATTCTTACATACAATTTTTATTTTATAATTGGTATTTCTTATAGCCATCTTGAATATTCTTTAAAAGTTATTTTATGTAAACGAATATGTGAATGGGCATAATAGCTTTGTTTTTTAAATACAGTACAGTTAATGGAAGCGTATTATCACATGAATTAATTTATTTAAAGGTTGGAAACTTTAAAGGATGAAAGATAAATCCAAAACTTTAATTTTTTTTTTTTTTTTTTCCCTCGTATTTTAAAGTGTAACCTTTTTGATCGGAAATCTGTTAATATTTTTAAGAAAGAATAGTAAGCATATTTAATATACAGTTTTGATCGCTGTTTGTACAGTTTTTAGAATTGTAAGCTTGCCCGCTCTGTTATAGATACCCGAAAGATACGCTTACTTCAGGCAGAGCTCTACTGCTGCCTGCCGAAATGAAACACCACGAAGGAATCATTTAGAAGGCTTGAAAATTGCACCACGCGGGATTACATCGGGATAAGATATGTAAATGATTCACATTTCAGTGCAGATTATGACACACATTATTAGGACGAATACAGGCGCACATCATGAGTGCCTGTACGCGACCTACAAATGCAAATTTCTTTACATAAAACCATCTTTCCACGCAGCCTTCAAGGGACGGTTTTAAGTAAATAAATGTTTTTTTAGTGGAGTATTTTTGCATGGGAAGTATCAATATACCTCGCAGAAAATTTCAATAAAGCACGCTGTCAATCAATCACGTGTCAATCAAGCACGTTTCTAAGTCTTATAAAGAAAGAATTGTAACTTATAAAGAATATGAAATAATCTTTCGAGAAGAAATTAGTGCTCGTATCGGGCGTAATCAAGTCACGATGACGTGGCTGTACAATCTATGGTAGCAAGAAAAACCGGCCGACAAGAACAATTGCACCACCCCCATCACACCACTCACTGCATGTAAGGATAGACATAATGTGCGGACAGCAAAAAGGAGTCATAACATCAAGATCAAGAACCATAGGGTCTGTTGCACAACACTCTCCATTAGCACTATCAAATAACATTACTTCCAATCTTATGAAAAATTTATGAAAACTTGTTTTAATAAGAATTTGTCGTCATTTGCGCATAATGAGGCCACGTTTCTCAGAAAACAATAGGGGTTTCAACCAAAAAAGGTGACGGAGACAGCTTTAAATCAAGTATTATCAATAATTAACGTGCTAAAAGAACATGAAAACTGTTTTTCTATAATTTCTATTGATTTCCTATTAGTTTTTGATAATCTTCTCTGAAATAAAACAACTAATCCATTGAAACATTAATTCATTTAACACTAATTTATAAATATAATTTTATCTTTCCGAGATCTCGTCGCGTCACTTTTTAGAACATGTAGCTAATCAAGGCACAAATAAAATTTTCCAATATACACGAAACAACAACATAAAAATTTCACATGGCAAAACAATTGCAGTTATTTTCGACAACCCATATCACATAAAACGTTGTCCAATTTTTTAAGTTAACAATAATATTAAAAATGGAAAACAGATTATCTATTTAGGGGTAACCCTGGAGAAATCCGTTTCTTTTTAAGCACATTTGGAAGAATAGAGACTAGAACTATTTAAAACTACTCAAAATTTGTTAAAATTCACGTCCAAAGAAAGGGAAACTGCCTTTTACATTTTTGAAAACTTCGTACGGATATGTTGTACCAAGAATAAGGTTTTACGAGTGCTCAATCTGGTTTCCACGTATGTTTAGTGTTCATGGTATTCCCCATCTTCTAGCCGCCGTTCAACGCCAGTGCTTTCTTCTAATTTCTTGTGCATACATAAATATTTCAACTTTGGCTTTACAAATTCTTACTGACATTCCCCTTTATGAACCTTCAAGTACAGCAAGAGTTCTCGACAGTAATACGCTTGGGCATATCAACAAGTAATTTTCAATCTTACCTAATAAAGAAAAAAAAAATTGAAAATATAAATTATAACCTTTAAATGAAAAAATGAAAATTATAACAACCACAGAATACACATGATATTTAAAAAATTTTACAGATGGCTCCAAAATTGGTGGTTCAGTTTGGCTGTTCTTTCTGTGCCATTAATCAAAATAATTTCATCTGTAAATGGCATAGGAGTTTATCTGGTGAGAACTCAATTTTTCAAGTAGGAAAAATGCAACCGCTTGGTTTGCCAGCCGGAACATTTCATAAGTCCTAATTCTCACAAACAGTCTCTCAAAATTATTTGCCTCACAAGGTCCTTTATCATATAATCCTCTTGTCTGCTATGTTGTAGGACAAATATTAGACCTAAAAAGCAAAAATAACAAAATAATTTATTTATCTTGGGTACTCTGGGGTTATTAGAAATGAGCTAGCCGATGAATATGCAAAAGAAGCAGCTGTTCATAGCAAATCCTTTTTGATTTCTATCAGATCCCATTTCTTACGTTAAATACTCTACCAGCCGGCAGCTCATAGCTTCCTGGAAAGAATATTGAAACAACAAAGAGGTTTGGATGTATACATACAAACTATTAAAAACAGTTAATACTACCTTTTTGGTAATGTGCAGATATATCTTCTATTTCTTTACTAATCCCGACCCCTTCCCTTGTATCCCTATATACTATTAAAAACCCTTTCGCCTACTTGTATCTGCAGTGAATATGGTGATAATTCCATGTTAAAAAAAAAAAAAAAAAAAAAAAAAAAAACGCGTACTGTTGGGCAAAATACATCTAAAGGCAAGCTCTTCTGGCATAGATCGTCGAGTGTGTCAAATATGTACAACTGCACGAAACAGATTTAGTAATTACATATTATTATTATTATTATTATTATTATTATTACTTTTTACAGTTTCAATTTTTTATTTTCCTTATTTTTATCACCCCCTTTCCCAGCAGCAAGCGTGTTTATATGTATGCAGCAATATCCAAAGCATATAATAATTTTTTATTCCAGGATTTTCGAAGCGTCTAATAATGCTATTTAACAACTTACGTGTAAAGGTAATAAAATTATTTCATATCTATATATACTTGTAAAAATATTAATAAAAGAGCATTTCATATACAAATGCCGATATCATGTATTGCTCCATATGTGTGTTAGCAAGGCAAAGAATTATATATTGTTCTTTTCCGGTGAAAATTTGAAACAGAATACTTTAATATTATGTTTTTATTTTTATCCACAAATTAATAATAAACAGCCAAAAATCCCTGTATTCCTGTTTATACATCGATAATTATGATAATAAGAATAATCAACAAAACAATCGAATAATATTTCAATTTTAGAAAACAGTACGTTATCTGTGATAAATCCAACTTTTATTTTTGTTTCTTGACGTAAAAGTTATGGATGTAAATATATATGTATGTATATATATATATATATATATATATATATATATATATATATATATATATATATATATATACACAGTAAAACCTGTCAAGTTGGAAACCCCTATAAGTTGGACACTCCTATAAGTTCGACACTTTTTCACGGAACGGAATGTATCCATAGGGGATTAATACAACATTATGTCCAACTTCTATTAGTTGGACACCCCTTTAACATGGAAATTGGACATTCAAATACTACCCTAAGTTGGACACTTTTTCACGACAAAACAGAAAAAAAAAGAAAAGAAATAAAGCTTCCATCTTCCCACTTTTTTTTAGAAATTTTACATATCCCTTGTAGAAATAGCTGCAAACATCTAAAAAGTAATGTTTCTTGTCGCAATATTTTCCTCTATTTTTTATCTTAAAAAAACATTTTTCTTTATTTGAAATATTCACAAATTACTGAAATTTAGCGGGTAATGCAAGAGTCTTTCTTTTTGTTGATTTGCATGTATTGCCTATGTCCTTTTCTTCAGGAAATATCCAGGTTTTGGCTTAGGAAGTTCCAAATTGGCCATTGGACAATGCATTGCGTTGTTAGGGTTCTTTTTCCTTTTTACTTTTCTTACTGAGTTTTGACTTGAGTATATAATTCCACTAAACTTAATGTGTGAAATGACTATAATTAAAAATTATGCTGATTCAGCTTGGGTGCATATCAACCGACAGGTGTCGCTGCTATGCTGCAATTTTGCCCGTTCATGGGAAAACTATATCTCAGTTTTAACAGCAAATAAATTCACCAAACTTCATATATGATCAATAAGAAAATGAATGTTAGCTTAATCTGAGTGTATATAAGACGAACGGTGATGCTACTTTTACTCACATTCTGTGATTTTTTATGTGACTATCTCAGCGTCTATTGGATAAAACTGCACCAAAATGCATACTCAAATTCTTTATTGTGAAAAGCTATGTTGATTAAATTTTTGTGCATGTTAACTTGTAGATTGCACTGTTGTATGAAAAAATATAGAAAAAGTGATATCCTAACCACAGCATACCGATTTAAATTTAAATTTTAAATTGGAAAATTAATTATTTTTTGCACACAAGTAGTGAAGACTTAATTGTATTGTATTTATATGTGATTAAAAGTTGAAAGACATGAATAAATACTGTTTAATTAAGTCGAAAAATGTAAGCACCCCTATAAGTTGGACGTCTCTCTAAGTTGGACATTTTTTCACGGAACCGTAGATGTCCAACTTAGAGAGGTTTCACTGTATATATATATATAAAGGAGAGCCTATTTTCAAAATATTATTGAGTAACTTGAATAACATTTTATTAAATAAAGGCTTTTTAAAAATATCCATGCAGTCGCATGCAGAGACAACATCTAATTTCGCTGGCAGTCAAGGCCTATGTTTACTTATTATCTAATGTATTTTCTTAAATTCTGTTTTCAGAATCAGAAAATTCCGAATCATTAAAATAGTACTCATCTTTCAAAAATGGATTTTTCACATTTTCAATATTTTATTTTTGAGTTAAAGTGTTAATCGTGTGCAACTTTTGCGTTAGTCACTTTGTTTTAGGTTAGAATGTTGATCTCAAGCTGATTGTGATTGTGTGGGTTAAGGCTGATTGATTGCGCTAGGGTCCTATGTGTGGATCACTCTAGGGGGTCCTAGTCTTTATTTACGCGAGCTTCGGAGAAAACAACGGAAAACTCTGAACATCTAGATCGACAAGCGCGACCTGGGATCGAATCCAGCACTTCACGTCCACCAGATTTGAGTTCAGAACTGCTTGGTCATTGGTAGGGCGATCTCTAGCTGAAAAGCTTGCATTGCGCATCAGATTTTGCCTACATTCTTGGATTTCGAATCCATTTATATTGAAGGTCCATTGATATTGAAGACCTGTTGGTCCAAATTGTTCAGAAGTAGCATTATAAAATTATTTTATTCCTAGGAATAATTAAAACTATTAGCGAAATGCGAAGGTATCAAATGATGTAAGTTCATATCATACTGAACTTCAATTAATGCAACGTCACTGAATTTGAAATATAAAATTTTCACTTTTAAATTCCAAAATAAAATTTAAAAAATATCATATCTATTGCAAACTAAGCAAAATACTATCGGCATATGCAACTGGATTGCATATGTTATGTGTTTACTCTTGGAATACACAATTCGGATACGAACAATTATAGACCTATTTAAATCTATTTACTTAGTCATTCTGGAAGAACAATACATTTTTTTTTCTTTTTTTTATCTATGCCCTCTGTAAAGCAAGGTCGAATTGAGATTCGTCCTTGTCTTCCGTTCTATAGGTCATTGCCTTGATTTGGATGAAAATAATAATCAAATAGCGTAGCGATAACTTTGTTTCTGAACTCAAATCTTCAAGCAAATTGGAGATCACTTAAAAAAAAAGAAAAGAAAAGAAAAGAGGTATCATTGCATCGACGAAGTAAAATTTACCCTTCAGAGGTCGAATTTCGTCTTCAAATAAAATATTTGTTACGAAAGTAGTTGAAATTTAAACGCAACGAAAATTTCAGGAAACCGTTATTAAAGCAATGAAAAAATACTCGTAATGAAGAAATTATTCCAAAACTTTTTCTAATTTAAATCACAGCTTACATTACTTTGATAATATCTACAACAAGTATTTGCCTGTGCCTGTGCTAAGCTTTTTATACATTTTGAAGCAATTGTAAGATTTAATTTACATTCTACAGACGGCAACAAAATTATTGAAGCACACATCCCCATTTTTCATATATATATATATTTTTTATTTGATCGCTAATTTTTATCATCAGCTTACATTTTTTATGAACAGCATAAGACTAAGATCATGACTCGACAAATATTTACTTAACAAAACAATATTAGGTGTACATCTTTTGAATAGGAATTATTGTAGACACTTCAATAATTTTGCTGCCGACTGTATTTGTCCGATTACCCATAAAATCACACCATGAAAAATAAATAAATAAATAAATGAAAAATAAACGAAAAAATAAAAACAATAACATGCATAAAAATATAATTACATAAAAACTGTACAAAAGTTAATTTCGAATTTCTTGCAATTCATTTTTTAAACAAATTCTTGCATTTTCGATTTGAAAAAAATTGCGTTACCTTTAATACAGAGATCGCTGTTAGAATTTTAATGTATTAGTCAAACCAGTTTCAAATTGAATAACGATATAAATTATCCCCCTAATAAATTTAATTGTTTTATAAGCTGTTTATAATTAATTAAAAATAAATACAAACGCTTAAAGAGAAATTATTAAAATTATTAAAATTTAACATACAAATTAAATAAAGAAATTAAATTTCAAAATTCCCAATGTTTGATAAATGTATATTTTGCTCAATCAATTAATTTGGTAATCACATGATGAGTGATTTTGATGAAAATAAACAGTTAATTTTCATCAAAATCACTCATCATGTGATATTAATACATGGATACCACCAATGTCTACTTTTAAAAAATTAATAATTATATTTAAATTTATTTTTTCTGCATATTTAAGTTGCATCTAAAAGCCTATCTGAATATTTCAAAGTAAAACATTTGTTAATATATATATATATATATATGCAAATTGCTTCTTTTTACTTCATTCTTGTCGTTACCGTATTGAAAACTACAACTTTATATATTTATTTTTTTTTAATGATCAATTGATAAATTTAAACATTACTAAACCAGACTTATAGAAAAGAATAGAATTTATGCAGAGAAAACTGCATTAACCTACTTTTCCATTTATACGAAAATATTCCAAACCCAATTACCTCAAATAATAAAGATTTTGCTGTGTTTATAGTATTATTTTCATAGTGTATTTGGTTCAGTATAGTGTGAAACAAACACCCAAACTTTTATAAATATATTAAATACATCAAATTTCACTTACATTAAACAATTTGGAGTAAATTACACATGTTAATTTTTTTTCATTCAAACAAACAGATTAAACTGTCAAAAGTGTCTACAGACTTGTCAAAAGTTATAAATATAATTAAAAAATACAAACTGAAGAATAAATGGGAAAGTTGACTTTTAACACACTTCAGAGAAAAAAGATGAAATCATGAACCCTGAGAGACCATCGCATATATTAAATTTGAACTTAGGAAACCTTTGACATCGTAATGAGACAAGATTATTTTTGTATATTTTTTATTTATTTTTTTTTTTTAAATTCAAGGGTCAAACACTTATTTTCGTTAGAATTATTAAAGGTATTTCCACAATACTAATGTTAACCTTTCTCTATTTAAATATAGTAATAAATCTTTTGCACAATCGAAATCCATTTGAATTTAGAATGTAGAAATCGTAATTAAACTTATTTTACTGAAGTAAGATAAAGCATCTATTAAAACTTTTTCTTCATCCACGAAAAAGTAAAAAAGAGAAAAGAGAAAACGGTGAGGAAATATTTAGCATACATGACACATGAAAACTTCAAAATCCAGTTTTAATATGAATGAGAATATTAAAAATATTTAACTGAATTGGATTGAAAATTGATTTTGTTAGCTTTGAAAAGGGTATGTAAATTTTTTTCTACTGGCAGGTGTCAACGTAGATTCTAAATGAGTCTTTTTTTTTTTTTTTTTTTTTTTTACTTTGAGTTAGCCACATTGTAAATAAAAAAAAATATGAGATATCAATCGGATTCACACTCTGTTAAAAATTTCTGTAAATTTAATGTAAATATTTATCTAGTGTCTCTGTAAATTTACAGTAATTCTTAGTTAATAGTTAAAAGTGAATAATCCAGATTTTCAATCTTTATTCTGAATTTTTACGTAGTTTTTTTTTATTTATTTTTTAATTAAAATTAAAAATGACTGTTTTTACTTTAGAAAAAGCATTCTAAGTCCGAAATATATTCTCACTAATAGTTAATTAAATTAATATTAGTTTTTAAAAGGAATGTATAAAATAAGTTTTTTAACATTTCCGTTTACCTTTCTCTGTAATTTTACGTAAGACTTGAGATAATAGATTACACAGAGTTTTCTGTTGAAATTTTTAACAGTGCATTCTTAAAAATTTCAACATAAAACTATTGGTAATCATTTATCTTATGTCTTGTTTAAAATTACAATGAAGAATAAACGGAGATGTTGAAAAATCTATTTTATATATGTATTTAAATGACTAATATTAATTTAATTAATTATTAGCGAGAATAAATTTTTGGTTTAGAATACTTTTTCTAAAGTAGAAACATTTATTTTATATTTTTATTGAGAAATTAACTGATAAAAATACAGAATAAAGATTGAGAATCTCGACTATTTACTTTTAACTAACATAGCACTAATTGTAAATTTACAGTAATTCTGGAAAAACATTTCCGTAAATATACAGGATTTTTTTGTACTGAAAATTTCTATTCTACATGATAGAATTTCGAATTCAGCAGAAAGTTCATATTGTTTAATTGTAAAATTGAATTTTTATTGTTTAATTATTTTATTGTTGTTCATATTGTTTATTTATTTATTTATTTATTATTTTTTTATTTTTTATTTTTCTGCGATTCTGTATTAAGCAGTGATACATATTAATTATTTTTACTTCAATAAGTATAAATGGCTGAATAAATTAAATCCTAAAATATTGTAAATTGCGTCTTCTAGAACCCTTTATTCTCTACTATACTAACCGTGATAAAAGTATGGAAAATACAACGCCTTTTTACTTGGCCTTTTTTGTCCTGGAGTCCAGATATGCACACTTCTTTTCTTTTTCTTTTTTTTTCTTCTTCATAAAATCTAAATCGTTTAATATTTTGATGTTGATTAGACTTCTAAAAGAGCTGAATGATGTTGTTTTAAAAAATATAAATACATGAAATTATAATTTCATATAAATATATGAAAGCACAACACTGGATTTCATTATCAAATTATATGTTCTTTTATCTAGTTTCTAAAAAGGTTCTTCGAGACATCGTGTCCGAGAAAGTCAAAATTTTTTATGATTATTAAAATTAATTAGACAGTTTGGCTTCATAGCAATAAAATTAAATTTGTAGAATCGTTGATTACACAGGTCTACATCTACAATTTTGATTGGATGATTTTGGCTGATCCATATGCTTTTTGATGAGCTGAAACCAAAAATGAAGCCAATTTTTCTCTACACGTGTTATATAGATGTTATATAGTATACAGCATGGAGTGGGGAAACAATCGCGAGAATCATGCCGGGCCCTAGGCCGGAATCTCTCTTGAGCTCTTACATGTCTTATGTGGTCAGTAAACAGTAAGAAAGTGTTCGCTCCCAAACTGAAGCAAAACAAATGACAATGCATTTGGCGTTTAATTACACGCCAAGTTCAAAGTGTGAAGATAGAGAATGGTTGCTTTACTTTATGAACATTCACATGTATATTTTTTTTAAAAGTGACGAGTAATTTATTGACCGTTGATAGTGAATGTTGGCATGATTTCGCCAAGCCTTAGACCCTGGGAAAGTATCAAGCTAAGCAAATATTCTATTTAACTGTTGATGTACAATTGGTGACAAGAGGTTGCAGGAGTTACATTTCGGTGTAAGATTAAAATAGACCGAATTAATTATTTTCTGGTTTCCCAAAACAAAAGGATAGAAATAAGACAAAACATTATCATCTACAGAGCGAAAAGAATTTTCAGTACGTTAAGCTTGTTAAGTGAATACTGGGAACAGATCAAAGATTTTGTTTCAGTTACATTGTTAAAGGGATGAAAGGGAAGATATAAAAATTGTAAAACGCATATTGTAAATTTCTTATTTATAGGTTAAAAACAGTTATTCCATTATACTTTAAATATTTGATTTAGATTAAAGAATTTAATTTATAATTTTATTTATTTAGAGAATTTACCTATCCTTTAAAGAGAAAAATATAATTTTTATAATATGTGATAATCTATATCACAACACGTATAGATTTTTGTCACTGTATCTACCGACACAATTTCTTCCGTGACTCTCCTATCAATTCATATGGTAACTTTTAAAGACCGTTTTCACGATTCATTATAATTAATCATGTCAACATGCAATTCCATGTCTACCGACGTCTGTAGACACCCTGTATCAACAAAAATCTTTACATGATAAAGAAAAACTGACTTTATTTTCGGTTTCAAAACACCAAAAGTCCTATGTATCAAGTAAAATTATCAAACAAAATTTCGACAACATTATTTTTGTAGGTGTGTGTTGTTAATTTATTAAAAGCGATAAAATTTTAAATTGTGTGATACTTACGAAGAATTGGTGATTTAGTAGTTTAGAGTTTAGTAAGTAATTGAAGATCCACACATATGGATCTTAATCTTTTTAGAAGCGCCGTTTGCAAAGAGTAAACGCACATTTTAATTCCTAATTGCAAAAACTGACCCCGAAAATTGTTTATAAAATTTTCTTTTATAACATAGAGAAATAACTTAATTTCTTTCTTCTCTTCTAATATTGCTAGTGAATTCTGGAGGCTTTTGATTTTTAATGAGACAATTTGCTTTCCTTTCAAATGGTTAAATTACTATCTGACTAAAATATCAATTTCAGAAAAAGTTTTTATTATTATTTTTTTTTTTTTTAACCTGTAATATTTTTTGGATATTCGTGAATGTCCTATTCCTGTTTGAATAACCGAATAATCATTTCAATTATTTTGATCTAATATTAAAAATTTGGTTCAGTTCGTGTTACTATCATAATAGAGCAATACTTAATGATCATAAAAATACTTTTAAGAATATAAAAATAAAATTGCTTGGGTAATAAAAGTTTAAATTACAAATTATAAAACTAATAAAAAGTAACAAAAGTGTATACTAAATGAAAAGTAATTAAATTTTTATGATTTAAAAGAGAAAAAATGAGGAAGATAATTTTTTGGTAGATTTCTCCTTGCAGATGCTGCAATGCAATAGGGAAAATTTTAAATCCAAGGTAATACACAAGTATGAAGTCTTTCTTACATTTCAATTAGAATACATTCGTTGAAAGTTAAAAAAAAAAAAAAAAAAAAAAATAGAAAAGGTTTTTATGTCAAGTATAAGTTTTTGAAGCTTAGAATCTTTTACTTCTGTGCACTATAAAAACAATCTCCACAATCTTTATTTTTGACCTGATACATATCGAGCATTGTAGAATTAATTATGATGCCTCAACGCCCCATTAGCCACCAAAACTAATAAAAAGTAACAAAAGTGTATACTAAATTAAAAGTAATTAAATTTTTATGGTTTAAAAGGGAAAAAAGGAGGAAGATAAATTTTTGGTAAATTTCGTCTTGCAGATGCTGCAATGCAACGGGGAATATGTTAAATCCAAGACAATACACAAGTATAAATGTTTTTCTTACATTTAAATTAGAATACATTCTTTGAAAGTAAAAAAAAAAAAAAAATTAGAAAAGGTTTTCTTTATGTTAAGTATAAGTTTTTGAAGTTTAGCATCTTTTACTTCTGTGCACTATAAAAACAATCTCCACAATCTTCATTTTTGACCTGATAAATATCGAGCATTGTAGAACTAATTATGATGCCTCAACGCCCCGTTAGCCACCAAAACTAATAAAAAGTAACAAAAGTGTATACTAAATTAAAAGTAATTAAATTTTTATAATTTAAAAGGGAAAAAAAGAGTAATATAATTTTTTGGTAAATTTCGCCTTGCAGATGCTGCAATGCAACAGGGAATATGTTAAATCCAAGGCAATATACAAGTATGAAGTCTTTCTTACATTTCAATTAGAATACATTCGTTGAAAGTAAAAAATAAATAAAAATAAAAAAATAAATAGAAAAGGTTTTCTATATGATAGTATGTTAAGTATAAGTTTTTGAAGCTTGGAATCTTTTACTTCTGTGCACTATAAAAACAATCTCCACAATCTTTATTTTTGACCTGATAAATATCGAGCATTGTAGAATTAATTATGATGCCTCAACGCCCCGTTAGCCAACTTTCACCTAGAGCTTTTTTCACTCCATTAACTCTCATTGATATATTTTCCTATTGTTTAATAACAATAAAAAAATTCAATAAGATTTTTCAAGGTCTTCTAGTAAACTGATATGCATTCAAGTTATTATCTTACATGAAGAAAAAGTGTGAAAAAATGACAAATAAAACTCTAAATTGCGTGGAAATCGAAAGCAGTAGTAGAAAAAAGAAAACGGATGTCAAATATTTTATATCTTTTAAGTAATTTGACAAAAGAAGTTAATCTACATCCTTTTAGCATGTTTCAAGATAAAAAGGGAAAACTATTTCTTTTTCTGCATCAAAGCTATGCGGCTTAAATTTGTATTCTGCCTATCACAAAGTGTAATGTTTGTATTTTTTATATCACAAATTATGCATTAGGTACTTCGAAGGCGATCTTTGAAGATTCATTACTTATATTTAAATAATGATTTAACAAGAAAGACACATACAGGCAAAATTTAATAGGACCACCCAAGTTAATTTGCTAAAGAACTTAAAAAACTCTCTCTTAAATAGATTATTTTAGGACTTTAAGTTACAGCTTTTACTTTCTTCTATATTTAATAGAAGAAAGTTTTGGTTTCGTAAAAAATTTCGACCTCGAACTTTCGATGAATTTACACTTTTGAGAGGTCTAGAACACAAATAGACCATTTTTAAAAATTTCTGTCTGTCCGTCTGTCTGTGTATGTGTGTCTAACCAAATTTTGGGAAAACTGTATCTCGAGAACTACAGCACAGAATTTCATAAAATTTGATGTGTAGTTGCACCGTAACATAAATTAATGCCTACCAACGTTTCGTGAAAATCTTCTGACATGTGACGTTGCCATTGCATTTTTTCTAAATTTTTAACATGGCGGTATAGAACAAAATTTCGCATAAATGTGCATAAAGAAAATTAGTTTTTAATAATCATTATGAAATTAAAAAAATTATTTATAATAGTGGCAGCCAACTGGGAAAGAATTTTTGTATATGTAGGAGATCGCTCCCTCTCCCCCCCTCCTGGGAGCAAATTTTCTTTATGGATGTTTTTCAAAAGAGCTTGTAAATACTTTTAGAGTGAATGGTTGAACTATCAACACGCTTAATTTCAAAGAATGAATTAATCACTCCATATAGGAACGTAATATTTTACAATGACATTCATTCTTTCTGAGTATCTGCTTTATCAGAAACTGACAATTTGCGAAAAAAAACTGGTTCCAAATATTCTCTCTTTCGGGGTGAAAGAACAAAGCACTACATTTCGAACTGAAAACGAAAATAATCTTTAAAGGGGAGATTCAAGGGACTTCCCATTGAACCGATTAAGTCATGTGATATTTTGTTTAGCGGGATCCACAGATTTAAAATGGCTGCCTGCTGCTCATGATCCCTTAGAAGATAACTAAATGCTTTGAAAATAACTGAAAAAGATTATGCTTAAATAATTAAGGGTAAGTACTGTTTTATTTTTCGATCTCAATATGTTTTCTGAAATTACCTACCTAATAACTCGCTTATCTATGTTATTGTAAATGTTTTTCATGTACTGTACTAAAAACGATCGGTACTTACGCATTAACTGCATGTCATTTTACGAAGCGAAGTATAATCTGCACAAGTTTATCATACTTTTTTATCGTTTAACAGTGTTTTTGTAACTTTTTATCATATAAGTTTGTAATAATAACAGGTTTATCATAGTAGCGAATATTTGCTGGCATGCAGTTAATACGAAAATGCCATGTTTTATCTAAAAATAGAAAAAGAGTTTTTAATTGTAATATTACTATACATACATTTGTATATACATTTGTATGTATATACATACAAATGTATATACATACAATTGAATTTTTTTAATGCATGCAAACTTTCTAAATTTTATTATGATAAATTTCTAAATTTTGCATCTGTACCTTACCTTAACAGTAATTTTTAGATTTCTGGTAAAATATAATAAAAAAAATAAAGTGAAGTTTATGATAAATCTATACAAATGTTAATTCTTTTAAAGCATACATGTAGTATGCACAGACATCCTTTAAAAATCAGGATTGTATTTTCGGCATGACAGGAAATAATAATTAAAAAAAACTTACTGTTATTGTTTAAATAAGAACAAGCCACAATTTGCTAATTAATATAAAATTTCAAATTAATAGTAATTTAAGTCTGTGTATTGAAATTTCATTATTATGCTATGACAGATTAAGAAAGCTGTTTTGTATTTAATTAATGAAAATTAATTAAAAACTTTATTGTTTTAAAATTTCAGAGATGTACCATATTCTGATTTTTACATATATATACACTATATATTAAGTTTCACTTCCATATTACATTTTATTTGAGCATATATAGAAAAGACATTCATTCAATAGTTTAAGACTATGTTTGGTATTACAATAAATTAAAAAATAATACTGTAAAAAAAAAAAAATATATATATATATATATATATATATATATATATATACGATAAATCTCATGTTTTTTGGGAAAAAAAAAAAAAAAAAAAAAAAAAGCTATTAAATTTTTTATTCTTTAATAAAAAAAAGGGGGGGTCTCCCCCCCTCTCCCTTTCCTCCTTTTTTTTTTTTTTTTTTTTTTTTCTAGCTTTAAAATGGTAAAAAATATATTCAGATTTCATTAAAATACATTGTTACTGTTCATTTCGTTGTAGATACGTTAAAAAAAAAAAAAAAAAAAAAAAAAGGAAAATAAACCTCTGCATTTTATAAAAAAAAAAAAAAAGAAAAAAAATGTCTGCATAATAAATAAAACTATCTTTTTTTTTTTTTCTTTCTTTCAGCTGTGGCCCCATCAGTGACCGAGGAGTTCTGCTTATGAAGCTGGTAGTTTGACATTGCAAACAAGTTATAGTCAATAAAAAATAAATAAATAAAAATAAACTCTAGTGTTAAAATAAATAAATAAAATAATATGATCTAGCAATTTTGAAAGTTTGTTTTAAAGGTTATAAGCATATTTTATAATTATTAAAAGAAATATTGTGATTAATTTATAAATGTTAACACAAATTTCACGTTTTTTGGGGGGAGGGGATAAAGGTAGGAGTAATTATTTATTTATAAGATATATTAAAATCAGGATTAGATTTTAAGGGAAAATATCTGTCAATAGTACATCATTTTTTCTTTTTAGTAAATATAAATATATATCGATTTGTAAGTGCTATTAAAAAGTAAATATTTTTCTTTAATGTATGATGTATAAGCAATGTGCTGACTTACAATAACGACTATAGCGGCCAGCTTAGCATTATGGCTACCAAAAAATTTTAATGTAATTTTTATTTTACCTTTATCAATGAAAATTGCACAGTTCACTGATTAAATACAATAAATATTCCTATTGATTTTTTTCAACACCCAAAAGAGTCTAAGTTGGTAACTATGAATGATAATTGAAATAAATGTATTAAATTTGTGTAGGAAGATAGGAATATATATATATATATATATATGTGTGTGTTCAAAAAGAAAGATTTTTGTGTGTGTGTGTTTGTGTGTGTGTGTGTGTGGTGTCATTTATCTCAAGTGTAGACTGCGGATTCCATTCAATCAAGTTATTCCTTATTTCTTAACAGCCAGTATGAATTGACTGTAGAAAGTAATATATGAATCCATTATCTTTTAATTTTGCATATTCCTTCTTCATTGTAAGGAAAAAAGTAAAAGTCAGTTATTTGAAATATTGTCTAAATTCAAAGTCACAACCAGTAAAGTCGGGAAAAGACGGGACGTTAGGTTGGGTGAACAAAGTAGGCACGAGCGTTGCAATCAAAACAGCAATGCATCGCTTTGATTGCAACGCTCGTGCCTACTTTATTCACCTGACGAAGGGTCCTGTAGTTTTCCGACCCGAAACAAATGTTGCATTTCTAGCATTTTATGATGTTCATTCAAAGTTTTGTACTTATTACTTTTTAACGCCTGTTCTGTGGTTCTTTTTTATAAAAAAAGCCATGAGTCCAATTATATATATATATATATACCTACATACACGTAATTACCAGTGTCTAATATTTACTACACATAATTAAGATGAACTCTTAATGGTGAATTTATGGCCAAATATACTTATTATTATTTTTTTACCTCATATCCATATCAGTTTTTTTTTTTTTTTTTTTTTTTTTTTTCTCTCTCTCTCTCTCTGCTGTTTTAAAATTGATGAAATCTAAAATTTCCTGCTAAATAAATCCTTTATTAAATGCAATACAAAAACAAAATTATGAAATAAAGCACTGAAGTTTCTCTAAACATTTGTTTAAATTATTTTTTAAAAATAAAACTTAAGGAGGAAAAAAAAAAAAAAAACTTCATTTTCTATTAAACATTTAAAAGTTAGTAAAAGATTATTTCTTTAAATAAGAATGAAATCTTACTTTATCAATCAAAATTACTCAAAAAAAGGAGTGAAAAATGACTTATCAAAGAGGAGTGTAGTCACTCATTTAACATAATGATTCAGTTCAAATAAAGAGTGCTTATTGTTTATCAAAAAGGAGTGAAAATGAATTATCAAAAAGGAGTGAAAATGAATTATCAAAAAGGAGTGAAAATAATTACTCCGCAAGATAGATGAAATTAACTCCTATAGGAAAAGTGCATTTTTATTACTGGAAAGGAGTAAAAATTAACTCAGTCTGAGCTAAAATCACTGGATTTTTTTAAGAGAGTGCGATAATTTAAAATAAAGTTCTCCTTATTTTTCCTTTTTACCAAAAAAAAAAAAAAAAATCGCATTTTTTTAAGATGGCATATAGAAAATAAAACTGACTTTCGTTGGATATTTAGTGTTATATTACTGTCTGAATTCACTATGGAAGATAATTTTAATAAATAATAAGTATTATTTTTACTGAATGAATTTGTATAGGAAAATACAGAAGAAAGTCGTGTGGTGGTCACAACGCACTAGTTTACTTTCTCTTACCCATACATATGGTAGAGAAAGGTTTGTCCTTTAGACAAATTTTGTAAATTGACTTTTTGTTTCATTTACAAGTCTTGAGATCCTCTGAATTTGAAAATAATATTTTTAGGGGTTGGTCTGTAAGTGTGTGCTTGTGCGTGTATCTGAATATGTGGCTGTATGTCTCTGTGTTCGTGTTATCAACATATCTCAAGAACATTTATGAGCAGGAAGCGAAAACTTGGTATTCTAAATCTGTACCATATACGGATGCTACACTAAACTTTTCGTTGAGATCAAGCCAATGGTTCGTATACAGGCACATCCAAGAGTATTCAAATACATTTGAATTGATCTTTATGTGTGTTTTGTAAAAACATGTGACTGCAGGTATTTTGATGTTATATGATGTTATTTTGTATGATGTTTTGATGTTATTTTGTAATTGTATTTTGATGTTTATGTGAGGTTACTACTTGAACATTTTTATCAAGGTTGATTAATTTCAAGGAGTGGTGCGAGGGAAATATGGGAATAATTTGGAATATACTTTTAAATTTAATAACAGCCTTGAATTTTATATAAAAATAGATACTATATTCAAATGGGTGGTTGAGGGTGGTAGTTGTAAAGCAACGGAATAAGCACCGCAAATTCCTAGCTTTTCTCTTACTAAATTAAACTGTATAAAAGCGGACGCCAGTACTACTTATTTACACTTTAAAATTATTAAAGTAGCATATCTTATGCTCGTATAATAATTCCCTATAACATTAAACATAGTAAAATTATTCCTACGGTAAAAAGTAGTTCACTAAAATTAAAAACTCAAACTATATGAAAAAATGCAACTAACATCGTTGCTAACTTTATTCTGTTCTATTTCTTGAATTAAAACACAAAAACGATGGATGCCACACGCATCACATAATCTTTACATTTTAACAAATTTTGAAGATAGCACGCGCTCATATTTTACATAAAAATTAAAAGCATTAAATTCATTTAACTCTTTTTTTTCTTTGACATATTGTGCAGCACGTGAACTTACAAAAAATAGAGGATAAATAATAAACAAATTTATACACTGAAATTGAAAATGGCTCAGTTATAACATCCTCCCACCTTTTGATTATAGGTTATAATCAAAACCAAATGTTGCAGGTGTAGTTCTCAATACATTAGTCTTTCAGGGACTTTAATTCTCCTTCCCGCTTTGCTATATCTGACTGGTTCCTCTTCTGAAGTTACAACGGGTTTAACAGTTTGAGCAGAGGTTTCCTTTGAATGGTATGCTTCTTTCAGTTTTGAACTATTATTTGATGATGTTACTTCTAAAGGATATAATCTTTGAATAGGTCGTAAAAGTTCATATTGCGAAGTTTGAACCTTTACAAGTCGAACTTTCTTATCTTTTCCAGGAATAAGCTCTGTGATACGGCCTAGTGGTCAGTGGATTCGTTTCTTGTTGTCAGATCCAATTAATACAATATCTCCGACAGCGATACCCTTTTCTGGCTGTTTTCTATTTGCTCGCTGTATGAGAGCACCCAAATATTCGGATCTGAATCGATCTCTCAAAGCTCTGAGTAGGGACTGCCTGTATCTGAGCCTCTTTGATGGAGAATTTTGTTCAACTGCATCAACATCTGGAAGCTGAATTTCGTGAACATCTTGAAGAAACATAGATGGGGAGATAGGCTTTACAGTCGCATCTTCAGAAAGGTATGTTAGAGGCCTTGAATTCACTACACTTTCAACATCAGCTAAAAGAGTTGTCATTTCTTCGTACGTAAGACAGGTGCGTCCTAAGACTCTTTAAAGAAGATCTTTTATTACCCTAATCAGCCTCTCCCAGAAGCCACCCCACCACGCCGCCGTTGGCGGGTTAAACTTCCAGTCTATGGAGTTGACAGACCCATATTTTTGTATACATTGCCAATCTAAGCTTCTTAATAAATTAGCTGCGCCAACAAAATTTGTTCCGTTATCACAGTAGATAACAGAGCATCTTCCTCAGCGAGCCACAAACCTTCTCAAACCCATCAGAAATGCATCTGTTGAAGCAGAGGTCACTAGCTCTAGATGAACAGCTCTATATATAGCACATGTGAAAATCAAAATCCAACTCTTCTTATCGTTCTTAAGATACAAAGGACCAGCCATATCTATGCCTGTAACTTGAAATACGGCAGAATCTTCTACTCTGTTTTCAGGTAGAGGAGCACTAGATGTCCATAAAGCCCTTGAATTAAACCTTTTACAAATCACACAGCTGGCTAACACAAGCTTTACACTCTTTCTTCCGTTGAGGATCCAATACCTTTCTCTAAGCAAATTTAAGAGGATTTGTAACCCCGCATGACAGTTCTTTACATGAATATAAAAAATAAGTCGCTTAACAACTTCATGCTTTGAAGGGAGAATTATGGGATGGAGAAAATCTTCACTATCTTTCCTGTAAGTTATTTTAGTTTTCAAACGAATGACATCTTGCTCATCCTTACAGGTTTGTAATGTCTTCAATCTTTCATCACTTTCCGAAGAGAAAGATTCTTTTTGAACCATACGTAGAGTTTTTATCTCAGCTTCCCGAAATTCAGTAGCCGTCAATTCGCCTTTACTCTTCTTATCAGGATTTAAACAATTATGCTTAAAGCGAAGAATCCAAGCGACTAAACGTATGATTTTTTCATAACTTGAAGAGTAGCTGTAATACCAGTTATTGTTGGATGGAAATTCAGGTTTCGTCAACATACAAGTAGACTTTGACCTTTCTTTCTGAATTTCTTCCTCATTCCAATCTTCATCGGAAGTGTTCAAGTGGTTTCTAAATTCTGCTGAATCTTTCATCCAATGTGGGCCCTCCCACCATCTGATTAAAGCTAATTGCTTAGCCTTACAGCCTCTAGACGGCAAGTCTGCTGGATTCTTCTCACTTGGTATATGTTTCCATGATGAAGGACTGCTTAATTTCTGAATCTCTTGAACCCGATTTCTGACAAACACAGACCAGCTCTCATTTCTTGATATCCAAGCATGCACTGTTGAGGAATCGCTCCAGTAATATCGCTTCATTTCCTGCCAACCCAAAGCATCCACAACAGTTTTCGCCAAACGAGCGCCAATAGTAGCCGCTAATAGCTCCATTCTTGGTACAGTCGTATTTTTTAAAGGCGCAACTCGGGACTTGGCAGCAAGCAGAATTATTTCCCCTTGATCTTCTTTTTCTATCCTCAAGAATACTACTGCTGCATAAGCATCTTTACTACCATCAACGAAAGTATGAATTGTGCATGCATGTAAGTTTTCTGGAGTGATCTGGATATGTCTTATATCTTAACATCATTTAAATATTTAAGTTCTTGAAACCATAATAGGAATTATTTTTGTAATTCACCAGTTATTTCGTCATCCCAATTAATTCCTAATTTCCAAGCTTTCTGTAACATCAATTTAGGATAAAGCATCACCGGAGCAGTAAAACCAAAACGATCAAAAAATTTATGAACTGCCGATAACATACTTCGCTTGGTAATCCTTCCTGTGTTGAAATCGTTTAGCCATTTCATGTTGACCTTTAATGTATCGGAAACCTTATCCCAAATCAGACCCAATACTTGAGTTTCCTTCTGGTTCGACGTTTCATCGTGATCACCAGTGTATTCCCACTGTCTTAAATCAAAACCACCATTTGCCATTATTTTCTTTGAGTCCGAGATAAATCTCTTTAGATCTTCTTCACTGTGCACACTAGTGGCGACATTGTCTACATAAAAACTGTGCAAAAGCCTTTGCTTGAAATTTTCCTCAAAACTTGCACTATTTTTGATGTGATATTCAATTACTGATGATAAAAGAAAAGGGCTACACTTTACACCGAAAACGACTCGTGTATGCCTAAATACTCTAAGTTTCTTCTCTTTTAGATCTTTCCACCATAGAAATCGTAGGAAATCTCTATCCTTTTCACAAATGCTAATTTGAAGAAACGCTTTTCTAATATCAGCGGTTACACCAAATTTTCTTTCTCTGAAACGTAGAATATCTGGGATAAGCTCAATCAAATTTGGGCCACACTGCAGACACTGATTTAAAGATGGATGGTTAGCCAACTTTGGTGAAGCATCGAAAACCGGACGGATAGGTGTTGTACTACTGGTCTCTTTAATAACTGGGTGATGAGGTAAGTAATTACCATAAGAGTTCACTTTGGTAGCAGGAACTTCTTATATGATCCCCTCATTCAACCAGTCCATAAATATATTTTCATATTTTCCGTACATGTTCTTAGATAATAACTTAGAAGTTGTACTTTCCAAACGTCTTACAGCCAAACTCAAGTTATCTGGTAATGCAGATGTGTCGTCAGCCCAAGGAAGACAAATTTCGTAACGACCATCCTTGTTAATTTTTACTGTCTCTAAGAAATGTTCCTTTGTTTGACGGTCAATCTCACTTTTAGATTTCTTTTCTATAGTATCTGTTATTCCGATCAAGTCCAATCTCCATAAGTTTGAGATGTCAGCTTCATTTACAAACAAAGACGTCACCATCATTGCTAAATTATCTGTTGAGACTTCGGTGTGAGGCGCTTTGCCCATCAATGTCCAACGAAGGTATGTTTCTATGGCAACAAGACCAGATGTCAATACTTTTCTTTTGCCAGTTAACATCTTTCCCATAATATCAGCACCAATCAATGTTTCGATAACTTCACGGCAATGACTTACATCAGATAATTCGATTCCATATTCTTTCAACTCTTTAATCCACGGACCATTAGTGACCGGTTGAATGTTTTCACATATAGTAATTTGATCCATCACTTCAAAATTACAGGTGAACTTCTCCTTCATATCCTTAACCTTTATTCTATAACAATTATGTTGGCATTGCTTTGTTGTAACTCCGCCAAACAATGAATGCATCATTTTTTCTTGACGAATGGGAGTATAATGCATCTCTTCTGCTATACTTTTCAAAATATAAGATTTTTGGGATGCTGAATCTAACAATAAACGAACTGTTTTTTGCTTGTTTTCGGAGATGAGTTTCACTCTTAAGGTTTGAAGGAATACTTTAGCACTTTGCTTATTAAAATTTGCCATGTTTACTTCACTACTGACTGAATTTTCTTCAACCTTTTCTTGTGCAGTTTTACCTTGAGAATCACGCAAATCGCACATCAAAGGCACATGCTTCTTAGAACAGATAATGCATCTTAAAACTGCTCGACATTTTTTAGCTGTATGATTAGGTAACAAACAAGCGAAGCAGCAATTTTTATCCTTTATAATCTTTTGTATCTCAGATAAACTCAATTTTCGAGCTGAAAAGCATTCAGAGCTCAAATGTTTGCCTTGGCAAAAAATGCATACCCTTTTGAAATCTAAAGTAGAAGACGTTGTTAATAAACCTGCAGCTGTCGATAACTTATTTCGCATATAGTCTGCACTTGCACCGTTTTTCCTTTTAGAATATTTATTATCTTCACGCTTTGTCAAACCGAAGCCCGCTACAGCTAACGATATTCTCTCTTCACCTTCTACTTCCGTTTTCAAAAAATGCATCAGATTATTCAACCTTCCTTTAGCATCCGTATTAGAAGAAGAGAGATTCGAGCGATTCCAGGCCTTCAAAAAGTCTGCTGGGAAACAAGACTCAACCATAGGGTATAAAATGGAGGCATATTTATCAGTGGTAACACCTAATGTTTCTAGCGCCCGTAAATATGACTCAAGCTTATCATATAATGAAGTTAATGCAAATCTAACTTTTGTTTGCACAGATATTATCAATTTCAATAACTCTCGTACATACACTTCTACTAGAATATCTTCCCTGCCAAAACGAGCCTTTAAACTTTCCACTGCCTTTGAATAATTGGCGCCAGTTGGCGGGAAACTTTCAACAACTTCTCTTGCGCGTGAACCAGCGATTGTTGCTTGTACTAAATACTGGAACTTGTCCTCTGGGGCAATCTCATCATCTTTATCGATTTGTTCAAATTGGCTCCAAAAAGGCAACCAATCCTTAATTTCTCCGCCAAATTTCCTGAATTCCAGCTTAGGTAAAGTAAATTTTCGTCTCATAGTACTATTTTCATAATTACTTAAAATAGCATCAGTTTGAATTTGCCCAGATGATTGTATTCTCGCCAATTCTAAATCATGATTCAATCTTAATTTCTCTTTCTGTAGTTCTGCTACTTTTTCCAGCTTTAATGCCTCAGCTTCTTTCAAAGCTTGTTTTTCTTCTTTCAAATCTTGTTTTTCTTCTTTCAGTTTTCTTTCCGCTATAGCATTTTCTAAGATACCTTTCACAAATTCGGGATCCTTTTCATACTCTTTACTATTTAAAATCAGCTCTTTTAAGCTTGCTATTGTGAACGTCGAAGGCAAAGTCTCTCCAATTTCTTCGGCTACCCATTTCAAATCTTCTTTTTTAAATCCTTTAACGGTTTTAAACATCTTTTTAATCTTAATATAATCAAAATAATTTTACTTCACTTGAAAGGTCCTGCCGCAGTGACTCCAGTATTTTTATGTAAAGCAACGGAATAAGCACCGCAAATTCCTAGCTTTTCTCTTACTAAATTAAACTGTATAAAAGCGGACGCCAGTACTACTTATTTACACTTTAAAATTATTAAAGTAGCATATCTTATGCTCGTATAATAATTCCCTATAACATTAAACATAGTAAAATTATTCCTACGGTAAAAAGTAGTTCACTAAAATTAAAAACTCAAACTATATGAAAAAATGCAACTAACATCGTTGCTAACTTTATTCTGTTCTATTTCTTGAATTAAAAAACAAAAACGATGGATGCCACACGCATCACATAATCTTTACATTTTAACAAATTTTGAAGATAGCACGCGCTCATATTTTACATAAAAATTAAAAGCATTAAATTCATTTAACTCTTTTTTTTTTCTTTGACATATTGTTCAGCACGTGAACTTACAAAAAATAGAGGATAAATAATAAACAAATTTATACACTGAAATTGAAAATGGCTCAGTTATAACAGTAGTCCTCCTCACACAAAATTAGTAATCAAATAAAACTGTTCCTAAACCTAATTTGAATTCTTTTTAACCAAGGTTTATATACAGTATTTGTTGTCTTATCCTTTAATCTACAATCTGTCTTTATAGCAATAAGATATGAGAAAGTTGTGTGAGTGTCATACCATATTATTTAATCTGTAGAAATTTTGTGAATTTTTTTTTTTAATCATGCAATTTCCTCATACAGTGTAATATGTCTTTCAAAAGAACTTCGTAACATTAATAAAAGAGTAAGAAAATGCGCAATTCTGTTTAAATCACGTTATTTCTTCATTTTGACACAAACACTTTGATCTAAAAATATCAAATATTCACAAAGTCATTCAGATAAAAAAATGAGGAAACTTGTAATTTTCTTTCAACAAGTGATAAAAGTTTACTTATTAAACTGAAAGTTCACTGTCCATCCCTTTCCTATCCCCGATTTCGTAAATAATCAAAATATATTCCGAAGATCGCTTACTCTGCGGGAGATGTTTACAATTTCTTTTACTTTTATTTTTAATCAATTCATATTCAGTTGGTTTCCTCGACAGATAAATATGGAGAGTCTTCTTTATCAGGCGTGATTGATAAACATTGTTTCAAATTCGATGATGCACCTGACGTATGTGAGAATACCCCCCTCAGAGTTCCATCGGCAAAACGTTAAAGAAACGTGACGATGATCATACATCGGACTTGAATATGTAAAAAGCCTACTGTTAAGAAGTATTACTCAAATTATGTTAAACGTCGTTTCCCACATGACAAAAATTAAAAGTAAATAGAAAATAAGTATATTTTATCATAATGATTATCAATGAGTATTGTATCGCATAAATGCTTTTTTCAAAAGAGAGAAAAATGAAAGGAACTTATTTTCACAATATATATGTATTATTATAGAGTAATATTTTATAAGTTGTTCTGAAGTAGAAGCTCAATAAACGAACAAATAAATTACCGTAGAAATAATAATTAAAAAAAATAAAATAAAATAAATAAATCTTAGCAATTCAAAAAATGAAGCAATAATCACAAAAAAAAAGAGCATATGTAATCAAAATAGAAGCATATAACAGCAAAAAAAATATAGTATAGGTTTTACAGAATTTTCGTAAAAAAAAAAAAAAAAAATGATGCCTAAAATGTATAATGCCTTTTCGAATATCTGGTATTTAAATTCGGATTTTGGAGGCATTCCTTTAAATTGTTTTGAAAATCCTATCAGACATGCTTAGAACTAGAGTTTGAAGAATGTGTGACTGCAATGAGTACCAATTCTGCTCTACGCGTTGCTTTAATTTCTGAATACCCGAAAACTGAAGAAGGCATACACCTCTCGTGCAAGTACTTTCCAAAGGTTTTCAGTTGGATTTAGGTCTGAACTGATGACTGGCCATTCTATAGCAATAACTTGATTTTGCATAAACCAAGCTTTTTTTTTAGGAGGAGGTGTGAATCGACGCATCGTCCTGTTGGGATTTCCCTCCCCGTCCCATCTCCTAAGATGTTTCCAGTTAAAAGAAGATTGCTTTTGAGCCCATTTTAATAGTCCCCAGAGCAATATCTACAAATTAAGCAAAGTAATTTCATCAGAATCCGTTGTCTTCTTAAAACATCACGCGCCTCACACCATGAGACAACAACCTGATTTTTGTCGATTAAAGAACTTATGAAGTTCTCGTCATAGAGCGTGAAAATAGTATGCCCAACCAAATGGAACACTTTTTCGTCTTTGTAGAACCGTTCATCCGTAGTTCGCTCATGGTGTGGTGCGCGTTCCGTTTCAACGTAACAACGTATATTATTGATATTATTTTTCTTAATCGTCGACATTGCTCTGAGGATTATTAAAATGTCCTCAAACACAACCTACTTCCAATTGTAAAATTTCTTGGAGAGGGGGAGGGGATGGACATTCCAACAGCACAATGCGTCGATTCATACCTCCTACTCAACGAACACTTGGTTTATACAGAATTAAATTAATGCTATAGAGTGGCCAGCCATCAGTCCAGAGTAAAATACAATTGAAAGCTTTTGGGAATACTTGCATGAGAGGTGAATGCGCATGGACTATTCAGAAATTAAAGCAACAAGTAGAGTATAATTGTTTCTAATTACTTACCACAACTTCTCCAAATTTTAGTTCTACGCACGTCTGATAGGCTTTTTAAGATAATTCAAACGAATGTATCCAAAATTTGAATTTAAATACCAAAAACTCGAAAAGTATTTACATTTTTCAAACAGCATATTCTGTTTTTTTTTTTTTTTTTTTTTTTTTTTTTTTTAATAAAAATATCGTAAAACCTATATATATACTGTATTTTTTTTTTCTGTTATTGTAATACACTTATATTCGATTTCTATATGTGTATTATTATTATTATTATTTTTTTTTTCGTGATTATTTCTTTATTTTTTGAACTGCTACTTCGTAAAATCCCTTTCTTCATGATTTTGAGGCGCACTGTATTACGTAAATATTTTCTACAAGTGTTTTTAATTCGATTAAATCTTTTCTAACTTAGAGTACCTCCTACAAAGCTTCGTGATAAGGATAAAGTATCTTTAAATTAGAACGTGTGTGAAAAAATAAATAAGCGATTCACAGGAAAATTTAAGTGACTTATAAGGAGAGGTCATGACATGGAAAATTGAGATCGGGACGAAATTGCGCAGGATTGTAGTATACTATCAGGGTAACAACATATTAAAGCAGTAGGACCCACTATCCACAAAATTTCGAGAAAAAAGCATTTAAAGTTTCAGTTATCTTTAAATACAAGTTATTTCGCAAGCGAGTAAGCGCCTCAGTGGCGTGGTCCTAAAGCGCGAGTCTCCCACCCAGATGACTAGGTTTCGAGGCTACCTGCGGGACTATTTTTTTTTTTCTTCTTCTTTAACTTTTTATGTAATCTTAACTTTTTATTTATTTTACTTTATTTTACAATTCAATGCAAAATTTGAAAATTTTAATAAAAAATTATTTAATTTTCTTGGGTATAAAATAACTTTTTCTATTTTTAATATTTATAACTTACAAATACAATAAATTTCTATAACTTAAAAAAGAAAGTTTAGTTTTACAAATCCCTAAATAAGAAACATAAAGAAAAACAGAAAAATATTTAAATAATTAAAAAATAAGCAAGCTGTAAAAAAAGTGTAAAATAGTTAACAGGTGTACTTAAATCTTGGTTTGAGCTTCCTGATTTGGTTTGAATGTGTATAAATTACGTAAACACTTCTAGCTTGTTAATAATAGACGGCATGTGGAGTTTTATTTTGTGCACAGAAGGATTAAAAAAAAAGGAAAGGAAGTCGTTATCGAAAAAGAAACGATGTTCATTAACATTTAAAATCTACATTTAAAGATAACATTTCTTTACCTGTAATAATTTAATAGCATATCAATCCTATACTATAATTTTTAAGAAACTATTGATTGGAGAAGTAATTATTTAATTTGGATAGTAATTATATATGTGATTAAAATCATCATTTCTCTGTAATTTTTTTTTTTTTTAGTTTAAAAAATAAAATGAAATATACCTAAAATGAAATAAAATATTTAGATAAATAATTACAAACAGTTTCTTTAGTTTTACCTTATTTTAAAGTTAAAATAAAACTGAAATTTATTTTTTAAGTTATATAAATTTATTGTATTTTTAAGTTATAAATATTAAAACTAGAAAAAGTTATTTTATACTCAAGAAAATTAAATATTTTATTAAAATTTTAAAATTTTGAATTGATTTGTAAAATAAAGTAAAATAAATAAAAATGTTTGATTACATAAAAAGTTAAAAAAGAAAAAAAAAAAAAAAAAAAAGTTGTCCCGCAGGTAGCCTCAAACCCAAGTCATCTGGATGGGAGACTCGCGCGTTAAGATCACGCCACTGAGGCGCTTACTCGCTTGTGAAATAACTTGTATTTAAAGATTACTGAAACTTTAAATGCTTTTTTCTCGAAATTTTGTGGATAGTGGGTCCTACTGCTTTAATATGTTGTTACCCTCATAGTATACTACAATCCTGCGCAATTTCGTCCCGATCTGCATTTTCCATGTCGTGACCTCTCCTTGTTAGTAAAGAAGTATTAAAATGTGAAGCAATTAGAAGATTTAAGATTTAAATTCTAAGGCGAAAAGAAATTGAATCACATTTTGCACGTTATGTTTAACATATTGCACAGGTATAATCTTGTTTTAATATATCAACCATGCATAATAGAAATTACTCAAACATTATTTCCTGTATATATTCATTTACTTACATTATGTGCTTCCTTGGAAAGGAGGATTAGCTCCTACAAAGAAGATAAAAAACTAAAAAAAAAATGTTTTTCTAATAAAAATTTTGAGAAAACGTTTAGGTTAGACATGCATTATTTTGATTTCAGCCAATTTTTTCGCATATACTGGAATCATTACAGAGACTTTTATAAACTATTTGCCATTTCTTGATGAAGAAACAATTATAAAAAATTATTAAGTAAAGAAAACAGTTAAGCAAAGTTTTATGCAACAACATAATTTTCTTTCTCTATGCATGTATTAGAAATTGCTCAGAGATTACTTCCTTTATATATTAAAGATACATGACGCTTTGGACCCGCCATTTTGGTCCCGATATCAGGAATAATCAAAGTATTACAGATAAAACGCGAAATTATTTTTCATATTTCGAATTTTTGTCATTTGACTTGAAAACATGGAGGTAGGAAAAGTCAAAATTATTAGTATCATCATCATCATCATTATTATTGTTGTTGTTATTTTGCAACAGAAAGTTGTAGTAACAAATAAAACTGAAAAAACGTCGAAATTTTTCAGATTTAGATTTTTTCTTTGTACGATAGAGGAAAAGGGACAGCAAATACATGAGGGAACTTCAGGCAAAAGATAACTTAGACGAATGTTTTCAATTGGAGAGTTGAATATCTACAAACTTTGTTGAAAATGATGTAACTATAGGACACATAGAACAGAAAATTTATTATTTCGGATCGAAGTTTGAATGATAAAGGCGCAGATCTAAGCATTGTTAATTTATCTAAGTCTGCAAAACTTCAGTTTAAATAAAATACAAGGTTTTTAATATAAAACACTGTAATGCGGCTCTTAATTATCACATTCATATTTAGAGTGCTCGAATACAAAATTTGTAGGAAATCGATGCTTTATCGAAGCATCTCCTAAATGTTAGAGTTTAATAAAAGAAGATGCGAGGAACCTAAATAATAATCTCGGGAATAATTTGTATAGCTCTGTTAAACTTAAGTCATTTTCTTCTCTGTCAATCCGGATATATTTGTCAAACACAGGAAATAGTTACATATCACATAGAATTGGAAAAGTATTTTTATTCCATTATAATGCCTTACAATATTGTTTAAGAAAATGTCCATTAAAAGCCCCTCCCTCCTCCCCCCCAACCTTTTTTTTAAAGTGCGCTGAAACAAAACAGTGAAATTCCTTTTCATTGTCTGTGGGAGAAACAGGTGTGAAACGAATCCCAAGGTGCTATAGATATTTCAATGCGGGCATTGTTTTTAGTCATAGAGACATATCAGACAGATATATTTATTTATTTATATTCAAACATAATATTAAACTAAAAAGATAAAAAAAAAAAATATACATCAACATTTTCTGAACATTTATGCTTGCAATGCGCACAGTTAATTAAATATTGGACTACTTACATTTTTTCATAAAACCATTGTAATTGAAAGAAAAGTAATTTATACACGTATATACACGGTTAACGTAATTAAATATCACGGACAAACAAACATGCATTTTTTTATTATTATTATCAATATAACACAGATTTTGAAATAAATTCCTCTTAGATTAATGATAAAAATTAAATCACAATCAAATCGAATGAAACGTATCTCTCTCTCACTCACACACACACACATATATATAATCATGAATAAATTCATATATAAATTCAAAAACTTCATAAATGACTCCAAGCTTATGCTTAGGAAGGAGAGTCTATGATGGGAGCAGGCCAACAATTAATTCTTTGAAAGAAATAGCCTTCTGCCACTAAAAGCAAATTATATTTAATATCGTAAGGTTTTCTTTCTCCCCCCCCCCTTTTTTTTTAAACAAAATTTTCTGTATTTTATTATTTTAAAAATAATTCAAACTTTATCAATAAATATAATCAAATGGGGATTCTTTAAGAAGAAGGTACTGTTGTTATTGTTAACTTTTTTAAAATCACAAAATTTTGTCACTGATAGTAAATTAAAATCCAAATTACAATTGAAGCAAGTTAAATCGAAATCAAATTAAAAAAATCTCAATTAAAAAAAAGGGCAATTGCATAAAAAAATATATATATATTAAATAAATATATTAAATGTTTGTAAAAAACTAGTAAAATTAGTACAAAATTCTCCGAATTTCAATAGCTAGGCAACAATCGTAATGTCGAAAATTTATATATTTAGGGGTAGCCGGGGTAATAAGAGACAGGGGTTATAAGAGACGCAGTGAAAAAACCCACCAAAAAATATACTTAGACAACTTTAAAAATATGTAATATTAAGTATCATGTGTATTCTTTACAACAATACACTTATTTAGAAGTTTATAACACATTTTGAATTCTTTTTATACGACGAAAAAAAACCTTCACTTTGAACTTACCCTGAAAGTTCGTGACTTTTTCTAAATTTTTCTTTATTTTTTTTTGTAGGTAAGATGTTTGGGATTTATTAATGTGTAACCTTTTGACCAAGACTATGACTTTGATGTACAATTTTTTAAAACCTTGAAAGCATTCTTTATTTACATGTTCTAGACATGTTTCTTATTAACCCATTTTTATTTTTTGTGGGGGTAATAAGAGACATGAGTCTCTTATTACCCCCACTGTTAATTACTGTACCCCCCACCCCCCCACCCCCCATTGTAGTTTCTGTTAATTGTGCCTGACTAGTTTAGGAAGAGTTTACCAAGTGTTAGGCCCAGTCTAAGTTTACCAAGAGAACATTTTTTTTTTTTCACTTTAAATCAAAAAGCAGTTTTACTGATTTGGCTAGACCATATTTAGTTGTTATGATTATGCAAATTTATGTTTAAAATGTGTATAAGTTAGTATTTAGTCATTAATACTTCATTACATAATAAATAAGTTCATTTATAATTACTAGAAAAATCTTTTATAACATTTTTTTCGCTTGTATACACTTCAAAGTTACGTCTTTTTTGCCTACACTTTAGAAAATGGGTAAAATATTTTCTGCCCATTTTAGAAATTATATTCATGTTTTTGGTTAATCCCTAGGTTATGTTGATTATGTAGAACTATCATTAAGTACAATATTATATTATTTAGGACCTAATATTAAAATAAATGAATTTCACAAACACATTTATGACAGTTAATTTTCGAGAAAACATATTTTTTGGATGGATGTAAATAATAAAAATTAAAAACTATTGGCTGATTCAGAATTGTTTCCAGATGTTGTGATGTTAAAAACATCACTTCTTTTTAAATGTTAAATAAGATCGTTTTCTGCACTTAAATGCATTGTTTCTCTCAGCTGGCTCAACTCACCCTGTTGTGTTTGCTTTACTGCAACACACACACAGGAGAAAAATTGGTTCTTCTTTCCTAGTGGTGATGTCATATCACACCATGCTGAGAACCAATAGGGTGATGGTTCTGACTCCACCTTCTGTTATTCCAGCAGTTTTAAATTTAGTTGGGTTTCAGCAGCTCTCAAGAGAAGAACATGGGGTGAGAAAGATTTGTTTTGCTTCTGTTTTAAAATAATGACCATTTTATCATTTGGAGAGAGAGTGCCTACTTATTAATAATAAATATATATATATTAGTTTATATGAATACTTATTCAAATTTTAAAAACCATTAATTTTTATATCCTACTTAATTTGGAATTACTAGTGTGGTTTGGAAAATAAAATTGATTAATTTTGATGCAGCAGATTAGTTTTCTTACAAACATTATTTTTGTAAGCATTTTTCTTTTTACAGCATTCTAGCCAATAAGTAAATTGATTCCTCTTTTCTCTTATGTAAATAAAATTATTTGGATATATATATTTGACCTTTTGACCCAAAGAATAAAAAGGGTTAGTGGCCAGAACGCAATGTACGCCATGAGGTTCTTTGATCCTCACTAAGTAACTTCTGTTGTTATGAAAATTAAAAATATTAATAAAATTAATTTAAAATATGGAAACATAAAAGGTAAATGAATTATTTACATCACATTTGGTGCCGGAAAGGAATACTTGATTATTGTTCTTAAGAATAAATGGTACTGTAGAGATTGTTTATTTTGAATAAATTATTTTATTTTTATTGCTAGAATTACTGAAATTATTTTTTTAAAATCATACATTACCAATTACATTTTTTTGGTGATTGAATATGATTGATACCAAGTGACCTATAAGACAATTCCCTGTTTCAAAAATTGTGATTATGCTGGAACTTTGTACAAATGAAAATTTTTTTTTGGTTCAATATATTTTGAATAACTGATTAAATAAATAATAACCAACAGAACTTTGTATTGTTGGCTTAAAAAAAAAATGTAGGTATCTCTCTCTCTCCTCAACTACGTGAATTTATTATATGCAAATAGCTATCAACACATGTAAAAATCAAGAAATTTAAATAACAAGCTTCATACATCTGTGTTGTTTTTTTTAAATGAATATAGTAGTTTCATATATATACAAAAAATAATGGCTTCTAACAAAGGATTGACAAGAGGTCTACCATTCAAAACTTTAGTAACGCCATTTTCTGGAGACCCTCATTTATTGGATTTTTTTATTGAACAAGTGAAATTTAAAATTGAGAACAGCAAATGGGAAGAATCCCATGCTTTGGCTTTTGTGAAATCAAAATTGGCAGATACTGCTCTTAAGTTTTATGTCTCCTCCCCAGCTTGCCAAAAAGCCAAAAATACAAAAGAGTTATTTAATATATTTAAGAAATATTTTAAGGTAGAGTCGGCAACTGCAATAGCACAACAATTTAACGAATTTAAGTTTGAGTCCGATGTCAATATTAATATTTTTGCTAATAAGCTTGAAAATTTAGTGAGAAAACGTTTTCCTGATATGGAAGAAAAAGCCCTTGAACAACTACTAATCGCAAAATTCAATGATCTCATTCCACCCCACTTTAGAATTCATCTACTATCACAAAAAGCCACAACCTTTTATCAGATGGTGGAATGTCTCGAAAAATTCCAAGAAATTTATAACTTGCAAGTAAACCCTGTCTTACCAGGAACATCTTTTGCTACTATTCAGAACTTCAATCATAAAATAGATAGTGAAGTGATAGGTACAATCTCAGAAAACAATTTGACTAAGATTAACAATTCATCTTATAGCAAGCGGCCATACAATAAATTTCCACACAATAAAGGTTCGCACACGATTCAATGCCAATGGTGTGAAAGACCTGGACATTCTGCTCAGAGGTGCTTTGCACTCAGAAAATTACAAAATAATAAGTTTTCTCACAGATATCGTAATGGGCAAACTTTCTCTAGACCTTATAGAGACATATCACGGAGAGCCAGGGCCCCTAAAACATTTAAATCCAACTCCCCTCAAACCAAAAGTAGTCATTCACAATGACTAGAAGTGGAGAATGGTAGAAGTGACACTAAACTCCTAAATACAAAGAGTTCCTCATATAGGTCAGGTTTGAATAAAGTCAATTACCATAACAACTTTTCACAGACTAACTCAACATATTCTAATCTACCTAATAATTTTTTTGTAAATAACAATGAAATCATTCTGAGATCTCCAGACACACAGGCAAAGTTCCCTTTGTCATTAGAACGCAAAGTCAAATCTGTTGCGATACAGACAACATCTCCTGTATTGGTAACGTCCCCGAGTGTGGAGGAAAATGGAGACTGCATATTAGTTAATTCACTGGAATTCTTGTTACACACAGACAATGATCTGCCCAATCTCCCCATCATACAATTACTGTTAAACAAAACATTAGAGAATTTTCTTCTCGACTCAGGAGCTTCTGTGTCATTACTCTCAAAACATTACTTCTTACAAAATCAAAACAAATTATATTACAAAAGAATTGCTTCAAGAGTCAAGATATCTACAGTAAACTCTATAGTCCAATGTGACGGATGTGTTTGCATTTCCTTTAAAATAGGGAAAACTTTTTACAAACACACCTTTTTTCTTATTGAAATACCAACTGAATCTAAATTTATTGGTATACTTGGCTTTGATTTTTTAAAGTCCCATCACGTAGTTATCAATTTACACAATAACAAAATACAAATTAATGAAAATGCTTTAGATATTCTAGACACTGTACCCTCTTGCAGTCTTCTATCATCTGAATCTGATATGAATCGGGCATCACATAAGATAGCTACTCATATGGATTTTCCCCAAACTGGATATAAAAAATCTAAAATTGATGTTCATAAAGAGAACTTACCCTCTTATCAAAAATGTTGGCTTACCCAGAAGATTATGATTGATCCACAGGATACTATATATGTGCCTGTGCGGTCCACGCTTATTCCAGAAAATCAGTTAGTAATGTTTACATCGTCTAACAAGCATTGTCCACTTGTGTCCTATCCTTCTCTTATGGAGGTACAACATATCAAGGAAAATTCTACTAAACAAGAATTAATTCAATTTTTTATTCCTATGTATAATAATTCGAGCAAGAAACTGCATATAAATAAAAATACCGTTTGCGGATACATTTCAGAGATAGATAAAATAGAAGAAAATTCCTTGGATCTTGCAACAAATACACCTGATCACATGTGTAATCTAATTAAGGCTACACCAGAAGTTTTATCCTTAAGACAGAAAGAATTTAATGTAAATAATTTTTCTATTCAGCATTTAAAACCTACAGAAAGGGTAATAATGCAAGATATTCTTCAGAAATTTAACTCTGTATTTTCATGTTCACTAAAGTCGATTGGACACACCGATCATATCACTCCACATATAAAATTCATTTCAGATATTCCCTTAAAAACTTACCCTTTTCCTATTCCACAAGCTATTCAAGAAGAGGCAAAAGATCAACTTGACAAATTACTGGATGCAGGGATCATTGAGAGAAATATCTCTGAATGGGCATGCCCAATGCTTATGGTTAAAAAGAAAGCTGTGTCTAAGGAGGATAAACCTTCCTTTAGATTGGCCCTAGATTTAAGGTTAATCAACTCTATGATTCGATGCTCCACTTATCCTCTTCCAAGAATTGATACGATAATAAATAACATCTCAAAATTTAAATATTTTACAACATTAGACTTTCCCTCAGCGTATCATCAAATTTCATTACCTAAAGAATACAGACGACGTCTCTCATTTACTACACAATGGGGAACTTATTCATTTAAAAGATTAATGTTTGGGCTGAGATCAGCCGCATCAACATTCCAAATGCTTATTGACACAATTATACAAGAGTGCAATTGTTCAGGCATATATGCTTACCAGGATGAACATTATTATAGGAAGTGACTCTTTCCAGGAAACAACAGAAAAATTACAAACACTTTTAGCTACTCTACAAAAGTACAATCTGACATTGTCTCCAAAGAAATGTAAATTCCATCAGTCATCTATTGAATATCTCGGTTTCAGCATCCAAAATCAGAAAATACATCCTATTTCTTCCAACATTACAAAAATTACTCAATTTCCTATCCCAGCAACCAGAAAACAACTAAAAAGATTTATAGGATTGTGTGGATTCTACAGAAAACTCATTCCCTGCTACTCGCGATTAATTGATCCTTTGATAAAATTAACATCTCCGAAAACTACATTTAAATGGACAGAGGAACATGCTGAAGTCTTTAAACAAATACAGAAAGTTTTTTTCTCTAAACCTTTTCTTTCTTTACCCGATTGGTCAAAACAATTTTTTCTTAATACAGATGCTAGCAAAATTGCTATTTCAGGGGTTCTTCTACAAGAAAAGGAAGGCATTCTGCTTCCGGTTAGTTACTTTAGTAAAACACTATCTAAATCAGAACAGCGATATTCAGCCATCAAGCTTGAGCTGATGGCCATAGCTAAGTCAGTCAGTGCATTTAAATTTTTCCTTTTCAACCGACCTTTTACCATTCTCAGCGATAGCAGACCACTCGAACACTATAAGAAAATTTCCTCTCCTGCTGATCTAACTACTAAATGGCTAATTGAATTATCAAACTATCAATACACATTCAGATATGTAAAAGGTAAAACAAATGTTTTGGCAGACTATTTTTCAAGAGAAGACTTTTCTGCATACACTCAAGATCTTAACTCAAACCCAGAATTAATTAAAGAGGCTAACAATTTACCCATTTCTTCAGCTTCTCCAACAATTGAACTCCATCATTTCATCACACAAAAATCTGATAAGTCACTCACCTCATCAGAGCCTCATCGTTCTTCCTTACCTCAGTTGTTAAGCAACGATGCTGCTCCACTCAGTCGTTCCTTAAACAGCTCTGACGCAGATAATCTTATGATGGAAATCTCGGAAGAATGTTTTTTTAAAGAGCAAAGAGAAGATGACTTTCTGCTAAAAATTATTGTCGATATCACTTCGGAGAAACCTTCTCCTAAATATAAAAATTATTTTGTCCATCCGGACACAGGTCTGTTAATGATCAAACGAAAGTTTCACCAGCCTGAAAACTCTCCAAAAACAAAAATTGTAGTACCACAGAAGTTAAAACCTAAAGTATTAAAAATTCGTCACATGCCTCACTTTGGAATTAGAAATACATACAGAAGAATACTTAAACACTTTTATTGGACAGGATTATTTGAAGATGTAAAAAACTTTGTTCTGTCCTGTACATTATGTATTCAATATAAACCGCACAGAATTCCACCTGCTCCACTACAGGAAATGTTTGTTCCTTCTGCGCCGAGTATGTTAGTTTCCATGGACTTTTTGGGTCCTTTCTCCAATGGCTTCCATGTGTTAAGATTCCTCGATCATTTTTCTAAGCATATTGAATTGGTACCAGTAAAAAATGCAACAGCACAAGCTGTAGTTAAAGCCATTACGGGATACATTACTACCTTTGGTCGACCCTCTGCGATACTCTCAGACTTAGGCCCACAGTTCACAGCAAACATCTTTAACAACTTGGCACAGACATTGAAAATTACAATCTCCCATTCATCATCAGGACACCCGCAAACACAAGGCTCATCAGAAAGAATTAATACCAGCATTAAATCCTCAATTTCCACTCTTACCAAGGAAGGATTTGATTTTCATCAGGCTTTGATGATACACAAGAACCTGTATAACACCACCGTTCATTCTTCAACTGGATATTCTCCAGCCTTTCTGCATTTTGGCAGGTCAATAACAAGCATCTTTGACTTGTTTGAAGCTCCTCAGTTAGAAACACTGGAATTTCCATATGAATACCATAAATACATGGAATCAATGAAACAGATCTTTAGGCAAGTGCATCATAACATGAAGTTTTACCAAAACCAACGTAATACTAGACAACATAAAAAAGCAGTTCTCCGGAAATTCAAAGAAAATGATATGGTCTTTATAAAAACCAAAGATACATTTAAGCCAAGATTCATAGGCCCATATTCAGTTCAAAAAGTAATATCTGACGTGTTACTCTCCGTCAGAGAATTCGAAAATGAAGGGGCTGAACCATTCACTATTAACATAGACCGTGTCATCCTGGCGCATAAAAGAAAGCAACATCTCATTCCACAAACAATTCTGACAGGTCAGCCAGCTGGGATTGTTCAACCGCAGTCTCATTATGATCTCAGACCAAGATGCAAAACTTAATTTTTGTTTTTTGTTTCCATTTTCACAAATGTTCTTTTAACATGTTTTTTTTTTAAGTTTTTTTTTAGGGGACTTGATAAGCAATTCATTCACCAAAGTTGCCTGTTGTAAACAAGTATGAGTTGGTACAGGTATATTTGATAAGTTGTATTTTGTATATTGTCCTATTATATATTGTGTAGTTATATATATATATATTTTCTCCTGTGGCAAATGTTGAATATCTACAAAAACTTAGTGCAGTGTGTATTGTAGTTAATATGAATATAAATCTTCTGTTATGCTGATTTATTTTATATATTGTCTTATTTGTTAAATTTGATAACTATACTATAATTATTTACTGCTCAAAATGTACAGTATGTGTGTGTTATATGTATCGGAAACTTGCATATTTATATGTGTATACATAATTTTTCTTCTTTCTTTTCATGTATTAATTCCTACACATTGTCATGTTTATAAATATATTGGGTTATTAAATACAATTTCTGGAAGCTTCCACACCATTTTCACAGACACAGACATCACTTATACAACACAAGTATACACTACATCCACACTATTACACAATCAAATTAATACACAATCCACACATGATATGTATATAAATGTGTATAATGTTTGATAAAATGTTTTGTTTATTGTGATTATTGACATTGCAGTTTTGTTTTGGTTATATCTGATAGTATGTTTATTTGAGTATTATTTGACGTTTATATTAAGTGCATTTTTGATTTTGTTTAGTAATCTAACTTGGTGGCCTCGGTAGCCACTCACATTTATTATTTCCATTTATAATATGTATATTCTTTAAATAATAATAATAATAATGGTAATGATAAAATTTTAAAAAATCTAATTCGAATATTATACTCGAGTACTTGGAATGCCTTTTCCGTAATGTAATATTTATCTGTAAGATTATTTTGACATTTGTATTGATACTTATTTTGATTTTTTTTCTCCTTCATAATAATGCTTCAAGATGTCATCTGTAAATATTTTATACTGAAATATAACTGATTTTGTTTTATCAATTGTTAACAAGATTTCTTTGACATTTATTTAGTATAGTTGTTTTTTCATGTGTATATAAATTGATTAATCGGTAGATGGTATTTAATATCAAGACTATTGGTTAAATATTTTTGTTGATATTGCACATCCACTGAAATTCTTTTGTCATGTCATACATTTTTTTATTCTCGTTAACTAATTACTTTTACAAATTTATGGGAAAGCAGATTTTACAGCAATTAACATGCTTTTCAATATTTCTGTTATAACACTATTTTCTTTAAAAGGTATCAATGTTTTTTTACTCATGTCACTTGTTGATAAAAGCTGTGTCTGTTTGCATTTATAGATATATTTTATTAGTTGTCAATATCCTAATAAATATTGTTAGATATGTCACTGACCACTTTTGTATCAATAAAATCTTTTATTTGAGAATGTCTGTAACCACAGTGCTGAAATAGTATTGTTTTTGATGAAATGGTGTATTCCTCGCCTATTTTGGTAGAATTGATCACCTACCAGGGTAGGCGTTGATATTAGGTTGTTTGTCGGAATTTTATTGTTTCAGCTTTACTTATCGATTTTGTATTGTGTTTGGTTCAGATTTTGTGTCACATGTACATTGTTCTCAAAATTTCCAAATTTTTTTATCAAGTGCATGTTATTAAGAGTATTGTAAGACCTTTCAGTTGCTTAAAAATTTGCTTTGTTACATTCATGCCTTTAATGGCCGTTCCTATAATATTATGTAGTCAATATGGATATTTTTTTTTTTCACATGTAAGTAAAAAAAAATTTGTAATCCTTCATGTAAATGTAGGTTATGCACTCTCCATTCACATTTTTAGTCTTCCAAATTTTTTTAATGGTCGTTAGGGGTAATGTGATGTTAAAAACATCACTTCTTTTTAAATGTTAAATAAGATCGTTTTCTGCACTTAAATGCATTGTTTCTCTCAGCTGGCTCAACTCACCCTGTTGTGTTTGCTTTACTGCAACACACACACAGGAGAAAAATTGGTTCTTCTTTCCTAGTGGTGATGTCATATCACACCATGCTGAGAACCAATAGGATGATGGTTCTGACTCCACCTTCTGTTATTCCAGCAGTTTTAAATTTAGTTGGGTTTCAGCAGCTCTCAAGAGAAGAACATGGGGTGAGAAAGATTTGTTTTGCTTCTGTTTTAAAATAATGACCATTTTATCATTTGGAGAGAGAGTGCCTACTTATTAATAATAAATATATATATATTAGTTTATATGAATACTTATTCAAATTTTAAAAACCATTAATTTTTATATCCTACTTAATTTGGAATTACTAGTGTGGTTTGGAAAATAAAATTGATTAATTTTGATGCAGCAGATTAGTTTTCTTACAAACATTATTTTTGTAAGCATTTTTCTTTTTACAGCATTCTAGCCAATAAGTAAATTGATTCCTCTTTTCTCTTATGTAAATAAAATTATTTGGATATATATATTTGACCTTTTGACCCAAAGAATAAAAAGGGTTAGTGGCCAGAACGCAATGTACGCCATGAGGTTCTTTGATCCTCACTAAGTAACTTCTGTTGTTATGAAAATTAAAAATATTAATAAAATTAATTTAAAATATGGAAACATAAAAGGTAAATGAATTATTTACATCACAGATGTCTTTTATTATCCCACATGATTTTACATTGTTATATATGGACAGTTACAAGCCTGGTCTCTTATTACCCCACGTGGGGTTATTAGAGACCAGGATTTATTGAAAATTTAGAAAACAAAATTAACAAAAAATTTAAGTTCAAAAATCACCTAAAAAATCACGAGGAGTCCATTTAATGAAATTAATACGAGACATTTATTTCAAGTTATTTAGATTAATAGTATAGATTTTATTAATATTTTTTGTCTCTTATTACCCCTTTTGTCTCTTATTACCCCGGCTTCCCCTATCTGGAAGATATTCCTTAATTAAAGATATTCTAAGAGCACTTCAATTTTACCGTATCAATAAATATGTTATCATATTAAAAAACTGATATACATTTAAAAAAATTGCAAGAAATTGGCGGGACCAAAATGTCTTGGGACCAATAGGCCAGGAACCAAAATTTCCTCGGGACCAAAGCGGCAGGACCCAAATGACGGGACCAAAGTGGCGGGATCAAAACGGTGGGATCAAAGTGTCCTGCTTCGATATATTTATTTATTTACATTACGTGCTTTCTTGAAGAGAAAAGGAATAAGCTCTTACAAAGAAGATTAAAAACTAAACATTTATAAGAAAAGGTTTAAGAAAACGTTTGAGTTAGATATACATTATTTTGCTTTCAGCTATCTCTGGCGCATATAATGGCATAATTACGGAGTCCTTTAAAAATTGCTAGCCATTTTTTGAAGAAGAAACAATTATAAAAAATTTTAAGAAAAGAAAAAGCTAAACAAGTTTTATGCAACATTTTTTTCATTTTTTTTTTTTTTTTTTTTGTCAGAATCATCTCGTCTTATTGATCACAAAAAAAAATAAAAAAATAAATAAATAAATAAAGATAAAAATTATAAATAAATATAAATAAACGAATATAAAAATAAATAACTTCAACCATTCACTCACAAACATATTTAAACATATCAAAAATAGAGGAAGAAACAAAAAAAAAAAAAAAAAAGTCACGTCTCTTCTCAGAAGCTCTTCGGTAAACACCTAGCCTTGTTTATTCTTTTTTATACTTTTTACTATACCTCATTATTTCATGAAGTGTTGTCGAGATGGAAGTCGCAAAGGTAGCTTAAAAGCTCAAAAAAAAATTCACAACAAACTAAGATAAAAAGTACGTTTTAGACTTTGCTCTCCTCGGGGGGTCCAGCTCATACTATGCTTTCTGCCAAATCAGTTCGCCAGTACCTAAAGAGAAAGTTACTTCTTTTGTATTTTTATGTTTCATTATTTATTTGCTTGTTTATTCTTTCCCTTTTTTTTCTCCACTCTTATCTTCGATAAGGGTGGAGAGCTTTTTGATTCTTAATCCAAATCGCAACAGTAAAGGAAAAAAAAAAAAAAAAAAAAAAAAAAACATTTGGCGTGGGATTTGAATGATGCTTGACAAGCTTATTTCAACCTTTTTAGCGAGATCTTGAGATTCCTAAACGTACTCTCGGAAGCTGAAATTGGGATGATAGGGTGTAACCTCAGAAGTACGTGAAAAGTTCTTGCAAATGGACAGCAAGCAGAAGATGGGTTTATTGCGTTATCGAAGATCTCGAGTCAAGTATATAAGGCTATTTTTTGATAGAAAATAATCGCAATATTCACTAATTGGTAATAAACATTCATATTCTTTAAATAGTATTATAATGTAATTTTTTAAATTGATTTATTATTATTATTATTATTATTATTATTAATACGTTGTCGTGAGGTAGTTTCCTATTTTGAACAGTAGTAGACGGGCAGTTTCGGTTTCTATTCCAGATCACGCACGTCGACCTAGCCGTTCGGAATTTTCCATGTTTTTTTCCAAAACATGTATGGCTTAGGACCCCTTTAAAAGACCCCCACAGAGGGTATTCCGACCCTTGCGCAGTCAGTCAATCTTAACACCTACTCCAGCACACCACCTCTTTTGAACAGTAAGTCCTGCCTTTTGGAGTAGCTCTATAACGTTATTTTACTTAACAAAATGATTCTACGTATTAGTTATTGAATTATTTAAATTTTAACCTCAGAAATCGATGCCGTAAATGACGCTGACGTATACATACACCGACAGCACATAAAGTGTTAAACATAAATATTTAAAATCGTTTTTAAAGATTTTTTTTTTTTTTAAAGAAACGTCTAAAAGTGAGGCTCGTCTTTCTTAAAAAAAAAAAAAAAAAAAGTGATTTTACGTGTCTCACAAGAAATGGGTCAAATCAATTCTTCTTTACTTGTATTTTTTTCCAAAACATGTGTGGCTTAGGACCCCTTTAAAAGACCCCTCTCAGAGGGTATTCCAACCCTCGCGCAGTCAGTCAGTCTTAACACCAACACCAGCACACCACCTCTTTTGAACAGTAAGTCCTGCCTTTTGGAGTAGCTCCATAACGTTATATTACTTAACAAAATGATTTTACGTATTAGTGATTAAATTATTTAAATTTTAACCTCAGAAATTGATGTCGTAGAGGACGCTGACGTATATATACACCGACAGCACATAAAGTGTTAAACACAAATATGTAAAATCGTTTTTAAAATAAAGTTTTTTTTATTATTATTATTTGGGGGGGGGGACGCTTTTTTAATTACTTTTTTACATGTTTTAGAAAGTTCAAACAATAATTATACGAAAAGTTAATTAACCCATACCGTCTTTTAAGTGGAATGATATTAATGACGAAGATATGGTTAATGTTTATAACAAGTAAAAAAAAAAAAAATTATGCAATATTCATCGACTATGAAACTACCTTCCAACCATACTTACCTGTTATATCGAACCGAAATACTAAACACTTTTCAGCTTTGTTGAAAATAAAAAGCTCATCACAACTAAAAATACACTTCGATCAATTACTTCCTTTATTTAAATACCACTTATACTTCGTCTGAATAATGGCATTGTGAATCAATTACTAATGCTGATTATACATATTTTACAGGAAACATATTTCTGTGCAGCTTAATAATATATGATACTTCATTAGGTTTTGTTCAATATAAAAATATTAAAGCATGTTTTAAATAACACATATCATAGACCGTGATGTAACTGAATTCTTTTGCAAGTTTTAGTACACAAACTAACTGAGCTAATTATGCTATTTTCTGTAGCAAACATGCTATTGTAAACTTGAATGACATACATAAGTTTCAAGAAGGTGCTCTAAAAATATTTGTTGTAATGAGAACTTGAAGAAATAGATGGACAGACAAACAGACATATGAAGCGGTTATTTAAATACTTTTCAAATTTATTGTAAATTGGATATTGTCATATAAGTATTATAACTTTTCTTTTAATAATTATTTATATTTTTCAGTATGCACTATTTATTTTATTACTTAAGGATGAAAATTACAAGTTGTTTTATAATCCATAGTTATTTTATTTTTTTAACAGAAATTCTATATTCATGGCAAGAAAAAAAAAAGTAATGAGTTATTTAAAATGTTTATTAAAATAATCCAATAAAGATGTAAGGATAACATTTTGTTAAAATATTAATTGCCAAAATGTTTACGGAAGACCACTTGTTGAGATTAAAAACACTTTTGGTATCTGTCTCTCTCGGTGTGTTTGTGTGTACCGCAATAATAGACCCAAAAATCATCCAATTAAGTTAAAAATTGGTTGAAATGATCACCAGTCTCTTTCTGGGTGTGTACAGCCGCCGCGACGGTAGTTTTTAAAATCATCCGATTAAGTTGAAAATTGGTATAATTGTTTATCAGTCTTTCTCTCTCTGTGTGAGTGTACGGTAATAGTCTCAAAAGTCATTCTAGATTAAGTTGAGAATTGGTACAATTGTTTATCAGTTTCTTTCTCGAGTTGTGTGTACCGCGATGGTACACTGTTAAAAAAAATGCAACTTTGCTGCCAGAAATTCTCTGTATTTACTGAAAAATACGTTTTGTCAACGTAATTTTTCTGTAATTTACGACTTTTTTTGCAACTTATAGAGAATTTCTGGTAGCAAAGTTGCATTTTTTTAATAGTGTAGTCTAAAAAACATTTCTGTACCCCGGAAGTAGAGGACACCGTGTCCATTTTGGGAAAAGAGTTAACACCATGTCCTTTATGTACATTTTTTAATTTATATACAGGCATTAAGCAATTAAATTTCAATTTAAAAATTTCGTAAGTATCTGGAAATTTACGATTTACTTAATATGGCAGAATAGGGCAAAATTTCGCATAAAGGTCCATTTTGAGAGATATTTTTATCGTAAAAATGTCAGAACACTTTTAAAATATCATTTAAGATACTGGCATGAACAACCCTGACTATGAATTTTTTAATTTAAAAATTTCGTAAGTTATTTGAAATTTATGATTTACTTAACATGGCAGAATAGGACAAAATTGAGCATTAACGTCCATTTTGAGGATCATAAATAAGTCAGACAACTTAAAATAACATTTATGACACTTGTTTGAACATGATTGACTGCAAATATTCTAACAGGAAAATTTCGTAAGTTATTCGAAATTTAAGATTTTATCAACATAGCAAAATGGGCGATTTTCCATATAAATATGCATTTTGGGGATTGTAGCATGGGAAATAGTAGCATGAAAATAAACTACGAAATTAACCCTAATAAAATAAATTAATAGATTAGAATAAGATAAATATATATCGAAATGTACGATGGTTAGCATACTAGGTGGGAAATTCGTTCTGTCTCTGTGTCAAGCGTTTGGTCAAATTAATTTATCTTAAACTGAATGTAATATGTTCTGTACTAGAAATTTATGAGAACATACATATGGTGGGGAACTGAGCAGAGCCCACCTACGCCAACTAGTTTTAAATACTTTATTCAAAAGAATTTCTATATAATTAATTCGTTCTGTAAAATGCAGTTCTGGAACCATTTTAATGCAAGTTACATGCTAATATGTCAGTTCTGAGTCACGTTATCTTACGGATCGTGAAGTAACACTGAAATTTAAAACAAAAATTAATTGTGCTGCATTTTTTATGGTAATTAATTAAGAATTTTAATTATATAATTTTCTAAATCCTGGAATAATCCTTTCACACCATACAAATTTTTATTTAATTATAATATGAATTTAAGCAGTTATCATTAGTCGGAACAGATTCACTTTTCATATGTTTCGCGACCCTCGCGACATTTTGAAAGGTTATTATATCCCTTAAAGCTGGTAGAAAGTAGAAAGGGCTTCTAGCCCCTGCTCCTGGAAGGTTTAAGAATTTGTAAACTAACTTATACAAGGTGTTTACTGAAGTCGTACCTCATTTTAATTCTTAAACGACGCCTTTTTAATTTTTAACGCTATTGCCTTAAACGTGGTTTCTAGGTATAGCAAAAAGACATTTGTGCTACACATTTGTATCAGTTATAGTCCCTTTGGCGACAAACAGATGCATTAGCAGTCCTATCTAGAAAACGGTAAGATATTCGGGAAAAAAAGTAAATCACAAATTTATAAAATATTTTTGATTTAGGGAGGAATAGTTTGGGCACGATAATTTTAAGAACAGAATGGACAAAACGTGCATTTGTTTAGTTATAATTTCCCTAACCCAAAACATTAAAAAACGCAGACGAAAAAAAGTTGGAAAAACGAAAGGTAAACGCTTTGAATGGCGCGGCGGGCTTTTCGAACATGCATGCGCCGTGGCACTAAATTACAACGCTAACTAGCTTTTGGTGTAAAATATATTTTAAAATTTCGTCCGCGTTTAATGTCTTGTGTTTGGGGCATTAAAAGCGTCCATTCGTCCACATTTATATCTCAAAACGTAACCATTAAACATGTTTTTCGGACATTAAATATGAAATCGTGACTAAGACGTGCGGTGTGTCTTTTAGAACGATCTACAATTTCGTAATTAAACCATTTTCCAGCATCTTGCTGTTTCAATGATAGGATTGTTAACTCCTTTATTTTCCAATACGTGGTGTCCATCACAAATAGCCGTTGTCAACCTGAAGCAATTTAAGGTGTAGCTCTCCTCGTTAAGATAGAGAGCAAGATAGACAACCCGAATCTGAATAGTCAAAACCGATTAAAATTTATTACATTTACATAGAATTTCCTAAGCTTGTAAGTTTTATCTTTGACAATTCCGTATGGGTCTTTCATTGTGAAAGTGAACTATCTCCTTGCAACTGTTTTTGAAATAACGAACTTTTTGCAAATACGTATGGAGAAAAAAAAATACAAGTATCCAGTCAGTGTTATCGATTTTTCAGTGTTTATTACAAATCAGAGTTTAAAAAAAATAATTTGAAGAAACTTAGAAACTTCATTTTATAACTTATATTTAGAAGTTTTAGTTTTCAGAAAAAAAAAATAATAATAATAATGCTATTTATGGGATTTTAATACAATTATTGGAGTTTCTTCACTTTTACAATGAAAGATGTGACTAAATGTGATATAATTAAGTAAAAATATACATATTTAAAAATATGGAGTTACACCACTTTTACAATGAACCGTCCATATCGTACCCAGTCAAGAAACGTTACTTGTCAAAAAATAGCAAATTTGAGTTTTTCTCGTTAAAAATGTGTATGAAGCTCTCAAATGTATACGAAAAACGTCTTATTTCTATCTCGCAAATTATTCACCTAAGAGCATTTGTGCCAGTTTTAGTGTGAGCTAGTAAATACTTTATTATTAAGTTCATTTTTCTTATATACTGCATATTTAGTTTTATCCTTTTCTTGGCAGGGGTGCGATATCTAAAGTAATCCAATTGACTTTTTCTTTTCCTTTTCTTTTTTCTTTTCTTTTCTGTTCTTTTTTTTTTTTTTAATTCAATTACTTTTAAGATGAAAAATTAATTTATCTGATTCATTGGAGACATAATTTAATTTCTTTTTCAAAATTTAATATCTTAGATCTGTATTATTCAGAAAACTTACAAAACAAGAATAAAGTTTTACAAAATATTTTGCAAGTAATAAACGTAGTTGCTAGAAAAAGGGTAAAAGTGAAAATTTAATATAATTATTTTTTAAGAAGTAGATATTATGATTTTATTGTTTAATGGAAAATATATATATATATATATATATATATATATATATATACAGGGCGCGAAATTTCTGCTCGCCAGCTCGCCATTGGTGAGTGGAATTTTTACTGTGGCGAGTAAAATTTGGTCAAGTTATATATAGAATTCTTACACAATACGGTAACAGAAAACATTCTTTTATAGATTTAAATATGGCAAAATCTTGTGACCTTATAACCTCATATTTAACCTCTCCTTTTTCTCTTCTCGTTGTGTCGAGTCTGTGTGTGCACTGTCCGACGATAGCCCCAGACTGGGAAAGGAAAAATGCTTAGTGCATTCATAAAAGTTTTAATCTCTTTGGCAGTTTCGTTTCTCCAACTTTGATTTCTGCAAGCAGAGTGAGAATAGACGAGCAGAGCAGATAGCCTCTTTGGCCGTCGCCCACTATCCGAGAGAAGAGAAACGCGAAAGTTTGCCTATGTGATATTGGCGCATTCAAATGAGCCCGAGCCCTTTTAAAGATACTGCTCATTTTTAATTTGTTGAACAATTACCAAAAAACAGTTCACGTTCTCCAGTTTTTTACTGAAACGCCAAGAATTTGCGCTTGTAATGATTTGTAAGCAACGATTTTATCGGAAAAGTTATTCTGAAATGGTTAATTCAAATGACAACAATGAACAAGCTATACACGTCGACATTTCGTCTGACTATAAAAATAAAACGGACAAAAAAGACATTTCTGATGTAAAAAGTTAAATAAATAAATAGGTAAATAAGGAAGCTTAATGTTTCCTAATAAAAAGATTTTCTCAGGATATTGTTTGACAAAGAGTTTTTTTTTTTTTCTTTTTTTCTTTAATGAATCTTTGCATTTATGTTGTTAGATATTTTAATCTTTTTCAAATCTCAAATACAATACTTTATAATGATTTTTAATTATAGATGATTATGAGACATGATGATATACGACACATTTTAATATATATAATTTTAGGCATATTTGTAAAAGCATTTCAAATAGTTGGGAAAAACAAAAAACCCAAAATGCGTAAAAAAGAAAAAAAAAAAAAAAATGACAACCCTAATTTATGGCGAGTAAAAATTTTTTTTTGGCGAGTGTAATCTGAGTTGAAATTTCGGGCCCTGAATATATATATACATATTTGTACTGAAAGGAACCATATAGCTTCTAAAATGTCTTAAGTTTCCAAACAATGTGTCGATTTTTAGTTCAATTCAATTTTACAGATTTATTTCTAGTCTAAGAAAACAAAATAGCGAAATTGTTATTCACTATCTCATACAGTTTTCTCCTTCAAAAGTTCACGCCCTTTCTAAATGTAGAGCTTCAAGAAGTATAAATGTTTTGACAGAAATAAGTATTGAAAATTTTGCTTCAGTAAAGAATTTATTGATATATAGAGAGCAGAGAGGCTATCATATTTCAAATTGTAGTATCTTAATAATGGATGTAAACAGTCAGAAATTAAAAAATTATTCTTATGAAAGATATTAAGTAATAAATGAATTTATTTTTTTAAATACTCACATATTTTTCAATGCAAGCTATAAAATTCATTAAAGGCTAACGCATATCTTTAGTCAGGAATATTCCTTTATTCAAATAGTTGTTTATAATCATTCAAAGAAAGGAAAAAGAAAAAAATCTAATTGTGTGCATGTGTGTGTGTTTTAAGTTATAATTCAATAACTTACAAATGTTGTGTTGGTATTTTTCTGCTTTTGGAATTTTACAAAAAAATAATAATGATGAACAATTCACTTTAAAAAAAATCTCAAATAATTGTCATACACTTTACTGAAATGTGTCTATTTTTTTTATTTTATCACTCTCACGTTATTTATTTATATATTTGTTTTCCAGACTTGTACAGCATGTGACAAATTTTGTGTCGCACTGATCTTATCATCAGCAGAAAGTTAGTAAATGAAGCGTAGAAGCTGGTGGTCTAAAACGTGAAGGACTCCCGTAGATGGTACACAAAAAGAAAAACATACATAGAGTGACAGAGCAAGACCACACGCCGCTTCTTAAAAATGTTTTAAAAGGGAAAAAAGTCTTTTTACCGTTGACTTTTTTGAAGTCCCCTTTCATATTACTTCGGAAAATCATTCTGTATACATAAATTGTATCCTGCCGCACACCACAAATAACTGGACTATCTTCAGATTCCATTTCCATAAAGCTGTCCATGGCTCTGATAGAGACATGTTTCCTGTTTACCAGCATCCGACATCATCAGATAAGGCTTCATAAACCTCACGAGTTTGGCACGAGACTTACGTCTGTATGACCATTGCTGCGTTGAGCGAGAGAAAGGGAGACGAAAGGCTTCACTAAAGGACAGAAGATGCGTTGTTATCTGTGGCTCGATTAGAGAAGTTTTTTTTTTTTTTTCGAGAAAATCTCCAAGGGCTTCGGGAGTGATAGATGTTTTCCAAGACCCCAGCTGAGAATTCAGGTGAGATAAATACTTTGGAGATATTTATGGATTCACGAATATCTTGCGTAGGGCTTACCTACAATTGTCTAGAAATATAAATAAAAGATATCTCCGTTAGGAATTTTCAATATTCCCGTACATATTTTTTTTTCCTCAAAGATTATCTTTACGATTTTTTTTTTTTTTTTTTTTTTTTTTTTTTGCTATAATATTTTATATTACGAATTATATATATACACATACGTTTAATTACCTTAATTCATCAAATACAACAAACTACTATGACGAAAGTTCATATGTTTATAAATATAGAAGGAAACTAGAATAAACGAAAAAAAAATTTAATATGTACGTTTATTGAAACAGTTAAAAATTTCAATTTTGATGATTTCAAACCGTAAGAAAAATTGTACTGTTTTAAGTTTATATTTATATAAAAGTTAAAAATTATAACAAATAAAAAAACATCTTAAAAATGCTGAAATTATTGTTATTTATTATTGTTATTTATTATTTATTATTATAACAATAAGTATAACAACAAAGAGTTTAGCATAACTTTAATTACACCACATTCTTGATTTAACTAGATTCATATATTTCTACTTAAATTTTTCTTTTCTTTTTTCTTCCTTTTTTTCTTTTTTGAATGAGTTTGAGAAATGAGACATGTTGGGGGAAAATGCATCAAAATAATTTGAAGAAAAGATCTCGGTCTTCTTGTATGTAGATAACGAGGCTCAATCATTTAGAAATGAGACTATGATGACCTAGACTTTAAAAAACATCCCGACTAACAGAAAATCAATGAACGCACCAAGAACCAAGTCATTTTTTGTAACAGTTGCCGTCCTTTCATCAAGTATGGTCTGAACCCCTGCTATGTTAGACAACGTCGTTCAATTCATTTTACTAATGAGCTGTGCCAGACCCCTCAAATCCAGGTATGGTCCTGCTGTGCCATTGCGCTGAAACAACAGCCGAATAAATAAGAACGACTTGTTTACAGCTCGTGAAACCAAACGCCAACGAGTGACGGAATGCTAACAGGACCCGTTTTTAATTCTCGAGAGTAATTTTGCAACGAATTGGGGTCAAAGGTGGAACATTCAAGACGTTGTGAACATTGCATGGGGCACCTCAAAATACCCCACCGTCGACATAAAGACGGCTGTAATATAATTTAGACCATGCACGAAATTTGGAAATACCTATTTTCTTGATACAGCTCTTCAGAAATTCAGTCTGACATTCTTCTGCAACAGCTAAATTTGGATTTATTTGCTCATATTTTATATATATGTATTCTTTTAAAACTCAGCTTACAAGCATCTTTATTTTAAATAAAAAGAAAGAAAGAAAGAAAAGAAAAGAAAGAAAAAAGAAAGAAATGAAATGCATTAGTTTATGGACTATTTTAATCTCTTTGTACCTCGAAATTGTTAAACTCAATTTTTTAAGTTATAAAGAGTAAAAGAAAAGCAATAGTTTTCCTCGGTTGCTAGGTTTTTTTTTTTTTTTTTTTAATATATATTCTTTTACGGTGTAGCATTTAAAATATTTTTTGCAAATATAAAGGTAGATGTATTCATCATGCTCACCTCATAATAATAAAAAATACCTTTTCTCGCACACACATAGAAAAAAAAAAAAAAAAAAAAAAAAACTCATTTTAAAATGTTTTATTAAAACAAAATACGGCAAAATGATTAGAAGAATGCATAACTGCGGTTTCATAAATGTAGTTTTATGCGGTTATATATATATATAAACTTTTTTTTTTCATCTTTGAAAATAATCTCATCCATAATCTACCTTTAATACAGTAATAGATGACTGCTGAAACAAAACTATGAAAACAGCCAAATGATTTTTGCAAAAGTTCACTTTCATCTTTGATCAGGTACTAATAAATAAATAAATAAATAAATAAAATTATAAAATATTCATCAACAAGTATACATATGGTGCAAACCAAGTAATTCAAAATAAATGTTAAACCCGTATTTTCACTGAAAACTAGAGGAAAATATAGATTATATGAGAAAAAATGTGTTACTCCTAATTTTAAAGATACGTTTGTCACATAATTAGTGGTAAATCCTCACTTTGTTATAAGGAAATGTTAATGGATAAATTTTATTTAATTTTGTTAGTATTAAAAGTAATATTATTATATAATATGAATATTGCCTCAGCATTATATCAGGTTATCAAAAACCTCATTTTATTAATCTAAAACATTAAAATATCGTAAAATACATTCTATTTATTTTAGATTTATACCACTTATAAAAAATTCATTAAAATGTACAATTGGATTTCAGTTACTCATATTAGAAAATCTCCTTCAAATGGTACAAATTGTGTTCATTCAATATTTTTTTTAAATCCGAAATTAATACTTGTATTATTTTATTATATGTAGCAAATTAAATAAGTAAGGTTTTATCAGTTATTATTATTTTTTTTTTTTTCTATAAACACTTTTTGTTCGATTAAGTAACTCGTTCTTTGAGAATAATCGAATAATTCTCATCTATCCTTGTAACTTCTCAAGCATGATCCTAAGAGGAAAAGATCAGTTAAAGGCCAAGAGACGAAAGGGGTGCGCCGCCCTTACGCAGTCTATTTGGAGACCTGAAATAGCCCCAGGGATTGACAGAAGTCACAGCTGTATACAAGACCTAGTACAGAAGCTCACAGAAACTGTTTCTGTGTACAGGGCATAGCTAATAAAACATCCTTGAAGAAAATAACATTTTAATATCAAATTTACTTTTAAATTATTGTTCAGATAATAGTTAATTTAAAAAATAAACATTTGGATGCGCATTTACATTCTAGAAGAAACCCATTAGTTCCTCCATCTTAAGCATGGGGAAAAGATTAAGAATTTATATTAAAGCATGAAACAAACAGGCTTTTAAAAGAACACGAACTTTAAACAAAAAGTGCTTTCAAGTGCGATGTAGAAACATCATTGTACTTTTTAACAAAAACTGGATGCTTTAAATTATTTTAAAAATAGCAAATATGAGGGGGTTTATTTCAGTTTATGATTTGTAGACTCAAGTCACAAAATTTGATAAGAAAATTAAAAATTAACATCTTTCTTCAAAAACATTAATCAAAATAATCTTTTAATGTCATTTGTAATTATTTTACCTTACATATTTTGATTGTCTTTGCGACTACACCGAATTTGTAAAAAAAAATAAACGCTTCCATTTTAATGGTTTTTGCAGATATAATAAAATATACAGGATGATTCAAAGTAAGTAACCGAAATAAACGGGCAAAGGAGGCATATAAAAAGAATAAAAAATTAAATAGGAGCATGGGGTCTCGAACGCTGTCCAGAGACGCTACAGGGCATTTAAAATATTGCGTAATACAAGGACAAAGATCAGAAATCAGTAACGCCACTTCATTTATACTGTATTGCCACACATGCTACACATGTATGATCGATACTATAACAGTTAATGTTCACAGTTTCTACCAGACGCATGGGGACACGCATTATATTGGCGCTGCATAAAATAGCGTATCTTCACAAGAATACCAGGTCTATCTCAAATACCCTGTTGCCACAACAAATCTTCCTACTAATTTAGTAGTATTGATTGTTAATGTGTAACATGTAAATGTAAGAAATACAATATAAATAAAATTATATAAAATAATTTTGTTTTATTGTCCTTATAGTATGTATTATTTCAAATGTCTTGAGTGGCTCCGGATAACATTGAGACCCTATATTCCTATGTGATTTTTGATTATTTTTCTATGCCAGTTTTGCCCTTTCATTTTGGATATATATTAGTTTGAGTCATCTTGTATATCTGTAAAAAAAGCTTCATTAAGTTTCGAAGAGTTTTCATAGTTCTCTTAGTTTTTTATCAGCAAATTGTCTTAGTATACCAATGGTTAAATATTTCATTTAGTGGCTTTGACAGATAATTCAAAATCACACTAGCCCAGAAAATTGTGAAAATTACAACATGAATATCAATTTTAATTATAATAATAACAAACATAAATATTCGCAACATGCTTTATAAGTAACTATTTAAAAAAATTCTAATTGTATTTATCGCAAACTTTAGTTTATTTTTCTGATATATTCAAATATTTAAATGTAGATATCGGCATAAAATTGAAACATACTGCTAGATTAATCGTAGTATACTACGATACAAAAAATTGAAGCGTTCAGAATAAAAAAATATTTATCATCTTCTGCATTTAAAATAAAAATTTTACCTTTATTTTACTTCTATTTGAGAATTATAATGCACAGCCAAATACCAATAAATTTTACAGGTCTTTGTAAAATATATTTCCAGTGTGCTCTTGAATTGGAATATGTGATTATATATTTCTTTATCAACGACTTTCATTATCTATGTTTATGCGTTATTACGTTACAAATTGAACTTTCATACCGTTCTCAAATGATTCAGTGAAAGGATATTACTCAACTAGACATCTCTATAATGCTTCATTCTACACCTAATCGTATCAATATATTCCGTGTGAATGATCGAATATTTCAGTTGGTAATACAGAAATCGATACGGAATGTAGGATTTTATCCCAGTGGAAATTGAACTGAGCCGCAATTTGAACTTATAAAGCGCAAAATAAATTTATGCTGAATAGGTAGAGAATAATTCGGTCAGTTCATACCGAAAAAAAATCGATAGAATTAAATTATATCATATTAGATAGGGTATCTGAATTTATTTCTGAATATACTAAACTGTACCGTAGTTGTATATTCGTAAAACTGTTTATAAACTTAGACAGTTTTGAAAGGGAATAAAAACGATTACACAATTTTCAAGAACGGATTTATTTTTTTAAATCAACAAATATACATTTTTTATAGCGGCGCTTTATATAACATCTAATGCAAAAAGATAACCGAAAATTGTTTTAGTTTTGAAAATGAAAGTCGATACAGATTTTTTTTTTATAATTTACGCTCTTAAAATTATGAAATTTTCCGTATATGTTTACTGGAATGTAACGTTATCCTTTTGAAGCGCAAAGTAATTACACTCATTTAAATTAGAGTGCTACCAGAATTTACGAACAAAATTAAAATAAAAGAAATAAACCACTTTTTTTCTGATCTATCTATATATATATATATATAAATGAATGTATGTCTGTCTGTCTGTCCTTCATGCATTACTATGCCATTCATCCGTTCGCCATGAAACTTTGGGAAGTTGTTGCGTACACTCACGCGAAGGTTTTTGGTATAATTTCTTTTTAAATATCCGCCCCCAGGGGACAAGGGGGAGGGGGGCAAAAACGGGATTAAAACATATTTTTCACATTTCCTTTATTTCTCAATGGAAAAAATAAATATTCAAAAGGTTCTAACTTCAAGATATTAGAAACATTAATATCTAAAACCAAATTTCGCCCCCCAAGTGGAGGGGAAGGGGGGAGAATATTTTTTATATTTCCCTCCGTTTTATGCATTATCCGACATTCATCCGATCGCCATGAAACTTTGGGAATTTTTGAGTACACTCTTGAGAATGTTTCTAGCATAATTTTTTTTTTTGTTTTCGGCCCCCATGGGGGCAGGGGGGGGGGGAAACGGGATTAAAACCTATTTTTCACTTTCCTTTATTTCTCAAGGAGGAAAAAAATAAATATTCAAAAGATTCTAACTTCAAGATATTGTAAACATGAATATCAAAAAATAAATTTCGCCCCAAGGAGGGGGAGGGGTCAAGAAATATTTTTTATATTTCTCTCCATTTTATGTATTACTACAACATTCATTCGATCGCCATGAAACTTTAGGAAGTTGTTGAGTATATTTCCGCGAAGGTTTCTGGCATATATATATATATATATATATATATATATATATATATTACCCCCATGGGAACAGGGGGAACCAAAATCAGGATAAAAACATATTTTTCACATTTTCTTTATTTCTCACTGATTTTTTCCATTTATTTATTTCATTGTGAGTTTAATCGATTCCAATTCTCATAACCTTTCGAATACTGAATTTTTACATTTATTTATTTTCAGCAAATTTGCGAGCATCGTCGACAGTTATGCCCCCCAAACGGAAATAGATTGGTCGATCTACATCTGAAGCACGAAAGAAAATGGCATTACGAGCTTCAGAAACAGACGAGCAATGGGAAGCAAGATTAGAAGCTGTTCGAATAAAAACTGCTCAAGCCCGTTCTTCTCAAACGAACGAGCTATGAGAATCAAGATTGGAAGCCAATCGAGTACACACTGAGGAATTATAAATATCATCAGTGGTTCAGCGCACGTGCTATATTAGCAGCCACGAACAACGATGTCAAATGTCAATGCCATCAATTTCAACATTCAAAACGAAATACCAAGCGAAGCGACAACGTATAAGTCCATCGATACTGTGATGAATCAATACGAAGTTGTCAATTATCCAACAGAATTCTTGAATTCACTGGATTTGTCAGGTATGCCACCGCACATTTTAACATTGAAAATTGGCGTGCCTATCATTTTTCTCTGAAACATCAATCCACCACGACTTTGCGACGGTACAAGACTTTCGGTGAAAAATATGATGAACAATGTCATCGAAGCTACAATTTTGAATGGGAAATTCAAGGGGGGAGATGTATTGTTGCCACATCTTCCAATGATCTCAACAGATATGCCATTTGAATTCAAAAGTTTACAGTTTCCGGTGCGACTCGCTTTTGTAATGACCATCAACATAACACAAGAACAATCTCTGCAAATGTGTGGGCTAGATTTAGAGAATCCGTGCGTCTCACATGCGGCAACTGTATGTGGCCAATTAGCTCGTCGGAAAAACTTCTGATATGTTCGTGTGCGCACCAGATGGAAAACCAAAAAATATCGTGTACACACAAGCACTCGAATAAACAAATAGAATTAAAACGACACTTTGAAATGTTTTCTATAGGAAAATGAATAAGTTTCAATAAAAATGACACAATGTAAATTGAATGTTATCATAACGAATTTCCTTTAATTTTCTTTCTTCTGAGATTGCAGCAACGCGTGACGGGTAAGCTAGTACGTTATAAAAATAATATTTTGTTAAAAAAATTCCAGGATGAATTTTTGCAGTTGTAACCGGGTCTTAACATTTGCGTCTTCATTGCGAGAGCACGCAATGTTCCTCATTGCGAGAACACGCAACACCAAGTTCAAACTTGGTATTCTAAATGTGTATCATATAAGGATGCTACAGTAAGCTTTTCGTTAAGATCAAGCAAATGGTTCGTGTACAGGGACAATCAAGAGAATTCTAATACATTACCTCTATGGGGGAAATTGCAGGTAAGTAGAGTTTAACGTCTATAGACTGCACTAAACCAAATGAAACGAATATATATTTTTTGTAATATAGTCAACAGGGGAAAAAATTGTGTATGTAGGAGCCTCGCCTCCCCCCTGGGGGGGGGGAACTCGAGGGGAGTAAATTTTCATGATGGGTACCTTTCAAAAGAGCTCGCCAATACCTTTAAAACGAATGGTTGAACCATCGATCTGCGATAATTTAAAACAACAAAGTTACCGATTTTTTTTTTACTTTTAACAAAAAAAAAAAAAAAAAAAAAAAACCTTAGAAAAAAAATCGTATATATATTTTTTTAATATTGAGAGTAAAATGGACTTTTTTTGGATATTTAGTGTTATACTACTTCTCTAATATGGAAATCGTCTGCATTATCATAAAAGATAATTTTTTAAAATTATTTTAATAAATTATTTTTTAAAAACAGAATTATTTTTTAATAGCCGAATTAAATTCTATATAAATGTAGGTGCATTAATGAAACGTGGGGTTGAGGGGGGCGGTAAACTCCCTTCACGCAGAACTTATTATCATATAAAACTCTTCCGAAGTCTAATTTGAATTGTTTAACACAGGTTTACATAACAGTACTCGTTATCTTACCTATTAATCTGCAACCTGTATTTGTAGTATTAAATTTCAGGGTAAGAGTAAGTCGTGTGAGTGACACACCAGATTATTTTCTTCTTTAATTACCTTCAAACATACATCAATATATCCGGTCATCAAAAACTTTATCACAGTCCAGGGAATAAGAGCAGCTGAAATCAAACTGAGGAACTGCGGAACTGTAAGTGAGTGCTTTACCGCTAAGCCAAATTCCAAAACACCCAATACAGTTACCCAATACCAGGTTTTTATGTTCTACTGACCGTTAGATGACACCACTGCAAACTGATAAAATATTTTGAAGCATTCTAATTGTGGGATAAATTGATCCTTCCTTAATTCCGACAGAAATACGAATGTTAAAAAAAGAAAGAGAGAGAAAAAAAAAAAAAACCTTCTACATTAATAATGGAAGTAACATTGACCTATAAATCCTTAATTCATGCGCTTGAAATAAAATATCATTTCCTATTTCAATAATCATGTAATTTTAAAAACTGTATCTGTACGTAAAACGAAGAAACACTCATATTCATTTTCAAGCACTTATTTTTTACTTTCTCTTACCCATAGGGTCGAGAAAGTATTGTTTTAGGGTAAAATTTTCGAACATGAGTTTTTTTATATTTACATGTTCTGAAGTGTCCAGAATACGAAAATTATGTTTTTAGCGAATGGTCTGTGTGTCTGTCTGTCTGTGTGTTTGTTATCAGCATACCTCAAGAACAAATAGTAGCAGAAATTCTAAACTCGGTATTCTAAATTTGTATCATATAGGGATGCTACAGTAAGCTTTTCGTTGAGATGAAGCAAATGGTTCGTGTGCAGGGACACTCAAAAGTATTCAAATACATTACGTCTATGGGGAAAATTGCACATCTATAAACTGCACTAAACCAAATGAAACGAATATATATTTTTTGTAATAGAGATAGTCAAATGGGAAAAAAAAAATTGTGTATGTAGGAGCCTCGCCTCCCCCCTCGAGGGGAGTAAATTTTCATGATGGGTATCTTTCAAAAGAGCTCGCCAATACCTTTAAAACGAATGGTTGAACCATAGATCTGCGATAATTTATTATAAACATATCAATTTTTTTTTTTTTTTTTAACAAAAAAAAAAAAAAAAAAAAAAAAAAAATTAAATGTAATATTGGGAATAAATTCAACTTTTTTTGGTGGTGGCCACAGCAAACTAGTTAAATTCATCTTATATTCAGTAACAAATTTTGATGCTTATATTGAGTAAAACATCTATGTAAACAAACATTTACGGGTCATTTCCGGTCACTTCCGGTTTCAAAAACTGGCGAGTGACTAATATTAAAATGCCTGTAACTCAAATTCTAAGCAAGATAGAAAAAAAATTCAAACTGATTTAGAAAGCTAAAATGTCATGCTTTAATACTAACCGAAAAATAGAAAATCGGAGTTTTGACCGAAAATTGCATTTTAAAGGTAGGCAGGCACCTTAAAAACGAATAATTTCAGGAGATCCAAAAGTTGCACTTTCAAGTTAATAACGGGGGATTGAGGGGGGCGGTAGACCCCCTCACACACAACTAAGTATCATATAGAACAATGTCGAAGCCTAATTTGAATTGTTTTAGCATAGGTTTACATAACAGCACTCGTTATCTTACCTCTTAATCTCTAACCTGTAATTATAGTATTAAATTTTAGGGTAAGAGAAAGTCGTGTGAGTGACACACCAGATTATTAAAATTGTGTAACCGAAAGTTATTAGGTTTTGGTATACGTTTGTTATGATACTTATAATAATAGTGCTGAAAATTCTCAAGTAATAATTTAGATACCAATAATTAACTTTGAAAATATGAGGTATTCGGAAACACAGACTTTAACATTTCCTATTCCAGTTCTATATAAACGAAAATACGTTCTGAAAATTCTCAACGTATTTTATTGGCAGAGCATCTATTTCAGCTTGCGGAGATATTAAAAAATCTAGAACACACTCTTATTACACGAAATTCTTCGGTGTTAAAGATTTCTCGTTGACGTCAAAGTGATCGCTATTAATTTTTTTATTTTTATGTTTTAGGCATTATGTATACATGCATATATGGTAACATGCCATGTATAATAACCATTTATACATGGATATATTTTAACTTGCTGCAATTTACAAAATATAGGTAAATATATAAGATATTTATACTTATACACGGTGTATAGAAGTAATGGGGATTGCATAGGATATTTACTAATAAAATGCATGTATATTGTAGGATATTTATTTTGCTTTTACAGAATTTTGTATGCAATCTAAATACTTACTTGCATTGCAAGTTGTATGCAAGTATGTATGTATGTTGTAAAATGGACGTATAGAAATAAAGAAGTATCACCTATATATGCTTACATTAAGTGCAGAGCAAATAATATTAAAATATGCATGCGATTTAAAAGTTTAAAAAATATTTATTAATCTTAACTGCATTGCTATAAAATTCCCCGATGCGGATTTCTTTTTCGTTTCTTTCTTTTCTTTTCTTTTTTTTTTTTTTTTTTTCCATGAACTGCAGAGTTAATAAATAACTTCGTTGCAACCTAGTTACAGTTTAAATTTGAATGGCATAAAGATTTTAAATCGTTACATTTTAACGTAGAAAAAAATAAAGGAAAACTATTTATAATCAATATTCTTCAGAAACGAACAAATATGAATTTTGATTTCAATTACGAACAAATTACACTTCAGGCAACGAATTGCATAGTAACAGTCAAACGTTTTTGCTATAAATCTCAAGTTCTTCTTGATCCATTTAGAAAATTACAAAGTTTAATGAACGAAACATAAGATAATACAGTAATTTAAATATAGATATATATATTTCCAATAACAAAATAACTATGTAAAATATTAAATTCCTATGACAAGAATGAAACGCTAGTCTGGTTCAATTCTATAATAAAAATAATTTGTGAAAAAATAATAAAAGATAAAACAAAAACAAAAGTATCATTTTCTCAATTGCTCTTTTTTTTTTTTTTTTTTTGCCTCGAGGAAAAAAAATATTAAACGACGAGAACCTAAAACTGTTTTACAAATAGAGGGAAGGAATCTTCTTGCATAGTATTCTGAAATATTCTAATCAGTTTTCTAAAAGCCAAGCCATAAAAAGCTAAGCATTTAAGTACCCTAAAAGCATACCTTCAAAACTGCAATTCGTGGCAAAGCTGCTTGATAGATCCCAGAAGACTCATTAGATATCCACATTTTGAAGAAAAAAGATTTCTCCGGCTCAGCTGGAATCTGAAAAATAAATAAATAAATAATAAATAACAGTTGGAATGCGTTATTTTAACAAAGCATGCGGTTACTTCATATACTATACATGTCGATAAAGATTTAAACAAAATATTTACATGGTTTATTTTCCAGAAAGACTTTGTTTTCCCAATAGGAAGAATACTTCTTTTATGGCAGATAATTAAAAAAAAAAAAAATTGCTTTTTGAAAATTTTCAACTAAAATCAGGATTTTAAATCATTTTGAAAATCACTACTGCACTGTTAAAAATTTCTGTAAATTTAATGTAAATATTTATCCAGAGTCTCTGTAAATTTACAGCAATTCTTATTTAAAAGTGAATAATCGAGATTCTCAATCTTCATTTTGTATTTTTACGTAATTTTATTATTTAAATTTTTAATTAAAATTAAAAATGACTGCTTCAACTTTAAAAAAATCATTCCAAGTCCGAAATATATTCTCACTATTAATTAATTAAATTAATATAACTTATTAAAATGAATGTATAAAATAAGTTTTTTAACAGCTCCGTTTATTTTTCTCTGTAATTTTACGTAAGACTTAAGATAATAGATTACACAGAGTTTTCTGTTGAAATTTTTAACAGTGTGTAGTACTATGCTAACTTATTTTGTGTATTACTATTGAAAGAAGCATTTATTACTGTTCTGCTGTCGGTAACATTTTCAAATAAATTCTTAAAATCAAGATTTATAGTGCAGTTTTATAGAAAGATTTTGAGCATCTAAATTTTTCTATTGTTACTTATGATTATTAATTATTTGCCTGTCTTTGGATTATTAATTGTTTCAAAATCAGATTTCAAACTTTATTGGAAATATTCAGCATTAAATTTTAAACAATTCCTTTTTAATAAGAATACATAATCTTCAATGTTTAAAAAGCATATTTGGCTTACAATTGAACAAAGGAGATAACAAATATGTATTAAACAACGATATTAATTTAATTTATTGAATCTTTTACAACATTTATGGCGTGACGCGAAAAATATTTTAAACTAAAAATCGCTTCTTATAATGAAGCAAAGAGTCTGTTGGCAAACAAATGTTATAATTTTTTATTCTTATTATTACAGATATTATATTTTTTCGAGAATTAAAAAAAAAAAAAATGCAACTTTGCTACCAGGAATTCTCTGTAATTTGAGAAAAAAGTCGTAAATTACGGAAAAATTACGTTGACAAAACGTATTTCTCTTGCATTTTTTTAATCCCATTTTTAACTCAAAACTGTATGTTATGGAAATTTTTGAATAGTTTTTCCTTAATCAGCATCCAATAACATACCATAAAAATGCATAACCTTGAGGAAGAAAAATTTCATCGCAGACATGGGTTATTAGTTTTAAAGGAATTAATTCACAAAGTTTCACTGCCGAAAAGTTCGAATAATGAATAACTTTCAAAAAAGCATCCGTTTTGAAGCCCTAAGATCAGTAAAATTTAAATTTCAGCTTAAGAATTCTTCATTCACTGTTCATAACATAAAAATAGTAGCAGCATTGTTTCATGGGTAACATAATAGAATAACTAAGATCAAGATAAATGAGCTAAACTGTTGTACACTGGCATAACTCCTGTTTACTGTTCGCCAGTTCCCTAGTTCGGTTTGGCTGCGTCAGGCTTATTTTTTTATTCTATTTATTTATTTATTTATTTATTTTTATGGAAAAAAAACTTTTATTTCACTCTCTAAAATTGATTTCAATAGGAATGCCAAGAAATAATGCATTAAGTAAACAAATCCACTGTTTTTTGAAATTTGAAATATACCTTTTCAATGATATTTAAGAAAAAAGTTCTCATTTTGATAAAGGACCCCATGGCTGACAGGATATATATTTACATACGAAAAAAACTTTCGTTAATTCGACGTTATATTGGAGGCAGGGTCATTTTCATTTATTTATTTTTAAGCGAATTAACACATTAAAATACACATAAATCTTGGTTAAGACGAAATATGTAGTTATAAAAAGAATTTTAAAGAGGAAAATGTGACTATCACATAAACATTTATGTGATATATATATATATAGATATATATATATAATCAATGATATATAAGTGATATATATATATATATATATATACATATCATTGATTTCCTATATATATAATGATGTTTAGAATTCAAATATATATGTAGTTATGCAATTACATATTGAAAGTATTTTATTATTGCTGGCAACTTTTTAAATTTATTCCGGAATGTTGTTTGTCCCGCCCTTTTTCTCACCGTAGTCTTTTTAGAGTAATTTTCTTCATATTTAATCGAAATTATATATTGAAGAAAATTTTTCTACAAACAGTCGGTGTAAAAAAAAAAGGTCGGAACTAACAAAATTCCAGAATAAATTTTAAAAACTGGGAGCTATGATTTTAAACATGCAATTATTTGCTTATCAATTTCTACTTTCAGGCAAAATATCTAAATATTATTTATGCTAAACCAAAATGCATTATATACCTCGCTGATAGTTTATTTTATTTTATTTAGTTATTTATTCATTTTATTTTATTTTGTTTTTAATACTAGTGGAAAAATATCAAAATTGAGAACATTTTTGAGTGTTAATTCAATTTAAAAAAGTGAATGAAGTGATTTTTTTTTTTTTTTTTTTTTGTCTTTCTTTTGAAATGGTATGGCGTTATGAACATGGAGCTATCTTAGATAATTCTTCCTAATCTAATTCACTTGATCTCATAGGCAAATATGGCAAGACTCATTAAGAAAAAAAAAAAAAAAAAAAAAAAAAAAAAACACAAATGAAATTTTGAGCTAATGAATTCAATAGTTAATGAAAATATCTATCAAAGACATTCAAATATTTTATTGGATTCGATTCATAAATGAACTTTATAAAATCGTTATTTATTTATTTATTTATTTATTTTGTCCCAAGAGGTTTCTGAATTATTCTTAAAAAACTATTATAATATGAGCATGGGATATGATGCAAAAAATGTATCTTGGTTATTTCATATTTGAACTGGTTTTTAACTTTGAAAAATACTTTCTTTTTAAAGCAGTTGAATCTTTTAAATTTATTATTTTTATATTAAACAAAATTATAGAATTTTTTAGATGTATTAGCAGCTATTTCCTATTTCATACTGTTATTATTTTTAACAGAGTTAGAAAATTTTTTCCTCACAACATTCAATTAATTGTGATTAATAGAATATATATATATATATATTCTGCTTATGTTCTTTTTAATTCTGTTCACTTGGGAATAAAAAATAATGCGCGTATAAAGAGAGATAATTATAAGATAAAAAACTTTTTATAAATCATGTTTTTAAATTTTCTGTTGAATCATAGCTCTAGAATTACATTAGCATTTTAGCAATGCATATGAAATTTTTAAGTGATAATGACGTTAATTTTTGTGAGATGCATAATTTAACTTTTTACAATTTTTTAACGTTCACATTTAATTAAATGTATTTATTTTTATGTCGAAAGAAAATAAACTCGTAAATTTTTTTGGCAACAATTAAATTATAGCTAATATTTTAATGGCTGTTTTTAAAGCTGTTACGAGGTTATTATTTTCACATTTCAATTAATTAAAAGAAAACTAATCAAAAATTCGAAAATCGGACTTCGAAGTATTGAGTTGTCTCCGGATTCAGAGCTATTCTGAAAGTTTCAAATATCTAGTTAGTAAGAAAGTTAGTTAAAAATCGATTACAAGATTTGTAGTGGACAAATAAACAAACAAGAATCGAATTTAGTAAAAACATGGTAAAAAAAAAAAAAAAAATCTAAGCAGCCAATGATAGTTTTTATTGGTTTTTAAAATGTTATCAAATGTAATTTAATTGAAAATTCGTGTTCTCACATTTAGCTCAAGACGAAACATTTCATCAAAATAAAACCTCAAAAGCTGTCCTACTTTGATTAAAAACCTCTATACTCCGGTCACTATAAGGTCAAACCTCTAACGAAATATCTATTAAAATATCATTTTCTCAGACGCACATAAAGGCATTTTTTTTTAACAAAATAGAAAGAAAAGGGTTATTTGAGTGGATTATAATAATGGAAAATCTTGAGGCGAGATAATTACACGGCGATTACATTTGCCACGACCCGCTCCGTATTAGCATCAAACAGCCATTAACAAGATTTGTCGGTTGTCATTATCGTGTGTCCATGAGAAATGGGCTGGGGGTTTTCAGGTAAATGATAATTGTTGTTAGATGTCATGTATCCAGAAGGCGTCACTGTGATCAATGATTAGTGAAGAGCTTCCGACAGACAGTACACGAGCAGTGTTCCCTATATACTGCGTGTTGCGAACTGGGTAATGGTCTTAATTCGCTTACGATGTGAATTTAGCAGGAAGCCATCCTAAAATCCACAATCATTTTCGCTAATGATGGCAAATATAGAATTATATTGAAATAAATCTTCTTTCTGGATAAACATTACCTAAATTGCAAGAAAATTATATAATAACGCAAGTTTCTTTACTTTACTGATTACACGAATCAATTAGGTTGGTTGGTTGGTTGTAGGATTTAAGGCCGATTGACTCCTGATGTGTCCTAGGCCTAGGGGGGAATGCCCTCCGTGGGGGTCTTTCTAAGGGGTCCTAGCCCGTATTTACGCGAGTTTCGGAGGAAACCACGGAAAACTCCGAACGGCTAGGTCGATGAGCGCGACCTGGGATCGAACCCGGCACCTCCCATCTACCAGCTTTGAGCGCAGAACCGCTCGGCCGCTGGTGGGCCCACGAATCAATTAGGAAATTCTTTCCCTTTATTTTTTGCGTGCGGATTTTGAAGAAAAAACTCGGAAGAACAAAAAAATCTATTAGTTTTTCCACATGTGGTAAAATTTTATCTAAATTTTAGTTGCGAATTCTATCATAGAAATACTAGAAAATTTTCATCGTGTTATATATTTTTTTATATAAAAGGCAAAAATTTAAAAGAATAATAATGCTGTGCCTTTTTCATTGTTTTTTTTTTTTTTTTTTTTTTTTTTTTTTTAGTATGAGTTGTAGAATGGAAAGAATAACACGTCTGCAATTAGAATTTCTATAAATGTTAAAAACAGATAAAATTTAGATCATGATGATAATAATAATAATAATAATAATAATAATAATAATAATAATAATTTGTATGCTTTATACATTTTTTTTTTTTTTTTTTTTGTAAAAAATAATTGGTAATAAATTGGTAAATAAAGAGTGCTATATTACAAATTTGTCTTATTACAGCAAAAATTTAAAATTAAAGAGCTTTTCTTAACGATTACAAAATGTTAAAATACAATCTTAAATACAGAAATATTTTTTGAAACTTTTTTTTGAAATGAAAGTCTAAAATAATATGTATAATGTACATAAAAAGGATATCATTATTTAAAAAATTATTTAAATATTCAAATTATAACTTAAACACATTTAAAGAGAATTTGGAGAACACTGAAATACAAACCTAGCCTGTAATCGTAACCCAATCACTACAATAAACTAGCAAACAACTATACGGAATATGAAAAAAATAATCTAAGCAAATAATTTCTATTTAACTAACATAATAAATTATGGAGTCACCCTTCATTTCTCACTTTGAAAAATATTTCCAAATTTGTTCAGGAAATATTAATAACCTCAATGTGAATTTAATAATATATTTTTTTTTCCTTTCACTTGAATAAAAAATTTTTAATATTTAATATTAGTATTCACTCAAATGCGTGATTTACAACCAGCATTATAAATCGAAAACCAGCTACATTTATTTTGAACGATTTTAATTTTCAAAAAGAAAAAAGACGAAGAAAAGACACGAAAATTTACTTTCTCCCCAAATAAAATACTCTAAAGCTCTTAAAAGAGAAATTTTACTTAAAAGGAAAGGAAAGGGTGCTTTTTATACTTTTAAGGGAAGGTTAAATATTGCATGATAAAAATTCGAAGCTTTATTGGTGTATTTAAAAAAAAAAAAAAAGAAAAAGAAAAGAAACGAAAAGAAAAAAAAAAGAAAGAAAGAAAGAAAGAATAAATTATTTCGAGCAACAAATGGGACACGATAATCTGCGCAAAGTCGCCTGCCCCTAAGTTAGAAGCCATGAATCCATAATAATCAATCTAATTTAGATTTTTTTTTTTTTTTTTTTTTAATGCGTTTTTATTTTCTTTCAGATTTAACAAGATTCTACTTTATATATCATCACCTGACTCGTTTTAACTTACTTAAATCACGAATTACAACTTACGAAGTTCTTACAGATTATTTTTGAAAGTTCTGACTTTAAGAATACGTAGATTCAGAGAGAGAGAGAGAGAGAACACTTTGATGATATAACAGTGTAGAATTTCTCTTTAAAGTTTTAATGCAATACTTTTTCTGCTTTACTCATAATAATCAATTTTTAATTCCATTTTTGCTCATTTCTGAATACATGTATCAGTTTATGATTAAATAAAATAACTAAAATTAAAAAAAAAGAAGAAGAAGAAGAAGAAATGCAACTTGTAAAATACTATAAATTATTTTGTGCAGTATAAAGCATATTTCACGAAAAAATAATTTTTTTCGGTTATCTGTACTCGTATGAGTAAAACGAAAGGAATTTTTCTTAACCAATACACAGATTTTTATTGCAGAATGTCACAGGTGGCCACTATACATCAGTTGCTACCTATTCCAAGCTTCGGAGAATTCCCCTGCAGCTCTGCCTTGAGTATATCACGTTGGCATACATTCATTTTTTCATTCTGTTTAATACCCTTATTTTCTTTTTCAGTCCCCGAACATACATATTATTACGGCATCCTAGTCTAAATTATTTATTTATTCCGCTCACCTTGGCAAGTTGGCGCCGACGTGAGCCACGCGACCAGAGGCATAAGTTCTTCTGCATTTTCGAGGAGCCCGCGTTGGCGGGCTGATCAAGAACGTGTAAATTAATTCGAAACATTAAACAGCGGGATGAAGAATTAAATAGCTGTGATAAGACGATTCTGTTTCTAAGATTACAGAAACCAATCTACGACTTTTCTTTCGATAATAATTTTAACTTTAATTGGTAGGAAGCATATGTGAAAAACTCATTCAAATGTAATCTGTTCGATTAACTCTTTGAAATCTTAAATTTTGAAAAAAAAATTTTTTTTCGAACTAATTTTTTAAGTTTTCAAATGAATTTATAAGGATGTAAACGATAAAAATCACGCATGGTTTTTATTGTTAATCAATCATAGTCTGGGATCGATTTACACAGTTAAGTGCCTCTGGCCACTCACAACTACAAGGGCCCATTAGCGTCAACCAAAATCTCTGAATATTTGTTGGCTTCTTCTTCTTCTTCTTCTTCTTCTTCTTGTGATTTTTTATTTATTTATTTATTCATTTTTTTATCTTGTTAACAAAATTAATCCGTTAGTGGCTGCAAAAATTTTGTTTATTCCCTAACTTTTCCTATATATATATATCGAAATAAATCTCAATTAAAATTTATTTTATTTTATGTAGGTATTTTCATCTATCTTTTGTCTGCTAAGTGATACAATGGTACAAAAAAAAAAAAAAAAAAAAAAAAAATTCAAATTATATATATATATATATATATAGTAATATAATATTATCAGTGCAAAAATTTGAAATTTAAAGATGGTTTAATTTCAGTATTCAAATAATTATTCTGATCAAAAACGAAGACCACCCAAATCAAACCAAAAAAGAAATAAAGTAAAATCTAAATGAATTATAGCAAACTGGAATGAGAAAAAAAGCATTATTTGCATTCTAACGTTTTCAAGGGCCTGGTAGAATGCAAATATGCTAAAAAATGGATATATATATATATATACATACAAGGATTATTTTTGTTTCCTTCACTTGTTTTTAAATTCATTTTATTTGTAAATTTTCACCATTAAATTTTGTATTAGCCACTTATTTTTATATGCCTCGTGACGTACTTTGGGATTCACAAGAAGTTTTTAATCGTGGTAACTAAATTAAAGTAAAATAAAAATAAAATAAATGCGTGTGTGTGTATATATATATATATATAAAGTAAATATTATTACCTTCAAATTATTAAGTCTATAAGAACAATTACTTCTAGAAATGAATAAATATTCATGTTTTTTTTTATATGATTTCTTCCACTTGTTTTATAAATTTATCAACAACTTTCATAAAACATGTCAATAAAAGTTTCGATATTTTCCTCTCCTATTCAGTTATTAACTTTGATTATTCATACATGTAATTAATATAAACTATTCGATTTAATGTTCATTACATATATTTTAAATATAATTTAATAATTACCAATATTATGCATCCACAAGACTCTTAAATTACAAGAGACTTCGTTTCTTTCTTTCTTTTTTTCTCCTTTTTTTGTATATATCCTATTTTATGTAATCACTTTGGACAATATTTTAGGGATACTGTTTTGGTAAGTTTTTATAATTTTGTCATGTTAAATTGAAACTGTTACTTCTTGTTAATTCATTTCAATTCTTTTTTAAAAATGCTTCATTTCTTTTTTAAAGATTATTTAATTCAGTTATTTATTAATTCATTTTGTTTATTGAGGATTTCAGTGGCATTTTATCATCTGTTATTCTAAATATCTGCCACTTTCTAACTACATTTATATCTACACTATCTACCAATAAGTATTTGGACACTTTCGAATTTAGACGTTTTGTCAAATATCTAGAACAGTTCTTTAGGAATCAACTTGAAATTTCGGGAGTATAAAGAACATGTTATGCCTCATATATCTCAGCAAAAGTTTTGTACCGAAGAGGAAAAGGAAACCAGTAAAAAATTAAACCTAATGTAGTACGCCAAGTTTCCTAAAAAGGACTTTGCACTGGGTCTCTCTAATGTTATAATTAAAAAAAAAAAAAATGGTTTCTTTTCAATATTTTAAAGGGATCGTTATATCTCTATGAATATACGTGGCAGCCTCATAAAAATTTAAAAATCCTCATAATCACATGCTACAGCCAAAACGCGTTTAAAGCATTACTTTTTACAAGGTGATCCAAAACGTTTTGATTTTTGTTTAATTTTTTACTGTTTTCCTTGTCCTCTTCATAACAAAACTTTTGCTGAAATATACGAGGTATAACATGTTCTTTATACTCCCGAAGTTTCAAGATAATTCTTAAAGAACCTTTCTAGATATTTGACAAACCGTCTAAAGTCGAAAATGTCGGATACTTATTGGTAGATAGTGTATATTGTTACGAAAAACTTGTCGACTTTCGAGTATGAGAAAATAGTTCGTAAAGAAACAGGCTGGTTTTAGTCGATGAATGCTCTTTATTCAACTTAAATTCTCGTATTTGTACAACAAAACTGTTCTTACCACGAGCATTCTCAAAAACAGTCCAAGAGCACTGCTAATTCATCGAATATTCTGGAAACAGTCCAATGAAGCTGTCACTCGAACTGTAAAAGTCACTATTCCACAAAAATTCTAAACAGTCGAAGAAAACAGTCACTTGCTTCACAGGAGTAAAACAAATGACATCAAATACTCCAGAACAAAAATCGCTAGTTCACGAACAAAGTTTAGTCACTTGGAGCACGATCTCCAAAGTGCAATAGTTCAGAATAGACTTCTGAACAACTCTTAATCGTAGTGACTTCACACTCTCTCGCAGAAGTCAACTTACTCCTATTTATACCCTTTGGCGACGGTACTTGGTGAATGCCATGGAAAGTTCGAAACCTAGACTCTCGTGCACCGTAGAACTTCGAAATTTCGGGAACCCTAGACTACTATTTTTCGGTAAGTCGCCAAATTATATATATTGTTACAACGGATTATGACTTTTCTCAGCATGAGTTGTTCTGTTGCGGTGAAAGTAGTTTTACAGGCAAAGTGAAATAAAGCGGCAGTTCATTCACTTTCGGTGAGGTCAGCCAAATTTGTCGCTAAGGCTGACTTCATTCAAAGTGAATGAACTGTCGCTTTATTTTCACTTTGCCTGTAAAACTACTTTTACCGCAACAGAACAACTGATGCTGAGAAAAGACATAATCCGTTGTAACTATATATATTGAAAATCTTTTTAAACATTAAAGTAGATGAAACCAAGTATCACATGAAGAACTAGAAAAAAAACATGAATAAAGATTTCTAAAAATTTAGCATCCTGATATATATATATATATATATATATATATATAATTGCAGTTAGTAAGATCATTTTAAATTGTTTTATCTTATTATAATACTTTTAATATGGTTCATTAAATTACGTTTACTTTGCGCTGTTATAAAATATTTGCTATTATTTTGTTGTTTTCATTCTTATTAATAGGTTTTTTTGAAGCCAAGTCAATTACAATCGATAGAGAAAATACTGTAATTCATGTTTATGTAGAATGGATGCACTCATTGTTGATGTTCTACAAATTGCAGCATTTTACAATGGGAATAATTTATTTCAAAGTTTTATTTATTTAATTTTTATTTTCATGAAAGTTCAGTTCAAGAATTTATCTAAACTAATTCAACGCGTTAATATCATTATTTTAACTGAAAAATAATTTCAAGTGATATTTATTAGTTATACATATTAATTATTATTTTTTAATCATTCTAATGCTATGCTACGAAAATTTCAAACGAAAATTTCACGAATTGTATCTTAAGTTTAATAGAAAATAAAATGAATTTTATTTATGTTTAGAGGTACAAAATCTACTCGAAATTTTAATTTTTTAAGGGAAATACAGCCAGTTACATAAATGCTTAATCGCTGCAAAAATTAAAAACTCTCAAAGATTATTCATTTATTTTTTTTTAGATCATTTTGTAGAAGATAGTTAAAATCTTAATAAAAACAATTCCCAAATTATATTAATTATTATTATTATTGTTGTTGTTGTTTTGTAATGATAAATGATCCTGACAAGTAATAAGAAATCTAAAGAGAATTTACAAATTGCGATATTTTAAAAAGAAAATATTCTTTGAAAATTTGAGAAAATTTTTCACAAACGATTTTTGCTTTTTCTAAAGAAAATTTTACGAATTTAGTGTTACATTTTGCGCATGTACACTTTTAAAAACTTTTTTATTCAATAATGAAAAAAATATTAAAAAATAAATTAATAAAATAAAAATACATAGACAGACAAATAGATCGATGAAAAAAATATATATATATATATTATTAAAAACATTTCATTGTACATAATCCTCCAACATAGTTATTTATCTTGTAAAGAATTATAAAACAATTTAAAATCATTTAACTGCTGTAAAAAGAAAAACTGTATCAAGACATTTAATAACAGTTATTGTTCAATGCAATCAACATGGAAGGGAAAAAAAAAAAAATGTTTCCTCTAAACACAAATCGGTGAAACTGATATGAAACTAAATGATAAAAGCAAGCATTTTTCTCTTTTGTGTCATTAATCATGTATGTTTGAATTCCTGTAACAAGTAAAAAGCCTGTTTGGATTTGATGGAACTAATGTTATATACAATTGAGGTGAATTTACCTCCAAGCGTCTATTCATTTTTTATATTCAGAGACAACTGGAGGCGGTGAAAAAAATCGAGAAATAATATCTCTCTAATGGCTGGTTTAATGTTTAAAACTCTTTGTCAGTTTTCATGGTCAGATGATTATTTATTCCATCCGAGCATTTGTTCGGCCATGAAATACAAGTTAATCTGGCATAATGTCATCATGTATGATCTGTTTATTTACTTAAATGTGCAATATATGATTGTAGAATGCTTTGAATGACAATAAATTATAGCTCTAATTTTCGTAATGTTTTTACTAACAGAGCTTTAATTTCTTTTTTTTTTTTTTTTTTTTTTTTAAGATATATTCGAAAATTTAAAATTATGCACTAATTGCAGATGTGATATAGTGATGCCAGATGGTCGAAAATTATTTCCCCAAACAGGTCTTCAAATTTCCCCAAATCAGGTTTTTTTTTTTTTTTTTTTTTTTTCGAAAAAAATCCCCAACTTGATTTCTACTAAAAAGGGAAAATAAAAATTTAAATATATATATATATATATCAAGCAGATTTTCGATGATTTAAGCTCAGATTTTTCCCCAAATGAAAGCAATTTTTGAAAAAAATCCCCAAATAACAATAAAGCTATTGAAAGTCTCTAGTCGTAGGGATAAATCATTACGTTGCCAACATTGACTGAAAGTTGAAGAACTCCCCAGATTTGTCCCCAAAAAAGTCCACACAAACATTTGGTCCCCAAAATTGTCCCCAGAAGCCTTAAAAATCCCCAAAATGGGGGCAAAATCCCCAATATGGCATCACTGATGTGCAAATATAACAGTCTGGTGCAACTTTTACTCCGGTAGTAATTTTTACTTAATTTTACTGCTCGTAAAGAAATGAATTGGTACAGTTCTTTGCCCCCCTTTTCCCAGAATCTCCCTTTATAAAGTTTTTATACTGTACATAATTAAAAAAAAAATAATAATAATAAATATGAAATATTTACGCTAATAGTAAAGTTCCATTTAAGCATTATGATTTATGGTGTTATATAATTGTTTAAGAAATTCGTACCTACACTCGTTCTAAGGGTTAAAAGTGATATTGCTACCATACCATTAATCTATTCCTCATAAAATTCTATTTATAACTATTCATTTTCAAAATTTTTGTAGAATATGTCGATTTATGCATTTATTATAAAATTCAATGCAGAAGCAGGAACTGTTTCAATATAATACTTGTAGTCCTCCAAAGCAAATATCTGCCTTAAAATTCAACTACAGTATATATCACTATTGGTTTCGCCATTTGTTATTTAATATGGAAGAAGGAGAGAGAACTTAATATAAAACATTTTCAGGGGAGGGTACATGTTATTAAAATTTATTAAGTAAATTATTGTCATGGAATTGCATTAAAAATAAATAAATAAATGTAAACATACGCATTGAAATATTAAATAACTATATTAAATATACATATATTATAAATATATATAAATTAAATAACAATATTATAACAATTAAAGAGCAATATATTATATTTTTTTTTTCAAAAGTTGTTAAAATTCAATAAATTAAAATTCAAAATAAAATTTTAAACATTCTCCCTGTTAAATTTTAATTCCCCTCCCCCAAACCTCCCTTTTAGGTAGTCTAACGATATATGCTAAACATATATTCTTCTTAACAATATATTCTATACACATTGGGGCGTTATGCTAATTTTATCAAATGAAAAAAAAAAAAAATTAATTAACTTATCAGTTAAACCACAAACTAATACCCAATATATATTTAGAATGTAACGATGAATTATAATAGTACAAAATAGAGAGGAGAAAATAATAATTATCTTGCAAAAAGTATTTTAAAATTTTTCAAAAGATATAATTTGTTTAAAGCAATATTTGAGAAATTTTATTTTACTTAATATTGTTTTATTTTAATGTATATGTAGAAAAATTATCCTAACTTTAAGATCGTAATTAAGAAAAATGATTTATGGCGTTCACAATGCATTCCTTTAAATGGATAAAAATATATAATGTTATGCATACAATAAGGTATAATTTATTTTAAATAAACATTATTTTTTGTTATTATGCTCTATTTTATACGCGAAATAAGACGTCTGTTTCTCAGCTCTTCTGGGTGTTTATCATTTAATAAACTGAACGATTTGTATATATTTCCTTCTACCAATCATTTCATCCCGTCTGTTTTTCTATTATTCGCCATTAAAAAAAAAAAAAAAAAAAAAAAAAAATCAAAGTAGGGTAGGTGCTCCAGTGATTAACATGCTCAATAAGTTGACATCTTTCCTGAAATAATTAATAAATAAGTAAAAAAATAAAAGAATATGTTTTACATATAAGAATTTTAACATTTTATGTCAAACACTGGAGCATAGGGTGCCAATAACTGGTAAAATGAAAAACTAGCAGTGTCAAACAATGGAGCATAGGATATTAATTACTGGTAAAATGAAAAACTGACAGCGTCAATTACTGGAACATTGAGTGGGTGTAGAATAAAAATTCCTTAAAAAAAAAAATAATAATAATTATCAAATGCATATATTTTAATATATATATGTGGTTCTGAAAGTCTTTCATGCCATGCATATTAACTTAAGATTTCCAAAAATAGTTTCTGATGACTAAAACATTAAAAACATCAGAAATTACTCTATAACTGTCAATCGCTGGAGCACTTACCCTATATAATTCTGTGTTTTCTAAGTTTCATTATTCTATTTTTCACACTTCTGAACAATGTTGAAAAGCATTTATGATTTCGGTTTGTCTGTCTTTTTACAATCTATCGCCCGTAATTATTCATAGAATTCCTTGAAAATGATATATGTCATTCAAGTTTCCTATTAAAAATGGGGTAAATATTACCACAAGTTTGTGTAAGGGGACACCCGAAAGGACGGTTCAACACAATTACTCATTTGAATACCACTTTTTCTTCTTTTTTACATAAAAAATATTTAGTAATCTTTTACAGAACTTTTATTTAATTGAATAATAATAGATATATTTTACACATATAGTGGCATCCAAAATAGTGATTACACTGAGCCCTATTATTGGTAATCAATACCAACATTTGGTAATTTATAACATAAACACGTTCTTACCAGAGATTTAAATAAATACATGAAACAAATTACTACTTCTATGTAATAAGATTGACTTTATTAAATAAAAGTTCTGATTATAAGCGGCGTCTGAGACGGATGATATTAAAATTGTTATGATACTTAAAGCGTTTAATAATTGTTTTTTTAACATATCCAAATATCGTAGGAAAATGTTTTTACATATTTAAGTATTACATATACAAAAATACCTTAATTATTTAAGTAGGATAAAATAATTGCTTTTCCTGACTATTTTAAGAAGACTTCGTAAAATCACTATTAAGGAAATTCAATCGAAGATGTAATTTAATGTAGATGAGAAGGGCATTTCTTAAACTTTTCCTTAAGTATACTTAATGAGAATTTGAGTATTAGATTGAAAGTACAGTAACCGCCGCTTTATAAAATCACTGGTTAATAAGATCAGCCGCTTATTCTGATCAAATCGCCAGGACCGTAATCAAATCAATACAAACCACTTTTGAAGCCGCCGCTTAATAAAATCAGCATCGCCGGTTAATAAACTCAAAAATATCTCCTCAGCAGCCGAAAATATCATTTATGCACACTAAAAAATTTTTTTTACTTACATTGTGATTTTTTTTTTCTTGAATATACAAAAAGAAATTAAAGCACAACAAACCCTCCGTTATTGCTCATTCTTGAAGATTTTACACTTGCAGCACAGTTACAAATTAAAACTTATCAAATTGTAACTTATCTCCGTAACAATTTCAAGGAATGTATTCTTCAAAGCGCAGTAATAACATACAAATTTGATTTGAAATGATTTTTTTTTTTTTTAATTATTAGAAGACGATTTCTAGTTCTTATTTTGAAATTACTATAATTCATGAGGTTTAAACGGAAAGATTTTAAATTTATAAGAACAGCGTGAACTTTTGGTAAAGTAATGATGATTTTCCTCTAGCGAAAGTGCACGGGAACTTAGAATGCGTTTCATTTACTTATATCGAAGAAACAATTAGTTAATTATCTACCAAAAATTAATTAATATTGTTTACTAATTCCATTATTCGTTACCTTTTGAAGTTTCTTTCCAAACTCAGGGAAGTAATACTTTTCCTTAAGGGCAGGAACGTTCGCAGGATATAAAAATCAGCCACTTAATAAAATCACTTTGGCTCAGAACGAATGTGATTTTAATAAGCAGCGGAAACTGTATAGATAAATCATGTATTTCCTACTAATGAATGTTAATACAACGTCAGAATTTTATTATAAAAAGAATTTACTACATATAATTTCATACACTAATGCTTTTAAATTAGCAGAAGATTTTATAGACTAGTTAATGTGTCTGAATAATTTTACGCCTACAACCCGAAAAATTATAAATTTGTTTAATAAAACGCAAAAGAGAAAACTTTCGGATAATTCAAATAAATATACCTGGAACTGTGCAATAAAATAAATAAGACGCCAATTGATAAAACTTTAAAAAACGAGAGAGAAAAGTAGAAAGGTGTTATATCGTTTCTTGATCTCCTTAGATATAATGTTTAGACGAAGATATAATTTTTGATTCATAAGTTAGCTTTTTTGATGAAGAGAGCTACTACCAAAGTATAAGGAGAAACAATCAACATCCATTCATGAAAATGGCCGCAGTTGCGTTGATAAAGCAATAACCAAGAATTCACATATTTTATTTACTTTAATTTTTGACAAAAAATTCCAGTGTTATATATTTAAAAGTTAACTAAGAAATTATTTTTTTAAAACATCATGATAAAAAGTTATTCTTTAAGAAAGAAGACAGGGACACGGGGAGTACGGAGCAAATACAACAAAGTCTTTACATGATGAGAGTCAACGAAAAAGTGAACAAAGTTTGGCTCAGTACTTCTCAAAACAGAAAAAAAAAAAAAAATGTTCGCCAAACTTAAATTTCAAAGTAACCAAGAGAAACCCCAAATTTTTCAGTTACGCTGTAATCAGTATATATATATATATATATATATATACTAGCGGGCTTCGCCCACTAGCGGGTCAGTATTTTCAAATGAATCACTATAATTAATGAATCACTAACAGTAGCTTTCTTAAGAAAAGAAAAAAAAATCATTTCTGATCGGGTAAAAAGTCGCCCCGGGTCCCCACTGCCGTCGGCAGAGCAGTCCCGTGCGCGCTGTGCGCGCAAAAGTTAACGGTTACATGCGCTGCGCGCGCGTATTCCTTCCCTGACCCTTCGTGCCCCCTAAAAAAAAAAAAAAATTCTGATCGGGTAAAAACTCACACTGGGTCCCCACTGCCTTCGACAGCGCAGACCCATGCGCGCTATACGTGCGCTGCACGCACATATTCCTTCTCAAGTCAAATTTTTATTCTTAAGAAAAGAAAATTTAAAAAATCATTTCTCATCGGGTACAAAGTCGGACCGGATCCCCACTGCCTTCGGCAGCGCAGTCACGTGCGAGCTGCGCGCGCACAAGTTAACGGATACACGCGCTGCGCTCGTGTATTCCTTCCCTGACCCTTCGTGTCCCTAAAAAGAAATCATTTCTGATCGGGTAAAAACTCACACCGGGTCCCCTCTGTCTTCGGCAGCGCAAACCCATGCACGCTGCGCGAGCACATGTAAAAGTATACGCGCGCTTTGCGCACATATTCCTTCTCAAATCAAATTTTTATTCTTAAGAAAAGAAAATTAAAAACATCATTTCTCATCGGTTAAAAAGTCGGACCTGGTCCCCACTGCCTTTGGCTGCGCAGTCCCGTGCGCGCTGCGCGCGCACAATTTAGGGGATACGCGCGCGGTGCACGCCTATACCCTTTCAGACCCTCCTAATTAACCTACGTATACCAATTTTGAACGGTCTAACTCAATTAGCTGAGATGCAAAAGAAAACCTAATCAGGATACCTCAAAACGTGTAAATCTGGTGAAAACTTTCGATAATATAAAAGAACTTTAAAATACCTTTCGAATGATGTATTAAAAATAATTTAATCAGAATCAGAATTTGAAATATTGAAATTTGAAAATATTACAGTGCAATCTGGCGGTAGAAATTTCTGTAATGTACTGTTCGATTCCAAATCAACAAAGCTTTCTAATGATGTATTATTTATGAAATTATTTTAATTAGTAGCTGAGATACAAATGAAAACTGGTTCAGGACACCTCAAAACGTGTAAATCTGGTGAAAACTTTCGATAATATAAAAGAACTTTAAAATAGCTTTCGAATGATGTATTAAAAATAATTTAATCATAATTAGAATTTAAAATACGCGAATTAGAATAAAATTTATTTTCCAATTAAAATGTATATTTTTTGCAAAATCGATGAAATTTGAACTGCAAGGCTGTCTTGTGATGTTAGGTCTGTATACCAAGTTTAGTGTGCGAGATTGAAAAACTGAAGCCTTTTCAAAATTGCAATTTTTAATCGCAGTACCAAAACACGTGACCTCATTAAATACCAGATGTTTCTCTTTCCGTTCAAGACTGTAGACTATCGTCTGCAAAGCTAAGATTCTTGTGATTTGTTGCCAACATTTTTTTATGGTTTAGTTAATTTTAAAAAATCTAATTGTCCGATCGATAAGCCGTTTAAACCATCGGATTAAAAAAAAAAGCCCTTTCCAATGGTATCTTGTTTGTAACAATACGACTGATATTTCTAATTTATTTTCCACTTTTTCCGTAAAAATGTCACTTTTTAAGCATTTAATCATGAATTTTGGGTCATTTTTCGGTAGACATGGGTCGACGTTTTAATTAATATCTCCGATAATTAGGGTCGCATCGCTTAGCGAATTATCGCGATGTCGAGATGAAGAAATTCTGCGTCTGTCGACACCGGTTTCGAGGCGCTGCGACTATTAGCGCCGGAGCTTTAGCGGCCACAAAGCATTTCTCACAGACAGACAGAAAGACAGACAGACAGATGCGCACAGATTTTAATAATAGAAGGATATATATATATATATATATATATATATATACATATTAAATATATTGGCGACCCTAATTTTAGTCAAAAATATCGTTGAAAGATCCTGAGAAAACGAAAGATGTACGTTAGAAATGATTTCACAAGATTTTGAGCCGATAAAAACTGCATAATTACCTTTTTAAGAGTGCATCTTTTTTATGCCAAAAGTGACAACACCAGCGAAAACTTGTTCTACTTTATTTTACTGAGATGAAAAGAGAGCTATCCCAGCTAAAGGTTTGCCTCTGATCACAATTAATTTATTGCAAGAAACAGAAAGAGATTCGATTAGATATTTAGCAAGCTGAGAAACCGCAAGACTTGATTTTAAATGCTACTTATTTTAAATGCTAGCTATTTAGAATCGCTTAGAATTGTTTTAGAATCTTTATAAAGAAGAGAATTGAATTAAATTTTGAGAGATAATATATGATTTTGAATAGGTGATTTTCGGCGTCACAAGAGGCACAGAGTCAACTTAAAAAAGCAATTTTTTATTTGAATTATTTTTAATAAAATATAACCTAGCAATTCTATGTAAAAATGCATTTAAGATATAAATTTAATATATTGCAATTAAATTGAAGGAAAGAAAATGTAAGGATTCTAAATTGTGTGTTGAATTTTAACAGTATTTATACAAAGAAAAATTTCAGCTTAATAAATTAATAAAACAAATTCAAACGTAAAACAGACTTCAAAGTGATCAAATCATTCTAATTATTGATATTATAATTTATATAAACATGGAAACTATCTATAATAACAATACTCACATTAATTATGTACTTGAAATGAATTGAAATGGAGATTAAAATTTATTACTGTTATTATAAGATTAATTCCCCAACCAAAAATAAAAAATAAATAAATAAATAAATAAATAAACGATGAATGGTCGTCAGAGAAATTCTCCAATCGTTAGAAATAATTATAATGCATCTTTTTTTCGATTTAATGAAGCATATAAATCTATATACAGATAGATAACGAGAGATATTGATATAAATAGATATATACAGAGAAAGAAATATACTTAATGATGCTCTTGCGAAAAATGTATAGGATTATATCAGATATGGTAATATTTTCCCTTATACATGATATATTCTCTATTTTTACTTCTGTTACCCGATTACCATAAGTAATGGAAGTATTGTATTCGGTCCAAAAATTCGATATCAAGATTTCACCTATTTTACGTGTTTTAAGGTCTCCTGAGTCCAAAAAAGTGGTTTGTGTGTGTGTGTGTGTGTGTGTGTGTGTGTGTGTATGTGGAGAATCTTCTGACTGTTATATCTCCGAAACTAATAAAGGTAGAACTACGAAACTTCAGAACTGAGACAGAACTGGTGTACGGACGAACTTTCTAAATTTTGGTGAAAATTGGTGAACCAGAAGGGGGACATCTGAAACCGGGAGTAGGACCGTAAGACCGTATCTCAAAAACAGCTCTAACGATTTTCTTAAAAATTTCTGTTTAAACACTCTATTAGATGTCCTTTCGAATGATATAGTTGGTTAGTTCAAGAAAGTTGATAGGCATCCTGCATAAATAGCTCAATTTCAGGTCCTGCAAGTGCGCATTCCTTTTAAAACAGCTGTATGGATTTGTTTCAAATTTGCAATATTAACCCTCTTTTAAATATACTTTTGTATCTAATTCTTGTTTTCCGGTGAACAATTCATTATGCCAAGTTTTGGTAAAACTCGGTATCTCAAAAATGGTTCTAACGATTTTCTTGAAAATTGTTGCATAAACCCACTTTTGATATCATTTCTCATGCTTTATGTGGTTATTACAGGGAAATTAATAGCCATCCTGATCAGATAGATCAGTTTTAGATCTCAGAAATTGTTGTTTCAAAAAAAAAAAAATAATAATAATAATAATAATAAAAATACTCTACCATTTTCTTTTCTTATTTTTTAACTCGCTATGTTGACTCTGTTTTATATGTCTTTACGCGAGTATTAACATTCTCTTACCGGAAAATTTTTAATTGTCTATTTCATTAGGTGAATTTTATATCTTCTGATCACATTATCTCCAAAAAGTGCTTATAATACGGGTAATTATGGAAGTCGTGTGGTTATTTAACACCAGATTTTTTTTTTTTTTTTTTTTTTTTTTTTTAATTCTTGATATTTATTTATTTATTTATTTTTATATAGTAAAAGCATAATAAACACCATTTGTCACTTGATATAAAATCAAAATAGCTCCATTTCTTGAAGGCATGTAATTATTAAGTTTTGTATAATATAAATAAAAATGAAGTATATAGTGTTGCAAATTACAACTAATAAAATAAAAATATTTTAGAAAAAATGTTTAATAAAGATGATTTGCGGTAGGTCGATTTTTCCTCAGACTAACATTTCAATTTATTTTACTTTACTTACTGCAGAAGTTTAAACTCTGGTTAAAAAAGAGATTCAGTATTTAAGAACCTGTTTCCAAATACCATTTAGCGAACTTTCCCTTCAAAGCGTCACAAAAACATTAAAAAACATGCAATAATGCTTTTTAATAATGAAAGAAAAAAATGTTTTTTAATGCATTTTCTATTATGATTTCTAATTTATGAAACAACGAGAGAAACAGGTAATTGCTAAAAGAACTAGCACTGCCAGTATTTACAATCATAAATCTTCCTGCACCCATCTTTTGAGCTACAAAGAGTGAAAATTATATGAGGAAAAAACGGAACAAATAAACCCAGCGATGATAAACGGCGAGCGATACGGACAGCGAGAAATCGGGATGTGAAAGAGATGCATTAGTCCATTAGAACTCTTTGGAAGTCATGCAGCTTTAACGGTTTTTACTGTCGTATTTCTCTGTGTGCTGCTGATTTATATTTGCATATACTCACAATGTGTCTTCAAGGTGAGGTTTTGGAGCGGGAATCAATGCTTTACGCAATATGCTGTGAAATATTTTGTGTCACAGATAGGTCCAAAAAAAGAAGAAAAGTCTCATTTAAAAGAAGTGTGAGTTTTAAACTGCATCTCTTGTTAACCCGTTGTGAGATTTATAGAATCATAAGTCATCTTTATATGATATTATAAAAGTTTTATGCTTTCAAGTTATTTTACTTTAATTTACGGCCATGGTGTTTCTTTCTGCGTAACTGGATATAAAAAGTAAAAAAAAAAAAAAACTCTACATGCTGAGTGTCTTTCCTCTTCTTTGTTGTACATATTACATTTCCAAGGACTTTACATATTTATATCTAGTATTAGCAATAATAAAAACTTAGCTATATTGTATTACAATGTTTGCAGCTGTAAAAATGAAAAAGTTGATTAAAATGTTCCCAGGAATATCATTAATGAAGCAAAAATTTCTTGATAATGAATAATGAATCAGTATTGATTAATAATGATTTTCAAGAGCTTCAGACTTATTCATTATTATTTATCCTGAATTATTAAATCGATGTCATTTGATACCAAAAAATAGTAAGAAGAATAAATTCTAAAGTTTCAGAAATTTATTCTGAATTCAGTGACCTCTCAATTATATTATATGCGCTAGTAAGGACCATTTGAAATTCACGTACAACTAACAGAAGCGAAGGACTTTTATGTGTTAATGTCACGTATATCAATAATTAAAACACAAAAAATAAGCAATTAAGAAATTTTAGTTAACTTATATATAATAATACTAATTATGTGTATCTCGAATCTGATGGACGGAAAATGCCGAGTTTAAACGCACAGGTTGCCCTCGTCGGCCTAAGCGTTAAAAATATTCTGGGATTTTCAGTAAAACTTGCGTGAATAAGGACTAAAATCCCTTTGAAAGGCACTCACGGAGGACATTCCACCCAGACTAAGTTCCTAGTTTATACAATTAGTCTTAAACCGAAAACGACTATTTGAAACTATTTTTGACTACTTTGAAACTATTTTGAAACTATTTGAAACTATTTTTCTTTAGATTTACTAGGAAGATTATCTATACTAGAATTATTTTAATTTTTCAGTTTGTTAATGGCCTGAAAGAAAAAGAAAAAATTCTGTCAAAATACAAAATATTCTATTTAAAGGTTTATAACGTCGTCCATTTAAAATTACATCTTGAAATTTTCTTCTTTCGAAGCTGGAAGACGAGAAGGGATGGGTTTGAAAACCCTAGTTGCACTCATCGGTCAAGCCATTCTGAGTTTTCCATGGTTTTCGCTAGAACTCGCGTGAATACAGGTTAGGACCCCTCAAAATGGTCACCGCGGAGGGCATTTCCCCTCAGACATAGTACTCTTGCATTGTCAATTGGTCTTAATCCAAAACGCAAACACATCATCTTGAAATTATATGCTTATTGCACATGTTGCGGCTGTTAAAATTGATATCAGTCCAGACATATGATTTAAAAGAGAATAATGTAAATTTATTAATATAAATTCGCCGTTGCTTATTACCACAAAGTATTCCAATTTTTAATTATAGGATAATGCATCTAAAAAGAATGTGTAATTTTAATAATCATTGACTAAAAAGGGAAATACAGTCTTTTATTTTTTAATAATAAAGACAAATACGGGAATATTGAAACAGTTATAGAATATTAAAAATGTTCTTTCACGAGCAGTTTGACGTACAAGTAACTAGCGAAAAGTAGAGGCTCTCTCTCTCTCTCTCTCTCTCTCTCTCTCTTTTTTTTTTTTTTTTTTTTTTTTTGTGTGTGTGTGTGTGTGTGTGTGCTTGTCAAAAATGTATATTTTACGTCCTACTTCCTATTTGAAACCACCCTTTGCAAATTACTCTAATTAATTATTCTACTACAAAGTCTGTTTTCAATAGAATTTTTTATATTTAAACATTTTTAATTAACAAATTCATCTATATATATATATTTTAACCACAATCCCTTTAAAAAAAATATCAATCGTTGGATTTTTTTTTTAATTTTATTCAAAGGCATACTACATTATTATTATTACTACTACTACTACTACTACTACTTTATGATAGTTGGTGCTTAATGAACTTCAATATCTATTTATACCTATTTATGCTTACATTTATTTATTCATTTAGTTTTTTCATTTTACAGTAACTATTATCTTCATTTTAACTTTTAACTTTGGTACCATTTGGTCTGTCAGAAGTTTTGAGGAAAGTTGGGCGCCCGGAAAATTTGTTTAACACGCTTCACCCTTCTTAATCCGTCTTTTTCTTATTCTAGTTTATGTGTTTCTTTATTCATTAATTCTGGTCTTCCTTCCTAGTGTTTCATCACTGTAATAAACTATTATTATTATTATAAATTATTTATATAAAGAAGTTGATACAATGCTTTATTTTACTAATGCTAAACTTTCATTAAAATAAAACAATTATTTTGTGTTCATTGATAGACTACATTTGCTTCTTCTTATAATGTTTCTTACCTTCTGGTCTCACTGACTCGCCACCTAATAAAGTTCTGAAGGAATCACGATTTTGGTATGTTGCATCATTATATTCAGAAGTATAAAGATATTAATTCACTTCTCATGATGTGTATGAAAATTGAGAATATTTCTGAATCATCGCCTAAAGAAATATAGCTCTTTCTTACAAAGAGAGGTGGATTACAAACACAGATGAAACTTTCGACAGAACTATAGTAGTCGATTCATATCATCCGAAATTAATGCTTCTTCTTTAGTCAGTGATAGATCTTAAAGCTTTTATGAATACCGCTATAAACATAAACGAAATAAAAACTTTGATAGTTTTATTATATTTCCTTCGCGTCAACTTTGGGCGATAGAATGACGATGATGCAAGGGTCCGGGGTCGGAGGGGGTCACATGCGAACGCGACGCCCGACCTGGCGCCAGGGCGCGTGGGCGTCCCTTAGACCGAAGATGCTTCTTGTCACCGCCCGAGCATTAGAAGTATTTTCTAGCCCCTGGTTTAATGATTTAAATTTTCATTTTAAATGTAAAAATTTACATTATGTATGAAAAAACTGACAGTTTACTTATATTTTAGTTAGAGGTATAAACATTTAAAAGAAAATAATAACATTAATTACAATTTGGATATAAAACAAGTTCGACGTAAATTGTTAGTGTTTTTTTTATTACAGATCAAAGGTATAAAAACCTAAAAATACAAGTAATATATGTATATATTAAAATACTTTTAAAAAATTACCATATAACAACCTGATGATTTACATGTTTGAAACTAGGAAATTGTTTCATCCTTTATAATGTTAATAAAATTGTTGATAACTTATTTGATAATTTTTTTTATTATTATTATTTCTTTAGAGAAAAAGAACCTTCCACATATTTAAAAATAATTAATTTATATCAAAGTTTAAGTTGCGGTAATATGTGTAACATTATTAAAAGTGGAATATTCTTTAAGTAACAATAAAATATACAAACAATATAGTTCAATAAACATTTTCTTAGATTATATCAAATTAATTTAGTATTTTAAAAAGAACAAAAGAATAAATATAACCGTTATCCTCTCTTGTGAAAAACAACTGTATAACAGAATTTGATTGCTAGAATTCTTCTGTGATAAATAAGATTGATTACTCGTATAATGTAATAGAAAACATTTACATTGTTACTTATTTCAATGTTGATACAGAAAATGGAAAAAAAAAAGTTACATTGCTATTAACGAAGAAAAATTTTAGCTAAAAAGTAAGCATATTTAAATATTATTATTATTAGTAGTAATAGTAGTAGTAGTAAAAATAGTATACAAAATTCACGATTGCGCTTTAGGTAATTTTTACTGCATGGAACAAAAATTGATAATAAAATATCATGTTTTAAAATTAATATCAACCGAAAAAGTATAATTCTGTTAAAAAAAAAAAAAAGGCTTGAAAAATCAGTTTATAAAATGTTTAATTCGAGGGTAATAAAAAAAATTAACGAGGGTACAAGTTCAAAACGATTGAAAAAGAAAAAAAAATAAGCTTAAAAATTTGAAGTTATTTATAAAATTTTTAATTCGAGACGGAAGTTAATCAAAGCAATAAGAAAAAATCTGTAAAGTAACTTGAGTTCAAAACATTAAAATTCTGTTATTTAAACATTTTTAAGCGATTAAACATTATTCAAATTTTGCTGAAACAACGAACGTTAAAAATAAATAATAAATGTCCATATGAAAATAATTAATTTATATTTTTAATGAATACATGCTTTTTTTTTTTTTTTTTTTTTTTCTATCTGTTTATTTTAATTTAGATGTAATGCTATCTGATTCAATCCTGAAAATTTTAGTGAAAATATATTGCCCACCAAATTAAGCTGTATGAAGTCAGCATTAACTTGCGAAATTCTAATTACATATAATTAAAATGTGAAAGAAAAAATTCTGATTAAATTGATAAAAATTATATTAATTTTCCTAATTCATTAAAAAAATTAACACCTTAAAAATGATTAAATTTGTGTATATTTACTGAAACATCTCACTTATCTTCATTAGACTAAACAATTTTCTACTTATAATTTATGGAGTAGCAAAAAAAAAAAATTCTACTTCAACTGAATACTAAATTATTTCGATGTTTTTAATTATTGATTTTTTATAATCTGATGCCTCAGTTACAAATTTTAATATTTCTCATTTTTTTTAAATCTAGATATAACCTATATATAATAACATCATTTTAATCAAGATACATTTTTAATATCGGTTTAGAAATGATATTTTATATTTTATAACCGTTACAAATTTTATATAATTTCATTACTATAAGTTTATAATAATAATAATAATAATAAATTTGATGATAAAATGTTATTTAAGAAATATATCCCAAAAATTATATTAACTTTCAAAAATTGTAGAAAAATTTTTTTAATTTCTGTTCTCATCCCCCCCCCCCCCCCCCCCAATATGACTTAAGTTTTATATTGTTTATTCAGATAAATTATTTAAGACTTTTACTAACGGGCATTCAATAGCGACTCTTTAAATAAAAGATCTTTGGATATGAATGGCACATACTCAATATCAAATTTCTATATAAATATATAAATTTCACGTAAGTTTGGATAAAACACTTTATGCCGCAAGATATTTTTGATTTTAATAGTCAAAATTTTATACGTCATTACACAATCTTGAAACGAAACGAACAACACAAAATTATGAGTCCCGGAAAAAATCGTACAGGAAAAAATCGCGCAAGAAAAAATCGCACGTGGAAAAATTCGTACAGGTAAAAATTACACAGGAAAAAATCGCGCATGGGAAAAATCGCGCAGAGAAACATTTACACACATGCCTTACACCCAGAGAACAAAACTTATGATTTATATGGGCCTTAGGCGATGAATTTTCAATGCTATTTTATTTTATAAACGCAATCATTTTTTTTTTCCTTTAAAAAAAAAAGGAAGAGAATTATTATTAAATTATAATCCTTATCTCTTTCGAGACAGATGGGGGAAATATACATGATAATTTAACAGATTTTTAGAGACAAAGCTTAACAATATGATAAATGTTGAAATAGCAATGCGAGATATAGAGCCCCTTGGGCTAAAGCAAACCTAAGGCTTCATTGCAGAGATTAATCTTAGAAAGTTATGAGGTAAAAAATGCGCCCACAACAAAATGTTCCTAACAGAGAATGGGTCCGGTAAAAAGTGGCCAAATATTTTAGAGAATTAGTACTGAAACTTTTTGTAACAGGTAGTGTTCGAGAGATGCACGGTTTAAAAAAAAAAAAAAAAAAAAAAAAAAAAAAAGTAACGGTAAAAATATTGCTAAAAAGTGCGATGTTAAAATTGTAGTACTAACATAAGAATCAAAGTACAAATACTGAATGCGAAATACTTTTAGAAAATATTGCTAAATCCTATACTATCCCCTTTGCTAAATCCTATACTACAAGAGAGCAAAAACCTCAATATTAATTATAACATTAAAGGTACAATTTTAAACGATAACAAAAAAAAAAAAAAAAAACTTATAAGAAAATAATGCATATTGACAAACTTTGTAACTTGTCCAATATTTCTCTTACTCTACATTTTATAGGAAACATTTTTATACACAAAAAGAATGTATTCGACTTATTTTAAGTGGCTGTATATATTGTTCAGAAATTATATAAGCACATCATAATGTATTACTATTTAGCTTAATCAAAAAGTGCATATCAAAACCTAGAATGCACTTCCAGGAAATATTTTAGTCATAATTTGTAATACATTTTTTTGTGTGTGTGGCTTGTAAATAAACGGTGAATGCTATAAATACCGTGTTCTGCAGAAAATGTACTTTTGTGCATGAAAATAATACCTTTAGTTTCTATTTTTTAGCACAATTTAAAGGTGTCGAAACGTACTAGTACTAACAGTAAATTCTGTCCGTAGACATAATGTGTTTGAATATAATATTTTTTTATAATAAAGTTTATGTAAACATTCCTTAAAAAGCATCAGTATAATAGCAATAAGACTTTTTTTATTTATTTTTATTTTTTCTGAAACCAAAAAGAAAGCAGTGTCCCTTTATTTTAATGCACACGTTTCATTTAATATAAATTTTATTTGTGTATTATTTTAAATTACTTGTGATTAAAATAAGAAAAAAAATATTAATTTATACACATTTTTGGATGGTGTAAGGATTGTGAGTTGCGTTAAAAAGTGTTACACATTTTCAATTTTAAAAGACTATTTTTACTTAGTAATTGATCAGAAGGAATGATAGATAAACTTGGTATACTTTCTTTAAAATCTGCATTTATATTTTCAAAGGGCTCCACCAGTGGCTGAGCGGTTATGTGCTCAAAGCTGGTAGACGAAAAGTGACAGGTTCGACCCCAGGTCGCGCTCGTCGACCTAGACGTTAGGGGTTTTCCGTGGTTTTCTCTGAAATTCTCGTAAATATTGGTTAGGACCCCTTATAAAAAGCCCGAAAGAGGACACGTCGCCTCAGGCCTAGCTCCCTCGAATATTCTGCAGTTTGTTACCACTATTTCTGAATAAAGACTTTCCTCTTAATTTTGTCTTAGTTTTTTAGAAGAAATATACTATAATAAAAATTAGTGTTCGAAAACAGAGGAAGCAAACTGTGCCAGACTAACACCCCCCTTTTTTTTGTAAACATTTCATAATAACAAAAGAACTCCCTAGCTTATTTGTACGAATTTAAATTTAAGGAGTGTTTATGCAATGTCATATAATTGCTTAGAATGCTTGGAAAAATAAGATTTACAACGTAATAAACCTCTTTTATTTGCTTTAAGAAGGAATTTCTAACAATTATTTATTTATTTTTAGATTGGATTTTCTAATACTGTTAATTTCCAAACTTTAAGTTTTTGAAATTTCTTATTTCCTATTATTTTGCATACACTTACTTGTGAAAAAAAAAAAAAAAAAAAACTACTGCTACCTTAATAATTCCCCACCCCAACCTTTATATGAATATTGTAACTACATTTATAAACCATTTAAAGTTATTTTTATATAAATAAAATAAATAATAAATAAAACCATTCAGAAAAATTTTGTCCACACATCTCTTTTAAACTTATTCGACTAATTTTAAAAAGCCCTATATATTGTCTATACGTTCAAATCATGTACTTAAATTTATCACATTAAAATAATAATAATAATAATAAATTATTTCACAACTTGAAATGCGCTTCGAGCCTGTTCCAGCAATAGCTGTATCCTAAAATATCTTTTTACTTATTTATTTATTCCCATGACCCTATAACAGAATGGTGAATGCTTTTCATAAGATATTATACGTGAAACTTGATTTTGAGCGTATTAATAAAATCTTTTTGTAAAAAAATAGAACCGACTCCAAAAAGGAACTACTATTCAAACAACTAAAAATGAAAGAAAATTGGTAGAAAATAGAACTGCAAATTGCGCCTAAAAGTATAAAATAATTTCCTTCGCCAAACAACCTATAACACTACAATTAATCATAACTTTTGAAGTCGGCGCAAAATTAAATAAAATTTAATTAGTTTTAAAAGGTTTGTCTTTAGATCGGTAGCAACAAATGATGTTGTCTCGAATGATCCATTTTCATGTTTCCTTTATTATTTTATCACTGTATACAATTGGTCCATTAGTAGCATCTACAAAGAACAGTGAACATTCTTCACAATGCGGTATTTATGTTTCTACAAAATTAGAGTTTCCTTTGCAAATTTGGTATAACTTTGATAACTATCATCCTTGGTGCCTTTTGGATTTGGCGATCAAAACGTAATGCAAAAATATACACGCAAGATGTATATTTTCATAATATGTATTGTACGAAGTATTGTTTCATATTCTTGATTGCTCGCTTAATATACCTTATCAAAACAATAATGATATCCCAAAGAAATTAAATATGTTTGCCAGATAATTTTGCGATTTTTCTTTCACCAAGGATGTCAGATACCAGCATCTTCGCCAACTTTTGCTGCTTACGAAATCTTATTTGTTTTCTTGAATCTAAGTAGTTTTCGCCTGCGTTTTGCAGGTAACAATGTGAGATGTGTATTTTCAATAGGATTTAATTTTGGTATTGAATAAAGGAATCAATTTTTATTTAATTTTGCGCCGACTTCAAAAGTTATGATTAATTGTAGTGTTATAGGTTGTTTGGCGAAGGAAATTATTTTATACTTTTAGGCGCAATTTGCAGTTCTATTTTCTACCAATTTTCTTTCATTTTTAGTTGTTTGAATAGTAGTTCCTTTTTGGAGTCGGTTCTATTTTTTTACAAAAAGATTTTATTTTTCTCTTTTCAGTGAAAACTTATTTATATAGCAGAGCATCAGAAAACGTTCGACGGAAGTTTCACAAATCACAACTTCCAAGAAAAGTGACATTACTCAAAAAATGGTTTATGTCACTGAAAATTACATGAAATGCACCCAATGTGAACAAAACAGTTACATCACCATCTAGAAAGTTATCCACTCGAGAGACAGTTGTGCCAGTTTTATTCTAGTCAAGTTATTTTTAAGTTGATTTTTCTCAAATGTTGCATTTTTAAGTTGTGTCACTTTTCTTGCCTTTATCGGATATAAGCAAAAAACTATCTATTGAACAAACATACGTTAAATTAAAAAGTCTTTAGAAATGTAAAGAACGGATACACTGTATTCGTAACCGAAAATTCTGTTAGGCATATATATTGAACTTTACAGTGAATACGTGTCATCCGCTGCGCTGGAGATTGCGCAGCGTAAAGTTCAAACAAAGAGAAAAATATGCATTGCAGATGACGGACAGAAGTTTCAACATCGATACTTACATACTGCTTTTACCAGTGTAGCTGCATGCGTTCAGCAGTTAGAGTGAGAACAGACTTTTGTAAGTATTCTGTAATTCGTTTATATCTTAATGATATCATAATTAAACCTATTTCAGGCCAAAATCATTACGACAACAAAAAAATATTAAAATTAAAACATCTCTCACGAAGTTATAAGCTAACAAATTTCAACAACAACAACAACAACGAGAAACATGGTTTGTATTGAGAACCGCTTCCTTTATGAAGTCGGTTTAAAACGTCTATGCGTTAATCGATGTGACCGCTTATAAAAACCATACTTTGAATTTTACCTAGCATAAATGTCACCCGCTACGCTACAGCATATGCAATGTCGTTCAAGTGTGCACAAAATAGGAAATTGTGAACAAACAAATGCACGTTTTAAGTGTTCTGTTTTTAGCATTAATGTCTAAACTATCTTTGCGTACTACATCGATGATACTCTGCAATTTTATAATTCACTTTTTTCCCTTGTCTTGAAATGTTTCCGAGTAGGATCACTAACTCCACTCTTTTCTACCAGGTGGTGCTTTAGGCGGTTGAATCGCGTAGCACTTGTCCACTTTACTATACCTACATACCACTTTTATGACTATAGCTGCAGCTGTTCAGCAGTTAAAAAAGTCGGAACTGACTTTTTTGAGCACCCTGTATTTTCTTTTGATCGTAAAGATTTTACAACTGAACCTATTTCAGACCAAGACCTTTATAATAAAACAAAAAACATCGAAATCGGATCATCCGTTCAGAAGTTATGAGCTAACAAACAAAAACAGAAACAAAAAAACATGCGCTTTGAATTGAGAACCTCCTCCTTTTTGAAGTCGGTTAATTAGAGCATCTCTTACGAAGTTATAAGCTTACACACACCAACAGCAACACATAGCTCGAATTAAGAACACCCTCCTTTCTGAAGTTGGTTGAAAACGACTTTGCGCTAATCGATGTAACCGCTTACAGTAACAGTACTTTGAACCACCGAGTATACGTGTCATCCGCTACACTACAAAGCGTGCAACGTAGTTCAAGTGTGCACAGTGTAGGAAATTGCGAACAAACAACTGCACGTTTTAAGCGTTCTATTTTTAGCAATAAGGTCTAAAAACTGTCTTTTCGTAGTAAATCGATGATGCTCTACAACTTCGAAATTTACATTTCTCCCATCTTGAACCGTTTTTGAGATAGGAGCGCTAATTCCGCTGTTCTTCACCAGATGGCGCTTTATTTTCTTTAGATAGTAAAGATGTTAAATGGGACCTACTTCAGACCAAGATCTCTACAACAAAACAAAAAGTATCAAGTAACCGTATTTTGAACTATATAGCGTATGTCTCACCAGCTGCGCTACAACGTGAGCAGTGTAGCTCAAGTGTGTATAGTGTAAAAAATTGCGAACAAAAAAATGCACGTATTTAGCCTTGTATTTTTAGCATCAATGTCAAAACTATTTTTTCGTACTAAATCGATGATGCTCTGCAATTTTATATTTCACTTTTCCTCCCTGTCTTGAACCATTTCCGAGATAGGAACGCTAGCATGAATGTTTGAACTATATTTTTGTACTAAATCGGTGATACTCTTCAGCTTTGTAATTCACTTTTTCTTTAGAACCGTTTTCGAGATAGGAACACTAACTCCGCTATTTTCCACCAGGTGGCTCTGCAAGCGGTTTAACCTTGTATTACATGGCCACTTTGCTATACTTACATATCATTTTTATCACTATAGCTGCAGCCGTTTAGCAGTTAAAAGAGTTGGGATTGATTTTTTTGGGCACCCTGTATTTTCTTTAGATCGTAAAGATATTACAATGGGACCTATTTCAGACCAAGACCTTTTCAACAAAACAAAAAGTATCAAAATCGGAGCATCCGTTCAGAAGTTATGAGCTAACAAACATAAAAAAACATACGGTTTGAATTGAGAACCTTCCTTCTTTTTTGAAGTCGGTTAATAATTCACTTTTTCTTTAGAACCGTTTTCGAGATAGGAACACTAACTCCGCTATTTTCCACCAGGTGGCTCTGCAAGCGGTTTAACCTTGTATTACATGGCCACTTTGCTATACTTACATATCATTTTTATCACTATAGCTGCAGCCGTTTAGCAGTTAAAAGAGTTGGGATTGATTTTTTTGGGCACCCTGTATTTTCTATAGATCGTAAAGATATTACAATGGGACCTATTTCAGACCAAGACCTTTTCAACAAAACAAAAAGTATCAAAATCGGAGCATCCGTTCAGAAGTTATGAGCTAACAAACATAAAAAAAAACATACGGTTTGAATTGAGAACCTTCCTTCTTTTTTGAAGTCGGTTGAAAAGATATTTTAACGTCATTTTGTTTTGTTTAATCTGAACACGTTAGAATGGGTCAATACAAAATTTCGCCCACGCATGCAGGGCATTGGCGGTATTTTGTATTTCCCAGTACACAAACCATTGCTTACATTTCAAAAAAAAAAAAAAAAAAAAAAAAAAAAAGTGTAATATTTCTATGCGATAAAGAATTAGGATAATGAATTTGGGATCCTACTAATATCATTTTTTTTTTTTTTTAATAAAGGAAGAAGGGCTAATTTATTTTTCACGGTGATTTTTTCTGTTAATTTTTTCTGCGTTTGATTTTTTCCTGTGCGATTTTTTCCGTCTCCCCAAAATCATACACTCTTTCTCTGATTTAATACAGTAAGGCATCGTTTATACGCCTTTCAAGGGACTGACGTAAACGGACGTATAAATGAAAAGACGTATAATCGAAATTTAAAAACTAAAACTTTGATTAATACAATTTTAATGGCCCGAAAGCAAAATTTGTGGCAAAATACTAACTAATAAAGTTTTTTAAAATAGTAACTAGTAAATTAGTTTATAGTAGAATTTATGTTTGAAGATAATAGTTAAATAAATATATAAAATAAATAAATAAACAAAATGGATTTAAATTAAAAATGTTTTATTATAAAAAGTGAGAACATACCATTAATTCATGATTTGAATACTAACTATATTTTTCATATCTTGAACATTATGTGAATACACGTTGAATGTTAATTATATTACTTTTATTTTTCTGTTTTCGTTAAACCCACACACTTGTCGATTTCTCTTAAATTTCCAATTTTTTATCTTTCAATGAAAGTGCTCTACGCTTTCGCGACATTTTAAGATTTTAAATAACTAACAAAACAGAACAACATTCAGTTGTAGTAATGATAAGGATTTTCGACCCTTCATGTGTTCCTCCATATAAGATATTAATTTTCTAGGAAAAGTTTCCTTTATTAAGAACGAAAAAATAATGTCTGATTCAGAAATTTTGCAAATTTTAGAAAAATGGAAAAGACTATAACCGATACTGAGTGGCGTATAAACGGAATTTTTTTTTACATTAAAATGAATAGGAATGAATCGAGACTTAAATAAAAAGACGTATAAATGAAAAAGACGTATAAAAGACAGACGTATAAACAGTACTTTACTGTAATTTGTATCTTTCTTTTCTGCGGGAAAAAATAAATTAAAGTTTGTAATCAGCGAGAAAAGTAAGCTTAATGCAGCTTCATGTTTGTGACCAAAATCTGGAGATTTTTTTTATTCAATAGTCACCAATAATTTTTAATTATAACGTTTGCCTAGTCCACCTGGAAGATTGATAGTCTATTATGTGTATCAATATCAAATATCACTTGTCAAAATTATTGGGGATTACTGAATAAAAACTCCGCCAAATCTGGCAACACTGTTTGCAACAAGATATTGCTATTGAAAAGTTATTGCATTTAAAACATTGAACTCAAAAGATGAAATCTATGGTATTGCAAGTACGAAGTTAAACTGTCTGTATTGTTGACAGTTTATAGGATTAACTGATTTCTCTCATAATCCTTCAGTTGCAACTAACTGACTCCACCATAATAAACCAACGTGGGAAACTCGCAGACTTTATTTATCAGTGAGGTGATGATAAATAAAGTCTGTCTCTTCTTTTGTGTTTCGGGGACTTATTGAATATCCAGTGGTGAGTACAATACAACACTAATCTGAGATAGGTGTGGGAGATCAGATTAGTGTCTTGAATACTCTTTAAAGCGCAGTTACAAAACAGGGTAAAACACTGTTACAAAGACAGGTAAAATTGAAGAGGGAGACATGAGGGAGGAGGCTGTTATCAGAAATATTCACATTGCTGTCGATATTAGTAACATACTGATACTTATATATACCTTTTTTAAAAAACATCTTTAAAAAATGTTCTAGAAAAGAAGTCTCCGTAGAGTTTTTTTTTTCCCAGGCTTTTAACAAATCACTTTCGGCAGTAATTCTGTTCCTTCCTAACAAAAAATTTAAAAATTGCCGACAGCTCTCCATACAAATTTGTATCTTGGCTTTCAGACAGACAGAAACAACTCAGGCGAAGGCTAGTGCCGGATAATTGGTCACCGATTTCAAAGTTGGATATCTCAGATATACTATTTTGTATTAAAACAGGAATAAACTACTACGTCAGAAACGCCAAAGAAAAATTATTGAGGTGCATACAGCTGGCGCTTTAGGCTACCGAAACAGCTGTATGCACCTCAATAATTTTTCTTTGGCGTTTCTGACGTAGTAGTTTATTCCTGTTTTAATATTCCAACGCCAAGTCTCCTGCTATTATATATACTATTTTGTACTTTTACATGATATACTATTTGACAGTTAAATCTTCTAAATAGACTATTTCCTTATGAATCTGTCTCTCTCTTTTTTACCTTTAAGTAATATTTTTTGCAATGAATGCAGATATTTATTTCCACAAATATTTTTAATAACAGTTACGAACAAGGTTTTTCTAAAGCTATGTGATATTTTATTTCTGCATTCGATACATTAAAAATGAAAAATAGCTCAAAAAAAAAAAAAAAAAAAAAAAAAAAATATATATATATATATATATATATATATAAAATCATTATTGTTTTATGTAAAAGAATCGTCATTAATGTACTTTGATTCAAATGTTTTATTATTTACAATAATTCTAAAGATATTACACATTAGAGATTTTGAAAAAGACTTCCATTATAACATTACAAATGTAAAAATTAATTATATAAGTAAGAATTGTCATGTTTATTTACAAAATTGATACTTACTTATTTAATATTTGTATGCATTTCGTTAAAAAAATTTATCCTGTTTTGGAAAAGGAATCTATAAATAAATGAAAATGGTAGTAATAATTTAATTTAATTTAATTTTTAACACACTGAAAGGTGTAAAACGTTTTACATCTTTTTATTTATTAATATCAATATATGTTCGCTCTTTTCCGAGACAATAGAATTAAAATAAAGAAATTGTTTCTGGGTAATTCGTTGTAGGGGAATATTTAAAAGCCATATAAACATCAACCTGGGAGCTTTATGTCCATAAATTGTTAGTTCAGCAATTAGTACTGAAATTGCAAATGATTTTCATTAAAAAGGAACTCATACCACTATTCAGAAAACAAAATTTTCTTCCTCTTAAACCAATGATTTTACAGGTAAAGATTTTTTTTTTTTTTTTTTTTTTTTTAATACTGGTATGAGTTTTGCACCAAGTCCCCATCCCTGAACGTCCATTTACCAAATTTTAGTGAAAATATCATAAAGTTCCAGAAAAAATGGAGTCAAGAAAAGAACTACTGACTTATAGTTATCTATAAAATCTGAGTAAAAAAATTGCGTAGTGGTGGAGGCATGTCTCCAGACCACCCCCTAAGGGTGATTTCCAGGCCATCACCAATTGCCCATTGACTAGCTCTAGTGCGACGCAAAACCAACACAATCTTAACTAACTCTAACCTAAGTAAATTAACCAAATAATTTTTTATTTAGAATTTTTTGTATACTTCATTTCATCAAATGATGACCACTTGACACTCATTATTTTCTTAGTTAAGAAATAGTATTTTAATCCCGACGTGACCGTGGAAGTTGAGAAAATTTATGATAATTCTTTAAATTTACAAATTGAAGTAATCATTACAGAAAGACATGCTATTCCCCCCCCCCCCCTTGAATATACGTCTTTTACTTCCATTACCCTACTACCGTAGATAATGGAGATATTGTATTCGGTCCAAAAATTTTATATCGAGTCTTCACCTGATTTACACGTTTTAAGGTCCCCTAAGTCCAAAACAGTGGTTTTTGGCAATTGATCAGTGTGTGTGTGTGTGTGTGTGTGTGTGTGTGTGTGTGTATGTGCGAAATTTTATGGCTATCATATCTCCGAAATTAATTAAGATAGAACGACGAAACTTCAGAATTGACACAGGTTTGGTGTACAGATGAATTTTTCAAATTTTGGTGAGAATTGAAAACCGGAAAGGGGACATCCGAAACCGGAAGTTGGACCGTATCTCAAAAACGGCTAAGTCCGTTTCTCAAAAGCGGCTCCAACGATTTTCCCTAAAATTACAGTATAAAATATTCTATTAGATGTCCTTTCGAATGAAATAGTTGTTTAGTTCAGGAAAATTGATAGGCGTTCTGTATAAACAGCTCAATTTCAGGTCTCGCAAGTGCGTTCCTTTCAAAACGGCTGTACGGATTTTTTTTTTTTTTTTAATCGTCTTTATTAATTCCCTTGTAAATATCCTTTTGTATGTAATTATTATTTTCCGGTCACTAATTGAGTGTACCGAGTTTTAGTAAAAGTTGGTATCTCGAAAACGGCTTTAACGATTTTCAGGAAAATTATTACATAAATCTATCTTAGATTTTCTTTCTCATGTATTACGTGGTTATTACAGAAAAATTAACAGTCATCTTGCTTAAACTGGTTTTTCAAAAAATAACTCTATAATTTTTTTTTCATATTTTTGAACTTGCTATATAAACTTTGTTTTGTATGTCTATACACGTGTATCAAGTTTCTCTTACCGGAAAAGTTTTAGGTTTCTACTTCGTTAGGTCAATTTTATGTCTTCTGATCGTATTATCTCAAAAAAAAAAAAAAAAAAAAGATGCATATATATGTAATAGTGAGTAATGGAAGTCGTGTGCTGGCTGTTTCACACCAGGTTTTTATTTATTTATTTATTGCGGTTATACAATATTTTCTAGAAGAAAAATAATCTACAGTGGAGTAAAAGAAACAAATAATTAGATAGATAGATAAAAGTAAATTTTTGATTTATATGTAATGAACAAATTAAGAGCGTGATTAGTTTAATGTATAGGACAGTATTTTGAGAAAACATCAGAATTTATGGCGGAAATCATTATCAAAAATTTCTGGCCTTATTATTAATATTATTATTATTAGTAGAAGTAGTAGTAGTAGTAATAGTAGTAGATATAGTAATCTAGTAGTAAAAGAAAAAAAATAGTAGCTCTAGTAAATAACAGTAATAACTAATTCAAAACATTTATTTTAAAGACGTATTTATTATTAGATACACATAATTTTACGATGCAGTCATTTACATAAAAGAATTTTATTAACATTTATCCTATTTTGAAATGATTAGACTATTACTACTACTACTACTATTATAAAATTTTTCCTTTTCATAACATAAAATCCTGTGTTATAACATTCAATGTTCTCCTGAATTCCAGCATATGAATTTTTATAATTTCTTACCCCACACATTGAGAAAAATATGCTTTACCTGCCGTGCTCTATTTGTCCGTCCTGTCAGAACCTAGTTACTGACAGGTTAATCATGGTAAAGAATGCTCGCAATTCAAGATACTTACCCCCTACTCAGATTCTCAGATCGCTCGAGAATGCTCTAAACTTAGCGCCGGATAATTCGACTCCGCAGGAGGTGCACAGCGAGCACCTAATGAACGGACGACTGTTATGCTCGGAACGATCACTATCTTTTTTTTTTTTTTTTTCGAGATATGAAATTAAGTATTTTTTCACTAAAAATATTTCTATTAAGTTGTATCGATTCGAATTTCCAAAAAATCGAAAGAAAAAACAGCCTTTTAATAATAATAAGAAGATCAAAAGCAGATCTTAAGAGATATGATGTAAAAATAAATGAAAAATGTCATATTGATCTTCTTCTCATCTTTACCTCCCCCATATTTTCTTTATTTTTTTACGATGTACGTCAATCATATAGCTAACCATTGAACTCTTAACCAATTATCTTACATTAAAAATGGTGTAGATAATAAAATTGATAAAGATATTATATACGATATTTAAATATAATAGTCTTGCGTAAAAGAGAAAAAAAATTATGTTTTTTGTATAAAAATAAGTATATTGAATAAAATTTTTTTGCAATTTTATTTGGTAAATAGTACATGGATGTAAAATATTAAAATAATAGTCTTTTAAGAAATTTTTCTATTGATAAAAAGCCAACCTTTTTTTTTTTTTTTTTTTTTTAATATTCGCTTTCAACAATTGTTTTAACATTTGTTTTTTAACTAAGTTGCGCGCTTGATTAGTTTTTTTTTTTTTTTTCCAAACTGATCATTGCATGATGAATAATGTTGAATCTTTTTCTTCTTCTTCTTATTAATTAATTAATTATTATTATTTTTTAATTTCAGAAGATTAGCTTTAATAAAAACCTTTTGTTATTTTCGAAAAAGTAATATTAAAAGTGTTATATAAAGTATTATATAAAGTGTTATATAAGAAAATTATCATCACTGATAATTTTTTTTTCAAGTGAAAAAAAAAAAAAAAAAAAAAAAAAAGATGGGGGATAACACAAATTACTATATAAAAAATTGTGACTTATACACATTAATTAAATACACAAAAATGTTTGACTTCATGGATATGCACTGAATAGTAAAGTATTTTAGTAACATTCACTAAATTACTAAATTACATTAAGCTAATGCGTGAAAGAAATATCGTAAGATTGCCATACGATGCACATTTATTTATTTATTTATTTTTTTTTTTTGAATAATTTTTAGTTATATCAGTTTTCTGCATGAGATTAGTGGTGGATTTGATTGGCAAGCTACGTAATGAATCGTATTAGTTAACTAGCAAATCGAAATCTGTAGAAAAATAATGTACGTACAATGATTTATTACTTAAACCCAACATTTCCCCCCCCCCCCTTTAACAAGATCAGGTCCAGATTATAGAACGGGCACTCGGGACATTGGCCCAGGGCCTCCGGATTTAGAGGGCCTCATTTCCAAAAATTGAGAAGTAATAGTAAAAAAATTTTTATTACATGTCTATTAAAAAAAATTGATTAATTTTTTCTTTCTATATTTTATTAGAGAGCTTAAACAATTATTAAATTTTATGATTAATTTCCTAAACATTGGCTGATCAATGTGTTTCAATTTTTCATTTGTCTTGAACATAAAACTAATAATTTTGTTACAGGTTGCTAAAAAAAAAATGAGGAAAAAGAAGGTATAATTGAAGGAATTTTTTTTAAATGTACTTTATTTATTTATTTATTTTTGTTTTTCAGAATGGTTCCTTTTGGCAAGCTCTTTAGAGTAGGGTAAGGGGGCCTCCAAATAGCATCAGTACCCCGCGTCTTCGAAAAGCATAGTCCGGCCCTGAATAAGATACAATAATTAACACACTTCTGCACCAAAGAATTATATAGGGCCAAGAGATTTAAGCACTATTATGCCCAAAATAATTAAATAAATCGCACCACATGATTTCCATTACCCATATTACACATATTATTATCTCATTTTGGAGATGGCGGGGGTCAGAAGACATAAAATTGAATTATGACCTAGTCATAGGAGTGATTTCATTTTAATTTATTAATCGTTAACATTACTGGATTATAACAAAATTTACATTTGGTGACAGTTACAGTTAAAGGAAAAGTGGAGTTATTCTAACCTATTATCTTAAAAGACGAGTTTTAGCTTACATTCAAATTAAACGTTTGATAAAATCCAAACAAAATATTTCACCTTAAAAATGTTGCTATTAATTAAAAAAAAAATTCCTTTAACAATACTCTTAAAATGAAAAAAATCTTTATGGATAACATTTCAAGATGACTAGCTGCGATACCACTAACAGCATTGCATGCAATGCTGTCTCGATGCAAAAGGAGAGACATTCATAATAAAGAAATTTGAGGATAGATCTCATATATCAGCCTGTGATGTGTTATTTATTTATTTATTTTTTTTTTCGCCACCCGTCACTGGAAGTTCTCTGTATTAAAAGTTCAGAAGCATCTTCGCAGGTCCACTGAAATCATTGACATCGAAACCTTCAAATAACAATGGGACGAAGCAAAAATTTCTCAGAAAGAGAAACGCATCTGTTCTACCAGAAAAGTGAATACCAAACCAATGACGAATGTGTCTGGTCCATATGTCATAAGGGAAATCTTTCAAAAAATAAAAAAATTCCAGAAAAAAAAATAAAAATTGCCTAAACAAGTGATGTATATTTCCTTTATTTTATATCAAATGGAATTCTTCTGACGCCATAAAGGTAGATTTTTCTATGCGTGTGTTATTCCCACTTCTTGTCTCATAGATTCCATTTCCGTTTGTATGTATGTCGGAACATATCCAATTACTATATATAAATATGTCATGCAAGATTTTTTTTTTCTTTTTGCATTGTTGTACAACAATACAACTACAATTTTAATAATACCCCAACAACACACTTATCCATAGTATATCCTGAGGTTGTCCCTTAGACTTACTTTCGTACATAGGATATCCTGAGGATGTCTTATGGATGAGATGTGCTGTTAGAAATAATAATAATAAAATCTATATAGGAATCAAAACTATTCCTTTGAATTTAAAGTATTTGTGTCCAAAAAAACATAAAACTACAATCTAAAATGTAACACATTTAAAATATAAAAATATAATGACCTATAAGGATTATTAAAATACGCATATGCATCTAGAGGTACATACAAATGAAACACTTCCCGTTGCAAAGCAGTTTGCAAGCGTTCCAAATGTATGACTGCAGTCGGCAGCAAAAGTATCCCAGCACTAGCAAAAATTCCTATATGAAAAAAAAAAAAAAAAAAAAAAAACACTTAACACTGTTTTGTTAAATAAATCCTTGTCGAATCCTGTTCTTAGACTGACTAAGAACAGGATTCGACAAGGATTTATTTAATAAATCTGCATTAAGTGTATTTTTTTTACATAGGAATTTTCGCTAGTGCTCTGTTACTTTTGCTGCTGACTGTATTAGCAAAAAACTTGCAAAATTTGCGTCATCAAAATTGCAAGCGTTCCGTTTGTATGTAACCCCTATACATCTAATAAAAGAAGATGGTCTATGTGTCCGGCACGTTATTTATTTAGAATAGAGAGATTCTTCAGTTAATTAAATATGATGGGCATGCGACATCAAAATATTCACCAAAATTAGCCAGGTATACTAAACTCATATTATTCTATAGGGGAATTTGCTATAAGAATAGCTCATAACCTAATACATTGTTTAAAATTCCGCTTACGCATTTAGAAAATTCACAATCGTTAAATTGAGTCTCATTTTTCCAAAAAAATATTGATTTTTTTAAATATTTAATATTTTATTTTGAAGTTATAAAGAGCAAATCAGTTAATTTTTTTTAATATTAAAACTTTAAAAATAAGCATCAAAAAATTAAAAAAAAAAAAAAAAAAAAAAAAAAAAAAATGGTAATCGAGAATCAATTCAATGGTTATGAATTTTCTAAATGTGATTTTTTTTTTTTTTTTTTAAATACTTTAGATGTGATATTCACAAGAAATTTGCCAGAGAAGGACTTTTCTCATTATCTGCATAAAAAAATTTATGAGGCCTACCACATATATTCCTAGAAACATGACGGTTTCTTTAAAAAAATGCAAAAAGAATTTTCACTTTTTTAATTATAACACATAGGGTATTAGACCCAGTGCAAAGCCATTTTTAGGAAATATGGCATACTAAATTAGGCACAGCATACAGCAATCAGAATGCAAAAATGTTCAATATCATACGAAATATGAGCATTTCTTATGAAATACGAGCACTTTTACTAAATAATTTTTAACTACGCATGCACAAGCTTTATAAAAAATGTATTTGCATAATTTAACAGCCAAAGGTATTGAGCAACTTATATGAAAACCGCAAACAAATATGCAAATTCAAAACGTTACGAGAGATAGAATGAACAGAATTTAAGTTCTTCTCGAAAAAAGAAAGATGTTAGAGGATTTTATCAATATTTATTTACAATCAGCGAGAACACTGTATTACTACTGGACATTGATTGAATCAAGATAAAAATGTGGGTAAAACCCCTTATAGTTTAGCTTTTATTTTGAGAAAAATTAAATTCTATTCATTCTATCTCTGATAACGTATTGAATTTACATGATATTTGTTTGGGGTTTTCATAATGTGTAGTTAAAAATTATTTAGTAAAAATACTCGTATTTCGTAAGATATTTAATATTTTTGCATTCTGATTGCTATATGCTGTGTTTAATTTAGTATGTCATATTTCCTAGAAAAGGCTTTGCACTAGGTCTAATACCCTACGTGTTATAATTCAAAAAGGTGGAAATTCTATTTGCAATTTTTTAAAGAAACCGTTATACCCCCATGAGTATATGTGGTGGCCTCATAAAATTTTATACAGATAATGATAAAAATCCTTTTAATCACATACTATATAACATGTTCTTTACACTACCAAAGTTTCAAGATGATTCCTGCAGAATTTTTCTAGAGATTTGACAGAATGTCTAAATTCGAAGGTGTCCAAATAACTTACTGGTAGATAGTGCTGGTAGATAAGAAACTGGTAGATAAGAAATGAACTTCTTACTGGTAGATACTGGACTTACTGGTAGATAAGAAATGAAACTTCTCAAAAAGAGAAGAATATTCTTATTTTTGAGAAGTGTGTTTTAAGAATTTATATATATGCAAATTTTCATAAATCTAAAACAGTAATTTACAAAAAACATTATAACGTCTAGCGTCTACTATACTCTTAAGGATAGGTTATAAATTTTTAACACAGAAATATAAAAAGACTTTTAAAAAAATTATATGTATATACTTATCTTTTACTTTTAATTATTTCGACGGTGAACCTTCAAAATGTCAAAATAAGACTAAAAATTTGATGTTTCAATTTCACTTACGTATAAAACTAGGTAACAATCGCAATGAGCGTTTAACTTCCATCATTCTGTGATGAATTGTAAATGTAAACAAACATTGAATTTAATAGCAGGATCTTGGCGTTGGAATATTAAAACAGGAATAAACTACTACGTCAGAAACGCCAAAGAAAAATTATTGAGGTGCATACAGCTTTTTCGGTAGCCTAAAGCGTACCGTCTTCAGTGCAAAAAGAATTCTGAATCTGGAGAACTGTTCGTATATATAGGAGAGGGACCGGATTTAGTTCAACCAATAGGATTACGGAAGAGGTGGGGAGTGTGGCCAATAGGAAATAAGGAATGTGTAGCTGGGTAAACAGTAGAAAAATTAAGGAAATGTGGACTGAATGTAAAATTTCCAACAATCAGACAAATAGGAAACAGCGAAATCACAATTTACAAGGTTTTTAAAAATTTTATAAATATGAAAAGCTTCAAAGAAATCGAGTTCATGAATGGATTTAGGTCTGCAAATTATTTTAGCTGAATTAAATTTAAAATTATGATTTTCCTCCCAGCAATGTTTAGAAATAGCCGATTTATTGATTTCTTGTTTGCGACGTAATTCATATGTTCTTTTAGACGAAATTTAAGACTGCGTTTAGTTTGGCCAATATATGATAAACCACACTGACAGGAAATACTATAAATGCCCCAAGAATTATGCATATCAATAGGATCTTTTAACTGAGAAAAGGTGAGTTTATTGGAAGGCGAAAATATTATTTTAAAATCATATTGTTTGAGAATTTTAGCTATGGTTTGACTGGTTTTAGAAAAATAGGGTAAAACAATACTGATATTAGATGTGACTGATTTAGAAGACGAAATACGAGGGAGTTGTAATTTTTGGATAGCTTTGTCTATAATGGAAGGGTCATAACTTCTGTCAATTGCGATGGCTTTCAGGTATTTAATTTCAGATTTTAATAAAATAGGATTTGAACAAATATTAAGGGCACGGTTTACAAAAGTATAGAAAGCAGCCATTTTTTGGTTAGGTGGATGACATGAACGCGCATGGGGAGGAAGGGAGACTGCAAAATTTTTACGATAGACAGTAGTTGAAAATCCATTTACAGTGCGAGAGACGAGGGTATCAAGAAATGGAAGGGAGCCATTATTTTCTATTTCATATGTAAACTGGATATTACTGTCAATTGAATTTAAGGTTTCTAAGACATGGTCAATATTGTGATGAGATATGTCGATAAGCGCGAAGGTGTCGTCAACGTAACGGGTCCAAAAAGGAAAAGATATTTTCTTAAAAAGCTTGCTTTCGAAATAGTGCATGTAAATGTCTGCGAGAATTGGGGAGAGAGGGGAACCCATGGCTAAACCTTCAGACTGACAATAGAATTTATTTTGGAAAGAAAAAGTGGTTTGTGATAAACAAATGCGGGTAAGAGAAATTAATTCTTGTATTTCAAAAGAGGTGAAATGAAACTCTTTTAATCTATTTTCGAGACAGCAGAGGGCGCCACTTATTGGAACATTAGTGAAAAGAGATTTTACATCAAAAGAAACCATAGTGAGATTAGTGTGAGGGCAGTTTTGAATATTTTTTGCAAAATTTATGGAATTCTTAACAGTATAACTATTAGCAGCAAGAAGTGGAGCAAAAATTGTGGTGAGAAATTTAGCTAGATTATGGGAAGCAGTACCGATATTAGAGACTATTGGACGAAATGGAATATTGGGTTTGTGAACTTTTGGTAAAGCATAAAATCTGGCACAATTAGCAATAGAAGGGATAAGATGGGATTTAGTCGAGTTCAATAACAAAGGGCAAGATTTTATAGCAGATTTAATTTTATTTAATTCTTGAGGAGAGGGGTCACGGGGCAGAGGAATGTATGGGCCATCATTAATTAGTTCGGTAACACTTTCGATGTATTGTTTTTCTTTCCAGCTTTAGTAATGATGATATTTTCATTAGATTTTAAATTCTTCAAGGCGTTTTTTTCTGCAGGGCTGAGATTTGATTTAAAATTTTTAGAGTTGAAATTGGCATTATTAAGGATTAAATGACGAAGATTTTCTTTCTGTTGGTCAGTCAGTCGAGAATTTTTGAAAGCTTTTTCAACCGGTGCAATTAACTGAGGAAAAGAAGGAGGTTTAGAAATGGCAAAATTTGAATTGAGTTTGACTATTGGAAATATCAGTACTGGAAAGAAAAACAATACATCGAAAGTGTTACCGAACTAATTAATGATGGCCCATACATTCCTCTGCCCCGTGACCCCTCTCCTCAAGAATTAAATAAAATTAAATCTGCTATAAAATCTTGCCCCTTGTTATTGAACTCGACTAAATCCCATCTTATCCCTTCTATTGCTAATTGTGCCAGATTTTATGCTTTACCAAAAGTTCACAAACCCAATATTCCATTTCGTCCAATAGTCTCTAATATCGGTACTGCTTCCTATAATCTAGCTAAATTTCTCACCACAATTTTTGCTCCACTTCTTGCTGCTAATAGTTATACTGTTAAGAATTCCATAAATTTTGCAAAAAATATTCAAAACTGCCCTCACACTAATCTCACTATGGTTTCTTTTGATGTAAAATCTCTTTTCACTAATGTTCCAATAAGTGGCGCCCTCTGCTGTCTCGAAAATAGATTAAAAGAGTTTCATTTCACCTCTTTTGAAATACAAGAATTAATTTCTCTTACCCGCAATTGTTTATCACAAACCACTTTTTCTTTCCAAAATAAATTCTATTGTCAGTCTGACGGTTTAGCCATGGATTCCCCTCTCTCCCCAATTCTCGCAGACATTTACATGCACTATTTCGAAAGCAAGCTTTTTAAGAAAATATCTTTTCCTTTTTGGACCCGTTACGTTGACGACACCTTCGCGCTTATCGACATATCTCATCACAATATTGACCATGTCTTAGAAACCTTAAATTCAATTGACATTAATATCCAGTTTACATATGAAATAGAAAATAATGGCTCCCTTCCATTTCTTGATACCCTCGTCTCTCGCACTGTAAATGGATTTTCAACCACTGTCTATCGTAAAAATTTTGCAGTCTCCCTTCCTCCCCATGCGCGTTCATGTCATCCACCTAACCAAAAAATGGCTGCTTTCTATGCTTTTGTAAACCGTGCCCTTAATATTTGTTCAAATCCTATTTTATTAAAATCTGAAATTAAATACCTGAAAGCCATCGCAATTGACAGAGGTTATGACCCTTCCATTATAGACAAAGCTATCCAAAAATTACAACTCCCTCGTATTTCGTCTACTAAATCAGTCACATCTAATATCAGTATTGTTTTACCCTATTTTTCTAAAACCAGTCAAACCATAGCTAAAATTCTCAAACAATATGATTTTAAAATAATATTTTCGCCTTCCAATAAACTCACCTTTTCTCAGTTAAAAGATCCTATTGATATGCATAATTCTTGGGGCATTTATAGTATTTCCTGTCAGCGTGGTTTATCATATATTGGCCAAACTAAACGCAGTCTTAAATTTCGTCTAAAAGAACATATGAATTACGTCCGCAAACAAGAAATCAATAAATCGGCTATTTCTAAACATTGCTGGGAGGAAAATCATAATTTTAAATTTAATTCAGCTAAAATAATTTGCAGACCTAAATCCATTCATGAACTCGATTTCTTTGAAGCTTTTCATATTTATAAAAATTTTAAAAACCTTGTAAATTGTGATTTCGCTGTTCCCTATTTGTCTGATTGTTGGAAATTTTACATTCAGTCCACATTTCCTTAATTTTTCTACTGTTTACACAGCTACACATTTCTTAATTCCTATTGGCCACACTCCCCACCTCTTCCGTAATCCTATTGGTTGAACTAAATCCGGTCCCTCTCCTATATATACGAACAGTTCTCCAGATTCAGAATTCTTTTTGCACTGAAGAGGATTTTGCACTGATTCTTCTTGCACAGCTTTAGGCTACCGAAACAGCTGTATGCACCTCAATAATATTTCTTTGGCGTTTCTGACGTAGTAGTTTATTCCTGGTTTAAACATTGAATTTGTTGTAAAATGAGAACTTTAAGCACAAAACTTAGTTATAATTTTCATTTTTTTTTTTTTTTTTTTTTTTTTACTTTAAAATTTAGAAAAAAAAATAATAAATAATGATTTTTTTTATTATAAACAAATAAAATAAAATATAATAAATAATAATAAAAAAATAATTATGATTAAAAAAAAAAAAAAGAAAAAGAAAGAAAGAAAGAAAAATGTGAACTTATTTTTGTCAAAATCGGCTAAAGCTACTTGTAAAAAAAATTTTAATGTCTACGTCAAGAATTAATTCGCATGGAACATTTTGAAATTTAACGAATATTTTATAATTTTAATCAATATCTTAATTAGTTATAATGTGAATGTTAATTTTAATATGGTATTTCTCATCTACAAATAATACTATGTGAAACTGTAACTTTTTGCAGTAATAGAATTATGCATGTAGATTTTTTATTTATTATTATTATTATTATTATTATTGAAATTCCACTGTCACCTTAAAAAAAATAATTTATTAAGAGCGGACAATTCCTAATTTCGTCGACAGCCGTGGCCCATGTTATTCAATGGGAAAATTTGTTTCCATAATTACTCATTACCCAATGTATTTTTTTTATTATTATTCTGCTTTCACATTCAGAAAATTCAGAACCTTTAAATTAGTACTTATTTTCAAAAAATTGATTTTTTAAATTTTTAGTATTTCGTTTTGTGGCTAAAAAAAAAAAAAAAATGCAAAAAATGTATGTAAGGAAAATTCGTGTTTTTCAACTCAAAATTAAAATTTAAAAAATTTAAAAAATAATTTTTTTCAAAAATGAGTACTAATTTGTTGGTTACGAATTTTCTGAATGTGAAATCGGAATTAAAAAAAACAAAAAACAAATTAGATAATGAGTAATTGTGAAAACCAATTTTCCCATAGAATAACATGGGCCTTAGTTGCCCGCAAGATTAAGTATTACCTGTTAACAGCTACAAAAAAAGACAGTCATAATCAGTAACATGACTGGGCGTTGGAGTTTCTGAAACCTCAAAAGATTATCCGGAAAAAAAAAAAAAAAAAAAAAAAAATATGACCTGTTTTATTATCAGATGTTTTGTAATGGTGCTATGATCAACGGATAACTAAATTAGAAATTTCTCATTACGAAAATGTAACTTTTGTTATTCTTAACTGTTAAATGTAACATTTGGTAATGAAAAATCACTGTTAAATATAAAATGGTAAGTTTCACCAGAAAAATGGTTCCAATTTAGCTGCAATCCATATTTTGGTACCACGTTTTACCATTTTATAGTGGTGCCATTTTAGGAATAAGCACGATTAAGATAGTGAAATGTAGCTCCAAAATATTGTTTGCAGTTAAATTAGAATCATTCTCCTGGTGAAACATACCAGTTTATTTTAAAAAGTGAATTTTCACCATTTTTCTGGTGAAATGTACCATTTTGTAGTTAACAGTGCTCTAAATACTGTGAAATATAATTCAAAAATGTCACAGTGACGTTGATTTGTGCCAATTTGTCGAATACTGAATAAAGAAAATAGAAATATACACTGTTAAAAAAATGCAGAAAAAATACAGAAATTCTCTGTAATTTCAGAAAAAAAGTCGTAAATTACGGGAAAATTACGTAGACAAAACGTATTTTACGACTTTTTTTTCTGAAATTACAGAGAATTTCTGTATTTTTTCTGCATTTTTTTAACAGTGTAGTTATTATGAAATTATTTAAGTGGTTCTTAACTTTATCTTAATTTTATAATGTCTAAACTAGCTTCCATATGAACTCACATGATAAATCTTACAAAATGTCAGTGAGGATAACTTTGTACTGGAATAACCAAAAGATGTCCCTTGAGTCATTGTATACATAATTAAAGGATCTTACTTCCTTTTAGACACGACTTCACACGTGGCTTGTCCCTATCACCTTGAATTTACACTAATAGAGTGGTACTACTTATTTGTGAATAATTTTCACAATATTTAAAAAAAAAAATCTTTTTAAAAGAACTTTTTAAATAAATAAAAATAAAACAATTAAAACTAAATTTTAATAAATAATGTTTGTAAAATCTTTTTCTTGAAAAATAAATAAATAAATCTCTATCTTTCTTTTCTTTTTTCTTTCTTTCTTTTCTTTTTTTTTATATATATATATATATATATAATTATATCATTCTAAATTAATTTTTGTAACTTTTTTTTTCAGTAATTTCCGGCTGTAAACTTTATGGGATAACTAGCATGCTGTGGCCAACACAACACTTTTTTCTGTATTATTCTATGTACTTGCTGTTTAACATGCACAAAGGTTTAATTATAGCCTCTCAAAATAAAGATTTTACATATACAATTTGGTGCAATTTTAACCGATAGATGCTGAGATATAACCATGCACAAAATCACAAAGTGAGTAACAATAGCGTCACCTGTCAATCAAAATACACCTAAACTAAGTCAACATATATTTTCATAATGGTTACATCATGCATCAAGTTTCGTGCATTTATATGTCATAGAAGTTGAGATTTAGCCTTCCTATTCTCACTATTATGCCATAGAAATTGCAGCACTGCAGCACCAACTGTCGGCAGATATGCACCCAAATTTAAGCATAGTGTTTCATAATGTTTCTCTCGTGTACTAGATTTTGTGCAATTAAATTCAAAAGAATCTGATATATAGCCTTCCTATTCACACCATTATGACATAAGAGTTGCAACACAATAGCACCAGCTGTCAGCCGATATGCACCCAAATTTAATAAGCATAGTATTTCATAATGTCCATATCTTATACTAAGTTTTTTGCAATTATATGCAATAGAATTTGAGATATAGCCTTCCAGTTCACAAGTAATATTACAGCATAGTAACGCCAATTATCGGCTAATATGCCCCCATATCGAATCAGCATAATTTTTATTAATAGGCCACTCACATATTTCGTTTTATTCTAACGAAATTTTTGCCTAACACACAGACAAAAATTTTCAAAAATTGATCAAACAGTGTTCTGGATCTCCCAAAATGTGTGAATCCATCTAAAACCAGAAGTCGAAAATTTTTATGAATCCAATACTTTCTTTTTATTGAATATAGAAAAAAGTAAAAAATCGATATTTTTTCTTAGAATGAAATTTTAAAATATTTAAACTATCATGGTCATCGTTGACCTGAAACTATCAAATCAATTTGTTGCTTTATCATTTCGCAATATTCTTGCATACTTAATTTTTTTTTTTTTTTTTTTAGATACAAAAAATAAATTAATAAATATTTCTCTTTTTCATATTCTGATATAAAAATTATTTCGCTAGGATTATAAAGGAAATCGATGTATTTGCTTATTTATATTGATGTACATTATTTATGGAAAATGTATCTGTAAAACAGTACCAAACTTTTCACCTAACTTCAAATATTTTACACAAAGTATCTGAATAAAAACACATACAATTGTTTATTTTTTATTTTTCTCTTAAGAAATGTTTCTTGGTTGCATATAGTTTTTACTAGAAAACTCTAGATTTTGTAAAAACAAAAATTCTTTTAAAATACATTTTTCCGTATTTTAAAAGCTACAAGATGCTAAAATTTGAAGTTGATACGTTCTTCCTTTATAGAGTCAATGTGTTTCTAAATGATAATCCATGAACTTGTGACTTCGAACGGATATGTATTGAAATCTAAGTCCGATCGAAAATAAAAATCGAATTCCAAACTTTCGAGTAACAAATTTTCATTTTTTATAGAATTAATAAAGGATATTAATGCATCCTCCTGAGCGCAGGTGTGAAATTTATTTTTGAATAAAATAGCTTTTTTCTTTCCTTCAAGCAAATAAATTATTAAGGAAATGCTTATTTGAGTCACGTAAAGTGTGAAATATAAACTTACTTCATTCATTCATTCATTATTTTTATTTTTATTTTTATTTATTTATTTTTTACTTTATTTATTTATTTGTATAGTACTCATTTTACTCCATTTTGAGAGCCCACAAAAAGTGTGTCATTATTAACGCTTTGAACTAAAAATGTATTATAATTATAAATTGTAATTAGTACCGTAAATAATATAAAATATATCATATTACCCTATCCTCGTATAAGTCGAGAAATTAAAAATAATAATAATAAATAACAAGGTACAAAGTGGTGGTAAGAGGGGGGTCGACTTATACGCAACACAATTAAATCCAAAATTTTGCTTGCGAAAAAATACAATGCACCTGAATTTCTCAATTACAATTTTCGTTATCCTTATAATTTTTACATTAAATGAGATGAAGCATTCAAATTAAGAATTTGAACTAAAAAGTTTTAATTATTTTAATAATATGAAGTTTAATTAACAATTAAATTTGAAATATGAAGTTACCATTAAAATTTTTATATTTCCATAATATTTTTTTCTATTTAAAAGAATTTCTTATTTTTAGTTCATTTTATTCTTTATGTCAAAATGTATGGTTGAGAAAAATTTTAAGTTCTTATCTCAAATACTTCTTGAAGTATCATGCGCACAGTGAAAAAGCACCCTTGATCTTTTTATAAAATAATCTGCAATAAAATAATTTTCTATTTTAAAGCAAACCAAAATAATAATTTACAAATTTCAGAATTTTTTTTTTTTTTTTTTTTTTTTTTTTCAGTTGTGGTAAAGCAGTGTTGTGCACGAACGCGTTCATTTGAACGCGTTCATGAGTTTAGCTCAAAAATTTTGAGTTTTGAGTTGAACTTCGCTCGTTTTTTAAATTATGAACTTGAGTTGAGCGTAGTTCGTTTTTTACACGAACTTGAGCGTGAAAAAGCAATTCAAGCTCAAACTCATTTTAAATATTTCTGTCTGAAATAGGAAAAGGAAAGTGGACCACAGATAGAACTTTTTACAATTAATCTTATCCCCTTAGGGCTCACACACATCTCCCAGCCCACCCTACAAGCGAAGTAAATGGCTTTTGGGAATAGCGGAAGTACCATTCTTTTAAAGAAAAAGATGGACTATGGGCAGTTTCAGTGGGGCTTTCAGTTTTCTCACTTCATCCTTTTATCAGTGAAAGGAAATGCTCGGAAAGTTTTATGAGGGTGGTTCAATTCGTCGCGGGTGTATAATAAGTTTTTTCTTTTTTGTTATTGTTGTTCTCCTATATTTGTAGAAAACGGTTTCGGTAACAAAATCTCTGCAATCTGCTGCCCTTAGGCTGCACCACCCCCTTGTTGTGTATACATTGCACCCTTTTACGGCGGCCTTGGAAAAAAAGAAGCTTTTAGATTTGGACAATCAGGCACCAAGTCTTTCCAGAATTAATGAGAAGAAAAAAACACACACAAAACACGATGAAATCATTATATTATTTATAATCAGTTTCACTGCATGCGAAAGACGCACCACATCTCATTTTCTGAAATTCGAATATTGATGTACACATTAACAAGACTAAGAGGTAAATACTAATTTTATATTTGAATTATATTATACATTATTATTATTGCCTTGTTTTAAAACTCACTCATGTTTGAAAAGATTTTTAATTTTTTTTATCATTGTAATGATAAATATTTGCATATTCAATATATTCGGAGAATTAATGCGAATTCTATCACTTTTATTTGTCTTTGCACCCGAGGTTTAACTTCAGTATATATGCTTGAAATGAAATGTCCTGTCATTTTAATGCTTTCATTAAGGTGCAATAGCAAATGACTGTCCCTTTAGTTAAATTTCTAAAAATTAAAAAAATATGTATATATTTAATATTTCAAATATAAATTATTAATATTTAAATTATCAAAGCTGATAAACAGAAGTGTTGGGTTCGATCCCAGGTCGCGCTCGTCGACTTAACTGTTCGGAGCTTTTTGTGGTTTTCTCCAAAACTCGCGTAAATACGGACTAAAAACCCTTAGAAAGACGCCCAATGAGGGCATTCCCTCTATAAGCTAGGACCTGGTATAGTCAATCGGTCTTATGCTATACAACCAACCTAATATATAAATTTCAAAACTATCTGAAATAATCGTAATAATAAAAAATAAATTTTGTGCGTGATAACCATAAATATATATATATATATACATACTTACATTAATATCATTATTGCTGTTATTATACTTACAAAGCTTAAAATCCAAACTTCCGAATAGAAATACTGTATTCATGATTTTGTGATTCTAGCCAATCTAAAAATGTCCAGCAAAAAGGAAAATTGAGAATGATTTTTTCAAAATTGTTTTTCAATATTTTAAATACACTTTAACACTTGTTTATTTTAGCTTATTCATTTACATTTAAGAATTTTTCTTAGTCTGATTTGATTTCTTGTTAACTTATAATATAGTTTAGTTGGAGGATTTAAGGCTGATTGACTCCGCATGTGTCCTAGGCCTATAGGGGAAATGTCCTCCGTGATATTCTTTCTAAGGGGTCCTAGCCCATATTTATGCGAGTTTCGGAGGAAACCACGGAAAACTCCGAACGGCTAGGCCGATGAGCGCTACCTGGAATCGAACCCGGCACCTCCCATCTACCAGCATTGAGCGCAGAACCATTCAGCCGCTGGTGGGCCCTTATAATATTATAAGAAAATGTATATTTATTAAAAAATATAAGTTGTTTATCATTAATTTTTAAGAGGGAAAGAGCTGATTATTTTTGATGAATATAGTATTAAAAAATTATCTAATTCTGTAATTTAAATAAGTAGTAGTTAAGAGAAAAATTAATTCGTATTCGGATTAGTATGTCCCGTACAGATTTAGCTTACAGAATACCAAAAATCTGTATTTAGAAAATTAAACTTATTTCTCAATCAAGAATATATTCATCCAACGTTGGCAATAATTCTCTGTCTTACGGCTTTTTCTGAACATAGAATTTTTCCCTATTTAATCGTAAAAAAATTATTCAAAATCTTGTTAAACGACGTTATATAAAAATTACTGAAGATTAAGATAGGAAACATTCACAGTTTGAACAGCGGGATTTTAGAAGAATTGGACAGAAAAATGTTCTTTTTTTCTAATCCATATACTAAAGTATTTTATAAGCAATACTAATAAAGGGAAAAGGAGGCTCTTCAGCTGTTGTCGCTGATAGCGAAACCCCGTGATATTATATGGGGAAACCTGTAATGTAAATTACTTATTACCTAATGTATTTTTTAAAATAATGTTTAGATATTTCACAATCGTTAAAATAATTCATCCTTTCAACAAATTGATTTTTTTTTTTTTTTTTTTTTTTTTTTCTAATGTTCTGTTCTAAAACTTTAAAATGCGGATAATTAACTAAAATTATTTTTCGCCCTTTACAGCTTCAAAACAAAATGTTAAAAATTTAAGAAATCCGTTTTAGGAAAACAAAAATCAGTTTAATGATATTACGAGTTTGGCTGTCAGCGTCGACTGGTAAAGCATCCCCTTAAAATTAAAAACTGAGCAAAATAATAACTCACGCTAAGACATTGATTGATTTTATGTAATGATGATGTATGTAAATTTGGAAGATAATAAATGAAGCTACGTCGTAATCTCCCCCCCCCCCAAAAAAAAAAAAAAAAAAAAAAAAAAAAACTTTAAAAATGCTCTGTGTTCATCACTAACTGTATTCATAATATTTGAAATTTTAAAATAAAATAAGTATTTTGCCAAAATATATATATATATAAATTTATTCTGTCGAAAAATTATTCTATGGAAGTCAGTTAAGATCTTACATTTATTTATTTATTTATTTATTGGATATAATTGAGGAAATTGCCAAAATTTACCTTGTCAAAGGAAATTGCTTGAGAATGATAATTATTTTCGCTTACTTATATGTTACACAAAACTTTGTTTAGAGTTCTATACTTCACGTTGCCTTTATAGGATAATTTCGCATTTTGAGTTGCCTTGAATATAGAAATAAAACTTTTAACAGCTCCTCTATGGTTATATTATCGCAATAAATGAAAAGAAATAAATGGAAGAAATTTAAATTTAGAATGCTAAAGATTATTTGGAAATGTTACTTGAAATTTTTGTCTAAGATCAGTAAGTTACTGATACAAGTTCTCTAAAGAACTTGAAATGCATATTTTAAAATTTCCTTACAACTTTAAGTTTTTTTTATGAATATGTAAATAATTGAATGGGGCATTGGGGGGAAGAGGGGGAATCCCGTCACTCAGAAATATAATATATATAAAACAATTTATACGAATTCAGATTTCTATTTTTAATTTCATTAACTTTATATACTAAAGAAAGTATTGCTGTTTGCTGAATTTTCGAAAATAAGATTTCACTACCTTTTCAAGTTTTAAGTCATAAATGATATTTTTACTTTCTTCTATATTCAATAGAAGAAAATATTGGATTCGTAAAAATTTTCGACCTCGGGTTTTTGATGGATTTACACGTTTTGAGAGTTGTAGAACACGATTTGACAATTTTTAGAAAATGTCTTTCTGTCTGTCTGTCTGTGTGTATGTGTGTGACAAAATTTTATGGCAACTGTATCTCAGGAACTACTGCACATAATTTCATACAAATTGGTATGTAGTTGCACCTTGACATAAATTAGTGCCTATCAACTTTTGGTAAAAATTGTCTTACAGGTTGCGTTTCCATCCCACTTTTTCTAAATTTTTAACATGGTGATATAGGACAAAATTTTGTATAAATGTACATAAAGAGAATTATTTTTTAGTAATCATTATGAAATTTACAAGAATTATTTATGATAGAGATAGTCAACTGGAAAATTTTTTTTGTATGTGTAGGAACCTCGCCACCCCCCCTGGGGGGGAAGTTCCCCCTCGAGGGAAGTAAATTTTCAAGATGGGTATCTTTCGAAAGGTATCGTCAATACCTTTAAAACGAATGGTTGAACTATAAATCTGTGATAATTTAAAACAAAGTTATCGATTCTTTAAAATTTTAACGAAAAAAAACTTAGAAAAAAAAAAAAATTTTTTTTTTTTTTTTTTGCGAAACTTAACCAAACTTGGTATTTAGTTGGTCCCTGACATAAACTGGTGCTTATTACATCTGGGGATCAATCGCTCAACAGGTGGCGCTATGATTGCATTTTTTCTAAATTCCTAACATGGCAGTATAGGACAAAATTTCGTATAAATGTACATAATGAGAATTATTCTTAACCTGTGATAGTAAAGTTAATATGAATTATTGATAATAGTGGTAGTTAATTAGGAAAAAAAAGTTTGTGCATGTGGGGGCATCGCTTCCCCCACCCCCGGCGAGAAGTACCCCACGGGGGGGGGGGGAATCTTCCGAAAGGTTTCGTCAATACTTTTAAAACGAATGGTTGAGCTATAAATATGTGATAATTTACAACAAAGTTGTCGATTTTTTTTTTTTTTTTTTAAACCTTTAACGGAAAAAAACCTTGGAAAAAATCGTTTTTTTTTTTTTTTTTAAATATTCTTACTGAGTGAATTTGTATAGGGAAAATATAGAAGAAAGTCTTGTGGTGGCCACAACATACTAGTTTAAAACTGGATTGACCTCTGAGATAATTTGTTCTTGAGACAATTTGTACGCAAACTAACAAGTTGACACACATGCTTATTTCTGTATAGTAAGCTAAATAGCAAGGAAATTTTCTAATGATTTATCCAAGAACACAAAACCAACATTGACTGTGGCGCAATCAAACAAAGATTAATGAAATCAAACCATTACACTATTTTTAAAATAGTATTATACTTCAAAACAACGGAACCTGAACCTGCAAATGATGGAATTTGTCTCCTATTAATAAGTTTTCTCATGTGAATAATCAAACGTATTGGAAATTTGAGAATAAAAACCACGCAAAAACAGTGGGTCCACTATTCAGAAGTGTCCGCTAAATAATTTTTACTACACTTAAATTAATAAGTTATAATTAAGAATTATAAGTTTAAAATTTAATTAAGCATTAAATTAAAAGAAATCTTAATGGTAATTGGTAATTTTAAAAAAAATGTAAATTACCTATGAAGGTGTTCACAGAGGAGATCTACTTAGAAAAGAAAAGACAAAAAAAAAAAAAAAAAAAAAAAAAAGCACCTAAAAATGAACTTCTAATGAGTTTCGCTCCTTTTTAAAAATGAACTTGAGTTGAGCGCGTTCATTTTTTCAGACATGAGTTTGAACGCGAACTAACTCGTTTTTTGCACGATGAACTTGAGTTTGAACTAGTTCGTTTTTTTTCGTGAACTTGCACAACACTGGTTACAGTTTTTTTTTTTTTTTTTTTTTCCTTTCAGATATTTTTCTTTTCATAGTCATGTGACACCTTAAGCTTTCTCTTCATAGTTTATTTCCTATTTTATATCATTATGAATCATTAATATATCTCATCCTAAGTTCATTTTTCAAAGCGTTTTTTGACTTTTCAAAGGCCGTTATTGTAAAACTGAACAGATTGCATAAAAAAAAAAATAACAATAATAACCTACAGCTTCTTTCCTGAAATCAAATATTATTAATAGCAATAATTTGCAAAATAATGCATATAAGAATAAAATAATATGCAGAATAAATTTTATCGAGATTTCGCGGTTATTTCTTAGCAACATTTAAACCTTTACGATATCCTTTTGTTGAACGTATGGATGTGGGGGATGTTATTCTTTTCAATATGCGGCTTCCTCAAACGAAACAAATCATTATTAATAGTTGCATAGTGCACAAGAATCAATTAATAGGGAGAATAAATTTTATCGAGGTATCTCGCTTATTTCTTACCAACCTTTAAATCTTTACGATATTCTTTTGTTGAATGTATGGATGTGGGCAGGCCCGTGCTGGGTACCTTAGAGGGCGGTGGACAGGGGGTCACGAGGGCGCCTTCTGTTCTGAGCCGAACCATGTATGAATATATAATATATATACAGAGTTTAATCTAGCTTTTTAGAAATGTCACCCCATTTGTAAATTTATAAAATATTTTGTGAAAAAAAATAAGTTTATAATAATTACAAGATAAAAAAAAAAAAGTTTTATGTACCATGTTTTTAAATTTTCTGCTGAATCATATAAACGCTACTGAAGGCCGCGGAGAGCCGAAATAATTGGTTAAAAATATTTTAAAAATGCATTTTCCCCGTGTTCTGAACTATGCGGAAAGTTTCAAATGTCTAGCTAGTCGGGAAGTTAGTAAAATAAATTTTCTGTCGAATGATAGGCAGTAGGGACCTGACGCAGTTGACTAAAAGTATTAAAAAAATGTATTGTCATCGTGTTCTGAGCTGTCCTGAAAGTTTCCAATGTCTAGCTAGTCGGAAAGTTAGTTAAAAATCGATTACAAGATTTGTACTGGACAAACAAACAAACAAGAATCGAAGTTAACAAAAACATGGTTAAAAAAAAGGGGGGGGGGGGGAAAAGCAGCAAGGATGTATTTTTTAATTGATAATATATATGTACTAGCAGGTAAAAAAAAATAAGGAAAAAAGCAGCAAGGATGTATTTTTTAATTGATAATATATATGTACTAGCAGGCTTTGCCCGCTTCACTGAAATGTGAAAATATTTTTTTTATTCTGTAAAAATTTACGGACTAAAGTCTGATTTTTTATTAAAATCTATATATTTTTTTCCTGTTTTCTTTTTAATTGTTATGTTAAGCGTAAGTAAAGGGGGGAGGGGAACCTTGCCAAAAATGTCTCTGTGATTGTATCAAAAGGACTTAATTTTTATGAATTGGTTGTCATTTTCCTCTGCTTCAGTAGATTAGTATTAAGATGAAATATATAAATAGAACGCACTGTGTAGTGTTTTCTTGTTTATTTATTTATTTATTTATTTTATAAACAAATTATAAGTCGTTTATTTTAGCTTAATGCCAAAAGACAACAGAAAAGAACAACAACAAAAAAAAAGTTGATTTCATTTCAGGTATTTTTTCTGAAAGAAATTGTCCTCTCCTCTCACCCTTATAAATAAATAAATAAATAAAACTAAATTAAAACGGATGTTGGCGCCACATCCATAATGCATATTTATTACGACTATAAAATTATGCGGTTTTTTTTTTTTTTTTTTTTTTTTTTTTTTGGTAAGGTATAAGGAGTATTATATTCTAACTTTTGATTGGGAATTGATACAGTCACCAAAAGACGTGCATGTATCTCCTTCAATAATCATCGCATGACAGAACTGTTTGCATCAAATTCACTGACTGGAAGAGACGTTTCCAGGGGTATATCGCAAGACATACCTTCCTATTTGAAATTTTAAAGTTGCCCTCCCAGCCTTTTCCCGGGCCAAAATATTTTTATCTTCCTCGAATTCATTGTACATGTGTTTCGCCATTTTTCAAAATTTCAGTGCATTTCTGAGGTAGACGGGGGAGGGGAGGTACTTTTGGCGGGCCCTGTATACATGCATACACACACACACACACACACACACACACACACACACACACACACACACACACATATATATATATAGAGAGAGAGAGAAAGAAACTTACATTAGAAATTATTAAACAAAATATTTCTTGAAATATTCCCTTATTCTTAGTATCAGAAACATAAAAAATAACAAATATAAAGTTTAGGCTGATGCAAAATTCTCTTATCAATTAATTACTTAAAAACAAGAAATAAAAAATCACACGGTTGACATAGATTATAAAACACTTTCTAAAAGGGAAATTACTCGTTAGATTGTTTAGCTTTCAATATTTTAACTTTATTTCATATATTAAGTCTACAGGAAAGTTCTGTCTTTTGGAATGAATAAGATTTTCTTTTAAAGACTTATTTATTTGAGTTTTTATTAAATTTATAGAGTAACCGTTGCTAAGTAAAGCAACTTTATAATCTAAAAAGAAGAATAAAACTACTTCCAAAATTAATGTATAAAATATGTAACATAATCCTGTTGTACTAAATTAAACTGTCTCAGACATATATATATATATTTATTTTTTATTTATTTATTTTCTATTTTATCTACACTCGGGACAAGGTCTTACAATTCAGACTATTTCACATTGAGATACAATTTCAAATTTGGAGCTATAATCGTTTGAAAATAAAATAATAACAATTGCATATTTCTACAGATTTTAATAAAATTTATCTCTAAAAAACACCTAATTTATATATATATATATATATAGGAATAGATTATCAATGAATAAAATAAATTGTCCTTTTATGTTTTAATTATCTTTAAACTCATAAATTCGTTACAATAGTTACCTATATATTTCGAACTACATCTCATTTAAAATTTCATATGTTGGTATTTTCATCTCTCTTTCATTTGCTGAGTATTGTAAAGGAATTAAATTATTCAAATTATATATATATATATATTACTTTCCGAACATACATAAGAAAGGAAAGTTTGTAACAATAACGAAACTTTGACATTAAGTTTCGGTGTATCTATACGTTTTAAAGTTGCCCGAAAGTTTATTTTTGCTACATTTTTACGAAGATGTATGTAAGTGATAGCGTGTAAACGCTTTGTTCGAGTGATCTAAGTGTTGCTAAGTAAGTTATAGGTCACCGTAGCATGAATGTATGGATTTTGGTGAATCTGGCACTGTCATTTTTTCTTTTCTTTTCCTCGTTTTTTTTTTTTTTTTTTTTTTTTTTTTTTTTAATAACAGGAACAAACAAACAAAAAATTCATTATCACTATGGCTATGGACAGAAATTATTAAAAGTGTGATAGTCTCCATGCCTCATTTTATTGAATTTTAAATTTATATACACGTTATAAGTTACCAGTTTTGATGAATCTAGCACCTGTATATTTTTACAGGGACACAACGAAAAATTCTTTATTATTTTCATTATGACCTGCATGAACAAATATTTAGAGAATAATAGTGTTAAATTAAACAACGTACTATTTAGGGAACAATACTCAAACAACCTATTAAACTTTTATTTTTTGTTTATTTAACGACTTCTTTTGCTTTAATTTGTTTAAATAGTAGTTATAGTTAATTACTTAATGTTCGGAAAGTAAAATGGAGTCGCTATAGATTTTTAGCTCTTGCACTATAAACAATAAAATAAAATAAAATAAAATAAAGAAAAATTAGCATTCATGGGAATTCCACAATGAAAGAGAGAAGTAAAAACTTTGCTTAAAATGCAAAGTACATTCATATAATATTAGAGAATAATAATTTTTTTTACCTTTTTATTGGGATCCATTGTAGAAATCAACTCATTCACTTTTTTTTTTTTTTTTTTTTTTTTATCTTCCTTTAAATTAGTAGGGGGAAAAAATCAATTTAATAATACTATTCTAGTACGTGTGGTAAGAAAAGTAAGCGTAAGTCGAGTAAAAATGCTTCCTTTTGAAGGTGAGGTCAGGTAATTGCTTCAAAAGGTTACCCTGTCAAGCAGAATAATTAACGCCAAATTTTGTTTGACACTGGATACATATGTCGTTTTTCGTATATTGGCGACATTTCTTTTTCCTTCCCCTCCATTCTTTTTTAAGGAAAAGTACATGGTATCACACAACAAGTATTATAGTTGAAGCATATAATGCATCATAGCTTCGCCAATCGCCAAATTGGGTTGCTCATCTATTGAAAGGACAAAAGAGGACATGTGGTGGACACATGAAACATATGGAAGTAAATGCTTTCGATTCTGGAATCTGGGAGGGTTTATAGCGTTTTCTTTGAAGACAGGGAGGGGGGGGGGGGGGAATAATGAAAATGATTTCCTCTCAAAGATTCGAAGATCCATTAATCCTGATTTTTTTTTTTTTTTTTTTTTTTTTTTCAGACATTTTAAGGCTAGGAAAAATATGTATATGTATTTCTTAATGTTTCATCAATTAAAAGAACTTTTATCCCCAACTTTAATTTTTTTGAAAAATCATTTAACATAATTCTCTTAATCATTAAATGTATATTCTTCTATCCGTACCCATTAATATTTTTACTTAGAAATTTTTATATTTTTTCCTAGCATATAGTAAAACATCGATTTTACTGATTCGAAACAAACATTTTTCACTAATTAATAAAAAATTAGATGTATTTTTTTTTTTTTTAAATTATTCCTTTTCATATTCATTTGAAATGCATCATGCATGCATGTGAACTCTAGATAAAATATTTATTTCTTTGTTTCAATACATTGTTGTCGCTATGACGTTAATTTCGAGAGTTAGACCCAGAAAACATGGCCTTTTATTATTAACAAGATTATAAATCTTAAAAGTTTTCTGATAATTTCTTAGGAGTTATTAAAATATGCTATGCTCTAAAGCAATTTGATTTGGAATACAAGAAAATATTAATCAAAAGAAATCACATTATTAATCGTTGATTATGATTTTAGCCGTAACATCTCTTGTTGTTCAGAGCTGTTCCCCTTCATCTCCATTTAAAGCTTCTTCGAGACTAAACTCAAATTTCAAGATTAATAAAAATGCAACTTTATTATTATAATTTATTTTATTTTTATTTTATTATTATTATTTTTTTTTTCCAACTTTTTTGCATGTTTCTTCGCAACTGGCAGGAATGACTTTATGATACTTTTACACAGTATTAGTAACATAATGTACTAAATGGAAATATTGTTTTTAATAATACATTTTGGTGTTAATTCCTTTCACAAAATAATGGTCACGGTGTCCTTTACCTCAGGGGTACAGATATACGTTTATATATTATAAGCCTGGCCCGAACCTTTTTTAAGCATGGACACCCAGTTATTGATGCATCACAAAGAGGTTTAAAATAAGTAAATATATATACTACTAACAATAAATGAATAATATTTAACTCAATAAATATAAACATTTTTCAGAAATAATAAAAATTAAAATAATAAAGTTAATAATAACTTTGATAAAATACAACGGATAAAGAATAAACAAGAACGAAAAACATACGAGTCTCTTAGATAATAAAACACATTCCAACTGTACGTACCCGTTGCACTGTTTATAACCATTAACTTTTAAATTTTGCTTTAAAAATTAAAAATCCAATTTAAATTGCACTTCGAGCAATTTTCATTTGCACCCTGAAAGATATCAGAATTTTTTGAGTGACTCTAACCCTATCATATTGTACAGGAAATATGCTTTTCTGTATTTAAAAAATATAATGGTAAATTAGTTATGTTTCAAGTAATATAACGATATTAAATAACCTTTAAAGAAAGTGATATTTTAAAATTATTTTGGAAGTTCACGTAATCAAACTAGTAGCGCTATTTAAACCAACAATTTGAGTTGTGGAGGGAAGGAGGGGAGGGACATATCGAAAAAACTGCTTTTATGGCTTTACTTTTAAAGAGAAAACTCAAAATAAATTTCTTTTGTGTAGCCCAGTTTGTTATATAAAATCTCACATGACCGCTTCCGCTTGAACGGAAAAAGGAATTTTCGAGTTAATTAATTGTTCGTTTGAAGTTGGTTTTTCAAGATGTGAATTTTAAGGAAAAGGCTCTCCTTCGAGTAATAGATGCAAGCCCTGAATACATTAAAGAACCATTTACGCCAACAACCGCATTTTAATTAAAATGTGTAGCTGTCCATTTTAATATGATATGATATATATAGAGAGAGAAATTATAGAGTTTTTAGAGAAGCGCCTAACAACTTTGCTACAACACCCTATGAAATTATTAGTAAAGCCGTCCTTTTCGCTTGGACTTTCATGTAGGTGCGTAGGTCCCATAATAACATATAATTTGAAAATTTTTAAAAATAATTAATTAAAATTGTATAAATTTTTATAGTTAAATTAAAGATGTTTCATGGCGTTATGGCATTGATATAGAGCTCAGCTTGTTGAAATTATTATAAATGAATTCGCCCATACTACTATTTTTCATGCGGGCATTTATACTGGTGCCATATTTTCATATCATAATAGAGAAGAGTTAAATATAGTAAAAAATAAAAATGAAGTTATTTGAACTTCGGTGTGCCAAACGGCGTCCTTAAAATTGATATAGCTCCTAAACTTGAACGTATTTGTAAGGGCAGGCCCCCTGTGTCCTTCTCGTTCTCTTTCACATGATTCTGTATATTGAACCCTTAATCCCTTATTATAACATATATATATTTATATATATATATATGAATAGTAAAAATTATGAATATTTTTATGATTAAATTATGTGTGTTTTTAGTGCGCCCGTAACACTGTTTTTGCGCCCTTCCTAAAATAGTCATTAGAATGAATGTCAGTTCTTCTCATCAATTTTTGTGCTGGTCGTAGTTTGTGTTTCCCGTATTATGTAATATTATAGTTGAATATTTATCAGTAATACTTTATAGAAAATTTTTAAGAGAAATTTAGATTTAGAGCTATCTTGTACTGTCATCATCATCATGTAGTAAGAAGGTTGGATATATAAATAATCCAAATTTTAAAACAATTGATAACTTAATTAAGAACGTTTTTAGGGCGCCCTTAAGATTGCTTTCGCGTCCTTTTCATTTAATTTATTAGAATAAAATACCCTTATTTTCTCCGACCTGACACCTGAGTACTGTACAATTCCATTCACACTTTTCGTTTTCAGTATCCATGCAATTAATTTTCCAGAGGCAATATAGTGTCTCGTTTCCTCTATAATTCTTCCTCTCCTGCCCCTTGCACTAATGACTCATGACTGGATGATCTGCAAATGTTATTCCTATGATTTTCATCTGTTTCATTCTGTTCACAGACTGATTAAAGAAAAGGGGAGTAGTATTTTTACGGCCTCTTCGGAGGATTTCCCAGTATACGAGAATGAAAATTCTGAGTTTGGGGATCTAGATAGCCCAGGGCACTTTCTTTTTCTTTTACTAACTTCCCTCTTCACTTCCTGAGAAGTGAGAAGAATGAAAAAGGAAAGGGCGCTCTATAGAGGCAGTAGTTGAGGAAATTGTTTACATGTATTTATCTCTATTTCATAGAAAACAACTGTTTTTCTTTTTTCGTAAAAAGGAGATTAAAAACTGATCTTGTTCTCCATTTTTAAAAACGCGTTCCGTTTTTGCGGAGGATAATTTAGCAACAAATTTTTTAAGTGACTGAGGGCGCCAAGAAAACCTCAGGCAGAGGGCGCAGGGGGACGGATCCCGGAAAAAAGGGCACCGGAAAAAAGGGCACCCGGAAAAAAGGGCACCGGAAAAAAGGGCACTGGAAAAAAGGGCACCCGGAAAAAAGGGCACCGGAAAAAAGGGCACTTTTCCAATTCGCAAATCGCAAAATAATAAATATCAAATAATGAATTTAAAAAATGACTTTCAAACTACATTTTTAGAAATTTCAATTGATTTGGTATAACATTCATTTAGTATATATCTCGGGGAAGAGGGGGGAGGGGGGGCAGGAGCAGATCGAAAGAAAATAATTGTTTTTACAAAAACTCTTACAGACTTTAATGAAACTTTATATAATCACGTACAATTTGTGAAAAATTGACAGTAAGTGGCAGGCAAACTTGGGAGGGGGTTAAAGAGGGGGGGGGGGGGCAGAGGAAAATAAAATTATCTTTTATAGCACTGTTTTACCGATTTAATGATATATTCTATAATTATCACTTACTTTTTATGAAGATCACAATGAGTGCACTATATACTGCGGGGGGAGGGCAAGGGGGGAATATGGAAATAGATTTCATTCTTCTTTAAACTACCCTTTTATCGATTCAAAAAATAGTATAATCACGTATAATTTGTGAAAAAATTACAATAAGTGTCAGACATATTTTTTTTTTTTTTTTTGGGGGGGGGGAGGGGAAAACAAAATGATTTTTTTATATCACCATTTTACCGAATTAATGATACATTTTATAACTATCACTTAACTTTTATGAAGATAACAGTGAGTGTATTACATATCTGGGAGGGGGGGGGCAAGGGGGAGCAGATGAAAATAAAATATAGTCTTCTTTAAACTATCCTATTATCGATTAAAAAAATTTTGTATAATCACGCATATTTTATGAAAAAATTACAATAAGTGTCAAACATACTTGGAGGGAGGGGGGTTAGAAGGGGGCAGAGGAAAATAAATTGAATTTCTATATTACCATTTTAGTGATAGCAGCAAGTGATACTTATAGAATATGTCATTAAAATCGGTAAAATGGTGATATAAAAAAATATTTTATTTTCCTCTGTCCCCCCCCCTCTCTTTAACCACCCCCCCCCCCCCCCCCCCCCCCCCCCCCCAGTATGTCTGACCTTACTGTTATTTTTTTCACAAATTGTATTCTATTCTACTATACAAAGTTTTTGTTTAAATCGATAACAGTGTAGTTTAAAGAAGAATATATTTTATTTCCATCGGTTCCCCATTGCCCCCCCCCCCAGGTATATAATGCACTCATTGTAATCTTCATGAAAATTAAGTGGTAGTTATAGAATATATCATTAAAATCGCTAAAATGATGATATAAAGAATCACTTTATTTTCCTCTCCCCCCCTTGTTTACCCCCCCCCCACACACACACACTAAGTATGTCTGATACTTACTGTAAATTTTTAATAAATTATACGTGATTGTACAAAAAAAAAAAATTAATCAATAATAGAGTAATTTAAAGAAGAATATATTTTATTTTTATCTGCCCCCCTTGCTTCCCCCCCAGGTATATAATACACTCACTGTGATCTTCATAAAATGTTAGTGATAGTTATAGAATATATCATTAAAGTAGGTAAAACTGTGATATGAAAGATAATTTTATTTTCCTCTGCACCCCCCTCTTTAACCCCCCTCCCCTAAAGTTTGCCTGACACTTACAATAATTTTTTTCACAAATTGTACGTGATTATACAAAGTTTCATTAAAATCGGTAAGAATTTATGTAAAAACAATTCTTTTTTTTCGATCTGCTCCTGCGCCCCCTCCCCCCATCTTCCCCGAGGTATGCACTATATTAATGTTGTACCAAATCAATTGAAATTTCTAAATATGTAATTTGAAAGCCATTTTTATATATCATTATTTGATATTTATTATTTTGCGATTTGCGAATTGAAAAAGTGCCCTTTTTTCCGGTGCCCTTTTTTCCGGGTGCCCTTTTTTCCGGTGCCCTTTTTTCCAGTGCCCTTTTTTCCGGATGCCCTTTTTTCCGGTGCCCTTTTTTCCGTGCCCTTTTTTCCGGTGCCCTTTTTTCCGGGATCCCAGGGGGACAAGTCCCCCTGTCCCCCCGGGCCAGCACGGGCCTGGATGTGGGGGATGTTAATCTTTTCAATATGCGGCTCCCTCAAACGAAACAAATCTTTATTAATAGTTGCATTTTACAACACTATGTAGTACACAAGAATCAATTAATAGGGAGAATAAATTTTATCGAGGTATCTCGCTTATTTCTTACCAACCTTTAAATCTTTACGATATTCTTTTGTTGAATGTATGGATGTGGGGGATGTTAATCTTTTCAATATGCGGCTCCCTCAAACGAAACAAATCTTTATTAATAGTTGCATTTTACAACACTATGTAATACACAAGAATCAATTAATAGGGAGAATAAATTTTATCGAGGTATCTCGCTTATTTCTTACCAACCTTTAAATCTTTACGATATTCTTTTGTTGAATGTATGGATGTGGGTTATGTTAATCTTTTCAATATGCGGATTCCTCAAACGAAACAAATCATTATTAATAGTTGGATAGTACACAAGAATAAATTAATAGGGAGAATAAATTTTATCGAGATATCTCGGTTATTTCTTAGTAACATTTAAACCTTTACAATATCCATATGTTGAATGTATGGATGTGGGGGACGTTAACCTTTTCAATATTCGGCTTCCTCAAACGAAACAAATTATTATTAATAGTTGCATAGTACACAAGAATAAGTCAATAGGGAGAATAAATTTTATCGAGATATATCGGTTATTTCTTAGAAACATTTAAATTCTTACGATATCCTTTTGTTGAATGTGTGGATATGGGGGATGTTAATCTTTTCAATATGCGTCTTCTTCAAACGAAACAAATCATTATTAATAGTTGAATTTTACATCGCTATGTAGTTAGTTCACAAGAATAAATCAATAGGGAGAATAAATTTCATAGAGATATCTTGGTCATTTCTTAAAGTTGTACGACATCCCTAGGTAGAGTTTCCTAAAAATATACATCTATAAATATATATATGTATTAATTTCTCTGAATATGGTTTAGTATTTTACAGCAATAATTTATTTTTTAATTATAATTAAAACAGTGTAAATAATTCTTTATTTTCGACATTGTGACACTTCTTTGTCTTTAATTTTAATTTTTATGAACCTCACATTAAGGTAAACTATTTCCGTCACATGCGCTGTCATTTTAGCTAGATTCCTACATGAATCAGATAGACTTTATCCTGTTTAGTGTGTAAGAGCAGCATAATATAAATACAACTCAGATTTATTTTATTTAAATAACCTTAGTTTTAAAATAACTCTTGCTTTAGAGCTATCTCCTGTCAGCAGAAGATAAAAACAGTTTCATATTTCATTTATCTTATTATAACATTTTATAAAGGGCTAAAAAACAAACCCAGTTTTCTCAAACTCTCGTCATCAATGGATGCATGCCCTCCGTCTTAAACAATTTGCATCCGCATTGGGTGAATCATTGAGTAATCTTCCTTGTAGTTACATTGACGACGCCCATTTTTTAAAGAGGTCTTCCCTGCTCTGCAGCAGGATCCTTGAACAGCCTTGGCACCTCTTTAGGACCCTTGGCCTCAACCTCCAGCCTCTTCAACAGCCGGAACTCTTCTTACTGGCCACACTTGTATAATGTCACTGACTCTTTCGCATCCACGCTTTATTTTACATATCTTTTCAATATGAGATAAGCATATAAACGTGCTTTCTCAAGTCTTTAATCTTCAGGTACAGCAATGACTCTCTAGTATTTAAATAAATAAATAAATAATAAAATTTAAACTTAGATGTTTAAATTTGAAAAGGAGTATGATATAAAGATTTTGATCAGGAAAGAGTTAAATCTTCATTATTGCCGCTTTAATGCATGAAGATATTCGAAACTATTTTGTAGATTAAGTATTTACTTGAAATAAGATATTTAATATAATGGCTTTAAATAGATTTTTATATTTATTTTTCAACATCCTCTTAAAGGTAGGGTTGTGTTCATTGCACTAGGGCTGTCTAGCGGACAAATGGAGACAGTCTAGATTCGCCCTGTGGTCCAGAAAGGTGCCATCACAAATTTGATACTTCGAGGTGTAATCTTTTTAAAAAGCAACGGAAAGCTGCGCATTATAAATTTACCTATAAATTGTTATTATTATTATTATTTGAAGGAGTAGCAGTAGTAATAGTAATGCCGTCCTTTTAAGGTGTGGTGTGATGTGGAGTGAGGATTAAAACCAATTGACTACACATGGGTTTTAGATCTAAGTGGAATTCCCTCTGTGGGGGTCATTTAAGAGATTCTTAGTCTGTATCTACGCGAGTTTCAGTGAAAACCACTGGAAAGTCTGAACAGCTAGGCCTTGAGTTAACATCTTTTAAGAAAGGCAGTTTAAATTATAGATTAGTTGTATATAATTAATTATTATTATTTTTTTTAACTAAAATTGTGTAATTCTTTATAGTAAATGAAAGTTCTTAAGTTAAAAAAATTAATTCAAAACTGAACTCCATGTATTTCTAAGCAGATGATTAGCCGAGAAACTCCAAATTGTTGGATCATGCAGTTCAATTTTTACGCATTGAACTGCTAACTGTGAAACAAGTGTCGTGGTCTGCTATTTCCTTACATAAATAAGCCATAAATAATCATAGTTTTATAAATGGAATAATTATAGGAATAATCATAGTTTTATTTCTTCTATTAAATATAATTAACAGAAGAAATGAAATCTGCAATCTGACTGCATAAATTTGTAAATTAAAGATTTCAAAATAAAGTCTATAAGAAAATTTGAAGTACAGCTTAAGGTACAAATATTCCCATGATAAATAACAGACATATTAATATGATTTATACTTTAGGTTTCACTGAGAAAAAATTTTGTAACTGACATCTAGAATATAAATTGTGGCTATAGAAAAAATAGTTCCATGTCATCCTTATAAATTCTAGTCCCCTTTGAAAACGAGTTCTAGAAACCCCTATTAGAATTCTAGAACGTTTGCCTATATTCTCGAGGGCAAAGTTATTAAAAAATCTTTGAAAATAAATGCGAGTACAAGAGGCGGGTTTCAGCAAATATAATCTTGGTTTATTACCCAATTCTAGAAAATCAGGCGAGAATTTCTCGCAATATAAATAATTCAGAATATTTCGAATATTCAGAATATTGTTTCACCATGTAGAAATGTGTAGACTAGAAATTCTCGATCATTTCATCTATTCAGTTTATTGACGTGCCTTATGCGCATAGCTTGGAAATCTATATTTCTAGTATAGGGATTTAGAAAATGACCACTTATTCATTCTAGATGAAGGTGGTATATATTTTTTCTCATTGTTGTACCATTTATAGCATTTAGATAGCCATATGTTCTTTAATGAGGCATGTGGGAAAAAAATAGATTAACTGTTATGTTAAAAAGGGTAAGAAAAGCGATGTCGTGAACTGGGGAAATAACCAAAAACCGTTGCTACTTTATTTCGACTATTATTAAGTAAAGAATAAGTAACTCCACCTAGTGAGTTTTTTTTTTTTTTTTTTTTTTTTTTTAAGTTTTAAAATGTACACAGACGAAATGTAAAATTTTGTAACTCTTTTTTTCATGAAAAATACGTTTGCTTACTCCATATGTAAGGTATAAAAATCAATAATTTAGTTATTACTTTTTAAAAACTTGAAAATGGGAGTTTTCTGTAGAATCACCCATACATATATTACATACTTGGCAATTGGATAGATTTTATTAAATAAGATATATGTTTTAAATTACCTTTTAAGATTAGAATGTGACAATTTGTCGTGAAGTATACATTTGAGAAATATATACCATCTGAAAGGATGGTAAACAAATTCGTAATGTGAAAGAAAAAAGAATTATAAAAGAAAAAAAAAAAAAAAAAAATATATATATATATACATATATATATGTCACAAATAAACTTAAAATTTATTTTACATCGTCGAATAAGACAAAATAAAAATAATAAGTATGTAGCTTTTCAAAACAAAACAAATGAAATAAAAATTCTTCAAGTTAAATTATAATGTACACCAACAATAAGATGTCACACAATGAACGTAAAGTATTTAGCCCTTAAATGCCTGATTATTTTTTAAATCAATTTAAAAATGTTTTATTCTTATCTCTTTTTTACTGAGAAAAAAAAATATATATATATACCGCCTTTCTCTAGAATGAATAAGTGGCCATTTTCTAAGTCCCTTAACTAGAAATATAGATTTCCGAGCTATGCGCATAAGGCACGCCAATAAACTGAATAGACGAAATTATCGAGAATTTCTAGTGTACACATTTTTAGATGGTGAAACAATATTCCGAATACTCTAAATATTCTGAATCATTTATATTGCGAGAAATTCTCGCTTGATTTTCTAGAATTGGGTAATAAACCAAGATTATAGTTGCAGAAACCCGCCTCTTGTAGTCTCATTTATTTGCAGAGATTTTTAAATAACTTTGCCCTCGAGAATTTTGGCAAACGCTCTAGAATTCTAATAGGGGCTTCTAGAACACGCTTTCCAAGGGGACTAGAATTTATAAGGATGACATGTGACATGGAACTATTTTTTCTATAGCCACAATTTAGATTCTAGATGTCAATTACAGAATTTTTTCTCAGTGTAAGTAAATTGCGGGAAAAATATTTTTAAAAATCGTACTTTATTTTAACTATGGCTTACAGCTAAAAATCAATTTGTTGCCAATCGGTAAACATGTGGCATTAAAGCTTCAATATTATTCTAATAATACTTTAGAAGACAAAATTGCGTATATGTTGCCGAAAGAGAACACAGGGCATTTAAGGGTTAAATATACTTTTTTTTTTCCCCCAAGTCTAAATTTTATTTACATGTATGAACTATATTTTTATATCATTTTATCAATTCAGACAGTCATCATTGAAATATTTATTTAGTTTATCTGACATGCACAGTATAATATAAGATTTTTACCTTTTGCAAGGTTTTAATTAATTGAAATGAACAAATTTCCGATAAACGAAACTAATAACGTTAAATTAATTTATGCAATAATTTACTTATTTTTTTTTTTTTTTTTTAAACACAAAGTAGTTTGAGGGCTGCTAGCTTCAATTTCAATCATCTTTAAATATTAATTATTTTCTATTTATTCGTTGTGCTCATTGAACTTTCTCTCATTTTTCCTCCTTTTTCTGGTACATCAATCCAGGAAAACAAATATTTCGTGTTAAAAAAAATGAAGCAAATATAGACAAAATTAAACTTTTATAATATCGATATTTTTCCTTTTCGTTTTGCATACATTTTAGCAAATTGACAAAATTTTTCTTTTGTTTAAAAAAAAAATATCTTACTTTATTTAATTTACTTGTTTATTTATTTTTAACAATTCTATAAACTATTTTATGAAAGTCCATTTTCGAAATAAGAATTTCAATTAAACAATTATTGAATTACGAAAGTATGGAAGCGGTGAAAATTGCACGAATAATTTAAAAAAGAAGTAATTTATGTTCTACTTTTTTTTTTTTTTTTTTTTTTAGACATTCCGTTAAAATTGCAAAAGAATTTTCTAGCCAAACAGGAAATTCCTTCACCAATGGGATAGCAGAGTCAAGTGCGTACACATACACACACAAAACAAAATAAAACAAAAACAAAAATATTTCTCTCAAGAAAACATTAGTATCTGAATTAACAGTATTAAGAATCTTGGGAGAAAATATACCTATAAATTAATTAAAATTTTATAAGTACATACTGATGTGTCTTAAGATAATAAATTTGCTTTCAATCAATTCAGCCAATTTTATTAATAAACTTAATTTTATACAAAGGTATTCCTATTCGTTCGTAATATATTCTATCTGCTGTTTTATATATAGAGAATCCTTTCTTAAATGTCAGAGAAACTAAAGATGCAGATAGGGAAAAAGAAAATAATAAAAATAGTGTTTCGATCTGAATTATTATTATTATTTTTTTTATTAGGACTGAGGGCCTATTAGTCTCAATCTGGGATTTTTGCGTTGTCGTTTTCGATAGTTGGACATTTGTCGAAATCATTTTTCGATAGTTGGACATTTATCGAAATCTAAAATTTATCGAAAATATAATTGAATAATTTGAAAGCGATGTTATAATTGGGAAGAAAAAAAAAACTAATAGTCCTCCGCCCTAAACTAAGTTCTGCTTTTGCCAGAATTTCATCAAAATCTTTTTTTTTTTTATTATTATTATTGAAAGAAAAAAGAAAAAAAAATTAATAATAATCAGTATCGTTACAAACGATATCGAAACATTTTTTTTTTTTTTAATAATTTTGAATTAGGAAATAAAAAGTGCGGGTGAAATAATATGAAATAAAAATAAGTAAAAAAATGAATTTAATGATTTAATGTTTTTGTTTTTCGGGTGCTGCTCATGCGTATAAAAAATGCGTATTAAAACGAGTCGAAGAAGGAAGCGAAATAAGTATTGAGTTATATTACGATAAATACGATATATAATATGATACGATATATTAGACCTATCGTCCAGGGTTAGTAGCATTTTCGTTGAAAGAAATAGTTTGTTCGTTCGGTGTAACTTGCATATTAGTCCCGTGAAGTACAACTTTCACATTAGTCCCTTGATGTACAACTTTCACTTTAGTCCCGTCAGGTACAACTTGCACATTAGTCCCCTTTAAATATAGCTTTTTTTTTTTTTTTTTTTTTTTTTTAACCTATTTTTTGTGTCTTTCAGATTCCTCAGATGTGTTGAGCATTGTTTTTTTTTTTTTTTTTTTTTTTTTTTTCAGTTTTACAAAAATAATTTAATCCTTTCCGAATGCAACTTGTACCTTTGATAGTTTATTTCTTTATCTGTGACAATTTTCATTTGTTGGCGACAATTTCGGAGTACAATTTCATTTTCGCGGATGTTACGATTTACGACTATTTATATAAAAGTAATAAAATCATACAGGAAAAATTATTTTCGTATACAAACAATGTAAGAGTAACAAATAATATTTATATTTATGCATTTATTAATAAATTTATGCAAGAAAATTGTAGTTAATTTTTATTTTTTTTTATGTACTTCATCAAGCTTTGTAACTTTTCTTATCCTTAAAGAAAGTGTTGTCAAATCACCCATAGAAAAAGTATTGTTATATTTTAACTGCAGTAAAAATATTGTAATTTCTTTAAAATTGAGTTTTGGTGCAATTGATTGCATGTTTTGAGATTTCCTGAATGCAAAAGCCGGATTCTTTGCGGTTGATCTGTGTGTCTGTGAGTCTGTTATCAGCAAACTTACAAAAAAAAAAAAAAGAAAAAAGAAAGAAAAAAGAAAAAAGAAAAAAAAGATAGAAAGAAAAAGAAAAAGGGAGGAAGTGCAAACTTAGTTTCCTATATATGCATTATATGGCGACAGGACTTAAAACATTTCATTGAAGTCGGAGAAATAGTCCGTATACAGAAATATACAAAAAATATTTAAGTGTATTACATCTGTGGACGAAAATTTTTGCCTTTAAATTTTAACATCTTTAGACACTTCCCTAAACAAAATGAAATGAATATATAAATATGTTTTTTTAATATATATGTAGAAAACCATGTTTCTTACAGAATATGTTATGAAAAACACATAGCCTTTGTTTACTGAGCCAATGAAAAAAAAAAAAGAAAAGTAATCGGATATATTGGAGGTGTAGTTGGAGATGGCTCAAAAAGCATTTTAAGTTGTGTTACGATTTTTTTTTTTTTTTTTTTCTGTTCTAATTTAAGTACACTATTTGGTGCTTATACAATTCATGTACAAGACTGCTCAAAATTAGCTAAATAAGTTTCAAAGAATAATGCGAGCGAAATTTCTCTGAATAATTTGAAATAAATTCTTAAATTTAATAACAGTTTTAAATATTTTATGAATATAGGTACAATAGTGAAACGGAGTTTGAGCGGGGCATTATCCTCCTTATGCAGAAATGTGTCTAAAACATTTTTCAACAGCTTTTAAAATACATTAGAAAATTTCAAGTACTGTATTACGCATCTAACACCTTAAACTGCTGTAACATGTTTATAGTAATGTAGGGTATGGGAATGTACTAGTGTGAGGGGCACGGAAAAGATTATTTAAGGATAAATTTACAAAAGTAAATTCATCCTTAAAGAATATTTTCTGCTATATTATTATGTTAATCTTTTCTGTTATATAAATTTGAGAATATTTTTAGCACGTGCAGGGTTAGTTAAAAAAATAGAAACATATTGACATTATAATTTTTGAGTAGATATTTATTTGTTTATTATGAATACTGTCCCGATTCATTATTTAACAAAATATCTTTGTATCTCTTAAGAAATAAATACCGTAATTTTCTTGCGAATAATCAGCTGGTCAGATAAATTAGTTGCACACTAGAAATTTCATATAACAGATACTGTCATATTTCTACGAAAAAATACCGAAATAAAAATGTATAAATTCGTCTTTTAATTAATATTTCTGGTATCAGACTGATTTATCTGACCTGTGGATTATGTACAAAAAATAATCTATATAATATTTCTCTAATGTGGACCAGTTACAATTATTTTTGTCGAAACGATACGATAGTGCTGTAATTAATAAAATACGCGAGGATAAAAAATAATATTTAAAAATGAACAATATTTAAGAACGTGGACTTAGCTCAGTGAACTAATAAAATAAAAAAAAATGACGACATTTGTCCGATGACATTATTTTACGGAAAAATGTATTTTTAAAAGAGGCTTCTTCAGAATCTTTGCAAACATCATTTTAAACTTAGCATTACTTTAAAAATATAAACAGAATATGAATTATTATCATAAATTGACTATAAAACACAATCATGAAAAATATAATCACAATAGAAATTATTATTATTATTAACAAAAACTTATATCAAAATTAATGAAAAGTCATCGCCAACATGGCGACAACACTTTAAAAGACGTCGTGGGAGTCCTATGCTAAAACTGAACTGCTTGTGGAAGTATGAAAACTGGGTCGTGAACCATGAATTTTATTTTGAAACCTCTCTTTGAATGATTTTGGTTTCATTATTGTGCAACATTAATTTGGTTCTAATAATAATTTGGCTTCTGATAAATTAAAACTTTAATTAGTTGGTGAAATTGGCATAATATTTACGAGTTTCAAATTTTAAAGATAAATAAGAAAAGAAATAAAGTGCGAAAATTTCGCACGGGTTTGCTAGTAATAATAATTATTATTATTATTAATAATAATTTTATAATTGTCGTTGTTGTTATTGTTAATATTTTTATTTTACAAGAGAGGAATTAATTTTCGTGGAGAAAACTAAAATATACGGACCATTTGTACATCACATGGTGGGATTTTATATAAGAGGTGAACATTACAGGCGGAAATGTCGCCAAGCTTCCCGATCTGCATCCGTGTGTGATCATTCAGTATTCAGGGCCAGTCTCTGGACTCAGTATATCGCCGCCCATTCACTTCAGAGGATTCTTCTCATTTCCATTCCTTCATTGCCGGGAATCCTTGAACATCCTTGGTGCCATCGGAGATCTTTTCGACCCGACCTTACCCTTTATTTTTCAGCCGGAACTGTTTTTCCGTAGGCCAATTATCTCTGATGCTGACAAAATAGAGAAAGATAGTTTCTATAAAAAAGAAAAAAAAAAAAAAAAAAAAAAAAAAATTCTTTAGGTTAAGTTATTTAAATTGTCGCTAAATAAGTGAAAGCGAAACATTCCTACCAATGGATGAGTATGATTTTTCTAAACGAATTGCTCACAGTAATAGTTTAGCAGCTTTTATTATGATAATTCTGATTTAAAAAGGGTATGTCACTGCCGCATTTTACATGAATTTGCGAATGAACAATTTATAATGGTACATTGAAAATTACACTGAGAAAAAAAAATATACCGCCTTTCTCTAGAATGAATAAGTGATCATTTAGAAATATAGATTTCCAAGCTATGCGCATAAGGCACGCCAATAAACTGAATAGACGAAATGATCGAGAATTTCTAGTGTACACATTTCTAGATGGTGAAACAATAGTCTGAATACTCTAAATATTCGGAATCATTTATATTGCGAGAAATTCTCGCTTGATTTTCTAGAATTTGGTAATAAACCAAGATTATAGTTGCAAAAACCCGCCTCTTGTTGTCTCATTTATTTGCAGAGATTTTTAAATAACTTTGCCCTTGATAATATAGGCAAACGCTCTAGAATTCTAAAAGGGGCTTCTAGAACACGCTTTCGAAGTGGACTAGAATTTATAAGGATGGCATGGAACTAGTTTTTCTAGAGCCACAATTTAGATTCTAGATGTCTGTGATATCGAAAATCACATATTCTAAATTATGTATTACATTTCTGATAAATTTAATTCTTTCCCAATTCATTTTCTATCTGTATAAAAAGCGAGTTGATATATGCGGTTTCATTCTTTATTCCTTCGTACAAAAAGAGCAAGCCATACTATTCCTTTCATTTAAAAGAAATAATAATAATAAAAGCAAGAGATGATCTTTCAATCGCTTAATTCTGTGGTGAACAATTCATTTCATCTCAAGTATATAAAAAAGAAAAAAATGTTTCCTGATGTCATTTTTTAACATTGAACAGATTTCGCATCTGTTACTTATAAATAGAAATCGCGTATTCTTTTAGACTAGGGTTATGAATAAAAATTTAACGATAAAATTCTTGTGGTCAAGAGTTAAGATTGGTTTGCCAGATTCTCACGAACTGATAACGGATTTTTTGGCTAACAAAACAATCGCCAATATATTTTAAAAAGTTACACTAAATTAGCTGTAACTGAAAAAGTTTGGTGTTGCCTTGGCTTAACTTTGTTATGTGGTTTTGGGTAATGTATCCAGCCAACAATTTCATCACTTCTGCATTTTCTCTGCTGCTGAAAAGACGTAACTTGTGAATACTTCTCTCCCCGTGTCCATCCCGTTCCATTTGTGCATTAAATCATTTTGTTAAAAAAGGAACATTGTCTTGCTGTTTTTCAAAAGGATATTTATGCTGTAACTCTATAATGCTGAATTATTTGATTATAAGCGTTATTGTTTCAAAATGAAGATAAATAAAATATTTTAATGTCAGCAACGAACTCTGGATTATTGTCAACAGTGCAATGTGCACGGCCAACCACCTCAATGACTTTGATCCTTTATCACTATTTTACCAGTGTATTGTTTCATAATAATACGGAAAATTTATGCATAATCAAAAGTGCTAGTATCATTAAGTCGTTTATACAAAATAGTGCAACAAACTCTATAGCACAAATTATGGTGCTAATGACAATTGCTGACTTTATAAAATTAAAATAAATGGACACGGGGAGGAGAAAAAGCCTTCTTGAAACTTTAAAAATTTTCTGTGTGCTGCCTTGATTAACATTTGCATTTTTAATACGCTGCAATCATGAAGGGTGCTGTCTCGCTATGTCTCTCTCGTTTGTTCTGAAAGTGTTGACTCCTGTCTCTTCAAGTTCGATGCTCGGCAAAACTCCATTTCTCTTCACTCTGTTACTGGATGGTGTGCAACACATGTTTCGTACGTGACAGCATCTTCTTCAGGAGAGGTTTCGTTTAGTTTTCCGGTGTTACAGTATGACCCTCAACAGCTGTTTCGTCATGTGAGCTTCTTCAAAGCATTTTTATCGAAAGTCAGTCCGATACTGACTATTCCGTTCGCTTTCTGTATTTTTTTCTTTTTTCAAGAGTGTGTGGAAAAATTAATTGAAATCGTCAATCGTCAGCCGCTTAAAAAAAAAAATGAATCATCGTATTTTTTTTTTCAAATGCCACTATTATCCAGCTTGAAGACGATCTCTACGAAAAATTATTCAATGTTTTGTGTTGTGACTATCCGACTTGTCAAGTAACTTTTTTACGAAGTTACAAATTTTTTTAATTATTAGTGACTACTATTGAAGCAAGAATCACAACAATTAAAATTTATACAACAGTAAGGTATGACAAAACGCAACATATAATATATATATTCAAAAGAAAGTAAATAAATATATAAATAAAATAAAATAAAATACAAATTCGTCGTATATATATAAAAAAAAAAAAGAAAAAAGAAAAAAAAAAGAAATAATAATAATAATAATAATAAAAATAAAGAAAAGAAATCTTTCTATTCAAGTAAGTAATTTTAATATATTTTTAAGTAAACAGATTTCATTTTAAAATAATAAAGAGTAAATAAATGAATGAATTGCACTTATGATTATAATTTTATTGCACTTTAAAGTCATTAATTCTTCTCTTGCTCTTTATATGAAATTGCTATTAAATTAAATGATTTTTTTTAATTGCTTAAAAAAAATAAATATATATATATATAAATTAAAATTAAAATCAGGACATTCTAATATTAATGCTCATCATATAATATTTCTATCTCCCATGCAGTTACTTAAATATTGAAGTTTATGAAATCTTTTATTTATGCTATGTATATTTCAGCTAATTTTTTTAGTAAATTAATTATTTTACTACTCATTTTCAATTATTACTACTCACTATTGATTGGATGTGAATAAATAGTTAAATATATAGATTGCATACATATGTTGATTGCTACGTCATGGTATAAATATAAAGAAATTTAAAATATTGAGAATTTTGAAAGTAATTTTTTTAAGATTTTACATTTTGTGATTTATGATGGTTCTACATTTATTGCACAACATGTATTTTTATAACAACTAATTTCTGCCATGACTGATCTTATATATTAAGATCTTATATATATATTTAATATATTTTTGAAAAGAAATTATTCAAGTCAAAATACATTTTGTGCAATCCTTTTTATATTTTATTGTTGGTAGGGAAAGTTTTATAGATATTTATATGTGATACGTAATCAATATATAGTATATATACATAATATTCAGTTTTCCATTTTGGTATTTAAATTAATTAGTAATAATGGCCACCAATATTATGATTCCAACTTTTGATGGGGATCCAAATTTTCTTACATTCTTTTTTGATCAGTTAAGATCGTATGCAGAGATCGGTGGTATAAAATCTAAGGAAATCATTTTGATTCTAAAAAGTAAATTGAACGGTCCTGCACAAAAATTCATGTTAGAAAATGAAATTTTATATAATGCAACTGATCTGGAATTTATCGAAAAAGAATTTACTAATTTCTTTGCCTTACCGTCTTCAACATACAATATTAATTCATTTAATAACATCACAATGATGAAATCGGAATCGCCAAAACATTTTGCACACAGATTAAATTGTGTCGCATCAAAAGCATTTCCTGATATTTATGACACAGAAGCACTAAACTCACTAAAATTCTCTAAATTTATTTCATGTATACCACCAAACATTAGAATTAAGCTTCAAGAGGAAGGTATTAATAAATACAAAGAAGCTGTTGATAGGGCACAAAAACTATTTGAAATTCATGTGACAGAGGATATGACAAAAAACACAGAAAACACAGACACAAACAGTAACATCATTTTGGAGAAAATCAATTTTTTGACTGAACAAGTTAACAGCTTATCATGTAAACAGGATAATAAAAAAGACTATCATGATAAGCAGAACCATCAATTGCAAAACAAGAGAACAAAATATTCTCCAAAAATGCACAGATTTGCTGATAATCAAACACACTTTAAAAATAAAAGAACTTTCTTCCAAAATAGACAAAGTAGAAACAAATTCAATTCTAGAATTTGCCAAATTTGTGAGAAATATGGACACACTGCTAAATATTGCTTCAGATGGAAGAGACAAAATTTAAGAAAACAAGATTATAGACACTACTCACACCAATAAAATTCTGAAGCAAATTTTCGAGACAATACAAAGTTTAGAGAGGATAGGAATTTAAACTGATAGAGAGATTTATTCCTACTGGTGAGAATATTTCTCAATCTCTACAATCACCAGTATTTTCTACGCTAAATAATGATATACCAAAATTAACAAATCGTAGGCTTGTTAATTCTGTTGCTTCTCAAACAAATTCTATCATTACGATTTCAAACAATGTAGCTATTCAAACAGAAACGGAGCAAAGAAGTAAATATATTTGTAATGTATATCAAAATGCTTCGTCTTTACCACTTATTAATGCAGTGATGGCTCAATCAAAAGTAAATTTTTTAATTGACACAGGCAGTTCGTTAAGTTTACTTTCACAAAAATTGTTTAATGAAATCAAAACATCTTTGAAATATAAAAGAAAAGGTTCTAATATTACAATTAAGACTGTAAATTCTGAGGTTAATTTCTCATCATGTATAAGTGCATTTTTTAAAATTGAACAAAAGAGTTTTCACCATACATTTTATATTGTTGATATCCCTTCATCCTCGTCCTTCCAAGGAATTCTTGGAATTGATTTCATTAAACATAATAACATCCAAATTGATTTTGCTCATGACTTACTAAAAATAAATGATACATCAATTCCATTTTACTCTTGTAATGAAGAGGATGATGGTACTTGTAATCACAATCATACTGACCATGCACATAAAAAAAATTGCATTCCTGCATATTTACATTCTAAATGTATTCTCAACCCATATGAAACAAAAGCAATTAAGGTATTCACCAAATTAAAACCTGATCCTACTGAATATATGTTTGAGGGAAATGAAGATAAACAGATAATTTTTTACGATTCTCTTATATCATTCAAGGACTTCCAAAAAAGTTACAATAGGAAAAATCATATAAAGGAAATTTATAATTTCCAGATTTATATATCAAATAATTCTGAAAAGAGTGTTCATCTTAACAAAAACATGAATATAGGTAAAATTGCTTTGGTTCAACAAATCAAAAATTTTGATGTAAGTGAAATTATTTTGAATGATGGCAATCACACGGAATTTAAAAACAAAACTGAACACTCTGTCAATTTAATTCAACCATCAGAACAAATTTTAAACAAAAGAAAATCAGATTTAAGTCATTCTGACTTCAAACTTGATCACTTATGTAAAGAAGAAAAAGAGCAGTTGCAAAAATTACTATTCGAAAATCTTGCTGTTTTTTCAAAATCTTTAGCAACCTTAGGGCATACTGATAAAGTTATTCCAAATTTAAAGCTCACAAATGATTTTCCAATAAAAACTCTTCCTTTCCCAATACCTCAAGCTCTGCAAAACGAAGCTCTCAATCAAATTAGAGAACTTGCAGATGCTAATATCATTGAGCGTAGTTGCTCTGAATGGGCCTGTCCCATCCTTTTGGTAAAAAAGAAACCGGATGGTTCAGGAAAACAAAGATTCAGACTAGCTTTAGATCTAAGAATGCTAAACACGGTAATTCAGGGTTCTTCTTACCCTTTACCGAGAATTCAAACTATTATTTCAAATTTATCATCATATAAATATTTCACGTCATTGGATTTTCAACAAGCATATCATCAAATCGATTTACCGGAAAAATTTCAAGATTATGTTACTTTTACATCAATGTTTGGTTCATATAAATATAAACGTTTATGTTTTGGTCTTAAAACAGCTAGCTCTATTTTTCAATCACTTATGGATAGTCTTTTAGATGAAATTCAGGAAGATGGAATCTATTCCTATCAAGATGACTTAATTTTAGGGGCTAACTCATTTGAAGAAACAATGTTTAAATTAAGGAAAGTATTCGATGTTTTAAAAAAGTACAATTTAACTTTAACTCCTAACAAATGTTCATTTCACAAAACAGAAGTAGATTATTTAGGTTTTCACATTCAAAATCATACAATTTCTCCGGTGCAGGCTAATATTATTAAAATTAATCCTTTTCCTGTACCCACTACTAAAAAAAAGGTAAAAAGATTTTTAGGACTTGCTACTTATTATAAATCATTATTACCAACTTTTTCTCAAATTGTCCAGCCATTAATTGACTTAACCAAACCTAAAGTCGCTTTTAAGTGGACTCAGAAACATCAAGAAATTTTTGAAAAATTGCAACAATTATTTTTCAAACCTCCAATTGTTAGATTACCTGATTGGAACAAAAAATTTTTCGTAAACACAGACGCATCAAAAGTTGCAATTTCAGGTGTACTTATGCAAAAATTTGGCGATAGACTTTTGCCCATTGCATATTTTTCAAAATCATTAAAACCCTCTGAACAAAAATATCCTTCATTGAAACTAGAATTAATGGCCATACATAGATCTGTACTTGCATTTAAGTACTATTTATATAATCGAAATTTTGTAATTCTTTCGGACAGTGCACCTTTAAAAAAATATAAGAAAACAACAAATCCTGCAGACATTACCACTAGATGGCTTATGGACCTTTCTGAATATTCTTATTCTTTTGAACATATTCATGGTTCTAGCAATATTTTAGCTGATTATTTGTCGAGATGTAACTTAGATGAAAATCAAGATAACCTGTCTACTAATCCGAAGATTATTTTTGAAGAAAATCTTCCTGTCGTTCAAAATGATCCTGATAAGGTGAGTACAAATGGTCATGAAAATTATGAAAAAGGTAAAATAATTATCAATTAAACTTTCTTATTTCTGGCCAAAATGGTAATAAAGATCCCCTCCTGGAAATATCAAATAAGACGTTTGTGTTTGAGCAGAAAAAGGATGATAAATTATCTCCTATATATAATGAAATTTTAAGAAAAGGATCATCTAAGAAGTTTTCTAATTTTTTTATACATCCTGATACTAAAGTTCTAATGATAAAAAAGTATGACACTTGCAATGACACATATACTTACTGTATTGTTGTGCCAGAAAAATTAAAAGCTAAAACATTAACTATTTCTCATTTATCACACTTCGGATTTACAAAAACTTACGAATTTTTATCATCTAGATTTTTTTGGAGAGGAATGTACAACGACACACTAAATTTTGTTGCATCTTGTACAAATTGTTTACAATCAAAACATCATCGTATACTTAATGCACCTTTACAGCCAACCTACACACCAAAATTTCCTGGACATACTATATCTACTGATTTGTTAGGTCCTTTCGAAAATGGTCAATCCATATTGACCATAATTGACCATTTCTCAAGACATGCAGAACTTTATCCCTTAACGGATACATCTGCACAAAAAATTGTTAAATGTTTATTTTCTTACATATCCACACATGGTCGTCCATCTGTAATTCTTTCAGATCTTGGACCCCAATTCACGTCACATGTTTATAACAATTTCAACGACACACTAGGTATTAAAATTTTACACTCTTCTGTTGCTCATCCACAGAGCAACGCTATTTCTGAAAGAATAAACAAAAGTATAAAATATTCCATAAAAACACTCCTACAAGAAGGACACACATTTGTAAATGCTATCAATATTCATAAATCTTTGTATAATGGATCAAAACATTCGTCTACACAATTTTCACCAAATTTCTTACACTTTGGCAGAGAATTATCGTTAATTTTTGATACATATGATTCTCAGTGCAACCAACCATTCCTTGACAGAAATGTTGATGTTTATAAACTAATGCATGACCTTGATAAAATTTATCATAAAGCTTACAATAATATTAAAATGTCTCAAGAAAGAAGCTATAACTATTATCAAAGAAAAACAAAGTTAAGAAACATTTTCGAAAAAGATATAGTATATTTAAAATCTACTGACAGATTTAGACTTAAATATTATGGTCCTTTTATTGTATTTAAAAAGCATTCACCAGTTGTATTTTCAATAAAAAGAATAAACTACCCTGATGAGTCTGCATTTAAGGTACATGTGGATAGACTGTTGCTAGCTCCACCCAGAAACACACATTTAGTTGATAACTGTGTTACAAATGATCAAAACACTTTTCAAAACATATCAACACCTACACACTCATATAATCTACGTCCAAGACAAAAATGCACACCAAATAATTTCAATGCTATTCCAAAATCTACACACTCATATAATTTGCGTTCATATAATATACTCTTACGTTATATTAACATTTATTTAAGAACATAAGAATTACAATTTACACACATTTGCATCTTAGACACTTGTCAAAAACACTTAAATTACACATTGTTTAGTATTCAAAAATAAATAAATATGTTCATAAATAAATAAAAAAAATAATATCTTATGCTATTTTCATTGAACACATAATGTTATAATATATCATTTAAAATTTTGAATTTTCCCATTTTTGAATAATTTGAACGTTTTGCTAGCAACATGTATTGCCATAAATGTGTCAATGTGTGAATATTACCGATCGTGACTTTTTTTATGCTCTCAATTTTCTTGGAATGACTTTTTTATGATTTTTGTAGATATCAAGTCATTGAATCTACACCTTTTTTTTTAATTTTTTTTTGAAATAATTATCCCTCCTTGAGAAGATGATTCGTTCAAAATTATTGCCCCAAGAATCATCAACTCAATTGAGAGCATCCAATTTTGAGAATTCTAGTATGCTATTAAACTAGTAGTTCTCTATTTATTCATTTGAAAATCTCCCGTCCCTGTTTTTGAGGTGCTCCCGATCGTACATTTTTTCTTAATGGCGTGGTGGAGCTGTTTTTTACATGCCCTATTCATCTAGGACGAAGGCCCTAAGCCTGAGTCATATACTTGTGTTTCACACAAGAGTAAGGTGGGTTGTTCGTGTTACGATGGATGCCTAACACAATTGAACAGCTTTCCTGGCTGGAATTGGCCAAAACACATTTTTGCTTATATTTTATGGTGTTATTCACACATCATATTTTTTTCATATTTTTATTTTGACAATATTTTTCTGATGTTTATTACACATCATTTGGTGTATTATATATTTAGTTTTAGATAATTTTGCTTCTTTATATTTCATTTTTGCATTTATATATATTATTTTCTACTGTAATGAATATTATTTCCACAAAGTACTATTTTGTTTGCAAACTATTGTTATATGAATCTAGCAGAAGAAATAATTAGAAAAATACATGATATCCAATATTACTGCTTTTTCATTGTGACTGTCAGTGATTCATATAGATATATCAACAAATCGTATATGCAGTGGACTATGAAGCATATATTTAAGAAAAATAAGATGACTGAAGAATATTCTCATAGACATGAGTGAAAATGTGCACATATAAAAAAAAAAAAAAAAATGTAATGGTAGCTACTCTATATATTTCATACAAAGTTATACAACTGTTTGCATATACATTTCTTTTGATATCTTATACGTATATATAATTTTTCTGTTCTATATGTAAAATATGTGTTGTATATGATAACCCTGGGCAACACCTATTTCTTTTTCAGACGAAGGGGAGAAATATGTGATATCGAAAATCACATATTCTAAATTATGTATTACATTTCTGATAAATTTAATTCTTTCCCAATTCATTTTCTATCTGTATAAAAAGCGAGTTGATATATGCGGTTTCATTCTTTATTCCTTCGTACAAAAAGAGCAAGCCATACTATTCCTTTCATTTAAAAGAAATAATAATAATAAAAGCAAGAGATGATCTTTCAATCGCTTAATTCTGTGGTGAACAATTCATTTCATCTCAAGTATATAAAAAAGAAAAAAATGTTTCCTGATGTCATTTTTTAACATTGAACAGATTTCGCATCTGTTACTTATAAATAGAAATCGCGTATTCTTTTAGACTAGGGTTATGAATAAAAATTTAACGATAAAATTCTTGTGGTCAAGAGTTAAGATTGGTTTGCCAGATTCTCACGAACTGATAACGGATTTTTTGGCTAACAAATCAATCGCCAATATATTTTAAAAAGTTACACTAAATTAGCTGTAACTGAAAAAGTTTGGTGTTGCCTTGGCTTAACTTTGTTATGTGGTTTTGGGTAATGTATCCAGCCAACAATTTCATCACTTCTGCATTTTCTCTGCTGCTGAAAAGACGTAACTTGTGAATACTTCTCTCCCCGTGTCCATCCCGTTCCATTTGTGCATTAAATCATTTTGTTAAAAAAGGAACATTGTCTTGCTGTTTTTCAAAAGGATATTTATGCTGTAACTCTATAATGCTGAATTATTTGATTATAAGCGTTATTGTTTCAAAATGAAGATAAATAAAATATTTTAATGTCAGCAACGAACTCTGGATTATTGTCAACAGTGCAATGTGCACGGCCAACCACCTCAATGACTTTGATCCTTTATCACTATTTTACCAGTGTATTGTTTCATAATAATACGGAAAATTTATGCATAATCAAAAGTGCTAGTATCATTAAGTCGTTTATACAAAATAGTGCAACAAACTCTATAGCACAATGTCAGTTACAGAATTTTTTCTCAGTGTATTTTTGCATCCAGTTAAGGCATGACGTAAATAAATATTTCGTGAGTTTGAAGTCCATCATTAGGTAACAAATATTTGTTGTAATTTATGAAGGGACAAGAGTGAATAATTTGGGTATGACTAAATTGCTTTCTCCTTATCTCGCCATTGAAATTAATTTTTGTTGTCTTACTTCAAAACTTGAATATCCATCGTAATTTGTTAAGAATCATCGGATTCTAAGACAATAAATCCTGAGCTGAGACATAACTGTCAACATTTTCGTTTATTTAAAGATGTTTGAAAATAAGTATTTCAGAATCTTAGGATCAAAGCAGAAAAATAAATGCAGGGAAAATCTTTAAACTGTAGAACGCCAAAAGGAATAATCAAACTGCAAACAGATGCTTCGGTAACATAAAGCATACCATCATTAATGCATATAAAACGAAAAGAAGTGCTCTTATATATAGAAAAGTAATCGGACTCTACAACTGCTTACCAACCAATAGAAATTAGTGAAATGCAAAGGAATAATCAGTAGGAAATGGAAATACATTCTATTCTATTGGTTGATAAACAGTCGTAGAATTCGTTTCCCTTCTTACATATAGGGGTACTTTCCTCTCGTCATTTTATGCACTGATGACAGATGAATACTAGCGAAACAGCTGTCGGCAATTTAATTTAAAATATTTGTTCTTAATTAATTAAAATACAGGGTAACTATAATTAAAGTGTCTCTATTCAAATCTTTCCATATATGGAAAAGTTTGAATATAAAAAATGTGTTAAAAATAATGTTAGTCTTTACAGTAGAAGATGCTGGCAAAAAAGGGTAACAGCACAATTTGATGTTAAAAAATAAAATAAAACAAAAATAAAAATAAAAATAAAAATAAATAAACAATACAATAGAATCATCTATAAGAAAAAACTCTCTTTACATATGTTTCCGCTATAGATTACCATATATAATAGCAGAATGGGCTGTAAAAAATGGATGCCAGCACATTATGCTGTAAAAACTACTGTTACTTTTACAGTGAGAGTGGACTTTTACAAGCTTAGTTCATGTATTACTAATTGACCGTCGCTTGCTTAATGGTCATATTTTCAGTTAAATGTATTACCATATTTATTACCTTTAACCTATTTAGCTTTTGTGCCAGTTTAAACCATTTAACCTTGCCTGGACCGGGATTCGAACCCCGGATCTTTGACTTACAAGGTCAAGGCTCTACCAATTGAGCTATCCAGGCCGACAACCGGTTGGCATTACTCACTCCCGGTCCAGGCATTATTTTCACTCAGTCGGAAAAATTAAATGAAGTTTGAAGATAATTTAAAAAACACAACTTGTAAAAGTACATACGAGGTAGTCCAATAACTCAGGAACTCTGAACTCTTCAAAAAAATTAGGCATTATTCAATCTGCAGATTACTTTATTTAAATATTTTTTTAAATATTAAACATATGGGGTTGACCATATAGGTGAGTACAAAAATTAATAAATTTTCAAAAAATATTACGGAGAGGAATGAGCCGGGAGGCCCAAAAAGACGCCTTGACGGGTTACATGATAATGACGAAGTGATGCATCGATTTCTTCATTAATTTCGCCAAATCTCTAATCGAAGCCAAATTCACATACATAGAGAAAAAATGGTTGTAATTATGTTGCGTATAAACACATACAATTTTTAAAAAGGCTACTAGATAATTATAATTCAGACGGTCCTCGATAAAAGCCAACCGTCGCCATTGGCGGACGGAAGTTTTAAGCAAAATTAACGTACCATATTGTGAGACAAGGAATGCACACATGGCGACTAACTGCATTTATTTGCAAGATGAAACGAAACCGAATTAGAAAAAGTCATAACATGCTATTGTAGATCTGCATTATATTAAAGAAAAAGTAATACATGATCAATGGTTTCGATAGAGTTAAAATCAGCAAAGGTACTGGGAAGAGGGAGGATATAAAAATTTAAAGAACACACTGTATGTGAATTTAATCTATAATTTAGAGGTAATAAAAATGTGTACGTTACGTTAAAATGGTTTCTTATACGATAATATGTATATATATATATATATATATATATATATATATATATATATATATATATATATATATATATATTGAATATGTGATAATTGACATCACAGTATATTTTTAATTAAATCACATATTTTAATATATTATACAACACATATTTAAATTTTATTCTACTTTTCATTCTGCATCATTGCAGCTATGATTTTTTTTTTAATGTTAAATTATTATTTTAAAAATTATTTTATTTGCTAGAAACCATGAATAAATTTTTACTTTCTTTACTTCATTAATTGTTGTAGTTATCACGTTAGTTTCTAGCGTAATCCCGAAAAATCAATATTATTCTAATCTTGAAGATACTAGCTTTTGTACCTCGTTTTCTTCAAGTGAAATGTCCATAGAAATTACGTTTTGAGAGAATTTAAATTAAAATCAGTACATACAGCTAAGTGCAAATTGAAAGTACTGTACTTGTGCATACAAATAGATGTGAATTAAAATAAATTGTATTTATAAATTTTAATGATATATTCATTGTATTTATAGGTATGATAAATTGCAAGTATTATTGACTTTTCTTTCTTTTTTTCTGTCTTTTTCTTTCTTGATATAAAATTTAGGATTTAGAATCAACTGCATTGTTCTTTAAATAGAAAAATAAAATTTAATTTAATTTAAATTAAATTAAAGCTTCAGTACTGAATCAACTGAAAAACAGAAAAATGCTTAAATTAGTTAATTTAATTAAACCATCAAAGATATGTTTAAAAAAAAAAAACTAAATTATGGATAGAAGATTACTTTTAAGAGAAATAAAAATATTCTGAATTGAACTTTCAATTTAAAATCAACTGCACTGTATTCTGAATTAAAGTTTGAATATCGAATCATCTGTACTATTCTTTAAACAAAAAGAAATTTAAAAATAGAGTTAAACTTTGCATGAACTGTAAACCAGAAAGATGACTAAAATATTATTAACAACTTGACATGGGAAAAAAAAAATCACAAATAATGAAACATTACAGAAACAAACATGTATATTAGTATTTCAATTACATTGTAAAAAAAAAATAAGTAAATAAATAAATAAATCTCTAGGGCTAAATGTTTAAGAATATGACGGCGTTTAAATCATTTAAATTACTGATTTTCTGTAATGTTGAAATTTCAGAAGAATTTCCGAAAAAATTTATTTGAATTCCTAACAAAATCTTGTAAAAGATCCCCACAGAACTGGCGTTTTTAAGTAATAAGTAAAAATAACTTTAAATGAACACCATAAAATGCCAGAACTCACAACAGTTGTTTTAGTCGAAAGAAAACACTACCTTCGGCAGGCGCACAAAGTAGGCATGAGGGCTGCAAACAAAGAGGCAACACACAAAACCTTTTTCAAAACCAAAGCCAAATAAAACTGAATGTCAATATAAATATTATAATGAGTTTTTTTTTTTTTTTTTTTTTTTAAGAAATATCAGTTACAAGATTTTTCGAATTTTTAAATATGTAAAATGCTTCATGGATATCCAAATAGGAATAGGAGATAGGAGAAGAAATGATATTGGTTTTAGAAAAATTAAAACAATGACCATGAGCCCAGTAGTGGGAAGCAATAGAAGATTTGGAATTCTCATCACTACGAACACTCCGACAGTGTTCATTTAATCTATATTTCAAACACCTCCTAGTTTGACCAATATTAAAATCTAAATTACATGAATACAACAAAATATAGTCCATAAATATATATTCTAAAAAAAATGTTGTTTGCTAACAGCGCTTTAGAAATACAATTACTTTTTCCTGAAATATTTAAGCACCATATTTTCTTCTAATGCTCAAAATTTGAACTAATTACTTTGTCTTACCCATATATATGGTACAGAAAGTATTGTTTTTGGGTCAAATTTTTGAAATTGAGTTTTTGTTATATTTAGACGTTCAAGGTACCCTAAATTAAAAAAAAAAAAAAAAAAAAAAAAAAACCATGGTTTTAGCATTTGGTCTGTGTGGCTGTCTGTTATCAGCATATCCCAAGAACAAATAGCAGCAGAAATCTCAAACTCTATATTCTAAATGTATATTATATAGGGATGCTACACTAAACTTTTCGTTGAAATCAAGCACCCACATAGCAATTTCAATTTGCAGCGAAATTGCAGCAATCTTGCTTTGTAAGCCAACAAACTTGCAGCAAGTTCAGTGTGACAAGCTGTAAGTTCATAACAAGATTAAAGCAAGTTAACGCAAACTCCGAAGTCACCATACGCCAAATTTGCAGCAAACTTGTCGTGCAAGTTGTACTCTTACTGTAAATTCGTTGCAAACTAGTAGAAAAGTTAGGTTTGTCGTATTAAGAGTACTGCAAATCCATTGCAATAGGCAAGCTTGTCATGTCACACCAACTGTTAATGCATTGCAAACTCATATTCTTATCACGTCACATTATCTGCAAATACACATAGAAACATGTAAATATAGCTTGTATTTCGCATAAGACTTGTCGACACGAGACTTCGAGCCCCGCGGATAACGTCACGCTTCTTCCACCAGTAAACAACACGAGCAAGAAAACGTTGCTAAACCGTTTCAATATCAGTCTTTGGTTGAGTTTCAAATACTTACTTAGCAATTTTAGTTTGCAACAGAAATGGTGTGAAAGGGGGAAAAAAATAAAATTAATTAAAACGAAAGATAGATTTATGTTGTGTCTACTTTGCGGTAATTTCACGGCAAATTTATCGCATCAAATTTGTCATGGCAAGATAATATCAAGAAAAATCAAACTTGCTGCAAATGTGCTTGTTATCTGGGAAAATGGTTCATTTACAGGGCCACCCAAAAGAAATCGAATACATGACGTCTATGGGGAATTTTCTAGTAAATACAGTGTAACATCTATAGGCTGACTTAAACAAAACGGATTGAACAAAAAACAATTTATGCATAAAAACATATTTTGTGTGTAATGTTTTATGGAAATCATTCATCATTCTTTTACAGGGCCATCCAAAACATTTCGATATATTGGGGCTGTACATCAAAATTGCTGGAATTGTAATTCATTTTGTGTTAGATATTTTTCAAATAAGACTAAATTTAAGTACACAATATTGTTTATATTTTCTTATACAAATTCACTCAGTAAAAATAATTTATTAAAATTATTATTTAAAAAAAATTTCTTCCATGATAATGCAGACGATTTTCATATTAGAGACGTAGTATAACACTAAATGGCCAAAAAAAAAGTCAATTTTATTTTCAATACTACATTTAAAGAAAAAAAAATCGATAACTTTATTTTAAATAATCGCAGTTCGATGGTTCAACCATTCGTTTTAAAGGTATTGACGAGCTCTTTTGAAAGTTACCTATCATGAAAATTTACTCCCATCGAGGGGGGGGGGGACTCCCCCCCCCAGGGGGTGGCGAGGCTCCTACACATACAAAAAAATTTTCCCAGTTGATTATCTCTATTATAAATAATTCTTGTAAATTTCATAATGATTACTAAAAAATAATTCTCTTTATGCACATTTATACAAAATTTTGTCCTATATCACCATGCTAAAAATTTAGAAAAAGCGGGATGGTAACGCAACCTGTAAGACAATTTTTACCAAAAGTTGATAGGCACTAATTTATGTTAAGGTGCAAATACATACCAATTTATATGAAATTCTGTGCAGTAGTTTCTGAGATACAGTTGCCACAAAATTTTGTCACGCACACACAGACTGACAGACAGACAGACATTTTCTAAAAATGGTCAAATCGTGTTCTACACCTCTCAAAACGTGTAAATCCATCAAAAACCCGAGGTCTAAAATTTTTACGAATCCAATACTTTCTTCTATTGAATATAAAAGAAAGTAAAAACAAGTTTATATGTAGATGACAACTGGCAATTTTCGATTAAATAATTAGAAGAACAAAAATATTGCTTTTATATACCAAATACAGACGGACTTGATCTGAATTAGGCATCCACATTTTTCTTTAAAGCGGCAATCAACTTTCAAATTAATAAATTGTAATTATAAATTTATTATTGCAAAATGTTACAGATTTATATAGTCTTATTTCTTGATGAAAATGACATATTCGAATTAAATATCACATTAGAACCAATTTAGATATCATTTAAAATTATTAATTAATTATTAAATTTCAAAATTCTCCTTGCAAATTAATTTTTGCATGCGATGTCCTTTTTTCTCTCTCTCTTCGGATGATTTTAACAAAATGTAGTTGAGTTTTTTTTTTATTTATAACTATTATTATGAAAAAAAAAAAAAAAAAAAAATCAGCTTTTTTTTTTTTTTCATTATTAATATTTTTTTTCTCCAAGATTTTAAAGTTTTAAAAAACAACCAAAATATAAGGAAAATTGTAAGTAAGTTTTGTGCTATGTTATATTGAAAACCGTTAAATGAAGTTTCGTGAATATTACTCAGCATACAATGAGGGGAATTGAAATTTTATTTATTTATTTTATTTCATTTATTTCAATTATTTTATTTATTTATTTTATTTATTATTTATTTATTTACTTATTATTGTTATTATTGTTGTTATTATTATTATTTTTTTTTTGCCATACATTACTACTGTTATGTAGTTTAAGATTTTATTAAAATTGAAAGGTTGAATTCTTAGTCCAGTTTTGCTATTTTGACAACCCACAGTCGCCTTAAAGATTAAATTTGTTACTCTAACAATTACTAACAATTGAACTAGGACGGCAAGTCTTAGAGAAAAAAAATAATATTTTACTTTTGAATTAAGAAAACGTTACCTTCCATTTTACATATATTATAAATGTTAGGCTTAACAATTTAGAACAATCTGGTGTGTCACTCACATGACTTTCTCTTATCCTACTTTTCAATACCATAAAGGCAGACTGCAGATTAAGATAGAAAATCATCAAAGTAAGATAATAGAGTTCAATTTAGTTAAAAAATAATCTAAAATAGGTGAACGGAAGTTTTATTTCACATATAATTGTGTGTGTGTGTGTGGGAGGGGGGGGGGCTCCTCAACTTCCTGTTCAATTATTGTTCTTACATTTATTTAAAAAATAAAAATAAAGTTCGATGCTGTTATTAACTTGCCTTGAATTGAAAATTGCTAATTTTTATCAATTTTTCAAGTAGCAAACACATACCAACTTCCAAATGCCTAGTTTGAATTCTATGCAGTTTTTTGTTTTTATCTTGATAACTGATATACATACAAATGAACCGCAAAAAAATTGACTTTCGTATTCAGAAAACCTCAAAACGTGATATTATGCAAAAATCACAGTAGGAAATCGAATTTCAGAAAACACTTAATTTAATGTATGGACATGAGAAATTAATTTTCCTTCCTGAGCAGTCTTCATCGACCCAGTAAAATGTAGCAAAGCACTTCCATCAATTACATTTAATAGAGAAGAATGTTTAGCTTAATTTTGGGTAGCTCTGTATAATTGTCTATAAACTGTGTACTCTTCATACTGTGTACTTAAATTTAGTCTTATATGAAAAACGCATAACACAAAATGGAACACATTCCCAGCAATTCCTAAGTATAACACTAATATATCCAAATACTTTGGGTAGCTCCATAAATGAATGATGAATGGTTTCCATACAACAATCTATACATGTAAAACATGCTTTTTCGCATAGAAAACTAGTATGTTGTGGCCACCACAAGACTTTCTTCTATATTTTCCTATACAAATTCACTCGGTAACAATATTAAAAAAAAAAGACCTTTTTTTCCCAAGTTTTTTTTCGTTAAAAGTAAAAAAAAAAAAAAAAAAATCGATAACTTTGTTTTAAATTATCACAGATTTACAGTTCAACCATTCGTTTTAAAGGTATTGACGAGACCTTTCGAAAGATACCCATTTTGAAAATTCCCCCCCCCCAGGGGGGAAGCGATGCCCCCACATGCACAGAATTTTTTTCCTAGTTAGCTACTACTATTATCAATAACTCATATTAATTTTACAATCACAAGTTAAAAACTAGTATGTTGTGGCCACCACGAGACTTTCTTCTATATTTTCCTATACAAATTCACTCAGTAACAATAATTAAAAAAAAAAAAAAAAAAAAAAAAAAAGTGGGACTTTGACAAAATTTTGGGTAAAATGTGAAAATTATTCTAAGTTTGTCAAAACACGGAAACCGTGGGACTTTGACAAAATTGGGGGAAAAATGCAAAAATTTATTTAAGTTTGTCAGAACACGGAAACCGTGGGAGTTTGATAGAATTAAGGGGGGAGAAAAAAAAAAGTGAGAAAAAAAAAGTTATCTAGCTACACGATAGATGGCGCTTGCTCAGCGCTGTATTAATGTTACTTTATTTAATTTCCTTTCCATGAAGGTTTTAAAGTTCATTGATTTAAGTAAAATTATAAATTTAAAATTTAAAATTTAAATTTAACTAACTTTATACAATTGCACGTGAATTTTATCGTTAATGAAAATGCTCAGTTGCTAATTCTTTATCGATTAATCGAAGTTTGCAAAGAATTTATTTTTACTTTCATTAATATGATGGCAACTTCCTATTCTCCATGTTGTGATGAAAGTTTTACATGTGGTTACTATGATTGTTTCTATTTTTCTCGATTATTTGATTTAATATTTTATTTCATTTCTCATTGAAAATGGTTTGGCTGCTCGATCGGGGCTCGAACAATATAATATTTTCTATATTTAGCTTTATTGTTTTACGAAATCGCTGCAACTTTCACAGCTTTGTGAAGTATTGCCCCCTGATGAGCTAATACTTCTAATTTTAAGCATTTATTCTTCCAAAAATTAATCCATATCTTATTCCAATTATTTTTTCTTTGGTCTTTTATTTACTTTCTCCGTATTTAAGTATAATGGTTCTATTTTTTTTTACTCAAGTGGGCATAAGTAATTTCAACTGTTCTTGTCTCTTACTGGATCTTAACATGTATCGAAACATTTTAGTGCTTGTTTTTAGCAATGTGTTACATCAGTTTTATTTTTGTTGTGTTGGTATTGGCATGTATCTATTAAGTGCTAAAATTTTAAGGTTAAACTTTATTAAGTTATCTATCATATATATATATATAATTTGAATAATTTAATTCCTTTACAACACTCAGCAAATGAAAGATAGATGAAAATACCAACATATGAAATTTTAAATGAGATGTATTTCGAACAAAATTATTGTCACGATGATAATTTAATTTAAGTACACTGAGTAGTAAAAACACGTTAAAGTGCTTACGCAGAAGAGAAATGACACACATAATACATAAGCATAACGATGAGATAATTTGCTTAATCCATTAATCCAATAGAAACATTCATCAAATAATAAAAATGGAAAGAGATAAATTAACCAAAAGGATCTGTTAAAAAAAAAAAAAAAAAAAAAAAAAGAGAATTCATGAAATGAAAAATTGAATTTTAAATGCTGAAAACCAGAAATGATCACTCATCAGGAAACTTGCATCTCTGTCAGCATTATGCAAGATTTCGGATCGCCGTATAGCTAATTCAAGCAATATACAACTCAATTCTTTATCTTGCAACAAAACAAATATATATACTATGTATATGTATATCAGTATTTCCAAATTTAGAGGTTTTTTTATTCAATAATCACCAATAATTTTGAGGGGTGCTACTTTATATACGTAACAGACGATTGTTCGAAGTGACTAGGAAACCGTTACAATTAAAATTTAGTGGTAGATAATGAATAAAAAAATTCCTAAATTTAGCAACACTGTATATTTTATTTCTCATACTAAAACTGTGGTAAGGCTCTCTTGAAAAAGCTTTAAATCTTTAATTTTAATATTTTAAACACGAAACTAGCTGAAATTCAAATTAAAGAATCTCTACATTTTAATTCGGATTCAGCATTCATTTCTGGAGATAAGTTAAATTTTTGACACTTTCCAACGAAGTATAAACGTATGTATAAATCCAGTTCGTCTATCTGTCTGCAATCTCTCGTTTCTGTGTCACTGTCTTTGGAACGTTTCCTGTTCAAAATGGCGCAAATAACATGACTCGTTTTGTAAAGAAAATCATTAAAAAAAATTCTGCTATATTGAATGCTGAAAGAGGTATTTCTTTAAAGTATATTTGAATATTTTTATACCGTACTAAATATAAAGACATTAATCCATTAGCGCCCGAATTAATTTTGCAAAACATTATTAGCTGATTATTTCACTTATAAATTAACATAGACAACTGACAGTAAAATATATTGACTTAAACAATTCTTCTGACAGTTTTAAATTTAAAGCCTACCCTCATTTATTGACGTTTAGTGGTCTAGCGAGAAAACTTCGAGATAGAAAAGCTTTGAGATAACAGATTAATTTCCTATTATATGTTGACAAAGATCTTGAAAGTAAAGTATTATAATATATATTATTACTCAACTTGATTTAAGTTAGTATACCTGCGCAAAAAGCAAAGATATGTGCGAGGAATGAAAAATCATAAAATGACTATCCAAATTATGAAATAATAATTAATAGTAGGCACATAAAACTTTCAGGGATCATTTAGAGTGACGCTATAAACTGTCACTAAACAGCAGAAATCATTCCAAGAAACCACAAAAAATATACGTGCCATTTTATTAGCTGTCATCAAACGAGGACACTGGCGCTAACGGGTTAATATGCATCATTCAGATGCACAGAATAATGTTTCCTATAGAATATGGTATGATTAATATTAATAATTGATTTACAGGGCTATATAAAAATAATTCAAATACATTATGGCATGTATGGGGAATATAAATGCTCAAAATGTATTTTTAGCTGAGTCGTGCGTTTTAATGTTTTTCAAATTTAAAAATTCTTAAAGGTATACGGTTTGTCTGTCTGTTTGAATCAGTGTTACAACTGTCTGTTTGTCTCATTTCCGCAAATACTTTTAGAATTATATAAAAGTGTAATAATGGCTAAGTACAGTTAGAAATTGTTTTACAATAAATGTAAAAAAAACACGAATAATTTTCATTTTTCTCTTTCTTTTTAATTACATTTATACATAGAATATTATCAAATTACTAATTTAAATATTTCATTGGTAAAAATTTGGAACTTAAAAAATAAAATAGTATATAAATGCGCAGGGAAAAAAAAATACCAGTTTGAAGAAGAGAACAAACGCCAAAAGTAGATTATTATTTTTAATTCGTTTTGCATTGATACACATTCCAGGCAAATGGAGGGAACAAAAACTACTTTTTAAAGTAAAAACAATACTTCTTCTGTACAAATTTTATCTTTTACAAATAAGTACACTGGAAATAAAAACGTTCTTCTCGTTTTTCCTATAATCCTAATTTTGGATTTGTTCTCTTCTTCATAATTGATTATTCAAATGCAAATTATATATATATATTTTTTTTTTACGATATATTTTATATTGACAGCTCTTTACTCCAGAATCCGACTGCAATATTGAGTTATAACAAAGTTTCCATACTTATTTTCACTTCCTATTTACTTTCCTCTTACAGCAGCACACTAAGGCTTTGTGATGCTCGATATTTTAAAAAGTATTTTGCATAGAAGGAGCTATTGAAGATGCTGCTACCGATTGCAATCATTATTTCTAAGTTGCTTTTGGATCTGAAATTAAACTTTTTCGAGTAAAAGATCGAGTTTTAGTGTTGGGATTATTGGCATCATATGTTACAGTAGTGCATCCGTATTTGGTTTTTGAGAATCTAAAATGTAATAGCTTATATGTTCGTCTTACATTTAAATTCAGGAACTGCTATCTGGCTTAATTTATGTTATTTCATTGAAACTTACCGTGAAAATGTTTAATATTGAAAATTTTCATCGCACACAGAACCATTTATTATTTCGAATCACTGATACTTTTGAATGTTGTAATATGTCAGATATCACTTGCATCTATGAACTGTAATATTATTCGTTGAGTTTTAAAAAGTTATGAATGTCATCATGCGTAAAATACCGATATTTATCAGTTATTAAAACTCTATTTTCCCGTTATTCAGAAAAAAGAATATTACTGGCAATGAAATCTCAATTATTACAATTTGTTTTAAATGGCTTTGTATAAAACTTTGAAATAACCATGCATGACTTCAAATGATATTTTGAATGCAATAGAACCCCCAAAATTGATATCTTAATTCCACAAATTTCATAAATCCTCAATATGCTAACAAATTCTTCTTCTTTTCTAATGTGTTAACAACTTCATACTTATTCACTTTATAAACATTGTATCATTAAGGTAATCAAAAAAGAAGTAATGTCATGAATATACTACATCTTATTTGGTTCGATCTAAATTTCCCATCGCAATTTACGTCTTCAATTTTCCTAAATTGCGAGGAAAATGTTTTTTTTTTTTTTTTTTTTTTCAGTTAATGCTTTATTTTTTATCTGTTCCAATTATTAACCTTCATAAATATTATTAACTTTACTATTGTCTTATATAAAAAACATTCTTTATATTTTTAAATAGTGCCTTTGTTGATAATTCTGTTGGTTATTTTCTAATGCAATAACAGTGCGATTGTGTAATAGAGTACATAGCAAACATGTTTTGTTATATTAGATAACATTATGTAAAACTTATTCCTTGAAATTGCGCTGAGATAAGGCGCATTTTCACTGTTAAAAAAATCCTAAAAAATGTCTTTAATATTATTGTTATTGAAAATATCACTGTAAAAATTTTTTTTTCTAATTCCTACCCATTATAATAGTAATATTTCTACGCAAAACACATTTTATTTACGGTAATTGCGATATTTTTTATCATTTATTTATCGAGCCCTTCATTTGATAATGATCCAGTACGATAAGATTATCATAATTGTAAATACGTATAATGAAAATTAATTAATTTTTTTTTCAATGTTTGATAACTATCCCACATTTTCATGAATTTCATACTTTAATACTTATTTAAATTTTCTTCGTTTTTAATTACTTTTGAAATCTTTTTAATAAACATATGTCTTATAAAATCCATTTTTATAGAATTATTTTTAAAGATATAATTTGCTCAAGACAATTTTTAAGAGATATAATAATAATAATAATAATAACAACAACAATAATAATAATAATAAAAGGAAAATTAAGAATTTAAAATATCTTAACAAACATGAAAGATTTGCTACAATAAATATTAGGTTTAGAATAGATTATTTCATTAATTTATATTAAATAATAATTATAATAATAGTAATTTCACAGCTAAAGTTTTAGTAAGAAACCTTAATTGAAATAAATAATTCGAAACAATGTCATTTTAAGTAAGAATATAAAACTGAAAAACCTTTTTAAATTTCAAAGTCAATTGTTTATTTACATCAATTTATCTCTTTTCGATGGTCAAGTAATATTTTATTTATTTTTAATTTTTAATTTAAAAAAAAAAAAACTAAAATTCAGATAATTTCGAATTTTGGATTTCTAGAAAATTCGAATAAGAAATTAAAATTCAGATAATTTAAAATTTTGAATTTCTAGAAAATCCGGAGATACAATCGCCACAAAATTTTTACACACACTCACACACACAGACAAACATTTTCTAAATATGGTAAAATCGTGTTCTAGACTTCTCAAAACGTGTAAATCCGTCGAAAACCGGAAGTCGAAAATTTTTATAATCTATTACTTTCTTCTATTGAATATAGAAGAAAGTAAAAATAATATTCAAAATCTTAACTTTTTGAAAAAATTTAAAATTGTCCATGGGACTTTATTCAATTCCTACTATTAGTTCACACTCTCCCTATATCTTGTACAAGTCTTGCAATCGATTTTTAACAAACTTCCCGACTAGATAGAAATTTGAAACTTTCAGGATTACTCAGAACACGGTGACAACACAATACTTCGAAGTCCTATTTTCGAATTTTTTATTAGTTTTCTTATAATTAATTAAAATATGAAAATAATAACATCCTAATAGCGTTATTATAGCCATTAAAATATTAGCTATAATTTAATTGTTGCCAAAAAAAAAATTACGAGTTCATTTTCTTTCGACATAAAAATAAATACATTTAACTAAACGTGAACATTAAAAAATTATAAAAAGTTAAATTATGCATCTCACAAAAATTGACGTCATTATCACTTTAAAAATTTTATGCACATTGATAAGAGCCCTATGATTCATCAGAAAATTTAAAACATGGTATGTAAAAAGCTTTTTGTTATCTTATAATTATTTTTATTTCTTTTTTCACGCGCACTTTTTAATTCAAAATTATTTTTTAAAAAAATTTCGATAGTGTTTGTAAGTAGGAATTGATTTAATTTATATATATATTACTTGTTTTTAAATTTTCTCCCCAATTTTACATTATTATAATTTAATAATATATTCCAAACATATTTGCGAAATAATTTATGAATTTATTGTTAATTTTTTCCAGTGTTTTGATGTTGGAATGCAGAGATTTTATACAAATTTTTAACAATCAGACATAAAACTACTTGTAAAATGCTAACTTATCAATCAAACCACAAAGTAATGCTGAAATAGATTTGAATTAATTTGATAAACTCTAATAACGTAAAATCAAGGGCGAAAATTAAAAACTTAATCTCATGGAGCGTTTAATTTTTTTTATTAAAATATTTTTTTTCTTTTTCTTTTTTCTTTTTATTTTAATAGTTTTGAAGAAATTTTAATATGTTTAATACTGATACATTTCAATGAATATAGGGTAGGTGGTCCAGTGATTGGCATGCTCCAGTAATTGACATCTATCCCGAAAAAAATAATAAATAAGAAAAATACAAGAATTTTAACATTTTATGTCAAACGCTGGAACATAGGGTGCTAATACTGATAAATTGAAAAACTGGCAGTGTCAATTACTGGAACGTTGAGTGGGTGTCAAATAAAAATTCATTAAAAAAAAATAATTGTTATCAAATGTATATATTTTAACATATATGTGGTTCTGGATGTATTTCATGCCATATGTACTAACATAAGATTTCTAAAAATATTTTCTAATGACTAGAACATTAAAAACATCAGAGACTGCTCTAAAAGTGTCAATTATTGGTGCACTTACCCTATATGCGAGTTTTTATAACTCTAAGACGCTAATTTTAAAGAACGATTTTCAACATCTACAATTTCCTTAAAATAGTAACCAACTTTATATAACTTAACTAAACTTATATAACTTAAAAACCGAGATTGTCCTAGAAGTAAAATAAGTTAAATATGACACATTGAAATAATAATAATAATAATAATAATTAAGAGATAAAAAAAAAAAAAAATTCAGTGTGTAAGGTTTTTATTACTATTTTTAACTTCGACCAAATGTAAATAACATACTTATTCCAAATAAGAAACTCCATAATGCTTTTGTTAAAGTAGTAGTAAAACATTATATAACTTAAAAACCGACATTATCATACAAGTAAAATACATCAAATATGACACATTGAAAAAAAAAAGTAAATCAATTTCACGCTGGGTATTGTCGTACGCTGCATCTGAACTTTTAGTAGTTTGAGAAATAGTTAAGCTTATCGACGATAGAATCAAAAATTTTTAAGGGATAATAATCATCAATCAATGGCATTTGACTTCGGTAACTGCCATCATCGATTCCAAGTGGTGTCGACAGATATTGCTCATGATTTATATTCTCTATAACGTCAAGTACATCTTTTTAAGCAAAAACATTGCAAATAAATCATACCTGATGGATCTTTATGTCAAAGCAAACGATCAGGTACCTTTTCTGATGGTCCCAGGAGAAAACTTTCATTTCTTGGAGTACTATATATAAATGTACATTCAATATATTACAGGTTTAAAAAAAAGTTATATAATTCACATTTAGTTTTAAAATATGGATTTGATAAAAGATGTTGATGCATTTAGGAATTATACATTAATATTAATTTGAAAACTCAATTGTTTACAAATGCATTAAATCTTTAAAAAAAAAAAAAAAAAAATAAAAAAAAAAAAAAAAAATTTATCTTTACAAATATTAAACATTTTTTTTTTTTTTTTTTTTTTTTTTTACACTTTAGAAATAAAATTATTGGTTAAAGGAAATTTATTCTTAAAATAAAATTGCAGGGGTGAACCTTTTAACGGGCTACCCCTGAATTCAGGGTATTTGAAATTTTTGTTGTCTCTGAATTTCATTTTAAATTGTTTTGTTTTTATAGAAATTTCTCATTTTCAATGTTTAATTTGCCTTTTAATGTATTAAGAATTCTCTAGATATCTCTTATTATTGGTAGTCATTTGATATATCATTATAAGTCCAATATATCTGCATGCAAGATCAGTTTTCTTTTACATATTAAGTAGTTTCACCCCTGAAATTGTATAATCAGTATAAAAATAACATATAAAAAAAAACAATATGTAAAATTTTAATAAATGTAAAAGAAAATATTCATACATTAGTATTTTTCTTATGCAAAAAATACATGAATAAACGCCTGCCTTCTAAATTAGACATCTTTTAAATTAATTCATCCTTACAGCATTCGCTTAATATTGAATTATTAATCTGTATATCAAACACTTGTTTTTTCTAAGTTTTTATTAGATTTGATTTTGAAATAAAAATAAGAAGAAGAAGAATATTAAATGTGTCGCTTTTATAAACACCAATGTCTTAAACTGTAATAAAACATTGATGAAAGTTTTCTATGCTGTATTTTGCTATCGCTGTTGATATTTACTTTCTTAACTAATTCGAGCAAGTTTAATATATTGAATTTTACGGTTGAAAGGTTTAATTGGGTTCACATATTTTAACGAGTATATAATTTCTACTTTTCCATAAAAATTACTTTATTAGTCGGTTCAGTTATGCTGTAAAAATTATTGTTGTGAATACATTAATATTTAATATTGTTCTTAATAAGGTGTTACAATTTGTGGATCTGCAGATCAGGAATCTCAATTTTCCATTTCGGGTATACTTATTACTGAGCAGATCGTTTTTATTTATTTCATAATGGAGTGTAACCAAGTTAAAATGCACCTAAAAGAAATTCATTCTATAGAGCGTAATATGGGACAAAATTCTTTTGTGTGTCCTATAGATCAACCACAAACATTGACATGCACCTAATTTCATGTAACCCATAAATATTTGTACTAAATTTAATTTAATTTGTATAATGTTATATAATGTTATCAGAAATCTTTTGCGTGGTCCTGTAGATAATTATTAAGTCTATGCAGACTTTTTTATTGAGAAAAAATCTTGAATCTTTTGATAGACATTGACAATTACACTGTTATATTAGGTCTGTATTTTCAAATGAACCTTTTTCGCCAAGTTTGAACGAAATTTGCCAAGTCAAAAACAATGGCTAAATGTTGTGATAAATAATCCGTAATAATAATAATAATAATAATAATAATAATAACAATAACAATAATAATAATAATAATAATTAATTTAACTGCGATTTTTTTTTTTTAATCAACATAATACAATTCGGTCATGAAATGTAGATTAATAATCTATGAAAATTAACTTTAGCTCAAATTCGGGAAAATTGTCGCTGGTTTATTTGTCCAAAGATCCCAAATTTATTTTCCCCTCCCCCCTTCCTGAATACGATTCCGATAATGAAAAGTAAAGTAAAAATTTTCGGTTTGAATTTATTATCAATTATACTATTTTTAATAATAATACTATTTTTATTTATTTATTTTAATTATTTTTAATCCCTCCACTTTTTTTACGTATTCTTCTAATTTAGTTATATATTTAACCGCATAATTTGGTTTTTTATAGCGGTAGCCGAGAAAGAAAACCGCCAAATTGGGCGGTTCATGCATAGCTTTTAAATGATCATTTAGATTTATGTTATTTTTGTTCAATTCACGGATACTTTTTTTAATGCATTGTGACGCCTTTTTTCTTTAATTTTCTTTTTTCTTTCTTTCTTTCTTTTTTTTTTTTTTTTTTGCTAAATCCTCCATTTTTTTATCATTTTATTCATTCCTCAAAACTAAGGATAAAAGTTTATTTTCCTTATTTCAATGAATTGTTTTTAAAATGGCATCAATTTAGATCGTTGTTTTCCAGAAACTTAGGCTTTTATTATTATGAAGATTAATATTTTTTCAGTGAAATAACGCAAAGGACTACAAAAAGAGAAAAGTACGAAATCACATACGTGAAAATAAATGCAAATTTATATAACATAATGACCCTAAAAAGTGTAAAATAAACAGATGATCACCTGAAATCAATTAATTGGCAACGGACATTTTAATATCTCCTTATAAATATCTGAAAAAAAAAAAAAATAATAATAATGATAAGTCAAACTTTTGAAAAAAAATGGTAAGAATAATAATTAAAAATAATAAATAAAGTTAACATCAAAGAGATGCTACTTGGATAATTCTTTTTAATCCTTTCAAACAATTTAAAATTATTGATTTTAGTTCGTTTGGCTGTCAAAATTCTGTCTTTGTTAAATATATTTTTATATTGCCACAGTCTGAAAAAAGTAATTGAAAGCTCTTGAATATTAATATGTCTTAAAGAATGCATTTCATTGAATACATTTACATTTAAATGTTTTGTTTTGTATTTTATTCTTGATTTCAAAAAATCAATCAAATATCACCAAAACTAAATGGAAAACTGGTGTACAAACGATAAGTAGACAATAAGACTTCTTCACACACCATAAGTTTTAAGCCAGCACAGCCGGTTTCGAAAGGACGTAGCCTTCCTTCATCAGGTGCAAAAAACACGTGCTACTGCCTTGGAGGCAAAAGCAAGACTGAAAGCAGGGCAAAATCCAGAGGGGGAGGAGCAACACAAACAACCAATAGGAAGCATCATGCAGGACCAATCAGAGAGGAACACACATGCACACACAAAAACAAAAGGAGGGAGGGAAGGAATAAACAATAATTTTATTTTATTTTTTAATGATTTATTTATTTATTTATTTATATTATTTATTTATTTATTTATTTTTTTAAATTAATATTATACTAATAAGTAAATTTAATAAAATTAATTAATTTATTATTATTATTATTATTATTATTATTATTATTATTATTATTATTATTATTTAGAATTATTTAATTATAACTATTATTATGTTATAAACATAAAGAAGGAAATTATTTAATTGAATTAAACAAATTTTTCCAGGCTGTAGACAGCAAAGTGGAATCAGATTTTTCATTGACAATTTTATCACGATTAAGGTAAATAGCTAAATTGTCCAAAAAATCCAGTTCGGAAATGCGCTTGGCATGAAAGATAATTTTGGCACTCTTAAAATTAAAACTATGATCAAATTCCCAACTGTGCTTCGCAATAGAAGATTTAGAAATCCCTTGATTAACAACATATCGAGAATGTTCACGTAAACGGCATTCAAGATTTCTTTTTGTTTGACCAATATAAGATAAATCACAATTATTACAAGGGACATTATTGATACCCCACTTATGAAGCTCGGGAACAAGGGATTTAGTTGAAGGGAATTGGAATTTATTGACAGGTTTTTAAAATAACGTGAAAATTGAAACGCTTTAAAACTTTGGCTAATTTAAAACATAAGGGGGGATAAAAAGGCAAGACAACAAGATTATCAGGTTTAATTTTATCATCAATGGAAAGAGTTGAATTATAAGTTGGCCTACTGAACTTTTTGAGAGCTTTATCAATTATAGAGGGTCTAAAACCTCTTTTAATAGCAACGGACTTTAAATAATTGAGTTCTTCTTTAAGAGAAGTAGTATCAGAACAAATTTTAAGGGCACGATACACGTAAGTGTAAAAGGTGCCAATTTTTTGTTTAGCCGGTTGATTAGAGAGAGCATGGGGAGGGTTAGAAACAGAGAAAGGTTTCCTGTACACAGAGGTTTTAAAAGAGGAACCGCACCTAATAACTAAAACATCAAGAAAGAAAGTTGATTGATTAATCAACTTCCCTTTCTTGATGTTTAATAAGTAATTCTTAAATAATTCTATAATAATAATAATAATAATAATAATAATAATAATAATAATAATAATAATAAATTAATTAATTTTATTAAATTTACTTATTAGTATAATATTAATTTAAAAAAAAATAAATAATATAAATAAATAATATAAATAAATAAATAAATAAATAAATCATTAAAAAATAAAATTAAATTATTGTTCATTCCTTCCCTCCCTCCTTTTGTTTTTGTGTGTGCATGTGTGTTCCTCTCTGATTGGTCCTGCATGATGCTTCCTATTGGTTGTTTGTGTTGCTCCTCCCCCTCTGGATTTTGCCCTGCTTTCAGTCTTGCTTTTGCCTCCAAGGCAGTAGCACGTGTTTTTTGCACCTGATGAAGGAAGGCTACGTCCTTTCGAAACCGGTTGTGCTGGCTTAAAACTTATGGTGTGTGAAGAAGTCTTATTGTCTACCAATCAAATATCAGTTCATTTGTTCGATTTTTCGGCAACATTTTAGAATCATTTCCCCGAACGTCAATAAATGTACGTAATACAAATCAAATGAAAATTATAAAATAAATTATGTTATAAAATGACTTATTAAATTTTCGTAAGAATGCTTTCTATTGAATACATTTATATTAAATGATTTTGTTTTGTGTTTTATTCTACAATAATAATAATAATAGTAATAATAATTAGTCAAATATTAGTTTAATTATTTGATATTCCAAAATATTTTAGAAGCATCGTACAAAACTACATTAAATATGAATTACAAGTTAACTGAAGATTATCAAATAAATTATGTTATAAAGTAACATATTAAAATTTCTTAAGAACGTATTTCATCAAATACATTTACATTAAGGTATTTTGTTTCGTATTCTCTTCGTATAAAAAATAATAATAATAATCAATCAAATATTATTTTAATTATTTGATTTTCCGTAACATTTTAAAATCATTTTCATGCACTTCAGTAATTATGAATTATAAATTAACTGGGTTTTCAAATAAATTTATTTATATAAAATGCAATGCTAATATATTTTTTTTAGCTGTAGACTAAAAAAAAAAAAAAAAAAACACTAGACTGATTTATGAGTGTTTTATTTTTTTTTCAAAGTGATCTGCGTTGTCAGGATATGATTTAAAGCTATTAAAATTCTTGATAGAGAGAGACTGAACATTGGCATGCCGGCTTTTTGACGAAATCCTCCATTTTAGTGCCAGTTGCTCCATTGCTTAACATTACGCTCAGAAGAAATTTCCATTATTTTACATCATTGGTGGAAAAAAACTTATTTATTATATTTTTACGTTGTTGGAAAATAAATCACTTTAATTTTGAAATATTTTTAAAGGATAAAGATGCATTGTTATTTATTTTATATCATGTTTTAAATTCTTTGAATTCTCTTGTTGCATGCTGTTTTATGTATTTATTTCCTAACATATGAGATAATTACATTATTTATTTGCTAGCTATTAGTTTTTAAGTTCTGTTTTTCGGCATATTTAATATGTTAGATCTGAATGTATTTTTCCAAATTCGTATGTATTTTTTATTAATACATTTATACACATTTATTAATACATTTATATTTTATTTATAATACATTTATTAATTTTTTTATTAATACATTTTAAAATGCATATTTAAAATAAATATATTAAAAAAGTATTTTTTGATTATTTACTAGTAGGTAAAATGCATCCGTTTTCTTAAAATAAATTCATAAAAATAAAATTAATAAGGTGTACATTATTTACTAGCATAGGAAATATAAATTTATATTAAATAATATTTGTCATAATAAATTTTATAAATAATATTTAAATAAGTTATTATTTTTATTTGCATAATATTTAAAATATACGTATATATATATATATATGTATATATATATATATATGAAAAAATGTAAAAAGCAATGAGATAAAAGCAAATGTAAATAAAATAAATAAAAACATATTTTTTAATTTCTAAAAATATTAGTTAATATTTTGACAAATTGTTATTAATTAAATTTTTATTTTTAATTATTGGTTAATATTTTTACAAAAATAAATAATTACGTCATTATTAATAATAATGCGTAATTGAAATAAATAAAATATGTATTTTTAGCTTGTAAAAATATTACATAAATATTTTTATAAAATGATAAAAAATAATTTCCTTTCTTCGGCCGTATAGTTTTACATTTATTTATGAAATACTTGACAAAAATTAAAATTACCATATCTTTGTTAAAAATTTTCTAACTTTTTGAATATAAAATGTATGTCCTCAGAAGAAATAAATTAGAATTAATTTCACGATCAAAGTATTGTGCTTAATATAGAAATATATAACAAAAAATTCCTGTTTTCCAATCGGAGTTGAAAAAGTAACCATATCTTATTGAAGGTTAAAACAAAATTCGTTTTCCTTTAAATTATTTTTTTCTAAGACGAAAAAAAAATTACATATTTATATTCTGCGCTGCTTTTTTAACAAATTCAATACAATTTTCTTCCACTTATGTTGTATAGTACAGTGTCAGTCGCGAAGAAAAAAGCATTACGTTCTACGGGGATCACTCCGATTTGGCACTAAGATGGCCGACTTTCCGTCAATGTCCAGTGTCTTCTTAATATAGGGTCTCTAGACCTAATCCGGATGAACAAATATGGCGGGCGTTCGTTCAGAAACCTGTCGATCGCCGTAGAATATAATTTAATTTTACTAGCGTCTGACATTTTTCTTTTAATTAAAATCTCGATAAAACATTTTTATTTATCTTTAGAATGCCTTGTAGAGTGCCATTTTAAATTTTTAGAGTGTAATGGTATCGCATATAACAGCTTGAACAAACATGGCGGATCGGCTGGCGGACCAATGTCCAGTCTCTTATCATGTAGGGTCTCTTGGGGCGCCATCTACATTTAAATATAGTTTTTATTTTTACGAACAAATTTGTCGACTTTCTTGTGTGAAAAAGTAGTTCGTAAAGAAACAGGTAAATTCTAGGGATGAATGCTCTTTATTCAACATGACTTCTCGAATCAGTACAACAAAATTGTGATTACAGCGAATATTCCGGAAAAGTTCCAGTAGTACTCTATTATTTCATCGAATATTCTAGTAACAGTCCAATGAAGTTGTCACTCAGACCGCAAAAACTATTCGACGAATGTTCTGGAACTATTCAAGAAAATAGTCACTTGTTCCATAGGAATAAAGCAAATAACATCAAATACGGTAAACTCTCGATTATCCGCGAGCGGTTTATCTACCATTTCAATCTTCCTTGGCTTTTTTCTACTGTATATTACGATGGATTTGAATAATAATAATTTATCCAATTGAGTATACAATTAAGTTTTTAAATAAAATAAAAACTGAAGACTAAATATCAAGAAAAATACATAAATCAATTTCTGGGATAATGTTTCAATGTCGTGGATAATCAAAAATGTGCTGTACTTCTAAGCAGAAATCTTCGCTGCCTTATAAACAAAGTTCAGCACAATCTTCATAGTGCAATCGCTCGGAATAGGTCTCTGACTCCTGAACAACTCTGAATCGCAATGACGATAAACTCGATGACTTGGAGATCAAATTTGGCGAAAAATAGAGTTCCCGAAGTTTCAAAGCCTACTTTTTTTTTTCTTCCCACATTTGGTCGCCAACTCGTCAATTTTATCGCCAAAGCTGACCTTACTGAAAGTGAACGAACTACCCTTTTATTTTTACTTTACCTGTAAAACTACTTTCATTGCAACAAGACAACTGAGGCAGGGGAAAAAGACTGAATCCGCTGTAACGCTATTGATATTAACGCTAATATTCATGTTCTTGAATTTTGTATATTGGCATATAATATTCAATTCAGATGGGAAATATTCCGAGCAATCCAAGTTGATCATTTAAAATAAATTTTTCTGATAAGTTAAAAAGATATTAACTAAAACTTTCATACTTATTCATTGACGCATGATTAATAAAATGAAAATGATTCCCGTTGTCCAGGAAGGTTTAAATCTATTTCAAATCGCAATCTGATTAGTAGAAAGAAAGTTAGGGGCCTAAATGTTTTTGATATACGAATTCTTTCAAACCGGCATTTTGTTTTGTGCATTACCTTTGCTTGTCTTTCATCGTACTATTGGCCTATCACTTTAAATTTTTTCCCAATGTTTTTTTGCCCCCTTTATCACAGTAAAAAAAAAAAAAAAAAAAATTATTTTTATTCCCTTTATCTACTTTTATTCTTGCTAACTATATCTCTTTGAAATTTTATCCAAAGTTCCTGCCTCTTTATAATAATAATATTTTCTTTTAGACACAATTTTTTTTTTTTTTTTTCCACAAACCGAGGTTTGTGTTCGAATTCCTACGCGTATAAAGTGTGCTTGGATAAGATTCTGCTGCAGACAGTGGGGACCCAGTCTCAAGAGAGTGCGAACTGGAAGGGTCCTGCCGAAGGTAGTGGGACACCAACCGAAATTCATGAACGAAAAATGTTCTTTCTGCACGTGTGCATCGAGCCCAGGTAATTTACTGCCGCAGACAGTGAGGAATAGAACCTGGCTTATTGCAGGCAAGGAAGACCCTTACTGAAGAAAATAGCGCCGACCCATACCGAAGATTAGACTGAATTCAATGAAATCATCTGTTAGAATTTATATTTCTTGAGATTCTATGTTTACAAGTGATTCATTTAAACCATGGTGAATAACGAAGCGGGCGAAGTTCCCTAGTTATGTTACAAATAAATAAATAAATAAATAAAATTAATTAAAATTAAAATTTCTTAAGAATGCATTTTAACAAATACATTTACATTAAGATATCTTGTATGTTTTGTATTTTTTCTGACTGAAATAATTATCAGTCAAATATTAGTTTAATTATTTGATTTCTCATAACATTTTAAAAGCATTTTACTAAACTTCAGTAAAAAGGAATCACAAATTAACCGAAAAACATCGTATAAAATATGTTTTAAAACAACAATATAACATTGATATTAATAAAATTTTAGCAAATATGAGCTCTTCAATAGAAAACAGCTTTTAAGAAACGGGTACGAAATAAATAAAATGTGGAGTATAATACCAATATCTAAAATCTGAAGGTTGCAATTGTCATTCAAGGTAAAACTGAATCTTCGGTCATCACGTCTCCTTCAAGTCTAATTTATTTGATTTGTATAGCTATTACAGATGCTTTAGAAAAACAAAGGAAAGTGCTATTTTAACATATCGAGTGTGACACATCTCACGTATGCGTCAAAAATCGCTCTTTGAGTGTCATCAATTGATCATTAGCATAAAATGTACTTACATAAGTATCTGTCAATTGCAATCAATGTTCGAATATTTTTTTGCTTTTTCCATTCGCTTTTTAATTTAAACAATTAGTTAATACTCATGCATGCTAAAATTTTACCTTTTCCTTCCTTTTTTTTTTTTTTTTTTACTTATTGTATTCGTAAAAATTTTCGACTTCAGTTTTCGATGCATGTTTTGAGAGGTCTCGAACACGATTTGACCATTTTTATAAAATATCTGTCTTTCTGTGTGTGACAAAAATTTTGTTGCAACTGTATATCAGGAACTACTGCTCATAATTACATGTAAATTTACATGCAGTTGCCTCTTGACATAAATTAGTGCTTAACAACTTTTGGTGCAGATCACTTTACAGGTGGCGCTGCTATACACTAATTTCCGCAATTTAAAAGAAAACTATATCTCAGGTTCTATTGAATGTAATCAAACAAAACTTGATATGTTAAAAGGCTAAATTGAGATATTATGTTGATTCAATTTGGGGGCATGTCGGCCGTAGGTGGCGCTACTCCTTCCGCTAGACATTTCGTGTAATAGTAATGAAAATAGTCTGCATTCATAATGGAAACAATAATAACAAATAGTTTGTACCGCATAAATTTGTACAGAAAAATATGGAAGAAAATTTGGGATGGCCACAACATACTAAGTTTGTGTGTGTGTGTGTGTGTGTGTGTGCGTGTTTGTTTGTTTATTTTCTTTCTTTCGATTTTCCAGTTTCTGAAAACAATTTTAGTTGCAATTTATAGTAAGAGCAATATATATGTTTCGTATGGTATCTTATTATATTTCTAAATTTTTATATTTACTTATATAACAATAGGTACAAAATTGCTGTGATGTTTTAAGATTTTAATTTTTAAAGATTTCAGAGATAATTGAAAAAAAGACCTAAATTGCAAACGCAAAATACAAATATTAAAATTTGGTTATCAATCCTATTTCACAGTTTAACAATTAAAATCTAATTAAAGTTTTGATCCTTCCAATATTAATTTTTCAAAGTTATAAGTTATTGATGATAGATTTAATTGTTTTTTTTTTTTTTTTTTTTTTCTTGTTTCTTTGATTATTATAAAGTATTTTCTGTGGAGCAAACTGGTACTTTTGCTTTTGATTGCATCAAATAGAATAAAAGTTTTATCTAGTGTTTATATATCGACATTCCCAAAAATAGACATGCGATTGGGAAAGACTTGTTGCATAATCACATGTTATCTATCGAATTAAAGCAGATTCTTTGTAGAAATTAAATTAAAAATTATAATCGTTTTTACGATAATACAATTTTAGCAAAACCATTGTCTAATCTCTTGATGAGGAAAGAGTTTGAAAAACAGCCCACCTCCCCCATCTCCCCCCCCCCCCAAGAAAAAAAAAGTGGTAATTACTTTAAAATGCGTGAATGTAATCGTCTGGTTTTAGTATTGGTTAGAAAAATATGCATACCATGTGATAAATAATCTGTTGTCATTAAAAGTTTCATCCGCCATTGAATTTAAATAATAGAATATTTTATATTTTAAAACTATGATTATTTTTGAGAATCAGAAATAATGTATGCTGTGTAATATATGACTGCATTACCTAACTTACAATTAATTTTCAAGATTTAAACATCAAATTATCAAAAAAAAAAAAAAAAAAAAAGTAAAGAAAAGTGCTCAATATTGAACTTTTTGCATAGCATGTTATTTATTTACTTATTTTTTCAAATTTTAATACCTGAAATGTCTTTTACAAATGGCATTATTTTTCTTAACTGAATCTATTTTAGGCATGAAAAAATAATCAAGTGCTCATCAGTTAAAACTCACGAGGATTTTAACAAATATACAAGCTAGGGAAAAATCATATCTCGGAAATATCACACCCGTCATAAAATTTAAAAACCAAATTGCAGTCTAAATGGTACAGCATTTCGGAAACAACCCGCATTAATATGGAAGATTTCGTAAATGAGGCATCCAAAAAGCAGGAATTTAGCAGATTGACGGTAAAATAACAACATATTTAGGGAATCACCATCGAAAAAATCAATTACTGATTACAGCAATTATCGTCCAAATGAAATCGCGTACTTCAGAAATTAGCTGATATTAAATGCGATATTTTTTGAGAAATTGGCTATTTTGTCATTAATAATTTCAAATTGCACATTTTCCTCATTTGACTCTTTAAAAAAAAATGTTTTTTCTTTCTGGTGCTTATCTGGTAAAAAAATCAGGTTCTTGAACTGATCTTGCACGAAAATCGACGATATTTAAACGAACTCTTCACAAACATCAGCTACACTGAAAAGGAAGTTTATAAATTGGTGAATATAAAGATAACCTTTTTATAAAAATCTTACAATTTTAAAAGGTTTCTTTAAAAGAAATTCAAACCAGAAAATTATTTTTGAAAGTAATCAGAAAAAAAAAGCTGCAATAATATTATAGTTTTAAAAAATTAAAGAACACGCTTTTATAGAAATGTGAACTAAAAATCACAAAATATCTATCTTAGTATTAAAATGCAGGGTAAGAGGAAATCGTGTGAGTGACACACCGTAATATTTACATACATTTAAATCTTTAATTAAAATAATTCAGAATTAAACAAAAACCATTTTTTTAAAAATCTTCCCTGACTGGGATCGAACGCTAGACCCTTAGGTTCGTAGAGCGGAGCTATACCTCAGCACCACGGCGTTCACGTAGGGCAAGTCTTTTTTTACAATATAGATTTTTTGTTTGCTCCCAGAGCGGTTACAAACATACATACATACATACAGGTGAAGCTAATAAAAGCGTGTTAAAAAAAGCGGCGAGTAGTTTAAAATTTAAATGTTTATGTCTAATTTGCAAACAGGCAATTAAAAAAAAATAAATAGATAATTTAATTAAAAAAATATATTCAAAAATAGGTGTTTTCTGAAATTGCGAGCTGTTTTCTGATTTCTTGAAAATCTTGATTTTGGATTTGTCTCCTTCATCAAATTGGTGATTCAATTTAATATTAATTATTATTGTAATAAATCAATTATATCAATTAGCATTATTATTATAACAAATAAATGAGTACATCTAATAAGATGCGCGGCCCGATGAAATTCTCTATTACTAATCTATTACTAATTTCAAACGGATGTCCGGGAGAGTACAGAAAATGGCAAAGAGTATAAACTCATTGTCTACAGAAACTCTGTTTTAAAGCAACAAATTATAAAATAACATTTAATTGAAACGTGAATCCAGTTAATCTAGTAAACATGAATCTAATTAAATGCTGTAATCTAGAATTAAGTTACTTTTATTTCAGTTACTTTGAAAAGTAACTTAAAGAAAAGAAAAGAAAAGAACTTTTAAGCAATTTAAATAAAAGTATTTAAAGAAATATTAGCTTTTCTTTAAAGAATAAATCAGAATGCCGTCAAGAAAAAAAATTTAAATTTAATATTAATCAGTATTATAACAAATAAATGGGCTTGTTTCAAACGGATATCCGGGAAAGTATAGAAAATGAATTAGACAGATAAATAAATCATTCCGGGCTTAAGTATAAATGTTCGAGAGCCGAATAATACAAAAGAGCATCACCTTTTTGACGCTTTGCATACGATTAAATTGCTCTATCCATGGTGAATACGCATCCGGGTATGCGATGTGCGAAGGTGGAGGTCAAGCCAGAAACGGATAATTGCAAAAAACCGGTGCAACAGTAATCAGTCGAAACATCGAATCAGTCGAAATTTACATTTTTTAAATTCATATTCAAGTTTCATTTGGAATTGAATTACTAATTTAACAAGCTGAATGGATCGAATCCACATTTTCAAAAATATTTAGAGCATTTTTAATAAATTATTCTATTAGTGTCATGCAAGTTTAAAAATTAAAAAAAAAAAAAAAAAAAAAAAAAAAAATACGGAAATAAAATTTATTGTCGTAATAGAATTCTTTACGTTTCGATGTATTATATTTTTACTGGTTAACTAGATTTAATTTGTTTATCCTGATAGAGCATGATACAACATAAAAAATATATTGTTGAATTAAAAACATATTGTTGAAAAACATTAACATGTATGTCTCTGCAATTTAAATTTTTTTTTTTTTTTTTAATGCTTAGTTACACATTTAATGCTAAGTTATCCACGGCTGATTTTCATCAAACCTTAGCAAATTCATCTGCTCACCGGAAACAAAAAATTACATAAGATAAAATATCTATAAGGGAGTCATATGGCAAGTTTGAAGAAAATCCATTGAGCCTTTTTTTTGTTAAGAAACGCACTTGTGTGATCTAAAATTGAGCTATCTATATAGAACGTGTATGATTTTTTCTGAATTAACCAACTAATACATACAAAGGGACATTTAAAAATGTGTTTATATACCTATTTTGAAGAACGTCGTTAAAGCCATTTTTGAGATACGAACTTGCGGTCTCACTTCCAATTTTCAGTATCCCACTTCCGATTTTCCAGTTTTCACCAAAAGTTGGAAAAGTCATTTGTACACTAAACCTTTCTTAATTGGGAAGCTTCGTCATTCTATTTTTATTAGTTTTGAAGAGATGACACACTCACTCAAATACATGTTCACATGCATACTGACCAATTGCCATAAACCACTTTTTTTGACTCAGGAGACCCTAAAACATATAAATCAAGCGAAAAATCTACATCAAAATTTTTGATAGAATATAATATTTCCATCACCTACGGCAATCGGGAATTGCAAGTAATAATTAGAATGGACCTAATCGTATTACTTATTAAAGTTAATTACTAATTAAAATAATGTAACATTTTTAATTGGTTAACCCCTTAACGCGCGGCGTCCTCGCTGCAAGGACGCAAAATTTAAGATACAGCTGCAAAAATTCATCTCGGAAAATTTTTAGCAAAAATTTACGTTTATAACATATCAGAAAAGGCCGGTTTTTTTTAACCTTAAATTTTAAAATTTCTTTTAGTTTAATTTAGTTCATGAATTCCGGTGGTAGTATAATTTAAATGATCTCAATTGTCTTGTGCCGCAAAGGGTTGAAATATTCTAAATGAAACGTGTATTCTCTACTAATGTTCCCGCTCCCTCCAATAACAATTTAAAAACCTATAAGTAAATTGCTTTTAAAAATTTATATTTTTAATTATTTTATGTATATTTGCCTTATGCAAGTTTGTTTTCCTTTTCGAATCATCACCTATATAATTTGTTTTACTCAATTCGACAATTCTGAATTGCTTAAATTTTTTGCGCCATTATTAGTGTTTTCATTGTCAGCTGTTTAATATTAGAAATTTCTATTAAACACATAAACGCTTATTTAATTTGAATACTTAAGAGTATAAATAAGGGAATAACCTTTCAATGGAGTTATAATAATAAAGGTTACATAGAATGAAATAAAAATAATGCGTGGTTGTGATAGAGAGAGACGCGCACTGCTAGTGTAGCAAAAAGAAAACGGAGAAAGATTGAGATAAGAAAAAGAAAAAGAAATAAATGATTATTTAAGTTGATCTACAGCAAAATCGTGACGACACTTTTTTTTTTCTGTTTGAAAGAAATAGTCCTCTCTTCTTAATAATATTAAGTATTCAAAAAGAAATTACGTTTAAAGCAACTATTTCAATCAATTAACTTTATTACTAGACACTGATTAGGTTTTTCTCACACTTTATTTATTTATTTATGAATCTGTAAAATAAATAAATAAATAAATAAATAAATAAAATACAAATAATGTTTTTGAAGCACAAACATCCATTAATATCCGGATATAGTTCTTATAATACCAATTACAATTAGACGTTGACGTTGTAAATATGGGGATCATAAACTTTCTTTCAATTTTCTTTCATGTTTTAATATTCGGAACATATTTTGGTTTGTCTCATTATTTTACTGAATTAGAGGGGAAACATTTTGTGCAGCCTAATTCTTTGAGAATCCTCATTCATCACGCCCCTTGTTCGCCCCCGCAGTCATCTGATCCTTGACCTCACCTTCTTATTTACGGCCCAAGGGAATTTCTATAGAAACATTGTCTTTCAACTGTGGCTTTATTTTAGCTGCAACACGAGTTATAAATTTCTCATCAGTTTCATTTCGCCAACCTAATCTTGAAGGAATTGTCTTTTGCTAGCGTTTTACACTATTTTATTTTGAACAATAAAAATTTTATGTTTAGTAACTAAGGCTGAGAAGAGAAGGTGTAATATAATTACCGAAAATCATCTTCATAACAAAATGCAAATTCTTTTTTTCTTTGGAATTAATTTAAAATTATTTTTCTACGTCTTTTAAAAGTAAAATATCTTTATCAGAATTATTGCGGAATAGCTTTTAAATTGAGCTTCGAGCTTCGAGTACCAAAATTAAGAGCCTGACTCTGCATTCTCTGCGTTATCATTTTTAGTACACTTTAAACTTTAATTTTAAAACAAGTTGTCGTTTAGATTTTTGGTATTCAGCCTAGAAATATAAAGGTGTTAACGACCCCATCTCCTCCCCCTTTTTTAAAGCTCATTTGGAGAAACACTCAAAACAACTCATTTTGCAGTCGATTTTTCACGATGTATTAATTTGCAGAATTTATAAACTATATATTACCCTACACATATGTCTGTAAATTTATGAAAACGGATTTTTATTATCGTTTACGCACACGCAAGTATAATTTATTTTGTACTGATATTTATGAACCGTTTAAAATATTTATATTCTAATTGCAGATTGTTGTTTCTAAAAAATTTCCTCCAATTTACAAGTAACTGTCATTAAATTTGGTTGAAAATTATGCGTATTATAAAAAAAAAATATTCGTTTTTTTAAACGAAATTTTTAAAGAAACGTACATATCACCATGTATACAAGAACTATTCTTACGGGATTTTTTTTTTTTTATTATTATTATTAAAATCACACAATCCACTGTGGAAGAAAATCATATTTATTAAAATTTTATTTTTCCGACTGAGTGAAAATAATGCCTGGACCGGGAGTCGAACCCCGGATCTTTGACTTACTTATTTCTGTCGAGCTATCTACATGATAGACCAGAGATGTTTCTGCCTAAAGGTTGTCTGAGTGAGTAATGCTGACCGATTGTCGGCCTGGATAGCTCAATTGGTAGAGCCTTGACCTTCTAAGTTAAAGATCCGGGGTTCGATTCTCGGTCCAGGCATTATTTTCACTCAGTCGGAAAAATAAAATTTCAATATTCTTACGTGAATCAACACAAACGATGTGACCCATAAAAGAATGCTCTATGGTAGAAAAACCATATTTTTTTCATTGAATTCGTGAACAAATATGGCGGTGTCCCTCGAATTTCGTGGACAAAAAATAAATAAATAATTAAATCACCTTAAATTGTAAAATTTTAGTAATTTTTATGTATAAAGTACCTAAAAGAACTTATTTCAGCTTATTTATTATTCATATAATAAATTATTATAATAAAATATTAATAACTATATAACCGGCGTCCTCAAATGTGTTGCAATTTTTTGGGGACGAAGGTTGTTTTCGGGGACTGTCCTCGCGATTCGAAGACATATATGGCCAGCCTACTCTATGGTTACAGATCATTCAGTGCATTTCCATGTACAAGGAGATCGCAAATATTATTTTTAACTGCATTTTTAGAAAACCCTTTAGTATGTCCTCGTGCCCAAAATATCACTAGAGAATATGTGGTCAGTTATCTACTTCACATCTCATTAGTAATCCTTGTCGAATCATGTTCTTAGACTAAGAACATGATTCGACAAGGATTTATTTAACAAAACAGTATTAACTCTACTTTTTTTAATACAGGAATTTTTGCTAGTGTTCGGATACTTTTGTTACTGACTGTATACTGTACCATTAATAAACACTTTTATATTTATAAACTCTAAAAATAAACTTTTTAAGTCTTGAATAGGTTCGCACCGCATTTAAGATTGGCGCTACAAATATCTACTATTAATGTCTTTAACAACGAATATTTCAAGCCATCTGTTGTAGAATGAGATTAACTTAACTGAAACAGTACGAAGATTATATTATTTATTTATAGTTATTTATTCTTGTTATTCTAAAGAAAAGAAGCTAGATTTTCTTTGCTTTACATTTACTTATTTCGAGCTATTTTTGCACTATCTATACTTTTATATGGCTAAACTATATGTGTAGAATCGATTCCTGATGTCAAATTTTTGATTTCGTGGAAACATATAACATATTTATGTTATATGTTGTCACCAAGACTTTTGCTACTGGTACCAAAATCTGTCATCATTTTCATTATAATAGAAAATCCACTACTGGAACATTTGATAGTTCTCCCGAATTCGCCACGGAATGCGAATTCAGTTCATCAAAGTTCAGATCGCAATATCAGGATACATTTATATCAGCTCCTTTTTTTTTTTTTTTTTTTTTCTTACTTTCTTTTTTATTTCTTCTTATTTCTTTTTTTAACCAAATATTGAAAATAGATTTTTTATTTTCCGAAATGGCACGTAAAATCACAGCAACTACCTCAAAGCAAAAATGGCTTACCTAAGTATTTACAAGTTTATCACACAAGTAGATGATTCAAATCTTTTTAAAATCAAAATTTAATCCTTAAAAAAAGAAAAAAAGGTTTGACTGCAGCACTTGAAGTAGAATGTGTCATCCCACTTGAAGTAGAATATGTCATCCCCCTATTACATTTTTAGAAGGAATTGATTTTCAGTATATGATACAAGTTTATGTATCTTTTCTTTTTCTTTCTTTTTTTTTTTTTTTTTGACACACTAATGCAACAGCAAATTTTTTTGTTCATTATATATATATTTTCCAATCGGTTTCCATTTTATTTAATTTTTCTACTGGGTTTTTAAGTGTCTACTATATGCTGACCAAATGTCCCCATTTTCTGGGGACAAATGGAGACTTCGACTTCCTTTTTTTTTTTTTTTTTTTTGAAGGCTTTTTAAGTTTTAAAAAATTATGGAAAGTAAATTATTAATCAATAACACATTATTTTTAGTCCTTATTTATTAGGAATGAAAAAATACATCCATAATTGGATAATTGTAGCAATTTTTAACGCCTCTCTATTATAAAGGTACTTTGACCTGGTCAGCCTAGTTTACTAACGCATTTAAAGCTCTCTTGGAAAATTAATTTCTTGATATTATAAAAAGGATTCTATTAGCACTTTTTGCGACACAATTGTATCCAGAAAAAGTTAATTGATATTCCGATCATTCTGATTCCTAATTAATGTTACAGTTTCTAAAATTAGGAACAGTATGTAAAAAATAGCCGAAAAATATTGTTATACACTGTTAAAAAGGGTTTCTTAAAAATGAGCTAAATTGTCTCAAAATAGCTCCGAAACAATATATACTTAAATTTGAAAACCCATGTATTCATTTTTGAGTGTATCGACATGCTCAAAAATGGGGTTGACCAATAAGAATCCCAGTATCTGCATGTTTGACACGCCAATATACTCAAAAATGAGTACATGGGTTTTCAAATTTAAGTATATATATTGTTTCGGAGCTATTTTGAGACAATTTAGCTCATTTTTATGAAATCATTTTTAAGAGTGTAGTTTCTACCACAGGTACAGTTATTATATACATACATATATATATTGACAAAAAAGATGTAGAAGGAGGTTTGAATGTGCATATGGACTTGTTTAAATATAGGTTTGTATATTATGTAGGTGTATTAATGTACATTATATAGATGAGTTTTTGTGGATGTGTTAATAAATTACTGTGTACAGTGGTTTATTTTATATCGTTGGTTATCTTCTTAAATGTATTCAAATTTTAAAATTAAAATGTATTGTTGTTTTTAATATTATTTTTCCATCTTTTTTTTTTATTTTTTAATCATTTACTTAGCTTATGATACCAAAATAAATTCTATCAATAACACCTGTTTTTATTTTTATTATGAAACCAGAAGCATTAAAAGTATTTTTCTTTAATGTTTTTTTGTCTTTTCTCCGAGGCTCAAACATGAGTCGAATAGCACGCATGTGATAAAATCCTTTTTATCTCCATCTTGAAAGAAATTTATTATCGCTTTTTAATTGACTCAGGTGAAAATATAATTCACACAGACAGTCGTGCATAAAATCAGCACGTGCTGGGTAAGATAAAACGTGCAATTTATCCACTATTCTCGACACCAATACCTTATTCTAAAGTGACAGACCATCTGTCAACGAGACACGCGGAGACGAACAAATCGAGAGGGTACAAAGGAGCGGAGTGTTAATCTCTGAACTTCAGTTTAAAATATAAAGAACCCTTTTACGTCAGAAAATATACGGAATAAAATGGGCTTGAATTGGTTTAATCTCTATTCATCAGTCATCATTTTCGCTTGAGAATTCTTTTCAAAAACTAGGAATAATGCACTGAATTTAGGAAAGGAAGTATATATAAATAGAAAGGGGTGAATAATATTTTGAAATTTGGATTTGGGTCAGAAGGAGTTCATAACTCTGATAATTGACTGAATCTTTCGCCTTCGCTGCTTGGAATAAGTACAAATTACCTGAAATAACAGTTTTTTTTTTTTTTTTTTTTTTTTTTTTTTTTTTTTAATGATTTGAAATATACATATTCCATCCATCTTAAACGTGGTGGCCTCTGCTCTTTCTTCTTCTTCTAGTTATTACCCTTTTATGTTATACTTTATTCATATTTATTATATATGATCTTATCATTCAATGTCTCAGAAACAACTCGTATTAACTTTTTCAATATCTTTGTCTTGTATAAGGCTTCACTTTCACTTGTAATTGTTTACTGATTAATTTAAATCCTCCTTCCTGGTATTTGATCGCTGTAGTGGTGTTTTAAAATTATTATTAATAATAATCCAAAGTAATTAAAAAAATACTAGAATTATTTTGAAATACTTTCCCTCTGATAACATTGTTTTCAGGGGCAGATTACTGCAAGAGGGAAAATAATACAAAAATGTTTCTGACAATAGTAATGGATTCAAAAAATCCAGTATATCGCTATTACTTTGCCCGACATCTCAGTAAGAACAACAATAAGAGTACGTTATATATCATCATCGTAATCATCATCATCAATTTCAGTCTTTATCGATCCATTGCAGAATCTACGATATTCTAATCTGAATGTTTTCTGAAATACTGCTTCATTCTGCACCTCCAAACTTGACAATCACATCTCTCCAACGACACTTTGATCTCTTCACCAGTCTTTTCTTGTTTCTTGGTATCAAAAATAGAACTTTGGTGGGCCACCTATCATAGTATCTTCTTGCAAGTTGCCCGGCGGACATCCATTTTAACTTCTTCACCATACAAATGACACCTGTAATTCTGATTTGCTCTCTAACCCACGTGTTTCGTAATTAGACATTAAAAATATAGAGAAATACATATGTTCAAATAAAATGTGTGTGTGTGTGTTTTATATGTCCTATCTAAAATGTAAAATGCATAAAAGATCTAATTGGTGATGGCCTGCAAAAAAGGACTCGAGTTGAACAACAGGCATCGCTTAGAACACTTAGGTCCTAATCTCCTCTTCGGCCTTTTCGAACAATGGTGAATCATATATTCTAATACTTTTTTCTACTGTTAAATGTTTCCAAATGTTAGTCATTAGTTATTTAGGGACCGAGATCAAATAAAATAATCTGGTGCGTCACTCACACGACTTTCTCTTACCCTGAAATTTAATACTGTAAATACAGGTTGGAAATTAAGAAGTAAGATAACGAGTACTCTTATGTAAACCTATGTTAAACAATTCAAATTAGGCTTCGGAAGAGTTTTATATGATAATTAGTTCTGTGTGAGGGGGGGGGGGCTGCCGCCCCCCTCAACCCCCCCCCCCTTCCCGTTTCATTAATGCACCTACATTTATATAAAATTTAATTCTGTTATTAAAATTAAAATTATATTTAAAATTATACAGACAATTTTCACACGCAACATTCATTGAAACTTATCAATCTCGATCAAACTTTTCCAGCAACAGACTTATATCAACTTCAAAATACAACATTTGGATCTCCTAAAATTATTCGTTTTTAAGTCACTCTAAGAGGCACAGACAAAGATCAAACGTTAAAAAAACTTGACTACGGTTAATCAGGAAGCCTCAAAAGATGTAAATATACAAAAAACAAGCGATGAATATTTAGCTTAAAACATACATTATTTTCCATATCTCTATGAGGAATTTATTTCAATTCCCGAACAGTTTTATTGGAAATGGTAAAATATTATTAGTAAAGCACATCCACTATCAATCCACTATCCATCTATTAGTGTTTGGTGGCCGCCACACGACTCTCTTCTATATTTTCCTATACAAATTCACTCAGTAAAAATAATTTATTAAAATTATTATTTAAAAAAATTATCTTCCATGATAATGCAGACGATTTCCATATTAGAAAAGTAGTATAACACTTAATATCCAAAAAATGTTGAATTTATTCTCAATATTATATTTAAAATATCTGCATATATACCTATATATATACATATATATGTTAAAATAGGGATTTCCCCGACACTATCCGGACAGCGCCGTCTGTAGGAACATGTTGGAACTACTTTTTTCCTCCCCCAAACAAAATATCATTGCCTCACGATTGTTCTGGTAAAATAACAAATCACTCTGATGAGTTGTTTTAAAATTATAGCGATTTGAAATCATAACTTTCTTTAATTATAATCACCCTATATCAGGGCCCGACTTAGACTACCTGCAGCCCCGGGGCAAGCCTATTCTGGGGGACCCCCTTGCAGTGGCATAAGAGGTCTTTAGGTTGCAGAATTTCTGTATTCGCCTGTAGGGGGGCCCCTTCCAGAAGGGGGGCCCAGGGCATTTGCCCCGTATGCCCTGCCGTAAGTCGGGGCCTGCCTATATTTTTCTTTTACATTCATTTATAATGCATGTTCCTTTAATCCTGCATGCGGAGATGAATGGCGATCGATATATTATCCAACAAAAAGGCGAGATAAATTATTACACGTTACAAAAAAAAAAAAAAAAAAAAAAAAAAATGGAAAGGAAAGGAAAAAAGTAATGAAAACTGATAGAGATAGAAATTATAAAGTAATTAGGTACTTTACATTTAAAACCATTATCATCGATAAGAATTTCGGTGTACTTTAAACTGCATAATTCTAGAAGTTGCCTTAAATCAGAAAGAAAAATAAGCTTCATTTACGAAGTTTAGCACAAAGTATCCTGTATATATATTCGCATAAAAGGATAGAAAAAAAAAAGTAGTTATCTTTTCTATCGATCTGGAATTCCAACATGAAAAAATTTCAAATTAACAATCTTAAATCTTCTAATACCGCATATACATGCACTTAACATTTAGGAACGTTGGCGCCAAAATAAATAACCTGGAAAGATATCTTTCTCTTTAGATTCCAGAAGGGACGAGTTTCAATTTTGTGCCGATAAATCGTGTTAATGCTTTACCCGTTGTTGGATATTCTTTTTATTAAATCAATCCGTTTGTAATACTTTTTTAATTTTCATTTCTTTCTTACTTTCTTTTCTTTTCTTTTTCTCTTACTGCGTACAGTGTCTGTCCTGAGGATTCATTTCAAGACGATTTGGAAATAAGAATTCACTTTTGGAATCTCTAAATGCTTATATGTAATATTCAATCAAAGCACGTTTCAATCTATAGATTTTCCAATCTGTCAATTGCTTCTACTATCTTTCAATTGCTATAGGTTATCTCTGATACCTTTCATATAAATGATTTTTAAATTAGTTTTCAACTGTAGAAAAAAGTGCTTTTAATATTTTTCCTTTTATCGTGTCATATGCAAAACTCTTTTCCTACTGCTATTTTAAGAGTCATTATTAATCCAACCAACGGTCTTTTTGCAATTTCTGGTATGCAGAAATATATACATATATTCTGCATTTACAAACATAATATACATCCATTAAATTAGAGGAAGGTAGGAGGGATTCGATCACAAGTCAAATTATCTTTGCATTAAAGACCTTCACATTGCTAATTCGAAAGCTCGCAATAATCCAACCAATCAACTTATTGCTATTTCTAATAAGCAAAAATATATATTTATTTACAAAGTAGATATATATATTTAGAATATAGATACAAGATAAATAGACAGATATTTATTTATGTATTTACAAATATATATATATATATATAACTACATTATTAAAACCCGAACCAAGCAACCAAATGAAAAATGATATCCTCTAAAAATATACTTGCGCATCTTAAACAACAATTAAGTAAATAATAACAGGAAACTTGGCGTTGGAATATTAAAACCTGAATAAACTACTACGTCAGAAACGCCAGAGAAAAATATTTGAAATGCATACAGCTGTTTCGGTAGCCTTAAGCGTACCGTCTTCAGTGCATAAGGAATTCTGAATCTGGAGAAGTGCTCGAATATATAGGAGAGGTACCGAATTTAGTTCAACCAATAGGATTACGAGAAAGGTGAGGAGAGTGGCCAATGGGAATTTAGGAATGTTAGCTGTGTAAACAGTAGAAAAATTAAGAAAATGTGGACTGAATGTAAAATTTCCAACAATCAGACAAATAGGAAACAGCGAAATCACAATTTACAATGTTTTTAAAAATGTTATAAATATAAAAAGCTTCAAAGAAATCGAGTTCATGAATGGATTTAGGTCTGCAAATTATTTTAGCTGAATTAAATTTAAAATTATGATTTTCCTCCCAGCAATGCTTAGAAATAGCCGATTTATTGGTTCTAAGCATTGCTGGGAGGAAAATCATAATTTTAAATTTAATTCAGCTAAAATAATTTGCAGACCTAAATCCATTCATGAACTCGATTTCTTTGAAGCTTTTCATATTTATAAAATTTTTAAAAACATTATAAATTGTAATTTCGCTGTTTCCTATTTGTCTGATTGTTGGAAATTTTACATTCAGTCCACATTTTCTTAATTTTTCTACTGTTTACACAGCTAACATTCCTAAATTCCTATTGACCACTCTCCTCACCTTTCCCGTAATCCTATTGGTTGAACTAAATTCGGTCCCTCTCCTATATATACGAGCACTTCTCCAGATTCAAAATGCTTTATGCAACAGCAACAGCTGTATGCATCTCAAATATTTTTCTCTGGCGTTTCTCACGTAGTAGTTTATTCGGGTTTTAATATTCCAACGCCAAGTCTCCTGTTATTATTAACTACATTATATTAAAAAAAGAGGGAAGAGGGAGATTCGATTATGCCAAATTCTTTTCTTACAAGATGAAGGTATGACAAAGCACTTCACATAAACAAAGCACTTTTCTTATTGTTATTTAGAAAGCCCACTATAATCCAACCAACCAACTTATTGCTATTTCTAATAAGCAAAATATATATACATACATTTTCTATTAATCAAAAGAAGTTTTTTTTTTCCTGACATGACTACTAAAATAATTAAAGCTTCAACTGAGTCAACTTTTCCCAGGAATCGGAATGTAGACAATTTGATTTAAATTACAATTATTTCCATAAACCATTTATCAAACAAAAAAAAAAAAAAAAAAAAAAAAAAAAATGACTGCTGCTTTTTTTTATTATTAGTATTATTCTTCATCAGAAAATAAAAGCACGCAGTAAGCAAACAAACTCTTAATTAGCGTGTTCAGAATGACCACATATTTTTTCAAAGAGGATATTTGGCAACGATTGTGTAATAAAGTCAGTACTTTGTTTTGAGATATTTACGAGAACAAGGTACAAATAAGTGTATTTATTATTACTTCTGCTAATGTGCGAGCTTGCTAGAATCCATCCTAATAACTTGATGAACAAGAATGTAACATCGTAACAAAAATTCCCATGATGGTCACGTCACGTTAATATACGACTCAGCTGACACTGTCCTTCTGGCAGCAAAACACAACTAAAATTTATTTTTGATCCTCCCTTGGTGGGCGAAAACTTAAGTTTTTCTGTGCCTGGAGGTTTCTCCATGATTTAGAGATGACGATGCTACCGAACTAGTAGAGAATGATTATTTATCACAATATTACAAACATTGTCATAAACTAATCAGCTGAGATTATAAGGTTTAGAAAGGAGGGGGGGGGGGGAGGAGAGAGAGAGAGATTCGATCACAAAATATTGACAAGTCAAATTAAATTCATACAAGACGTAGAAATGATACCAAAGCAAAAATCAGTGAGGTAATTATTAAAAAACTATATTTATTTTACTAAATCTTGCGGAAAACAATTAGCAAAATATAATTAGATAATTCATTATATCAAGTAATACCAAACATTTTTACATACAGTGTTGCCAAATTCAATATCTACCATTAAAGTTTAATTGTAACGGTTGCCTAATCACTTCGAAGATTAATCGTCTGTTATTTATATATATCAAATATCACTCTTAAAAATTATTGGTTTTCGTTGAATAAAAAAGCTCCTAGTTTTGGCAACACTGATTACATAATGTTTTAATTGAAGTTCTTAATTTTTTAATACTGTTCTACAATCTTAAGCTTAAACATAATTTTTACATCGTAAGAAATACTTAGTGTAAATAATCAATATTTTATTCCATATGTAGACGATTCTAAGAAATAATAAATAATTAATTAATACTTTAAAAATATAAAATAAGCACCGAGGGGCACTGTGGTCTTTATCATTTATCCCTAATTAAAAAGTTTAAAATAAATCCTACATAAATTACCTAATTTGCAACTCATCTGTATTTTTCAATTTAAAAATGATAAGTTAAAAACATAAAGAATTAAGAAATATAACAATAGTGTAACACAGATACATATGTATATGTATATATATATATATATATATATATATATATACCGTATTATTTAGTGAATATTGAATATGGGTATACATTATTTATTATTGTAATTTTAAAGCTAAATTATTTATTTAGATAACTTTTCTTACCTCATATAATATTATCGATTTTTACTTTTCAGTGAATTACAAATATAAGAGTATTTTTTTATTTAATTTTCGGTTTAATATTAAGCAAAACTTTTTCTTATTCTTTTTTGTTTAATTTATTAAGTGAATCAGTGCATACAGAAGCGGCTTCAGTCCATTTTTTACAAAATGGGTATAGCAGTAGTTTCAGTGTGTTTGATGGTGAACCTATCAATTCCTATAGAAAATACTCTAGTTTAATGATTAGTTAGCACCCTTGTTAATCAACGTACTGGAGTTTATATATATATATATATACATTAATGAATGCACCATTAAACCCACTAAAACCACTATTGCCCCAATCAAAATAAATACAGGGTGATTAGAAAAAAAAACTACCCCGATATATGAGACCATAGCTACATACCGTTCCGAGAAACTGAATAAAAATTTGGTGGAAGGTATTTTGAGGTGTACGTTCAAGAATTATATAAAAAACAACAGTTAAACTTTAGCAGTAACGGTTACAGTGACAAAATTTCGAAAATTTTCAAAGGCAACACCTACTTTTTTTTATTGAAATGGAATCTCCATTGCAAAAAACCATAAATAGCGTTGGAACGGTACCTCTAGCATGAAAATCACCAACGCTAGGCATACTAAGAAAAAAAAGAGAAAACAGCTGTGATGTGCCTACCAGAGCACGACTTACATTTTCTTAATGACGTCACATTTCACACTGAGTCTTCGGCTCTCACTAAAGTCTACTGATTCTGCTTCGAAACGAGAAGACCACGGTATCCTTAATTTTATGTAGGTCTACTGAATAAGGGTTTTAATTTTGTTGTTAGTTGTAAGACACCGTCATGAGTGCATCATCACATTAAGTGAAAAATAAGGCATTGTGAAATGCGTGATGTGTATCTTGCTTTCTTGCTCTGTGAACAATATGTCGCTTACTGGTAAACATTATTATCATCATCAAATTCGGTTTTGATTGCCATTTTACAATGCCTTGTTTTTCACGTACTGTGATGACGTCATCATGAAAGCATCTTATGACAACAACGAAATTAAAGCCTTTATTCAGTAGCCTTACACGAAATTAAGGATAGTCTCTTTTTTCATTTCGAAGCAGAATCAGTAGACTTTAGTCTGAACCAAAGACTCAGCGTGAAATGTGACGTCATTAAAAAAATGAAAGTGGTGCTCTGGTAGGCACGTAATAGTCGTTTTTTTTTTGTTGTTGTTGTTAGCCTGCTAGCGATGCTGATTTTCGTGCTAGAGGTACCATTCCAACGCTGTTTATGGTCTTTTTCTATGGAGATTACATTTCAATAAAAAAAAAAAGTAGGTGTTGCCATTTGAAATTTTCGAAATTTTCTCACTGTAACCGTAACTGTTAGAGTTTAACTGTTGTTTTTTATGTAATTCTTGAGCGCATACCTCAAAATACCTTCCACAGGGTTCATACGCCTCAGGGAGAACCTGACAATCAGGGAAAACTCAGGGGAAAGAAATCTGTCATAAAATCTCAGGGAAACCTCAGGGAAACTTTCAAAACAAGCACCAAAACCTGGAAAAACAGGGATCTACTCTGGAAAATGCTGGTACTTTTGCATTTCTGTGACGTCATTATGGAAATCTGATAAGACACGCCTACTAGCATCATGCTGATCCATTGAAAAACTGGGCACGTTTTTTGCATTATGAACAATCCAATCGTGGAATTAGACACACCTTTACTCTCCCTAAGAGATTCATTAGCTTGATTTTTCTCCATGGTTAATGTGTTTTCATTCGATAATCAGCATCTGGTAGCAGCTTTAAATATTTAGTTTGTTATTTAGTCTTATTGATACAGTGTGCACATGCTTAGCTTAGTTATTTTATTAGCTTAGGCATTTTATTTCATTTTTTTGTGAGATGGATTGAATTATAATTAAAAAGTAATAATTATCATGAGTTGGAAAACATCATTTAATCTGGACTGGACAGATAAAAACTTAAATCCACAGTTTGCATTTTGGGTCGATAGTGACCCTACGAAGCACAATGTCATTTAATAATCATTGGCTAATCAAATTTTTTGAAGGGCAAATTTTTATATAAATTAATTAAGTTTCCAAGAGTTTGTTATATATATACACATTTCCAATTCTGATTAATATTTTATTTTGTCTGAAAAGGGTTTTTAATTTAAAATATGTTATTCAGATCCAAAACATTCTAGGCAATTAGTTTGCTAATATTTATTTATATTTTTTTTATTTTTAGAAAGGCGGGGGGGAGGAGTGGATTAAAATAAACATCGCTAGTTGTCGATATGGAAAAATTATTGATTCTGGGAACTAACTCAGGGAAAACTCAGGGAATTTTTTTTCTGAAAATGAGTATGAACCCTGTTCCACCAAATTTTTATTCATTTTCTCGGAACGGTATGGTAGCTATGGTCTCATATATCGGGGTAGTTTTTTTTTCTAATCACCCTGTAAATAAATAGACTGCAGCCCTTTCTGTACGCCCTGATTCAAGTACAGAAAACGTTTGAATTTAATTCATAGATACTGTCGGGCTGAAGAATATCATTCAATAGACAGCTATATTTAATACATTCAATATGAATAAAATGCATTTATTTTTCTTTATTTTATTGTGTTATACTACTTACAAAATGTCTATTATTCTGTTAAACTGACAGACAAATATTCATTTAGTTATTTATTTAATCGTTGAATATGAATTTTTAGTTTATGAAATACCCTGTGGCTAAGAGTAAATGATCTGTCACCAAACGTGGCAGTAAAATTGATTGGTAGTAGCGTCTTCACTGCCCCTTGGTTGTTCTCGCTAAGTCTGTGCATGTAAAAATTCAATTTTATCCCTGTATCCAATCATTTACAATGAATAACAAAAGAATCCTCATGATCAGTCAGAGAATTGATCAGTCAGTGTTTAATACAACAGCATGAATATTGAGCCAATTTAACATTTTAAAAACTTCATATTAAATATTTCGAATTTATTCGGTATTTTTTAAAATAAATTTACAAGAAACACCATCACTGCATTGTAAACTAAAAATAATCTTTATAAATGTTTGGTAAATATGGAGTGCATTTTTCATCAGCACTTTGACAACATATTTATTGTTGTGACTGTTTAAATCCAGAGAAATAAACAATTTTGCAGTTTCCAAAATACATTTATTGTTTCTTATTCTATTTAAGATTCATTTTTTTAAATGCAAATCCAGTATGCCCTAAAGCTAGTAGTTTTTTCGGTATTCAGTTTTTCCATAATCTGTCGGTATTTTCAAAGGTATGAAAACTTGAAAAAAAGATCAAGAGATAATACACGATTACCGATAAAGTGAATGAATTGTTTGTCGGATACTTGATGGTCTCGCGTAACATCAAGACAAGAAGACACTATGAACAAGAAAGTATTAAAGCCAATTTTTTATCACAAAAAACTAGGGAATTTTTTTTTCGTCTTTTTTTAGTCAGAACTTTTTCCCCTTGAAGAAGCATAATCATTGTTAAAAACAATGCCCATTCTCCCAAAATAAATTATGCCTAACCTCTTGTATTATTAATTTATTTTAGGGAGAAAAAGAAAAAGCAGCTACTTTCGTTTACCGTGTTTTTTCTACTTATAATCCGCAGTTCAGACAAATTAGTTCTATGTCAAAACTTTTTATTAACAGACAATGGGCTTATCATGCAGTGTCCTGTAGAAATATATTCTTTCTGGTACTTAATAATTTCTCGTGTAAAACTGACTTATTTGACTTGCGAATTAGACGAAAGGAAAACGATTCTCCTTATTTTGAAACAACTTCAGCTTCAAGAAATAGTTTGTTTGAATGTTTAAAATATTATTTTTAAAATATAAAAATTAAAAATATGTATGGATTAAAATAAATCTTTAAAAAAAAAAATCGTCTTATTGAGTATATTTTATTTTTCCTATCATAAAAAGTAAAGGATTATGCACAAACCAAATGTATTCTTTTGAAAATAAAGAGTATAGCTCTTATTGTTCATATAATAGGACAAAAGCTTTTGGATCCATTGTAGTTTAGTAAAGTTATGCTTTTAAATCGCAGGAAATTAATATAGATAAATGCTGGACTCCCCTTACAGTGAATCCTAAACCATCGCCAATTGCCTATAGTTTGCGACTAGTGAGATTAAAAAAAAAAAAAAAAACACTCACTCAATGTAGGTGAGGAATTCTCTGAAAATAGAGCATTTTCATACCAGTGCAGAGAGTAGAGAGAATCATGTAAGAACCTGCCAGATCTTTTTTTTTTTTTTTTTAGCAAAATTTAAGAAAATATACTTAATATGAATAAAATAGCCACCATACTAAAAATTAAAAATACTGTAATACTATAAATTTTAAATTATTTTTAATTTTTTTTTTTTTTTAATCTTTTTTTCCCTTGGTATTTTTCTGAACTTTTTCACCATTTTTACCGTCTTGCTTTTAATATTCACCTAATTATTAAAGAAAGGTATTTTTGCTATATTTTTGCTTATTTAAATATTTTTTTCAAATGTTTTAGACACTCTTTTATTTAGACATTTACAGGATAATATTTTTCCCTTCTTCTTTTGCCATGTTCTTTGTTATTACTATTAGATATTACTATTATTATTATTAAAACCAATAGAAGGATTCTCGCAAGCTAAGGAATGATAAAAATTAACTTAATTTATCAGCTAATTAAATTAATTTATCAGCTTTTAAAATTTGTAATTATAAATAAATTTTTTAAAAAAGTCCAGCGCATATTATGAAATAGTCTCTTAAAGGAAAATTAAACTATCCAATTAATAAGATTTTACTCAATAAATAGATCTATAAATTTAAATGGTTAAATGATAATAATACCTTAACGCTTTTCCAATATGATTATTTTTTCTTTCCACACAGTAGAACTGTTCTAAAATGTCTGAAAATTGTTTTAGTCAGGATAAAGCATGTGTTTAAGACGCATGCATTGTTTCTACCTGTAAAGTAAGGCTCAATATATGAACATATTAAATCTTTATAAGTGAGGAAGTGATCTGAATTATGATTTAACCCTACAAGGCACCCAGTTCCATATGTGGAACACTGACTTTAAAATCGTTCCTATAGCTATAAAACTATTAGTAGCGACATATCTTGACATCTTGATAGAAGCTACTGACATTTAACAATGTAGTAATACGAATCTTTACTTAAAGATGTCGTTCGTGTTTTTGTTATAGTGCACTCAGTGCGAAATTTGAATGAAAGTGATACGTTAGTCGTTTGTCTGAATTCAAAAGTAAAAAAAAGAATAGTTATTGAGCAGTTTTGACTCGAAAAAAAATACTGCGTTTTATAACGAAGTGTATATTTTGCAGAGGTAAGTTTTTTTTTTTTTTTTTATATTACAATAGTAAACGTACTAGTAAATCCTATTTTTATGTATGTTCCACATACGGTAAATTGAGCTAAAAAGTTGATTTTTCCGTAAAATATAGTTTTATTTTATTTTTATAAGTTTTCCCTATCTTCTGATCACTAATTACAACCTATATATTTTTGTCGCGCACTAAAAAAAATTGAGCCTTGTAGGGTTAAAGACTTTTTTTTTTTTTAAATAAAAATTAAGCACGGAAAAAAAAATAATAATAATTTTACCCATAAAAATAACACTTAATATGTTAAACTACAAGTGCGTCATACTTTCTGGGTGCATTTCAAAATAAAGACAAGAATAAAACAGACATACAAGGATATTGAAGTAAGGTCAGTATTTTGTACCACCTCCTTTATTTTTATTGACTGTGGTAATCTTGTTAGATTTATTTTCAATCAGAGACTGGCAGTAAACATGAGAAATCACTGTGCACCAGACATTTTTTATTACTGAGCACTAGACATTATCTTTTTATTAATTCAACAAGTGCTGTAGAACTACATGGTTGCTTTTCCACGACTTTTTCACAATGCACCACATTCTTAATTGGGTCCAAATGGATTTGTTTCGTCGTCAGATAGTCCATCGGAGCCCCATCGCATATAAAAATGAAACATCGATGACATCCAATCGAAATTTTAATTTATCTTGTAATAAATTGAGTTACCGATTTTCATTCGCAGTGGTTTTAAGCGGCTGAAGATACAGTCAGCTGAACCAGATACAAACATTACACCTGATCATGTAGCTTAGAGGATGTTCAACAGTTGGAATCGTATATCTTTCCGCATATTTTTTACTCACTGAGTAGCGAATCCTTCCAGCGCTTGCAGAAATTGCTGGACACTTGATTCAACACTGTAAAAAAATAACTATTACCAGCTGCAATCTGTGATTGCATAAAATAAATCACAGATTGCAGCTGGTAATAGGTTTTTTTTTTTTACAGCGAATTGATGACTGACTTGATCTTGTTGACTGACAGTTATTTGTCATTTAACATTAACACATAGGATGTGCTTGGATAAAACATTGATTTCCCATAAATGTCGTGTCTGAACATGATAATTAGGAATTATATAACAGTATTTATAATATTAAAACCTCATATTTTATTTTAATTGAAATTTAAGGGGATCGATAAAATAACAATTTCAGATCTTCAATTATAAGGAGTGGCTTTTATTATACAAAATTCGGTGAGCGTGGACTCAAATAAAAAAATTTTAGGTTTCATGTACCCTTAGCTACGTCATTTTCAACAAAGGTTATGGATATTTTACCTTCTAAAAGTAAATAATCATTTAAGTTCTCTTTCCCCAGAAATTTCCACTTGTATTTGCTGCTCTCTCTTCTCCACCACCATCATACAATCTATATATTAATTTGAAACATGTTTTTGTCTGTCTCCACTCTACTGAGAGAACTACTTGGTGTAAAAACTTGGTTGAGGTGTCTAAAAAAAGGTCTTGGTCTGTAGATGTGCTATGAAAAGAGAAAAATAAAAAAAAAGTCGAACGGTTTCACCCCCGGGGGGGAAACGTGTTAAAAACACGTTGGCGAGCATAACTCAGCTTCAAATTACTTAACGGTGAAGAAATTGTACATGGGAGGGGGGGGGGACTAGACTCGAATACTAAAAAATCAATATCTGCGATTTTGGAATTTTCGATTTTAAAGGGGGATAAAAGGGTGAAAGTATATTTGGAGGAGGGGGGAAAGGAGGAAATTAGTTTGAGAGGGAAATCCGTTCTAGACCCACACATGTAGCACCTCATTTTAAAGGTCTTGAAATTTCATGTTGATTGGGGATGTTTGTATACAATATAGGGCGCCCCCTGGTGGTGAAAAATGGAACTAGGTGATTTTGTAGTAGGCCCTATCATGTTACGACTTATTTTAAAGGTCTTGGTATTTCCTGACCGTTGGTGATGTTCGTTCAGAACACACTGTGCCCCCTGGTGGTGGAAAGTGCATCTAAAGGATTTTGCAGTTGACACCACAATGTGACACCTTATTTGAAAGGTTTTGGAAATCCAAGGCGATTGGTGATAGAGGTCTTGAAATTTCATGTTGATTGGGGATGTTTGTATACAATATAGTGCGCCCCCTGGTGTGAAAAATTGAACTAGGTGATTTTGCAGTACACCCTATCATGCTACACCTTATTTTAAAGGTCTTGGTATTTCCTGACCGTTGGTGTTGTTCGTATAGAACACGCTGTGCCCCTGGCGGTGAAAAGTGCAACTAAAGGGTTTTGCAGTTGACACCACCATGCGACACCTTATTTGAAAGGTCTTGGAAATTCAAGGCGATTGGTGATGTTCGTATGCAATATACTGCGCCCCCTGTTGGAGGAAAGTGAATTTTGCAGCGCGTGCGTAGCATGCCTGCTATACGGTGCCGCAGCCACAGGCGGCGGAAACACGATTCAGAGATTCGTTTGGTTCAAGATTAATTTTTAAGAATTTTTTCATGTTATTAGCGACCCGCATATACGCTGCCGCAGGCACCGAGCTCACGAGCCCGAGTTCCGTTCGGTTTCAGGTAATTTTTTTGTTGTATATGATTATTTGTTTCGCGATGCTTTCATTTAAAAATAGAAATTCAAACAAGATAGAGTTAAAGATATTAAATCATACAAGTTTAAAGTTCATTTCAGGTTTTTATCATGGGCCCGGGCAACGCCGGTCGGGTTTGTTTAGTTCCAGGTTAATTTTTGGGAATTTTTTCATGTTATTAGCGGTCCGTGTATGCGCTTCCGCAGGCACCGGGGTCACAAGGCAGAGTTTCATTCGGTTCGAGGGGATTTTTTTGTTACAGCTGATTTTTTTTTTTTTTTTTTTTTTTTTCGTTGCTATGCTTTTATTTAAAAATAGAAATTCAAGCATAATCGAGTTAAATATATATTAAATCATACAAATTAAGGTTCATTTAAGGTTATTATCATGGGCCCGGGCAACGCCGGTCGGGTTCGTTTGGTTCCAGATTAATTTTTGGGAATTTTTTTATGTTATTAGCGTCCGGCGTATGCGCTGCCGCAGGCACCGGGGTCACAAGGCAGAATTTCGTTCGGTTCAAGGTAATTTTTTTGTTACATCTGATTATTTTTTTCGCGATGCTCTTATTTAAAAATAGAAATTCAAACAAAATCGAGTTTAGGATTTAAAATCATACAAATTTAAGGTTTATTTAAGGTTATTATCATAGGCCCGGACAACGCCGGGCGGGTCAGCTAACATGTAGTCTTAGTATTAAACGAAATAGAAAATAAAAGGTAGGAACTGTTTATTTGGAGTCAGTTTGACGTCACCATTGACAGTACTTTGTAGAAAGTGGTGTCGTATATAGTATTTCTATTTATAAGCATTTTTCCGACTTTCTTTTTTTTAAGTGAAATGTCGTAAATTATATTAGATGTTTTAACTTGAAATACATTTAAATAATGATGCGACGTTTTTTGAAACATAACGGTCAATAAAGTGATCGTCGAATTCGACGGGTTCCAGCTAGTATAAAGCTTAAATCTCTAAATTTTAAATATTTTTTCAGTTCTATTTATTACTACAAATTATTGTAACAGAAAATAAATAACTTCATTCCAGACCTTCTCTAACCAGATGATAAAAGCTCGTAATACAAAAGAAGAGTTTTCCTTTTCCTTTTTTTTTTTTTTTTTTTTCTTCTGTCATACTCTGATTACCCCTGATAGCGAAATCGTAACTTCACGGGACCAAAACGGTAGGACCAAAACGGCAAGCGAAAAGTATCATACACCCACTAATGACCGATGGTGCACGTAAAATCCGTCGTGGCCACACTGTTCTCCATAACCCTATCCAAATTATACCTCTGGGTGTCACTGAAGCGTGGGAGCCACCCCTTCCGCCAAAGACTAAAATTGTGATTTCATGTTTCCGGAACACCCTTAGTGGTAAGTCTCAGAGCGTCGCCAACTGCTCATAGCGTGGCACAAGTGCGCCGTGAAAACCCTATCAACTGCTCATTTTAACTCTTTCTGAACAGTATAGCCGTAACACTCAAACATATGAAATACCTATACATTTTATTTTTCGTCATATATTATTCAATTAACGTACGAAACTAAAATAACTTAATAAATAAATACAACGCAAAACATACCACAGAAGAAAACGTTAACGTTATTTATATTCTACAGCTCTTGTATAAAATTATTATCAAATGAAATTAAGTAGAGATAAAAATTCTGGTAAAATATCTCTTTAGAGAAAAAAATATTCTCTGCAAGCTGGTAAATCGGTGTTTTTCTTTTCGTAATATTTATACTTATGACCCAAAAAATGAACTCAATTTGCCATTGAGAATTATTATAAATTATGATACGTGCAATTAATAAATACATTTATTTTCACAGTGAATTCAGGCGTAGCTCGCAGGCTAACTCCAACCTCGTTAGTCTCTCGACAACTTTTGAGAATTGAACGTCTTATATTTTTTATTGAGTCAAGTAAGAGGTTATATATATATATTGAATAATTTAATACCATTATAATACTCAGCAATCAAAAGATAAATGAAAATACCAGCACTGCAAAATTAAAAGTGATTGTAGTTCATTTTAAATGTTTTCACAGATTTTTTATAATTTAATAACAATACCAATTAATAGTTAAATCATTTTTAATTACTTACGCAGAAGTGAACTTCTATAACCATAACACTAAGCCTATCGATGAGAGATATGTTTGCATACTTCATTAAAGTTATCTTACTTAAACCATCAAGGTTATGAAAAATGTAATCAGAAATTAGAAAAAGGTTAAAAAATATCAAAGATATCAAATCAAAAAAGGAAGTCTTGAAATGAAAATTGGAATAAGAAATGCTGAAAAATAGAAATGTTTGCTCGTCAGGAAACTTGCATTTTTATAAGCAAGGATTCGCGAGATTTCGGAAAACTGTACAGCTAATTCAAGCTAAAAATACAGTTTAAGTTTCTATCTTACGACAAAACCAATATATACATCCTAAATTATTAAATAGAAATTTCACAAAAATAAGAAAATATTATTTTAGTTGAAAACTATGCCGATTGTATTTTCTTGTATTCCGTGAAAATAATTTCAGAAAATAGTGTGTATGATTAAAAAAGATAAATTTTTAAGTTATTAACTCTAACATATTTGTTTCAAGGATAATTTTGACTAACTGAATAAAATTACGTTAGCGATTAGATTATGATTTAGGAGGAACATAAAAATTTTCTTTTACATTTATTTTTTATTTATTTTATTGATGGAGAAATAATAAGACGGTTATTAAAGATTAATATTGAAAACACAAGTAAATTATTATATAAAGCGTTAAAATAGATTTGAATTAAAATTAAGTGGAAGATTTTAAAAATATATGTGATTTCTACATCACAAAGATAATCGTTGACAGAATTAACGATTATATTTTTAGTGCCAATATTGCTCTTTCTCACAAACATGAAAAATCTTTATAGCGGCAACCGAAATTACGGAAAATCTTTTCTGTTAAATCCTGTACACTGCAAACAACGATGCTAAGTGTCGTCATAACAACTGTATTATTTGAATCTTAAGGAATTTTTCCATCGCCAAAGTGTAACAAATGATCAGTAAAAAACCTGAATTTGAATTATCAAAAATGGTAGCTTTTATGTTAGTTGAAAACTTAAAAGTTTTAATATGATGCCAGAGAAACGAAAATTTTTGGCATGATTGAATTTCATCTGCTTTAGGTCTTTTCGGTATAACTGATAAAGGTTCGCGAAAGTCTCCGGATAACACAATAGTTAAACATCTCATTCATTCTGTGTTGTTTTTCAAATCTTGTCATTTCCTGTTCAGTGTAAAAATTTTAGTCAGCAGAGGACAATAAAACACAATCCATCTGTTGTCAATTTCGTGTTGTTCAATCAGTGTTGTAAAGTCTCCATCGTCCAGTTTATTTCCTTCTATAACCCTTTGCCGACTCTAATGCTTTAGAGCGCTCTAATCGGTGTTGGCAAATTTAGGCACTCCTTTAATCAACTATCACCAATAATTTTGAAGAGTGATATTTGATATAAGTAATGAACGAACAGCCTTCGAAGTGATTACGCAAACGTCACATTTAAAATTTAGTGGTGGATATTGAATAAAAAAGTTACGAAATTTGGCAACGCTGACCACAGCAGTGAAATTAAATTGGACCGGCATAGGGTTAAGAGAGATAACCATCACTTCTAGTTTGTGTGCCAGTAGGTTTTGGATACCGTTATATACACATATTACTTTCTTCTATATTCAATAGAAGAAAGCATTGGATTCGTAAAAAAATTTCGACCTCGGGTTTTTGATTGATTTAAACGTTTTGAGAGCTGTAGAACACGATTTGACCATTTTTAGAAAATGTCTACCTGTCTGTCTGTATGTGTGTGTAACAAAATTTTGTGGCAACTGTATCTCAGGAACTACTGCACAGAATTTCATACAAATTGGTATGTAGTTACACATTTATATAAATTAGTGCCTATCAAATTTTGGTAAAAATTGTCTTACAGGATGCGTTGCTATCCCGCTTTTTCTAAGTTTTTAACATGATGGTATAGGACAAAATTTTGTATAAATGTGCAAAAAGAGAATTATTTTTAATAACCATTATGAAATTTACAAGAATTATTTGTAATAGAGATAGTCAACTGGGAAAAAAATGTTGTGTGTGTAGGAGCATCGTCACCCCCCCCAGGGGGGGGAGTCCCCCCTCGAGGGGAGTAAATTTTCATGATGGGTATCTTTCAAAAGAGCTCGCCAATACCTTTAAAATGAATGGTTGAACCATCGATCTGCGATAATTTAAAATAAAGTTATAGATTATTTTTAATTAAAAAAAAAAATAATAATAATATCGAGAATAAAATGAACTTTTTCTAATATTTATTATTATACTACTTCTTTAATATGGAAATCGTACTGCATTATCATGGAAGATAATTTTATTAAATAATGGTTTTAATAAATTATTTTTACTGAGTGAATTTGCATAAGACAATATAAAAGAAAGTCATGTGGTGGCCACAACATTCTAGTTTTTCGTTTAGCATGACGAATTGAAATTAAAAGCTCCACATGAACGGTGTATTTTTTGCATCTTGACAATTTTAAAATGCTTTCTGTCTAAACCAGGGTTGGGAAGTTCAGAATAGGTAGACGAATCAATTCGATTAGGCTGAATTTTGTTTTTCACCCAAAGCAAAATATAAGAGTGAGATAGTCTTCTTCTTTGACCACTCAGTCGTGTACATGTGGGTCAAAAGAATGCTAATACATGACGTTTTATAAGAGACTTTTAATAAATCATATTTTAATAATTTTGCACTGTCCAAATCATAATGAAATTGACATTTAATATTCATATGTTAAAAGAAATTTTCTATGAATACGGTATGTTGAGCGTTAAGATATACAGGGCTGACTAAAATATTTAGATACATTATGGACTACAACTGCAAATTGCTCGAAAAGCATTTTCGTTTGCGTTAAACATTTTTTTTTATATTTTGCTACAATGTTTAATAGTAATTGTAAATTCAATTAGTCTATCTATATGTGTTTCTGTCTATCTGTTTGCCGGATGTGTGATCTCGTAAGCAATGTACATTATAAGGTTAAGCTATGCAATGAGTACGTACTATTGAACACTTCTAATAAACGATATGAAGCGCATGATTTTTTCGCTCTTATTTTTTAAACCGAGCGAAAATTTTACTTTTATTTTTATCTTAATTAAACATACAATTTAAAATGATTTTTTTTTTCTTTATGTACTTATGCTTGAACATTTGAATGCATTAAATTCCCTATTTTTATCAAATTGTCCGGGGGAAAATATTAATAAGCCAATTTAAGTGTAATGATTGTTTAGATCCAAAACAGTTTTATTTTTGTTTATTTATATTAAGCATTTACTCACAAAGCTCTTATTCCTCATTACTCAACACCGTGTGTTAATTGCTTTTTACTAAATCTTAATATATTTCAAAATAATTCATTAAAATTTTTAAATATAAGTAAAAAATATGAAAAGAAATACAGTTCCCGCCGCTTATTAAAATCTCATTAATTCTGAGCCAAAGTGATTTTATTAAGCGGCTGATTTTTATATCCGGCGAAAGTTCCTGCCCTTAAGGAAAAAGTATTACTTCCCTGAATTTGGAAAAAAAAACTTCAAAAGGTAACAAATAATGGAATTAGTAAACAATATTAATTAATTTTTGATAGATAATTAACTGATTGTTTCTTCGATATAAGTAAATTAAATGCATTTTAAGTTCCCGTGCGCTTTCCGTAGAGGAAAATAATCATTACTTTTCCAAAAGTTCATGCTGTTCTTATAAATTTAAAATCTTTCCGCTTAAACCTCATGGATTATAGTAATTTCAAAATAAGAACTAGAAATTGCCTTCTAATAATTAGAAAAAAAATCATTTCAAATCAAATTTGTATTTTATTACTGCACTTTGAAGAATACGTTCCTTGAAATTGTTACGGAGATAAGTTACGGGACGTGTTTAAAACCCATTAACCGCTAAAACTAGAAATAATGATTATTTTCTAAATACAATCAATAACACTCATTATTTTGATGGTATATAAAAATAATTTAAAATTGAATTATGAAAATTGGTCTTACTTTACAAAAAATAGGATGTTGCATTTGTACAACTCCATCGGAATAATTGTATAAAATAAATGCAAATAAATATATACGGAAATTTCCTTGACGGACCATAAAACAGCAAAAATTACAGATGGCTTCAAAAGTAATTATTTTGTTATAAAAACTTTTTTTTTACAATTTATGTAAACTCATTCAAATAAGAAAATTTTCAAAAGTTTTGGTTTGAAAAGTGCTTCAAGTTTGAAATTCATTTTCAAACATAAAATTATTTTTCAGATCAAATTTTTTATAATAAAATAAACATATACTATTTTCTTACTTAAAAACAATACTTAATATAAAATATCTTCTATAGTTTAGTGTTAAACGCAATTATTCCTGGTATTGCGTGAACGCACCACCAGCGGGTAATGGGTTAATTTGTAGCTGTGCTGCAAGAAATCTTCAACAAGGAGCGGTTTAGTATGCTTTAAATTCTTTTTCTATAAAAAAAAAAAAAAAAAAAAATCACAATGTAAAAATTTTTTTAACGTGCATAAATTATATTTTTGAGTTTATTAACCGGCGATACTGATTTTATTAAGCGGCGGCTTTAAAAGTAGTTTGTATTGATTTGATTCCGGTCCTGGCGATTTGATGAGATTAAGCGGCTGATTTTATTAACCAGTGATTTTATTAAGCAGCGGTTACTGTATTACTTATTTATTTATTTATTTATTTTATTTATTGATTGATTGATTAATTGATTTTAATTTTTTTTTTTTTTTTAACTTATTTATGCCGTTAGGTTTTTGCTCTGAAATAGTTTAACTACAAGGGATTATCTTGATATACGTTAAAAAATTATTAAGCAAAAATAGTATAATTCTATTTTTATTTTTATTTATTTATTTATTATTATTTATTTTATTTATTTTATTTTATTTTATTTTATTTTATCTTTGACTTAATGCAACATTACTTTATTTAAGATAATATTAGACTATTTAATTTCCTTAATTAATATAATGCAAGAATAATAAATATTTAAATAACTATTGAAACATATTATATAAAACTTATATACTTCAATAATCCACTAAAAATTTTATTTTTAAAATAAAACTTGCATCACCTCAACATAAGTAATTAAATTTGTCTAAAACGTGGAATAACATTCATTTCAAATCGCTGCAAGCAGAAGAACTTTAAGTAAGTTTTCTACCACTTCAGGAATTTGTTGATCAATACATTCGCTGCACACTTTTCACAGTTAATAAATCAAATTATTTAATAATGTTCCTGATAGAGGAAGCTTATCAAGGGGAAACTACAACCTCTTCGTCGCCTGATAAAGTCCAACTGTGTTTTCCGTATCGATTTTCAATGAAATCATAACTATATCTAACTATCTATTTACACTGCTATGTTTGTCACCTTCAGTTACTGGCGCTATCAAGTTAGTCCAGATATGCAGCTTGAATAGGAGCAAACGTTATTGCTTCATCTTTCATTTCCATTTCATTCACTGTTAACCCAATAAATTTCCTATAACAGGTCCTTGAACTTTTCCATGGACAAAAGGAAGAGCACTTTAAACTATATTAAAAAGCCAATAAATAAATAATATGACTTATTTATAATAATAATAATAATAATAATAATTTGAAAGCTTAATTTTTTCTAAATAATTTGAAATTATTATTAGTAAAAAAAAATAAAAAATCAGGAAGTTTATATTTTTAAAAAGTGCAATTGCTATTTGAATTATAGGTAACTTGTTAATTTCAACATATTTATACAATTAAAAAAAAAAAAATAATAATAATCTGGTGAGTCACTCACACGACTTTTTCTTACCCTGTTTTTCAAAACTATAAAGATAAATTGCACAATAAGTCGTAAAGTCAATAATGTAAGATAATAATATTAAATCTACTTTTAAAATAATCTAAAATAGGTTTAGGAACAGTTTTATTTGATATATAATTCTATATGAGGGGTTACCGCCTCCTCATTTCCCTTTCAATTATAATGCCAACATTTATTACTTACAAAAAATTTCAAAGCTGTTCCCTACAAACACAGAATTGTCGGTAGCTGTACGGTTCAGCATCGGCAATTACGGCATGCCGATCTATTCATTAAAATGAAATCGGTCCGGAATCGTAACAGTGTCGGCAAACCGATGACTGTTTTGTGATCGGAAATACGTTTGTGGGCCAAAAACCTTACTAAATGTTTTAAACACATAGACTATCGTTACGCCGATAAGATATATTTCGCCGATACTGATCCAAATATGGGCCGATGCCATTTGGCGACGTTGCGGCGGAGAGGACAAAAACTTTATGGAACCGATACTGAAGGTGGTATGTGGGCCATAATCACTGTTCGGCATGCCGTACGCCTTCCGTAATAGGCCCGACTCTCGTGTGTTTGTTGGGTTATTAATTTGCCTCCAAACTTGCCAATCTTGATTAATTTTTTCGAGTGAAAACCTAATACGAGCTTTAAAATACCAAATTTGAATTTCCTGCAGTTTGTTTCTAAGTTATACTGCTTAAAAATAGGCATACAAAACAAGGGGATCTCTAAACGTATAAATATAACAAAAACTCAATTTCAGAAATTTGACCCAAAATAATACTTACTTTCTCTACCATATATATGGATAAGAGAAAGTAAAAATATTGCAGAAATATTTTAACTGTGTCTTTAATGCATGTCAAAAGTCTAAGCCCAACAACAAATTTTAAATATTAACTTTATTCAAAATTCCCTAATGTCAAAAATTTTAATTACGTATTCAAACTAGTTGGCATAGGTGGACTCTGCTCAGTTCCCCATCATATATATATATATATATATATATATATATATATATATATATTCATAAATTTCTAGAACAGGACATTCTCTTAACATAGTTATCATGTTAAGAGAAATGAATTTGAAAAAACGCCTGACACAGTGACAGAATGAAATCCCCGCCTAATAGGCTAGCCACCGTTCACTTCGATATATTTATCTTATTCCAATCTATTAATTTATTTTATTAGGGTAAATTTCGTAGTTTAGTTTTCATGCTACTATTTCCAATGCAACAATCCTCAAAATGCATATTTATATGGAAAATTTTCAATTTTGTTATGTTGTTAAAATCTTAAATTACGAATAGCTTACGAAATTTTCCTATTAGAATATTTGTAATCAGCCATGTTCATACAAGTATCATAAATGTTATTTTGAAGTTGTCTGATATATTTATGATCCTGAAAATGGCCGTTTATGCTCAATTTTGTATTCTTCTGCCATTTTAAGAGGATCGTAAATTCCAAATAACTTACGAATTTCTTAAATTAGAAAATTCATTCTCGATGGTATTCATGTCAGTATCCTAAATAATATTTCAAAAGTCTTCTGACACCTTTACGATGAAAATATCTCTCAAAATTGATATTTATGTGAAATTTTGCCCTATACTGCCATGTTAAGAAATTCGTAAATTTCCAATAACTTGAGAAATTTTCAAAGTAGCACATTTATAGTTACTGATGTTCATTCCGGCATCAGAACTGATATTTTAAAACTGGTCAGTCATTTTTACAGTAAAAAGTTTCCATTTAATGCACGTTTAAGTGAAATTTTGTCCTATTCTCCCATGTTAAGAAAATCGTAAATTTCTTATAACTTACGAAGTTTTTCCATTTCAATGTTGTAATAGAATAGGATTCTTGCCAGTATCTAAAGTAATATTTTAAAACTCGTCTGACCTCTCTGCGATTATTTGTTCGTGAGATATCGTGTAAACAGACTAACAAACTAACTGACTAACACACTAACGGATATCCTACAGACGGACACCATACAAATTTTGTCATTTTCAGATATCTCACACCTGAAAACGTGTAAAAAAGTCAAAAAACCGAGGTCGAAAATTTTCACGATTACCACGTTCCCCATACCTATAGTATGATGGGGAACTAAAAAATTTTTATTATTTATGTAGAAAAAACAATACTCAACATGCAATTTCTTTTTTTTTCTATAAGTATATATTTTGCAGTTTCTTCTGATATTATAAGTATGCCGAAATCGGACACGCACAAGTCAAAATTGGATGTAAAAAGAAAAAGAAAGAGAGAAGAGAGAAAACTATACGTGTTCCTTATTCGAGGGAAAGAAAACTAGGCTTAATGCTAGAAAGGCAAATACGTAACTCAAACAATAAAAATATTTCATTCTTGTGTGCAATAAAAAAATTTAGTGAAAAAAGAACCATAAAATCTACTTCAAAAGTTTATTTGAAAAAAGAAAAATAATAATGATATAGGTGAATGAACCATGAGCTAACAGTCAAATTTGACAAATACTTTTGGATAATCTCGAAAAAATTAGAAAAGAAAAGATAATTCGAAATTTGAATGTATTACTTTGTAAAATTTATTAACACCTTTTAATCAGAAATTTTTGAACGAATTTACAAATATATTGAGAAAGATTTTATTAAGATTAAAAATTATAGCGTAGGATGCTATGGTTTATACTAAAGTAATAGCAAAACAATTCTACAATTTAATTCCCTATAATTATTTTTTTTAATTATGTAACAATTCATGAAATAGTAACTTTTCATAGAATAGTCGACATATAAATTATTGTTTATCAACCAAAATTTCCTTTTTGAATCCCAATTTAAACATGTTGTATATTAAACTAGAATTTTACTCTTTTAATTTTTGGGAATTTCAGCTTCTGATATTTATTTAGATGTCTTATTTATTTATTTTTTATAACAACCAGGCCCTGATTACCCAATAAGAACGAGAAGCATGTGCTTTCCTTGAGAATTTTTGAAAAGGTCTCAAATTAAGCACAAAAATGGGGTCTGAAACATTGTCTGATTATAAAAAGTCACGGTAGACTTCTTTGCACAACTATCATTTCTAGATTATATAGAAATATGCTACTTAAACTTTTACGCATGCATTTGGAACAATTTCATATATTCGGGTGAATACAGGCTTTTAACAGTTCACATTTTATATTAAATGAATTTACTTGAGTACATTTTCCCTAATTGCAACTAACTACAAAGTTAAAATATATCTATATATATATATATATATAAATTTTTCGAGGTGTTTGTATGAGTTTCTATAACAAGCAAGCAACGGAAGGGGGGGGGGATGCTTTCGTGTTTCACCCAGTTGTAAGGTTAATCGGGCCCTGCGTATTGCACATTATAATTATTTTTGAAACTATTAAAAGACTTAAATTGAAATAAAATTTTCATAATTTGACATAGTTATATCTACATATATATGTCAGATGCATGCACATATACATGCACATACATGCACATATATTTAAAGAAATAATCACATTAAAAACCATGAAATTGATTTCAGTTATTCCTCCCCGTCTTTACACCTCATACACATGTATAATAATATCGATATCTTTTAAGGGTAAAATGCATATATATATATATATATATTGTAGTATCTTGTAGCGTGGTCGGAGTCTCTGCCTTTACAATATATATATATATATATATATATACATAGTGCTCCAAAAGTCCCACACCCCGTCTTAACTCGAAAATGAGTTGGGCCTAGGAGGGCCGCTAGGGAGAGCAACTGTAATATTTCAAATAGGAAAGTATGTTTTGTTATACATCCCTGGAAACGTCTCTTCAAAACAATGAATTCGATATAAATAGTTTCACCCTACGATGATTATTAAAGGAGATACATGAGTTTTTAGACTTTTGAAATGTGAATTTTATACTTATGTATCCCCTTTAATAATCATTTCAGGACAAAACTATTTATATCAAATTCATTTTCTTGAAAAGGCATTTTCAGGGACGTATCACAGGATATACTTTCCTGTTTGAAATTTTAAAGTTGCCCACCCTAGCGGCACAGGAGTGCCGCTAGGGTGGGCTAGCGCCCGGGCCCAAAGCCCCTTGCCCGGGCCCAAACATTTTTGGGCGAAGTGTGTCTTGTGATACATCCCTGGAAATATCTATTCAAGAAAATGAATTTGATATAAATAGTTTTGTCCTGAAATAATTATTAAAGGGGATACATAAGTATAAAATCCACATTTCAAAAGTCTAAAAACTCACATGTCTCCTTTAATAATCATCGTAGGGCAAAACTATTTATATCAAATTAATTTTTTTTAAAAAGATGTTTCCAGGGATGTATCACAAGACATACCTTCCCATTTGAAATTTTAAAGTTGCCCTCTCTAGCGACCCCCCTAGCTCCCCCGGGCCCAAACTTTTTTCTCCAAAAGAGGTCCCTCTCGAATTCATTGAACATATGTTTCGCCATTTTCCCCAATTTCGACTCCTTTTCGAGTTAGGAGGGGGTGTGGGACTTTTGAAACACCCTGTATATATCAAAGGTATGTAGAATTTTTGTAAATGTCGGAATATTTGGACGAATGTTAGAACAATAGGTGACATGCAAACAGGAAATATAAATACATTATATAACATTCTGAAAATAGATTTAACTTAGCCTGTAAATCATATTTCCCAGTTATGTTACTCTTCGCACTGAAAAAATCAGATTAAAAGTTGCAATTTCTTGTTTCTGGCTAAGTAAAATTTTGAGAATTTACATATTTACCGGCAAGATTCATTACGCCTTTACTTCACCCTTTATTTTCGTAATTTATAGAACACCTAATATTCATTTGAATTTTCTGTACAAAAATGAATCTATGCAAATTATCAACAACTTGAAGATGAAGAAAGATTTTAAATTCTTCGCCAATAAAATGCACACTACATTGATGATAATGACAACCAAGTTTCTTGATATTTCATATGTTATTGCAATACTTTTTATAATAATAATAATAGTTATTATTATTATTATTATTATTATTCAGTAAAAGCATACGTCAGATTAAGCTAAACTTTTGCAATGGGATTAATACCCTCAACCATCCATTTTACCATTTGATGAAAGATTGTATCTTAATTTAAGATCTTTATCTTGAGTTTATAAGAAAAGCATTTTATAATGTAAGATGACCGTAAATTAGTACCTTAGGCATAAAAGTTTTTTAAAAGGAAAAACCTTTGCAAAGTAATTACTGAATATTCTGTTACTATTCGGTATTCGGCAGTTGACAACGAATATTCGGTTCTGCCGAATATCATGATATTTCGCAACCGAATAGTGCAGTTAAATTTTAAATTAAATTAAAATATTGAAATTGGTAAAAATATTTTTATCGTATGAAATTAAATTGGTATACTTTTTTTGTTTGTTTGTTTGTTTGTTTAATTCCTCATTGTTATGAAGTTAAGGAATATACCAGTCTAATAAAGTTTCTATTGTAGTCTAATAAAATTTCTGTCTTAATTATTAACCTAAATTAAAATGTCAGTACTATTAAATGCAATACGTTTCAAAATATTCACTTATTGTAGTTTAATGATGGCGAAATTGTGACAACATATAAAAATATATTTATTTACAAACAGTCAGTATAAAATACAAATAAATAAGAATAATAAATAAGAATAGAAGATAGATTATCAAAAATCACTCATTGTATTTAAATTTTGGCAAATTATGATGTAGGAACAAACTTTTTTTTTTTTCTGGTTGGCAGCTTGTTGTTTTATCTATTAGATAACTTTGTTGAATTTATTATATTTTCACTCTCTGGAGCAGGCAACACATTTTTAGTAGTTACTTACTATATATATATTAATTCAAGTCTTCTTTCCTGGCATTTGATCATTATAATGATATACATAAATATTATGTAATATGACTATATGTAAAATTAAATTAATTTTTGAAAATTAAATATATATATATATATATATATATATTCTTATTTAATGTATTTGGTCTTTTTTAGTCTATTTACTGAAATTCAAAATTTTACAGGGGTAAAGAAAGCAGTGATTTAAAAATTATTTTATTTTATTTCTATTTTGACTATAAAATTTATCTTTCAATGTGAAATGCTTAGGTTTTATGTTGATACTTTTTAATACACATTGTATTCTATTTACATACAAAAGATATTTAAAATCGTTCCACGTTCCCTATTTTCAGTACAAAAAAAAAATATATATATTTTACACAAAATTTAAGTATTTGGCTGAATACCGAATATTCGGCATTCGGTATGCGGCAAAAATCACTATTCGGTGCAACTCTAGTAATTATCACTCAAAGAGAGTGAGTTTGTAAAATTAAAGGTGTTTTGTATTAAAGAAATAATAATCTGTATTAATAAAATCAGACCTTTGTCTGTAAATTTGTCAGAATCGAAAAATTTTGCGATATCTTCACGTTTCACGTACCATGGAAGCCGAAAATGACTTCAGAAAATTTTGCCTGTGTGTGTGTGTGTCCTCGTGTCACTATGTCGCTTTTTTTGTCCGGGCATCACTTGAGAACGGCTGGACGGAATTCAACGGCGCTTCGCAGGAATTTAGGTCTTTACTCAACTTAAAATTATATCTATCAACTTTTCTGAAATCCCCCCACGTTCCCCTGTGTGTGTGTGGGGGGGGGGGGGGCAAAAGACAAAAACACGTTTGTCCTGTATTACTTGAGAACAGCTGGACGGAATTCAACGGCGCTTCGCAGGAATTTAGGTCTTTACCCAACTTAAAATTTTATCTATCAACTTTTCCGAGATTACTCCACGTTCCCCCGTGCGGGGCAAAAGACAAAAACACGTTTGTCCGGTTTCCGGGTATCACTTGGGAACGGCTGGACGGAATTCAACGGCGCTTCGCAGGAATTTAGGTCCTTACCCAACTTAAAATTTTATCTATCAACTTTTCCGAGATTACTCCCCTTTCCCCCCTGGAGGAGGCAAAAGACAAAAACACGTTTGTAAGCATAACTCGGCTCTTAATTACTTCACAGTAAAGAAATTGCACATGGGGAGACTAGACATGAGTACAAATAATACATTATCTGCATTTAGGAATTTTCGATTTTTAAGGAAGGGAGGGGAGAAATATTGAAAATTCCTGATTTCTGACTAGACCTCTACCAAAAATGGAACAAATATATTGAAAAAAGGCTATGCGACTTTCTTAGGATATTTCCAAAAACACTTTTTTTTTTTTTTTGGGGGGGGGGGGACTTTTTTTTTAGGGGGTGGGGGGGAGGGAATTACGAAGGGGCAAACTCGAGACACCCCTTTCAGCACTAAATTTGTCCTGAGAAATCTATGGGATCTGCGGTCATGAAATTTGGTGCGTAAATTGTAAATTGTTTATATGTATCCGACCTTTATTGTAACGGGATTTTACGAAATCCCCCCCCCCCCCCAATGCCTCCTTGATGTCGAGAAGGCAATAATCACGTGTAAAAACACGTTTTCCCGTTTGAATTCACCTTAAATTATCTCAGATTGGCGAACTTTGGTGTGTGGATGTTGATTAGGTGTACGCATTATGTACTTTGTCGAGATTTTGCAAAACTTCGAACTTAGCCACTAAGGAAGGGGAAGTAAGAATAGGGTAAGTTGCTGCCGAAGGCAGTGGGAACACGGACTCCTCCCGCTGCGAGCGAGAAAAATCTTTACCGAACAAAGCGGGAACTTTAACTCGGGTTAATTAATAATGATATAGGATTTTGACAACTCATTTCAGTATTGTGTCCAGCGAAGCGGGCAAAGCCTGCTAGTACTAAATAAATAAATACTTTTAAACTGAGTGTGCATAAAAGACGTTTGTAAAAGTCATTAAATAACTTAAATTAAGAGTGTGAATTTAAAGATGTTTCTAAAAACAGATGACAAATCGTTCTAACTGAGTGCGTAAATTCGAAGGTGTTTATCAATAAATAGAATTGAGGAGCAAACATATAAACCGTGTTTTGACCTTCGGATACAATTTTTCAGACAACACAAAACTAATAAACTAAAAAACAATTAAATTTAAAACCTAATTATCGTTTGTTTAGATGTATTACTAGATACTAGGAAACTACATAGACATATCTAGGAAGATATGTAGACAAACTATTTTTATGTTAAGTTCAAAGAAAAATCCCTAATTCTTTTTTTTTTTTGAGAAAACACGGTTTGAATGTTTGCTCCTCAATTGTGTTTCTTATTCCCAATGTTCCTCCTCTTGAATTTGAATGACATTTCTCTGCATTACACTACCTACATATTTTCTACTCGAAACTGCACATTATTTGACCGCACAGGTTGAAAAAAATACTAATAATGAAAAATTTTTGGAGGCTCAGTGACGAGACATTTTGTAAGATGTATAACAGAAGCATTATCTGGCGACATCTGTGAGGCAAAAATGTGTTGAAGTTCGTGATGTTTTACGGCTCTTTTATGCAAACGCTTAGCAGCTACACCGTGGAAAACAACAAAACGCTCATAATTCACGAGGAAAAATTTCCATGTTTAGGCATAAATGAAACTAGTGGCCTCTGATTGAGGAAAGCGCCAGACTGTCAGACACATAGCCCGACAGAGTGGCTCGTAAAGCGGTACGTGATTACCTCCAAATAATATGCAGATGCCGACCTGATCTTAATAAAGGTTATCAAAATCCATTAGATGAGCGGCATCTTTTATTTTAGTAATAGAGAGGCTATTATTTTCATTTATTACGAAAGCATTGTTATTAAAAACAATAGGGAACGTCGATTATGTAAAGAAAAGTACTTTTTGTAAAAGATTTCTTTATTTAAATATATATATTTGTTTATCACAGATAGATATTTCTTTTAGAAAGCGATCAAATTATCTGTGTAATATAACATGTACAATTAACATTTATGGATTCATTATAGATAAATCTATGTTTGTTAAATTTTTTGTATGTCGTATATAACGTAAAATGTTGTGTACTAGTGTATATGCATATTGTATGTTTGTGAGATGTATATGTGCAAGTATGTTAAAAAAGGTACACCTTAAAATTACGATGATGGGTATGAAAGTAATAAATATGGAAGTAAAATGTTAAAAAATATTGCAATTATTGAAAAATCTGAAAAGCATAAATTAACCTTAGCAATTTTTGTTGAATATTACTTTCTGCCAACAATATATATTTATTATTATTACTATTATTATTATTATTATATATATATAAATTTAGGATTTCATAAAAATTTAGCTTTTAAGAGATACATGATAATACCAACACCACAAAAATAAAACTGATTATGACACAGTAAAAAAGCTAGCACAGAAACTTTACGATTCATTTTTTGTTCTAATTATAAGACAAAACCAATTTAAATTATTAATAATTATATATGTATATTATTAATATACATATATATATATATATATATATATATATATATATATATATATATATATATTCATATAAAGCGTAACTTCAGATTTTGTTTTATTATATAGAGATAATTTTGCAACTGACTATAATCCAGTCTGGGCAGTTTAAAACAGAAATTAAAGAAGAGAGTTTGTTCTAAGTTTAAATATATAAAAGCCTATTTGTCTAGCAAATGAAATATTTCAAATATATATATAAGTACTATTTCTTTAATTTTTTCTTTTTTCCTGAGTTCATTTTTAAATCGAAAATTCTTTTAATAAAATTTCCAGAATTTGAATACTCATTATTTATTCACATTATTCTTTCCATTCAATTTATTATTATTATTATTTTAATTAGAAAATATTTTCGTATACCTTACTTTTAAAATTTTACTTTATATCACTTTTCTAAATTGCACAATTTTTATTCGCAATAGATAAATAAAAATAATTAAAAAACAAATTGTTGTAATTTAGATAATAAGAAAAATATAAGATAAAAATTATATATATATATATATATATATATATATATATATATATATATATATATATATATATATATATATATTTCGATTCTCAATTCGAAAAAGTTATTTTCCTCAAATAAATAATAATAATAATAATAATAAATAAAAGAAGCGTATTTTTATATTTATTCTTCCATCGAAAAATTCTTTTGTTTTAAATATATATATACAGATTTTTCTTTCATATTTTCTCGGCCTAATCGAATTTCGAAATAGAGTAATTGAATATCAAACCTAATGAAGAAGTTCTGCTTCCATTTATTCTCTCTTGCAAATAAATAAACTTTAAGAAACATTGTATTGCTTAATTTTGCATAACTCTCTTATATAAACTACCGTTATAAAATTAAGAAATGTTGCACATATGCGTATTAGAGTATAACAGTATTAAGTATATTAAAATTTCTTCAAAAGTATTTAAAGTAAAAAACTTAAATTCAAAATCTTATTTATTTATTTTTAGCTTTCCAAAATACCCTAGCCTCGGTAATTTAATTTTTTTTCCTCTTCGATTTCCATCATAATTGGTCAATATATATTTTAAGCATATTTGGGCATATTCTATACCATCATGGATCCTTTGACAAGTTAATTTATAAAAATTATTTTTATGCTTGAATGTATAAATGTCATTCGAGTTTCAGTTTTTTCAAAGACTGAAAACTGTTTTTTAAATTACAAATTAAAATGAATACAATGATTTATTTTAATGTCAACAATGTGTCTTCACTATGATTTTTATAAGATTCAGTTTAAAACCAGCGAAGCAGGGCATTTAAAAATTCCCCCTTTGTTTTTAATCACATAAACGTTTTAATGATGTTAATTAAATTTATTAACTTTAAAAAAAATGCCAATAATTATTTGCTAGAAATGGCAACATCACTGTCTAAATGAATCATACGATTGACGCTAGAAAACATTTTGGTAAAAATTAATGTTTTCATATTCATATATATAAAAAAATAAACGTTTTAGTAAAATCTACTGCTAATTGTAGTTACAGATTCTTTTGCTGAAAATTAACAGCAGCATTCCTTGAAACTCCTTTACCAGTTTTAAAACGACTGCATATATATGGAGAAATATTCATATATATAAGTGACACATTTTTTACTACCGTGAATTAGCAATATGTGATTAATCGTATTAAAAACTTTTATCTACATGTATAAAATAAAAATAACGGGACATTCGTACATCAAGAAGGATTATTTCGGTAATTTCATAGAAGTGAAGGTTGATTTATTTGGAATGCCGTACAACTGTAGTCGACTGTTGTGAGCTTTTTTATTTATATATGACATTTTATATTTTTTTGTTTTCATGACTTCAACGATAGATCACTTCCTTCGACACCAAATTCTGACAACAACCAATCTTCCAACCAACCATCCATCTTTCGCCATGATAAGAAATTTGATGTTCCTTTGAAATCTTCTTAAAGACGCTACTGAACGCATGGGACTCATTGTTTTTCAAAAGATATTTATGGTGGCATTCCGAATTCCCTGTATCTGTAAATGGGGCATCTATTCAAGACATTTTTACTCCTTATTTCTGATTGGTATGCTATACGAACAAGGGGGTGGTTTAATCTGTTCCTCGAGAATTTTGTTGTCGTAATGAGGCTGAAGACAACATATCTAGATCAAGTCAAAGATTAAGGCTGTAGATGGAAGGCAAGAGTTGCGTAGTGAAAAATGAAAGGTGATGTCATGGTCATTTTTCAATAAAGAAAAGAATACCCTTTGTTTACCCTTGGTATTCAGTTGAAAAAAATGCCTTTTTTCAACGAAAAAAATTCTTCCTTAAGGATTAAAAACAAGTACGCCAGGACAGTGATATCATTGAAGTCTTACGTTATTACAAAAAATCTCACCTATGAGAGAGGAAAAAAAACATACCTTTTTTATACCTTTGAAAAAAAAAAAATAATAATAATCCACTTGTATAATCGAAATACAATGTGAAATTCTACTTGTTATCACTTTTTGATCTCATCCTATGGTCATTTATCTGACAGATAAGGATCAGCAAAAATGCACATCAAAATAAGTCATTCTATGGAATTTGCTATTTATGTTGACAGTGGTATGGTGGGTAAGTTTACAATCAGGTGCGGATATATATATATATTTTTTTTTTTTACCTTCGAACCAAGGTCTTTCAGTTTAAAAATCATGGTATGGTACACAAAGTAATTGAACATATTAGTTCTGCTGGAAAATTCGATCCATTTGAATTAAATAAATTGTACCGGAAATGTTTGTGTGATAATATTTATCTCAGTTATTTTTTATTTTTAATAAAAAATAAAATGAAAATCCATTTACAATACATTTACAATACATTACATTAATAAAAAAATATATTAGAATATAATATCTCTATACATTAAAAAATAAATAAATAAATAAATATTACTGTCGTTGGCGTCAGTTTTATTTTATTTTATTTATTTATTTATTTATTGTCTGCGACCGTATCTCCTCGCGGAGGGCAGTGATCATCGCGTCACGACAGGTATCAATGCTTGCCAAATATTCCAAAGGAGACATTTCAGCTGCCTAGAAATTTCTATAATTTTAATTAACAAAGTTAATAATTAAAAACGTCGGGTTTATAAAGGTACTCTATTTGCCATTTATCAAAAAGTTTCTCTAAGAGAAAATTTTATGACATTGCTTATGACATTGATTTTCTGTGATGAAGTCATTTCCTACAGGAAAATTTGAATGTGATACATAGTGTAAAAAATAAAATAAATGTCAATGTTGCTATTAGTAACAAATTTTTCGTGTTTTTCTTTTTTTTTTTTTTTTTTTTCCTACTTTTGGAAAATAATTTTTCTTACTGGCAATCTCATATGTTGTTTATAAATTTTATATATACATATTTTTTATGAATAATGAAATAATGTCGTGTCTGTATAATTGACAGCATTTATTTTTGTCTTACGTGTATTTACCTTTTCTTTTTTATTTAAAAACATAGTTTAAAATATTTAGGATATATTTCGCCATTAAAAAAAAAAAAAAAAAAATAGAGTCAATTTAGACTCATTTATAAAACTTCTAATTTCGCACTGATAATTTTTTTAATATTACAGAATTAGACATTTCTGTGATACATTTCATATTTCTAAATATGGCAAGAAAAAATTCATCACCTAAAACTCTTACAGAGAATCGAGTACATTTTATCCTTCGTTATTTTAAAAAGTAGGTAGGAAAAAAATTAAAAAATTGAAGTTGTAGGATATTTTCCCAATTAAAATAATAATATTAATAATTAATTTTTTTTTTTTTTTTCCTTTTCAGATATTTTCGAATGTTTAAAATTATTACCTAGCTATACACTAAATATATATATAAAGACTATTATGTACTGCCCTAAATTAATTAAAAAATTCAATAGTAAAAACTACAAACATTAGGAAAAGTGGGTACTAGATTTTTTTTTTTTTTCTTTTTCTTATTTTACTTTTCTTTCTTTCTTTCTTTTTTTTTTTTTTTTTACAAGCAATTATACCAAAAAAAATCCTCGCCAAATAGTTTCAAAAATTTTAAAGTCGCATTAATATTCCTATTCAGTGAAAGGTAAAGCAGCGAACAGGCGGGCAGAGCCCTGCAGGGGTTAATAAGCGAAGCGAGTCGAGGGGAGTTGAAGCCTCCCTTGGGGTTGATGAGCGGAGTGAACAGGGATCAGAGCCCCCTAGTGATTAAAAATAAAAAAATAAGTAAAAATAAATAAAAGTTAAGTTTTAAGTAATCGTTTTTTCATAATTGGCTTTATCACGAAATTTCGCCTTTGGTTTGGTTTTGGCGGAGCGAGCAGGAAGCACAGCCCCCTAGATGTAGTAAGATAAGATAAAGTTATACAGAATAAATAAACTCTACTTTCTCTATAATTTTAATATACAGTAAGATGAAATGAGCAAAGCTATAGCCAGATCAATAGACCAATGCTGCCATCTGATGTTCAAAAATATGTTGCCATTATTCATTTTAACACACAAATAAATTTTATTGAAAAGAAGGTTGTTTATTATAGATTATTATTGTAATAAATAATTTATAAGAATTTCATACGTATATTTTCTATTATAGATCATACTTATTATTAAAACCATTTTAAGTCTACAAAAATAATTCATAAAAATTTTACATATTTATTCAAAATTTTATATCTTTCTATATCCAAATGACAATATCTCCATATATTATATTAATCTACATTTAATTAATCAAGATTCTATACGGCTCTATATCAAATAGCAAAATTCCATATATTATATTTATTTTATTTTATTTATTTATTTATTTTTATTTTTAATTATTATTTATTTATTTATTTTCATTTTTAATTATTATTTATTTATTTATTTATTTTATTTTATTTTATTTGTTTGTATTTATATTTATATTTATATTTATATTTACATTTATTTTATTTATTTTATTTTATTTTTTTATTTATTTTATTTATTTATTATTATTTATTTTATTTTATTTATTTATTTATTATTATTATTTTGGGGGGGGGGGGTTATTTAACATAAGTACAACTAATTTTGATTAAGATTTTTGTTTGTAACATTATTATTAATATGATTAAAAATGGGTTATGAAGAATGGAATTTTGTGGAACTTTTCTTATTTTGTAAACTTAACATAATGTGAAATATTTTCACACTATGATAAGTAATATATTTTAAACAGAATGTATTATATTAATTTAAAGTGAAGAACAATAATCTTTAGTACATTTCCTAAATTCAATTTTAATTTTCAATAATATAATAAACACAATAAATACAATTTTTAGAATAATATAATAAATTATAAGATAAAACAATAATACACATTCAGTACGCTATATTATTAACGAACAAATTAAAGTTAATTGTAGCAAATGCGACAAAACATTTTTTTTTTAACTTATCATCTACCCACCCTACAACACTAGTCGACCTCCGTAATCAAATATTTGCCCACCCATCCTTTTTTTTTTTTTTTTTTTTTTTTTTGTAAATGCACTTTTTTATAACGTAGGGTAGAGAAACTTGTGGATAAACTATTAATTAAAAAAGAAGTTTTCAGAGAAACCCATTTTTGTTGTATTTATTATTTTATTGATAGTTTTGTTACTTTCCGAACACTATAGTGAGGAAAGTATTGTAATCACGTCAAAAATCCGAATTTGAGATTTTGATCTTTCTATACGTTTCGAGGTCCCCTGAGTCCGTTTTCACTATTTTTACGATGATGTATGTATGTGTGTGTGAATGTATGTGTGTATGTATGTGTGTATGTATGTGTGTGTATGTGTGTGAGTGAACACGCTAGCGTCTAAACGCTTTGTTCGAATAAGGTACGTATATTGTAAGTCACCATAGTGCGAACCCTATTGATTTTGGTGAATCTAGCACTTATAGTTTTTTTACAGGAGCACAAAGAAAAATTCTTTAACATTATGGCCTATGGGGCCAAATTTTAAAAGTGTGATAGCGTCTAAACGCCTTATTAATCTTAGTAAAAAATTTATACACATGTTATAGGTCACAGTTGCACCAACTGTATAGATTTTGGTGAATTTAGCACTTATAGATTTTTTTTTTACAGGGACACAAAGAAAAATTCTTTATCATTATGCCCTATGGGACCAAATTTTTAAAAGTGCGATAGCATCTAAACGCCTAATTCAATTGAGCTGAAAATTTATATGAATATTATAAATCACTGTTGCACCAACTATAAGCATTTTGGTGAATCTAGCATTTATAGGTTTTTACAGGGACACAACGAAAAATTCTTTATCGTTATGATCTATGGGCTTAAAGTTCAGTAGCGTTAAATAAAACATCGTGTAATATATGGAGAAAAATACTCAAACACTCTATTATGGTTTTCTCTCTTTTGTTTGTTTAACAACTCCTCTTTCTTTACTTTATCAACAAAACTGTTAATTACTCAATGTTCGGAAAGTCGAGTGGAGTCACTCCAGATTTTTTTTATACGAAATAATAATTTTTTTTATACGAAACATGTGATTAATAATTATATTTCTAAGCACAGAGAGATGGAGACACGAATTAGTAAAGAAATTAACATTAAACTAAAATCTTGTCGTTTATCATAAATATTAGTAACATTTTATTCTGTTAAAAAGAATTTTTAGATCTAAAATCTTAACTGAATGACTGTTAAGAAGAGTTTTAGTTAAAGCCAAATTATAAGGATAATCATAATGTAAATGAAGGAGAACTATTATTAGTATAAAGCATAATTATGTCGCGTGTCACGTCACCAATATAACGGTATAGTTGTATATTGTCCTATTTATATACAAGTATATCAGTAATATATTGGTTGTGTAACACATTTTTCATGTTTATATTTTCACAACTTTCTCTCTTAATGATATAGATGAAAATTAGCCAGAAGACTGAAGTTGCATTTCCCTTGTGGGATTCAAACCTTCTATATATAAATGTGATTATTATGTAAATTAAAATTATCATGAACTAGCAGGACTACCCGGCGTTGACCCGGTTGAAGTAGAAATAGAATTTTGAAACCAATTAAAGAAACGAGAATTAAAATGGAAAGAGAAACTCATGAAAAATTACCCGAAATCTTTGACAGAAATTAATACAAATAAATAAATTCATACATCAAAAAGCACAGCTTTGGCATGGGGTCCCCTTAGCAATTTTAAATATTTTTGTCTATTTTGACGATGAACTGAAATGGCTATCGCGATAGCATAACTAAAGACCTTGGCGAGAAGCGTCCGAGCTACTTAGATACCAAATTTCAAATTTTGCAGAAGGGGTCCGATAGTAAAGCTGTCCCATTAAAAGAAAAAAAAAAAAAATTTTTTTTAAATTACATTTTTATAATATTTACAAAATAAAAATAAATCTTGATAAAATCCAAATTATGACTATTTAAAATTAAGTTGAGAAAAATCTCATTAGTTCCTCATAAATTCGTAAAGAATTTCATAAGTTTCTCAAAATATTTCTATAAAGTATCAACAAGAAGGAAAAACTTTGTTTTACTGTAGAAAAGAAAAATAGTTAATTAAATAAAAATTTCAAGCTAATGCCAAATATTTGCATGAAAATATTTATTTGCACGTGAATTCCTGATTAAAAAGTATACCACCAATTTTCGTAGCTTAACTATATATATATATATATGTATATTATTATTATTTTTCCTAATTTTTATTAATATTAAAGTGAAATTAAAAATATTTTACGTCGGAGAAAAAGAGTGTATTTTATTTATTTATTTTGGCATTTTCTTTTTAATCACTAAGTTAAAATGGGGGGTTTATTTAATATCTTTTGATGCAATTATCCAAATGAATTAAAAAATACGGCATTAGCTAGATTCTGTCCTAATTAATAAGTATACCTATTTTCGTAACGGTCGGTTGAACGGTGTAGCTTTGTACAGTGAACTAAAAATCCGGACTGGCATACAATCAGCCAGTTTTATATATATAGATAATGAAATTAATAAGAGTTTTAAAATGTTTAGCATTCAAATTACTAGGAAGATTAATTTGATTTTTAAATTTATCAAAAAGACTAAAGATTATTTAACAGGAGTTTTGAAAAAATGGTATTATTGAATAGGTCGTTAAAATTATACGTCATAAAATTGTTAATCTTTTTGAAAATTTTTAATGGAATCTAAGAGTTAGTAAATATTTTTAAGCCAATGAATATTATCAACAACATTAGTTAAATTGTAAATTTGTTTAAGAATACCTAGAAGTTTATTAGCATTATTGTTGTATGTTTTAAAACCTATTATAAACACACACACACACACACACACATATATATATATCATTTAAGATAAATCTTGTAAAAGAAAATAGAAAAAGTAAATTACTTTAAAAACGTTGAACTCCAAACAATTCGAGGAAAAAATAAATGAATGACGAATTATGATTATGATTTATCACAGTTCTATGAGCTCTTATTTCTAAACATTTTAGTAAAATCCAACAAATATGCAATTCATTTTAATTAAAGGATGTGTTCAAGAGCATTTTATCGTCCTTTGTGTTGACACGCCCTTAGATAAATTCAAATTGAATGAAAACAGCAGCGAATTTTTACCAATTGTTCAAAATATAAGTGGGCATTAGATAGAAATAGTTAAAGTTTTTCAGCAAATGGTGTGAAGATTTCATTTTTATTTAGTTTACCAGACTCCTAGAGACCAGGAAGAAATTTAAGAGTTTTAGTGTAAATGCATACTTTTATTATACATGCACAGTGTAATGAAAATTTCTTATAAAATTAGTCGATAGACATTTTTTTCAGTAACTATGAAATGGGAAATAAAAACTCATTTACTTCATGACTTTGTTTTCACGTAAAACTTCTATGATTATATTTGTTGATTCGGCACGAAAATTTACTTATATTTGATATTCATTTTGCAGGAAAAGAATTAGAATCAGTGCAATTCTAAGAGTAAACAATATTAAATAAAACAAAATATTTAAAAGCATTACATTAATTTATCTAATTACACATTACACATACTTATGAATATGCATATTAAATTATTATTTAGAAAGCATAAGGATTTTTATTGCAAGACAAAAAGAACATTAAAAGAAGAAAAAAAACTGTAGTTAAATTTAATAGAATATAATAGTTAGCGATGTAATATGCTTAATGTTCTTAAGAATTAGTTTAATGTAAATCATTATAACAATTTAATTAAAACATTACATTATCCACAAAAGAAAAATGTCTAAAATACATATAATACAAGTTATTTCTCTGGTTAACGACCTTCGCGCTATTTAACGCTCATACATACACTGGTCACTCATTCATACACTGAGAAAAAAATATATACCGCCTTCATCTAGAATGAATAAGTGGTCAGTTTCTAAATCCCTTAACTATAAATATAGCTTTTCGAGCTATGCGCATAAGGCACGCCAATAAACTGAATAGACGAAATGATCGAGAATTTCTAGTCTACACATTTCTAGATGGTTAAACAATATTCTAAATATTCTGAATATTTTGTATTGCGAGAAGTTCTAGCTGGATTTTCTTGAATTGGGTCATAAACCAAGATTATAGTTGTTGAAATCCACTTCTGGTATTCGCATTTATTTGCAGAGATTTTTAAATAACTTTTCCCTCGAGAATATAGGCAAACGCTCTAGAATTCTAATAGGGGTTTCTAGAACTCGCTTTCAAAAGGGACTAGAATTTATAAAGATGACATGGAACTATTTTTTCTAGAGCCACAATTTAGATTCTAGATCTAGATGTCAGTTACAGAATTTTTTCTCAGTGTATATACGTCAAAACCTATCGATAGTACTATATGTAGACCAAACCGTTTCAAATATTTTTTCTCTCGCTTAAGGAGACAGACTATTTTTAAAAGTGGGAAGATAAAAAAACTTTACAATCGACTTTCAGAATTAAACAAAAAAAAAAAAAAAAAAAAAAAAAAAAAAACATGTACAAACATTTTTTTTTTTTTTTTTTTTTTTTTTTTTTTTTTAGTGAAAACTTCTTCAGGCGCGTTGAGCACTTTTTGGGTGAACAAGAATCATGGAACTCGCGTCATCGTCACCGAACGCTTTCCATAAGCTATATGTATATTGTGTATATATGTACATAGATATACCTCCGTGCGTTATTAGTATACATTATATATATACAAAGAGTATATCTCTCTACATATATATCCATATATGTAGCGCACGGCGTGGCATGCCTCATATACATATATATATATGTGTGTGTGTGCGTGTGTGTGTGTATAAAATGTATACTGATACGAGTAGTATACTGGCTACTGGCATCTGTCTCTTTCTAGTTCTATACTCTATGTATGTGTGTACGTACTTTTTCCACAGTATATACATCGTTCACAAAGTACAAGCACGTGTTTTTATACAGACTGTTATATTCTTATTTTTTCTTTCAATATAAATTTTCAAATAAATAATAAAAAAGAAAATATTTTAGTCATATTACAATATTTTTACCTAATATAAGGCTTAGTTCATAAAATTTGGGTAGCTACAAATATTGTGCTGAATCATATAATACAGATCATAAACACTTCTTTACAAACCAAAAATAATTCGAAAATAATAATCTAATAGCTCGACGATACAGTTCACAAGTTACTTTGTTTTCACTTCTATCGGCAGTCCCCAAAGACTCCTTTTTGTGTGTGTGTGTATGTGTGTTAACTAGTATGACATTACTCTATTGATTAAAAACATTATTTTGGTTTACTTTAAAATAGAAGATTATTTTATTACAGATTATTTTTTAAAGAATTCAAGGTACTGTGCGCATGATATTTCAAGAAGTAGTTGAGATATGAACTTAAAATTTTTCTCAGCCATACATTTTGACATAATGAATAAAATGAACTAAAAATAAAAAGTTCGGTTCAATAGAAAATATATATATGTGATTGTGGAAATATAAAAATTCTAATGTTACCAACATATGTGAAAAATACCAGAGCCGGGAATCGAACCCAGGCCTTCCGCTTAACGCGCGGATGCTCTAAACCACTGAGCTACCCTGACTGATAGCCAGCTAGGCACTTCTCACACAATATACGTTGGCAAGGGTCACCGAGTCTGCATTAGAGCAGCTTTATCAAGTGACAAATTTGAACATGGCACAACTCTAATAGGCCATGAAATTCTAATTTAGAAATTTTCAAACATCAATCCTGAAACTCACTCCTGAGTTTCAGGATTGATGTTTGCAAATTTCTAAATTATTCTAATGTTAATTTCATATTTCATATTTCAAATTTAATTGCTTATTAAAACCCCATATTATTCAAACCTTTTAGTTCAGATCTGAATTTGAATGTTTTGTTTCATTTAATGTAAAAATCATAAGGTTAAAGGATATTATTATTGAGATATCCAGTGAGAAAGTCCCCTTGAAAATAATCTACAATAAAATTACATTTTTAATTTTTTCTATTTTAAAGTAAACCAAGGGCCAATAAACTGAATAGACGAAATGATCGAGAATTTCTAGTCTACACATTTCTAGATGATGAAACAATATCATGAATATTCTGAATCTTTTGTATGGCGAGAAATTCTCGCTTGATTATCTAGAATTGGGTCATAAACCAAGATTATAGTTGCTGAAACCCGCCTCTTGTCTTCGCATTTATTTGGAGATATTTTAAAATAGGTTTGACCTCGATAATATAGACAAACTCTCTAGAATTCTAATAGAGGTTTCTAGAACTCCCTTTCAAAGGTACTAGAATTTATTTTGATGACATGGAACTATTTTTTCTAGAGCCACAATTTAGATTCTAGATGTCAGTTACAGAATTTTTTCTCAATGCAATGTCATAATACTTAACACACACAAAAAAAAAAAAAAAAAAAAAAAAAAAAACAATTTGTTGTTACATGCATTTATTCTTTCTTTCTTTTTTTTTTTTTTTTTTTTTTTTTTTTTTTGAAAGTTTATCGAAAATTTCTTCATTTTCTCATTTTTAAAAATATTCTGTCCCCTTAACATGTATTGAGAGTTGAATTTTGAATAAAAAACAAGACCTTCCGGCTTTTTCGGAAGGGTAGGTTGATTTCTTTTTCCTTATCAAGTAGCCGTCATTTTGTTTGAAAATGGCGGCTACAAATTATTAATGCATTTGGTAGAAATATTGATGCAGGCTATACACATTTAGATTTGTAAGCAAATCGGTTCATAAATACCTTTTTATGTGAATTTAAAATTTTCAAGTGGCCGGCGCTTGGAAGCAAAATGGTGAGATAAGTTGACAAATATATGAAATGTATTTGTGAGATAAGTCTACTGTACACATATAACTCGAATTAGTTCAAAATCTCAAAAGTCATCGTGTTAAAAAATTAAGTGGCTGGCACATCGATCAAAATGGCAGAGAAAGTTCCTCATCTAAAATATCGTTTCAAATTTGAAAATAATTTTTTTTTTTAGAAATTCTTTCAATTAGTAAATTGATAAAATGTTATTTTTCTGCATTTCTAGCTTGTTTTAGCACTAAAATAGCCTACTTTTTCCTTAAAAACGCATTAAAAAGATCCAGCAACGCAGGTAATGGATTTGGCGCCAAATTTGGCGACTTCTTCCCTATGGCGACTTTTTTGGCGACTTTTGGCGAGAAAATACTTATAATCGATATACCAAAGATGGACGCAATAACTTGATTGGTTCACGAGTTACGTGAATTTCCTAAATTTTTGTTGTTTGAAAGATAAATCCATTTTTCAACTTTGATTTGTATTGATTAAGTATTTCTAAAGTTACCATGATAACAAATTTTCCAGTGGCCGCCAGTTGGAAACAATACAGCGGGACAAGTTGCCCAGCAAACATATCCAAGGTATTTGAAGCATAGGTTCACTGTCCAACTGTGGTTTAAATCAGTGCCGTGTTTCAAAAGTTAATTTTATGGCAAATTTTCAAGGGGCAGTCTAAGTGGTTGCAACTTGGAAACAAAATGGCAAAACAACTTGCCCAATGAAATCATCCAGTATACTAGTATAAGTTCCTTGTCCAGTTCTAGTTCAAATTAAATCAATATTTCAAAAATTATCGTCATAAGAAATTTTCAGGTGGCGCCACTTGGAAAAAAAAAAAAAAAAAAAAAAAAAAAAAGCGGAGTGAGATGCCCAGCGAACTTATCTGAGATATTTGAAGGATAAATCCACTACCCAAATTTGATGCGAATCGATTCTGTATTACTAAAGTTACTATATTGATAAATTTTCAAGTGGCAGCCACTTGGACATAAAATTGCAGATCAAGTCACCAAGTGAACTTATCCTAGATATTTGAACCATAAGTTCACTATCCAACTTTTATTTGAATCCGTTTAGTATTTTAAAAGTTATCGTAATGGCATATTTTCAAGTGGCAGTGTGATTTCAAGTGGCTGGAACTTAGAAACAAGATGTCTGGACAAGTTGCCCAGTGAAAATATTCAAGATAATTATATGATAATATCACTGTCCAAATTTGGTTCGATTTGGAGTATTATTTCAGAAGTTATCGTGATTTTAAATTTTCAAGTGGGAGCCTGATTTCAAGTGGTCTCGCTTAACTTAAAATATCTGCCACTTTATTAAAAATGGTGGATATAGTTTACTAATAAACTTCATTGAGATCCTTATGTGGTCTGTATTTACATCAAAATTCAAACAATTTCGGAATACGCTTTTTACAATTTAAATTTGAAATTTTCAAATGGTCCCCACTTGAAAACAAAATGGCGGAGCAACTTGGTTAACAAACTCATCTAAGATATTTATAAGATAAGTTAAGACACTGTTCAAATTTGGTTCCATTTGGAGTATTATTTCGGAAGTTATCATGGTTTTAAATTTTCAAGTGGTATCCTGATTTAAAGTGGTCCCGCTTAAGTTAAGATATCCGCCACTTTATTAAAAATGGCGAATAAAGTTCATTAATAAAGTTATTTGAGACACTTGTATAATCTATGTATGCATCAAAATAAAAAAAATTCGGAATATGCTTTTTACAATTTGAATTTGAAATTTTCAAGTGGTCTCCACTTGAAAACAAAATGGCGGAGCAACTTGGTTAACAAATTCATCTGAGTTATTTATAAGATAACTTAAGACACTATCCAAATTTGGTTCGATTTGGAGTATTATTTCAAAAGTTATTCGGATTTTAAATTTTCAAGTGGTAGAGTGATTTCAAGTGGCCCCGCTTAACTTAAGATATCTATAACCTTTATTTAAAATGACGTATAAATTTCATTATAAACTTCATTGAGACACTTATGTGGTCTGTATTTACATCAAATTTCAAAACAAATTCGGAATACGCTTTTTACAATTTGAATTTGAAATTTTCAAGTGGTCTCCACTTGAAAACAAAATGGTGGAGCAACTTGGTTAATAAACTCATCTAAGATATTTATAAGATAAGTTAAGACACTGTCTAAATTTGGATCGATTTAGAGTATTATTTCGGAAGTTATAGTGATTTTAAATTTTCAAGTAGTAGCCTGATTTCAAGTGGTCCTACTTAACTTAAAATATCTGCCACTTTATTAAAAATGGCGGATAAACTTCATTAATAAACTTCATTGAGACCCTTATGTGGCCTGCATTTACAGCAAAATTCAAGCAAATCTTGCTTTAAATATGCTTTTTACAATGTCGGTTTGAAATTTTCAAGTGACTGCCACTTGAAAACAAAAAGTCGGAGCAACTTGGTTAACGAACTCATCCAAGATATTTATACGATCAATTCACTGTCCAAATTTGGTTCCATTTCGAGTATTATTTCGGGAGTTATCGTGATGACAAAATTTTCATTATATATATATATATATATATATATATATATAGAGAGAGAGAGAGAGAGAGAGAGAGAGAGATAAACGAAGTGATTGCAATAGGTCGATTTCTAAAGAAATCAACCTAATATACAACATGCTATGTAAGTTTTTTTCTTTTTGTAATCAACTATAAATTATTTATTTTAACTGATGCCAAAGGTATAAAAAAAAACTGTTCTCATTTGGTTTATTTTTTCTGATATAAATAGACCTCCGTCTTAATAATAAGAATATTATGAACTTAATAACTAACTATTACGTCAGAGGTAATTTAAGTTTACACAAACACCAATTTTAATCTAATGCACCGAGAAAAAATTCGGTAATTGACATCTAGAATCTAAGTTGTGGCTCTAGAAAAAGTAGTTCCATGTCATCCTTATAAATTCTAGTCCCCTTGAAAAGCGAGTTCTAGAAGCCCCTATTAGAATTCTAGAGTGTTTGCCTATATTATCGAGGGCAAAGTTATTTAAAAATCACTGCAAATAAATGAGACTACAAGAGAGGGTTTCAGCAACTATAATCTTGGTTTATTACCAAATTCTAGAAAATCAAGCGAGAATTTCTCGCAATACAAATGATTCAGAATATTTAGAGTATTCAGAATATTTTTTCACCATCTAGAAATGTGTACACTACAAATTCTCAATAATTTCATCTATTCAGTTTATTGACGTGCATTACGCGCATAGCTCGGAAATCTATATTTCTAGTTAAGTGATTTAGAAAATGGCCACTTATTCATTCTAGACGAAGGCGGTATATTTTTTTTCTGAGTGTGCCATTTCTCAAAAAGAAAACACTTTGTGACCACATAATTCAATATTGTTTATTAAAATGTAAGTAAAATGTATCCGAGGTAACAAGCAGAAGAGGGATGTCATTTTGTTGCTAGAGTGACTGTAGATACAATGCTTATCTGAAAGCAAATAAAAAAAGGAAGTCTTCAACTTCATCGTGAGTTGATTACTGACACCGATGACAGCATTATGTGAAAAGAGATAAATTTTGGAAAACAAACCAAGTGAAGTCAAACAAACAAGCGAAATGATGGGAACATGACAGAAACAGCGAACCCGTAAATGTTTTCTCAAAGTGAGAAAAACTAAGTTTTAAGTCACGTCTGATGGGAAATCACTTAATTTTAGCTTTTAGTTTGTACTTCTGTATCAAAAACTAATACATATTTTAATTTAAAAATTGAATGAAGATGGCAAACTCCGGCAGTAACATTTTAATTTTGATATATGTCTTCCTATATAATGTAGGAAATAGTTTTAAAATTTTGCTTTCTTTATTGAATTAGAAAAGTTATTATACCCCGTCGGCTTATTATTGATATAATTTTAAATTTTATTTACATAAGAAACATAGTATATTTAGAAGCCTGTTTTTGATAATTATTTCAAAGAAATTAATTTTAATAATGCAATATACGCAGTAAAACTTGAATATTTCGAACTTGTTTAATTCGAAATTCTGGATAATTCGAGTTTTTTACTCGGTCCCTTGAATTTTATTTTAAAATAATGTTAAAAAATCGTGGATAATTCGAATTCTATTTTGGATAATTCGAATTTTTCATACAATTAACTTTAAAATATTACAGTAAAATTTTTTTCGAAGATTTTTCTCAGCTAAAATGCATTATTTATTATAATAGTTTTTCAAAACAAGGATGAGGAAATATAAGAAAAGCCCCTACCTAGTGCATCAGAAGGTATGGTGCATATACATGAACTTCGAGGGTTTTTTGAATTGAAAGTCATGTCTGATGTAGAAGATTCTATTTTTTTATATCAACTGATAGGTTGAAGTCATATGCTATGACACAAAGATTGTACTTGAAGAAGCAATAAAAAATATCTGACTAATTTTAAAAAGTGTTGAATAATTAAGCTCGTAAAAAATATTGATTTAATGGGAGGGGGGAAGTAGCAGTTTTCTTAGAGTAGCAGTTTATATGTTAAATCTTTCACCGTACAGTTTTTATTTTTTTAAATTATCTCTTCTTTTTGACAAAATAGCATGCTTGCCAACATCCTAATTGATATTCTGTAGTGTTGTTAGTCCCGCCATTTTTTTTTTTTTTTTTACACCAGTAAATTTTTAAAGTAATATTTTGCAAACGCAATTACGATTAAATAAGAAGAAAAATACTCTAAAACGGATACTGGTGTGAAAAAGAAGGCGAGGTTAACAATACTATGGAATTTTAATTAGTATGTCGGCAAGTATGAAATAGTATATGTAATTCGAATTTTTGGATATTTCGAATTTTTCTCAGGTCCGTTCAACTTCGAATTATCCAAGTTCTACTGTATATATATATATATATATAGTTACAATGATTGACGAATGCAAAAAAAAAAAAAAACATACATGATCAGATGCAAAAAATATCTGCAAGAACCAAAAAAGGGATATTCAGGAATAGTTTTATTAAAAATATGAAAAAAAAATTCTCAAATAAAGAACTGATTAAAAATATTGTGATTACAAATTGACAATAATAAAGAATGTCAATCCGTATCAGATTCTTTAATAAAGAAAAGACATTGATAAACTCATATGCTGTGTACATAGTAATTTTTAATCGGTCATAGGTTAAAAAATCAAAAATTTACAAGCTTTTCTTTGAGTTGAACTAAACTGTAACCATTTAAATAAAATTTATCGACATTATAGGTTAAAATATTATTAATACTGATCTGTTATGACCTCTTAGGAGCTTTTCTTTTACACCGCATTAACATATTCAATCAGATAGTTCAATTTTGTTGTTCTATTAGAACCGAAGGGTACGAATTAATAAAATTTTTTTACTAAGATTCATATGTAATTTTACTCTCTATATGCCGTGATATAACTATTATAATGATAAAAACTAGTATGTTGTGGCCACCACGAGACTTTCTTCTATATTTTCCTATACAAATTCACTCAGTAACAATATTAAAAAAAAAAAAAGAAAAAAAAATCAGTTTTTTTTTTTCGTTAAAAGTAAAAAAAAAAATCGATAACTTTGTTTTAAATTACCACATATTTATAGTTCAACCATTCGTTTTAAAGGTATTGACGAGACCTTTCGAAAGATACCCATCTTGAAAATTTACCCCACCCCAGAGGGTACTTCCCCCCAGGGGGGGGAAGCGATGCCCCCACATGCACAATTTTTTTTCCTAATTAACTACTACTATTGGCAATAATTCATATTAATTTTACAATCACAGGTTAAGAATAACTCTCATTATGTACATTTATACGAAATTTTGTCCTATACTACCATGTTAAAAATTTAGAAGAAATACGATCACAGCGCCTCCTGTTGTGCGATTGATCCCCAAATCTAATCAGCACCAGTTTATGTCAGGAGCCAACTAAATACCAAGTTTTGATAATTTCGTTTAAAAAAAAAAATAAAAAAATAAGATTTTTTTCCTAAGTTTTTTTTCGTAAAAAGTAAAAAAAAACGATAACTTTGTTTTAAATTATCACAGATTTATAGTTCAACCATTCGTTTTAAAGGTACTGATGAGACCTATCGAAAGATACCCATCTTGAAAATTTTTGCCCTATATCACCATGTTAAAAATTTAGAAAAAGAGGGATGGCAACGCAACCTGTAAGACGATTTTTACCAAAAGTTGATAGGCACTAATTTATGTCAAGGTGCAACTACATACCAATTTGCATGAAATTCTGTCCAGTAGTTCCTGAGGTACAGTTGCCACAAAATTTTATCACACACACACACAGACAGACAGACAGACAGACATTTTCTAAAAATGGTCAAATCGTGTTCTACAGCTCTCAAAACGTGTAAATCCATCAAAAACCCGAAATCGAAAATTTTTACGAATCCAATACTTTCTTCTATTGAAGATAGAAGAAAGTAATAATCGTAAAATAATTTATAGCGCCATCTAAAAAGCAATTTATCCTAAAAACGTCTTATACATAAAGATTTATACAACATATAGAAGCCCACACTTAACTATCATGAAAACCAATATCCATCTTGTCCTGCAAGGAGAAAAAAATATATACCGCAATCCTCTAGAATGAATAAGTGGTCAGTTTCTAAATCTCTAAATTAGAAATATAGATTTCCGAGCTATGCGCATAAGGCACGCCAATAAACTGAATAGACGAAATGATTGAGAATTTCTAGTCTACACATTTCTAGATAGTGAAACAATATTATGAATATTATGATTATTGTGAATCTTTTGCATTGTGATAAATTCTCGTTTGGTTTTCTAGAATTGGGTAATAAATCAAGAGTATAGTTGCTGAAACCAAGTAGTCTTGTAGTCTCATTTATTTGCAGAGATTTTTAAATAACTTTGCCCTCGAGAATATGCAAAAGCTCTAGAATTCTAATAGGGGTTTCTAGAACTCGCTTTCAAAGGGGGCTAGAATTTATAAGGATTACACGGAACTATTTTTTCTAGAGCCACAATTTAGATTCTAGGTGTCAGCTACAGAATTTTTTCTCAGTGTGTTGGCGGAATGGTCAGTGTTTTAGCCTTCAGGTTCCAGGTACTGATTTTCAATCCAAATTCAGGCATGGGTGTTCGTAATGGTTCGGAATACATTTTAAGCCACAGGTTCTGGTCTATTGAGACTAAATGTGAAGAAAATGACTATAGTGTGACAACCCCAAATACATGAAAATAAATTTTTCATAAAATAGTTATTTCCATGTTCACTTTCTTTTTTATTAAATGACGATATCTTTACTGAAAAAGCCATTTCAAATGAAAATTAGCAGTTACATAAAAATTTCAATGTTTTTTGTTTATTAATTTATTTTGAAATTTCAACCGGAAATGAAATGAGAAGCTGCTTAAATCCTAATTTCTTAGGTAATTTTATTTCACTTTATGTATGAAAGACAATACACGTCTTTTTAGATGCGATAGCACTTTAACGTGGAGGAAAATTCTAACATCTAATAATAGACAAAACTATTTTTTATACTTATGTTAGTTGAGCGAGCATTTCTGCTTTCACACTGTACTCATGCTTACGTTTTCTCTTTTGATAAAGGGCCGTGCTTAGTTTTTTCGGCCTGATACATTTTTTACATATTTTTTCAAATATATGAAGTTTGTTTACAAAGTTTTCATTTGAAAAAATACATGGCTCAACTTTAATAAATTGAACATCTATATCTTAAATAAGAAACTATCTTTGTATTTCCTGTAAATGAAAATTTGGGGTCAATAACTTTCTAAAGTAACTTTAATGATTAAAAAGTCAAAATGTAATACTTATTTTCTCTCAGTACTTCAAGATATATGTAAGTAATTAATTTGGTCAAAATACAACTTCAGCCTAGAATCATAAAAAATGATATATTTTTCAGACATTTCCATTTGTATCATTTGAAAAGAAAGTCTTCGTGTACATTTTTCTTTTTCCTTTACCCATATTTGCTTTAAACAAACCATAACCTACGACGCTTTAAATGGCGACATAAATTTCAGGCCTCTGAAGAAAACAGAACTGGCTGTCACCGGACACGGGTCCGTCAAATAACTAACCTGAATGGAAGTCTAGGAAGTCAATAAAAAGTTTCTTTTTTTCTTCTCTTTCTGTATTTTGAAATCCAGCTAAGCTGAGACTAATTTCATAGCACTGTTGCTAAATTTACGACTGCTTCAAAGACAATCTTATGTTTCTTTTTCTGCTCTGTTTCGCCATAATAGACTTCAACCGCATATCGGAGTAAAGAAGACTAAACTTTATGATCAAAATAATTTTCTATAAAAAGAAATATGTATTGTAGGTCAGTATTTATCGAAAAGTTATGATAGTCTTCTTACACTTAAATAAAAATTTGATAATATAATGAAAATGCTATACAAAAATGTTTTTTGATACTATTATTATTTTTTTCCCAAAATCTTTAAAAATAAACAAGCAAACATCATTTTAAAAACTATCATTAAAAATATTGATTAAATCAAAAAATTAAAGTTCCTTTTTGTTTGTTTCTTCGTTCCAACTGCAGGGGGAGGAGGGAGTCCTTTAGGAAAAAAAAAAAAAAATTGAGCATGAAAATTTTGCTTGTCAATACATATATACTACTATATTTTTATTGTCCAAGTATGGACCAAATATGGAAGATTCTCGACATTAAATGTATATTTATTTAACATCAAATCGAAAGCAAGCTTTTTAAGAAAATATCTTTTCCTTTTTGGACCCGTTATGTTGACGACACCTTCACGCTTATTGACACATCTCTTCACAATATTGACCATGTCTTAGAAACCTTAAATTCAATTGACAGTAATATCCAGTTTACATATGAAATGAAAATAATGGCTCCCTTCCATTTCTTGACACCCTTGTCTCTCGCACTGTAAATGGATTTTCAACCACTGTCTATCGTAAAAATTTTGCAGTCTCCCTTCCTCCCCATGCGCGTTCATGTCACCCACCTAACCAAAAAATGGCTGCTTTCTATACTTTTGTAAACCGTGCCCTTAATATTTGTTCAAATCCTATTTTATTGAAATCTGAAATTAAATACCTGAAAGCCATCGCAATTGACAGAGGTTATGACCCTTCTATTATAGACAAAGCTATCCAAAAATTACAACTCCCTCGTATTTCGTCTACTAAATCAGTCACTTCTAATATCAGTATTGTTTTACCCTATTTTTCTAAAACCAGTCAAACCATAGCTAAAATTCTCAAACAATATGATTTTAAAATAATATTTTCGCCTTCCAATAAACCCACCTTTTCTCAGTTAAAAGATCCTATTGATATGCATAATTCTTGGGGCATTTATAGTATATCCTGTCAGTGTGGTTTATCATATATTGGCCAAACTAAACGCAGTCTTAAATTTCGTCTAAAAGAACATATGAATTACGTCCGCAAACAAGAAACCAATAAATCGGCTATTTCTAAACATTGCTGGGAGGAAAATCATAATTTTAAATTTAATTCAGCTAAAATAATTTGCAGACCTAAATCCATTCATGAACTCGATTTCTTTGAAGCTTTTCATATTTATAAAAATTTTAAAAACCTTGTAAATTGTGATTTCGCTGTTCCCTATTTGTCTGATTGTTGGAAATTTTACATTCAGTCCACATTTCCTTAATTTTTCTACTGTTTACACAGCTACACATTCCTTAATTCCTATTGGCCACACTCCCCACCTCTTCCGTAATCCTATTGGTTGAACTAAATCCGGTCCCTCTCCTATATATACGAGTACTTCTCCAGATTCAGAATTATTTTTTTGCACTGATGACGGTACGCTTTAGGCTACCGAAACAGCTGTATGCACCTCAATAATTTTTCTTTGGCGTTTCTGACGTAGTAGTTTATTCCTGTTTTAATATTCCAACGCCAAGTCTCCTGCTATTATTAGATGAGAAAATTATTTAGTGTAATAATTACTTGAAAAATCTTCAAAATGGTGCGATTAAGTTAAAAGATCTGTTGGCCATTGGTAAATGACTAAAAAATTTTAGTTTTCAAGTCTAAGTAAGATCGAAAGTGCCTATACATTAGAATATTCTAGTCATTGTCTAGAAAATCTTTAATACAATTTTAATAAATATTAATATCATAACCTTATTTATTCCATAATTTAAAAAAAAAAAAAACAGAAAAGAAAAATGCAAATGCCCTGTATTTTAAGTTTAAAATTATCGGAGAATAAATATTACTAAACTAAAAATGGATCCGTTTTTCGTTAGGCAGTTGCTATTAATTGTCTTTTAGGGGGGAAAGGGGGGACAATAATAAAAGAGAGAGACTATTCTAAAATCAAAGTTTTAGAATACGAAGTGTTTAATTTTTAACACAACATGCCATCTACGGTAAATGTAAAGTGCAATAGAAAAAAAAAATTGCATTAAAATCTACAGCAAAACTACTGGAAATTATTTATCTTAAGTCTTATGTAAAATTCCAGCGAAAAGTAAACTGAATTTTTTTTAAAATAAGTTTCATATATGCATTATAATTGTTAATATTATTTAAATAATTTTACTAATATACTCCAGCCAATAAATTGAGGAGCAAACATTCAAACCGTGTTTTCTCTGGCATAGGTGGACTCTGCTCAGTTCCCCATCATATGTATGTTCTCATAAATTTCTAGTACAGAACATATTATATTCATGTTAAGAGAAATTAATTTAACCAAACGCTTGATACAGTAACAGAACGAAATCCCCGCATAATAGGTTACTCACCGTACAGTAGTTCGATATACTTTTATTATTCTAATCTATTGATTTATTTTATTGGGGTCAATTTCGTAGTTTAGTTTTCATGCTACTATTTCCAATGCAACAATCCCCAAAATGCATATTTATATGGAATATCGTCTCATTTTGCTATATTGATAAAATTTTAAATTTCGAATAACTTACGAAATTTCCCTATTAGAATATTTGCAGTCAATCCTGTTCAAACAAGTATCATAAATGTTATTTTGAAGTTGTCTGATATATTTATAGACCTCAAAATGGTCGTTTATGCTCAATTTTGCCCTATTCTGCCATGTTAAAAAAATCGTAAATTCCAAATAACTTACGAAATTTTTAAATTAAAAAGTTTATAGTCGGATATGTTCATGCCAGTATCTTAAATGATACTTTAAAAGTGTTCTGACATCTTTACGATGAAAATATCCCTCAAAGTGGGCGTTTATGCGAAATTTTGCCCTATTCCACCATGTTAAGTAAATCGTAAATTTCCAGTGATTTACGAAATTTTTAAATTGGAAAATTCATAGTCAAGGATGTTTATACTAGCATCTTATATAATATTTTAAACGTAATCTGACATCTTTACGATGAAAATATCCCTCAAAGTGGGCGTTTATGCGAAATTTTGCCCTATTCCACTATGTTAAGTAAATCGTAAATTTCCAGTGACTTACGAAATTTTTAAATTGGAAAATTCATAGTCAAGGATGTTTATACCAGCATCTTATATAATATTTTAAAAGAAATCTGACATCTTTACGATGAAAATATCCCTCAAAAGGGACATTTATGCGAAATTTTGCTGTATTCTGCCATGTTAAGAAGTTCGTAAATTTCGAATAATTTACGAAATTTTCAAAGTAGCATATTTCTGATTAATAATGTTCATCCCGGCATTAAAACTAATACTTAAAAGCTGTTCTTACATCTTTACGATAAAAATATTTCTTTTCATGCACGTTTAAGTGAATTTTTACCCTATTCTCCCATGTTAAGAAAATCGTAAATTTCGAATAACTACTGAAGTTTTTTAATTAAAATGTTGCGAATGAATAGGGTTCTTGCCAGTGTCATAATTAATACTTTAAAACTGGTCCGACCTCTCTGCGATCATTTGTTCGTGAGATATCGTGTACACAGGCTAACAAACTAACTAACGGACTTACGGACTAACAAACGAACAGACACTCTACAGACGGACACCATACAAATTTTGTCATTTTCGGATTCCTCATGTCTGAAAACGTGTAAAAAAGTGAAAAAACCGAGATCGAAAATTTTCACGATTACCTAAGTTCCCCATACGTATAGTATGATGGGGAACTAAAAAGATTGAGTTAGTGATATTTATTTCAGCTTACCATAAGACAGTATGTCTGTCTTCCTAGATATATCTACATATTCTCCTACTAGTAATACATCTAAACAAATAATAATTAGGGTGTAAGATTCTTTTTTTTTTTTTTTTTTTTTTTTTTTTTTTTTTTTTCAACTTATTAGTTTTTTATGATTTCTGAAAAATTGTATCCGAAGGAGAAAAAATGTTTGAATGTTTGCTCCTGAATTATTATGGTTAGTATTATTCTAAATAATATGTATAAACATATAATTTATTTTACGAATATACTCTTTTAAATAATTATTTATCGGAGCTTATTAGGGATTTATAATCCTTTTCTTTTATGTAGAAATATTCATTTTTTAATTTTCCTTAAAAGAAAATAAAATTAATATAGATATAGATAGATAAAATAAATATTGAGAATCTGAATTATTTATTTTTAACTGCAAACTATTGTAAATTTGCAGAAATTCTGTCAAATAACCATTCGGGCAATTTACAGAATTTTCTACGGTATATCTTTATTTGTAAATTTACCATAATTATTTTAGTTTTTAAATTTAGGCTAGTTTGAGTACTAACACATCAAAGTTCGTAAAAATTTCTCAAAAGTCATTGACCACCACCTTTTCTATTTGTTTTCTTTTAATGTAGGTAAAAAATGCATCGCATTTCATCTGCACAATGGAAATAAATATGTTTATTGTTGCAAGTAAGCACTCCGTGAATACTTATCGATTCCATTGATATCGAATGAGATCTCTTCATAGTTTTTATTGAAGTTAAGAATAAGTATTGTGGAATCATAAAATTTGAAATAAAGACATTATTCCATTGAACCTAAATAAAATTCTGTTATTAAGGCTGGTTTATCAGTGAGCATCAAGGTCATTCAAGTTCCATACTAACCTATGAAGAAAATAATACCTATTATTATTATTTATTAAATAATGCATCTTTTGAAATTCCGTTTTCACATTCAGAAAATTCCTGACTTTTAAATTATGTCTTGTTTTTCCAAAATTGATTTTTTTTTTTTTAAGCCTCAATATTTTGAAGCTGTAAAATGCGAAATTTCGTTAAGTGAAATTTTCCATTTTACACTTCAAAATAAATTTGAAAAAATAAAAAATAAAAGAAGGAGAAGAAGAAGAAAGAAGAATCAATTTTTGGAAAACGAGACATACTTTAACAGTCTAGAATTTTCTAAATATGAAACGGAATTTAAAAATACGCATTGTTTAATGGTTAATAATAGAGATTAGAGATTATTTTCTCCAAACAGAAAATTTAAAAAAAACATAGAAAGTAAGTAAACTTATAAATTATAAAACAGTGGTGCACAACCTGCGGCTCTCCTTTTCGGATAAACTTTACAATTTTGCTTGAAAATTCCATGTCAAACGCCAAAAGCTGAAAACTGGGCGCACAGTTCTCAGTTGCCCAAATGTAAGATGATACTTTATATATACAAAAGCGTAAAAAAAAAAAAAAAAACAGAAATCGGTTTTACAGGTATTTCTTTCACTATTGATTGATTCATACTTATAATATGTTTGAGAACTATACAAAAGCTTCAAATAACCCAGAGAAGTATGTTAGGATACACCTGAAGAGACAGAAAGCGAAATACACGGGAGCAAACCAAAGTTACTGATGTCATTTGTAGAATAAAGAAGTTAAAAGGGAGCTTTTTTGAGAAGAAGAAACGACGATCAGAAGAAACGACGATAGATGGACCACCAAAGTCCTATTTTGAATACCGAGAGATAAGAAAAGTCCAAGGAAGAGGCCATAGTACAGTACCATTCGAGAGATGAGATTGTCAAATTTGGTGCAGAATGGAGAACTTCAGAAAACAGGGCAAGTGTGAATCACCTTAGGAGAGGTCTTTATCCTGCAGTGGATTGATAATGGATAAAATTGGTGCTGTTGCTGCTGTTGCTGCTGCTGATGAATATATATTATTTGTCAAATGTGATTATCTAAGCTTGAATTTGTTTAGAAATATCCTCGAACTACCAAAATAAGCTTATTTCAATAAAGTGCGTTGTTGGGGTTACATTTTTACTTTTAAAGAGAAAATATATAAAAGATTGCTGTTATATAACACTGTATACTGTCTAAGAACTACAACTACATATGAAGCATTACAAAGTACTAAAATTTTAATATAGTCAGAGGAAAAGTAATCTCATTGCATACTCTGAACTGTTTAAAGAAATACCTGTCCTAGATCGTTTGATAGCCAAAGTTTTGTTGGAAAATGTAGAAAGAAAGAGATTCACTACATTTTTTCAACAGAATTTTTATGCCATTAGACACGATTAACCGATTAATCCAGTATATCCTTTTTTATCAATAAAATTCAATTACTCAAATTTCCAATTTGAAATAAATCGATTACATCTTTTTTTAGAAACTCAGATAAATTTAAGCATTAGAATTTCACACCTTAATCTTAAACAATTGGACATAAATTTAAAAATACTACAACTATATCAACGCTTACTCAACTGTAAGATTTCAGAGATTCTTTTTAATTTTAAAAAGTGATATGTTAACGCTTTACAACAGAGCAGAAGTATATCTCCGTCTTCTCCATTCAAAAGAAAACAAGACAGGAACCCTATCAAATGAGACCACACAGTAAGTCAAGTAAACAAAAATTTTCCAATAAATTTTTCTTTCTGCGCTTACACCTCAGTAATAAAAAGAATAATAATGATGTGACAACATAAAAATATACTTTTTTTTTTAATCTTCTCTTTTTTCCGGAATTGCAGTTCCTCTGCAAACATTTTTTCCAAGCCCGTCTCTTCATCTTATCGCATCCTTTCCCATTTAATTGGCAGAGGCTATACTTCAAAGAAGGCGACACTAAGTTTTGTTTAGACAAAACTAATGGAAAACGAGGGCTGACTGTTGGATAAAAAAAAAAAAAAAGGCGTTGACGGAGTGGACAGTGGAGCCACTTATCGAAACGATACCGAGTCAAATTCGCTTGATTGATCTACCAGGAGACTAGAAACTTTGTCTAGAATTTTAGGAATCGATCATTCAGTTTTTATTTGTAGCTCTGATGACTGATGTGATGGCTTACTGGAAAAGTATTGAAGATATAAAGGGCAATTTTTTTTTTCCTCTCCTTGCAATAAAATAAAAAAATAGCGTAACTTAACGTTAGTGATTTATGGGACATTAATTTTAATTATTTTAAAATAAAAATTATTTATCAAAATTTATATCTTAATTTCAAGTTAACATGTTTTCCACTTTTGACAAAAAAAAAAAAAAAAAAAAAAAAAAAAAAAGCGTAATTTTCAAAATAAAAGCTTTTGTGGTTGATTTAATCAGACATTATTTTTAACCTTTTTTTTTTTTTTTTTTTTTTTTTTCAATTTTAATTTATTTTTTAATCAAAATTAATCTTTTAATTTCAATTTAAGAGAAGTATTATGTTCTTCTGTTTATTATATGTAAAGTTATATTCGTCTGTTCTTCTGTTTTACTATATGTAAAGTTATATTTAAAACTATATAACTTTACATATAATAAAACAGAAATGTGACACTGGAAATTTAATCTAGTAATTTAGGAAGCGATCACTCAGTTTTCATTTGTAGTTGTGATGATTAATGTAATGGCTTACTGGAAAAATGTTGAAAAAATAAAGGTCTTTTTATTTATTTATTTATTTATTTTTTTTTTTTTTCACTGAGAAAAAAAAAAAAAATACCACCTTCATCTAGAATGAATAAATGGTCATTTTCTAAATCCCTTAACTAGACATATAGATTTCGGAGCTATGCGCATAAGGCACGCAAATAAACTGAATAGATGAAATTATCGAGAATTTCTAGTCTACACATTTCTAGATGGTGAAACAATATTCTGAATATTCTGAATCGTTTGTATTACGAGAAATTCTCTCTTAAATTTCTAGAATTGGGTGATAAACCAAGATTATAGCTGCTGAAACCCGCCTCTTGTATTCACATTTATTTGGAGATATTTTCAAATAGGTTTGTCCTCGACAGTATAGGCAAACGCTCAGGGATTCTAATATAGGTCTCTAGAATTCGCTTTCGAAGGGGACTAGAAAAATTTTTATAAAAAATTTATAAGGATGACATGGAATTATTTTTTCTAGAGCCACAATTTAGATTCTAGATGCCATTTATAGAATTTTTTCTCAGTGTATTGGCGTGCCTTATACTCATAGCTCGGAAATCTATATTTCTAGTTTAGGGATTTTGAAAAGGACCACCTATTCGTTCTAGATGAAAGCGATATATATTTTTTTTTCCTCAGTGTTTAGAGGTGTGATATTCAAATACATATAACTACATTTAATACAAGTGCAAAGCTAGCTTTGTAAAAATCATCGACCTTAAATATTATTTTTACATAAATTCTGTAATTTTCAGTTGGAATGCTCCTAGCTCGCAAATTATGAAATGTCAGCACAGAATTAACCTTTAATTTAATTAAATATTACTTTTCTTTAAAAATCTCTAATTTTCAACTGAATTTAGCGATTTTTCTTTCCTTTTATTTATTTATTTATTTATTTATTTTTCCCCCTTAACTATAAACTCATAATTATCATTTTTAATCAAACTTTTAAAAATCGATTAAGAAATTCGCGATTTTTTTAAAAGCTTTTTTATACTCTAATATATATTTTTTAAAGCATATTTATTTTAAATTCCTTTTCCCATTTAGTAATGCAAAGTAAACGTTTATTATGTCATATTTATTCATGTGATTAATAATGTATACATTTTGCATAATTTTTCTGGACACTAATTAATTTTAATATTTGCCCTATATAATCTATCATTAATCGACTATTCATGGCTTTATTCAGATAATTTTTGGGATGAAATTGGCATTGAAATATGTTTCTCTTCTAGGCTAAATTTTTATTGCGTTTTATATTTACATTTAAATTCAAACTGCTACATTTGCGAACATAATTTTAATGTAATTTAGTGTCTTTAATATTTTATTTCATTTTTTTATCAGTATAAACGTATATATGAAATAATATATACAAGTTTTGCCTGTTTTAGGCTTGACTCTTATTCTTATATCCAATGAATTGTGTTTATTGAAGCAAAAGCACTTTTACAATTGTGTATTATTTCATTCTATAATTTTAATTTTTTTTTTTTTTTTTTTTTTTTTTTAATCGCATATTTATTTTAATTTCTTTTTCCTATTTAGTTTTGCAAAGTGAATGTTTATTATGCCATATTTATTCATGTCATTAATAATGTACAGATTTTCTATAATTATTTTGAAAAATAATCAATTTTAATTCTTGGCTTATATAATTAATCTGCTCGTCCTTTATCTACTATTTACGGCTTTATTTATATAACTTTCAGGATGAAATTGGAATTGATAATATGATTAATATTATCAATATTATATTATTTAGTTATAATATTAACTAAATTTTAATTATATAAATTACGTGTTTGTGTGTGTAGCTGCATGAATTACAGCTCGGAAATTTTAAAATATCAATACAAAATGGTCTAAAAAATAATAATAATGGTTTAATAAATTTTAAAAAAAAATCGCTATAAAACCAAATTTTCAACCAAAGTTAGAGGTTTTTAAACTGTAAACTTATAATCATTATTTACAGCCAATTTTTAACTTTTGTCAAAATTGGTTTAAAATTTGCAATTAAAAAGAAAATCTGTTTTATATTCCCGTTTAATAAACTACGTGGCTTATTTGTAATCTGTAAAGAGGAGGTGAAAGTTTGTCATTTCTTACTGCCTAAGTTCAATTGGAGGTTTGCGAACTATAACATTATAAAATTTCAAAGTAAATTTTTCAAAAAAAAATAATAATAATAATAATAATAATAAAAAGCATCAAACATTTGTTTATCCATCACGATATTAAACCAAAGCTCTGAAATAATAATAGTAACAATAATAATAATAGTAATAATAGTAATAATGATAATAATATGATTGAAATTGGTCTATTCGTTTGGAAGCTGCCGTACCACAGACAGACAAAGGTTTCAAACTTATCAAATTCATATTTTTGATTGGGTGTTAAAAACATAAATGTGATACCAGAAATTTTGTCTATAATTTTTGGAATCGATCACGTAGTAATTTGTAATTGTAACAATTATTAAGGTTTGCTGGAAAGGTGTGGAAGGTAATATGAATGGATGAAAAATCTTTGCATTAAGATTTTTCATAATTTTTTAACTAAAGGCTTTTGTAATTAAATTATCAGACATTAGTTTTTATATTTCAAATAAAAATATTTATGCAGAATTGCGTTCGAATTTCGGGTAAAGACATATCTGATGTTAAGAAATGTATGATTCCATATAAAATAAATTCTACATGTAAGACTTCAAATATTTTGTCTAGAATTTAGGAGTCATCGATATTTGTAGTTGTGATATATCTGATATGATAGCTTATTAGAAAAATGTTAAACACGTAAGGTTTTTTTTTTTTTTTTTTTTTTTTTTTCCTTTTCCTTTCTTGCAAAACAGTTTTAAGAAAAAAATAGCGTAATTTGCGAATTAAAGATTGTTTTAATTATTGATCGAATTATTGATTGATTTATTGAATTATTGATTGATTTAATTATATTAATTGGATTATTGATTGATTTAATGATATTGATTGAATTATTGATTGATTTAATTATTGATCGAATTAGAAATTATTAAGAAATATATGATTTTACACATAATAAACCATAAATGTAAAACTGGAAATTTTATTTAAAATCTGAGAAATCGCTTGGTGGGCGAAAAATGAAGAGGGAAAAATATCTGTCAAAGCCATGTACTTCAAATGCATTTCTAGCAGCATTATAAAAAAGTACAAGCAGTTAAACAGTTCGATTAATATTCATTCGTCACTAACTTCCTTTTTCTGCTTCGGGTTATTGTGCCAATCAAATAATTAACTTTCATTTTTCTTTGTTTCAGCAACATTTTTGTTCCAATAAAAACATTAATAATCTAAAGAAAATTACAGGATTTCGCCAACGATACAACTAGCATTAGAGTATATTTATTTTTATTTTTATTATTTATTTATTTTTTCCTTTTTTAATAATTCATAAGAGTTACTTGTTTAAAATAAATTTTGAATGAAAAAAAACAATTTAAAAGAAAAAAAAAAAATCTGGTGTGTCACTCACACTACTTTCTTTTATCCTGAAATTTCGTACTATGAATACAAGTTGGAGATCAAGAGGTAAGATAATGTGAACTGATATGTAAACCTAATTCAAATTAGGCTTCGCAAGAGTTTTATATGATAACTAGTTCTGTGTGAGGGGTGTTACCGCCCCCTCAACTCCCTGTTTCATTACTGCACATACATTTATATACAATTTAAATCTGTTGTTAAAATTAAAAGTTCACTTAAAATCTTTCAGACAACTTTCTAAAATAATTCGTTTTTAAGTTACTCTAAAAGACACAGACAAAGATCAAATTTTAAAAATTTGACTTCGATAATCAGAAAACCTCAAAACGTGTAAATAAAAAAAAAAAAAAGCGATAAATATTTAGCTTTAAAATATATATTATTTGTCATATGTCTATGAGGATTTCATTTCAGTTCCTGAGCAACTTTCCAAGACATGATAAAATATTATAGTGAAGCACTTCCACTAACAATAAAAAAGAACGTTATCGCTTAAATACTTACTTCTTTTGAAGATTATGTACAGAAAAATGGTGCACCTAAATATGTTCCTATAGTAATAATACACGGCACAACCTGAAATACGCTTCCATCAATTTTCAGCTATTGTCGCACTACAGTCTAGTCCTTTTGTGTAGCCCTGTAAATGAACAGTGAATGATTTTCCAACCATATTCTACATGATACATGTTCTTATGCGTATAAAAACTATATATTCATTTCGTTTGTTTTAGTGCAGTCTATAGCTGTTAAACTCGACTTACCTGCAATTTCCCCCACAGATGTAATGTTTTTGAATTATCTTGGCGGGTGCCCTGTACACGAACCATTTGCGTCATCTCAACGAAAAGCTTAGTGTAGCATCCCTATATCGTACACATTTAGAAGACCAAGTTTGGACTTTCTGCTACCATTTGTTCTTTAGATATGCTGATAACAGACAGACACGCACAGAGACAGACACACACACTGACCAATCGCTAAAAACATGATTTTCGGATTCAGGGGACCTCAAAACATGTAAATATAACAAAAACTCGTTTTCGAAAATTTGACGCAAAAAAGATACTTTCTCTACCTTATGGGTAAGAGAAAGTAAAAAGGAAAAGAAAGAAAAAAAAAATCCAAAAATTCCCCACCCCCCCCAAAAAAAGGGGGGGGGCGGGCTGTCACTGGCGTTCATAATTATATATATTTCGTACCACTATTTCAAAAAAACTTATAGTACATTTATGAAGGCAAAATGTAGATTTAACTGCATAAATGTATTTTAAATTTTATTCTTTGGAAATAGTGATATATAACAAATATGAATACAGTCTCCATTGGCAGTCCTGTAGAAGATACACCTCTATTATTCGAATATTTTCTACGTTATTATAGAACATATGAATAATGATAAAAGCTTTACACAAGTTTATATATATACTATACACAATATATATGTATAAGGAAAATGCGCGCCCACGAAAAAATTATAATTACACTAATTGCAATAAATTCTGCACGACTTTCGAGAAAGTATATGTTATATTTCTTTTATAGAATAATTCGCCATAATCTAATTATCAAAATTAATATTTTTGTCCTTCTTCCAGTGTAACAATAACGTGAGAAAGAAACCGCTATGATCGATGGATTATGCTCAAGTTGTCATAAATATCACCAGCGTAATGTTCGTCGGCAGTCCATGATGGATGGGAATGCACCAAGCCCACGGCCACCAAGCCTTCATCATGCAGAAAAGAATCAAGTTGTGACAGTATACCGTACTTCTTTTACCAAGGTAACTGAAAAATTCATGCCCCGTCAACCTAGATAACTTAATTGAAACTGATGTTTCTATTAGAATGATTATAGACATTATGGAACTCTAAAATAAGATGTCAACTATTAGTTCAATTACACTAATTTTCATTTTCTCGTTTTTATTTTTATTTTGTTTAACAAAATTGATATATACATTTCTGAGGGGGTCTTGCACGATGAAAATAGAAGATTAAAAGAAACCTAAATATTCTGAATTCAAATTATTATATGATCTACGCTGTTGATAAATGAATAAACATAAAAATATTTACTGTTCATTAAAAAAAAAAAAATAAATAAATAAATAAATAAATGTGTATTAATATTACATGATTAGAGAATTTTTGTCAAAGTATAATAAATATTGCATGTAATTGCAATTATTTGGATAATTGATTTTTAAGTTAAAAGAAAATGTTTACACTAAATTAATTTTAAATTAATACCAGAATGGAACACATGAAAAATTAAACAAGACAGTATATATAAAAATTATGTTGGCATCTATGACATCAAAAATTTTAGCACATCGCCTTCTATTATCGTTCATTCATATTACAATGCTTTCTATATACTAAGCACAGTTTAGTTTTCTTTACCCATTACTGTGCTACACCCCAATCTCCAATTCAATAATGGTTAGTGGGAATTAGTTTCTTGAAATTTTTTTTAAGTTTCCCTAGTTAAAAAAAAAAAAGTTCTAGAAATATTTCAGATTTCTTTTATTTCATTCTAGAATTAAGAACTATGCTTAGGGATAAAATCGTTTGCGGAAAGATATCGGTACTTGGGATTTACATCTTAATGCCTCTGTCATTCTCCATATGATTCTCTGTTTTGGCTACTTATAACAATTACTAATTGCATAATTGCCAACTTTTAGATTTTTTTTTTTTTTTTTTTTTTTTTTAATAGATTAGCCACCACTTTTTTTTTTAAATAGTATTTTCCAATACAATTAACCGTACGTAGATAATTACCATGAAACTCTTATTAAAAATTTCTATTGGAAAATGAGAGTTAACACTACATATTCCGGGAGAATCGGAAGACTTGTTAACTATACAGTAACCATATTTCACAGTAAATGTTTTACAGATAATAATTAAAAGTGTTCGCTAAATATTCTTTTTCATTAAAGAATTTTCTGACTAAAAATTGACTAATTATATCTAATAACAACAGAGAAATTTTTCATTCTTTTTCATTGCTATATTATTCCTAACTTCCTTTATATTTAATATCAATTGCATGACATAAAGGCAAAAAGCTTTATACTTACCTTAAAAGCTTTATATTCACCAATTGAAAACTATCCAGTGTAAATTTTAAGTCAGATTTTAAGACATATAAATTAAAATCTAAATTTTATGTTGTGCCTTATGCTTTTAAACTAAACACTTGAACTCCTTATTGGTGTATTTCTTTTTATTGGTCTCTTTTCACACTTAAAAGATTCCTCAGAAATCTTCAAAAAATGTTAATGATTATATGTATGTTGTAATTATATACTTATTTCATGCTAAAAAATGATTCTGTAACGAAGAATAAACGTTGTTTATTATTGTGAATTAAAATGATAATTTTCGTCATATTTTCTTTCTTTTTCAAAAAAATTAAAAATGATTGCTTTGACCATCACAAAACTTTCCTCTATATAATGATTTAAAACAGCGCCATCCATCGGTTGTCATGTATTTAATCATTATAGCTTCTCACAATGCAGATTTTTACTATGCAGTTTGGCGAAGTTTTAAACAACAAATACTGAGATATAGCCATATGAAAAACTAGGATGATGTGGCCACCACAAGACTTTCTTTTATGTAATTTTACAAATAATTCATGTAATACAAATTATTTATTAAATTATTAAATAATTTTCCATGATAAATTTCGACGATTTTTATCTGACAGAATTGTATCACTAAATGCTGAAAGAAAGTCAATTTTTCGCCAATATCATAAGAAATTTTTTTTTTTTTTTTTTAAAAAGGGAAAAAAATCGATAACTTTGTTTCAAATTATTACAGATCTATGGTTCGACCATTCGTTTTAAAGGTATTGACGAGGTTTTTCGAAAGATATCCATATTAAAAATTTACACCCCCCCCCAGGGGGGGAAGCTATGTCCCACATGCACAGATTTTTTTTTTCTCTAGTTTACTTCTACTATTATCACTAATTCATATTAATTTTACTAACACACGTTAAAAATGACTCTCTTTATGTATATTTATACGAAATTTTGTCCTATAGTGCCATGTTAAAAATTCAGAAAATATGGGATCACAGTGCCATCTGTTAAGCGATTAATCCCCAAATCTAATCAGCTCCAGGGTCCAACTAAATAACAAGTTTGGTTAAACTTCGTTTATTCATTCGTGAGATACAGCGCCCACAAAATTTGTGATACTCACAGAGACACACAGATAGACAGACATTTTCTAAAAACAGTCAAATCGCGTTCAGGACATCCTAAAATGTATAAATCCATCGAAAACTGGAGTTCGAAAATTTTCATGAATCCAATACTTTATATATACATATAGAAGAAAGTAATAAAAGAAATTTAATTACAGCAGCTTCATAATATCCATTTCACATATCAAGCTTTATGCATTTATAAAACTTTACAGAAGGTTATTTATAGCCTTTCCTTAAAGGAGGGAAATAGCCGCATGGCAACCCCATCTGTTGAGCGATGTATCCCAAAAAAATCGTATAAAGTCAAGGTCTAACTAAATATCACGGTTGGTTAAATTTCGCCCATTGATTCGTTAGATAGATCGTCCAAAATATTTTAACACAGAGACACAAAGACAAAGATGCATTCTAAAAATGGTGGAATTGTCTTTAGGTGGTCTCAAAACGTACAAATCCATTGAAAACTGAAAATCGAAAATTTTTAAGAATCCAGTACTTTCTTCTTTTGTATATAGAAGTAAGTAAAAATAGCATTTACCGCAGAATTACTGACAGATTATAAGTACTATAAGTAAATATTGCATAGTTGGAAAACTATTTTTAGCAACTCTCAAATAATAATAACAGTGACAAAAATATTTTATTAACTTTTTTTTTTTTTTTTTTTTAGTTAGCCTTACTGAGTTGTTATGTACTAATAACTTCAAAAAGTTAATTTACAGAGGTTTCATTTTTGAAAATTATCAAGTGCAATTTTTAAATCGTTATTTTATAAGAATTTTCATGTCGATAAAAGATTAACACTACATCCTAATAAAATTCTTAATCCAAATTAAATAATAGCGATTTATCAAATGTCCCAAATAGATTTTATATTTTCAGATATGCTTCACCTTTTCTTTAAAAAACACTGATTTTTTTTTTTTTTTTTTTTAGAATTTTTTATATTAAATCGGTTTGTTTGTTTGTTTGTTTATTTGTCTGTCAACAATTTTCTTTAGTATGAATTTAGTGTAGAACCTTCATTGAACCTCCGGAAATGTTATAAAATCTAACTTCATAAAATCTTCATAACTTCATAATAACTTCATAATAACTTTATAAAAATATAAACTTCATGGAACCTTCTGGTAATCTGATGGAAATGTTTAGAAACTTCATGGAACCTTCTGGAAATCTGATGGCAATGTCTAGAAACTTCATGAAACCTCTTAGAAAAACTTGGTTTCGAGAAAGCTCTCAAAAGTTTCTAGAAGATTCGAGAATTTTCGAAAAGGTTCCAAAGTTTAAAAAAAGTTTTTTAATTACATAGCATAACAAAGCTTTTTGGTTACATAACAAAAAATCTATAAATAAAAGAAGAATAATTAAAAAAAAAAAAAAATGGAATAGAATGCTTTTATAGAGATGCCCTTAAAAAAGGAAAATAAGGAAAATTTTGAAAAATAGTGGTCAGCTTTAAGAAAAATAAAATAAAATTTGAAAAACATTCGAAGTTGACAAAGCAAAAGTTTACTCCTGAATGAAAAGAAACTGCTCAAATTTGAATGCTTTTCAAATTTTATATTTTCCAATATTTTCCCCTTTTTAGGGTATCTCTATAAAAGTATTCTATTTTTAAAATATCTTTTTTACACGTCTTTTATTGCAGACCAAAATAGATTTTATATTTTCAGATATGATTTAGCTCTTTGTTTAAAAGACTCGTAAGATCTAATTTTTGTATAGATCTAAAAATCAAATATCTTAAATAGATTTTATATTTACAGATAAGTTTTACATCTTTTTTTAAATAACACGTAAGATCTCATTTTGAGCAGACATAAAAAAATGTTCTTTTCAGGTTCTCTAAAAAATTATTAGAATGTTTGGTTTTTTGTGTCAATTTAAGTAAAAATGTGATCAGAGTGTAATTAAAAAAAAAAAAAATTCTACTTTTTTTAATGGCAATATAGGATTTTTTTCTATCAATAATGATAAAAAATTAATAACTACTTATTGAATTATTTTTATTATTAACATAAGATAGTTTTTTTTATTTAATTATTATAATTGTTAATTATCCTGCATGACTAATTCAAAATATTTTTTATATGCAGACTATTTTCCATTTATCTTCTTTAAATGATCACGATAAAAGCCATTCTATTAAATAGTTTTGTATTTTACATCTTCTCTCAAACTTCTTTTAAAGAGATGAGGAGCATGAAACAATTTGGATACTGCATTGTAAAGAATAGAATAACAAATTTTATTTTGAAAGATTCATTATTTGTTTTTCCTATAAACTAATAGAAACATTTTAACGCATTTTATACACTTTAGCTGATCTGTATTATTCCTAAAATGTATCAATTGATTTATTAATATATATATATATATATATATATATATATATATTAATATTATAAATACGAAAGTTTGGATGGATGTTTGTTACTCAATCACGCCACAACGGCTAAACGGATCTGGATGAAATTTGGTACAGAGATAGATAATAGTCTGGAATAAGACATAGGCTACTATTTATACCGGAAATTTGATTAGATTTTTTAAAATTAATTAAAATATGAAAATAATAAACTGGTAATTGCCTTTATATAAGCCATTTAAATTTTTAATTGTTGCCAAAAAAGTTTACGTGGTATTTTTATTTATTTATTTATTTATTTATTTATTTTTTTTTTTTTTCGACATAAAATGAAATATGCTTTCACGCGAAAAAAAAAAAAAAAATATCAAATGCTAAATTGGTGAATCAGAAAATAACGTCTTTATAACTTTAAAATAAAATAGTAATAATACAAATCTAGCATGTTTCTTCTGAACTTTATTTCATAGCATTTTTTTATATACCTCAACTTTAGATTTTTTTTTTTTTTTTTTTTTTTTTTTTTAGCAAGGATGAATCACGCTTGGCAAATAAGCTAATTCAGCATTATATTAAAGATATTTACTTATTGATAATTCCGGACAATTTTTTTTAATTTTGATGCTGAAGTGGATCGGACATTTTTTGCCAAGGACAGTCACTTAAAGCCAAGTAGCGCATCAAAAATATAACTAAATAATAAAATATTGCAAAAAGAAAGAAAAGAAAAGATAGAAAGAAATAGAAACAATAACCGCATAAATTATGTATTTTGGTCTAAAATGGCGACAAAAATTCAAAGGTCGCCAAGAGGAGCTATATTAAGGCTGTACCATGATCAGGTTTACATATTAATTAATTAATTTATTTTTTATATACCAACTACTGTTAACTAAGCATGAAGTGTATATAACCACAAAAATAAAGAAATAATAATAATAATAATAATTGTCTCATGCGACAGACGTAGCCGATCGTAGCATATTGTAATATTATATTTGGCTTGAAATTGCTGTCATTTTATGGTTGATCGATTAAATCAAATAAATATAGGAAATAACGTGAAAGCAAATATTATGTACATCCCGTATAATGTTGTTGATATGTAACTGGGATTCAAATATAAAAGGGCTACTTCAAATTTTTCAGTACTGTCCGTATGGAAACTGTCATATATGATAAGCACCCAAATGGAAGCGCACGTGTAAGCCATTGTCGCAGGCAATAGGGACAGATACCGGAGAATGCGAGGACGAACAAGTCGCTGCCAAAGGCAGCGGGAACCCAAAGCGAGCTTCTGAGCGATTTCAGTATTTTTTCTTTCTTTTTTTCACAAATCTATATAAAATTTCTAAATTATATAAAAAAAAGTTTCCTTTAAATGTAGTGACCAGCGAAGCCGGCAAAGCCTGCTAGTATATATATATATATACACACAGTTGAACCTCGTTAACGTGAATTACTTTTAACATGAACTGTTTCCACAATTCCCATTAAAATGAAGGTTAGTTTAGTTATATGAAGATTAGTTACTGATAGCATGAACTACTGATAACATGAACAGATTTTTTATCCCCATTGAGATTCACGTTAACGAGGTTCGATTGTATATATAAATAAATGATACTCATAAAAGTTCTCTAAATAAATGCATAAATGAAATTTTTCCAAATAAATGCTCATCAATATTTTTATAAAAATTGAATTATAAGCTAATATAATGAAGATTTGACGGTAAGAGAGAAAAAAAAAATATGTGATGCATTTCTTTATTACTTTTTGTTATCATTTGGAAACTGGAATTCCCTCTCTCTTATTAAGTCAGAAATGCAAAAAAACAGCAGTTCCATACAGGTAATGAGCGCTAAAATTAAATCATATGATTCTTTATCAATGAAACAAATCATTCATTAATCAAACAAAACAGGAATTAGACTTAGGGGAAGGAGAGGATAATCATAAAGCGGCAAAATCAAGTGTTTCCTAAATTTCCCATAATGAGCATCTGACATATAATCTTTGATTCACAGCCTAGAAACGGAGATATAATTTAAAATGTGGCATAGCCATGCCACTTGTACAGAGATAGACAATAAAAATCTAATAAGCATCGATTTATATAAACAAGCAACAAAATATAAAATTTTGTCAAGTTTTATGAATTATTTCTCGACTTACAATGTGCAATAAATCTGTATCATATTAGGCCCAACGTTGGCCGAGAAGTTCTGCTCTCGCAGCTGGTAGATGGGGGATGCTGAAATCAAACCCAGTGCAGTCTGGCCATTGACCGTCCGGGTCTTTCATATTTTTTCGTGATTTTTCTCAGAAACTCTTGTGAATACAAACTAGGACCCCTTAGAAAGATCCCACAAAGGCACTCTACTCAGGTTTAGGACCCTTGCGTTGTCAATCAGTTTTAGTCCGAACACCACCATCTGTACCAGACACAGGCTGATAGATTTACAGACAGACCTTTCTAATCCAATCAAAACGTTAATCAAGGCATCCAAAAATTATCAAACTCATTTAATAAACAAGTAGTCAAAATAACAAATCAAATGTTTTCTGCTTTTGTACACAGGAGAGGAAATTAAAAAATAATAATAATAATAATAAAAATTTAAAAACTCAGTTTAATTAAACTTAAGTTAAATACAGTGGTGGACATAATTATAAGACACCTATCTAATTTGACAAATAGTGAAAGGAAAGATTCAGAACTTAAAAATGTTTTATCAAATACGTCAAAAACATAAATTTATTCTGTTATCACACGTAATTGTTTTGCAGAAATGATATTTTTGTAGAGTTTAATAAAAAAAAAATTAAAAATACCATGGACAAAATTATAAGACACCCTAACATTTTAATTAAAACACCTGCTTTTTTTTCGAAAATAATGTGCAATATGCAAATTTTCTGCACGCTGTTATGACGTCAGCAGTTAACTAAAGCAGACAATAACCGACTTCACGCATTTACAAATATGCCACGAGGTACAGAATTAAAAGAAATTGAAATTCGCGAAATTTGGAGATTAAATGGAACTGGTGCTTCAATTAATAATATTTTAAAAGTTATTAAACGCTCTAGATGTGCAATTAGAAATGTTTTGAAAAGAGGAATTAATGGATCGGTGATTAAAAGATCTGGACGTACTCCTTGCTTGTCCTCGAGAGACAGACGCCATGTGCTTTCGCTCACTACACAGAATAAGATGACCACTACAGGCATTAAAAATGCTTTGAAACTGAATTGTTCAATGAGAACCATTCGCAGCGTGTTGCATAATGCTTCCTGTGTGAAATATAAAAAATTGAAGGAAAAACCACCGCTTCTAAGCCGGCACAAAATGGAGCGTCTAAACTTTGCTAAACAAACTATGGCCTGGATCTCCAAATGGTACTCTGTGTTATTTTCTGATGAAAAAAAGTTTAACCTAGATGGTCGTGACGGGCTTCAATGTTATTGGCATGATTTACGGAAGTCTCCTCATGTACTAATGAGCCGCCAAATGGGTAGAGGTTCAGTAATGGTTTGGGCCGGTTTTTCGGCTCAAGGGAAAACGGATATTGTTTTTGTGCATTCAAGAATAAATTCCGAAAAGTATAAGAGTCTTCTTAAAGATCAACTAGCCATATACGGTGAACTTCTTGGTGGCGAAAACTACACTTACCAGCATGATAACGCGCCGATTCATGCATCACACGAAACAAAAAAGTGGCTTTCAGAGCAAAGTATCAATGTTCTCCCGTGGCCTTCTCGCTCCCCAGACTTAAATCCCATCAAAAACTTGTGGGGGATCGTAACTCGTGCGGTTTACCGAAATGGGAGGCAGTTGATATGTGTCGAAGACCTAAAGAATGCTATAAAATGTGCTTGGGAAGAACTGTGTTTCGATATTTTGATAGAATTGATAGATTCGATGCCGAATCGCATCTTTCATGTTATAAAAAACAATGGCGGTTCTACCAAAGATTGAATAACCATGTTAGATGATTTTCTTTTAGACCATTAGTGTCTGCTAATTATATTGACCACTATATTTGGAAAAAACGGTTGGTGTCTTATATTTTTGTCCATTATGTTTTTAAGTTTTTTCATTAAATTGTATGAAAATATCATTGTTATAAAATAATTATATATGATAACAGAATAAATTTATGTTTTTGACGTATTTGATAAAACATTTTTAAGTTCTGAATATTTTCTTTCACTATTTGTCAAATTAGATAGGTGTCTTATAATTATGTCCACCACTGTATCTTTAATTTGAATTTTCAATATCAGTAAAAAGTATACATTTCATATAGATAAAAGTTTGCTTACAATAGATCAAAATGTATTTTTTTCTCTAAACTCCTAAAGATATATGAAAGAAGTAATTCGAAAAATTAGAAAATTCCATGGAACATCGTAAAGAAAAAGTAATCCCAAAATTCACATTTGTTATTTTGAAAAATTACGAAATTTGCAACGAACTCAATGCTTTATTTTAAGAACATAGAAATAAAAAGGAATGGCACGAATCAAGCAATCCCTTTCGTAAATCTAAGTTCGTTACCGCAAATTTTGATGGATTGGAAGCAGGCGGGAATAATTCCATAAAATTGGTGTAATCATTGCTCAAAGACAATCACGATTCCACTATATATGACTGAAGTATTGTCATTATATTTCAGTTATAGAAGCAATGAATCATTTTTTTATTCCCCATAATGCATGTTTCGCGAAAAATCTCTGAAATTAACGGGATTGTTTTGTTGGCACAAAATAAGTACTATATGTAATGATGCTGTCTTCAAAAATGACCAAATTCGTCTGTATAACAAGGATCCTACACACCTCATTTTCATTTTATCCTAAAATCGAGATGAATCACATAGAGGTAACAATAAGAAATGGCAATCAAGAAAATTAGAATATTGCAATTTTGAAATGATGCTTATACTTGCAGTTAGAGATTTGTAAATAGAGATCACAACTAGAATTTAATTTTAATATTAGAGATAATTTTTACAAGAGTGTTGAAATAATATGGATAGTTTTTGTAAATAATTATTGTGTCAACCTTTTATGGTTGGTGAACAATTATATTATTCAGAACGATTAAAAAAGTACCTATTAAAGTTTTGAACAAGTATTGAGGATGAGAGAAGGTGTTTTGATGGTTGATACCAGGATTCGATTTAACCAGTGTGGCATCTCAATTTTAAATTCAGTTTTCCTGAATTGCGATAGAAAAAAAGTTTTTGCATGGAAGTTACTTCAATATTTTTTATCTATTCCAATTATTCCCTCTCATAAATATTTTTACTGTATTATTCATTTTTATAAAATTATTTCTAAAAACTTTATATTAATTAATCTTGCTGATTAATCTAGGCATTTATTATTTCCTACTCGTTACGACATTATAATATGAAACATGGCTTTTTTTTTTTTTTTTTTTTTTTTTTTTTTTTTTTTAATAAAGGTATCATTATGCAAAATTCACTTACCCATAAAAAAATTCAATAATAATAATAACAATAATAATAATCCAGAATTTGTTGAGTTGAGACGTATTTTCACATTTCCATAACGATTCAAAAAAAAAAAAATCTTATTATCATTATTATTGAGAACATTATTGTTAAAATTATTTTGTAATTGCTACCTGAAAATAAAAAATAAAATAAGAGTTACACAATTTCATTTTTCACAATAAAACTCTGGTTGATATTCTGGGTAAGCTATGAGAAAAACTATCCCAAATAGATTCAGAGTGTTTCAGAAAGATATGAAATAATTTCGGATTATTTCGACAGTGATTGGCAGAAAAAGGAAACGAGTGGTATGCTCGATAGCCAGGTCTCAAATTTTAAATACATCAACTTTCAAAATTAGTTAAAGATTCACCAACAGAGGACACTGCAATCTTAGTGCAATATCGTTTAAATAACAAGTCAAATTATTTTTCGTATTATGAATCAAATCACATTTAATAGATTCTGTATAGAACTATGAATAGAAATAATATGACGCAATCGAAGGGTGAAGTTAGAAGACACTTTCTGCAATGTCTCTACTGAAATAGATGTATATGCTTCACAGATGAACTTGTCAAGATGTTCCAAGTAAGAAAGTTGATGAAGTGAAAATCCAGTCAAAATTTGTGACTTTTAAATGATTCCAAGAAAGATGTCACGCGTATTGAGATTTAGAGAAAATGGGGGAGGGGGTGATCTAGGCCGATGCCTTTCACTTGGGTATAATTCAAAGCAATAACTCTGTCACTGAAATATTCCGCAAGGAAATCAAACACTGCAAACATCGGTATGGTCGGGAATCATATTGTATAAAACATAAATTATTAGGTGCATTCTCTAAAATTTAAAAAATGGCGACAAACTGTTCTATAATCTCAATATAGCGGAAAGTGTTCGTCGTTTCTTTCATAATAAAAGACCCTAAGATCCTTTTACTGGATAGTATAGCTCAAACGGTCATTTTTTCAAAATGCAATGACCATGCAAGAGATACACTCGGGCTTTTAAAACCCCAGAGTGTCAGACTTGTTTATTGACAAAACCCTCCTAATGGAAATGGGCTTTTTCGTTAACTATAAGCAGACGACATCGAATTTACATCAACAAATCGTTTGAAGTACCTCATATGCAAAGTCTTTTCTTTCTCTCTCAGCCTGCTGACAATAAATTTTGTATGGGGCCTTTCGGATAATTCTGTATATAGTAGAATCTGAAAATCCAGTCTCGGCAGCTTTTGTTCTTATGGATTTTTGAAGACTGCGTTTAAAAATTTCTTCAATTTCTGTAAAGTAGTGAGGCCTCACTCCTTCGAAATCGCTCTGGGATTGTAAATGTTAGTTGTCCATTATGGTTTCGTTCTAGTGACGAAGTGGTTTCGACGAAGAGTTGGAAATGCTTGGAGGAAGGTTATTTAGGTTGAGAAGTTTTACAGTTTCAAATGGATGTCAGTACATTTAGTTAAGGTGTTTCAAAAAGAAGGTAGTAAAGGTGACTCTCCACTTCCAGTCAAAACTATTGAATCTTGATGTTTCCGTGTGCTTTTGGGAAGGTCAACGTGTGTTTTGAGAAGTTGTGCGGGTCCATTCAAGTTTTTAGTGAGTTCAAGTATAACGTAATACACTCACAACATTTCATAAAGTTAAATTCGCAGAAAAATAATTTTAGTTCTCTAAGTGGATAGTCACTACCCCTTTCTTTTTACTTCCAGTACCCGACTACCGTAGGTAAAGGAAGTATTGTATTCGGTCCAAAAATTTGATATCGAGATTTCACCTGATTTACATGTTTTAAGGTCTTCCTGAGTTCAAAAAAGTAGTTTTTGACAATTGATCAGAGTGTGTGTGTGTATGTATGTGAAGAATCTTCTGACTATTATATCTCCGAAACTAATTAAGATAGAACTACGAAACTTCAGAATTGATACAGGTCTGGTGTACAGATGAATTTTTTAAATTTTGGTGAAAATTGGAAAAACAGAAGTGGGACATCCGAATCCGGAAGTGGGGCCGTATGTCCGTACCTCAAAAACGGCTCCAACGATTTTCCCTAAAATTACTGTATAAAATACTCTTTTAGATGCCCTTTCCAATGATATAGTTGGTTAGTTCAGAAAAATTGATAGGCGTCCTGTATAAATAGCTGAATTTCAGGTCCTGCAAGTGCGTTCCTTTCAAAACGACTGTATGAATTTTTTTCAAACTTGCCATATTAACCCTCTTTTAAATATCCTTTTGTATGTAATTGTTGTTTTCCGGTGAACAACTGATTATGCCAAGTTTTAGTAAAAGTCGGTATCTCAAAAACGGCACTAACGATTTTCTCGAAAATTGTTACATAAACCTATTTTAGATATCCTTTCTCATGCTTTACGTGGTTATCACGGGAAAATTAATAGTCATCCTGATCAGATAGATCAGTTTTAGGCCTCGGAAATTGGTGTTTCTGATCACATTATCTTCAAACAGTGCATATAATACGTGTAATAATGGGTAATGGAAGTTCTGTGGTTGTTTCACACCACATTTTTTTTTAAAGAGTCTTTAATAATAATAATAATATTATTATTATTAAATAATTGTTTTGCATCTCTGGTTTTTATTGACTTTAGGCACTTATAGCAGCTAAAAAGTGGGATAACGAAAGTTCTAGAATCAACCAACCATCACTTTTTGCACATTTTATGGTGTCATTAGAGACCGGCTACACCCTACATTTCCAATTAAATCAACAGAAATTTTGCCTGTCTTTTCAAATTTCTGGAATAAATTCTGAATTGTTTTCCAATCAGGACCTTTCTTAATATTAAGTTTTTTTAGAAAACTTCGCCTTATCACAGCCGATCTAATCGGTGATATTCCAGTGGAATGAAACGATATTGAGACAGCTGCACTTTCTCAAAGTCTGCTCGACAAGAAATTTGATTCACAATTTCATCCACTTACTTTTGCGCGCACATATCTTTTCTTGCTTTAATTACAGGATTGTCTAAAGAGTGACAGCTCCGTGATTTGTCGAAGCTTACAGCTTACAACGTTACTTATCAACAACGTTTATAAAATTTGATTTTAATGAATTTCCTATACAACTATACTATGTATATTTATAATTTTCTATTGAATTTCCCAACGCCTAATACAACTGTCTGTCGCGTTCCCCGGTAGAATAGACAGAAGACAGAGAGTTCTGAACTTCTGAGCAGTATTTTAAGCTCAGCGCTTTCAGCGTCCTCTGTTGGCGAATCTGTCAACTAAATTTGCAAACCGGTGTATTTAAAATTCCAAACATGCCTATAAAACTTATCCCTTGTTCCATTTTCCTGTCAATCATTGTTTCCAAAGTATATCATTTTATAATTGGGAAGTACTTTTTGAAGCACCTTGTATAAAGAAGTAAATTATATTTTATTAAAATTTCACCAAGAAATAAAAAATGCACAATTTCTACGTCTCGGGAAAACAAATGAAAAGTTATTTTACTCCGCTAAAGAAAATGATTTTTAATAATTCACATGATTTTTTATTGTAAATGCACTTAATATGGGGTTGGGATATTAAAAGAGTCCTTTTCAACACTTAAAGCATTTGTAGAGGTTAAAAGACGCCTGTAAAAGCATCTGATCTAATGAGCCTTCATGCGTAAAAAAAAAATAACCGCAGACCGTAAACCCAAAATCCTACCTAAAAACATGCTGGTAAAAACATTCATATGTTCCATCCTTCATTAAGAAAATCACTAATTATTTTACCATGAAGTATCTTGCAATCATCATGTCGTAAAATGAACTTATTTCCAATTTTTGAAGAGTAAGAAACTGAAAAATATCTAAAAATCTTTTTCCCATGCAACCGAGTGGTCAAGAATCCGTGGGGTTGTGATTTGGGTGGTTTGAATGATGTAAAGTTGATGCAGCCATCAATCAAAATACCAACCATGATCTCTCCTTCATTACCTCTGCATCTTGTTTTTTTTTCAGGAATACAATATTATACCATAAAATGATTATCATATTTCCTCCATATAATAATGTGCGTATTATCAGGAACAACTTTAAAAGAGAACTTGTTGAATAATACAAAAAAATTCCTTTAAACTTTTCCTCCAAGCACTGTCTCATTAGTATGATGACTTGTTGCTAACGAACTATATATCATAGAAGTGCGAGAATACAAATCTAAGTCAAGAGTCACATTTAGATGTTTAGAATCAAAATTCTGGAACTTAGAGCTAATAACCAAGCGAAAAAGAATAGAAGAAATTATACTTCTGTTTCTTTTAGCCATCAGCAATAAATATTAATATACATTAGGCATTAGTTATCGTCTGTGACTTCAATTTGAAACATGTCCAATCTTCGAAACACGAATGAAAATAGTGAAAATTTTATATTGAGTTATTTCTACAGAATTAAATATGCAACAGATTGCTTAAATTGTCCATTGTAATATTTAGTAGGTGTTCATTTTTTCGGTCAGATAGTCTTTTTTTTTTTTTTTTTTTTTTTTTTAAGTTTAGCTTAAGATTAAGCGAAATTTCCGCCAAGTATGCAAAATGAGTCTATTTTTAAAACCTTTTTAATAATAAATGAAAAAATTCAAACGGTAAACTAGCACAAATTTTTTAGTAAATCTATAAACAAGCAGTTAGGGCGAATTCGTGCATCAACACAATAATTTTGAGAAAAGTACTTACTGGGTTAACATGTAATCAAAAACAGTAATTTGATGTAGTGAGTTTTTACTAGAACATTGCTCGTTTCATAAATAAGTACCGAGAAACTAGAAATGGTAAGAAACTATGGATGACCGAATATATTTAACCTTTTGTTATAACTTGACAGAAACGCTTTTCAGGAGAAAAATAAAAATAAAAAAATAAAAAAAAAGGCCAAAATTGTAAACTGGAACTTTGCACAAATAATTTAGAAAATAAAAATTTAATGCTAAAAATATCAGTAAGGCAAAGATAATTTCTTTTTGCATTTTGATAATACGTAATTAGGCTTATTTCTTTAGAAATCGACCGACAGCGATCACTTAGTTTATCTCTCTCTATGTGCCCTCTCGGTAATATCTAAAACAATGAACGAAATCGAACCAAACTTGGACAATGGACTTATCCTACAAATATCTCGGAACAGTTCGTTAACCAAGTTGTTCTGCAATTTTATTTTCAAGTGGCGGTCACTTGAAATTTCCAAATCTACATTGTAAAAAGCGTATTAAAGACCCAATTTGCTTAAATTTTGATGTAAACATAGACCGATAGACCATATAAGAGTCTCCACCAAGTTTATAGATGAACTTGATCCGTCATTTTGAAACAAAATAGCGGATACCTTAAATTAAGGAGACCACTTGAAATGAGGCTGAAATCACTTGAAATGAGGCTGCTATACTTGAAAATTTGTTATAACTTTTGAAATACTGAACTAATTCGAACCAAAATTGGACAGTGAACTTATAAATTTCTTGGATGAGTTCGCTAGGCATCTTGTTCTGCCTTTTTGATTCCATGTTGTGAGCACTTGAAATCAGGCTATCACTTGAAAATTCCTTATAACTTTTGAATACTGAACTAATTCGAATCAAACTTGTGTAGTGGACTTATGTTACAAATATTTTGGATAAGTTCGCTGGGCAACTTGCTCCGCCTTTTGATTTCCAAATGGTGGCCACTTAAAAATTTATCATCACGATAAATTTTGAAATACTGAACTAATTCAAACCAAAATTGGACAGTGAAATTATCATGGATGAGTTCGTTAGGCATCTTGCTCCGCCGTTTTGATTCATGTTGCGGTAATTTGAAATCAGGCTGCCATTTGAAAATTTGTCATTAAGATATCTTTTGAAATGCTAAACTAATTCTAACCAAAGTTGGACAGGGGACTTACGTTACAAATATCTTGGATTAGTTGTTGTTGTTGTTGTCGTAGGCCCCTCGGAAATTCCGAGCCCCGGTAGTAAACTATCCGGATTTAAGGCGTGCGCCTTCTGTCTTGGATTAGTTCCCTGGGCAACTTGCTCCATCTCTTTGTTTCCAAGTTACGTCCACTTCAAAATTTGTCTTCATGATAGCTCTCAAAATACTGAATTAATTCGAACGAAATTTTAACAGTAAACTTATCTTAGAAATACATTTGATATGTTCGTTGGTTAACTAGATCTGACATTTTGTTTCTAAATGCGTCGACCACTTAAAAATTTCAAATTCTTATTTAAAAAAAAAAAAAAAAATCTCTGAAACGCTATGCTTAAAACTACGTATGTACTCCTTCATCAATGTCTCCCCCAAATTTATTAATAAATTTTATGCGCCATTTTGTTTAAAAATAGTGACCACTTGTTCAAAAAAAAAAAAAAGAAAAAGAAAAAGAAACCAATCCACTTTCCCGACGGAGCCGAAAGAAATTGCTGTCACATTGATCTTTTTTTTTTTTTTTTTTTGCATACTAAGTAAAATTTTACATTTTAACAAAAGTTGCATTATGCTGGTTTACACAAACAACTTTATATTCCGAAATACTCATATTTTTTATCGTAAAACAGAGACTTAAAAAAAAAGAAAAAAAAAACTGTCTTATGTTCTTATTTAAATACGTTTTCATGATAATAATGATATCGAAACATCCATTCTGAATGCTCATTCACTTACTCAAAGAATTTGCAAGTGCATAAAGTTTTCGAATAATATTTAAATGTGTTAACGGGAGAAAATTGCGCTTTCTTCGGTTCGAAATACTTATCTCATTGATAATGCCATTTTGCAATTATATCAACGGATGAATGAATAAAAATATTAAATGTTGTTGAACGAAAAGCTAGCGACGTCCTCGACTATAAAAGGACGAATGCATGACAAGTGTCACGCATGCAATTCGTCACACAGCTGTTGCATTCTATAAGGTCCTTAACATTGAATGGAAAAAAAAAAAATGAAACAAATTGAGGAAGAACTATTAAGCCGGGCACTTTGTTATTGGCGTGATTTGATCCGTTATTGGCACAAATTGATTTTTATGGATGAATGTATCATGAACTTTACTGAGATAAATCATTTAAGACATGTTATTATATGTCTCAGATAAAATACAAAGCCTTTATCGACCAAACAAAGATTGATTTTTAATTTCTCGTTATGAAGACGTAATACTAGTATGTAAAATAATAATAATAATAATAAATGACATTTATTTTCCCCAAATTCTTATATACTTGTTTTCATCTAGAGCGGTAAGTTTGTGAATTTCACCGTTTGAAATTTCGTTTAAAAGCTATAGCAGCCGCAAAACCGTTAAAAGAGCCAAATAAAATAGAAGTAACGGTCCGATTTTTTCAGAATCGGTACCATTAGATAGGGGCAATTTTTCTGAATCCAGAAATACAATTCGCTAATCGATGCAATAATTAGAATTTTTTTTAACTAACTAAACTAATATTTCTAATGGCAACAATTTGATTTCTCAATATATCATTCCGGACAAATGTCTCGGAAAATAAATTATACAAAATCCTTTGGTGTTAAAATTTTCGCGTGATGTAAATAAATAAATCTAAGTTACAAATTAACTTTTAATCCATTAATCTATTATTGTCGCTAACAAAGTTTGCTTGACAAGATTTTGTAATGTTTAAAACCTATCGATGCTCTATTTTTTTTTTATGCCAAAATATATTCGAAGTATTTGAAAATATTTTTTTAAATAAAATAAAATAAAATAAATAAAAATAAATAAAAAATGAAAAAAGAAAAGCATGCAATTCACCTTAATACCTTAAACTTTAATATCTTAATACATTAATACTTTCACCTTAATGCAATAAAATTTGCAAAGTCATAACTTCGAAAAGATTTATGTGATACGAACCATTAAGAACTTGGCTTTTAAAAGTTTTTTAAATAGCTTATTATGTAGTATTAGAATAAAGGCGTTTGAAGTTAAATAGCAAAAAAGTCAAGGTAATTTATGAGAAAATATTAAATCGTATTTTATGGGAAAATATCAAAGCCCCTAGACTTCTTAATTATCACAAGTGATAAAAAAAACTAAGAGGGGGGGGGGGATAAACAAAGAATTTCGCCACAAATAACTAAAAAAAAATATATTATGATGATATTAGAAATCCTTATCGATATCAGATAAAAACATTAAATATTTTTGCGGTTTCTTGTAAACTTTCATACTGAAAATAATGATATTTCTGTAAATAAGCAATTCAGTGATTTGCTCAGCACACCTGTGATATTTTTTATCCAAAGAGATAACTGACTACATTGTTCCTTTTCCTCACATGTAGTTTGAGAAATAATTTTGTGCTTCACAGTTACTGAACTGGTATTCATTTAGTATTGTTCAAAATATATTTAATATTGACTTGTTTTCAAAATGATAATTTTCATTTGTCTTCTCTATCCTTAAATATAAGAAGCAACAGCCAAATTAAAACTCAACAAAACGAGTAATGCATTCGAAATTAGAAAAGGTGTAAGACAAGACAACACAATTTCACCTAAAATATTCAATGCAGTACTTCAAAATGTTTCTAAGAAGCTAAATTGAAAGGGAAAGACATAAAAATTGCTGTAAAATTTATAAATCATTTGAGATTTGAAGATGACATTGTACTGCTTTCTTCATCATTTGAGGTTTTGCAAGAAATGCTTCAAGAATCAAAGAAAACAAGCTCGTTGGATTACAAATGAACCTCAGTAAGACAAAAATTATGTCAGTTTTTTTTTGTTTCTCCACTGAAGGTCACTGTTGATATGGATGAATTAGAAACAGTATGCAGTTATACTTATCTGTGACAAGTCATTACGATGAACCGAAACATCATGGAAGAAATTAACAACTGAGTTAAACTTACACGAAAAGCAATCGCAAGAAATAGCGCTATATTCAAAAACGACTTCCCAGTTTGTTTGAAAAGAAAAGTTTTTGAACAGTGTATTTTGCCTGTATTAACTTATGCTTCAGAAACTTGGACATTAAAGTCTAAAACTATACAAAAGCTTCATCGAGAGATGCATGTTAGAATTCAACCAAAAAGACAGAAAGCGAAACGCATGGATTAAGGAGCAAACAAAAATCACTGATCTCATTTGTTGAATAAAGAAGTTGCAATGGAGCTGGGCTGAGCACCATGCCAGAAGAAACTCTGATAGATGGATAATTATATAAGGTAGTAGTTTATATTATTTTGCATTTTTAGTTTTATAAAATTTCTTGAACGTACACTGAGAAAAAATTCTGTAACTGACATCTAGAATCTAAATTGTGGCTCTAGAAAAAATAGTTCCATGTCATCCTTATAAATTCTCGTCCTCTTTGAAAGCGAGTTCTAGGAACCCCTATTAGAATTCTAGAGCGTTTGCCTATATTCTCGAGGATAAAGCTATTTAAAAATCTCTGCAAATAAATGAAACTACAAGAGGCGGGTTTTAGCAACTATAATCTTGGTTTATGACCCAATTCTAGAAAATCAAGCGAGAATTTCTCGCAATGCAAAATATTCAGAATATTCTGAATATTCAGAATATTGTTTCACCATCTAGAAATGTGTAAACTAGAACTTCTCGATCATTTCGTCTATTCAGTTTATTGGCGTGCCTTATGCGCATAGCTCGGAAATCTATATTTCTAGCAGGGCCTGATTATCGCACGGGCACCCGGGGCTCGTGCCCTGGGCACGAAATTTCTGAGGGGCACAAAATTTTACTAATGGTTAAAAATATCTGACCTAAATCCCCTAGTTTTTTTTTCCTTTTCTAACTCTACTGTGTTTTATTTTTATGAATAAATTTTTAAAATAAAATCGTGATTGCTACTGTACATCAGATCATTTGAAATACATGAAATTGTACAATTAACGTACAGTGAAGCATCGATAATCCAGAAACTTATAATCCGGCAGCACCTATATCTGGCTGAGTAGAGTAATTTTATTAAAGCCAAAAATAGAAATACATTATTTTTTTGCTCAAATACTTTTTCCACTCAGTCTGCCTCAACTGCTATAAATTGTAGTATAATAATAAAAGCTTTTTTTTTTTTTTTTTTTTTTTTTTTTTTTTTTTTTTTTGGGGGGGGGGGGGGGGGCACAAAAAATTGAAAGTGCCCTGGGCACAAATTTTTGTTAATCGGGCCCTGATTTCTAGTTAAGGGATTTAGAAAATGACCACATTCATTCTAGATGAAGGCGTTATATTTTTTTCTTAGTGTATTTTCATCAAGTGAAACAGAAAACAATAAGTGAGTTTTCTTTTATCTTTGAAGAGGTATATACAAATATATATAAATATATATGTTATATGAATATTTTTTAAAGTATAATTAAAAGTTCACAATTAAAAAAAAGAGTAATTAAAGAAAATTCTAAAGGTAATTCAAAATGTAATGCTTCATACTTCTTAAAATTGCGATTATATGCACAATTTGTGAATGGATTGTTTTGATAGAAAAGTATTTTTAAAGCCAGGCTGTTCTTACACGTGGCTGAGCAAGAAAAAACAAAACATACAATCATAAGTGCGAAAAATCAGGAAAATCAACTGATACCGGTCAAAATATGCTCCAAAAGAAGTTGCCTATTCGTCAGCAAAATTAGAAGCAATTAACTTAGAAATTGTTTCCCTTACCTCTTTAAGAATGAAATTTCTTTAATTTTATTCATAGTTTCACATTTTAATCCGAATTATTCCTGAATTTTTGTATAGAAATAGCAGAATTTCTATATTGTAACACAATTTTTATTTTCTCAAGAAAAGAAAAGAAAGAAATCTTTATGATTAAAAAAATTCTATTAAATAAATGTGTGAGAAAATTCCCTTTTTAAGAAACGCATGTTTACTTCACTTTTGTCTTCGTTGAGATGAAAAAAAAAAAAAAAAAATCACAAAATATTTTTTCAGTATTATTTTTATTTTACTTGACCTTTGTATTTTATAATCTATCAGTCATTAAACATAAAAAGTCCTTTAAAGATCAAAATGCTTGCCTGTCTATATAGATTTTCTTCGTTGAAATTTTCATGTGATTGGTTGACGAAGCATAAAAAAAAAAAAAAAATACAGACACCTCCATTTAAAGAGGGCACTTCTAGGTTTTTTTTAAAAAAAAGGAAAATAAAATTTATCATGAAAACAAATGAGCAGTAATTCGCACCTCCGCCCCTAATTATACGATATCGCCATCAAATGGGACAAGTACCTTACCACATTTTTCCAGGGATAAACAATCTGTTGAAACATCTTGTCCCACTGGGTGGATATATCTAAGAAGGTCAAGACGTGACGGTCTAACGAGTGCACGAGGTGTGAACAACTGGTTATTATCGAACAACAGATGTATATGGTCATAAAAAAAAGTTCAGAGCTTGCAGAAACATTGTAGTAATATCGGAATTTTATCAAAAGCCTGGTTCATAGTTCCCAGAAAATAAACGGAAATTCTAGGTTTATAGATGTAATTATTTCTCTTCTTCAGGTATTTTAAATCATTTTCCGATTTCGAAGAAGTGAATGTTTAGCTTAATAGCCAAGCTGATTCAGAATCACAATATGTACGATAAAGTACATTTAGTATCCCGTTTATATTAAACGTGAGTACATATCCATAGTTTCAGCTTGTTTAATAACACAGGTCGACATGTAAAATTTTGATTTTATAATTTTGACTGATCTTTATGTTTTTTGGTGTGCTAAAACCGAAAATGAAGTCAGTATCACGTATAGATTTTTGTCAATGCAGGGTGCCTACCAATGTAATTTCTTCCATTACTCTTCCACCAATATAATTATATGGTAAGTTTTATGGTATATTTTAATGATTAATTAATAATGGATACCTATTGTTGTAATAGCGCAGCATTAGGGCGACGTAAAACCATACTAACCAATCAACCAACCTATTGTTATGATGGTATATGTAAGAAATTGTGTCGGTAAGCACCCTGTATTGGCAAAAATCTGTACGTGATAGAGAAAAATGGGCTGCATTTTCGGTTTCAGCACATCAAAAAACACAAAGTTAGCTAAAATCATCAAATCAAATTTTGTCAACTTCAATTTTGTAAGCCTGTGTAATAATAAGATAATTTTAGTTATTATTATTATTATTATTATTATTATTTTTTTTTTTTTTTAGTTTATTCTCAAAACTTGTTGAAATGTCAAATTTTGTCATAACAAATGTTTTTATACAAATTAGAAAATAAAATAATTTCAAAATAAATATTTACACAAAAGGTTGAGCTCATAAATACATTATAAATAACCTAGTGAAATGTATTATTATTAACTTAAAATCAAAATTATTATATTTCATCTTAAAGTAGAATTGCTCATAGTTCATACAAATAAAATCTTGTACATACTTTACTAGTAAAAATGCATATCATTTTAACTTTTTGCGATTCCGCCAATAGAAACATTAAACTTTATAAAAGTCTACTTAACTAACTCCTGCTATTTTTTTACACTTTTATATTTATTTTTAATAATTATTGAAAATAAAATAAATTTTCACCTTTATGAGGCCTTCTTTTGATACAATCTTCTTTTAAATTTAAGAACTCTTGAATTTTCTGTGTAAACTTTCTTAAATCGTCCGATTTTTGTGAAGGGCCTATTTTTCCTTTGCCATTTTTTGTAAAGGATCCGTTTTAAACTAACTAATTTTCTTTCTTACTTACTTTTCTTTTCTGAAAAGATTCGTTTTCATATTATTGATTTTGCAAAGGATTCGTTTACGGGGGAAATTCTTGATATTAAAAGCATCATCTTCAAGTGTCTAACTAGAAAAAATTAAGTCCGTTAATAAATTCTTCATTAAAAATTCAATGATTTAAAAACACTAGACCCCTGAAGGCAGTGTTGGGCATAATTGATTAAAAAGTAATTGAATTACAATTACAATTTATTTCTGTCAATCGATTAACAAGTAATTGATTACAAATAATTCGAATAAGTAATTCAATTTATTTGTAATCAATTACTTGTTAATTGATTGACAGTAAAATAATTATAATTGTAATTTAATTGTAATTCAATTGTAATTCAATTACTTTTTATTCAATTATGCCAAACACTGCCTAAAGGCCACCAAAGGGAATGCCTGATATGAAAAGCATCATCTTCAAGAGTTTATCTAGAAAGAAAAAAATTAGATCCGAAAATGAATCCTACGGAAAAATCAATGATCTAAACACGAATCCTCTTTAAAAGAAAAAAAGAAAAAGAAAAAAAAAATGGCTTAAAAGGGATCCGTTACATAAAGACACAAATTTAAAATGAACCCGTCACAAAAATCGAATGATTTAAAAAAAAAAAAGAAAGAAAGAAAGAAAAAGATTATACAGAGAATTCAAAAGTCAAAATTTCCTTGTTTTAGTAAACCAGCTGCGAAAAACGTTGCATGCAATCGAACACACACATACAAACAAACAACACACACACACAAAAAAAAAAATGTATTTTAATGATTTGTGGTTAAATAATAACGTAATTCAACAAACGAAAGTAAAAATAAGTGACGACTAGAGAAACATAGATTTTGTCAATCGGATGTGAAGCAATATGGCATTTCCGCGATCTCAATAATACTGAGTGCATCGACAACCAAATACCAAAAAAGCAGAAATTTTGCTTACTTGTAGTAAAATAATGGAGTATTTTATGAATATATATACATAATTTTGTTGAATAGTGACGAAATAAATACCTCTTTCAACAAACAATGGCGGTAATACGTAAAATTGTCAATTAGTCCTGAAATGTTACGGTATTGTAAATATCCTCCACAAAAATATCGTTTATATAGTTTGTCAATGAATCAGAAAAATAAATTAATTAATAAATAAAATTAAAAAAAAAAAAAAAAAAACGCGAATTTTATTAAACGACAATGGAAAAAATATTTTATGAATTAGCGACAATATATATATAATCTATGTTTTTCCTTTTCTGCATTATCTTTTAATAAATTGTCCATTGATTCATCCATATTATTTTCATCCCCAATTGTCCATCTCCATATCCTTATTCCATTACGAATTCGTATTGTTTTTGACATTGACTTATACATGCTTAACGTTATCATTGAAGCTTTCTAAAGTAAATTCCAAACGAATTCTCTGGTAATTTAGCCGCAACGTCATAGGATGTTATTCATTTTTGCGTGTTCGGTCAGTCAAATACTGTTGATACGAATCATCATTTAACACATTTCCACTAAAAGAGTAACTATTTCTTCAGATATGGTGTCGTCCTGTTTTATAGAAGAGAAATTGGTTGAGTTACGTATAACTGAATATTTAAATAGTTAAACTATGTGAAACAAAATTTTATGATTCTCCCCCGTGTTTGACAAGTTAATTCAAATTTAATAAATCTAAATAAAGAATACTCGCTGGTTCGTTGAAACTTACTAGGTTTGCAGAAATCTCTGAAATTGAATCAAGTACGCATTGGACGAGTTACTTAATAGCAGAGATAAATTCATTATGCAGTCCGAATATTTTCTTTAACAATTGCCTAATAAACCAAATAATTGGATGTGTAAAAACATAGAGAAAAGTCTTAACTTAGATTTTAGTCCTTGTGGAAGAGATATTCTGTTCTCTAAACTGGTAGAAGGAAAGTGCAGGGTTCGAACCCAGGTCAAACTTGTCAGATTTTTCCATAGTTTTCACCGACACTCATGTAAATACGAGCTGGACTCCCTCCTCTCAAAAAAGACTCCCATAAAGAGCATCCCACCTAGACTTAGGTCTCTCGAATGGACAAAATATTAACATTTTTTAAATCAATTTTTAGAGAACGGGTACCAATTTAACAGTTTTGACTTTTCCGTAAAATGCGAAAACGGAATTTAAAAAAAAAGAATACATTAGGTAATCTGTAATTGTATAAACATATCTCCCCATAGAATGACAAGGGTTTTGGATTAGAGAGACTCGCTCTTTACCTCTTCCCATGTAACTCTAAGACTTTTTTTTTTCTTTGCCTCGTTTTATAAAGCTATATCTTTTAACAAGATTAAAAAATAGTTTTAGGAAATAGAAATTCCAATAATAGAGGACGTAAGATATAATCTGTGGATCATGTAACACTTACAGTCAAATATCTTTTGACAAAAATAGTTTTTGTACTTTAGTGACTCAATGTTTCCACTTAGCAAAGTTTCCATCGCCTATTCTTTATAAAGTAATCTCTAAAAAAAAAAAAAAAAAAAAATCAGGTAATATTAAATTTCTAAGCCTAAATTTAGATACTTTTTTATCATTTTCTATTAAATAAATGAATATATATTGTAAAGAGAAAAAATAGTTAAAATTTTCGTCGAAAGAGAGAGTTACACAGATGCGTAACGAAAAATATGCAAATCAGAGTGCTATAAATTACACGGTTTTGCGATTAACAGCTCATTTTTTACTTTTCCCTGCATTTTGCTGTGTTGTAACTGTAACTTGTTTACAAACTGTAATTTGTGGTGACAGATGGCAGACACATAAAATAGGAATTATATGCTTGTTACACATCTGCATGCAAATAAATTTAGTTTTTTATGAAAATGTGTGATTTGCGACGTACAGTGTCCTCTATCAATGAAAATTTTAACTATTATTTTTTTCTCTTTATACATATAAAAAAAAATGTATCTTTACGAGAATAACTTTTCTGGAAACGGAGTTCAATTCTACCAATTCTTTCAGTTTTTATGAATGTTTAAAATATTCACAGACTTATGGGGTATCCAGTATTATAAACTAATATATAGGGTAAGTGCACCAGTGATTGACACTTTTAGAGCAATATCTGATATTTTTAATGTTCTAGTCATCAGAAAACATTTTCAGAAATCTTAAGTTAGTACATATGGTACAGTCAGCCAAAAAAAAAAAAAAAAAAACGCCACCCCCCCCCCCCCCCCCCCACCTAATTTCGCCGTAAATTATCGTAGAAGCATGCGGCTGGTACCTATCGATCTGCATCAACGTCTAGTTTTTAATGGTGTAGTTCGATTTTACTTAAGGGGTCATCTACATATTAAAACAGATATAAACTTAATTTTTTTCAATGACGACCCCTATCTTTGACCTCATATTCCGATTTTTGAGATCAAGGCAGTTCGGAAAACCTACCTATTTATATACTTTAAATCAATTCTAAACAGAGTTACACGTGAAAATGTGTTAGGGGACTGTCTATACATTTAGAAAAAATAAATTTTGAACTACCAAGCAATACACATTATTTATTAAATTTCACACCGGAAACAAAGTTCAGAAATGTTTATTATAAAATAAAAAACGATTCTAATTCGCAAAACTTTCTGTGTTAGTTTATGAATTAAAAGATTTTTATTGGTTTCTATTTATTAAACATTGAATAGTAAAATACATCACTTCATACGAAGAAAATTAAATAGCTTGAATCATATGAACCCTACAATACAATGTTGAATTACAAAAATCTAGGTACCAAGGTAAAAGAATAATAGTAATAATGATAATAATATTAATAGCGGTTAAAAGAAGAAAAAAAAAGTGTTTAATATTTAAGAAAAAGGATTATCTACTTATTGTTGAGTATATTTTTATTTTATACAGTAAGCCCCGCATGAAAGTGTTACTATAAAGTTTTACATTTAATTTTAGGCGTACAAACCAACAATAGATAATATACAAAAATATAGATAACAAGATTTAAACTAAAATCTGAGAAAGGATATTTAATATTTTCGCGACTGCTGATGTAGTTTCATTTGGAAATCTGTAACTCCTCCAGTGGGCGTTTCTTTCACAATTTGTGTGTTACGATATTTCTTAAGAATATTCCTTATATTCATATTTATATAAACAAAATAGTATGAAACAAATACTTTCACTAGAAAGAGTATAATTATTGTGTATATTCATATGAAAATAAATATGGATATAGAAAAAACGGTTTCCTATTGCCTAGAACGAATATTCCCAGTTCTGCAGTCGTCTACTGTACTTGAATTCTTAATTTTAAATGTGTAAAATCTATATCTTTAAAAGTTATAAGACATATTACTTAGTTTTAAATTCTTTTTCCGTGATAAATGTGTCGCCAGTTTTACGCCGTGATTAGAATAATCGAAAATAAATAATATTGCGCTTTGCTTCAATAATAGATTTTAAAAACTTTAAAAAAAGAAAAATCCACTTATATATTATTCGGTATTAAAAAAAAACATTTAATAAAAAGTTTATATTTTATTATGTTACGTCATGCGATAAAATTTAAATAGCATAAACGGTAGAGTAAACGAATGCGAAAATGTCACAACAAGATTAAAACAGAAAATATGTTTTAAAAAATCTGATAAAAATTAATTATAATAATTTAAAAGAAAGCAAAAACAAAGGTATTTTTCACTGCATATTGTTCTTTCAAATAATAATCCTGGTCCTACCGCATTTTCTAAATCATGATATATAACTTGAGATGCACGAATCCTAGAATATTCAAGTTAAAAACAAAAGACAAAAGGGATAAAATAGAATTTTAGCAGTGAGAAACTAGAAAAAGTTGTGTAATATTTAAGAACAAAGACTTAACATTTCAGAATCGAGTAAACTCCTTTTTGCAACAGCCACTCTTTTACAGAATTTTTCTAAAACTTTACATTAAAAACAAAATTATTTTACATACTTCCAATTAAATCATTTAAATTTTGTCTTCAGCATTCAATGTAGTAAATGCCATTGACATTTATGAATGCCAGCGTCACATATAGAGTCATATACGAGTATGCAAACTAGTTTTTTTAATATTGTTTCCGCAATATAGAGGCGGGGCTACATTTCTTTTGGAATTCTTTCCCAATCTCTTGCCTGCATTGCGATAATTTTATAAAAAATAAGCCAATTTGTACAATAAACATCGAAATGTTCCTTAGAAAACAATTATAATAACATAAAGGTAAATTAAAATAGTTTTTCGTCAAAATGTATAGAAATATTGACTCACAGAGGCTACAAATTATAAGAAGTGACGCCCCCCCTAACAGCAGTAAAAAGTGAAATATCACTGTAACTCAAAAAATAATGTTAGGAACAAGCTGTAAATTTGGAAACCCATGTTTTTGATGATGCCCGTTCTATTCGTGCAAAAATTAACATAGGTCATAATTCATAATTTTTTCAAATATGAATTTATTAATAATTTTCATAATTCAAAAAATGTTTTTTTAGCAAAAATTTGCATGGAATATGTTTGGGTCACTTCATTCTAACGAATAAAAAAAAAAAAAAAAAAAAAAAAAAACAGAATTTAAATATCATAATTATTTCGGAAGATATGATTTAATGTTTGTCACATTCATTTAACATTAGCATCCCCAAACTTTGACAGCTTATAACTCTATGAAAAATTGAGCGAAATATATAAACTATACCATTTTCCGGGATGATTTGATCCAAAGAATTCAAATAAATTATAAAAAGGGGAGGATTACCATTGAAAAAAATGAAGTTGGTGTCAGTTTTAATATGTAGACGACCCCCTAAGTAAAATCTAACTATAACATTATAAACAAGACGTTATTACAAACTGATCGGTACCAGTCGCATGTTTCTACGATAATTTATGGCGAAATTAGGTGGGGGGGGTGGCGTTTTTTTTTGGCTGATTGTACAAAAGACATTCAGAACCACATATATGTTAAAATATATACATTTAATAACAATTATTTTTTTTATGAATTTTTATTTGGCACCCGCTCAATGTTCCAGTAATTGACACTGCCAGTTTTTCATTTTATCAGTAATTGGCCCCCTATGTTCCAGTGTTTGACACTGCTAGTTATGCATTTTACCAGTTATTAGCACTCTATGCTCCAGTGTTTGACATAAAATGTTAAAATTCTTATATGTAAAATATACGATTTTATTATTTTTCTTATTTATTAATTATTTCGGGATATATGTCAATTACTGGAGCATGCCAATCACTGGAGCACCTACCCTATATATATATTTTTTTTCTCTTTATTATATACAGCATAATGTGTTTTTGAAAATTAAAATTTAAAACATTTATGAATGAAAGACATGGCGGCCATCTTTTCATATTTTACATAAATTTGTAAGAGTAATTATGGTTGGCTGTAGTTTTTTTTTTTTTTTTTTTTTTTTTTTTTTGTTTGAGCCTTCTACGAACTGTTTAAGAACTGCATATGAACTGTTTAAGCGCTAGGCGGCCAAAAATTGTTTTGGATTGAATAAGTGTAGAGAAAAATAACTATGTTCCTAAAACTTTCAAATATACTCTTTGTGTTATTTCACAGTTATATTTTAGGATTATTTTCAATTTTAATGTTTTACTAGAAATTATACTGATGTTCACTTAAGTTTTTTCTCAATCATTCATACACACAACACAGACTTCAGAATTTTCTGGATGAGCGAGAAGTTAAATGAATATTTTTTAATCATCTATCATAAAAATTTGAATTTCATATCAGGCATAGATATCTTTTTTAATTTCTTACCTGAATTTTGTACGTAGCTACAGAATTGTTCTAAATTTATCATATTACTCGAATTTTTGAAAATTTTCAAATATATACGTTCAAAATATAATTTCACATTCATTTTAATTGTCTAAAAACATGCTTATTACTAGATTTAGTAAATACACTTTTATATATAGAAATAGAAATTTATCACGATAATTTAATCTCTCGTCTCAATTTCTTTTAATTTGAAAGCAATAAAAAAAAGTATTCATGATTTCCCTGTAATTGTTTTATTATAATCAAAGAATTTTTTAGCATCATTGTTATGATTAAATGCGCATTTATTTTATAATAAATTTTTTCTTGTAATAAAATAAGTATTTCTATTGTTTTACATTAAATAATTTTATTAATATTAATAAAATAGGGTTCACTCTGTTCATTATTCTAGAAATATACTTACATTTCTTAAGCAATCACATTAGTGGTCCGCGGGATATTAAATTGCCAATTTGGTGGTTCGTAAAGTAGAAAATGTTAGCTACCGCTGCCCTAGAATACCATAAGCTGACTTTCAAAATTTTTTAAAAGAATTTATCCAGAAAATTTTTATTTGAAAATTTATGAAGTCAAATTTCAAATTTTCTGCAAAAAAATACTAAAAATGTCTTTTAATTAAAGGGAAAGAAAATAAAGAAAGAAACTAGAGGGAAAAGAGAATTAGGAACAAATTTTAGATTTTTTTTTTTTTTTTTTTAATATCTAAAAATACCCTTTTTAGTAAATTTCAATGTAAAAAAAGAAATAATAATAATAACAAAATCATTTTTTTTTTTTCCATCACTGCTTAAAAAGTTAATTAAAAAAGTGTGTTACGGCTAATAACTCTTTTAAGAGAAATAACTATACTCTCACCATGAATGATGGTATGCCTGTAGTAAAGTGGATATACACCTGATACACTGAAACCACCTGATACATCTGAGGCACCTGATGCACCTGATACACTGAAAGACATCATCGTGTCTCTTAGTGGCAGTGTTGCCAGTTTTGGGAATTTTTTATTCAATATCCACCAATAAATTTTAATTGCAACAGTTGCCTAATCACTTCGAAGATTAACCGTTTACTATGAATATAAAATATCACTTCTCAAAATTATTGGTAATAGTTGAATAAAAAAGTCCCCAATTCTGGTAACACTGCCTAAGGGCAACCCACAAATTTTCGGAAATCGGAGTCCATAAGTAATTTCAATTTCAAATTCCACTTTCTTATAAAAATTCTGTGTTTCAATATGGCGGTATTTTAATGCTCAGGTTTAATAAATCTATATTTACAACCACTACTTTCTGCTGGAAATTTTCTGGTGTAGAGAGTAGAAAGTTCGACAAACATCAGGTGCGTTGGTCGCGGTCGATAAACGTTTGGTACAAAATTTTGAAGACCAGCTTAATGGAATTCGTATTCTGCGAGTGAACACTGGCAGGACACAGATATCTTCAGTTATTACAGGACATAATGCCAGAGTTCTCAGAACAAGTTCTTTTTTCCATATTACGTACTCAGAAATTCAAATATGACGAAGTCCCTGCTCATGAGACTGGTTTTATATATACATGTATGTATAGGTATAAATACGTACACTTATTTTCTCAATTTTACTCTCACTTAAAAAAAAAAAAAAAACTATGAAAAATGTGGTAGTAAAAGGCACCTAAAACTATTCTGCTGATAAATCTGCAGGTTTACCATAGAATAGTTTATTATGTTTAAATGACTCTTCCAATAAATGGAACTAATTGTAAATTGTTCAGTTTATTCATTATTATAAGTATAAAATGGGACAAAATCAATACAACAGAACAAGCTTCAATAATCAATTCGTTTCACTTTAATTGTATTTGAAATTCATCTTTGATATGCCATTACAACTTTGTATCGTCTGATTAACGTTATCTCATGCTAACATGTGACTGAAATATACTAATTATTTCATGCTCTGCTGTTTAGAATAATTAAGAAATTAAACTATCGTAAACTCTCTGACATGAATCACAGCTAAACAATAGGTAATTTCGAGAAACTTCCATTAGTTGTTACGTTTTCTCTTGTTTAATAGATTAGAGCAAAAGATTAACTGAGTAATTGATATTTTATAGCATTTGTGATGAACTGAATTATCTGAGAATGAGAATATTTGTAATTTACATTTTGCAAGGATCATTTGCCTATTTATCCCCAACTACGAGTCTTCTTCCCTTCTCAAAGCAGAACCAGATTCATTTAATTTTAATATCGTGAACCGTATATTTAGTGACAGCATTTTAAAGCAGGGGTCGGCAAGTAATTTTAGGTAGGGTCCGGATAGTTTGGAAAAATTTTATCAAGGTCCAGAAAAAAAAATAAGAATAAGAATAAAAAAACTCGTATTCCTCATTATTATTATTATTATTATTTTTTTTTTTTTTTTTTTTTTTTTTATTTGCTCTCACAAAATAAGATGAAGTACAACAGATAGTCATATATTTGGGGGAATCAATGGGAAAAATTAAATTTGCAGTCTTGATCCAATTTTGCGAAGTTACAGTCAGCAGCAAAATTATTAAAGCGCTAGCAATAATTCCTTTTTAAAATATGCACACCTAATACTGTTTTGTTAAGTAAATATTTGTCGAGTCATGATCTTAGTCTTATACTGTTTATAAAAAAGTAAGTTGATGATAAAAATTAGCGATTAAACTAATATATATATATATATATATATATATATGAAAAATGTGGATTTGTGCTTCAATAATTTTACTGCCGACTATAAGTTTACGCGGGGACCAGCTTATGCGAAAAATGTCTTCAAGATATGAGGCCATTTAATCTTGAGCGATATCTTTTCTTCAAAAAATTCAGGAGCCAAACAGAGTAGCCATGTAAATGACTAATTCTTTCTAATTTTCATATTTTTCTGGGATATGTTTACTCCAAAATTCTTTGGCGGAGGCAGTTTTACGTTTGCAAGGAAATATTTTCATGCAAGTGCATTTGGCGTAAAGGCTTTGAAAGGCGGAACCACTTCATCGCCACATTTGTCCATTCTTACATTGGAAAAACTTCAATAGGCGATTTGGAGATACGCGACAACTTTTCTATCTCGCCAAAGTCTTGGAATCTTGCTGCAAATTCTTTCTCTAGATCTGGCTTAAAATTTGAAAATACTCCAATATCTATTTCAGAATTAGTTTTTATTTAAAAATTGTCGGAAAGCGAATAAATTCTTGGCTTGCAATGTGTTTTTCAAAGATATTCAACGTGAGACGGACAGAAGACATATTTTGTATCAGATCACAGGTTAATTTCCCATTTCCTTGTAGCTCGGTATACTGAGCGCATTTAAATGTTTCTGAATATCTTTTACAAAAGCCACAGCAAGTATACAGCGTTCGTTTGCTAGGAACCTCCAAATCGTTTCTTGTCCTGTGTGCACAACTTTTATAAGAAGGAAGTTAATTCTTCTTTTATTTGCCAAAAACGTTCAATCGCATGACCTTTACCAAGCCAATGAACATTGCTATGTTGCAGTAAGTCAGAATGCGCCGAATGATACTCAGATAGAAACTCCTTGAATTGCTTGTGCTGAAGAGCAGAACGAGACCTCATAAAATTAATCAACTTGATCTGCTTCATAATGCGATCGATAAATGGTTATAATATATATATATATATATATATATATATATATATTAGTCTTATGAATGTTTTATCTTTACTATCTTTTTCATTTTTATATAACCTATATAAATAAATAGCATTCATTAATACTGCAAATTGGAATCGGTAGGAACATGCAAATGCAGCACGCTGATAAGCATATTAAACCCGGACCAAAAGGCCTCCAACATTTAAAGGGCCCTTAAATTTTTCACTTTATTTTATTATTATTATTTTTTTTTTTTTCTTTACGGAGCATTTTAAACTATAATTAGTTCAATAATGACCTTATGAAGCTTCATACCTTTTTTAGGTCGTAGCGGCTTTTCGGAGGCGGATCCGCCCCAACCTCAGCAACGAGTCTCGCGCATTCTTAAGTCAGGTTTAGCGCCACCTTCTGGAGGAACGTCAGGAAAGCAAGAAACAACACTCAGCGTTAGTTACTGCAAGCCACAACAAGGTTGCTGAGGACGGGGTGGATCCGCCTCCGAAAAGCCGCTACGACCTAAAAAAGGTATGAAGCTTCATAAGGTCATTATTGAACTAATTATGTTTTCACTTTGTATTTATTTTTTCAAACTTGAAATTGTTATTAAAAATGTTACTATTAAATATGCATCCATGCAAATTTTCTAAAACAATTCCAAAACTACAATCCAGCAAAATTATGAATCTGCATTTTGCATCGCCTAATATAAGTGAGATCGAATACACACAAATGTAGCAAGCCAATCTAGTATCAGATTTAAAATTTGGGCATGAAAGAAGTTTCCCGTTTGTTTACTGATAGATGCATACTGATCCATATTAATCCATACTGATTCAAAAATTCTGTGCGATGTAAAATTCATACGAACAATTAGTATGTTATGGTCATCACAAAGCTTTCATCTATATTTTTCTATACAAATTCAAGCATTATATATATATATATATATATATATATATATATATATATATATTAAGTATTACTTATTAAAATTATCTTCCATGATGAATGCAGAAGGTTTTCATCTCAAAAAAAAAAGTATAATACCATCAAAAGAAAATTAATTTTGCGCCCTATAGATGAATCTAAATATTAAAAAAAAAAAAAAAAATATTATTTATTGTATTATTATTATTATTATCATTAAAATAAAAGATCTATAACTTTGTTTTAAATTATTACAAATCTATAATTCAACCATTCGTTTTAAAAATACTGACGAGTTCATTCATTCAAAATTACTCATTTTGAAAATATATATCCCCTTAGGGGCAGAGGGGAGAGAGAAACTCCTACTTACGCGAAATTGTTTTCTAGTTGTTTATTACTATTCTAAATATTTCTTTCTAATCTCACAATGATTCGTTAAAAACAATGCTCTTTGCGCACATTTGTACGAAATTTTGCCCTATACTGTCCTATTAAGAATTATGATAAAACGGGATGGCAACGCCACCTGTTAGGTAATTTTCACCAAAGGTTGATTGGCGCTAATTTATGTGAAGGTGCAACTACATATAAATGTATACGAAATTTTGTGCAGTAGTTCTTGAGTAGTTCTCTAAAGCTATCGCAAAATTTCTGTCAGACACAATGTCTAAAAATGGTCAAATAATGTTCTGAACCTCCTAAAATGTGTAAATACATCGAAAAACAATTCTTGAAAATTATTACTAACCTAATATTTTCTTTTGTTGAATTCCGAAGAAAGTAGAAAACAAAATCAAAGATCTATTAACTTATATATTTTAATATTCTCTCACCAATGCGCACTATATTTATAATCTTCATTCCTCTGGCCAGGAGACTACTCCAGGTGATTTTTGTTCAACTTTATGATACTTTCGCAAAGATTTCTCTCGATGAATTGTCACTTTCTTCCCTATTGTTATTATTATTATTGGCCACTTTTGCCGAAACAAAAATTAAACGATGAGTGTTTTAAGTGAACCCCATCAACAAACTAGACTTGTGCCTATAGTCCAGGATTTTCTAAATGTAGCTCTGCTTCCACTGGGCACGTAGTGTAAGATATTTGCAGATTCTAATCCCTTATAGCACAGATCTCAGTGAAACATCATTGAGGATGTCCCACGGATATCCTGTGCTCCAAAAGGTCTTCCCAAGATAACATTGTAACATTGCCAGAAAATAGGCTATGTGGAATAAATTTCGTTGAAACAATCATTTTTAAACCCACTATGTAGGGTCTCTGAATATAGCATGATAGTCTAAATGAATTATTTCGAAAATTTTGCATTCCTTTTATTGAAAAATTTATTTGTAAAATTAGCGTTAACACCAGAATAATAATAATAATAAAATCTGTGATAATTAACACACAGTCCCGCAGACTAGCGTCTCTTTGTAGCGGCAAACGTCTATGGAGCTAAGTGAGTTTGGCGAGAATTCACGCTTGGTGCACGTGGTTTGACACTATGCGCTTATTCATCGAGATCTTTCACTTAGGTTTGTTAAGTTTATGTTTGTTACTGTTTGGCTGTTCGATGAGAAATCATAGAATAATAATACGAACAGAGAAATCGAAATCTGCTTTTATTGATTAAAAGTCAGTATTCTTTTCACATTAAAAAATAAGTCGATCGTTTGAAAAGCAACAGAAATTTTACTTAATATCAAGGATATGTAACAAAACTATGCCTTTGCATTAAAAAAAAAAAAACTTTTCCTTCAGGCAATGATTCCAAACAGAAGACTGACATCACATGCAGACTCTTTTTACTAGACGTTGGCGGGCCTCTAAACTATCATCCAGGGTTCTTTGCATATCTGATGAGGGAACCAGTCAGACGAAACGTTAGACTAGTGTACACGAAAAAAAAATCACAGAATACCCCTATCTCAAAATGCATGAATCTCAAAAAGTATGAAATTACATATTGCAGCAATTAGTAATATGCACGTCTGTGCGCTTCGCGTACATGAAAAAAAAAAAAAAAAAAAAAAAAAAAATCACAGAATACCCCTCAAAATGCATGAATCTCAAAAATGCATGAAATTACATATTGCTGCAATTAGTAATACGCACGTCTGTGCGCTTCGTGTACATGAAAACCGAAAGAAACATCACAGAATACCCCTATCTCCAAATGCATGAATCTGAAAAACGCATGAAATTACATATTGCAGCAATTAGTAATACGCACGTCTGTGCGCTTCGCGTACATAAACACCCCCCCCCCCAAAAAAAAAAAAAAATAATCACAGAATACCCTTATCTCAAAATGCATGAAATTACATATTGCAGCAATTAGTAATACGCACGTCTGAGCGCTTCGCGTACATGAAAACAAAAAAAAAAAAAAAAAAAAATCACAAAATACCCTATCTCAAAATGCATGAATCTCAAAAACGTATGAAATTATATATTGTAGCAATTAGTAATATGCACGTCTGTTCGCTTCGCGTACATGAAAAAAAAAATCACAGAATACTCCTATCTCCAAATGCATGTATCTGAAAAATGCATGAAATTACATATTGCAGCAATTAGTAATACGCACGTCTGTGCGCTTCACGTACATGAAAACCAAAAAAAAAAAAAAAAAAAAAAAAAAATCACAGAATACCCCTATCTCAAAATGCATGAATTTCAAAAATGCATGAAATTACATATTGCAGCAATTAGTAATACGCACGTCTGTGCGCTTCGCGTACATGAAAACAAAAAAAAAAAAAAAAAAAAAAAAAAAAATCACAGAATACCCCTATCTCAAAATGCATGAATCTCAAAAATGCATGAAATTACACATTGCTGCAATTAGTAATACGCAAGTCTGTTCGATTCGTGTACATGAAAAAACACATTTTAAAAGTAAATAATCAAAAAAGAACATTGAATTTATCTAATAGCACGTGCAACAACATAGCACGTGCGCATTTTGCTTCATAACAAAATAAATCTGAAAAATGTCTTTGGTTACTATACGCGCATATTTAGTTATCTGTGCGTCAAGCATGAATTCCCGCCAAACTCACTTAGCTCCATAGACGTTTGCCGCTACAAAGAGACGCTTCTGTCCCGCAGTGAATAAAATTAAATATATTAAAAAATTAAAAATAAAAGAATTATTTCTGATGTTAAAGCTAATTTTGAAATTGAAAAAATTACAATTACAGAAATTTTACTGTCATATATCCTATGTACAGCCAGAAAAAAAAAAAAAAAAAAAAAAAAAAAAAAGAAAAGAAAAGAAAAGAAAAAGCCACTTCAAAAACCCATTTCGCCACAAATCGTCCTATAAATACGCGTCTGGAGTCAATCGATTTGTAATAATATTTAGTTTACAACGGTATAGTTATATTTTGCTTAGGGGGTCGCCTACATATTAAAACTGGTATTAACTTCTTATTTTTCTTTTACAGCAACCCCATTTTTCGCTTTTTTTTTTTTTTTTTTTTTTTTTTTGAGCTATCTGGATCAAATCATACTGAAAAATGGTATAATATATTTCTGTCAATTTTTCATAGAGTCAATTAGTTTTCAAGGGTCGTACTCCCCGCCCTGTTTTTAGGACACTCAAAGATAAGAAATATCCGCCTTTTTTGCCACCACTAATTTTATGCAGAAAGGCTTCTGGCTACATTTATAGTAATATGCCATGACTATGTAGGGTAGAGATTATTGCATAAAAATAGTGGTAGCAATAAATTAAAAAAAATTTCATTCCTTAGAGTGTCCTGAAAAAAGGGCGGAGAGTACGACCCCTGAGTTTGAAAATTTCCCATTCATGCGAGTGTCTTGAAAAAAAGGCGGATTGTACGACTCCTGCTATAAGTAAATACTATCTCTGTATAATCTGATGAAAAAATTTGTAAGTTTATTTTTATGTGATTCTTATTGTTTTTTAAGCAATGTTTCGATGTTTATTATACAAATTAACTTATTTTTGTAAAATAAACACAATGCAGGCGAGGGATAGTGAAGGAATTCCAAAAGAAAATAACCCCGCCTTCTGTATCTCTGAAATAATGTTAAAAAAAAAAAAATCATATTTGTATTTGACTCTATATGTGCCGCTGATATATATAAAAGTCAATGGCATTTTCCGCATCGATTGCGGACGACAAAATTTAAATAATTTAATCACAAATATTTAAAATCGTTTTGTTTTAAAATGTAAAGTTTTAGAAAAAGGCATAAAGGCGAGGCTTACTTTTCAAAATAGGATTATATAAAACATGGATATATCAAGCCTGTTTACTTAAATATTAAATAACTTTCCCTAGTTTTTGACAGCTAACTTTTTGTTTTAACCTTGTTGTCCATATTTTTGTATTTGAATATTGTAGGGTTCAGGGTTCGTACACCTCAAGTTAAAGGTGACGTTTTAGAAAAGGACGATGTTAGGGGGGTTTATCCATATTTATTTATAATCAGCGAAAACACTGTATTGCCATTGAGCATTGATTGAATCAAAGTAAAAATGTGAGCAAAACCTCTTATAGTTTAGAAATTTTGTTTCCAATTTGCGGCCATTTGTACGCTGCCACTTGAGAATTTGTATCGCAATAACTTTTGAAATACTGACTTTATTAGAACCAAAGTTGGACAATGGACTTATCTTACAAATATCTTGGCTTAGTTCACTAATCAACTTGCTCCGCCATTTTGATCCAAGTGGCGGCCTATTAGTTTGTCAACACGATAACTTTTGAAATTCTGAATTAATTCGAATAAAATTTGTACAGTAGACTTATCTGACAAATGCATTTGATATAGCTGTTTGCCAACTTGGCCCGCCATCTTGTTTCCAAGTGGCGGCTACTTGAAAATTTCAGATTCACATAAAAGGTATTTATGAACTGATTTACTTAAAACCCCATATGTACATAGTCCACATCATTATTTCTACCAAGTCAATTAATAATTTGTTGCCGCCATTTTGTTTCAAAATGGCGGTTACTTGATAAGAAGAGATAAATCAACCTATCCTTCCGAATAAACCGGAAGGACTTTTTTTTTTCTGACTGTATATAAGAAGGAAATATTAACTACGTGAAATTTTAGACTTCCGATTTTCGACGGAGTTACATGTTTTCAGATATCCTGAAGAATACAATTCGAGAATTTTCAAAAAATGTCTGTCTGTCAATGTGATTCTGTGTGTCCGCGCAAAATTTTGTGAACACTGTATCTGACGAAACAATGAACAGAATTTAGCTGATTAGCTTTTGGGATATATAAGTAAACAAGTGCTTCTGCTATGCTACAATTTTCCCACTGAAGGAAAGACTATATCGTTTCTATAGTATATAAGTGTACAAAATTTATATGTAAGGGGGAAAACGATGTCAATTCATTTGGTTGCATATCGGCCGACTGGTAGTACAGCTATGTTACAATTTAACTCCGTTTACTTCATCTTCTTTAATATGCAAATGTACCCAGCTTGGTATATGAGATGGATATTATGAAATCGAAAATTAATCAAAATTCAACTATATTGTTAATAACTGGACGCTATTTCCAATTGATCGGCATCAACCGCATATTTACATGATGATTCGCTGCAAAACTAATCTGGTGTGACTTTTTTTTTTTTTTTCCTTTTTTTTTGACTGCACATAAGTAGAAAGTATTAACTGTGTGAAATTTTAGACTTCCTGTTTTCGATGAAGTTACACTTTTTGGGATATCCTGAACATAATTCGACAATTTTTAGAAAATGCCTGTCTATTGACGTGTCTGTGTGTGCGTCCGCAAAATTTTGTGGACACTGTATCTGACGAACAAAAGAACAGAATTTAGTCAAACTTGATATTTAGTTGAACTTTGGCTTAAATTTCGGCTGATTAGCTTTTTGAAATATCAACCAACAGGTGTTGCTGCTGTGCTACAATTTTCCCACTGAAGGTAAGGCTATATCGCTTCTATAGTATATAAGCGTACAAAATTAAATATTTAGCGTAAAAAACGTTGATACGACCAGGGTGAAAAACGATGTCAATTCATTTGAGTGCATATCAGCCGACTGGTAGTACTGCTATGTTGCAATTTAACTTCTTTTATAGGACGGAAATATTCCATCTTTTATAATATGTAAATGCACCTAACTTGATATATGACATGAACATTGTGAAAATCGATGTTGATTCATGTTGGGTGCATTTGGGATGACAGGTGGCACTGCTATGCTGCAATATTTTAGTTTCTTGTTCAATACATCAATTTTGGAAACTGAGAAAAATATTATGAAAAATTATGTTTACTCAGTTTATTTGTCTGTCGGACGACGGGTGACGCTGTTGTTATATATATATATATATATATATATAATTTTTTTTTTTTTCAGATGACTATACCTTAGTACCTATCAGTTCATTTTTTTTTTTTTTTTTAATATAAACTGCATATTTAAAATATTTATTGTGAGAAACTGTTCTAATTAAGTTTTGTACATGTTGACTAGCAGGTGGCGCTGTTATGCAGAATGATATAAAAGGTTGCTTTGCGCTGACAATACTAGTTGAAATAGTACTAGTTAAAAATATATTAGTTAAAATTAGTTTGAATAGTTGGGATTAATATAAATACGCAAAATAATAAATTCCGGCAAATAGAAGGTTTTTAAATAAACTTCACTCATGGCACTAGGTACAATACCCTCATTGTACCTGGGCCAGACCTCATTTTACCTAGGGCCGCTTTTTTTTTTTTTTTTTTTTTTTTTTTAATGCCCCAAAACAGAGACCCTGACTTGTTAAAATCGATGAAACTGATATGTAGATATCTTTAGGAGTAATTACTTTTAACTGATATTAATAAAAACACTTAAAATAATAAATTCCGACAAATAGAAAGTTTTTAAGTAAACTTCACACATGGCCCTAGGTACAACGCGCTCATTGTACCTTAGGGTCAGACCTCATTGTACCTAGGGTCTCAGTGTACATGGAGCTATTCCCTCAAAATTAGATTTCACTTTGTAATGGATAGAAAACAAACATATAAATATATATTTTATAAAAGAAACAATATCAAGTAATACATTTATTTATCATACAATAATTATCATGATATTGCCTCATTTTGAAACACAGAATTTTTCACTTTTTTTTCATTTGGGATATTCTATCAGAATGTTTTCCTTTAATTTCTTTTTTTTTTTCTGGATTGTCTCTTAGATTTTAGATCTCCATGGTTTTCGGACACTTCTTTGATGTACGAGATATTGCTTTAGGTAAAGGTCGTACCTGTTAAAGCATGACACACGGAAAGATGTTAGATGTTGAAGGTTTCGAAATTTCAACAGGACATGAAACAGAGACATCCAATTCTATCATTTTTGGTTCACTTTCTTCCTGGAAAATAATTTTCTGGAAATTCATGTCTCTGTTAATCACATTTGAGCTTAAATATTCATCCTCATTGAATGAGTTTTTATTCACTGGCCATATGCCAGATACACTAAAGGCCTGATAGAATGTTTACAGGAGTAAAGGCTGAAGGATAGGACTTGCTAGCATTTTCAGCAAAGTCATATATGGTGATTGGTTTTCCAGGGTTTGTCAGCATCTAATTACTACTGTCTGTACTGTATTATTTCTTAAAGGGTCTAAACACACCTCTGTCCAACGATTGAAGCTTATGATTGGTGGAGGGTTGAAGGAATATCCCTCGTAATACAATATACTTCATTTAATGATAAAAGTGTTTCAATTAAATTGCAACAACATGAAGAATATGATTGTAATTGTACCTAAGGCCATATGGCCCTAGGTACAAGGCAATTACGTGGCCCTAGATACAAGTTTTCGTAACTTCATTCAAAATGCCTTCCACTCCACTAAGAAACCCACATGAAGAGGGGACTAATTAAATATCTCATTTATTACTCAATATAACAAGCAAAATTATACACTAGAAATGAATGAAAATTATTTGACTTATCTTTGTAAAATAGCAAAAGAGATGAGCTGCAAAATTTTACTTTAAACCATGTAAATTCTTTTTTTACATGTAGCTTGTTAAAACTTTCTCTTCAAAGGTTTCAAAGTAGTTGTAAAAGTAGCAATTGTTTTTGTTACTCGCCCAATTAAGTATTAAAACTTAAAACAAAATATTATTCAAATAAAGTGGGGTGGCCCTAGGTACACGGGTTTCCCCTATATTTCGGTACGTACATACTTAAAAAGATTAGAGAACAAAGCATATGTCTTAATAATATAAGCACGAGGCTTCCGGAGATAACGCTATTCAAACTAACGTCATAGCTACAAAAATCTATTTTTAAATAAAGAAAACATATTTTTATCCTTGGTTTGTAGGAGTGAATAAATAATAAAAGAATGATGATGTAGCAGAAAAGAAATGACATCACAATTTCAAGAATGTGTTGAGAAAAAGCAAAATTTATCCATTATTTGAAACAAATAAAATAAGGATAAAAAATAATTTAAAAGATGCATGTTATTTTATGTAAGGAACGGTTATTGACAATTCATTCTCGGCCACCGCTATAAACCGCCAAATTATGTTCAAAGCAGTTAGCTGAATTAAAGAAAACTTAAAATACAGTTAAAACGATTATAATAAATAAAAGCAAATGTTATAATCTTAATAAATAGTATCGCCTAGGGTGTCCAGATAAAAGTAGTATAGGCACCCTAGTATCGCCCAGTGGTCGAAACTCGACCACTTTTTTCCAAAGCAAGTCAAAGCAAAGTTATTGCCTTCTCCTAAACGAAATTGCAACATAGCTGCGGCAATTGTTTGTCGATATGCACTCAAAGTTAATCAGCAGAATTTTACTTAATATATTTCTCTAAGTTTGGTACGCTGTAGATGCTGAGCCTTTCCTGAAATGAAAGGAAATCGCAACGTGAAACCGCCCCTAGTCGTGTGATATAGCCCAAAACCTAATCGGCACCATATCAAACCAAGGTCCAACCAAATATCAAATTCGGTTAAATCAATTCCATTGGTTCATAAAGTACAGTGTTTGAACTCAAAAAGACAGATATTTTATAAAAATGGTCGAATTGAGTTCGGGAAATCGCAAAACGTGTAACCTCCTTGAAACCAAAAGTCTAAAATTTTTCTGAATCTTATACTTTCTTCTTATATATGCAGAGGATAGAATAATAAATCGACTTTTTTAAAAATATGCAGTCAATTTCAGTTAACTAATACGAGAAAATCTCAAAACGTGTAAATTCATTGAAAACCGGAAATCGAATTTTTTTTTCCGTATCTTCTACTTGCTTCTTATATATCCAGAAATTAGTAATAAATCCCCTTTTTAAAAATAAGTAGTCACTTTCAGTTAATTGAAATGCAATGAAATTTCAAAACGTGTAAATTCGTCGAAAACCGAAAATTGAATTTTTTACAAATATTATAATTTCTTCTTATATATGTAGAAGATATAGTAATGAATCTTTTTTTTTTTTTTTTTTTTTTTTTTTTAATAAGTGGTTAATTTTAGTTAATTGGAATGCATATTAGAGCTGACATAAATCACAGAAAAGAAAGAAAGAAAATAATTAGATCTTAAATAAATTAGAAAAAAAAAAAAAGAATGAGAACTTTAATAAATCAAATCCTTTTTTAATTTGTGTATGTTTCCAACAGTATAAACTTTCGATCTAACACTCATTCACTCAAATTTCTATCATTCTAATAGCTGTTTTCTCGTAGAGGGAAAAAAAAAATCTGTAATCGAGAGTTATAGTAATGCTAAATCAATACAAATTATTGTGTCTATGTCTGTGGTTTTATCTGAGTTTCAATAGCCAGATATAACAACTTTCTACTTTAGGTATTTTTTAATATAAAAGAATATGTGCATAAAATGGAAAAATGCATAAAAAATAAATAAATAAATAACTTCTTGACATCGTAAGAAAATAATTTTTGTATTCTGCAAATCTGGCTAATTATATCTTTCGAGTGATACCATTTTCAACCCTCTACTCCCATAAATAATATGCTAAAAGTGTACCACAAATATCATGTTTGTCTATCCGCGTTTGTAATGATCGATAGATGGCGCTTTTTCAGCTTTTGTTGTTAGTAAATATAATAGCCACGTGTATTTATTATTGTTCTATTTGTGTTACAACTTAATATTCGTGCTATAATTTCTCCGCCATTACATCATGGAAAATTGATTGCTTTTGGAAAAAATATTTCAGTTTATTCAAAGTTCGATCGGAAGTAGATTTTTAACTAAAGCTGAACAAATATTAGTTTCAAATTATCTGATTAATTCTTTACTTCCATTAGCCGATGCAACTGAAATTTTTAATTTGTCATTTGGAAATAAATGGAAGCTTAATTCTGGATTTCTTGATTTTTTGGAATTACACTGTGGCATACAACAGTAAGTGTTATCTTTTTTACCGTATTTATTCATTTTTATTCAATAAATATATGTGAAACTAAACATCGGCAAGCAATGGCGTCTCAACGAAAGCCGAAAGTTATTCATGTTAATTGTGATTTCACCTTAGCCCACCAGAGGGAGAGCATTTCATTACAATCGCGGATTAATTATATAGATAAAGGAAAAAAGGAAAAAAAAAAAAAAAGCTATCATAACGCCAATTTCTCAGAAATTTTTTGTGACGCAAGTAATAATTTTATTTCCTTTTAAATCGTGAAAAAAATATTTTTATATATTTTTTAACATTAAAGTTGAAATGAATTTTTATTTAATATCTTTTGAACTAATTATCCTATTGGAATAAAAATTATGGCGTTAGATAGATTTTTGTCTGATTGATAAGTATGCCAACGTTTGTAGCGATGGATAGAACGGTTTACTTTGTATAACGAATTAAAATCTGATATAACAGGACATCCATTTTATCAAAATAAAATCGCGTTCCACAATTTTTTTTTTTTTTTTGAGTGGTTGTAACTTGTTTGGGAGGCCTCTTGCTTATTATTATACTTAATTATTATATTTAATAGGTATTGAAAATAAGATAAATAATAATAAATTCAAACCAAAAAAAAAAAAAAAGTGATGCGTTCCTGCTATCCGCGTTTGTAATGATCGATAGATGGCGCTTTTTCAGCTTTTGTTGTTAGTAAATGTAGTAGCCACGTGTATTTATTATTGTTCTTTTTGTTATTCTACTTAATATTCGTACTATAATTTCTCCGCCATTACATCATGGAAAATTGATTGCTTTTGGAAAAAAATATTTCAGTTTATTCAAAGTTCGATCGGAAATAGATTTTTAACTGAAGTTGAACAAATATTAGTTTCAAATCATCTGATTAATTCTTTACTTCCATTAGCCGAAGCAACTGAAATTTTAGTTTGTCATTTGGAAATAAATGGAAGCTTAATTCTGGATTTCTTGATCCTTTGGAGTTACACTGTAGTACACAACAGTATGTGTTATCTTTTTTACCGGATTTATTCATTTTTATTCAATAAATATATGTGAAACTAAACATCGGCAAACAATGGCGGCTTGGTGAAAGCCGAATTAAAGCATGGTTATTGTAATTTCACCTTAGCCCACCAGAGGGCGAGCATTTCATTAAAATCGCGGATCGAAATCGGATTCTAGTAGAATTAAAGAAAGAAAAAAAAATGGGGTATTTAAGTAATACCCTTTCAACAAATAAACTTGCGACGACTTTGATGAATTTGCGCTGGAGTTAATTTTCCTAAATAATTAAATTTAAATTGCATGTCATTACTAGAAATTCGTTATTTTGATTTAAAAAAAATAAATAAATAAAATGATAAAATAAAATAAATATTAAGTGATATTTTTTTTTATTATTGTCTGTTTATCACGACATTTCGCCATTTTTTTTTTTTTTTTTTTTTTTTTTTTTCCTATTTGGCGAATATGGTAAATTTGAAAATAGGTTCATTTGGAAATATCGATGGAAGACCGACTAATAATTTATTTATTTATATATTTATTTTTAATTCAGCCAGCCTAAACTTAAAGATAAAACAATATGTGAAACTTTTACATACAGTGAAGTTACACAAATGTAAGTTCATTATCAAATCCCGGAACTAGTTCAGATAAAAATGGAGTACACTACAACTTCGATTCATTATTTTATTCCGGAACTTACTTGATAAAGCGATAAATATAGAAAAAAACAATGAATATGAAATAACAGAAATCTTAAAGGATATTTTTTAAAATTTATTTTCGATTTCTTTTATCTCTTTTCGCAAATTTTATATAAGATGCACACGTTATAAATACAGCTTAATAGTAGTACATGGTGATTCTGCATATTTTTATTTATATCTTTATCATTGTTATTATTATTAAAGTGATTTATTTGTTTTGAAGATTACAATTTCATTGTTTCTATCAAAAAGTAAAACAACATTAGAAAAGATTTTTTTTTTTCGTTAGAATTTTGTTAGGCAAGCGCAAAATGTTTACTGGTGAAACTAATATGTTGTGGACATCACAAAATTTTTATCGCGTAAATACGGGCTAGAACTCTTTAGAAAGACTTCCACGGAGGGCACAGCACTCTGGCCTAGGACCCTGTATGTTTTAATTCTAACACGAAAGTACCACCACAAAATTTTCTTTTATATTTTCCAATTCAATTTCTTATACAAATATTAACGAACTTATTTTTACTTTTATATTATTGAAGACATGCATACATACAGTCAGCAACAAAAGTATCAGAGCCCTATCCAATAATTCCGATATCAAAAAAAAGTACACTTAAAACCGTTTTGTTAAATAAATCCTTGTCGAATCATGTTTTTAGTCAGTCTAAATACATGGCTCGACAAGGATTTATTTAACAAAGCAGTATTAAGTACATATATATATATATTTTTTAGACAGGGATTATTGCTAGTGCTCGGATACTTTTGCTGCCGACTGTATATATATATATATATATATATATATATATATACAAACAAACCCGACAGACGTTGACCTGTTCAAGCGTTGTAAATCCAAAAATTATATTTATTTATTTATTTATTTAATTATTATTATTATTATTAATAAACTATAAATTGTTTGGACCGTTTTGATGAAAAAATATGGAAAATAAAATTATTTTTAAAACACCTTGCGCCACCACGCATACAGTTATCACAACTCAACCTATCAATTCCGTGTGGGTGTATCTGTATACTATAAACTTAAATGTGTTGAATAAAAACTTAAAACTGTCTAAAATAACAGCAAGAAAAAATAAGCTCAAACCATTTTCATGACAGGTAATATATTTTTTTAATGTACAAAAAAGTAAATATTTAAATATATTTTTAATCTTAATATTAACAGGATTTTTTATTTATTTTTAATCTTAATGCTATTTGATGAAAAATATTTTTAGTTAATCCTTGAGGGGTATAAACAAACAAACTTGATGGTTTACCAACCCTTGAATACGCAACATATAATTGGCCATGCGAAAAGCACGGATTTTCTAGATGCAACCCACAAATTGACATTGTTTGGTCTTGTGACTTATTAATAGTCATTGCAAATGCCAAGCGAATTGTAAATTGCAAACGTTTGAATGGAATGGACGAATCTGAAGGGATCCTTGGGATCCGTGGTAGAAAAACAACTTCCCCTTGAAACTTGCCATTTAAAATGGTATCTTCAAGAACATTGCCCATGATTTTTTTATGACCGATCGCATACCATTGCATAGCTTTGGTGCATTCAAATTTCGAAGTAAATGATCGGTGAACCAATCTTCAATTGCAAGTTATGTGGTGTCATTCAGGTAAATCCGGTGAATTCAAGAATTCAACAGGATAATTGACAACTTCTTTAGGATCGAGAACAGTATCGATCGATCTGAATGATATTTCATTGCCAGGCAATGACATGCATTTTAAAATTGTGTCGACATGTATATTTTTTGCGGATAAAATAATTATGTTTGTAGTGTTATGTGATTAGTATAATCAGCTTGTAAATCTGGAAATATACTTTCGATGAAAGCATCTTTGGTAGCCACCATGTTGCAAAAATTGTCTGGGAGTCTGATGCATTGTGTATTTTCATGCAATTGAATTTTTCCGTTGTCAATGTTGAGCAATTGTTCGGAGAATGCCAATTTCAATGGATCATTTTGAAGTTGAACTCGCATATGAGGAATAATTTACTGACATTTAGCCATAGGTAGGATTCTTTCAAACATGCGTTAATTTCGTCCGCATATGTAACAGGAGGAACGGCCGGCAATGTCTGTCTGAAATCACCGGACAGCAGTAGTAGAGCACCACCGAAAAAATGTAGTATTATTATTGAGATCTTACAGAGTTCTATCGAGAGCTTCAAATGAATGCTTGTGGGCCTTAGTACATTCATCCCAGATAATGATTTTGCATTTTCTTAAAACTTCAGCCATGCCTGAATGCTTCTTTATGTTACATATTGCGTCCGGATTTGTGTGAATGTTCAATGGCAACGAGTGCTGGATGCGCAGTCATCCCACCATCAAGCAAGGTCGCTGTAATGCATGATGAAGCAAGTGCCAACGCAATATGATTTTCTGATCGAATGCGCGCAAGTATCAGTGAGATGAGGAATGTTTTGCCAGTGCCACCTGGTGCGTCCAAAAAAAAAAAAAAAAAAAAAAAAAAAAGAATCGGCTTTGCTGTGCTGCAATTGACAAATTAATTTGATCACTTATATTTTTTTGTTCAGCTGTGAGCAGTTGCTGATTATTAGCAACAAAAGTAGCCAAGAGGGTGTATCAAACTGTTGTTCGCGCTGAACATCTCTGTTAATGATTTCTGCTGCTGGGCGATCAGACGATGGCATGCCGAAATGAAAAAGTGGCATATTCGAAATGAGAATGCAAATATCCTCAATCTTCATTAACGCCTCGTTATATATTTACGGAGAAAATTCGACATTGTGATCTTGATCAGCAATCCAAAGGCGATGTAGCATGTCCTCACTTATCGAATCTTTATATTTATCCAAGAGAGCAGAAGCTTCAGACGGAAAACATGTCATCAATAATATAGCGAGTAATTGAAGAATTTGATGAGGAGAGGAACTCAGTACCGCATCTGCAAGTGTGAGATCCCAATGGTTATCATCTTCCAGTAAACGCAATTCGCAACACGCATCGAAGTACAGTCGGCTGCAAAATTATTCGAGCACTAGCAATAATCCTTGCCAAAAAAAAGTACACTTAATGCAGTTTTGTTAAATAAATCCTTGTCGAGTCATGTTCTAAATCAGTCTAAGACCATGATTCGACAAGGATTTACTTAGCAAAACAGTCTTAAGTGTACTTTTTAAATATAGGAATTATTGGCTAGTGCTCGAATAATTTTGCAGCCGACTGTACGTGTCGTACAAAATACCATTGACTGTTCGCAAATATTAAAAAGATGTTGGTCCGGGAACGTTAACCAACAACAAACGACAAAAAAAAAAAAAAAAAAAAGCATTCGCGTTGCTTTAGATGGAGTGTATATAATCGGCCTAAAGTATTTGCCATATATATGCCAACGTATCCTTGGACTGGAACGCCTCGCTTTCGCGGTTCCCAATTTTTTAACTGCTTGTTCCATGTGAAAAATCGTGGCACATCAGTATACATTAATGCCTTTGCGAATTGGCCGAATACATCTAGTTGGCTGCACAGTTTGAAAAACTCAGTTAGTGTGGTTTTTGCGGCAGCTAATGCTCGTTGTAGAGCAGTCTGTTCCGTGAAATAAACACGCTGTCCATTTTCAAAATAAATGACCAAATGTATAACAGCAGGATCTCTTTCGTGTACAGGAAAATTGAAAATGTGCCAAATTGCTTCATTGCTGCTAATGTATCGGCCCATTTGATAACAATTTCGTCATTATAATTTACATTTTAAACAGCAAATGCAGTCTTATCACTGCCCTTATGAACGTATTTGCAAATGTATTTGATGGATTTACCGAATTGCATAACTCAACGTTTATGTGTGCTTTATAGGCTTTGCACAGCAATGGCGAATACGGAACCACCCAGCGATTATCAGTATCAACTATTACACCGTTTGACATGCGCAATTGGTTTGATTGGACACCATTGTCCATGTCTCTACGACGATACGATGGGTAACCATCGATATTGGTGATAGTATCGTTCATATATGATTTTGGAAAACGTTTCGTACATTTTCTATTGTCCATATATGGCACGTCATGTTCAGAGTACCGCATGGACGATGGATCCTGTTAGTGATAACAATGTCACACAACTCTTGATCAATATTCCAAACCGGAATTTCCACTGAAATAAATTTATCAATTTCTTCTGGCTGCCCTTTATCGACCAAAAAAATCAAAATATGCGCATGTGGCAAACCTCGTTTTTACCATTCAACAGAATATAGCCAGCAACGTGTTTCGCTGAATACAGTGTGATGTGTAATTAAGTTCATCAATGATTTTAACTTTTGTTTAAACACACGTGCAGTGATATCATGGCGATCCATACATGTTTGACCTGGCAATAACAAAATTTTAATTTCATCCCAGTATGGATTGCACGTAAATGTGATGAACAAATCTGGTCGGACGTATGTATGCACGAAAGTCATGGAGTCTTTAATACATTTTTGCATATCACGTGGACTACCAATATGATGATGGAAGAATATATGCTGCGCCGATGTTGTTGAAATTAGTAGTTTCGTTTGTGTTACCGACTGATATGCCAAAAATTAAAAAAAAAAAAAAAAAAAATTCCTGGAACTCGATCGCATATTTTAAAAATGTGATAAATTGAGAGGAGCGCATTTATTGAAACTGCAAATTTATTGAAATTGTAAGTTAAATTGAAATTGCAAATATCACAGAATTCGACAAAAGGTTTCAACGGTCAATTATTCCTAAACATATTTTTTCATTTTAAAAAATATTGGAGGTGGGGGGGGGGATGAAATTATTTTCTTATATGCAAAAAAATCTATAAAAAAAAGTATATATATATATATATATACATACATATGTATATATATATATATATAATCCTCAAAAAATAGAAAAGAATTCTTACAATTTGATCGCAGCGCCACTTACTGGATCCAATTGTGAATCTAAACCATCTAGGGATCCACTGAAACACACCCACGAAATTTCATCAAAATCGGACCAGCCGTTTAGGAGAAGTTCAGTACGAATAGGAGAAATATATATATAAAGATTTGCAAGAGTATACAGTGAGTAATCAAATTATTAGATTTTTTTTTTTTTTTTTTTTTTACATTTTTTTCAATTTTCTAAAAAAATGCTGGACGAAATGGCCTAGAACTTCAAGCATGGAAAGAACATTTGAGAACTCACATTTTCTATTACTGATTTAGTCCAGAGTAGGGCAATTAGGAGACCAACCACAAATTGAAGAAAATCATAAGTATTTTGGATCACTCATTCTGCATCATAAAAAGCTACAAATGACTTGTAATTTTAACATATTGTTGTCTATGTACAATATTATATTTGTATGGTTTTTTTTTTTTTTTAATGGGAATTGCACAATTACTTAGGCAGATTGTTTTTATTTTATTTTTATAATAACAATAATTATTATTATTATTTTATTTTGTTCAGAAATTATTAGTTTGGCAAGTTCTTTACTTATAACTAGAACGGATTTTTATGGGAGAAAAAACTTGCAGAAAAATTGACAAAACATTAGTAAAACATTATTCTGAAATATAATATTTGCACATGTAATAATCGCCGAGATATGAGCATTTATAATAAATATTTTTTACTGTGCATGAGCGAAAGATAGAAAAATTTTATTACATAGGTTGAAAGCTAAATATATACAGTCGAACCTCGTTAACATGAATCTCAAGGGGGATAAAAAATTGGTTCATGTTATCAGTAATTCAATGCTATCAGTAACTAATCTTCATATAACTAAACTAATCTTCATTTTGATGGGGATTGTGGAAACCGTTCATATTAAAAGTAATTCACATTAACGAGGTTCGACTGCATTGGGCAATTTTTGTCAAAAGTTCATTTCAATAAAGTAAAAATTAAGCAAACTGTCGGCAAAAGAACAACCTATACATTTTAGGTATTTTCCAGAGTTCAAATTTCATAAGGGTTTTTTTCACATGCCGCGTATTTAATTTGGAAGTTCCAATTATTTCAACCAGATTGAAAAAGTTCTTTTTGTAAAAAACCCCTCATGAAGTCACAAATCTTAGTAAATAAATAAAAATATGTTTGAGGACACGGGGATTTTTCCAAGAGAGAACTTTTACAATGTCGTTAAAATAATTGGAACTTCAAATCAAGCATGGGGCATGTGAAAAAACCCTTTATGAAATTTATTAGGTATTTCAGATATTATTAGGTATTTTCAACTCTGGAAAATACCTAAAATTTAGCTCGTTCTCTTGCCGACAATTTGCTTAATTTTTACTTTATTCAAATGAACTTTTGACAAATGTTGCCCAATATATTTAGCTTTCAACCTATGTAATATATGGACTATATATATATATGGAATATATATATATTCATAATCTTTCACGCATGCGCAGTAAAAAATACTTAATATAAATGCTTGTATCTCAGCGAATGTTACAAATGGGAATTTTACGTTTCAGAATAATTTTTCTCTAGTGCTTTGTCAATCTCTGCAAGTTTTGTAAAATTTCATGGAAATCCGTTCTAGATATAAGCAAAAAATTTAATAATAATTGAAAAAAAAAAAAATTATAACTGTCTAAATAATTATGCCATTTCCACACAAAAAGCATATAAATATATTGTACATAGTATGTGCAATAAAGTGTTACAGTTACAAGTCATTTGTAGCTTTTTATGATGCAGGAGGATCCAAAGTACTTGAGCGTTTCTTCAATTTGTGGTTGGTCCCCTAATTGCGCTTTGAATTAAATCGATAATGGAAAATGTGAGATCTCAAATGTTCTTTGCATGTTTGAAGTTTCAGGCCATTTCGTCCAGTATTTTTTTTTAAATTGAAAAAATGTCAAAATAATATAATTTATAATAATTTGATCACCCACTCTATGCTTGAATGCAATATTATAAAGTATATATACAGGAAGATTCAAAAGTGAACGTACAAACTTTTAGGGGTTGTAGGGTCGAAAATTGCATAGGGACTCATGGGCCACAAACGTCATTTTAATCCTTTAAAAACTGGATGTTTCTCGCTACCGTGTACTACTAACTTTGCCTATTGTGTAAATTTTAAAATATTGTATGCTACATTATTTCGCAATTATATGCAACATTCAAGAGTCATGCCCCTATTCACGCAAAAACATCCGATTCTTAAAGGTTTAAAACGCCGTTAACGGTTCCTATGCAATTTTCAATCCGTATGATATGTCCTACCACCCCTAAAAGTTTGTACGTTGACTTTTGAATCACCCTGTATAAGTCCTGTCTGCGTACTGGAAAGGTATAATACGAAAAGCAGAAAAACATTAGGTCTTGAAAGACGGGCAAAGAAGGAAGTGAATAACATTTCTGGCGATAAGACTTTGGTCATATCCACATCTAGTAACATCTGTTTTTATGATAGTAAAAAATGTTTTTATGATTTAATTTAAAAACGTAATTAACACCTGCCAACCTACTAATTAATATCCGGAAAATTGTCAGTACCTGCCTTCCTTTTTTTTACACGTCTTTTTCTAGTGTATTTTTCTTCTTATTTAATCGTAATTACATTTAAAGGAAATTTTTATTTAAAAAAAAAAAAAAAAAAAAAAAACATTGTAGAAAAGGGGCTGGTTTTAAAAATTTGCTGGAAATTAATTAGTAGGTTGGCAGGTATGCGTAATTTGCGCGGAAAAAAAAATAATTTAAACATGGATAACACTTTCTCATGGGTATGATAAAACTTTTTCGTAACGTACAGATTTTGTTTATTCTTACATGCAAGGAGAAATGGAAATTAACTTTAGAGAACAACTAAGTTTATAATTTTTTACATCTGCTTTTAACGAGCTAACAGGCGTCAATCTGTTGGTATAGCAATAATGGTGAAAAAGAGGTCTTCATTTTGAAATACAAGGTTCAGTTTTATGTGTAACTTCTTAGAGATATGCCTTATCAAAAGACATCTATGTTTAACTGCAAGCGAAAAAGAGTTATTCTAATATGATAATCATTTATTTTCCGAACAGAGACGACATCTGAAAAATCTTAACTTGCAAGATCATTAATAGCAAAAAATTATCTGTTACATTTTCAGATACAGAAACTGCAGATATAAAATTCTTTTCCCCTATGAATAAATGACATTTTCTTTCATGTGAATATTAAAATGCTATTATTATTATTATTAACATACTGATGTTAAATAAGGTTTGAGTTCTTTTAGGAAATTGAAAAAAAAGGATATTTATTGACTAATTTAACTATAGCATCATATATGTGATATTCCATATCACACTTTATACTTCATTTTAAAATTCTTTGATGCAGAAATATTTAATTTTCGGCCATTTTATATCCAAAGAAAATCAATTTCTTCTTTTAAAAAGTAACCGTTTGAGTGTGTTAATTCAACTTTCCTACACTTATCCACTATTTTTTACTCTTTGTTTATTCCATCTTTCCTTACTGGGGATCACTGAAGAAGGGGAGCCATCATTCCATAGGTGGATGATCAAAATTGTGATGTCATGTCCCACTCTTAAGGTGAGTCCTAGACCGTCACCAGTAGTGCATTCTGTAGCACTAGTACGACGTAAAACCCACTCAACCTCAACCTCCATCTCTTCCACTTTTTTTCAGAGAAGAGACAGAGCTTCACAAAAATATTATGATACATTAAGGCTGACAGTTGGAAATTGCTGCAATATCATTTTGTTTTTTACTTTCTCTTACCCATAAGGTAGAGAAAGTATTGTTTTTGGGTCAAATTTTCGAATGCGAGATTTTGTTATATTTACATGTTTTGAGGTCCCCTGAATACGAAAATCATGTTTTTAGCAAATGGTCTCTGTGTATGTCTCTCTGTGTGTGTGTGTGTCTCTGTGTGTGTGTGTCTGTCTGTGTGTGTGTGTCTGTGTGTGTGTGTCTGTTATCAGCATATCTCAAAAACAAATTATGGCAGAAAGTTCAAACTTGGTATTCTAAATTTGTATCATATACGGATGCTACAGTAAGCTTTCGTTAAGATCAAGCAAATGGTTCGTGTACAGGGACAATCAAGAAAATTCTAATACATTACGTCTATGGGGGAAATTGCAGGTAAGTAGAGTTTAACGTCTATAGACTGCACTAAACCAAATGAAACGAATATATACTTTTTGTAATAGAGATAGTTAACTGGGGAAAAAAAAATTATGCATGTAGGAGCCTCGCTTACCCCCTGGGGGGGAAGTCCCCCCTCGAGGGGAGTAAATTTTCATGATGGGTATCTTTCAAAAGAGCTCGCCAATACCTTTAAAACGAATGGTTGAACCATCGATCTGTGATAATTTAAAACAAAGTTATCGATTTTTTTTTTACTTTTAACAAAAAAAAAAAAAAAAAAAAAAAAAAAAAAAAAAAAATCTTTTTTTTTTTTTTAATATTGAGAATAAAATGGACATTTTTGGATATTTGCTGTTATACTACTTCTCTAATATGGAAATCGTCTGCATTATCATAAAAGATAATTTTTTTAAATAATAATTTAAATAAATTATTTTTTAAAAACAGAATTATTTTTTAATAACCAAATTAAATTCTATATAAATGTAGGTGCATTAATGAAACGGGGGTTTGAGGGGGGCGGTAGCCCCCCTCACACAGAACTAATTATCATATAAAACTCTTCCGAAGCCTCATTTGAATTGTTTAATATAGGTTTGCATGGCAGTACTCGTTATCTTACCTCTTAAACTCCAACCTGTATTTATAGTATTAATTTTCAGGGTAAGAGAAAGTCGTGTGAGTGACACACCAGATTATTTATTAAGCGTTTTTAACACTTTTTAACAGTGTTTAAGATTGGTTATGATTTAAATTAGTCAATTTATTTGTTTTTCTGTCCGTCTATCTGTCTAGCGTCCGTAAATATTTTCAGAATTCCTTGAAATTGATATATATTATTCAAGTTCCCACAGTTGGAAAGTGTCAATAAACTATGCAAACTGTATGATTTTTCGTTCTTTTTTCTCCACCACGGGTAAAATTTTGTTTTTATTATGACCGGTGATGTCATTATTTTTTTCTTTTGTAGGAATATTTCATTTTGATTTTATTTTCCTGAATACCTGACTATAACTATGATGATGGTAATATGTATATGTATGCGTATATATATTGAAAATATGTGCATGTGAACCAATATTGTAAGTTTTCTGCTTCATTAACTGAATTAACCATAGAGACCCCTGGTGACATCACAACTAACCATTACAGGTCATTGATGCTCAGAGATCGAGAGATGATTGTCTACTACAAGCGTTACACTTTGTGAGTGTGTGCTTATAATGCGGATTCCAGATAGTATCCTACTTCCAAAACACATCTACATTAAAATAATTAATTAAGATTAGAAAATATCAATTATGGTAATAAGAAATGTGAGAAAGGAAAACCCTTTGGTATATATTAAATTGATTTTTAGCAGTATAAAATTGCAGAGGATTAATCTCCTGTAATAAGCAAGCTCGTGTGTTGCCCGAATAACAAAGTGGCTTGAAACAGCTGCACGTTTAATCTATTAGCGATATTTTTTTCTTATTGACATTGGATTTTATACGGCACTCATTCCTCGAAACACCCTTTTTGTATTTTCCCATTATGTATTCTGCCCCTATTATAATCTAGTTACTCAGCTTGTAGAATAAATTTTTGGTGTATTTCGAGAAAAGGTGTGCTCCATTGTGATAATCTTATTTCTTTCTTTCTTTTCTTTTAACCCCAAAGAAACTCAAACAATTACATAGAAATTCAACTTCGTTTTCTCGAAATCACAGTCAAATTCAAAAGAACACTACTATCTTGTGGCCACCACAAGATTTTCTTCTGTATTTTTCAATACAAATTGATACAAATTCGCGCATTACAAATTAAATTTCAAATCATTTTCCATGACGAAATCAGACGATTTTCATCTCACTGAAACATAGCACTAAATTTCCAAAAGAAAATCAATATTGTACCGACATCTGAGGGAATATTATTCATTACTTCGTTTAAAAAAAAAAAAAAAAAAAAAAAAAATCGATAACTTTGTTTTAAACTATCACACATGTATATTTCAACCAACCCTGTTAAAGATACTGACGAGCTCTTTTCAGAGATACCCATATTCAAAACTTACAATGAGGCAGGGAGATGTGTGTGTGTGTGGGGGGGGGGGGATGCCCCTACAGATTCATAAAATTTTGCTCGCTGACTCTTACTATCATAAGTACTATATATATATATATATATTATATACAATTTCGCAGTAAAAAGGTTAAAAATAATTATCATTATGTACATTTATACGAAATTTTGCCCTATACTACTATATGAAAAAAATGGAATAACAGCTCCACCTGTTGAGCGAGTAATAACCAAACGTAATCAGCGCCAGTTTAGATCAAAGTCCAACTAAATACAAAGTTTGGTAAAATTTCGTTCATTGGTTCGTAAAATATAGCACCTACAAAGTTTGTAATACACACAAAAAGAGGCAGACAGTCATTTTATGAAAATGGTCGAATCATGCTCAGGACATCTCAAAACATGTAAATCCGTCGAAAACCGGAGGTCTGAAATTTTCACGAATCCAATACTTTCTTCTTACGTATGTAGAAGAATGATAAAAATATAAAACATCTACTTTTCAATAAACAAATACTTATCCAACCAATGAATGATTTTTTTTTTTTTTTTTTAAATCCTAAAATAGTACAATTAAATATTTTCAATGTTTTTAAAATTTAGAATGTTACAGAAACTTAAAAAGTTTTAGTAAAATCCGGTTTACGGTTCAGGAATTTAAAAGGCGTTATTTATTCCATTCATTATTTATTTAAAAAAGACTCGGTTTTGTCATTGTCTTTTTTACTTTCTTCTGTATACATAAAAAGAAAGTATTGGATTTGTGGAAATTTCATACCTCCGGATCGTAAATACGGGCTAGGCTAGGACCCATTAGAAAGATCCCACGGAGGGCATTCGTCCTATAGGCTTAGGACACATACGGAGTCAATTGACCTACTAACCATACCTCCGGATTTCGATGGATTTACACGTTTTGAGATTTCCTGAACACGATTTGGCCTTTTTTTTTTTTTTTTTTTTAATGTCTGTCTGTTTCAGCGTGTGTGTATCACAAATTTTGTGGATACTGCATCTCATCAAACAATAAACGAAAATCATCCAAACTTAGCATTTAATTAGACTTTGACCTAAACTGACGCTGATTACATTTGGGGATCAATCGCTCAACAGGTGGCACTGTCATTTCATTTTTTTTTTTTTTTTTTTTTTCAATTTTTTTAACATGGCAATATAGGACAAAATTTTGTATAAATGTATATATTATAATGAGATTACAAACCTTTCGGCCAATGATGGGGCTTACCCTGATTAGAATAAAGAAGTATAATAAAAAATATTCGTTTTGTAATTAATTCTATTTATTATTTTTAATATCAATTTAGCAGCCAATTGTAATTTTAAATATATTTACATTGGATAGTGCTGACATCTGTTGGAAGATTCATAAGACAATTGGGAATTATTAAAAATAATCATTGTGTGTGTGTTATTGTGCTGCCATCTTTAGCTCATAAAATTAACAAAAACTATAAATTGTTTAGCAGAAAATTCGCCTAAAGACTGTTGTTGAAAAGTAATAAATAAAACACTTTGTATAAACACCATAAATTGCAAAACGCTTTCAACAATTGTTTCTGGTAGAAATAAAACCCCCACGCTTCATCAGGAGAACAAAGTAGGCAGGATTGCGCGCAAACAAAGCTTACAAAGAGAGATATGGGAGCTCAGCCCTTTAAAATAATTTAAATTTTCCTTAAAATTTTGTGTAAAAGTCAAGAATTTTTTTAATTAAATAATTATCTTCAACTTAAAAATTTAATTCAAAACCACTATCGTGAGAAAAAGAACGATGGAGCATGGGGTGTTAAGTTTAAAGAAACCAATTAAGTGTGCTAAGATACTAGGTCTGAGGGAAAGTGCTCTCCGTAGGGCTTTTTTTTTTTTTTTTTTCTCGTTTTTTTTAAGGATCCTAGCCCGTGTTTACTCAACTTTTAGAGAAAATTACGAAAATCTCCGAACAGCTAGGCAGTAGAACGCGACATGGAATCGAACCGGGCACCTCACGTCTACCAGTTTTAAAAGCAGAACATCTCGGAGCATTGTAGAGCAAAAAAGAAAGAAAGAAAAAGAATAAAGCATTCTAAAGAGTCTTAAAGTAATTTTAAAAATTAAAAATATTAGAATTATTATTTAATTTTAACATTTTAAACAAGATCGGTGATAAATTAGATTAGCTTACTAGATGTGTTTTTGTCAAAAAGAAAGAAAAATAGTAAAAGAAAGAAAAAGTAAAGTAAAAGTAAAGAAAGAAATAAAGAAAAATATATTCAGAGCTGATACATTCTATTCCAAATATAAATATCCAAAAAAATTGTAAATTGTGTAAATCTGATATTCTTCTATTGCATGATTGAAAAGGAAGAACTCTCTGAGGATATTTTTAAATTTTAATTAAAATTTTAATAAAAATTTTTTTGAAAACTGACCCAAGTGATCTGTTCTTGGTAGCTGATAAGAAGTATTAATAATTTCCCTCTATGTTTTCTTTAAATTGATTTATTTTCTTTTAGTAAAATAAATACAGAGTTTAGATAAAAAAGAATCCATAGATACTTACAAAAATGTTTATAACTCATTAAATTATTATTTTCTAATTTATTAAATTTGTTTAAAATATTATAGTATTAAAAAAAAAGTAATATTCTAAAATATATATAAATAAAAAATGTTCCAAATTCTCCATTTATATCATTTTCTTTTTAAAAACAAATGAAACAAATATATGAACCAATCTGTTTTATTTTGATCCAAAATCTTTTATCGTTATAAATTTAAAATCATATTTAATAGTAAATGGTAATATGTAATAGTACACTGAGTGTTGAATTAATAATAGAAACGTAACGAAATCTAATCTTAATTTGAATAAGAAATAGTCATAAAATTTTTTAATTAAAATATATATACAAAATTGACAGAAATATTTCTTGTTAAACGATATAGATGGCAGCACTAAAAGCCTTAAATAATATAATCATTGAATTCCATTAAAATTATAGATTTATGATTATTACGTCTATGATTAAAATGCCTGCTTCATAAGTACCACAAAGGGCTCCATAAATTTAATTTACTCAGAAATTATATGACTACCTAGTTACAAAGTATCATAGTGATGTAAATAATACAAATTTACCAGCTACTGTCACCAAATTATTTAATTATTAAGGCGGCTTGAATTAATTTCTTTAACCGATTAAATAAATATTGAATGCAGACATACGGTACATACACAGTTGAATTAATAAAATAATAAAGCTTTCAATGATCTAATCACTAAACTTTTGAAATACATTCATTCGTACTAAAAACATTAAAACTTAGAAATCACAAAATTAAATGTTAAAAATGTCAGTTTCTTTATTTCTAAAACAGTGAATTTTGAATTGAATATAAGTAATAAATATTTCATCAAGAAATCTCTTTTATTTGAAGTAAAAACCAGTTAAAAGTAAGCTACCGAGAGGTTCTCGAGACGTTATACTTTCGAAGCTGGAAGACGGGAGGTGCCGAATTTGATCGTAGGCCAAGCTCGTCAGCCTAGCCGTTTGGGGTTCTTCGTGGTTGTCTCCGAAACCAGCATAAATACGATCTAGAACGCCTTGTCTTGAAAAGATCACCCACGGTTGGCATTCTACCTCTTGACACACTCATACTGATAGACGAGTTTAATTAGCACCAATTAAAAGAAATTCAGGTAAAATAATTGACAAATTTCCTTCATTTGGTAAATATGAGGTTTTTATTTTTCGTTATTTTGATTTTAAATGACTTAACAGAAATAATTAGAAAAAAATAATAATTATTTTAGTAAAGGAAATTTAAAACATCACATCATTTAAATAAATTACCATTTACGCCAGATTTTCATCTGATTAAATTAGCTAATAAAAATAATTCTTTTTCTTGAACACAATCATTTGTTACACCTGAATCGTTTTGAATTTTGATATTTTGATATAATTACGCGCTTTGAAGTTCCTGAATGTGAAGTTCAAACATTTAGTGGTTAATTTGTATGTATTTCTGTTGTCTTAATAAGTTAAAAACAATTAATTGTAGGAAGTTCATACTGGTTATATTGAAGATAATGTATATGACATATGAGATTCGCACTTGAAAAGTTTGATCAAGGTTGGTAAATTTCAAAGAATGGTGCGGGTAAAAATGATCGTAATATAATTATTTATTAAAAACCACAGAAGCCTATAACTCACAAAAAACTTTACTTCACGTTTCTCCAATTTCGTCATAGCACTTGCGAAGTGCATTCAGGGCGCAAGTGCCTCTCCCTTCTTCAGTGGCTCTTCCGGGGGGGGGGGGGAAGCAAGAAAGCTCCCACGGAAGAGCCACTGAATAAGGGAGGGCACTTACGCCCTCCCGCAAGTGCTATGGCGCAATTGGAGAAGCATGAAGTAAGGTTTTTAATATATTTATGAGTTGTGTTATTAATTTGGAATAAACATTAAAATTCAATAAGAGGCTTTTTTTTTTTTTTTTTTTTCTTATGTAGACACTACATTTAAAAAGAATTTCAGGTTTCTGTAGCCCCTTTCATAATGTGTAGTACACATCACGTTCATATAATACATCATTATATTTAGAATACATCAAAGAAATCTGCTTTTAAAACTATTTTTAACTGTTTTTGAAGTATGTTCATATCTTGTTATCTCACATCGTATGCAGGATCTAGGAGAAAGTCGTGAGAGTGTTACACGGAATTTTTTTAATTAGTTTTGTTTTGAATATTTTCAAATATTTTTCCGAAATATCTAGTTTCTAAATTATCATTAATGTGCTCTCTGACACTAGTATTTAAAATAAACTTTTGACTTTTAGTTCCCCATCGTACTGTAAATATGGAGAAATTAGGTAATCCTGAAAATTTTCAACCTCGATTTTTTATTTTTTTACACGTTTTGAAGCTTGAAGAATCAGAAAAATCACTAAATTAATATAGTGTCACTTCGTTGATAAAAAGGATTAAATCTTTTCCCCTGCATCAATTGTCTTGTTGCAGTGAAAGTAATTTTACAGTCAAATGAAAGAAGAGGCACTTTATTTATTTTCAGTGAGGTCAGCCTAGATGACAAACTTGGTGACTTGGTGACCAAATTTTGGAGAAAAATAATAGTTTAGGGTTCCTGAAGTTTCGAAGCTCTACGATGGACAGGAGTCGAGATCTAGAACTTTCCATGGGATTCTGGATAAAACTACCGTCAAAAGGTAAAAATAAGAGTGAGTTGACTTCTGCCGTGAAAGAGTGAAATCACTGCGAGTCAGTATTGTTCAGATGGTTATTCTGAGCGATTGCACTGTGGAGATTGTGCTCCAAGCGATTGAACTTTGTTCATAAGCTAGCAAAAGTTCCTGTTTTGGAGTATTTGCTTTACTCCTGCGGAACAAGTGACTATTTTACTGGACTGTTCCAGCACATTAATCGAATAATGACTTTTGCGGAACGAGTGACAGCTACATTGGACTGCTACCAGTATTCGATGAATTAACTGTACTATTGAATTATTTCGAGAATACACACAGTTTTGTTGTGCTGATTGGAAAAATTACGTTGAATGAAGAACATTCATCGACTAGAACCTGCCTGTTTTTTTATGAACTACTCTCTCACACAAGAAAGTTGACAAGTTTTTCGTAACAGTATCAGTAAGTTAGTCAGTTTGTTAGTGAATAAGTGAATTAGTATGTTAGTCTGTGTACTGTGTGTACGCATTATTTCCAGAAAAAAATAATCGTAGAAATGTCAGGCAAGTTTTAAAATATCGCTTATGATACTGGCAAGGAGCCTACTGATTCGAAACATTCTAATTAAAAAAATTCATAAGTTATTCGAAATTGACGATTTTCTTAACAGGGTAGAGTAGGGCAAATTTCCGCTTAAACGTGCATTGAACGGAATATTTTTACTGTATCGATGTCAGGCCAGCTACGAAATATCACTTAAGATGCTGATATGAATATCATTAACTAGTTGTTTGTAATTTATTAATTTCTTAAAATGGCAGAATAAGGCAAAATTTTCCATAATTATCCATCTTGAGGGATGTTTTCGTCGTAAAGATGGCAGGCTTCTTTTAAAATTTCATTTACGACACTGGCTTGAACAATATTGACTACGAATATTCTAATATTTAAAAATTTCGTAAATTATTCGAAATGTAAGATGTTCTTAACATATACCAGAGCCATAGCAGAACAGAGTAATATTTCACATAAACTTTCATTATGGGGATCAATGCATTGGAAATAGTATAGAATTGCATGAAAACTATAATTCGAAACAGAATTACTTAAAAAATTAGGATAAAGTAAATGTATCGAACTGAACGGTGTTGTACTACACTGAGAAAAAATTTTGTAACTGACATCTAGAATCTAAATTGTGGCTCCAGAAAAAATAGTTCCATGTCATCCTTATAAACTCTAACCCCCTTGGAAAGCGAGTTCTAGAAACCCCTATTAGAATTCTAGAGTGTTTGCCTATATTCTCGAGGGCAAAGTTATTTTAAAATCTCTGCAAATAAATGCGAATACAAGAGGCGGGTTTCAGCAACTACAATCTTGGTTTATTACCCTATTCTGGAAAATCAAGCAAGAATTTCTCGCAATACAAAAGATTCAGAACAGTATTTCATCATCTAGTAATGTGTATACTAGCAATTCTCGATCATTTCATCTATTCAGTTTACTGGCGTGCCTTATGCGCATAGCTCGGAAATCTATATTTGTAATTAATGGATTTAAAAAATGACCACTTATTCATCCTAGGTGAAGGCGGTATATTTTTTTCCTAAGTGTATTAGGTGCGGCATTTCAATCTGTTGCTGTGGCCAGCAATCGGTCAAATCCATTTCTCTTGACACTATATAGCAGCCCTGTACTCAGGGCACGACTAACAAAATTTTGTGCCCAGGACACTTTAAATTTTTCTCCCCTCCCCCCTTCCCCCCCAAAAAAGGGGGGGGGGCTCCAATTATTATACTTGATATATAGCAGGCGAGGCAGATTGACTGGAAAAGTATTTGAGCTAAAAAAATAATCTGTTTCTGTTTTTTGGCTTTAATAAAATTACTTCACTCAGCCAAATATAGCTACTGCTGGATTATAAGTTTCCGAACTATCGATGCTTCACTGTACGTTAATTGCGCAATTTCATGTATTTCAAATGATCTGATGCACAGTATCAATCAACATTTTATTTTAAAATTTTATTCATAAAAATTAAACACAGTTGAGTTTAAAAAAAAAAAAAAAAAAAAAAAAAAATGGGGATTTAGATTAGGTAGTTTTAACCATTAATAAAATTTTGTGCCCCTCAGAAATTTCGTACCCAGGGCACGAGCCCCAAGTGCCCGTGCGATAATCAGGCTCTGCCTGTAGTAGAAATTTATAAGAATAAATCTATGATAGAGAACTGAGCAGAGTCCACCTCCGTCAACTAATCTCTTCCCAAGCGCAGCAACAATTCTCTATTATTTCAGAAATCTTACCTGTCAAACAAGAATGCAGCCAACAAATTTTTTATTTATGCCTTCAGAAAGTTAAACAATAGTCTTTTAGAGAGAAAAACTAATATAAATTATTTCTTTCTTATATTGTCCAATGTATTCTTAAATTACATTTTTAACATATTTTACTTTCTTATATCTATATTATACGGTAGGATAAGCATTGTTTTTGGGTCAAATTTTCAAAAGTGAGTTTTTGTTATATTTACACATTTACACGTTTTGAAGTCCCATAAATTAAAAAATTATGTTGGTCTGTGTGAGCGTGTTATCAGCATATCTCAGGAACAAATAGCAACAAGATCTCCGAACTCAGCATTCTAAATCTGTATTATATAGTGCTGCTACACTAAACTTTTCGTTGAAATCAAGCAAATGATTCGTGCAGGGACATCCGAGAGAATTTAAATATATTACGTCTATAGAGAAAATTTCGGATAAATACAATGTAACATCTGTAGACGGCCCTAAATAAAATGGAATGAACATATTTTTTTTATATGTTCATTCCGTTTTATATGTTGTTTTTCGTGTTTTTATATGTTGTTTTTCATATTAAAAGCGTGTTTTGTGCATATTGTGGTATGGAAATCATTCATCATTCGTTTACAGGATTATTCAAAATACAGTTAAAGCACCGTTTATACGTCTTTCAAGGGGCTGAATTAAAAGGACGTATAAATGAAAAGACGTATCGAAATTGTAATAATAACACTTTGATTACTACAAATTTAATGACACTTAAGCAAAATTTATATGAAAACACTAATTAATAAATAATCTCTAAAAAAAAAAAAAAAAAGAGTTAAATTGAAAACGTGTCATTTGTTAAATATATTAAAAACACTTTAAACACACGTAAATAAAAAAAAAAAATCATCCAAAGCTTTTCGCTTTAATAGTAAAGCATCATCAGGGATTTTTATCAGGGGGGGGGGGGGAAGAAGGTTTATCATAAAAATCATTGATGATGCTTTACTATTAAAGCAAAAGCTTTGAATATATATATATATATATATATATATATTTACATCTTTTAAATAAAATTTAAATTTACGTGTGTTTAAAGTGTTTTTGATATATTTACTAATTAATAAAGTTTCTTAAGTTAGTAAATGTATATTATACTTTTTTAAAGAAAATAATTAATTAAAAAAAAAGGTTTATTATAAAAACTGAGAAAAATCATACTATTAATGCATGACTGGGTACTAATTACATATATCATATATTGAGTATTACCTATGTTACATTTCTTAAGAACTATATGAACACATTTTGAATATTAATTATATATATTGCGTATTTTTAATAATAAGCATACGAGTTATGTCCATAAGAGATAGTTATTTAATGACATTAAAAATCTTTAATATTCGTCTGATTTGCTGCTTGTCTATGAGTATTAAAAATTCTTCTGTGAATTCAACCGATTCTTTGATCAGTATTCTTGATCTTTCCTATGTTCCTCCATTTAAGATGCTTTCTAGAAAAAATCCGTCTTATTTAGAATGAAAAATAATGACGAGTCGAGAAATTTTGCAAATTTTAGTAAAGTGGAAAAGACGTATAACCGATATTAGCGGCGTGGATTGAGGACAAAATCTCACCTACATAAATGAATGGAAAGCAAAAATAATGTGATTTGTGTTCATATCAATAAAAATGACACATTTTACAACGTTTTATTTGAAGGGGTAGGATAATAGGGGGTTAGCGGCGTATAAACGAAGAATTTTTATATTAAAATGAATAGGAATGAATCGGGACTTCACTAAATGGGCGTATAACTGTAAAAGACGTATAAACGAGAGACGTATAAACGGTGCTTTACTGTATTTGGATATATTGTGGTAAACGGGGAAATTGCCAAAAGTAAATTTTTATGTTAGTTTTTTTTTTTTTTTTTTCATATAAGACTAAATTTAAGTACACAATGTGGCGTCCATACAGTTTTTAGACAATATACAGGGCTACCCAAAATTAAGCTAAACGTTCTTTTCTATTGAATGTAATTCATGAAAATGCTTTGCCACACTTTACTGTGTCGATAAACACTGCTGACGAAGGAAAATAAATTTTTCATATCCATACAATAAATAGACTATTTTTTGCTTTTCTATTATTAAATCTAGTATTTTGTATAGTATAACGTTTCGAGGTTCCTTGAAAACGAAAGTCTAATTTTTAGCAGTTGATCTGTATGCATATCTGTCACGGCATAATTTAAAAACAAACTGCTGAAAATCCAATTTTGGTATATTGAAGTTCGTATAAGGTTGGCACTTGAAAAATTTGATCAAGATTGGCAAGTTTAAAGGCAAATTAATAATAGCCTTCATTATTCTTTTCCCCTAAATAATTGATGGCACTTTAATTGGACGGGAATTTGACACAGAATTATATATCAAATAAACTGTTTCTAAACCTATTTTAAATTGTTTTAAAAGTGGATTGAACTTTAATTATAAATTGCAGTCCATCTTTTTAGTATTGAAATGCAGGGAAAGAGAAAGTCGTGTGAGTGACACACCAAATCATTTTTCTTATGAACGTATATATAATGCTGTTTAAACATGAGTTCCTTGATAATGTCATGTCTTAAGTAGAAAAAATATCAGAAATAACTATTCATAAGGTTTTTTTTTTTTTTTTTACTTTCTTCTGTATTTATAGATGAAAGCTTTAGATGCCTAAAAATTTTCGACTTCCAGTTTTAAACGGATTTAAGTCCTGAAAATGACTGACTACCTTCAGAAAATGCCTGTGTGTCGAAAATTTTGTGGCAGTTTTATATTAAGAAATAATGCATTTAATATCATATTTATATTTGACATATATATTTCTCAAATTTTATTTTTCCGACTGAGTGAAAATAATGCCTGGACCGGGAGTCGAACCCCGGACCCCCAAATTTCATTAAATATGATTTTCTTCCAATCAGTTGATTGTGATTTTAATATATATATATATTTCTGTCCATCAACTTTTTGTCAATATCGACCGACAGATAACACTGCCATGTTAAGAAAAACATAAATTTCTAATAACTTACGAAGTTTACTGAGCTGAATTTTCATAGTTAAATTTCTTACTAGTATCCTAAATTATATTTAAAAATGGTCTGACATCTTTACGATGAAGTTATCCTGAAATGGACAGACGTATATGTGAAATTTCCCTTTTCTCCATGTTAAGAAAATGGTCAATTTCGAATAACTTAAGAAGTTTTTTAATTAGAATGTTGTAAATCTCAATAGTATTCTTGCCAGTATCATAAATGATACTTTAACACTTGTTCGGCCTTTCTACAATCATTTTTTCTAAAGGTAATATGCACATAGACAAACACACTAACTAATAAACTCATAGGTGCCAAGTTCTCCCGTTTTTCCAGAAAAAAACTTAATACCGGAAAATTTTTATAATTATTTTCATCTTATTTAATCGTCGAAAATACATGTGACATATTCCTTTAAAAAGATACTAGTGATAAATTTGATTAAAAAAATTAGTAAGGTTGGCAGCTATGCAAACTGACTAACTACAGACGGAACCAGCATATCAATTTTTTTAATTTCGGATTCCTCCCAGCTTTTTTGAAAAAAAAAAAAAAAAAAAAAAGTAAAAAAACTGAGGTCGAAAATTTTCATGAACAGCTAAGTTTGCCATAGTGTGACGGGAAACTAATAATTGATGTAATCAATATTAAAATTCTAAATACAATGTATTACATCCGCAATGAAACCATTGAAAACAGGAAACAGTGTAGAATAAAATTCAACGAAAACACACAAAAGAATAAAAATAGTAATCTAAATTTGTGTATCGTCAGAGACGAAGCGGCTTGTGCTATTTCAGTTCAATGATTCACGGAACTCTTAAATATTAAGATTTGCGACAGACAGCGTATTTCATCACAAATTTTTCTTCGAAGTAATTTAAAGTGAAACACTCATTTATTAAGTAACTAATCGGCCTACACTCGCCTAGCGGTCGATATTTCCAAATTTTATTATTATTATACTATCAGCATATATAGTTACGCTCATCACTGACTGACTGACTCCGTCACGCTTAAAAAGGCTAAGGGATTTCCTTGAACTCTGCCTGTGTGTGAAAGCAAGTTGCCACCTAATTTTCATACTTTAGTTAATTTTAAAAAATCTAATTGTCCGATCGATAAGCTGTTTAATCCGACGGATTCAGAAAAATCGTCCCTTTTATTTGGTACCTTATTTGTAACGAACTTTTGATTAGATTTTTTAAAAATTAATTAAAATATGAAAATAGACATTAAAATAGATATTTACATTTTTAACTGTTGCCATTTTTTTTTCTGCGTAAAATAAAATATGCTTTCACGTGGGAAAAAAAAAAATATATATATATATACATATAATATATTAAATTTGCTCATGTATATGAAAAAATAACATCTATAAAATAATAATAATAATTTTAAATTTTAAAGGCCACGAAGAGATAAATAAAGTGCAAAATTTTCGCATGGGCAAATGGATTATTTGAAGTGAGAAATAAATAAAATGAAATAATCATTTTTTCAATGGATGCTTTAGTCGCCCTACACCTAACTAGTTCAATATAATCATTTTAAACCCCCCCCCCCTTTTTTTTTAATCCGATTTATCATAGTGTTTTGATCATAATTTGACAGGGTTTTAGCAGGGGCCAAGAAAGAAAACCGTCAAATCGCTAAGTAGCATTAGAGGCCTGCACCTGCACGGGTCGAAATTTTGAAGCCCAGCCCTAGCCCAAGCCCCTACGAAAGCTTTGCTGGCACGGCCCGACCGAAAAAAAGAAAAGAAAAGAAAAGAAAAAATTGCATGCTTTTCTAAGAGAAAAATTTTTAGCATCTACTTTTCGGAAGTTTTATGTAACCAAACAATAGAATATCCATTAACAAAACTAATCTTTTAGAAGACAATTACATATCAACAGAATTTCATTATTACGGACGGACTGAAGTACAGAAGGCACACAGACAGAAAGTGAAAACAAAAATATTAGTATTCATTTAACGATGTAGAAAGATATTAAATATAGTTAATACTACTAAAAATCTTCTTTCATCCATTTCCAATTATATCTCGTAATTCTTTCGTGTGATCCTGTAAACAAAACATTGTTAATCGAACTATTTTCAATGGAAAAGATGCTTTTGCGCATCCGAAAATTAATGCTAATTTCATTACATTCAATGCCCTTGAAAGTAGTGCAAAAATGCTTTAAAAAATATCCTTCATAGTTCCTAGACTCTACACTACAGACCATAGGACATAAAGCCTCATAAACAGTAACGTATCTAATTTCTTTTGCTTGTACATGTGTGTAAACTAGTAGCAACAGTCATACGATCTTGAATAGGAAACCTGCTATTTGACCTTAAATAATAAATATCAGTTACGAGACATGCTAAGAAGGCATGCGGAAATCAAAGCACAAACAGACAGACAAACAATCAAGTTGAAGTTACAAATACTTTTTAGCATGTTTGTTATTTAGTTTGTCAATCCATAAATTTTAACACCCACTTTCACTTACTTTGCATGCAAAACAGGGTTGGCAAAAACGTGGGTTTTTTTCGATTAAAATCCGAACCCCCCCCCCCCCCCCCAGAAAATGTGGGGTTTTGGGGGTATTCAAGAAAAAAAAAAAAAAAAAAAAAAAAGAAGAAGAAGGAGGTTAAGAAAAATCTTTCTCATTTAGCAATAAATGAGAGAAGTTAAAAGAAGTTTGAAAATTAAACATTTATTACTTTCTTCTATATTCAATAGAAGAAAGTATTGGATTCATAAAAATTTTCGATTTCGAGTTTTTGATGGATTTACATGTTTTGAGATCTGTAGAACACGATTTGACCATTTTTAGAAAATGTCTGTCTGTCTGTGTGTAGGGATGTGGGTTTTTCGGAAAATTTTGAAACTGAAAATTTTTTGGAAAATTTACCGAAAATTTTCAATCCCTAAATTACGAAGGTTGTAAAATAAAACTAAATACATTAAAAGCTACAAGTAAACAAAACTATTCAAAGAAAAGTATGAATAATTATTCAATTAAAAAAGAAATTAATAAACAAAACACAGAAATTATGATTTAATGGTTTATTAAACATGAAAAAGCTAGAAAGTTATAATTTTTAATGACTGTTTTGCATGTATAATGGTTGAATAATCAATATAAAAAAGGTGTCTGTGAACGTTCTTTAGCTGTTAGAGACCCTCACATATCGCTGCCAACAGCTGAACCCCATTTTATTATATAGGGAAAATTTTATGAGAGTTTTTTTTTTTTTTTTTTTTTTAATTCTGATTTCATTATTTAAAAAAAAAAAAAAAAAAAAAAAAAAAAAAAAAAAATCTAGAAAAATTAAATTTGCCTTTGTTTTTCCCAAAATTTATTTATTTAATTTTTAATACTTCATACTGAAGTTACAAAGTGGGAAAAAAATTATCAAAGTTCTTTTTTGCACTTTATAATTTCAAAACTGCTTTTGAAAAACAAGAACAAATTTAACAACTGTGAATTTTCTGAAAATAAACAGACTAATAATAATAAATAAATAAAAAAACAGAGTTAATTATTATAACGATTTTCTGTTTAGAATAATATGGGGTTTGATTGCTAGTGGCAGCAAAATTATTGAAGCATACATCCATATCTTTCTTTAGTTTGATTGCTAATTTTTATCATGAACTTACTTTTTTATAAACAGTATAAGACTAAGATCATGACTCAATAAATATTAACTTAACAAAATAGTATCGGGTGCACATCTTTTAAATAGAAATTATTGCTAGTGCATCAATAATTTTGCTGCCGACTGTACAAGGTAATTAATAAGGTATGGCTCAGACTATGCAATGGTTCATTTCATCAAAATTCTTTTGGTTTTTACTTTTTCGATTTGTTCTATTTTTAAGCATAGTTTGCGAACACAAAATCATATATTTTAATAGTTAGTGGTATTGGATAATGGAAGTAATCCTCTATTCAAAAAATTAATCTGGAAGTTTGAGATTTTTTTATTATTATCATTATTATTTAACTTTAAATGTAACACCTTTATGAGATTTTTCAAGCGCAATTCAATTTCTGATATTTTAAGCAAATAAAGAAATATTGGGTTCTTTCAACTAAACCTCCAGTTAACAAGATATAATGTGATTCATTTTATCTATTTGATTTCCTTAAATTTTAATCAAAATCTTGCTGTTTATTTATTTAGGCAATTAATCATAATTCCTGTTACCTGCATAAAAATACATTTCCCCCCCCACTTTAGAAATTAGTTTTAAAAAGTGATTTAAAAAAATATAATGATTTTTCTCTAAAATTTTCAACAATGCTAATTTTGTAATTAAAGCAATTTTTCTTTTCTTTTTACTTTCCGAACACTATAGTGAGGAAAGTATTGTAATCATGTCAAAAATCCGAATTCGAGATTTTGATGTTTCTATACGTTTTGAGGTCCCCTGAGTCCGTTTTCACTATTTTTACGATGATGTATGTATGTGTGTGTGTATGTTTGTGAACACGCTAGCGTCTAAAGGCTTTGTTCGATTAACCTGAAAGTTGGTACGTATATTGTAAGTCACCATAGTACGAACCCTATAGATTTTGGTGAATCTAGCACTTATAGTTTTTTTACAGGGACACAAAGAAAAATTCTTTATCATTATGGCCTATGGGACTAGAATCTTAAAAGTGCGATAGCATCTAAACGCCTTATTCAATTGAGCAAAAATTTTATACCCATATTATAGGTCACAGATACTCAATCTGTATAGATTTTGGAGAATCTAGCACTTATAGTTTTTTTACAGGGACACAAAGAAAAATTCTTTATCATTAAGGCCAATGGGGCCAAATTTTTAAAAGTGTGATAGCGTCTAAACGCCTTATTAATCTGAGCAAAAAAATTGTACACATGTTATAGGTCGCATTTGCACCAACTGTATAGATTTTGGTGAATCTAGCACTACAGTTTTTTTACAGGGACACAAAGAAAAATTCTTTATCATTATGGCCTATGAGACCAAATTTTTAAAAGTGCGATAGCATCTAAACGCCTTATTCAATTGAGCTGAAAATTTGTATGAATATTATAAATCACTGTTGCACTAACTATAAGCATTTTGGTGAATCTAGCATCTATAGATTTTTACAGGGACAAAACGAAAAATTCTTTATCATTATGATCTAAGGGCTCAAAGTTCAGTAGCGTTAAATAAAACCTCGTGTGATATATGGAGAAAAAAACACTCTATTATGGTTTTCTCTCTTTTGTTTGTTTAGCAATTCCTCTTTCTTTATTTTATCTACAAAACTGTTAGTTACTCAATGTTCGGAAAGTCGAGTGGAGTCACTCCAGATTTTTTTTTTTTTTTTTAAGTTTTTTTTTTTTTTTTTTTTAATATTTAACGAAGATTATGACAATGTCCTAGCTTTCTGAGTCACTCTCAGAACCAGAGACCATAAGGTGACCTAAGTCAGAATTGCTGCCTGAGTTTGAAGAACATCGGCGCATCATCATTTATGAAATGAATATTTTCAAAATAGATATACATGCTCAGCAGTATAGTAGTGCATTAATTTATCAATATATTATTTTTACTTTCCGAACACTATAGTGAGGAAAGTATTGTAATCATGTCAAAAATCCGAATTCGAGATTTTGATGTTTCTATACGTTTTGAGGTCCCCTGAGTCCGTTTTCACTATTTTTACGATGATGTATGTATGTGTGTGTGTATGTGTGTATGTTTGTGAACACGCTAGCGTCTAAAGGCTTTGTTCGATTAACCTGAAAGTTGGTACGTATATTGTAAGTCACCATAGTACGAACCCTATAGATTTTGGTGAATCTAGCACTTACAGTTTTTTTACAGGGACACAAAGAAAAATTCTTTATCATTATGGCCTATGGGACCAAAATCTTAAAAGTGCGATAGCATCTAAACGCCTTATTCAATTGAGCAAAAATTTTATACCCATATTATAGGTCACAGATACTCAATCTGTATAGATTTTGGAGAATCTAGCACTTATAGTTTTTTTACAGGGACACAAAGAAAAATTCTTTATCATTAAGGCCAATGGGGCCAAATTTTTAAAAGTGTGATAGCGTCTAAACGCCTTATTAATCTGAGCAAAAAAATTGTACACATGTTATAGGTCGCATTTGCACCAACTGTATAGATTTTGGTGAATCTAGCACTACAGTTTTTTTACAGGGACACAAAGAAAAATTCTTTATCATTATGGCCTATGAGACCAAATTTTTAAAAGTGCGATAGCATCTAAACGCCTTATTCAATTGAGCTGAAAATTTGTATGAATATTATAAATCACTGTTGCACTAACTATAAGCATTTTGGTGAATCTAGCATCTATAGATTTTTACAGGGACAAAACGAAAAATTCTTTATCATTATGATCTAAGGGCTCAAAGTTCAGTAGCGTTAAATAAAACCTCGTGTGATATATGGAGAAAAAAACACTCTATTATGGTTTTCTCTCTTTTGTTTGTTTAGCAATTCCTCTTTCTTTATTTTATCTACAAAACTGTTAGTTACTCAATGTTCGGAAAGTCGAGTGGAGTCACTCCAGATTTTTTTGTTATGTTGCCAAATATTTTATAATTATGTTCTTAGAGACTTATTGAAAAGACATTTAAAATTCTGATTAACAACCATAGATCTCTTGTATTATAATAAATAACCTCTTTCTCGAGCAAGTTGCTCAAAACATATATCTGATAACTTTCTAAATGATGACTTTAATCAGAAACTTTTGTTTTTCACACTGTATATAGCATTACTATGACTAATAAAAGAAAATTTAAATATATCATGCAAAAGATTTACCAAAAAATTGTTTTTTTGGCTGAAAAATTTTCCGGAAAAACATAGTAAAAAATTTTCCACCCCACATCACTATGTGTGTGTGACAAAATTTTGTGGCGACTGTATCTCAGGTACTACTGCACAGAATTTCATACAAATTGGTACGTAGTTACACATTGACATAAATTAGTGCCTATTAACTTTTGGAAAAATTGTCCAACAGCTTGCGCTGCCATCCCGCTTTTTCTAAATTTTTAACATGGTGGTATAAGACAAATTTTTTTTATATATGTGCATAAAGAGAATTATTTATTAATAATCATTATGAAATTTAAAATAATTATTTGTAATAGAGATAGTCAACTAGGGAAAAAAAATTGTCTATGTAGGAGCCTCGCCTCCCCCCACTGACGGGGGGGGGAGGCTCGAGGGGAGCAAATTCTCATGATGGGTATCTTTCAAAAGAGCTCGCCAATACCTTTAAAAAGAATGTTTGAACCATTGATTTGCGATAATTAAAAATAAAGTTATCGATTTTTTTTACTTTTTACAAAAAAATAAAAATAAATAAATAAATAAATAAAATAAAATAAATAAATAATAATAATAATGTAATATTGAGAATAAAATTAACTTTTTTGGATATTTAGTGTTATACTACTTCTCTAATATGGAAATCGTCTGCATTATCATGGAAGATAATATTTTTAAATAAAAATTTTAATAAATTATTTTGAATTATTTTAATAAATTATTTTGAATTATTGTGAATTTGCATAGGAAAATATAGAAGAAAGTCATGTGGTAGCCACAACATACTAGTTTTCTTTCTGACTACATGTATTTTTGGCTTAATTTAACTTTTAGGAGATATCGAAAAGGAAAAAAAAAATTCTCTTATATATTCTAACTATTACAGCCTGTGTTATTGTTATAGCGATCTTTTTAAACCAAAACTCATGACATACAATTAATACAAAAGCATAATCTTTAACTATTGACAGGTTTTTTTTTTTTTTTTCAGAATAAACAAATAAAAGCATGAAAAACATGAAAATGAAAAACAGTTCTCTAAATTTGTTCTAATATTGTTTAATAAAAGACAATAAAAAAGGTGACGGTTGTGTGGGCAGATGTTTGATTACGGAGGATGGGTGGTGTTGTTTGGCTGGATGGTTGGGTGTGATTGTGAAATTAAATAATAATAATAATAATAAAATAAAAATCAGAAGGCTTGTTGCAATTACTTTGTATTAATATGCAATCTTTCTTTTTCCATTAAATTTTCAGTTTCTTCATTGTTGAGTTGTCAATTATTCTTAAAATTCTAATCATACTATTAAACACATATAGTAATCAATAATTTTCATTGTTGCTTCATAGTTTCATTATTCGTTATCTGCTATGAAATTTTCCTTTTTTTAATCCATACGACTCCTTTTCTGCTCTTGGCAGGCTGAGGGAGTGTTGCCTGCATGAAACTAGTTTAACCCCACAGGTGAATCACAAGTCTTGCCGCCTGCCTCCTTCCTTCCTTTCTTAAATTATTTTTTCATAAATTTCGTTTCAGTTTAAGTTTTTCTGTTAAGATTTTGTTGAGTTAGTTTATTATTTTGTTTGTTTTGCAGGCTGTTAATTGATAAATTTGGTTCCTTTAAATATGTGAATTCCATCCCCTGATAAATTTTTTTCGTCTTTCTGAGCTTCTCCTACCTACATACTTTTTTTTTTTTTCATTCTTATAGGTCTTTGTGATTTCAGTGATCTTGTATCTGTTGCTTGGCTTTTACTACACTTAATAAATCATTATTATATATATACATATATTTCTTTTCTTTTCTTTTTTTTTTTTTTTTTTTTCACAAAAATAAATAAAAATAATCACAAAAATATTTCATTTTTCACAAAAATGGGCCATTAAAACTTGGAACGACCTCTGTATTCATGAAACTTTTCAATCTCAACTATTTGACATTTTTACAAATTTTGAGATATGAGGAATCCTAAAATAACGAAAATGATATGGTGTACATATTTAGGTTAGTCAATTTACTGTCAGTTTGTGTAGACATAATCTGAAGAATGAATGACGGTTAAAAAATTAGACCAGTTTTAAAACAGTATCACTTATGATACTGGCCAGAACTCTGATTTCAATGTTCTAATTTGTAAACTTTGTAAATTTATACAAAAATTAAAATTTTTGTAACATAGCTGAATAGAACGAAAATTCCACATTAATACGCATTATGAGAATTATTGCAAGATAAGTTAAATACAAAATTGACAGCTAAGGTTAAGCAGCAAATCATTATGAGATAAAATGTGTCAAAGCGAGTGAAGGGTAGCCTAGTTAGCGGGGCATTTCAATATCTAACAGGAAAATGGCCACCAACAGAGTTCATTGCTCTAATCTTGAATATAGTATGTTCTATAGTAAATAATTACGTGAGCAAATATGTGATGGAGAATTGAGCAGGTATTACTTACACTAACTAGTTTTCGCTTGTAACACTATTGTAGTGAGCATCTGAATATGCAAAAATAATCTGAATATGCTTTTTCTATTTATAAAAATTATAACTCAAAATAAAACTCATTCTTTATGTAAACTGTCTGTTCTGTAAAAAAATAAACGAAAAAAAAAAATAAGTTTCAATTGCTTAGTATTTTGCTTATTTTATCAAAGATAAGAAAAAATTTAAATTGAAAGAAACCAAAAGTGAGCAAAATTGCGAGTTTTTCAAATGGGTTTTTTAGAAAACCCATTGGATACAACCTAGCTAACCCTGCTGCAAAATGCATGGCAAAAGTTATTAGAAAACTTTATTATTTTTTGACAACTGTAGAAAAAGATTCATTGTTAGAAACTAACTTATTAAATTATTAAACCTATTCAAGTTAACTAGTTACCTAATTGGTCTTTGTGGTGAATTATTCAACTGTTTAGTTTTCGTTCTCATTCTTTTCATAATACTCATGAAAAATTATATATATTCATACATACAATATTACGAGCTGTATATAAAAGGAAATTTTACAAAATTAAATTGGAGGGGAGAGGGGTAAGCTCCTTTAGCCCTTTCCTTATCTACAGACCTTAATTAGATTGATATGCAATAGCAATAGTGTGGTGTATTTCGTCATTGTATTCCTGATTCAATCTATTGGACTGTTGGTAAGTGACGTCACGTCCAATCAATGATCTGTTCATTCCTCTTTACTTTATCTCTGCTAAAACAGATCAGTCTTAAAAATGTAGTCGTTTATGTTACTTATGTATTTCATCTGTAATTGTCATAGTCATCTATTAAATTTTATGTGTTTAAAATGAAACGCCTCGTCATATACTAGTTATGGCTTAATCATAAATCTTCTCCTGACCATAAAATACTATAATGGCGACCAGGAATAAAACAAAAGAAAAAAGCAAAAAAGTCTTGCTCTTCAACATTTATTGAAGATAATTAAAAATGAAATCTGCAATTCATAAAAAAAGAGAACGGAATATGTTCTGAATATCTCACGAAGAAGAAATTGGTTATTGAAAATGAATCATAAAGCAAATCGGATGCGGCAGCTGTGAATTTTATGTCTACTGTCAGGGCGGAAATGCATAGGCGCCATCGATAATTACTATACTCCGTTCCACCTTAAGTTGGCAGTAGAAGGAAGGCTACAGCGACCTAATCACACCTGTTGTCATGGTGACAGGATTACTATAGAGCAGATGGGGTTGCTGGTAAACAATAAAAGCTGTAATCTTGGCGAAAAAAAAAAATTTGCTTAGAAATAAATATTTTGCTTAATAATGAATATTTCATATGAATTTTAGCGAAATTCAGTAAAGGAAACAATTTTAGATGAAATTTTGATAGATAAATATTTTTAATCATAAAAAGAAAAAAAAAAATGTTGCATTTATTATTATTATTATTATTAATTTTTAACTTTATAAGCTGGAGTCAATACAAGTTTTAATTTTTGGGTCCCTTTAAGCAAAATATTTTTATGAAAATTTTATTCATTTTGTAAAAAACACAATATTATTGAGAAAAAAATGAAATATCGAGCAAAAACGTTCCATTTTTACCATCATTATATGTAATATTTAATAGGTTCGTTGAGCTAAATTAAGACATTAATTAAAATAATACTGAAAACAGGGAAAAATTTTATAAAAGGATTATTTTTATAAAATAGAACCTTTTGAAGGGGTTCATCTTATGGATTTGAATTCTGTGAAGTGTCCTCTTTTTACGAATAAATTTTGTGAAGTCCCTTTTTTACGAATTTTATTTTTGTGAAAATACCCTTTTTAGAATGTCGAAATAAAACACGACCCTTCATCAGGCGAGCAAAGGAGGCACGAATGCTGCAAACAAAGTATGTTTTATTTCGACGCAAAACAATTGTTACCAGTACTGTACGTTTTATGGTACTTTTTATAAGTTATACAAAAAGAAAAAAAAAAGGGGGGGGGGGATAATAACAATTTATAAATGAAATTATTAAATGGTTAATTAGTAGAATAGAATTATTTGATATTTTGAAACTTCTTTAAATATAATTTTTCAATTTTAAACTTCTAAATAGAAAATGCTTTTCTAAGGTAGTTGAATAAATTATATTTATTATTTGTCTGCTGACTTAAATAGGTTTCTAAAACTTTATTTTATTATTATTATAATCATAGAATATACCTGAATACCCATGTGAAGTTATAAATTTTGCAATAAAAGTAAGTCAGGAATCGCAAATTTGTTTCTAAAAGTGATAAATTTTTGCTAATTATGAGCTTTAAAAACAAAATAAAATCGAATAAACTAATTTAAAGTTATAAAAATGGACCACAGAACAAGCATTTAAAAGTAATAAGTACAAAACTTCGAATAAACATCACAAAATGCAAGAACTTGCAACAATTGTTTCTGGTCGAAAGAAAACACGACCCTTCGTCAGGCAAAAAATTAGGTACGGGTGCTACTTGTTCGCCTGACGAAGGATCGTGTTTTCTTTCGACCCGAAACAATTGTTGCAAGTTATTGCATTTTATGGTATTTATTCAAAGTTTTGTACTTATTTCAATTTAAAATTTCATCAAAACTATATTTTTTATAAAAAAAAGAAAAGGAAAGAAGAAGAAGAAAAAAAAAAGAACTTATAAAACTTATTTAAAATTAGATTAAAAAGGATTTATATTGAATATAAATATTATTTTACATTTCTTCAGTATTTGATGAATCGGAATCACTTTCACTGTCACTGTGCAAAGAAATGATAAGTTTTTTATTTTCACATATTTCACATTTAAAATGTTTTTGCGTGCACCACTTTTTATTATTTTTCCACGCTTTGACGGCGTATATAATGAAGTTGGCGATAGGCCATTTTCAGACATTTTTAAAATGTCAACAAATTTAACTATTTATGATTTAAATAACAAATATAAATAACAAAATAAATAAATAATAAATGAATAATAACTAACAATAACAATAGAAAAACGAAGCGTAAAAGCGAATTTGGAATAATATGAGAGAAAGTAAAAGAACTGCAATGAAAGCGAAGAGACTCAGAGAGAACTGGCGAAGAAACGTAGCTAGCGCGCCAGATATATAGCTTTGGAAACCGGTTCCCAGCCAAAATAAAACTCAGGAATGTCGCTTTATTGTTACTGCGCGTTCGTTTTGCTAGAAAGATATCTATCGTTTAAATACTTTTAACACATGAAAAATATCAAATATTTGTTACATAAGCTTAATTTCTTCCTTTTATGACATTTATTTAGTAACTTAGAAACTTTACAACTCAAAATAACTGGAGAACTATTTCTCGGAGCGCAATATTACATTTCCTGCCTTTCCCAATGCTGCCAACTTAAGGTGGAACGGAGTATAGTCTACGATTTTTTATTTTTCGAGAAAGAGAGGGAAAAAGGTATTTACACATTTATTTTATTTTTTTTCTTTCTGTTCTTTTATTTGATTGCATCTTTTTATTATTAGAAGTAGCATATTTTCATTAAAAATGTTTCAAAATTTTAAAGAATTCAATGATTCTGTTGAATCTTTTGATACTTATATTAGAAGATTAGAACAGAACTTTATATTGTTTGATATAAAAGATGAAAAAAAACTTAGTGCTTTAATTACGTTTATAGGACCGAAATTATATAATTTACTTACAAATTTATTGTTCCCAGATCTTCCTGAATCAAAAACTTACACTGAATTAGTAGATGTCTTAACAAAACATCTGTGTAAGATACCTAACAAAATTAATGAACGCATTAAATTTAGAAAATGTTTTCAAGGAGATAACGAATATGTGCAGGATTTTAGTGTTCGTTTAAAGAAATTTACAACACATTGCGCGTTTACGGGCGATTCGCTGTCAGAAAATTTGTTAGAACAATTTTTACGCGGATTAAAAAATGAAACAATCCAAAGCAAATTAATGTCTCAGGTTGAAGATTTAACATTTGAAAAAGCAGTAGAACAAGCCGTAACTATGCAAAGTACTGAAAATGACATGATAGAATTACAAAATAAAAATTTGAATTTGAATAAAGTTTCTGTTAGTGTTAGGAAGCCAAAACAAAATTATTCTCAAAATAACTTAAGTAAACAAAACGTGAACAAAACTGCGAGTGCAAATAAAAGTACTAAAACTCATTGTTATCGTTGTGGAAATAGCTCTCATTTAGCAAATGTTTGTAAATTTATTAATGCAGTTTGCAATTTTTGTAAAAAACGCGGTCATTTGAGTACGGTGTGTCGGAACGCACAAAACAATGTTACTCAAAAGAAAAATGTAAATGTTCTTGATACTGTAGACATTTTGTCATTACAATCTGAAGGCACTAAACCTATAAAAATTTGGGTTTTGATAGAAAATAGTGCAAAAGCAGAAATGGAGCTTGATACAGGATCGGCGATTTCCGCCGTACCGATAAATCGTTTTCGGAGATTATTTCCAGAACATAAAATGTTTCCTGCTGATATACAATTAAAAACAGCTACGGGAGAAATTTTCCAGCCCGAGGGATTTGTTAGAGTAAATGTAACTTACGAAAACAAAACTAGGAATGTTAAGTTATATTTAGTTAAAAAAGACAATTTTCCTTTATTGCTAGGTAGGGATTGGATAACTACATTTAATATATTCCCAAACAATTTACAAACTGTTCCGGTAAACAAAGTACAAATCTCGGAAAATTTAAATAATTTACTGAATGAATTTCCGGATTTATTTACAAATAACGTAGGTGAAATTAAAAATGTTAAAGCTGAATTACATTTAGAGAAAGACTCATCACCAATATTTTGTAAATCGCGAAAAGTTACGTATGCATTAAGGAATGCAGTAAATGAAGAATTGGAAAGATTAGAAAATGAAGGGATAATAAAAGCTGTTAGTACTAGTAAATGGGCAACACCTATTGTTCCGGTGGTAAAACCTAATGGGAAAATTCGTTTATGCGGCGATTTTAAAGTCACGGTAAATAAATTTTTAAAGGTTGACAAATACCCGCTACCAAAAATTGAGGATATATTAGCAACTTTAGGGGGTGGATTACATTTTACAAAGATTGACTTAAATCAAGCATACTTGCATTTACCGGTAGAGGAAAATTCACAAGAATTACTTACTATTAACACTCCTAAAGGCTTATTTCAATTTACGCGATTACCATACGGAATTGCCAGTTCGCCAGCAATATAGCAGAGAACTATAGAACAAATTTTAAAAGGTATAGATTTCAGTTTTTATCGATGACATATGTATCTAAGGGGAAACGGATGAAATACATTTAGAGCGATTAAAACAAGTGCTAGAAAGGTTACGTGAATATAATCTTAAAATAAATAAAGAAAAATCTTTTTACATAAATGATGAAATTACATACTGCGGTTACAAAATTATAAAAATGGCATACACAAAACGCAAGAAAACATTTCTGCTATTTTAAATGCTCCAATACCTAAAAACGTAACTCAGGTGAAAGCATTCTTAGGCTTAGTATCTTACTATTCTAGATTTGTTCCTAAATTATCTACGATTGCTTATCCTCTAAATGAATTATTACGTAAAAATGTAAATTTTCAGTGGACTAAAAAATGTGAAAATTCATTTAATGCAATTAAACAGGAAATTACTTCCGAAAGGATTCTCACCCACTTTAATCCTAAATTACCCTTAATTTTAGCCACTGATGCTTCTCCTTATGGAATTTCGGCAGTACTTTCGCATACAATGCCAGATAACTCCGAAAAACCCATAGCTTTTGCTTCTAGAACTTTGTCTTCTGCAGAAAAGCGGTATAGTCAGGTAGATAAAGAAGCGTTATCAATAATTTTTGGTGTAAAGAAATTTTTTCAATTTTTATATGGTAGGAGATTTACTCTGTATACAGATAGTAAACCCCTAGTTTCCATATTTTCACCCATAAAAAGTATTCCGGTACTTTCGGCAGCTAGAATGCAAAGATATGCATTATACTTACAAACATTTAATTATGATATTAAATATAAAAAATCTGCAGAGCACGGAAATGCCGATGCTCTATCACGTCTTCCATTACGTAGTGAAGACTTACTGCTGCCGTCGTCTGATTCGCTACAGCCAGAAAAAATGTCACCAACTTTGTCACCAAATTTATTTGGCAACCCTGATGAATCCGATTGTTTATTTATTCATCAAATCACTTCGTTACCGTTAACTACAAAAACGTTGTGTGCAAGTTCTAAGCGAGATCCAACATTGAAAGAAATGTACCAGCATTTAATATCAGGCACACAGATGCCAAATTACTTACTTTTCGGACATAAACAAGAAGATTTTTCTATACTAAATAATTGCATACTACAAGGGAATCGTGTTGTAATTCCTACTGTTCATAGACAAAAAGTGTTGGAAGATTTACATTTTGGCCATTTTGGCAGTTAAAATGAAAGCATTGGCACGTAGTTTTGTATGGTGGCCAGGTATTGATAAAGACATTGAGAATTTAGCAAATAACTGTTCTGTTTGTATTAAATTAAAACAAAATCCTCCTAAAATGGACAACCATCATTGGGAATGGCCTACAACACCTTGGAACAGAATACATGTAGACTTTTTTGGTCCAATGATGGGGAAAATGTTTTTAATCGTAGTAGATGCCCACAGTAAATGGACAGAAGTGTTCATTGTTCCTAATACTACTGCTGAGAACACTATAAACTGTCTTTCTTCGCTTTTTGCCAGATATGGCTATCCTGTGTCCCTTGTGTCTGATAATGGGCCACAATTCATTTCAGAACAATTCGAACATTTTCTACAAAGTAAAGGCATAAAACATAGTTTAACTGCACCATATTATCCCTCTACAAATGGTCAAGCCGAAAGATATGTCCAAATAATTAAAAAAGGATTGAAATCCTTAAGTTCAGAACCCGGAAATCTCCAATTTAAGTTAAACGAATTTCTATTCCAATACCGAATAATGCCTCATATTACAACAGGGGAGAGTCCCGCATCATTATTTCTCAAGAGAAATATCAGATCAAAACTGGATTTGCTTGTACCAAATGTTAAAAATTATGTTGAAAACAAACAACATAAAAATGTTTTTAAAAGATAAGAGAATTCCAAATAAATGAAAAAGTTGCAGTACGCAATTACACATCAGGAGATAAATGGAAAATAGGTAAAGTAGTTGCCAGACTAGGTAAACTGCATTACAAAATTCAAGTAGGTTCATGTATATGGAAAAGACACGTTGATCAACTGAAAAGTGTAGGTTCCAGAGTACAACTGGAGGAAACTACAAGTCCTGGTGAAATTGAAAAGAACACTCTTGATGCAAACATTTCCATGGTTCCCGATAGCAAGAGTCCACACCTACAAAGCAATGGAGAATCTAAGTCTGGTAGTAGGCCTGCCATTATACCAGATCCAGTGCCAACCGATCCTGCCATTATACCAGATCCAGTGCCAACCGATTCTGCCATTACACCAGATCCAGTGCCAACCAATCCTTCCTCCATTACACCAGATCCAGTGCCAACCGACAGTAGATCAGTGTCTACAAAGCCTGGAGAAATTGACTGTGATAAAAATATCAACAGTACTCTAAATAAAAATGAACTAAAATCTGAACATTCAAAACTTAAAAATACTAATTTGTCTTTTTCTGAACAGGTTGTAAGAAGATCATCTAGAGTAAGAAAACCTCCCATCAGGTATGGTATACGGAATTAAGGGGAGGAGAATTGTGGTGTATTTCGTCATTGTATTCCTGATTCAATCTATTGGACTGTTGGTAAGTGACGTCACGTCCAATCAATGATCTGTTCATTCCTCTTTACTTTATCTCTGCTAGAACAGATCAGTCTTAAAAATGTAGTCGTTTATGTTACTTATGTATTTCATCTGTAATTGTCATAGTCATCTATTAAATTTTATGTGTTTAAAATGAAACGCCTCGTCATATCCTAGTTATGGCTTAATCATAAATCTTATCATAAATCTTCTCCTGCCCATAAAATACTATAAATAGTATGATTTTAGGTAACTGGTAACTCTGAGTGTGAATATTCCCAAAACCATTATTATAGGTAATTTGTCATCAGTTATACACAAAATACAATGGGAAAACTCTTTGACTATTTGATTAGTAAATATAAAGTTGTGCACAACGTGATGTGTATATAATTTATAGACAATATACAAGGTTACCCAAAGATGAACTTTTTTCTATTGAATGTAATTGATGAAAAAACTTTGCTACGTTTTATTATGTCAACAAACACTGCTCAGGAAAGAAAATTGATTTATCATGCCCACACCGTAAACAAATTATTCTTTGAAGTTCAATTACCCATTCTTGTTTTCAGTATAACATCACGTTTTCAGATCCCTTGAATACAAAAGTAAATTTTTTAGCGGTTGATCTGTATGTACATCAATTGTACATCTGTATGTACATGTATCAGCGTAACTTAAAGATAAATAATTGTAGGAAATTCAAATTTGGTATTTTGAAGTTGGTATGTCTTTGCCACTTGAAGACTTGATAAGTTTCAAGGCAGATTAATAGCAGTTTTGAATTTTTTTTTTTTTTTAATAATGTAAGCCCTGTGACAGAACGAGGGGTTGAAGAGGGCAGCAGCCCCCCCCCCCCCACCCTTCACACACAGAGAGAACTATATGTCAAATAAAACTGTCTGTACACCTATTTTAGATTATTTTAAAACTATATTAAACTATTTATTATCTTATCTTTCCATATTGGTTTTACGTCTTAATCTACAATCTGTATTGTTACGAATTTGTAAATAACTGTAGTTCTTTTTATGCAATTTCATTCAAAGAGGCTAAGTCAGTTCATAAAATGTTAATCTTCACTATTTCTAGCTTTTTTTCGCGTTAAAATAGCTCATTTTTCGTTAAAAACCTGTTTAAAAGCTTCATCAAGGCAGGTATTGGCTTTTTCGCTTCTCGGCGACTTTTTTGGCAAACTTGGTGAGAAAATCCTTGTTATCGATATATCAAATATCTAAGCTCTAACTTGACTGGTTGGGAAGTTTCGAGAACATTTCCCATTTTTCTACACGGGTATTTAAGGAATTGCATCGTGCCAAGTGAGTCAGTTTCGCCAAGGTATTAATTGCTGATTAAAGAGCACTGAGCCTCTTTGGATTACAGCCAATTGGTGTGTGTTAATGCTATGCTACAGTTTATGCTGTAAATTTGATGTTGTTAGCAGTAATTTAGGTGGTGTTTTCTGGTGAAACTGAAGTTGATAATTGGTTTACAGACTTGTAATCTTCTCGAATTTTCTGTAAATAAACTTTTGAGCTTCTGCAAATTTCACCTTTTATTTAGAGACAACTCACGAATCCCTAGTATGCAACAATCTCGTGTTAGGATTGGGGTCGTCTGATGAATGGTGATAAGCAGAGGTATGGAGCAAAAAATGAATAAACTTCGACGGGTTAACGCAGAAAAAAATGTTTTATGTCAGACATGTTTTAACATCTATTTAAAAGAAATAAATTCCATTCCTTAACCCAAACAATCTTAACTGTTTTGCGTTCCATCAAGATAAGGCTACAAGCAATACCTCTTAAATCTGCTGTTCCCTCTATATTTTTTTAAAATGAGAAATGAAACCGGAATTGCAGTTATTTCCTTTAAATGCATCCCACTGAAGTTCCCTGATGTGTCTCTTATGTATTCCTGTGCATTTGGAATTTTAAAATAGCTCTTTATAAGCAGCACACAGTGCGACGGATTGCAAATCTAGCGAGACAAAACCCTAAAAATCAAATATCAAAATAATAATTTTTGCCCTTTCAAAGACAAAGTAGATACCTTAGACAAATCATTTCCAAAATATAATAACAATAAGCACCTGCCTTCCTTTGCAAATCTTTTGGCGAAAACAAGATCCCAACAGTTTTTCATGAAGTCCGTCATATCCATGCGCTTCATTTTACAGGCCGTGTTGTGAAGATACGTGCTTCCAATATATTTTTTTGAGCAAGGATATTTTGCATCAAGGTATGTAGTTTAGATTTTCATATGCTAATAATTTTTCTTTTCAATATTTATTTTATAACATTAGATCAAATTTGTGTTAAAAATTACTTTAAATTTAGTCAAAGTTTTGATATCTGCCAAAACTTTTGTACATCTTTGTACACGCCAATTCTAGTTTTGTTTTATTCCTTGATTCTTGTAGTATTTACATAGATAAATTTTATCTGCAGTCATTTGCACTTTTAAGAAGATATTTATTTTTATTATTTGTTAGTGAAAAAAGTGAATCTGTAGGTTCTATTGCTAGTGAATAAATGAAATAATTTTGTTGATTAAAAATATATATTATATTACATAGTAATTATAATTACTATCTAAATTTGCATCTACAGTCGGCTAAAAAATTATTAGAGCGCTAGAAAAAATTTCTATATAAAAAAAGTACAATTAAAACTGTTTTATTAAATAAATCCTTGTTGAATTATGTTCTTGGTTAATCTAAGAATATGATTCGACAAGGATTTACTTAACATAACAGTAGTAAATGTACTTTTTTTACATAGGAATTTTTGCTAGCGCTCGAATAATTATTCGGCCGACTGTAGAATAGTTGCTACAAGAAGTCAGTTGTTTATTTTTATATATTGTGAGTATTTACTAATTGCAAATGGATGCTATAATTAAATTAATTTTATTCTTATATATAATTTTGTTCCGCTAGATTTGCAATCCATCACACTGCGCGGCGTCCCAAAACATTGATGGACTATAGAAGATTCTGGAGAAGGAGTGTAAAAAAATCAACCTCGATGTTTTAAGAAATGATCTATCTTTGAAATCAATATGTAATATGATAATTCAACAAAAGTGCTATCAGAATTAACATATTTGAAAATAAAATTATTATACTTGTATATATATATTGTATATTATATATTTATAATATATATCTTTGCAAATTCATTACAAAAATGTGTGAACATCCTCAGTGCAATCATGTTCTGTTCCATTTACCATAATGTAGATAGAAGATAAAGTTTAAGAGATTTAAAACTTATTGAATGTGAAGTTTCATTAGTGAAGTTAAATTTTTCTTCAAATGCATATTATAAAAATCTCCCCTTTAGAGATGAAATATAGAACACAAATTAAAGATTACATAAAGTAAAACCTTAAATATATAGAATACTACTTATCAATGAGGCAGTGGCGGATCCAGAACTTTTTTTTTTTTTTGAGGGGGGGGGGTTGAGGGGGGGATGGCCTAATATTTTTTAAGATGTTATTCTAGATAAATGAAAAGTTTACAACTGTAATATTCAATAGTGAATGTCAGTCTTTTTTTTTTTTTTTGAGGGGGGGGGGTGTCATCCCCATAGCCCCCCCCCCTCCCTAGATCCGCCACTGCAATGAGGAATATCCCAAGAAAAGGAGCTTTAAAAATAGCTATATTTTACCAATGAAAGTGATCTAGCAATAAATAAAATGTTAATCAGTTGCTGAAATAATTTCATTTGTGAAAATTTTTGACGTCATTTAAGACAAAATGGTATTTTTTAATATCACAAACAATGTTAAGATTATATTAAGTAGGGGAAGATGGGGTATAATAGAAAACAAAATTTACTACTTACTTTTTCTTAGCCACAATTTTGCATGCACAAACATGAAATTAATACACACTTTTACGCATGTGTTTCCCAATCTAAATAAATTTGTAATAGTTTCTAAATAATATCTTTACACTTTAAAAATAGCAAAAAGTTTGTTTGAATTTATTTACTTTTAAGCAATACATAGAACAGAAACTTTAGCAACAATTTATATTTACTAATAATATTTTTACTTCATATAGTAAAATTAGGTTTTTCAATATTTGTTTTTGAGTTACTTCATATGTTTTATAAAATATGTGAAAAATGATGCCACGGTTAAGAGACAATATATATCTATGCGTTGAAAATGAATGAGATAAAATGTTTTGTAAAATTAGCACTGCATTTGATTTCAGAATTTTTTATCGAATATGTGAAAAATATCATCATGCTTACGAGACAAAATATTTTAACATGTGAAAAACAAATGTAAGGAATATTTTGTGAAGTTGGCATCTTATTAAAAAAAAACATCAATTTGTCTGTGTTTATTTATTTATAAACAATGTATAGAACTGAAACATTACCAACAATACACAATTTATTTTTACTAATAATATATTTAGGTCAAGTTATAAGTAAGGCAGTAAACGAATTTAGTGTTTAATTCAACACATCAAGTTGATAAGGCCAGCAAGTGGAAACTTGTTCAGTGAGACTTTTCGTAGTACACTAACAATCTGTTGGTGTCTGACAAAAGGACAGGATGCCACAGGTATCTAAAAACGAGTTTGCCATAGTAGTCAGGATTTTTCCCGGTGCATGACAAGCCTTGTGCAATTTGTCACTCCCAGAATTCTTTAAAACAACACATCTGTTGAAGGGGTCACAGGTGCCACAAAGTGGCTGCTTGCTCAAGTCATAATTTTCATGACTCACAAACCATTTGGTCATTGAAAGTGGCTAGTACCAAAATAAATAAAAACACAAGTACACTACTGCTCAAAAGTTTAGCAAGATTTACAAACGATCAGTTTTTTTCAATTTAAAAACTTATCTCTCGATGAAATGTTTTCAAACATTGGGTATTTAAAAAACTGGGTCCTCCTCGTGTTTTTCAGTGAAGATTGGTTCAAGACAACATTTAGGAGGCCGATAACAAATTGAGCAAAATCAATAATATTTGTGATCACCCTATATCATTAAATGAACGAAATGATCTGTAACTTTAGGATGTGTAAATATAAACCGAGTACAATTTGTGGATGAATTTGTGTGACAATAGCATGTTAAATAACGGAGATATAAGCATTTATTTTAAAACTCCTAATGAAACAGCATGTTTTTTTATTTATAATATAGAGTTTTAAAAGAAAATTATTCCCACTTTCAGATAAATTGAAAAGGCATTTTGAAACAATATACTGCAATCAGAATGCAAATACCTTAAATATCTCATGAAATATGAGCATTTTTATGAAAAATATTTTCACTGCACATGCGTGAAAAATTTTGATATTATATATTGGGCAACTTTTGTCAAAAGTTCATTTGAATAGGGTAAAAATTAAGCAAATTCCCGTCAAAAGAATGAGCTTGATTTTAGGTATTTTTCCAGAGTTGAAATTTCACAAGGGGTTTTTCACATATTGCATAAATAATTTGAAGATCGAATTATTTCAATCACACTCCAAAAGTTCTTTTTTGTAAAAAAAACCCTTATAAGCTTGTGACTCTAACCTATTTTTATTTATTTACTCAGAGTTGTGAGTTTATAAGGAGTTTTTCACAAACCAGAACTTTTGCAACATGATTGAAATAATTGGATCTTCAAATTAATTACGTGGCATGTGAAAAACCCCTTACAAAATTTCAGGGGTGCAGAAAATGTTCAAACCTCGGAAATTTTCTCCAAACACAGTATAAATTTCCCTCAATAATGCAAAAATCTACTTTGCTATACAAAGTCATTTGTTCTATGTAATAAATCTTTAAGAGAATAAGTATACAGTGTAACATAAAAATATCGCTGTTAGTGTATAAGCACTTCAAAGTAGCAAATTGTTATTTTTGATTTACATTTTTATTTTCTCTTAAAAAAATATTCAAAATTTTCCCAGTGAGTTTAAATTTCCCCCGAACCTTGTTCAGGCGTTCGGACATATTCTGCACCCCTGCAAAATTCCAATTCTGAAAAAATACCTAAAATTTATCGTTTTCATTATATATTTTTGTTAATGTTCATTATTATTCTTATGTACCTAGTAATTTAATATTCAGTGTTATTATTCACTAGTATGTGTTTAGTTTGAATAATATTCTGTTTTTATTTTTCAAAGTGAAAATCATTTTTATGGGCCCCGAAATCCACAAAATCCTAAAATCCGCACAACCTCTGGTCCCGAGCGGTGCGGATTTTTGACTCTCTACTGTATTATAAATAAAAAAGATGCTGATTTTTTTTTTTTAAATAAATGCTTATATATATCTGTTATTTAACATGCTGTCATCATACAATTTCCTCCACAAATTATACTGAGTCTATATTAACATATCCTAAAGTTACAGATCATTTAGTTCATTTAATGATACAGGGTGATCACAAATACTATTGATTTCGCTGAACTTGTTACCAGCTTCCTAAAATGTTGTCTTAAACCAATCTTCACTGAAAAACCTGAGGAAAATCCAGTTCTTTAAATACCCAATGTTTAAAAACATTTCATTAAGAGATAAGTTTTTAAATTGAGAAAAACTGACCATTTGCAAATTTTGCTAACTTTTGAGTAGGAGTGTATTTAAAATTAGAATCATATGCATAAAAGATTTTAAAGCAAAAGGATGGAAGTGATGAGAATAAAAAAATAAATACAGAAAAATATAAATACACTGAATAAATAAATAAATCCTCTTTGTTTTATCTTTCACTTTAACTCAATTATTTTCTATTGACCCTTATTCACCATTTGCTGAAAATCCATACTACCTGTGGGTAGAAAATATCTACTTCATTCAAAAGGATGAATTAAATTCCAGAAGAGAAAAAAGTGACTAGGCCAGAGTCCTTGACTTAATGCATTAATACTCTACCACTGAATTAACCCAGTTGTGACTTGACTGGCACTATTTGTCCACTTGAAAGTCAGCAAAACTAAACTGTACAAGTATATCATTATATGCAGAATAGATAAGTAGTGGCAAACTTCAAATGAATGTATAATACCAGTCAGGTCGATTGTGATGTTAGATAAATTGTATAGCATTAACAGAACATGTCAAGGATTCAGGTTCAATTCTTGGAGTACATTTACCAGACCAATTCCTAGCCAAGTAAATTTTCACTGTAGAAGTATATCATTATATGCAGAATAGATAAGTAGCGGCAAACTTCAAGTGAATGTATAATACCAGTCAGGTCGATCGTGATGTTAGATAAATTGTACAGCATTAACGGAACATGTCAAGGACTCAGGTTCAATACTTGGCATATGTTTACCAGACCAATTCCTAGCCAAGTAAATTTTCACACTCATTAAAATTAATTAAACCTTTAAACTTAAAATATGTTAAGTATTTACATTTGATCAAAGATATGAATCATAATTAAATAAAACACTTACCTGTTTTACTTACTTCTTTGGCTATCTTCCATTAATCATTTTGTTGAAATGAAGTTAACAAAATAGTAATCCTAATACGCATTACTTTTTAAATTATACCTGAATCTTGATTATCTCAAATCTGACAAAACAAAGATAAAATATTAAAAAGAGCAAAAGTTAGTTTAAAATAAACTTTTATATAAAAATGTACACAAAAGGTAAAGGCAAAAAATATGACTTTTTTGTTTAAGTTTATAATGATAAAATTCTCATCAAAATTAAAGTTTCGTTATTTTGTGAAATGCAAAATCAATGCTTACAGAAAAATTTAATTTGATATAAATAATCTTAACAACAATACAAAAATTATTAAAAATAAGCATAACTTCTTTAAAATTATAGCGCTTAGAGGATTTTTAATACAGATTCTTTCATAAAAGAGTAACTTATGCAAGTATTTCAATACCAATGTTTTTAATAGACTATAGGATATTTAGACAAATTGCTTTTTTAAAAAATAAACAAAAATAATTTTTTTTTTCTGAAATTCTATTTTAAAATTAATTATCAGTGAATGGAGATTTCATATTTAAAAGAATTTAGACATCTGATAGTTTTGAATGTTGTAAGCGAAATGACCGATTCTATATAATTTTTAGATGAAATTTGTAAATTCATATATTTTTTAAAAACATTATTGGAAAACTTCATTGATTTAGTACTGAAAAATATTTCGCAAATTCACTTCTTAACAAAAAAAGAATAAAATCCATGTATTAAAATTTTAAAGAAGACATTTTAACACACGTAAGTCTTAAAACAGTTATATGTTAAAACATTAAAATCGAATGAAGCTTTTGCCAGGCATCCTCTTATCTCATAATGCCAGTATTTACTGGCAAAAAGCTTTGTATGATTTTAATCTTTTATCCTATTACTGTTTCTTAAGACATAGCATGTATTATTTTACTGAAAAATATTGTTTTTCTTTTAAAGGAAATGGAGCATTGAAGAAACTTGAACGCTTGATTTTGATTTTAATAGAGACCGGTCTTCCTTAATGGCCCTCTTCACTTACCGTCGCCAGAAGCCTGAGCCAATATTATTCTATGGGGAAATTTTCTTTACAAATAACTTATTAACTAATATATATTTTTAAATTCTGTTTTCACATTCAGAAAATTCCCAACTGTTAAATTGACGGACCTTTTTAAAAAATGTATTTTTTCAATTTTTAATATTTTATTTTGAAATTGCAAAATGAAAAAATTTCACATATTGAAAATTCGTATTTTGCAGCTTCAAAATAAAATATAAAAATAATAATATTTTAAAAAAGGTCTGTCAATTTAACTGCTGGGAATTTTCAGAATGCGAAAACAGAATTTAAAAATATGTATTAGTTAATAAATTATTTGTAAAGAAAAATTTCCCATAGAATAACATTAGCTTCGGCTTCCGGCGGCGGTGAGTGAAACGGGCCCTTAAGGAGATACTTCACCTAATATCACAAGCAACCAAATTCCATGTAATTCAGTAAGAAAATTTGTTACACAAATTACTCATTACATAATATACTTTTTAAAATTCAATTTTTACATTCAGAAAATCCACAATAACTAAATTGATTCTCATTTACCAAAAATTGATTTTTTAATTTTTTAAGATTTGCTTTTTTAAAACTATACCTAAAGTATGAAAAATGAACTAAGCACATTTTCACACATTATAGCTACAAAATGAAATATTAAAAAAAAAAACAAATTTTTGAAAATTGAAACAAGAATCAATGTAATGGTGTTGAATTTTCTAAAGGTGAAAATGATTGTGGTTGTGTGGGATAAGGCCAATTGACTATGCTAGGGTCCTATATGCCAATAGGTGGAATGCCCTGTGTGGTGGTTCTTTCTAATGAGTTTTAGACCATATTTATGAGAGTTTCAGAGAAAACCACAGAAAATTCTGAACGGCTAGATCAATGAGCATGACCTGCGAATAAACCCGGAACTGAAGGTGAAAATGGAATTTAAATAAATACATTAGATAATGAGTAATTTGCTTAACAGATTTCCTCATAGTTTGGCTGCTGTGACAATAAGGGAAGCATCTCTTTAACCAGTTCCAAAAATCAGGTTTGGTGTCATATATTAACAATACCAGCAAAATATAGTTTAAGATAGCTACAAAGGCATAACATTAAGAAAGTGAAACAAAATAATTCTGAATGAGTACCAAGACAGCATTCATAAAATCTATTAAATGTTGTAGGTTATATTATCAAAGATCATACCTGTAAAGCAAAAAATATATATATAGTATAGGATCTGTTATCCAGAAAGCTTGGGTCCTGGGGTATTCTGGATAAGAGTTTTTTCCGTAATTCGGAACACTTTACGATGAGTATATAAAAAAAAAATAACAATAATTTCATAGTGATAAATATGTATAAATACATGACCAAAAGATTTGTTCATTCAATAATAAATTATTTATGCAAAATAAACATTCTTAATTACAATTTTAAATTACAAATAATTAAAAATAATAAATGAAATAATAATTGATAATAATAAATGAAAATAATTGATAATAAATGAAAATAAATAAACATATATGAAATTTAATTTTGGACTTGGGTATAGAATCCTTTGATTTGGATTTTGCAAACATTTCTGATAGTTTTTTGCTTATAGTGTATTTTACCATGTTTTTATTAACTTTGATTCTTGTTTGTTTGTCCGGTACAAATCTTGCAATCGATTTTTAACTAACTTCCCTTCTAGCTAGACATTTGAAACTTTCAGCATAGCTCAGAAACCGATGACAACACAATACTTCGAAGCCCGATTTTTGAATTTTTGATTAGTTTTCTTTTAATTAATTAAAATATGAAAATAATAACCTCCTAATAGCTTTAAAAAATAGCCATTAAAATATTAGCTATAATTTAATTGTTGCCAAAAATATTTATGAGTTCAGTTTCTTTCAAAAAAAAAAAAAAAAAAAAAAAAAATACATTTATTTAAACGTGAATGTTGAAAAATTGTAAAAAGTTAAATTATGCACCTCACAAAAATTGACGTCATTATCACTTTAAAAATTTTATATGCATTGATGAAGTATTAATGTAGGTCTATAGCTATGATTCAACAGAAAATTTAAAAAGTTTTTTTATCTTATAATTATCTTATTATTTTGTACTAATTGTTCATAAATGTTTCAAATATTTTTAGCACATAATTCTAAATATTTCATGAAATAAATTCTATAAATAATGGAAATTAATATAAATTATTTAAAAATTTTATATATAACAATACGGATTTTATGCATTAGACTTGATTCAAGAATAAAATTCATCTGCTGTTGGGCGTTAGGCACTCTAATTTATCTATTGAATAATACCATAAAAATTCACCTTCTCGTGTAGATTTGCAAAATTATGAAGTAATTATTTGGGTAATTTTCTGCTCACCATATTTCTCCAGAATAACACTGTATCATTAAAGACAATAGTTCGCAAAAATATAATTCTGACTGTTGCTATTGCATATCTTTTCATCCTTAAATTTTACTACACAAAAAATTTTGTGGTTAGCATTTTGCATTCTGGATAACCGGATTCCGAATAATGGATCCTATATTGTATAAAATATTAGCTATCAAGATAACTTTAGTGTTGACTAATTTATGTGCTTGTTGTAATATGAGGCATAATCCTTGAGGTATTTAGTATTTCCTACCAGTGTCGTTTCCTACCCTATTTTGATCAAACTAAACAGTCTTAAATTTTGCTTAAAAAGAACATATCAATTACATTTAGAAACAAGAAACCAGCAAATTGGGCATTTCTAAGAATTGTTGGGAGAAAACCCATAATTTTTAATTTGATACAGCTAAAATAATTTATAGGCCTAAATCTATATTTGAACTCAGTTTCATTCAGGGGTGGCGCTAGCTAGGGGGCCGGGGGATGCACCCCCCCCCCCCCCCCCGCCGGGGAGTCTGTGACCCCCCATCGGGGCATACTCCTAAAATCTCTCGGGGGAACAAATACAAAATTTTCAGTTTTTCTACTTTTAGCAGCATTTTTCTTTCTTTTTACAAATCTGGAGTATTCCAGTTTTTCCATTCTATATTCAATAGAAGAAAGTATTGGATTCGTAAAAATTTTCAGCTTCCAGTTTTCCCTGAATATACACGTTTTGAGAGGTCCAGAACACATTTTGACCACGATATTTTTAGAAAATGTCTGTCTTTGACACGATGATCTCCAAAACCACGAGGAGTACAAACAAATGTAATGGTAGAAATATTAACAGTAATATTATTAACAGTATTGCAGTTTTGATAAATACTCATATAATAAACCCTCTTTACGTAGTGCCCCCCCGTCGGGGAGGTGGTGTCCCCCCATCGGGGAATTTCTGGTGCCATTACTGGTTTCATTGAAGCTTTTTACATCTATAAAAATAATAAAGACATTAACTGTGATTTTGCTGTGCCTTTTTGTCTGATTGTTGGAATTTTATAGTCAATCTACACCTTCTTAATTTTTTCTATAATATATTTTTCACAACTACCATTTCTTAATTTCCTATTGGCTGATACCCCACATTTCATTTGATTCTATTGATTGATAAACAGTTGTAGAATCTGATTCCTTCTTATATATAGAAGCATTTTCCTCTCCCTTCTTCATGCACTGATGACAATACAATTAAACAGCTGACTGTAATTTTATTATTCCCTTTGGCATACATTAAAGACTTTTCCTGTGTTTAGTTTAATGTATCTCAAAAAGTAATTTCTATAGATATCATTCCAACACCTAACTAAAATTTAGCTTTGTCCAATTCACCAAAAAGCCCAAGAATAACTGTGCTTCCTTTTGGTGCTTACATCCCAGTTTATTTGCTGCTATTAATGTTAGCTGAAAAGGAAATAAAGATAATTTCTCTTGTTTTCAGAATATTGTATTTCTTTTTTTCTTTTTTTTTTTTTTTTTTAATATAGGTTTAAATATATATATTTTTTTTTTTTTGCTTTGAAATGAATGACCTAAATAAATTAATTAAATAGTGTAATGCCCATTGCTAAGATACACAGACAATTGAAATGAAAGAATAAATTTTAGAAAATAAAACAGAAAAGTCAATGGATAAAAATCAAAGAAAATTAATTAAAAATACTTAATACCTCACAAGGAAGGTCTCCATAGGCGCATACGCAAAAAAAAAAAAAAAAAAATTTGAAAAAAATATATAGAATACTCTTCTCATGAGGTTATGTATATTTATAAAAAAAATTCTGGCAGAATCACTATATATTGTCAGTAAAAAAATATTGAAAAAGTCTGATTCTTGGCTACTTATCACTCGTTAGCGACACAATGAAAGATGATTAAAAACAGTTTTTTGATAAATACTCATTACAGAAATACGTTTCCCATACTTTTCATACTAAACTCGTTTAATAAAGTTTAAGTAAACATACTTTTGTAAATACAATTTTGTCATATACTTTTAGAAGTAAACCTAATGATCCAATTAATACAACCTTTAGTTTAACGTGAAATACTTAAACTAAGCTTAAGTTTTACTTTTTTAATACATATTTACATTTCGTTTGGACAACTTTTTAAACTGCGACATGAATTTCAAGATTTCACATTAAGCTAGCAAGTTACAGCCCTCTTCTTATAGTCTTATGATATATATATATATATATATATATATTTACATGTTCAAATTTAATATTCATATTTTCATCTCTATTTACTTGTGTTAAAGCAGTGGTTATTTTTCCGGTAGTCATGACATTGCAACCGGAAAAATAACCACTGCTTTAACACAAGTAAATAGAGATGAAAATATAAATATCAAATTTGAACATGTAAGAAAAATAGCAAATCATCAAAACCACAATTATACCGCAGTTAGGGAGCCTGTAGAAATTTATCTCATCTTAATAATTGCAATGACAACGATGGGGCACTACTCGATCGCTAGTGCCGCCGAGTCTTTAAAAGTGGAGAAGCTAAGAGGGGACGTCAGTTTCGTCATACTTTGAACACTGTTTACCGGTGAAAAAGCTGGGGTGCCCCATGCGAAACTAATCTGGCAATCAACATGAAAAAAATGCTTTCAAATTTTTCATAACTTACATACTAATATTTTTTTAATATTTAAATAATACGGTTTTTTAATGTAATTTTTTCTTCATTTGTGAGTGCCATATTTTCTTCCATGTATTCTTTTTACAACATCCGAACAACACTGAAAAATTCCATTTTTCAAAATGTAAGATTTATTTTAAACGCTAAATAAAAGTAAAAGTAAATATTTGCAACTTGCAAAATACAGAAGTTTTTTTCAATTATCAATTAAAAAACTAAAGAAATGTATAACTTAAACTAGTATTTTACATGCAGTTTAAATATTTGCAACTAGCAAGATTTTTTTTTTTTTTTTCAAAGTTAAAATGAAGTACTTTTAATAAAAGGCCATATGCATATACTATTCAAGCTTATATGAGAAACAGGCAACTCTTCCATCGATTATTTTCAAACTGTATTTACTATAACGATATCCAGAAAGTTTGTTTTGCAAGAAACTTTTAAACACATTAAAATTACTTCATTTGGAGGGAAAGGATGTTGCTCGCCAAATCACATGCACTTTTTGTCTTTTTGCGCCAAATATTCGAAGGTATTTTATTTTTTTGTAGATTTTTTAGTGGGATTCCGCCGATAAATTTGACTGATCTTGTATTACAGTATGAAAGAAGTATCTCTGTAATTTTTTTCATAATATTCTGAGTATGCGCTTTAAGCAGACCTTCTTTGTCAGTGAGGTGTCCAAGAGACACCTCTTGCCAAGTTTTTTTGCTCTGTGATCCATAGTCTGAGCTGCACACACAGAAATTTCACTTTATTTATATATAGGCTATTTTATCTTTTCAAATCATTATTCTGTCAAAGTTGTGTATTTTCGGTAACTAAACTCAAGACTATTTCCATTATTATTAACTTATTGTGCCTGATGGAGGATTAAAGAAAGAAAAAGAAAACTATGAATTTCAAAAGAATATAATATATAAATAACTTTAAATTTACTATACAGGCTACATATAAGCTACAGGGAAGAAGTATTCAATTTCATCCTTAGCCATTTCTTTATATCCAAACTACAAATAAGAACACTGCATATTGCAATCATCGGTACTTACATATTAGCCCATCGATCTTTTATGCAAAATAGAAAATCATCACCAAGTGCACAATGACAAAATTAAACTTATTTTTAAAATTAATAAAACGTTTAAAACTGTAATAGAAAATTGAGCTACTTCACCATGCAAGAACTGGAAAATGCATGAAAATCTTATTTGTACAGCAGCAATCACTACCACACATGTATGCATACTTTGCATGCATTAAAAATAAATAAAAAAAATTATAAGATAAAAAACTTTTTATATACGGTGTTTTTAAATTTTCTGTTGAATCATAGCTATAGAACTCTACATTAGCACTTTATCACTGCATATAAAATTTGTAAAGTGATAATGACATCAATTTTTGTGAGATGCATAAATTAACTTTTCACAATTTTTTTAAGTTCATGTTTAATTAAATGTATTTATTTTTATTTAGAAAGGAAAACTCATAAATTTTTTGGCAACAATTAAATTATAGCTAATATTTTAATGGCTATTTTTAAAGCTATTAGGAGGTTATTATTTTCATATTTTAATTAATTAAAAGAAAACTTTCAAAAATCAGGCTTTGAAGTATTGTGTTGTCATCGTGTTCTGAGCTATTCTGAAAGTTTCAAATGCCCAGCTAGTAGAGAAGTTAGTTAAAAATCAGTTGCAAGATTTGTACTAGACAAAAAGAATAGAGAAGCTAATAAAAACATGGTAAAATAACTGAATGCAGCTAATTTGTTGTGCATGAAAATCTGTACAGTTGCAATTAATACCACACACCAGTGGCGTATTATTTCGGGGAGGGCTGAGTTAAGTTCGATAATGTTTCATAGTGTACTGAAATCATGCATATCACTCTTAGTCTCTATTTTTTAAAACTTCCTACAAAATTTCAGGAAGTGTTGCAGTCCATTAGCCCTCTCTCTGGATATGCCACTGCCACACACATATGCACACTTCATGTGCATTAAAACCAAAAAGAAAAAAAATCACTAGGCATATGCAACTAATTTGTTGTGCAAGGGTTTTCAAATGCATGAAAATTCACACAGTACCTCACACACACACACACACACACACACACAAAAAAAAAAAAAAAAAAAGGATACAATGGTTATTTTTATACTTGTTGTGCATGAAAATAAACATTGGCACAAAAACCGCATATGTTTCTCCATAATTGGCTGTGTGTTATACCTACACTTACTGACAATTTTTATTTGGTGGAAAAAGTCAACAGGCTAATATGTAAATACCCAATCACCTAAAATACTATTTTACCTTAAAAATAACTGTACATTTTAATGCACTTTTTAATTTCTAATATACCACAAAATGAATGCCATAAATTGACACTAGTAATGAAAGATTTAACTCTCTTCCAGAAACTTAAATTTTGTTCCTAAAAAAAATAAATAGTATTATTTAATATGCACATAAATAAGCTGTACTGAAAACAAAAAGTTAAATATGTAAAAAGAATATTCTAATTTAAAATTTAAATATATAGAAAAAAATGAAGTATAAACATTAATTTAATGCATTAATTAAATGTTTTTTTCTATATAATTAAAGAACATTCTAATTAGTGTTTCATTTTAAACAACTAAACCATTAACTGAAAATAAAGCATTTCAGAGAAAATTATAAAAGTGTGCTCATTTCTAAATATATACAATGATAATTTTTCTACTTATGAGTAATTTTTAATTCATGAATTATAAAATATACTTATGAATATTTTTCTTCCTTCTTCAATGAATAGCTTTTTTCAATACAGTATATATACAACTTAGAACAAAATAATAATCAGGAAATTAAAATTGAATTCAAATGTTAGAAACAAGACTGAGACTTTAATTTTTCATGTTTTTCAAATTCTGATATTGCTTTAAATTGTATAGTAGATATTTTACAGTGGATAAAAAAATACATGTATTAAACAATATATAATGAGAAATAGAAAATTTATTGTTTTTAAATTACAGAAATATCACTGAAGATATTAATTTATTGTCAGAATTAACTAAATAGATTCTAGAAAATAAGCAGAAAATTGTACATATTTTTACACACTTTGACAGAAAAACTTATTTTAATACTTGAAGTCAGTTGCTCAAAAAAAAAAAAAAAAAAAAAAAAAATGAAAATTGTCAAACGTGATATTTTTTCTGATAAATATTTTATAGTACATTAATTTTATAATACATTTTATAGTATAACAAATCATAAACAAAACATAAGCTATACAGGTAGACAGACTTACAATGCTGAATTCAACTTTTGAATGAACCTTTTCTGAGTATGTGATCATCAAGTTTCTAGCTTCAAAAAATAAAATTTATGAAAGTTTGGGCAAAGAATTAAAATTTTTAAAGATAAACAAAGTATAAGCTATAAAATATATATAATGAATAACAGAACGGAAAAAAAAATAATAAGCTTTTTAAAAGTCCAATTTGAAAGAGTTTATTTATGCAATTTTATTCATCATCCATTTCTTCTGCACTCCTTTTGCGATAATTTCTATTGCTACGTTTTCCATTTTTAGATGAAAAATATACTAAAGAGTTAGGATTTGTTGCATTCCCATTCAAGCCATTGCTTGGATTAGGCAAAAGAGGCTCAATATTATTACATTCCTTATCTTTATAATTTGCACCATTATTTACATTAATCGTTTCATTTTCTCCAGAGTTCTCACGATTTGCACAGCAATCATTCTCTGTAGTAGTTTTTGAATCATCATTTACAACAGCGGAATTTGATTCACGTTGATTTTCATCTGAATCTGAGCTTGATGAATCACTAAGCAAAACAGTTTTGTTAATCTTAGCTCTTTTTTTCGATAGCATTTTTCTCTTATCTTTAGTATTATTTAATGAATCAGAAGTTGCTTTTCCTTCTTCATCCATATTGGAATGAGAATCACTTTGTTGGGAAGGAAGAACAGCATTATCAGAGTTTTTTTCTAATTTAGTAGTATCTTTTACTTTTAAATTTTTCTTGAAGTTTTTCAAAGACTTGCGCATGGTCTTATAATTAGGACGAGACTTAATAGATCGACAATTTTTACGTTTAGCTTCTTGTCTTTTTTGGGCAATTAGTTGAGATATCCTATCAATGGAAAAATCATCAATTGCTTCAGTAATTGTTCTGTTAATTTTTTTCCTAGGTGGGTGTGGGTCTGTAAATGGCAAGGTAACAGGGCTAAGTTGCTGAGTATTACGGTCATCACACGTATTTTTATTAGCACTTACTAACTCATCATTCGATGGTTGGTCATCGTCTGTATCATTCGAAGAACTTGAAGAACTAGAAGATGATGAAGAATCAGAAGTTTGCACTTCATAAGCTGGAAAAATGTCAGTTGTATCACTTGAATCAGAAGTCCAACCTTCAATATCTCTTTGAACTAAAGAGTCAAAAAATGCCATCATGCGTGGGTCTTCTTGTACAGAATGATGACTATAATCATGAGTCATAAATTGTCCACTTTCTAGAACCAAATTTATGTATTCTTCATGTGAGTAAACTTTTCTAGAAAGATCTTTATCAGAAATATAATTATCAGTTGCTTCATTGAATGAAATTGGGAAAGAACTCCATAGTTTTACTATTTTTTCGACTCCAGAAGAAGCTAAAACACCATAAGCATTGTTATATCTTACTTGATTTACAATAGATCGATGACCTCTTAAAACAAAATGTGCCTTATTAACCAAAGCTCTTTTCTTTGGGGTAAGATTATCAGGTATCTTCCAAACATATAATTTAAAATCATCAGATCCAGAGAGAACATATTGATCTCTTTCACCAGCAAAGCAGCAACTTTTCATAGTACAAGAATTATAATATTCAGGATGATCAAATTCAGCAGCTGTGTGGCCAGATGCAACATCATACATTATGGGTGGAAGTCTACGTCTCAATGCTAATATATGAGTACCAGTAGAATTAAATCTGACACTCATTGCACTTTGTGATAAATTTGAGGCCCCATATTTTATTACTGCAATTCTTGGTTTCCTAATATCCCATAAACAAACACCGTCTTTAGCATTGGCTGTAGCTATGTATTGTGGTTCTACAGGATTATGCATTACAGCATGATATGCTGAAGAGCAACTGGCTAAAGTATATGCATCATTGAATGTTTGTCTAGTATCCCATATTAATACACGACCATCATCGCAAGCACTAATGAAAATATTTCCATTTGCAGGATCTACAGATAAACCATAAACAGCTTCATCGTGAAGAAAAACGTCCAAAATTTCGCCCGTTTTTACATCGTGGAGAATAACTTGTTCATCATTTCCAGCAGAATACAATTTTGTATGACAAGCATTAAAGCCAAGACAAAATATATTACTATTATGCTCCCCTTTCATAACCTTGGGTTGATAAGAACCGGACAGTGTTCTATCAACATTCCATAATAGAACTCTCTTGTCATCGCCTCCGGATACAAGCCACTCGCCATCATTTGAAAATTCTACTGCATTCACACAGCCATAATGGGCATAAAGATCTTTACTGTAGAGGCTTTTACTGAATTGCAATCTTCGATTAATCATTTGCATTCCCCCGTGATTTCCCCCAATATATTGTTGATGATTAAGATAATGTATACCAGTTATAAAGGCTGTTTTCATTGTTTTTGCAGCCATGATGGGATCGTATTGTGTTAAAAATTCAATCAGTTAAAATGCGTCGTTTCTTATCTGCCAATATTCCTGAGAAATTTCATTGCTATTTTTTTTATAGTGCTAACATGTACAACACCGACACACATACTGCACATCGCACATCAACTCTCTAAACACGCATTTCTCTTTACTTCTTTAGTTTTTGTATGTCAGCGCCCTCTTTAAACACAAATCTATTGAATTAATTTAAATTCCGATAGGTACATTAAATATAACAAAATAAATAGTAATTAAATAAATTGAATCTTCCAATTATTACGATGTTAAAAAATAAAATTTAACAAACCATCACAAATTACGCAATGAATCACCTGAGAGATGTGATTGGTTCTTATTGGCGCTGTCCCTTTAATTTTTATCAGATGTTTAGGTACGAAGAGGTGGCGATTGTTGTGTTTGTGTTTAATATTAATGTTTTGGTTGTGTTTCTCTTGTTTTACGTGCTTTTTTCACAATTTCCTATTAATTGACAACTTTTTTTTAAAGGATCTTTAATTTTATACAATTATTTGTATTTGTGCGAATTTAAAATCTAATATTATAAATGGTAAAAATATTTATTTATTTATTTATTGGAAAAAAATTTCCAACTTTACTCCTTTGAGATTTCTTTGATTATCGCTGTAATCAATCAGATCAATTTTATTAATACTTTCTTTGCTGTACCTCCAAATACTTTTTTTTTTTTTAATCAAGTGCAAATTTGAGAGATAAAAATATGTATGACAATCTAGAAAATAATTTGATTCATTTACCTATTTGCGATGGTATTTCAAAATGTAGTATCATATTTTTAACAGAAATTTTTTTCAAACAATTTTTTTTAACAATTTTCTGTTTAGCTTAAACCATTTTCACTTTGACTTAGTATCCTTTTTAATAATGACGAAACGCTAGACCTTTTTACATCATTTAAAATATTTGAACTATTATTATACTTCTTATTTTATTTTATGTCAGTTTTTTTTTTTTTTTTTTTTTCAGTCAGGTCAAACTTTGCAATTAATTCTTAACATACTTTAGAATTCCAGAGAATTTTTGAATACAAATATTGTGGTACATTTTACTGTTAATTAATTTTAATCGACATAAATCAATTCCATTTAGATATTTAACGAAATTATTCATATATATATATTATTTACGTTTGTTATTATCAGAGAATTATTTAAATTGTTATTAAGAGAAACACACATGCACTTTTTAAAATATTATTTTTGCCAGTTGTTTGTTGTAATTTAACTTTGTTTTTTAATATAATTTTTTAAATTTTTTTCCCTTGGCACCTTTTTATATTGTCTAGTTAATATAGTAAATATATTAAATTTAGTGTTTATTTATTTTTACACATTCTAATCAAAATTATATTACTTTCTTCTATCTTCAATAGAAGAAAGTATTGGATTCGTAAAAATTTTCGATTTCGGGTTTTTGATGGATTTACACGTTTTGAGAGCTGTAGAACACGATTTTACCATTTTTAGAAAATGTCTGTCTGTCTGTCTGTGTGTGTGTGTGACAAAATTTTGTGGCAACTGTATCTCAGGAACTACTGCACAGAATTTCCTACAAATTGGGATGCAGTTGCACCTTGACATAAATTAGTGCCTATCAACTTTTGGTAAAAATCGTCTTACAGGTTGCGTTGCCATCCCGCTTTTTCTAAATCTTTAATAGAGTGATATAGGGCAAAAATTTTCAAGATGGGTATCTTTCGAAAGGTCTCGTCAGTACCTTTAAAAAGAATGGTTGAACTATAAATCTGTGATAATTTAAAACAAAGTTATCGATTTTTTTTACTTTTTACGAAAAAAAACTTAGAAAAAAAATCTTTTTTTTTTTTTCTCTCCCCTTAATTTTATCAAACTCCCACGGTTTCCGTGTTCTGACAAACTTTAACATATTTTTGCATTTTCCCCCTAATTTTGTCAAAGTCCCACGGTTTCCGTGTTTTGACAAACTTTAACAAATTTTCACATTTTACCCAAAATTTTGTCGAAGTCCCACTTTTTTTTTTTTTTTTCTTTTCTCTCCCCTTAATTTTATCAAACTCCCACGGTTTCCGTGTTCTGACAAACTTAAACAAATTTTTGCATTTTCCCCCCAATTTTTTCAAAGTCCCACGGTTTCCGTGTTTTGACAAACTTAGAATAATTTTCACATTTCACCCAAAATTTTGTCAAAGTCCCACTTTTTTTTTTTTTTTTTTTTTTAATTATTGTTACTGAGTGAATTTGTATAGGAAAATATAGAAGAAAGTCTCGTGGTGGCCACAACATACTAGTTTTTGCAGAATCTCTTTATATATGTGGGTGTGTATCTTACAAGGAAACATTCAAAAGGTGTCATCTTCAAAAAAATATATGTGATTCTACTCTTCATAAAACACCAGGAAGTGAAAAAATTATCGACTGAAATGAATTACAATGACCACAAAAATTATCAAAATTAAGCATATTTGGCGATTTAGTGCTGTTAGGCGTTCAGTTCGCTAGCACCGAGATTGACATGTACGAACTGTGTTTTGTTTCTCTGCCAAGTACTCAAAGTCAATCGCCTAACAATGTGAAATCGCCAAATATGCTTAATTTTGATAATTTTTTGTGGTCGCTGTAATTCAATTCAGCCGATAATTTTTTCATTTTCTGGTATTTTAGAAAGAGTAGAATCACATATATTTTTTTCAAAGCTTTTTGAGGACGACACCTTTTGAATGTTTCCTTGTTAGTAAAAAAATTATTTTTCTTCAGCTTAGCGTACTAAAACTTTTATGCAGATTGTAAAATTTTTAGATAATTAATGGATTTACATGAATAAATGGATTAAATATTAGCATAAAAGTGTAGTAAGTTTTTTTTGTTTTTTTTTTCAGTTGTAAACTGATTTTTTAAAAGTATGATTTTATATAATGTCAATGCTTCTTTTTTTCTTTTCATTCTTTTTTTTTTTTTTTTTTTAAGATAATAGACTGCCTTTAGTATTATTTTTTATTTTATTTATTTATTTTTAAATTGAAATTTAATTTAAATTATCTAAAATGAGAAACATGGTATTTTTATAATAAAAATTCATATTACATTACTCATGACTTTCTAAGTTGCATATATGTTTTTAAGTATATGATTCATGTATGTATATACTTCTTTTAGGGAAGGGTAGGGTGAAAATTTGAAGCAAAATACATTAATTTAAATTATTTTCATTCATAAATTAACAATAGAATCATGAAAAATTTATAACTATATACTAAGACTATAATAAAAGGAATGAATAATGGATCTAATAGTATTTCATTACAACAGTTCTTTAGCTACCATAATCGTTGAAAGTTATTTTTACTTCGAAAAGTCAGAACGTATGTATTAATTTTTGATCCGTTAACCAAAGTTGTCAAACTTTAAATATCGTTAGTCTCCTTGTGGCCGCAAGAAACTACGCGGGGGGCCACATACGGGCTGCGGGTTGGCCACTCCTGCGTTAAAGCTTTAAATCATTTCTATTTTTTATGATATAGCACCATAATCCAACGTATTTGTGCTTTTTGTTCAATTTGGGATTTGTCCCCTAATTGCGTACATGTTTAAAGTTTAAATCAATACTGGAAAGTGTGAGTTTTTGGAATTTTTTGCATATCTGAAGCTCAAGGTAATTTCGTTCAGTATATTTTTTTTTTTTAGAAAACAGAAAAAAAAAAGGAAAATGAAAAACTAATAATTTGATCACCCAATGTAATTTGAGGAAGTTATAAAGGGGATAAAGGAACAAATGGAAACTGAAGAATAAGAAATCCCTCATTTGCTTATTATGGCTGTTTTATATGAGAATTACTTTTCTTCAGTTTGTCTTTATTTATTTCTAAGATTTACAGTTTAGATTAATTGTGGGAATCCCATTTTACAGTGGTGGAAAAAATTATAAAGCCACTTGAAAATATGATATAATTAAAAAACAAAAGATCAAACATTTACAAAATTTCATGCATATATATTATGTGCTACAAGGAACAAAAGGAAAAAATAAATTTATTAATAACTACAATAAGAAAAGGTTAGTAGACGTAAGAAAAATTTATGTACAAAGAAAGCTGGAAAAAATTATAAAGTCGATACATGTATTTCATCAATAATCGATGTGAGACCCTTTTTTTTCGATAACTGTGACTAGTCTCTTGTTCATTGAATCTATCAGACCACACAAAAGTACTTGCATCAATATTATTCCAGCAGTTTTTAATAGCATTCATCAAATCTAACTTTGAATTGAATTGACGTCCATTTTTGTAAACATTTCGGGCTAAAATTCCCCAAAGATTTTCTATTACATTCAGATCGGGGCTAACAGCTGGCCATTGAAGGCATTTCACCTGGTTAGTTTCCAGCCAAGATTTAGTTGACTTCGAAACATGAACGGAAGCGTTGTCCTGCTGAAATGTCCAGTCACCTGAAGTTATAAGAGGAGCAATGGGTAATAAATTATCTCCTAACATATCTTGATACATAATTGAATTCATTTTGTTATGGATGAAAACAATTGGAGTGGTTCCACCAGCAGCACATGCAGCCCAAACCGTTACCGAGCCACCTCCAAATTGACGCTTTGAAAAAATATGAGGTTCCTGTCGTAAATCATGCCAAAAAGATTTATAGCTGTCGGGTCCATCGAAATTAAATTTCTTTTCATCGGAAAAGTCAATATCTCTCCAATTTGTGCCTTCGGTTAAATGTTTTCAGACAAAGTCTAAGCGAGCATATTTGTGGTGCTTCGAAAGAGGAGGTTTTCCTTTAAATTTTTTAAACTGAACAATGGGATTGCTACTTAAAACATTTCTTACCATTCGGCTTGTACATGGTAATTGTAAATGTTCTTGAATTTGGGCAGACGATATTTTTTGTCCGCAAGCTAGCTTCCGGATTTGTCTTGATTGCCTTACAGTTAAAGATTTCGGTCTTCCTATACGCTTCTTACAGCCGTAATCTTCGGGATTTCTGAGAAAACTGTTTACTGCAGCCTTGGACCTTCCTATTTTTCTTGCAATATTAGAACCAGACATTCCAACTTCATTTAAAGTTAATATTTTAATTTGTTCACCATCGGATAACTTTTTTCCTCTTGGCATTGTATTAAACACATCAAATACAAAATGAATGCACGTAACATGTTTATATTTACCTAAACTTTCCTAGGAACCTGCTTTCTCATGTCTGGCATTATGCCAAAGGAGGCTAGAACCATCGGCTTTATAATTTTTTCCAAGTTGTTTTTCATTGGTTGTAAGAAATTAGCATAATTTATGTTCCCTATTCCGTTTTTCTAAACAAAGTTTATGCGCATTACTTCGATGTTGATCATGCAAATGAAAATAGAATTTGCGTTATCAACAATTCCATTACTTTTTGACTTTTGTAAATTTTTCTATCGGCTTTATAATTTTTTCCAGCACTGTATTTTAAAAATTTCCTTCAAAAAAAAATTGCTACATATCTTTTACTTGCATTTTTTCCCCCTGTTGTTTTCCAGCGTTTTATGTAGTTTCTTTAGAATTTCATGTAGTCTAAGATCCCGCTGCAAAATTGCTACATTCATCGAGTATGTAATCAAAATCAGATTTTTATATTCAATTATAAAAGGGACAATATGTTTTGGCCGGGTTGCCTAATAAAATGTGGCCGCTAGTATTTTTAATTAAATTAATATTAATTGACTTTTTGGAGAGAAATTTCATTCATTTGTTATTGAAATAAACTATACTCCACATCACAGACATATACATAGTGAACTTGAAAAGTAATGGTTGCCGTTGCGCGTTTGGCCGCTACCTCTTCGCAGCCAGGTGCAAACAGGTAGTTTTTTGGGGCGTTTATACATTCATGGCGTATGTTCATCATTTATATGTCAAATTAAAGCTAATTCTTTTCTGCACATGGTAAACTTCGTCTGCCAATGTAAAAGTGGCTGCAAGTAGGGGTTGCCAGCTGTTAAAGATTGCTTAGAATGAAAATTAGCGTGCTACATCGTTCGTCAGACAAGGATGGCGATAGCCAATTGTACGCGTTTTTGAAGCTTTTGCGCATGCGTCGATTGATAGTGTTCGCAACTATTCAGCTGCATTTTCATCAGTGTTGCCAGACTTGAGGATTTTTCTCGATTTCGGGGATTTCTGAAGCTTCGGGGAAAATGTTTGGGGGCAGAGATTTCGTTGTGCGCAGTTTGGGGAAATGGATTTTTTTTTTTCTTCGGGGGGGGGGGATATTGGGTTTTCTTTAAAATTGGCAATTACTTTTACTTAAAATGCGCACCGAAAAAAAATGTGTATCAGATGATAATGCATTGATTCTGGATTCTATTTCTGAAATAGGAAAGTAATGTGTTGAAAGATTTTTTTTTTTTTTTTTCGAAAAATAGCTTTATTTGGGGAAAAAAATGTGAGCTTAAATTTATTAAATATTCTTTAATTTCTTTTTTATAGTCACTTACGATTTAGCAATAGCCAAATTGGTTATGCAAATTCAAAATACTAAAAAACCTGAATTCGATAATGTATTTATTAATTTAGGCGCATTTCATATGCAAATGGCATACTCCAAAGCCATAGGTAAATATATTGACTCCAGTGGGTTAATAGAGATTTTGGTAGAAGCTGAGGCACTAGCGGGAGAATCAATGAATAGTTTCTTGGATAGCAAACACTTTAATCGGTGTAAACGGCTACATCCTTTGGCTTCTGGTGCCTTGCAAGTTTTTCATTTTGAAATATTTTTATCAGAAATTGAAAGTGATTTTGAAACATTAAATGAAGATTTAGAAGCGGTAAGAAATACTTCATGTGAAATTAATGAAACGATTGTTTTAACTGACTCCCTGCAAAAAATACTAGAGGATTACAAACAGTTTCGCGAAGTCACACTGCAGGGTGGCCATGGAAAGACTGCTCAATATTATTTGCAATACACAGAACTCGTCAATATATATCTTTGATTTTCTAGAAGTATTCGTTGCAGTAATTTTGAGCTTTACCTTGATTCTCTCTTCGAGATGTGTGATTACTTCTTTGCGTTCAATCTACCAAATTACTCCAAATGGGCTGCTATGTATTTAAATAATTTAATCAAGCTGAAAATTGAGAACTCAACTCTGGTTATGGAATTTTGTGAAGGCGCCTTTGGTATTAGGCGCACAAAATCATGCTTAAGTAGATCGCCTGTGGACCTGACTTTAGAACAGATGATTAATGCTGATGCTGGTAATACCTTGACTGGTGTTAGCCATTTTACAAACTCTATATCTGCACGACAAAGATGGGCTCTTAGCCACAGCATGAGGGCTAAAATCTTATCAGTAGTAAAAACAGAAATAGGGTTATCACAGGCTGATGATACATCACATTCCCTACAAAAGAGTCGAAATGAAAAAGATAACAAAACTTTGGACAGTATTATTGAAACCATAAAGAAAACAATGAATCCTTTTTCTGAAAACCTGAACAAAAATATTTTGTTCAATCTTTTAACTGGTAAGGCGGCATCTTTAGATGTTGCAAATTGTTTACTGAACAGCAAGTCATTGGGTCAAGAACAAAAGTTGAAATTTTTTTCAGAATGTTTTGAAGATCCTACAAGATTTGTGAAATCAATTAGACGTCATAAAAAACATAATTTTGCATCTGATTGTGTAAAAAAAAGGATCAAGAGTAACACCGGAGACAACAAAGCTTTAATTAAAATGGAACGAGACGTTTTTGGTTGGCTGTTGGCAATAGCTATAGATAACAAGATTGACATTGAGTACTGTTTGTCATATCCTCTTGCACCAATACCGCCTGCACTATTCCATTGTTCAGGCTGCATGCTCAAAACGGACAAGTCTGCTTTAAATAAACAATTAACATCACAGATTGTATCAGCCAATCCCGGACAAATTGATATAGAAATTATTGATGGTTTCTACTATTTGTATCAGATTGGCTCTACTTTGCCGCAAACATTTGGAAAGCTAACTGAATCGATATTGGTGAAGCTTTGTTCAAAAAGCGCTCGCGAAGTACATATCATATTTGATAGATATTTAACGCCTTCAATCAAAGATTGTAAAAGACAAGATCGACAGGAAATTGATATTCCATATACAATTAATGGTCGTTACAAATGAGACCCAGTGATTTTACAAAAAGCTAAAAGAATTTTCGTTTTAAAGAAGCTCTAGTTAAATTTTTAGCCTCTCACTGGGATAACAACTCTTTTGTTTCAGTATTAGGAAACAAAAAAATTTTTATTTCTGTTGGAGAACAATGTTTTTCATATTGCTCTTCTGGAAATTGCGTTGTGAAACAAGAGGAAACTGAATTAGAATGCCAACATGAGGAAGCAGATACGGGAATAGTATTTCATATAAGCAAAGTAGGTAAAGAGTCTGAAATATTGGTGAAAGCAAGTGACACTGATATTTTAATAATTCTACTAGGTAATCTGCACAAATTTCCTCATTTACAAATTTGGTTGGCAAATAGTACATCCAAAAAAAAAGAATAGTAAAGACGAAATATGTATAAATTGTACGCAATTGTCAAAAATATTGAGCCCAACTTTATGTATTGCGTTGCCAGCGTTTCACGCATTCACAGGTTGTGACTATACGACTGCATTCTTCAATAAAGGGAAAGTAAGGCCCTATAACATTTTTGTTAAACACCCGAGAATTTAACAAGTTTTCGCATCTTTGACTGACCCTAATGACATTTTTGACGAAAGTAAAACTGCTGTAGTCCAAGAGTTTACGTGCCTTATGTATGGTATCGTTGATTGCCAAAATGTTAATACTGGAAGATTCATTTTGTTCAATAAGACATATGCTACCAAAAAAAAAAAAAATTAAAGTTTTTGAAAAAACTTAAGGGCTTCAACTCAACTCATATTCTACGTTGCTGGAAATCTTTAAAGCAAAAATTGTTGCGGACGATCTTTGTTAATTCGATGTGGCTAAATGCTACTGAGCCGAATTGTATTAAGTTTAACGCAGAAAATAATGGGTGGATGCTGGATGGTTTTCTCAAACCAACATGGTTCTTAGGAGATTCAGCGCCAATGCAAGTTGAAAATGAGCTATATAATTCTATTATCATTCGTACTGATAATGAAGAGGATTTTGATATTTGTGACGATGAAAGTGATGGCTGCAATGAAAGTGAGAGTAGCGATGATTCAGATTTTGAATAAATTATATAAAAATGTAATATAGGTTTCAATAAATATTTAATCATTTTTTCAATGGTCCGTTTAATTTGTATACCTCAAGTAATTTGTCCTATTTACTGAATATTTAATTAATATGCAATCTATAATAAAAAAATAAATAAAATCGAATATTTCCTAAAACATTACAGATATAATATAAACTTCGTCTACATGAATAACCAGGGTTATTATTTTTCACAAATATTTATTATATGTTCTAATTATATAGAGAAACGACAATTTGATTATTTATTGAGAAATAAATGTTTTATATTTATAGGGAATTTTAAATGTAACCACACAAAAATTTATTAATTATATTTCTTTTGGAGTTCTGAAATTCTTTTCTACAACTGTTTGTGCCATTGGTTGAGAACACTATCAATAGACGCATGCGCAAAAGCTTCAAAAACGCGTACAATTGGCTATCGCCATCCTTGTCTGACGAACGATGTAGCGCGCTAATTTTCATTCTAAGCAATCTTTAACAGCTGGCAACCCCTACTTGCGGCCACTTTTACATTGGCAGACGAAGTTTACCATGTGCAGAAAAGAATTAGCTTTAATTTGACATATAAATGATGAACATACGCCATGAACGTATAAACGCCCCAAAAAACTACCTGTTTGCACCTGGCTGCGAAGAGGTAGCGGCCAAACGCGCAACGGCAACCATTACTTTTCAAGTTCACTATGTATATGTCTGTGATGTGGAGTATAGTTTATTTCAATAACAAATGAATGAAATTTCTCTCCAAAAAGTCAATTAATATTAATTTAATTAAAAATACTAGCGGCCACATTTTATTAGGCAACCCGGCCAAAACATATTGTCCCTTTTATAATTGAATATAAAAATCTGATTTTGATTACATACTCGATGAATGTAGCAATTTTGCAGCCGGATCTCAGACTAATGAGTCCGATAAAAGTAAAAAAATCAGGTAATCATTTCAGAAACATTATTAAGTGGTTACATGGGTTTCAAAGGCTTAAAAAAAAGAAAAAGTTATTATTATTAGTATTATTTAATTAATATTATTTTTATTAAGTTTATTATTATTATTTTAATAGTAAATAGAATTTTTTATTCAAAATTTTAAGCATATAAAAGAGCAATATTTAAACATTTTATAAAATTTTCATTAAAAAATTAGAAAATTCAGTCAATGAGTCCCCTTTTCCAGGGAGACCCTTTAAAAGTGCAGTGGACACAATTTCTCAAAAACGAATCTACTCATCCTATTGAAATTTTGTGTACTTCTTCAAAAAACAGACTAACGTTTGAACGAAAGAAGTATCTCTGACTCTTGATAAGTATCGTCAGAGACACACACCTCATAGCTGAAGATGGGGGGGGGGGAACCTGTTGAAAGGTTTACAAGCTTAAATGCAGGGGATTTCAGAAAGTAGTTTATTATAATAAAAAGGAATGATATTGGCTTATTTCAAAATTTATTAATATTTCTTTAACTGTTGTTTTCTCAGTTTCTTAAATTTTGCTTTTTCGTACATTGTAACTAAATAATGTAAGTAATTTGAAACATATTCTAAAGGTAAAATTGACTTTAACAACCAGTGTATAAGTGCTAATAATGGATTTTAAAAAAAACTGAAAATTATGTACCAGATTTTTCTGGTACAAATATATCAATTTTATTAGATGACTAGCAGGCTACATCCGCTTCATTGGACATTATTTTTAAATGAATCACTATAATTAATGAATTCTCAAAATTGTATTAATTTTTATCATGGGGAAAAAAAAAAGAATAAAAAAAATTCTGATCAGGAAAAATGTCGTACCGGGTCCCCACTGCCTTTAGCAATGCAGGCCATTGTTAGCTGCATGCTAAAGGCAGCATTTATGTTCGACACTCTTAATGAATCACTATATTATCATAAGGGAAAAACATAAATATTAAATAATAAAAAAAATTTCATAGGTGGAATAATCGGTCCAGATTGCCTTCAGTAGTGTATACATACGCACCATGCACATGTGTTCTTTCACCAACTGTTCCTGCCCCTCCTAATTATTTTACACTTTCAAAAATATTCATAATCATTTTCTCGGGCTTTTAAACCTAATAATACTAATTTGTAACGTTCTATCTGAATTTCTTTATTTTTGCCTCTCATAATTCTACACTTTCAAAAATATCTACAATCGATTTATTGGGCCTTAAAACCTAATAATACTAATTTTCAATGCTCTAACTCTTATTTCCGTACTATCGCCCCTTTGCCCCCTCTCCCCATTCACATCTATCCTAATAATTTTTCCCTTTTGAAAATATCATTCTATTTGTAGGTCCCAATAACCTATATGTACCAATTTTGAACAGTCTAACTCTATTTCTATTGTTTTGCTCCTTGCCCCCCCCCCTTTTCCAGCTGTTCTACAAATTTTACAAATTCAAAAATATCCGCAATCGACTTGTAGGTATCAAAAACCTCTACATATCAATTTTGAACAATCTAACTCTATTTTTATTTTTCTGCCCCTGCTAATAACTTTACACTTTCAAAAATGTCTGCAATCGGAAGAAGAAGGAACATTTTATAGAAGGAACATTTTCACCAAATTTCATGCTTCTAGGTCCAGGCATTTGGGCTGGAGAATGATGAATCACTCACTCACTCGATAAAATACTATAAATTTGTTTGTCCACTCAGGACAAACTATTTTATAGTATTTTATCTTAAATGACTTTTTAGATGCCTGTAAGTTTTTTTTATGTATGATAGATTTTTTTTTTTGGTCATTTATTGATTATGTCCTTTTCCATAATCAATGACTTTTTTAAAATTCATTTGAGATTGATTGACAAATTATATGCAATATCTTTGTGGTTGATCTTTGATATAAACTCACGATTTTGCTACTTATTGACAAATTTTACATTTAATTCCAACTAATTGCTGAAATAGTCGATTATTTTGACACTATTAACACAAAATTAATGCTTTTCAAAGTTGGTTATCAAAATACTCAAAATATTTTACTAATTGCCAAAATGTAAGATCATTTTGCTGCTATTTCACAAAATTAATATTAAATCGCAAGTTACTGATCAAATGTATCTTTTCACCATTGATTAAATAAAATTTTTTGAAATAAGCAATTATTTTGCTACAGATCAATAAAATTTATTCTTATTTTAATGCTGATTCCTCAGGTAAGTGATTATTTTTAAGCTATAAATCAGAATAATTCCGTTTTTTTTTTTTTTTTTTTTTTTTTTTTTTTTACCTGGTCACTGAATTATGCCAATAAATATGCAGCAGATTGGTAAAATATGTAATTTTCCAGTTCAAATATTCTAATGAACTTTGTAAAATCTGATTTTTCTGAGGGTCCATTTTAATATCTTTTTAATAATTTTAAATTATCGGAGGAAACAACCTTAAAATGTGCACTACAGAAATGCACTTCATTAACTGCTTATAAGAAGTACTTAAAAATAATAGCTGCAATTTGCAGTTGATCTGATAAATCATCATGTAAGTCCTTTATTCTTTTTTGTAATTTAAATTTATATTCTTGTTTAGTAGTATATTTAAGCACACTACTATAATAGTAAGACATTTTTTAATAAATTCACCATTTGTAAATCACTGTCCTTTTAGTGATTAGATGCAATTAAATTTAAAAGCTAACTTTTGCATAATTAGCAAACACAGAAAAATTTCTTCCCTTCCCTCCCTATAAATTGAAGGAAAACAAAGTGAAATGACACACATATATATATATATATTAAACAAAGACTATCTTCTTTTAAAATCTTGGAAAGAAACATATTATATTATTGGAATTGTAATGCCACTTTATTTTATATACACACTTATTATGAAATTACAAATAAATTTGAATAAGAATACAATTGCATTCTAGAAAAAAAAAAAAAAAAAAAAAAAACCTTGATAGCTTATGAATCCAAAAGTTCTATATTTTTGTTATAAATTTTCATTTTGTTCTTTATAGCAAATTCTAAAAAAGTGCATTTAAAAAAAATAATAATAATTGCTGCTGAAAACATCCATCAACATGACACATTTTCAGATGAAATAAACACAGATTTGAAATGTTTTTGTCCAAATCAGCAAATATCCATGACTGGCTTTTTTAGAAAGGGTGTGTATGCTCTAGATTGCAAGGCCAAACCATTCTTTTTGGCACATATTTCTCCATCTGCTGCCTTATCCTATATGGAATCATCATCCTTAAATTTCGTTGCTGCATCAACTAAGTATTCAGGGCCGTGCCTACACTTTTAGCCGCCCTGGGCGAAAGATTTTTCCGCCCTCCTAGGCACTAAAATTATTTCCCTCCTTCTGCTTCTGAAAACTATCCTTTAAAGCCAAAAACTGCCGGGTTGCCACAGATGAAATGTTATCAAGTTTTTTTTTCTCTGTTTTAAAAATAAGCCTCCTGCGGCCGAGTGGTTATGCGCTCAAAGCTGGTAGATATGAGGTGCCGGGTTCAATCCCGTCGCGCTTGTCGGCCTAGCCGATCGGAGTTTTCCATGGTTTTCTCCAAAACTTGCTTAAATACGGGCTAGGACCCCTTAGAAAGACCCCCACGTAGGCCACTCACCCTCAGGTCTAGGACCTACAGAAGTCAATCGGCCTTATTCCCAAATCCAATCCAATCCTGTTTTTAAAAAAATCTAACAATTTTAGTAAACCTAATTTTTAGCTGAAATTTTGTCATTTTTAGCCGCCCCTAGCTGTTAGCCGCCCTGGGCGACCACCCCGGTCGCCCCCCCCTAAGCACGGCCCTGTAAGTATTGTAGCAACTTTGTTTAAAAATGCATCTGTCTGGATCAGCAAAATATGCATTTGGCATACTCAACAACTCAACACAATAAAAAAGCTTATATCTTCTTGAAAAGTATTTAGTGGCTATACTTATGCAGGTCACAAATTGATGATTCCCGAATTCCATGTTGTATACCCTTTACTGTAAGTTAAATATTTGTTAGAATTTGGTATTTGTGATGACAAGAATGTTGTATCTTTATCTCTCTGCACAGCACAAACAAATGTTTTTACTTATACATATTTATGTTTATTTAGGTAGAAATATTATCACAAAAGCTGCTTCCAGTTTTGAACAAGTTAAAATATCGAAAGATGAGCCATGCAGAAGCTTCTTCATGGAAGTTTGTGTGAGTTTTAATGACTTTATATTTAAGTAGTTAAATAACAAATCTACAATATTAAATTTAAAAGTATTTTTTTAGGTTCTTGATTAAGCCTTTTCAACTGGAGCCCATTGGCGTAACTAGATAGGGTCCAAGGAGGCCTGGACCTCCTCAGAGTTCCAGTTGGAACCCCACAGAATTTTTTAAAAATCCAAATTGCCATTTCTTCCCTTTTTTTTAATTAAAAGACATAAAACGTGCAGTGAAAATAGTACATACCTACACACGCACATGAAAAAGAAAAACGATAAAGAAATTGCAACGATTGCAACATACAGACCACGTACAGACATAACAGAATTTTGTTTCTTCAATACTGTGTTGCAGAAAAAAGGGTGACATGCATAGGTAGTAGACAGAGAAAAAAATAAATAAAAACTGTCCTCTCTCTGGTAATGGAAATTCTGGTTACCGTAAAATCCTGATTATAAGTCCCCCGTCTGTAACGTTATTGATATTTGTAGAGTTGCCAACATTTCTAATTTTTTCCAGAGCATTGTTAGTACCCACCTTTTTCCATTCTACTTTTTTTAAATAGTAATTTTCTTTTTATTTAATCGTAGTTTCACATTGGAGAAAATTTCTCTACAGAAAAGGTGTTGTGAAAAAAAGGAGGCAATGTCCCTTAATAATTTTTAAATGTTAGGAACTTTGTATTAATAATTAGTATTTTTAAATTTATACGAAGTTAGAATGCTTTTTTAATTTAATATATTTTGATTTAGTCATGCCTTTTTAAGATTTAACCTCTTCACCAGGCCTAGATGAGAATATTTCTAAAATTCATAATATCTCTATAATAATTTCCTCAAATAAAAAAATAAAGTCAATAAGATTTTTGCTTACTTAATAAATAAATTTTAGATAAGATGCTAATTTTCTTATATTTATAAACATTTCAATTATTATGACATCATATCGACATTATAGGGGCGGCAAAGAAATGCTTGCCTCAGGCAGCAAAATTTCTAGCACCGGCCCTGGTTTGAGTACCAGTATTTTTGTAAATGGATCATTAACACAATAGCTAGATCTCTGAAATGATCACATATGAAATAAAGGCTCTATACAAAAAGGCTACTAGTGAGCTGCCAAAGCAAATGCCTGTTTTTTGCTTATTAAGTAATTTAAACATGCAGCTTCAATTCCAGTATCAGAAGTTTCCTGTGAAAGTTTGGGGTTGATCAATGAGAGCAAAATGCAGTTAAGATGTAGAGACTGTAACAATAAATAAACTATAACTATTGATAAGAGAGTGTTTACACCTTAATGGCCCTCTATCTGGCTATGTATGAATTTTTTAAAGCTGCATTAATCTCAATGTTTGAAGTCTTTTACTACAAACATTTTACAGTGTCAGTATGAACAAAATCATACACAAAAATATTTCTTTTTGTGTGATAGAATGAATAATAACAACTCTTTATCTTACTTTATATAATTTAAAGTAACTACAATGCTTTTTTCATATGTAACTGATTAACTAGCATAAGACAAATGCGAACTTGTGATAAAAATACACTAGCTGAATCCAGTAACTTTTTTTTTTTTTTCTATTACATATTGTGATATTATGCTGCAGATTATTTTCTAATGCCTAAATAGCTGATTCACAGAAAAAATTCTGCTACTGGGATAATATTAAAAATTCCTTAATAAATTGTAGTTTCCCAAAAATAAATGGAAAACATGGAAATAAATTAAAACCAATTCAAACTGGGTTTGGGAACAGTTTTATTTAACATATCATTCTGCTTACGGAGACTGCCCCCTCCCCTGTTTGAATATAACACCTACTACATTTATAAAGGATTCAAGGCTGTTGTGAAATTTAAAAGTTTATTCCAAATTAAACACACAAATTTTACCTGCAGCACTCCTTGATATTTACAAATCTTGAATAAACTTTCCATATGATAACCTCATCTGAATTACAAAATGTAAAATTTCCTACCAATAGTATTTTTCTTTCTTTCTTTCTTTCTTTTTTTTTTTTTTTTTTAATGTTATGCTGATAATAGACATACAGTCGCTTAATGCTTTGTTACGAGATCACACAAAAAGATTTGGATACACCCTTTTACCAAATCCCCTGTACTTATTTTTCTGCTTATAAATACGGGATATAATAGAAATCGTTGACAATTGATTTTTAATAGTATTAGCCATTTTTAAGATGTTCAGCGGCATATTAAGAGAGGGAGCTGATGAGGCTGCAGTCCCTCTTGAAATTATGTAGAAAGTTTTTCCTTTCTTTTGGTTAAAAAAAAAAAAAAAAATCTTTTCTTCCTTTTTTTTAAAAAAAACTCTTCCAATCCATGTATGGTAGAGAAAGTATTCCCTCCAAACATGAGTCATTGGCTCATCAATATATAGTCTCAGTAGTTTATAGAGTTGTTTAGGGGTCAAATTTCTGAAAATGTAATTTTGTTGTATTTGCATGTTTTGGGGTCTCTTGAATTAGTGCTATGTTTGAAAGTGACTTGAGCAGGGGTGGCGTCAGAAGGGGGGCTGGGGGGGCACAGGCCCCCCCGTCGGGGTGTTCGTGCCCCCCCCATTGGGGCAGATTCTCAAAATCTGTCGGGGAAAAGATACCCTTTCTTACCCTTTTGTTCAGCAACAAAATATTTTTTTCCTTTTCCTCATTCGGAGTTTGTCTTTCTAGAGAAGTTTTTTTTTTCCTCCAGAAAAACTAATGGCATGCTTTGCTAGCATTGATATACTATGTATTCCTCTTCTATGTCAGTTGGTGGGAACGACAACAGGAAAGAAAGCGGCGAGTATTATTACAAGGATTGACCCATTCCTTATCTATTCCTTATCTTCTAAAATCACACTTGCGATGCTTCTGTGAAGAAGTCGCTTTTTTATTGCCTATTATCCAGCTCTCTTTGAAATGGACAAAAAGCATGTAGGCTACGTATGTTTCCATTTCCCTTTTCGTCTGTGAAGAGCAACTAGACCACACACACACATGATTTTTTTTCTTCCCTGGAAATTTTTAAGAATACGATATCTCTTTAAAAAGTACATCGGAAGAAACAATCTTAACCCCCCCCCCCCTTAATAAGAACAAAAAGGAAAGAAATTTCATTCAAATAGATCACGAAAATATAATTTGCATATTGATTTAAGTCACATTTCCTTTAATTCTACTAATTCTTATTCAGGATACTGTTTTCAAATATTGTGTGTCTATGTCTGCTGATGTGTCGCTTTTGCTTTAGAACTTAAAGACAGCTTTAACAATGAGAAATGAAATAAGTAAAATAATTGAGACCTTTTAATAAGATTTGTTTTTTGCATTCTATTTCTAAAGAGAAAATTCTTTTAACTATTTGTGAAATTTTACAACGATAATTTGTTTAATATCTGTCAAATTCAAAGCATTAAAATATTTCGGTGTAATTAAGAGTCGTTTTAATAATTATATGAAGTTAAAATTGATATATTTATTTTACATCGCGACAGTCTGCATCACCAACAAATTAAAAATGAATTTCTCTTTTTAAAATTTACTTTAAATTACTTTTTGCTAGAGAGTCGGGGAACAAAAGGGAAGAAAAAAAAAAGCAATCGGGGATCAATACAACTTTTACCGATTTTTAATGCTTGTTTGTATGAAAATCAAAAATTTCGGAAACAGTAAAGATTATTCTTGCTCTATTTTATAAATTCAGCCGCTCATGGTCATGAATGTTTACATTTTATTATTATCTTCAAAAGTCATATTGAAATTTTTCATTCAGCATTTTTTTTTTTTTTTCATAAAAAATATCCCCTCCGTGGAAGATCAAAATTGTGATGGCATGTTTCCGGGCCATCCTTAAGGATAGGGTGAGTCCCAGACCGTCGCCAATTGTCTATTGAGCAGCACTAGTGCAACTTTAAAACCCAACCAACCGATCAACTATAAAATATATATTAATAATTAAGAAATAATTCAGCCAACGACTGAAACATCTGTCGGTTCAATTTATAAATGTTAGAATAGTGATAAACTACCTCAGAACTTGCAGTACAGAAAGCAGGTTAAAATTTGATGATTTTAGGGATTCACAGTGCAAGATCAAAGAAATTAGATTTAGAAAGAATAGTAACAATATTTGATAAAACCTATCCCAAAAGCCGAATTCAGTTACAATAATACGTAAATGGATTTTATTTTTTTAATTTTAAATTTAATGTGTATGCAGGAGATTCCCAGAAATCCACACAAATTGGAAAAAAATTATGTGTATTTTGGAATTTTGTGAAAGTTAGCATTTATGAAACGAGATTTTGATACTGTAATGCATAAAAAATGAGGAAAAATACAAATAAGTATGCTTGGAAAATAATTAACATAATTAAAAAAGAAAAGAAAAAATTAAAGAGAATAAGCAACTCAGTAAAAAATATACATATAATGAAATTTAATTTAATTTTTTCTTGAATTAAGAAATTAAAATTTATTTAATACAGTAACATACAAAATTTTACACAACATGTGATACAATATAAGCTTCTATTACAAGTATGTTACCTTTTATTACTCTTTTTTTAAGTATAGGCAAAAATAGTTTTTTATTTTATTTATTTATTGTTATTTATGAACAATTATTATTTCTTGTTTATAGCATTGATGCATTTAAAATTTATCATCAACAGAAAGTAATCTGCATAAAATTGACTTTCTGTGTTTCGTGAGATTCAATTTCTGATGAATCATTGTTAATATCAGTGCTATCTTAACCTTTTCATATTAAAAATTTTACTGTCGGTTTGATAGTTACATTGGTACGACATGCGAATTTCTGGAAGTCTACTGCATTTGTTCATGAAGTATTTAACATTATGAAGATTAAATAACGTAATTTTAATGTTGATGTTGTGTTGTATGATTATGAGAAAATTATACCTTAAGTGCATATTTAAATCAGCATATTGTAAGTAAAATTTGAACATTTAAGAGAAATGTAATATGTATCTATTTGACTACAAATGAAATGTATACCATGTTAAGAAGGAAGTTTTATCTGACATTTGTTGGATGTCTTTGACTCTATTTATTTTTTCACAACTATGCTCATGCTCTAATATGCATGATTTACTTTTTTTTTCTTTTTTTTTTTAATATACATATTACATATATATTATTTTAGGAGGGTAGGGAATAGCTCGATACATCGACGAGATGACACGGCGATTAAGTGAAAACCTAACTTTATAAAAACAATCTACCTTGAATTTAATACTCTAATTTTTCCATAAAATCTCTAATTTTTAGCTGGAAGAACACTAGCTTATAAATTATGAAATGTAAATGTGGCACTGGTGATGAATTTAATTAAATATAATTTGTCTTTAAAAACTCCAATTTTCAACTGAATTTAGGAGTTTTTTACTGTGAAATCATAATCATTATTTTTAATTTTTGTCAAAACCAATTAAAAATTTCTTTTTTTTGTTAAAAACAATACATTTCTATAATATGATAATGATAATGATGTAACCTGATTTATCATCTAACATAAATTGGAAGTTAAAAGGTTGGCAACTTGTAAAATTAAATTAAAATGTCAATGCAAAGTGGCCTGAAAGTAAAAAAAAATCGCATTTTAAATTATTTTAAAAATATCTTAAAACTCAGTAATTTTGAAATGAATTGAAAAAAGTTTGACTGTGAACTCATATTATTTTTAACCAATTTTTAACTCTTGCCAAAATCGGTTTACAGTTCAAGAGTTTTAAAATACTTGTTTTTCAGCTCCAATGCCAAAAAAAAAAAAAAAAAAAAAAAAAAAGTACGGGATTTATAATCTAACATGATTTAAATTCGGAAGATTGCAAGCTCGCATGTCTTAGCCGAATAATATGAAAAAAGGAATACTGCTGGCACGCAAATTTTAAAATCTTAATGCAAAGTGACCTGAAAAATTACATTTTAATTAATTAAAAAAAAAAAAATCATATATATATCAAACAGAATTTTACTAAAAACCATCCCGATTAAATCAGCCTTTATTTATTTAATTTTATTATTATTATTATTATTTTTTAATAAGGGGAAAATTGCACTAAATACTATCTATTCGTTTGGATGTTACAGTGCCTCAAACACACAAAGGCTTCAAACTTATAACCCCCTCCTCTTTCTTATCTTAGTTGGTGTTAAAAATAATACGGTACGGAAACACTTTAAAAAAACGGACAAACAAACAAGAAAAAATACCATTGTATATTTGACATAGCGGATAGACACTGACAGGAAGGTGCATGGTGTTAAATATGCCTGTAAAAATGTTTCTACATATAGTGCCCCCCTGTCGGGGAACCGGTGCCCCCCCGTCGGGGAATTTCTGACGCCACCACTGGACTTGAGGTGCTTTTTAAATTGTATCATACACTTTTTTGCTGTAATAAATATTGTTCGTCAGGTTAAAGCTACAAAAGCGATTATTAAGTTGTTGGGTTGAGTAACATTGCACTAGAGCTGCCTAGTGCAATTTTTAAGGAGTTCTGTAGTAAAGCTGATATAGAGTCTCATAAGACTTTCCAAAGTATAGAACAACTAGCCTCCAAGATATTGATTTTAAAATAAGAAGATTGTCTGTTCTTCAGAGAAACAAATCAAAGCTACGAAAAAAAGATTACTACTTAAAAAAAAAAAAGAAAAGAAAAAAAAAATAACATACAAGTAATATTACATAATTTTTAAATGACCTTAACGTAATTTACATCACTGCTTGGTAGTAATGTTATTACTGAAAGAAGCTTGTTAAATAAAATTTCATTTTTCTGATATATTCTTTTTTATTGAATCAATTTTATTCAAAGGCTGTTTGATATGAATTCATTTGAATGAGAAATCATGAAAAGTCTATGCATATAGAATGAAAATGAGTTTGGGAATGTGTCAGTAAAATGATCTTTTTTGAGGGAAATTTCTTTCTTTTTCATTATTTTGACAAACTCTAATTAAACATTTTTATTAAAGAAATTGTTTTTTGTTGACACAGGTCAATAATCAGAGTATATTGCAACCACATTTCCAGCACCTAGCATTAAGGATGAATCCAAAGGTTTAGAGGAATGCTAAACTGACCTTCAGGTTGGAATTTGGTAAGCATTCAGTCATTTGGCATTTCCTTATCACTTATTTTCTCTCAGTCACAAGGGTTATCACCCCTATTTTAACACTGAACTCGTTGAATTAGCATTTGTGCAGAGACTACCATGTTGCAAAAAACATTGTTGAAGGTTGAAGAATAACATGCATGATTTCTGTGCATTATGAAACACATTATCAAACTTAGCTGAGCCCTCTTTGAAATAAAATTGTGGATATTGAATAGATTCCTAAATTATTTGATGAGTACTAATATTTTCAGTTTGACTTTCTGTCTGTCTGTGTGCCTTCTGTCTGTTAGTGACAGTGAATTTCTATTTAAATGTAATTGTCTTCTAAAAGATCAGTAGTTTTATTAATGGATAATTTATTGCTTGGCTGTATATATAGAACCTTTGAAAAATCGATACTAAAAAAAATTCCATAAAAAAGCATGCTTTTTTTTTCGTTTTTGTTATTTTTCATTTTTTTTTTTTTTTTTCTTGGACAGGCCTGGCCGAGTCAGATTTGATTTTATCATTTTTTGTCCAGGCCAAGTAAGCAGTGATTTTGTATGAAATGGACCGGGCCTCAAAATTCCAGTCTGCACAGACCTCTATCAGTCCGATTAACTCTTTCTCTTTCCCTATGTATTCCTATGTGATTTTTTATTGCTTCATATTATACGAATATCTCATTCAGAAATAAAGTTTTTTAAATTTTTTTATTTCATATTTTGAATATGCAACTTTTTTTCTTAGTGAGCAATCAAAAAATAAATAAATGTAAATATTTCTTTTCAAGTAGGAAAATTAGAACCCTGAGGAGTAGAATTTGTAAAACAGAAATCTCACTAAAAAATTCCATTTTTCAATGAGATATCCTTAAGGTTGCACATCAGTTAGATGTACTCTTTCTCCCTTCTCATGTAATCTGGTGGGATTTTTGTTGATTCATATTATAAGGATATGTCATTCAAAAAGGCAGTTTTTTTTCTTTTAATTTCATATTTTGAACATACAGCCTTGTATCTCAGTTAGCAATTTAAATGAATAAGTGTATATATTTCTTTTTGAGCTTGAAAATTGAAACCTGAGGGGTGGAATTCATAAAACAGAAATCACATTAAAAAACTATTTTTCAATGAGATATCCTTAAGGCTGCACATCAGTCAGATGCACTCTTTCTCACTTCCTTTTATAATCCAGTGGGATTTTTGTTGCTTCATATTATAAGGATATTTCATTCAAAAATTAAGTTTTCCAAATTCTTTTTTTTTATTTATTTTTTTATTTTTTTCACTTTTTAACATGTCGTCTCTTATCTTAGTGCACAATTATTATTATTATTATTTGTTTAATAAATTTAAATATTTCTTTCTGAGATCGAAAATTTGAGCACAGATTTTATTTAGTGGAATAAAATATAAAAAAATATAGTTTAAAAAAAAAAAAAAATGTTCAAAGAAGTGGAATGTAAAAAAAAATCCGCCTGATGACAGATATTTAATTTTTTTTTTTTCTTTAAAAGATTAAACTATTTGATAACTGATAAATTATCATCTATAAAATACGGTCCTGTTCACATATGATAGCACAGTATTTAGTAACTTTGACATGTTTTGAGTCTTGTGGTTGTCATTCAGCAGGGTTTAATCCAGCATTTTAAAAATGGTACCCCATATGTGAATTTATAAAATAATTTGTGAAAAAATCAAGTAAGTTTGTGAAAATTAATAATGCTTTAGAACAATTACCAAAATGCACAATAAGTTTTTTTAAATTTTAAAATACATTTAAAAATATAAAATGAAACAGTTGTAAAATAAGCATATATGTAAGCAAGTTATTCATTATGTGTAAGATAAAAAGGTGTTTACTTAGATATTTACTATTGTCTCCAGTAAATATTCAAACTGAGAGTATTTGTATATGTTTTATGCAGCGAAACTTATAAAAATTTTTAGTGTGTAATTGACTGAGAATTGGCTTTGTGAAGGTGCCACTTTGCTGAAAGTTGATTTTGTGAAGGTACCTCAATGGAGTACTAAATATGTTCTGGATTAACCCTCTGTTCAGTGAGGATTTTTATTGGGCCAAAATTTCATATTGTATCTGGTAACTTTTTCACTTCCATAAATGCATATTATAAAATAAAGCTATTTAAAAATTACAATTTTGTGATTTAAATGTTTTTTTTTTTTTTTTAATAACTGCTGTTAAAAGTAATACAGTATAGGACCCATTATCCGGAATTCCAAAATCCGGAAGACCCAAAATCCAGAATCATTTCAGAATTTTTTTTTTTTTTTTTTAATATGATTAAAATACATTTTATATCTAAAATCAGAAAAGATAAAAAAAATTAAAGAGAAAGAAACTTGCCCTAAAATGAATTGTGTGTTTTATTAGGTAATATTATGAAAATTTAGAAATTAAAACAGAATTTCTTTCTTTCATATGGTGAGGGGATATTTGTGTCCAGGAAATCCCTGGAATTCACAGCAAGCCACATAAAAAAAAATTCTAATTTATTTTATGATAGATTTCAGGATGATTTTTAACTTCTCATTAAGATCTTAAAAAAAAAAAGAAAGAAAGGAAAAAAATTAAAATTTTTAAAGAAAAATCTTTATTTTTTTTTTTTTAAGCATTCTGCTCTTATGATTGAGACAGTATTCGTGTTTAGCAGCATTGATAAAGAAGCAACCATGCCACTCATGGCAAGTGGCAGTAATGTACATGTTTGTATATATATATACACACACATTATAGTTATTTTTTTCTTCCTGCTAAATTTAATAGAAAAAAGTATCAGATTTGGAAAAAATCTTGGCTTCCAGTTTTTGATTTATTTGTATGTTTTAAGAGCTCTAGAATATAATTCGAATATTTTTTTTAAATGTCTGTATGTGGAGTAGTTGCTCCTAGAAGTAAATTAGTACCTGTCAATTACTGAGTTATGTTTTATAATTAAGGGAAAGCAATAATGGGAAAAGGACCCAAAATCCAGAAAATTCCGAAATCCAGAATTCTTCTGGTCCCGTGGGTTCCGGATAATGGGTCCTATACTGTAGTACAGAGTTTTTGAATGCTTTTATTTTTATTTATTTATTTATTTATTATTATTATTATTATTATTATTTATTTTTTTTTTTTTTGTGGCACAGAAGCTAAGCAGCCAAATTCTGCCATTTGGTAGTGTGTAAGAGTGCAGTTAATAAAGAATGGGAAGAAAATAACTGCTTTTGTACCTAGAGATGGTTGCCTAAATTTTATTGAAGTGAGTTTTCCTGTTATATGTTTATATAATCTTACAGATACTACTTACAATTTAATATGAGTAAATACTTGAAATATTAATTAATTCATTATGATTTTTGAAGAACTTTTTCTTTTCTAATTTTATATACAGTTATTCTTCTCATTTAAGCTTCATAAACAGAGCTAGTCAGATTTTTTTTTAAGTGAATACAGTAGGGGTCCTTGTAGAGGTCTGCACAGGCCGAAATTTTCAGGCCCGGGCCTGGCCCGGTATGAAATCGAAAAGTTCGGCCCCGGCCCGGCCTGTTTCTTTTTTACTAGTGTACGGCACGGCCCAGACAAAAAGCGATAAAGTCAGGCCCGACCCGGCCCAATTCAAAAATATGTAAAATTACAAAAAAAAAAAAAAAAAAACATGTCTTTCTACGAAAAAGATTTTTAGTATGTGTTTTGCAGAGGTTTTATATAGCTAAACAATAGAATGTTCTTTAACAAAACTGCTGAATGTTTACAAGATATTTATATATAAACGGTATTTCATTATTACAGACGTACAGAAGGCACAAAGACAGACAGAAAGTCAAATTGAAAATATTAGCATTCCTCAAACAATATAGGAAAATATTTAAAAGGGTTAATAGTACTAAAAATACGCTTTCAACCACTTCCTGTTATATACCGTAATGTATCCAAATCTTTCATGTTATCCGGTAAACAAAACTTTAATGCTAATCCAACCATATTCAATAGAAAAGATGCTTTTGCACATGCTAAAATTGATACTACTTTCATCCAGTGCCCCGGAGAAAAGAAAAAGAAGCCTTAGAGGAAAAGTTACAGCGGCAAGATTTTTATAGCCTTCATACCACCTAAACACTACAGACCATAGAAAACAAAGCCTTATGTACAGTAACGTATCAAATTTCTTTTGTTTGTTACATGTACACAAACTGGTAGTAACATGCATATTATTTTGAATTAGAAACCATCTAATATTACTTTAAATAAAATATATTAATTTCGAGACATGTTTAAAATATTTGCGGAAAATCAGATCGCGAACAGTCAAGCTGATAGACAATTAAATTGTAGTTACAGACACCTTTTAACAAAATAAAATTTTATGTGACATACCAGACTGTAAAATTATGTAAAATAAATGACTGAAAAAGTATTTTATCATTTTCCTTTTTCATTGATTAACGAAGAATTTAGAAAAAGATTCGGGCCGGGCTCGGGCTGAAAATTTCCTCCAGGCCCGGCCCGAGTACACACAAAAAATTTTGAGCACGGTCCGGCCCGAGCCTACAAAAGAATTTTAAGCCTGAGCCCGGCCCGAACCTGGCCCGTGCAGACCTCTAGGTCCTTGTAGGTGCAGAAAATGCTCAGATCTCTGAAATTTTTCCCAAACAAATTTTAATTTTTCTCAATCAGAAACGTAATAATCTGTTTAGTCATACAAAACAATTTATTCTATGGAATAAATATTTAAAAAATATGTACACACTATAGCATAAAAAATGCATATAGCTGTTTGCTTTTTCAGCAGATTGTTATTTAGATTTAAATTTTTATTTTCTCCAAAATATTCTAAGAAAATTTCAAAAAAAATATTTGTGTATAATTCCAAGAAAACATTCAAAATTTCTCCAATCAGCTAAAATTTCACCTGAACCTTGGTTGGGCGTTCAAACATATTCTGCACCTCATGGGAGCCTTATTGTCTGTTTTGACTTTTCTCATTTAATTCTGCCTTGCCATGTCTTAAAGAAATATTTTGATTTGTAAATTTTTATTAATATTATACAACTATTGCATTTTATTTTTATACAGAACAAAATGGTAAATTCATTGCTTAGCTTGATATATGAGCAATATTTTAAAAATATATTTTGCATTTTTTACCTTTAATCTAAGCATTTCAAATTTATCCTTTTTCCCCCAATACTAAAAAAGTATATTTTAAAGATGTTTTGAGTTATTTAATCTTCTTTTCATTATTTAAAAAATTCATTTAAAAAAGTACTTTGACAGTGGCTTAATTGTGATGTGTTTGCATGTACTCCTTCAATATTAAGTATTTTTGTCTGCAATCAGATTTTCCACCAATTTTGCTTTAATCAGTAATAGATTGTATATTAGTTGTAATAGATTGCATATTAAAGCTTTTCCTCATAATGAATACTAATTCAGGTTACAGAGAATTTTCAGAGTTTAAGCTGAATTTAGCTTTATGTAAATTTAGCTTTTAGACTTTATTATTATTATTTAACTCTGTGCATGTGTATGTTATATCAGCTAATCAAATGAAACTTTTACTTTCCATGTAATGATTTAATATTAACGGATAATCATTTGTTCTTTTTTTTAAATAGTTAAAAAGTATATTTATTAATTTAATTAATAAAATTAATTTGTTGTCAAAATTCTAGAATTCGTATTTTATTTCCAATTTCAACATCTGATTTTTGAATGCAGTTACAGTTTCAGCTTTTTTCTTTTTTTGTCCACTCTTATTCTCGAATATAACTTTCAAGAATTAGAATAATTATCGCTTAAAAAAAAAAAAAAAAAAAAAAAAAAAAAAAGCAGTGAAATTACAAGATAAATAAATAAATAATAACTTTCTTGGAAACACCATCCAATATGAGGCAATTGATTTGTAAATGCATGTATGTATTATATTTCAGCATACCATTGTAGAATTCTATTAGAATTTTAAGTTATATGTTATTTAATTTTTCTTTAGGAAAGCTATGAAGTCTTGGTTGCTGGATTTGGTAGAAAAAGTCATGCAGTTGGCGACATTCCCAGTGTAAGATTCAAAATTGTCAAAGTAGCTAATGTTTCATTATTAGCTTTGTGCAAAGAAAAGAAAGAAAGACCAAGGTCATAAAATAAAATTTTAATTTATATGAAGCTCTGTTTCATTTCACCAATATTATTTTTTAAATGTAATTTAATTACAACATGTGAAGTATAATATATCTTTATTAATTCTTGTGGGCATTTTGAAGAAAAAATATCATTGAATAATCAAAAAAGATATTTTCATAAAAGACATGGAATCTTTATGGAACTATCTAAAAACTTCACAGAAACATCTAAAACTCTGGAACCTTTTAGAAAATTCTGAAACCTCCTAGAGAAATCTGAAAGCTTTTCTCACCAGCACCAACAGTGGACCACGTTCTACTGAAAGGCAATAGGTTTTATAAAGAAATTGTTTCTGAAGAGCCAATGTTACTACTAGTAGATAAATTGTCAAAACAACCAAGGACTTCACCTTTTTAGTTATGTCAATCTAAACTGTAGCTTATTAGTTACATTTTTTAGTTATTAAAAATTAATAACTAAAAATATGAAAATAAAAGAAGAGTTAAAAAAAAAAAAAAAAAAAAAAAAAAAAAAACATTTTTTATGTAATGGTTTTATAGAAGTGCTCTAAAAAGTGGAAAATAAGGAAATTTCTGATCAGCTTGAAGAAAAAAAAATAAATAAATAATATTTAAAAATCATTCAAAATTGACAAAGGAAAAGTTTACTCCTGAACAACAACAAAAACTACTCAACTTTGAATGCTTTTCAATTTTTCTCCCCCCCCCCCCCCCTTTCTTTAAGCTGACCAGAATTTTCCAATATTTTACTTTTCCACTTTTTAAGGCACCTCTATTTAAAAAATAAATAAATATTTTTTTTACAGCATTCTGTTTTAAAAATCTTTTTTACTCTTCTTTTATTAAGAAAATTTAACTTAAGAATCGTGACTAAAAATGATTTATAAAAAATTTATCAAGCAAACACCATTAAAAAAAAGCTAAATATAGACAATTTATTGAAAAAATAAATAAAATAAAATAAATAAGAAACTAGATGTTTAGGGTTCTCAACAAACCCCTCATCAGTATACAATAACACTAAGCTGCAGGTTTTGAAAGCAAAAAAATACTAAAAATATTTACATCCCAATAGGACTGCATATTCAGCAGCAATTGAACATACCTTAAAAAAAATATATGCATTTTCATGAATCAAACTCTACCCTCTCCCTAAAAAGAAAAAAAAAATATATATATATATATATATTATTATTACAATTAGATTTAAGAAATTAATATTGCCAAAATCAGGGATATTGTCAATTTCTACATGCATAAATAATTTTTGACAGTATAATCTTATCTAAAAACTTGCCTATATACTTGAAGGAAAAAGGACTAATTTTCACCAATATAAATGAAATCGCAACTTTTACATGGAGTACTATAAGCAACAGAAACATATTTTCAGAAGGAGGAATTTTGATTTAAATTTACGAAGTAAATTTCTTTAAGTAATCTAGGGGTTTAAAGCAATTTTGGATTTTACTTAAAGGTTTTGAGAAACTTTACTTGGTTACATCATTTTACCTCTCAGTAAAGGATGTTAAATTCCTTTTGAATATGTGGTTCTATTGTGATATTTTCACTTATAAAACCCATGCCTTGGTATTGTTATTGTATACTTATGACATGTTTGTTGAGAACCAAAAGTTCTAGTTTTTAGTAAATGGTCTATATTTTAGCTACTTTTTTTAATATTTTAAATAGAATTAAACATGTTTAGTTATTAAAAAAATATATATATAGCTTTTTTTTTTGGGGGGGGGGGGGTAAAAAAGCACAATTCATCTGGTATTTAAAAAGAAAAAAAGTCATGGAGCAATTGCTACTAGCAACCTAAATTTTCTCTCTTTTTTTTTTTTTTTTTTTTTTTTTTAAACTATCACGCTTACTCTCATCACCTTTTTATTTTTATCCTTATCTTAGTACCAAAACCAGCAAAACAAGAACCTCAATTTTTTTTTCTTGTGCAAAATACAGCATAAAAATTATTTCTCTTTTTTTTCTCAGTTCTAACAAAAGAAGTGAGAATGGCAAATCATATAAAAGCAGCAATTTTGAAGAATTTGTAAAGAAAAATTGCTTTGATAAGAGATGAAAAGTATATAGAAGTCTCTAAAATAAAAAACAAGCTTTGTAGATGATCAGAGCTGTATAATGTAAAAGAATATTTATATTGTGCATAAATAAATATTCGCAAGCATAGATACTGTAAAATACTGTTCAAGCACCCCCGTCAATCTTCAAGGAAAAACAGAATATATTTGGGGAGGAGGCAGATAAACAGTAAAAATATAGAAATTGACATGTATTTTCCTGCTAGAATTAAGTGGCACAAAAATGAGTTTAAATCAAAACATATATTGTTTTAAGTTGCAGTGGTTAAAAAAAAAAAAAAAAAAAAAAAAAAAAATGAAATACAATAAACTTTTGGTTAACTAGCATTCAAATAACCAGAAAAATTTCGAAAACTCTTGATCCCCCCTACCAATATAATACAATTAGATGTGTATATTTACAAAGGCTTAAGAAAGAATAAGAGGTAAGAAAGTTGGTTATAAGAAAAAATTGTTGCCCATTCGAATATAGTTTACCACAAAGTATAAGGGGACAGGCATTTATCTGGTATTTTAAGAACAGATAAAATTCATGTGAAAAGCAGAAGAGGAATTTAACGGCACTCTTCACTTACCGTCGCCGGAAGCACGAGTCAATGTTATTCTATGGGGAAATTTTCTTTACAAATAACTTATTAACTAATACATATTTTTAAATTCTGTTTTTACATTCTGAAAATTCCCAGCTGTTAAATTGGCGGACCTTTTTTAAAAATGTATTTTTTTTTTAATTTTTAATATTTTATTTTGAAATTGCAAAATGAAAAAAATTCGTATTTTGCAGCTTCAAAATAAAATATAAAAATTAAAAAAAAAAAAAAAAAAAATTAAAGGTCCATCAATTTAACAGCTGGGAATTTTCAGAATGTGGAAATAATATTTAAAAATATATATTAGTTAATAAGTTATTTGTAAAGAAAAATTTCCCATAGAATAACATTAGCTTCGGCTTCCGGCAGCGGAGAGTGAAGCAGGCCCTCAATCAAGGTAGAGTGCTCTTGCAGTATTTTACGGTATCCACATTGCATATGCATAAGGAGATCATGTTAAAAATGGGAAATTATAAAGTAACAAAGCAATGTGCTGACTGTTTTTTCTTTTTCTATTAAATTTGTAAATATAATGGTAGTGGTGTAAGGGTTAAAGATGATTTTTTTAGGTGGGTCCTATGCCTGAATGGATCGCCCTTTATGCAATCTTTTTTTAAAAGATCCTAGCCCATATTTTAAGGAATTTCAGAGAAAACCACAAAAAACTATACACAGCTAGGCCTACAAATGTGACCTGAAGTCAAACTGGCACCTCCCTATATTAATTTCTAGAGCAGAATTCTTGGCCAGTAGTGACGCCCTTGAACCCGTAAATATGCTATGAGAATTCTTAAATATAAAACTGGTATTAAATAATTACAAGTATTTTTAACCTGTGAGCTTGTAAAAACTTTTGTTTATTTTTGGTTGTGTGTATACTTTGTAGTTTTATACAGGTCTGCTGATAATATTTAACAATGACACTTTTGTAACATCCGTTTTTAAATTCAAAGTTGTTTACAGGCCTGAATTGGCCAGATCAGCTGGTCGGTGATTGCAGAGGGCCCCTGGCTCAAGGGGGCCCCAGAAACTCCTTAAAACATACTATTTTATAATTAGTTACATCAGAGTAATTTGACTATTTATTTTCCTATAATTTTATGGATTTACAATCAATTTTGACTCATCACATGTTATGCGGTGCTCATAATTTCAGGCAAGTTCACTACCAAAGAATTTTAATGCAAACAAATATTGAAGTTTTGCAATAAAAACCTTGTCTTTCTTGATTGTTTTCGTCTAGAATGTGTGCACAAGTGAAGTTGAGAATGTTTCATTCGTGTAGCACACTGCTTTATCTTCATCCTGCATGTTTGTTCTCCTATCTTAAGCAGCCACGAAATTTTAAGTCTAGATTGCGATAGTTAAATCACTTCAGAGCTGCAATTCTTGTTCTTAACTAATATAACTAACTTCTGTTGCAACGCACACTCGTTAAGTCTCCTAGTAAGTTTGTATTTAAAGCAGTGTCAGAGCTGTGTTAACATGAAACGTATCTATCAATGTGGTGCTTCGAAAAGAAAAGAGAAAATCTTTAGATGTTGAAAAAATTTCCAAATGTCTAAAAACTTGGTTAACTAGTTAACTTCTGAATCGCAAAGTTGGCCTCTGAGGGACGACAATAATACATTAAATACAGGAAACTCGAATTAGTTCATTAGCTCATAAGTTGAAGCAAAACAATTCTATCATTTAATTTTTAAAATTAGAAGTTCTTTATTTCAGATGAAAATTAGATTTTATATAAAATAATACTTAAGTACCTTCCACATACTCGGTAATTGGAGCCAAGCCTTTATTTCTGTTTCTTGCTCTGCTTCATTTTTGCCTTTAAAATCATTATAATAAAAGTACAAATCAACAAATCAAGTAACTGTCATCAATGCTTCGCTTTTAATATGCTTAGCAGCCATTCTCAATCGCAATTATTTATTTGAATAAAACTGCATTAAATAGTGGGATTTTTTTTTTTTTTGCTATTGTTTTATAACATAATGTAGGAAGTTACAATATTACACTAAATTTTCATTTAACTACCGAAAAAAACAGTAGCAAAACAATTCTATTATTTAATTTTTTTAATTAGACGTTCCTAATTTCAGGTGAAAATTGGACATTTTATTTATAACTTGGCCACACAATGCCATGGTTTTACCAGGCTTTACCCCATTTTACTTTTTGCTGGTCATTATATTTAAATGATCTTAAGATTCCATATCAGCTATCAATGTTAAAATCATATATACATGCAAAAAAAATAAAATAAAATCAGTCTCGATTTGGGTTCCTGCTGCCCCTAGCAACAGCTTTCATGCCTACACCAGGGTTTAAGCTGAGTAAAAATTTTCTTTAGCAAAAAAAACCAAAATCAGAAGAAAAGCTTTAGCAAAATGCTAAAATTTCAGAAATAGTAGAAAAAGATGAATATCAGTTTACACATTATTCTAAACGCTTCGATATGTTTGATTTTCATTTGTCATTTAAACTTAAAAGTTTTTAATCAGGTCTTTAAAGTGTTATACACAGAAGGTTAATTTTTTTAAATTTGAAATGAAAAACAAAAAAGTAAGACTATAACCAGATCAATTTGAATATTGTACAAGCATACATTTTAACTCATTTATTGGCAGACATAAAAAACATTAAACTTTTTAGATTATTACTTTATATTGTAAACTTTTTTAAAGCAATATGAACGTCTTAGATACGACTTATATTCTTTTTCTGGAGATATAATTATCACTATAGCATGTAAAACTACATTAAGCTAATACTGTATCTGAAAATAAAAACATAACTTACCAAAATAAAAAAATTGTAAGTGATATAAGTTAAATTTGTTTATTACTATTCAAAGCTTTTTGGTTTACAATTTATAATCTTTCTTTCATTCATATTAGACCACTTTATAAATGCCTCATGTTTATTTACAAGTTGATTTCCTGTATGTGATTCTTATACGTAGTTCAGTGTTTGATTTTCCTTATATGCATGAACGAATGCATTTTTCTTGATCAATGTTGCGATTTTTTTTTTCCATGAAAGATTTGTTATAATATTTTCGCTGAAGATTTTTATTTATTTTTTTTTCAATTTGTGTTTAGTAAGATGCTTTAGCAAAAAAGCGAAAACATGTTATTTCATTTGCGCATTTTGGATAAGTCTTTTAGCATTTTGCGAAAAATGCTACCGTAGCAGAAACACTGGCCTGCACAATGCTGATCCAATAGCCTTTTTTTCCTAAAAAATTCTGTATGAAACAGAATTTAATTTAGTATGACAGGACTTTTTTCTAAAATCTATTTTTCCACATAAAAGCATTCAGTAATTGTTTTGTTCCTTAAAAAATTTTCGGTACAGCTTTAGTATAAGCCCCCCGCCCCTCTCCCTCTCTGGTGACTTTTGAATTTTCATTGTCATTTTGGCAATGAATTAAATAGGCTGTAATTGCTGTAGTAATTGCATAAGTAAAGATCTTCAGGAGAGTTATTTAGTTTACTATATTTATACCAAGGTTTTTTAGAGCCTTTTTTTTTTTATAAAATATATTTTACAATTTGTATCAAGAAGAATTATTATTATTTTTTTTTTTCTCAATATGCTTGGTAATTTATTACTGTTGTGTCCCTTTTTATAATTATTTAGGTATTGCTGTAGGATTCAGGTTATTATGGTTTCTTCAACAATGTGATTTGGTTGCCTAAAAATAAAAATATTTCACAATCTCATTTTTAAATAATGAACCACTTGTAATTATTTAGTATACTTATTTTTTCCAGCATGGAACTAGTTTAGGTATGGTATATAAAATTTATATAAATTTTTATTGTGAAAATAAATAAATGACATCAGAAAAAAAGCTTACATTATTATACTATTTACTAAACTATTTTCCTAGTAGCAAGAAAGTTAAATATGGTTTTTAGTAAGGCTGTGCCGATTAATCGACTAATCAGTTCAGTTAATCGATCAATGCTTAGTCCCGATCAATTTTTTTAATCGAGTTAATCGGATCGATTAATTCAATTAAAAAATTTCCAAAATCCGATTAAAATTTTCAAGGATTAAAGTAAAAATGGTGTTCTACATACAGAATATTTTTTTCATATTTTGCTAACAAGCATTCTAAGAAACATCCATCAAATAATGAAAAAGCAAAAAATTAAATTAAAAAATTAAAAAATAAAATAAAATTAATAAATAAAAATAAAACCTCTCAAAAGAAGTTGTTGCTCTTTTGTTGATAGAGAAAAGGGGGAGGACAGTTATTAAACAAAATGCTGCTTCATGTGCATGCTGGAGCAACACCACCTATCTTTAGCCTTCTACAGAAAGTGTTGGTTAGGGTAATAATATTCTCAGAAACAAGAAGCTTTCAAAAAATGGAAATGCTAAAGATTAAAAAAAAAAAAAAAAAGGATTGAGATTTCCACTATCCCTCTGATGGGGGAAATGTCAACAGAGTTTCACAGTATCTTCAAGTGTTTATTGTCTGTTCAGAATTGCTGATAGTAACTATTGAAGTAGAAACAGAAAATAACATTCTGTGTTCTAGTCTGAAGTGATAAAGAAGAACTAAAATATAAGAATTTGAGATTTTTATGATAATGATATGGAATTTTGAGAATTCATTTAAAAATAGTGACAAGCGAGATGGACAAGGTCTGCAAATATAAAATATGTGTAAATTCATTTAATGTTTCTTTCAAAATGAATCAAAAAATTAATTTATTTTAAAAAAAAAATTTGAATAAGTGAAAATATTTATGTAAAATTAACACTTAAAGTCATTAATTATTACTCTGAAAATTGATTTAAATTTCAGTTATGAAACAGATATAATTGAATAGACAAAATTTTTTGAAAAAAAAAAAAAATATTTTTTTTCAGTAAAACTTATGAATAACATATACAGTCGGTAACAAAAGTGTCAGAACACTAGCAAAAATTCCTATATAAAAAAAGTACACTTAATACTGTTTTGTTAAATAAATCCCTGTCTAATCATATTCTTAGTCAGTCCAAAAACATGATTCAATAAGGATTTATTTAACAAAACTGCATAAAGTGTACTTTTTTTACATAGGAATTTTTGCTAGTGTTCGGACACTTTTTTTACCGACTGTATATATATATATATACACAATATGAAAGTTTTATTCATCATTGAAATAAAATTATATAAAGAAAAATGAAAACCGATTAAATATCTGATTAATCGATTAATGAACTACGATTAACCCAGTTAAAACTCTTAATCGATTCCCACCCCTAGTTTTTAGGGACGTAAACCTGATTTTCAAAAATAACATATTTTAATATCCTATCTATATATATATAAAAGAGTACTTCTACTCACTCATTGACCCATCAATGCACAGTAAAATCTACTAGAGCTGGAGCCACTGACTCAAAACTGGGTCAGATTATAGAACATATAGTATAAGCACCCCTGAAGAAGAGATTTTACAAAATTTGCCCCAAAGGGGGGCAAGGAGGGCAGAACGTGATTTCATAAAATTCTCTGTATCTCAATGCAAAAAAGATATCGGTAAAATTTTTGCTTTAAAATATAGCTAACACAAATACCTAAAAACATATTTCTGGAACTTTAGAAATTCGGTCCGCAAGGGGTGGAAGGGGCAAAATGTGATTTCACATAACCTTTTATATCTCAAACAAAAAGACATATATACGTAAGATTTTTTCTTTAAAATATAACAAACACAAATATCTAAAAAAAATTTGGAACTTTAGAAATTCAGTCCTGTGAAGGAGTTTCTTCACATATATTAGTTTTATTTATATTTTCAAATAGACTTAATAATTAATATTATATTTTCAATAAATAAAATTTCTATTAAAATATCTAACAAAATTCTAAATTATCTTTTATATTTAGAAACATTTGTCTCTCTATAAATAAATATCATAATTTTAATAATATTTTATCTGTTAATCTATTAAATAAATATGTTCAGAATAAAAACGTATTCTTTAAAATTAATAATTTATTCCCAGTAAACTAAATGCATTTTTTATTAAATAATAGTCTTTCAGAAAGCGAATCTTCCAAAGCTAAATAGTTTTATAAAATAAAGCAAAAAAGAAAAATATTTTCATGTATTAACCGTTGCTTATCCATAAATTACAATTCATTCTGTTAAATTATGCAAGTTTATTTATTATAGCTAAATTATGCAAACATCATTAAAGGGTAATTTACATATTCTTAATGACAGGATGTAGACTTCTTGTCTACTTGAAAACAGGCGATTTTTATGGCATGAGAATTGGTATAAGTGATTAGCATAAATTTTTATAATGGACTGTCTAAATTCAAAATAGTTATATTAATTTGTTCGAGAGACAATGGAATGTGTTTGGCTATGAATTTGGTGCTATTTTCAAAAAACTTGGCGTTATTCAGTAGTTGGAAGTTAACTGTCAGATTGAGAACTAGATTTCGCTCCTAGATCATGGGTAAGTAAATATGTACCCTTGAACCCTCTCCTCACCTCCAGCCTTTGCATTCTCTGAACTCATGGATCATATGTACTTCCACTACAAAGAAATGTTGGACTGATCTATGAAGTCTCTCCAAAATAAAATTATATTATATAGTGTCACACAGTCTGTTTTACTGTATCGGCCATCTTTTAGACAAATTTGAACCTGGACTCTGCTACATAAAGACTAATACTAGAATCATTCAAAACAAAAGGTGTCAGTCCCCAAGGGAGGGAGGAGGGAGTAAAACGTAATTTCACGTTTCAAAACGTGATTTCACACAATCCTACATAACTCAAAAAAAAAAAAAAAAAAAGATATCTATGAGATTTTTCTTTAAAATATAGAAACCAAAATACCTAAAACTCAATTTCTGGAATTTCATAAATTCAGTGCCCAAGAGGGGGAGGAGGTAAAATATGATTTCCATCCACTGAATCAACAGCAACACTACCGTGGCAATTTTGTGCAGGACTGGGTCACGAATTTTGTAGTGAAAGTTGGTTCCAGAGAGCCCACTGAAAACGGATTTTGCAAAACTCATCCTTTCCCCTCCTGCAGAGATACCAAGTTACCACTAACGAAAAATCAGTTTCATACCCCAATAAAGTAAAAGTAAAACTTGTCCTATTAAATTGCAGATAATTATTACAAAAGAATACATTTAAAAATTTCCGGTATTAAGATTATGGACAATTCGTAATAACTTGGCATATCTGCTCCTGGGGGTAGGGTGGCAACGAAAGCCTGTTAGCGAGCAAAAGTCGGCTCCGATTAAGAAACAGCACAAGAAAAGACTAGACTTGTGTACAAAAAAAAACAAAAAATGTCGATTTTCGAATTGACATATTTGTTGAATATTTTCATCAAACATTAACAATGACAGGATCTTACTAAATTTTACCATAGAAGTCGCGAAAGAAAGAAAAAAAAAAATTGCAAGCATAATTCTGTTCCAAATTACCTCAGGACGACAATTTTTTGGTATATGAGTTTTCTGTGTGTACACAATACTCATTATAAAGGGATTTTGAAAACAATTTCCCTTCCCTCCCTTTGGGGTCAGAGAAGCAAAAACACGTTTCAAGTTGTAACCCTCATCTAAATTATCTCAGCCATGTGGCGAGGAGGGAAAAGTTTCGCATTACTATTTTAAGTGTGTTCTAACCTCCACTTACCACATTAGAAACCCCTCCCCTGGATCAGTTAACTGGCTAGATAATATTTTAACCAGATCAAACTTAATTAATAAACTTAACAAAAACTTTAACTTCTTAATGGAAATTACTAATGCAACAATTGAAATTAATTAATAGTTACTACCTACTGGTTCTGGTTGGACTTAGGATTCTTCCAAGTTTTCAAGTGTATATTTCACCCTCTTTCGCCCTTTGTCGGTCTTGGGCTACAAGCCTGGCAAAACTTTGTACTTTTTTATTATTATTATTATTTTGGTTTCAATAAACCTCGGAGTAGTCCCCTTTGTCTCGACATTGAATCGCTCCAAGAGCGATGAGCGGGGGCTGCTCCCTGTTGAATAATAATTTATAAGTGATGTGTTTAAAATACAATCCTGTAATTTAATATAAAAATAAAATCATGATTTAATTTAATTTGTTAGCATATAATGAATTGCCATTTGTGCATAAATTTGTAAATTATCTTCTTAGATGCTAATTCTCAGTTAAGCTTCGTAAAAAATATAGAAATATCAGAGTTTCCCTCAGGTTTAAAAAAGAGCAGGGTGCTACTAGTGGAAAAAGGGCACTTTATAGAATCTTGGGGGCAATTTTCGATTCCAAAGGGCACATTTAACTTAAAATCAAGACACCTAATTTCAAAATTCAGTTATAAGTATGTATGTACATAATAAGAAAAAAAAATTAAATTTAAACTTTCTTTACGTTTGGCTGTTACCAATGTATGAATGAATGTTGATCTTCATACACAATAGTTTTATTTTTAGCCATTCATTCTTCCATTTGAAGATTATTTTCTACAAAGGGCAGTAAAGCCAGGGTGCAGGTAGTTCAGATGAGGGGAAAGAAGGGTGCTATTTTTTCAATCAAAGGGCAGGCGGGGTACAGCACCCTCCTGAAACTGCCTGGATGAAACTCTGGAAATATATACAACATTCAACATACAAATTTTTAAATAGAATTGCTATTTTAAAAGCAGCAATTTTATCATTTTAATATTATGTAATTACAATATTCAATCCATAAATACAATATTCATTTTAAATATTTATTTTATTGATATTTTTTAACAAAACGTATTGAATCTAACAAGACTTTTCATCCAATAGTTGCAATCCTTACAATGGGATCAGTGAAGATTGAAAGAACTTCATATAATTTACAAATGTTGTTTGCTTAAAGCTTGCTTTCCTTGACCTCTCTGTGGTTTTACTTTCCCTCTTAGAGTCCTCTGTCTTGTCATCTCCTCTTTAAAATCAAGATGTTCATCCCTAGAATAACAGAAAAAAAATTAAAAAGCTATTTCAGCTTGGAATTATATGGAAACTATAATAATAATTTTTAATTACATATTTGGTATTTATGAAGGTCACCTGATAAACAAAGTTTGACTTTTTTAATCTTTTTTTTTTTTTTTTTTTAATTATTATTTACAATTGTTTTTATGTGTTATTCAGAAAGTGGAAAAAAAAATTCTTTTTTATGAACTTCTGAATATGTTTTAGTTTTCACTCCGTTCACTGCTCTCTCTGTCATCCCTTTTACTTTCCATTTTGTTTTATTTTTTAGATTTACTGTCATAAATATTGTTTTAAAGTAAGAAGTAATTATTCAGTATTGTTTTTATAATCAACAATAGGATACTAAATTTCCCTTTATTCTGCAAAATTAAACTAAAAATAGGAATTTTGTAAAACAAAGTCTGTTGTGTAACAACCACATAACTTCTGTTAGTACCTACTATTGCACATACATTATACTACAGTGAAGCATCCATAATCCAGAATTCTATAATACGGAAACACCCATAAACTGGCAGTAATGATTTTTTTTTTTTTTTAAACCTCCACCCGTAAATCGTAGATGTACTCTTCAACTTCTTATTCGCAGCATGCTTGCCAACTTTTATGGATCATTAGTAAAGTTTACAGATTTTAATTTAATTTAATTGATTTACGGACTAGCATGAATTTTTTACAAACTAATCGGGATGATGGCAAAAATTCTGAAAAAGAACAACAAAATTTTATTGCAAATCCAAAAGTTACTAATAAAAGAGATAATTTCTATTCCTGACACTGAAAGTCAAAATAAACACGACCACCTGAAATCTCGGTCAACAGTTTTTAGAAGGACTTGAAAAATATGATTTTATCAAGGATAACCAACTAATGAACATGCATACGTTAATCAGTCAATAACAAACTGAAAAACAAAAGAGAACGAAACAAATGAAATTGACTGACATATTTAATAGAATGCAGCAATGTCAAATTCCTGATCTCATTTGTTATTAAGCCAGTTTTAATATTAATTCTTTTTATTATTATTTGTACAAAAATAAGTGATTTGTATTACTGTTTTGTAATTGTAATTTTGAAAATTTTAATTTTTTTCAAACTTTATTTTAATTATTTTCGTTTTTGATAAGGGTTTGCATTACATTTTTTAAAGCTAATTTTTAAAAAATATTTCTTTAGTTGCTGTCTGATATGCATTTACAGAACACCTATAATCCGGAAGAATCCATAATCCGGCAATGACTACTTCCCCTCCGATGCCAGATTATCGATGCATCACTGTATGCGCTTTTTAGAGATAGTGTGGTCACGGTCAGAAATCTTAAAATTGACTTACAAATTTTTCTATAAGAGAAAACTGATGTATGTGTAAAAATATATAAAACAGAGTTTTTAAAGTATAAATATTTACTCAATGTTGGAAACACCAATGTAAAAAATATTAAAAGCAAACTGCAATTTTGTAGTGTTAAGTATACTGTCATCAGTGCAGAATGATAACGTGGATTATTGCTCTTATGTATAGATAGGGAAGCGAACTTTAGAGTTGAAATAGCAGCGAATAGAAATTTAAGAAACTGAAGATGCTAGCCAATAGAAAATTGGGGCATAGAAAGTATGCAAATGGTATGTGAAAATAATGAATAAGTGGATTTTATATAATATTTCCAACAATCAGAGAGAGGGGGTACAGAAAAATTTCTATTAATGACATTTTTAACATTTGTTCTCATCCTGAATCTCTTAACTCTGAAATCAAATATCTAAAAGTGGTTGCTGTTGACAGAGGTTACAACATACAACCTAACCATTATTGATAAAGCTCTTTTTAAATTACACCATCCCCATACTTCATGTCTTTCTATGTCTAAGTCCTCTTCTAACATCAGTGTTGTTTTGCTTTTTTTCCTGAAATCTAGTTTTGCATAGCTAAAATTCTCAAAGAATATACTTCTAAATAATTATCTCACTTACTAACAAATTCGCATTTTCTATGTTAAAAAACCCCACTGATATACACAACTCTTAGGTGTTTATAGTATTCCTTGTGAATGTAAAACAATCATATAATTGTCAAACAAAATATAAACTTTTATCTTAAAAAGCACATGGATTATATTCAGAAAGAAGAAATAAATAAATCAGCCATTCCATTACTAAACTTTGTTGGGAAAATAACCATACTACTTTTAACTTTGATTCAGCTAAAATAATCTGTTGGCCAGACCTAAACACTTACATGAACTCGATCTTTTAGAAGCAGCTTTCCATATCTATAAAAATCATAAAAATGCCATTAATTTTGATTTTACTGCCTCTCTCTGATTATTGGAAATATTACATAAAATCCATATACTTTTTATTTTCACCTACCACATAATCTATAGCATTCTATATCCCAATTTTCTATTGACTAATGCGTCCAGTTTCTTAAATTCCTATTGGCTGCTATTGCGATTCTAAAATTTGCTTCCTTATCTACATATGAGCCACCTTGTCAATCTGTACTGATGACAGTACACTTAACACTAAAAAAACTACAGTTTGCTTTAATATTTTTTACATTGTCGTTTTCAATGTTGTGTAAATATTTATATTTTCGTTCAATGTCCAGACTGGTTATTTATTCTAGTTTATAAAGTTTGCTTAAAAAAAAAAAAAAAAAAAGAAAAAAAAAATCAGTACAGTCGTTTTTTGAAACACCTATTTCAGAGATCTATAACTGACCTACCTAATTAGTATGACTATCAATTTTCTTGTAATAACCAAGTAATACATGTGAAAGAATATCTAAAAATGGGTTTATGTAGCTTAATTTTCAAGAAAATCATTAAAGCCATTTTTGAGATGCTAACTTACAGTCCCACTTCTGATTTTCACAAAAACTTTGCAAGCTCATTTTTTGACCAGTTGTATCTTTATTAGTTTAGAAGATTTCCCACATACATACACACTGATCAACTGCCAAAAACCACTTTTTTGAACTCAGGAGACCTTGAAACATTTAAATCAAGTGAAACACCATATCGAAATTTTTGACTGAATAGTACAATATTTCTATTACCTACAAATAGTCAAGTAATGGCAATAGAAAACTTATATGAAGAACATTTTTTACTATTGTTTTGTGTTTTAGTGAGTAAAATTCTATATGAAACTAAAAAAATTCTATGCAATTTTATTTTTTAGTTGCAGACTGTGTTATTATTAACAAACAGTTCTCATTAAATCCTTGTAGCTACAATACAGTAATTACATATCTAAGACTGCTACATAAACTTTTTATATTCTGACTTTTTAAGCATGGTTGCTATTAAGATGCCTTATTTCATGAAATCCACAGCCAAAATATTTTTCTATGACTTGAATTCTGGAAAGCTGGATTACACGATCTCAGAGTTTTATTTCCATGCTATGAAGAATACAGTAGAGAGCCAGAAATCCACCGAAGTCCAAAATCCACACAGCTTGTCAGATACAAACAATGAAATTCACTATTAATAAATTACAAAACTGCAAATCAGAATTTTTGAAAAAGTTCTTGAATACAGATTTTATGTATAGCTTTTTATGATTACAAAAAAGAAAAACAAAATAATAATAATGTGAAAGACTGCAAGAGCCAAGTTGCTGCTAATGAAATTATTGACAGTATATTAAATTCATCAAAAGAAAATAATGATTATTCATTTTTGAGATATGATGATATCAATCAGGTAAATAATAACAAACTAATTTTTTTAAATGCTTTTTTATGAAAGCATAATTTGTAAGGAAGAACTCAATCAAATTCGTAGAAAAATAAATTTGTGTTACTACTATTTAGAGTAAATAAATCATGCAGGTTCAAGTTTAGTTTAAAACTAGCTACATGTGAACAGATTTTATCTAAATTTGACAAATATTTTTTTTCTTTCATATTTATTGTTTTCATTATATATTTTTGTTAATGTTCATTATTATTCTTAAGTACCTAGTAATATTCAGTGTTATTATTCACTAGTATGTGTTTAGTTAGAATAATATTCTGTTTTTATTATTCAAAGTGAAAATCATTTTTTATGGGTCCTGAAATCCGCACAACCTCTGGTCCCGAGCTGTGCAGATTTTTGACTCTCTACTGTACCTCTATATAAAAATAGGTTATAAAATATTTTGTCTTTGTTTCAAAATAATGTATTAATACAGTTGACTCGCAATTTTGCAACCCTTGATTTAGCAAGCCTTCACGATTTAACGACCCTCTGATGAAGTCTGAACCATTTTCCAATACATCTAGTATAATAACTCTTTATAAATTTGTGGTAATTATCTTATAATACTTTTTTTTTTTTTTTTTTCCATTCTTTATTTAACTAAATGGTAAATCAAACAAAAAAAAATTATAGAATTATAGAAACTTAAATGTCTAATTTGTTTTTTAATATATATACAGTAACCGCCACTTAATAAATTCACTGGTTAATAAAATCAGCCGCTTAATCTGATCAAATTGCGAAGACCGGAATCAAACCAATGCAAACTAATTTTAAAACTGCCAGTTAATAAACTCAAAAAAATCTCGTCAGCAGCAAAAATGTCATTTATGCACGCTAAAAAATTTTTTATTTACACTGTGATTTTTTATTTTTGAAATAAAATAAACAATAAAATACAGCAATCGCTACATTATCTCTCTTTATCAAAAATTTTACATTTACTGCAATTAAACATGCCTTTGTCACGGTTTGTTACTTTTTGGCGCGGCCGTTTTGGCGCTGGCCGTTTTGGCGCCGGCCGTTTCAGCGCCAGATGTTTACATTCCGAACTTTTTAAGTATAAGAATTTTTTTTTTTTTTTTTTTTTCCGAAAACTTAATAAATAGTTGGGAATATTCAAGAATTTTATAACTGTTTATTATTATATGGATTAAAATAAACCCGCGAGTTAATCATTATTGACTTTATTTAAGTGAAGGCAGTTTAAGAATTGGTTAAGAATGCATACCTTTTCTTTATCCTGTTTCTTGCTAAAGTTAACTTTTATTTTATCTCAGCAAGCTTTATTATATAGGAAATTTTAATACGCAAACTGTAAATAAAAATAAACAGAAGTCTTTAATAATTAAATTCTGTGTAACAACAACAACAAAAAAAAAAAAAAAAAAAAAGAAGAAGAAGAAGAATAGCAGTGATAACTTTAAGATAATGAAAACTTTATAGAAAGTTATTTTTTATTTTTATGAATTTTTTTTTTTTAATAACTGGTGGAGATTTAGTACAGGATATTTTCATCTGGCACTTCTAAACGTAAATTGCTCATTTTTCTTTTTGTACAGTTGATTTTTACTGATTTAGTGATTAATGAACCTAAGTCTACATTTTAACTGTGGGGAGTTACTAAGTTACAATAAATAAAGTAAATAGTAAGCTGAGGGGGGGGGGGGATGGTATTAAAAATTAATAAGTTGTATGGAACTATTCTACTATGTGTAATAAGTTTCAGAAATTTAGAGCAATGCGAGCTTTAAGTAAGTTATTAAAAAAAAAAAAATTAAAGCAGGTGTGTATTTACCGTGTAATGGTTTTTGCCGGTTTTTACTATCTGGGACAAAACATGTTTTTCCCATGGTTTTTACCACCTTCAGAAAAAATTATTATTCCTATTTTTTTATTTTTTTATTTATTTTTGTTTTTTAATTCACCCCCAAAAACCTTCGGGACATATTTTAAAATTTTTAGTTCTCATTTTCCCAATATTATTTACTATGAAATTTCCATTCTTTCATCCATTTCTAACAACAATATTTTGAAAATAAAAATAAATAAATAAAAAAAAGCAATGTTGACGTCATGAAATTTGTTTTATTACATGATCAGTTTAACCCTTTATCAGTTACAAACATTTTTTTCTGTCACTCAATAGTTGAAATAAAAGGCTAATGTGACAATCTTAAAAAAAAAAAAAAAAAAAAAAAAATTGGAAAATAAGATCATTATTTTCATAGTAATAAGTTTAATAAATTTTAACTACAAAAATCAAGTTCTTTTCTCAGATTATCACTGGCTCCTTTAAATTACGATTAATTCATCAGTAATATCATTAATAAATAATTAAAATATTTTTTTGGTTCATGCATAAAATAAATAAATAAATAAATAATAATAATAATAATCAGAAATGACATTGTTTATTTTATTACGCAAAGAACCGCCCGACGATAAGTTTAATAAGTTTTAACTAGAAAAATCGAGATTTTTTTTCTAAGGTTATCACTGGCTTCTTTAAATTGCGAAAAGTTCTATTCATCATTAATATCATTAATAAAATATTAAAAATATTTCTTGATTTAAGCATTAAAAAAAAAAATAATAATCTGGTGTGTCACTCACTCGACTTTCTCTCACCCTAAAATTTAATACTATAAATTAGAGCTGTACCGAGTACTCGTTATATACTCGGTACTCGGCTTACTCGGCCAGTTTGCCGAGTACTCGGTACTCGGCCAAATATGGACTAAGTATTCGGCCAATACCGAGTAGTTGTAAGAATTTCATTATTTTTATGTATTATTGAAAGAAATGTATTCATAAGAGTTGTTTATTAATAAATAAACTAAAAAATATGAAAATATAAACATAGTCATTAAACTTTTGCTGCAAACAGCTTTCTGCAGTTAAAACGAGCAAGCAGATTGCCACCAAACTCTGTATAGAGACGATTCATGATATGAACTTATCCATTTTAGTTACAAGAATTTGAGTATAACCAACTTGTATGCGTGTAATGTACAATTATTATTATTTTTTTTTTTTTAACTTATTGTATCTATAAAACAGACAAAAATAAAATATTTTAGAAAAAATAACCCTTATATAATACTACTATAGTAAATAAAACTTTAGTTACATATTTGTTCAAATAATAGTAATTATGAAAAAGGTAAATACACTAAAATGTTATTAAAAATATATTTTAATAATCAAAAATGTTGTTTTTCAAATTATGGCCCAAAACCACCTATCTTTTTTACTCTTCTAGAATTTGAAGATTAATGAAATCTATCATGTTTGAAATGATAAAATATTTATTTTAATGTTCTCATTTCATATGTGAACTTCATGCATCTTAAATTAAGCCTGAGTGTATGGGAACTTTTATATTCTCTAAGAATTATCTGAGATTGATTCGCATCTGAGAAATTTCTATATAATAAAGAATGAAGTTATCAGTTATTATGGTTTTAATAATCCACTAAGCTGGAAGTATCAAATATAACAATGAACCTAATTGTGTATATACACTACAAAAATTCTGAAATGTTTCATGAAAACATGCTGTTTGCCAATTAACTTAATTTCGTGTTCAAAAAGCCTTTTTTAAATTTCAAGATGTGCGAAATTCTTCATGTCAATTATTCTTTCTTACAACTACTCGGTACTCGGCTACTCGGTACTCGGCCGAGTAGTAAAAGGCCGAGTACTCGGTACTCAGCTACTCGGCCAAAGTGCTACTCGGTGCAGCACTACAGTATAAATACAGGTTGGATATTAAGAGGTAAGAAAACGATGTTATGTAAACCTATGTTAAACAATTCAAAGGGAGACTTTTATATGATAATTAGTTCTGCTTGAGGGGGGAGAGGCTACCGCTCCCCCAACCCCCCGTTTCATTGTCATATTTATATAGAACCTCCGTCACATTTATATAGAATTTAATTCGGTTATTAAAAAATAATTCTGTTTTTAAAAAATAATTTATTAAAATTATTATTTTAAAAAATTATCTTTTATGAAAATGAAGACGATTTCCATAATACACAAGTAGTATAACACCAAATATCCAAAAAAAGTCCACTTTATTCTCTCTCTCTCTCTCTCTATAAATATATATATATATATTTAAAAAAAAAAAAAAGATTTTTTTTCTAATTTTTTTTTTTTTTTCGTTAAAAGTAAAAAAAAATCGATAACTTCGTTTTAAATTATCGCAGATCGATGGTTCAACCATTCGTTTTAAAGGTATTGGCGAGCTCTTTTGAAAGATACCCATCATGAAAATTTACTCCCTTCGAGGTGGGACTTGCCCCCCAGGGGAAGAGGCGAGGCTCCTACATACACAAATGACTAATTTTAATAATTTTTAATTGTAAAAATCTAGTTTCTCACCTTATCATTGGCTCTTTTAAATCACGCAAAATTCTATTCATCATTAATATAGTTAGCAAATAATTTAAAATATTTTTTTGCTTACGCATAATATATATATATATATATATATATATATATAAAGTCAGAAATTACATTGTTTATTTTATTACCCAAAGAACCGCACGGCAATAGGTTTAATAAGTTTTAACTACAAAAATCGAGTTCTTTTCTCAGATTACCACTGACTTCTTTAAATTACGAAAAATCCTATTCATCATTAATGTCATTAATAAAAAATTAAAAATATTTTTTGGTTCAAACATTAAAAAAAAAAAAAAAAAAATCAGAAATTACATTGTTTATTTTATTCCCCAAAGAACCATCACCAAATTGGTTAGAATCTTTAGAATTGCTGCGTATGTGTTGCCATCTGATGACTAAGTTTAATAAAAAACAAGTTTCTAATCTTATCATTGGCTCCTTTAAATTAAGCAAAATTCTATTCATCATTAATGTATTTAATAAATAATTTAAAATAGTTTTTTCTTCACGCATAATAAATAAATAAATAAGAAATCATATCTATCATTAAATAAATTTTAACTGAAAAGGCTGAGAGGAAAGCCGCGGCCATTTCGTGAAGGACAGGCTGCGCAAAAACGGCCTCTCCGAAATGGATCTCGCGCCAAAACGGCCGCGCCAAAATGGGTTTCGCGCCGGAACGGCCACGCCAAAACGTCCCATTCCGCTTTGTCACTTGTCTCGTAATAATTTCAAGGGGAACAACTATAGTATTTCCCCTCAGCTACATTTGGCGATTTTTCGTTGGCGATTATGGGTAAATTCTACTTTTGAAGTGATTGCCATGGATTTCTAACGTAAACAAAACCGAAATATGTTTTTCAGAATGGCATCATTAAAATAATTCATTGAACTTATTTCTAATAATAACAAAACAAATATGTATTTAAAATTGACTTACCTTCTTGATGTTTATGAATTTCGTTATGCTTTTACATTCCATACAGTTATTCAGTTTAAATGCTATTTTATATTTACCGGTAAAATATGATTATATAAATTAGAATTTCGTTTAACATTTTTAACAAAAGGAAAAAATTATTTTTAATGTACATATATGTACATTTATTTATATATATAAAAAAAAAAAAAAAAGGAACAGCTTTACTATACGGCACCCATTGCTTATTGCCGTTGCCGATGTTTTGATCACGTGGTATGATGGTGTTTTGATTCAGTTTGTGAGTCGGTACTGCGAATAGTTTCACAACGTCGTGAATCGAATCAAAATGTTATGAAACAATACTTTTCATCACTATGAAACATTTTTTTTATGTTTCACTATGTTTTCTGCTGTTTGCTCGCTTCGCGAGCATTAAAACCGAAAAAAACATCACTGGATGCCCCTAATTCGTGGAGCATGAATCATTAAAAGCATGAAAATTCATGGAACAGCGGTCACTATGTTTTCTGCTGTTTGCTCGCTTCGCGAGCATTAAAACCAAAAAAAACATCACTGGACGCCCCTAATTCGTGGAGCATGAATCAGTAAAAGCATGAAAATTCATGGAGCCGTGGTCACTATGCTTTCTGCTGTTTGCTCGCTTCGCGAGCATTAAAACCGAAAAAAACATCACTGGATGCCCCTAATTCGTGGAGCATGAATCATTAAAAGCATGAAAATTCATGGAGCAGCGATCACTGTTTTCTGCTGTTTGCTCGCTTCGCGAGCATTAAAACCAAAAAAAACATCACTGGACGCCCCTAATTTGTGGAGCATGAATCAGTAAAAGCATGAAAATTCATGGAGCCGCGGTCACTATGTTTTCTGCTGTTTGCTCGCTTCGCGAGCATTAAAACAAAAAAAAACATCACTGGACGCACCTAATTCGTGGAGCATGAATCAGTAAAAGCATGAAGATTCATAGAGCCTCGGTCACTTTGTTTTCTGCTGTTTGCTCGCTTCGCGAGCATTAAAACAGAAAAAAAAAAAAAAACATCACTGTATACCCCTAATTAGCGATGCATGAATCAGTGAATGTTACGTTTCAATACAACAGAAAAAAGTATCGATACTCTGATTCGGGTCTCGAATCACCGTCATATCACGCGATCAAAACATCGGCAACGGCAGTAAACAGCATGCAGGTTGCCATATTGTATTGCAAACAATCCAGAACGACATCGTTATCGCTCAAACCGGCGCCAACGAAAAATCGCCAAATCTAGCTGAGGGGAAATACTATAGTTGTACCTTTCAAGGAATATATTCTTCAAAGTGCGGTAATAAGTTAGGTACAAATTTGATTTAATTCGAAAGTGATTTTTTTTTTAATAATAATCTTTAATTAAAAGACAATTTTTAGTTCTTATTCTGAAATAACAAAGAAGCAAGAAGCTTAAACAGAAAGATTTCAAATTTAAAAGAAAAGCGTGAACTTTTAGAAAATTATTGATGATTTTCCTCAAAGGAGAGCGCATCAGAACTTGGGATGTGTTTAATTCACTGATTTTGAAGAAACAATCAAGTAATTATCTGTTAAAAATTAATTAATATTGTTTATTAGTTCCCTTATTTGGTAACTTTTGAAATTTCTTCCCAAATTCAGGTAAATAATACCTTTTTTCTTGAGTACAGGAACATTCGCCAGATATAAAAATCAGCTGCTTAAAAAAATCACTTTTGCTCAGAATGAATGTGATTTTAATAAGTGGCGGTGTGACATAGTCAAGGTTGTGTCCATTGTGTTCGACTGCCTGCGTGAGGTCTCTGGTGCCGGATTGTCTGCAGTCTCGAGAAACCGGGCGTACCAGGGGTTTTTTCATCCTCAGGGCTACAAAGTAACCGCGATTTCACAGATGGTTTTGATGTGCCGCTTGGGCACCCCACGCTAGGGTGGTACCCCGCCGTTTTGTCGCCAGTTGAAACTCCAATGAACTGTTGACCTGAGGATATTCCTCCTGACCAAAGACTGTTTGATTGGTGTTTGGCGAGTGGGAAAAATTGTTCCCCCTTTTCAGGTCACTAAGATTTTTGGAAGGACTAAGGATTTCAGATATTAAATCGAGGACTTGGATTTAGGACTTGAAAGAGAACGGAGGTTCTCCTGGATCTTTTAAAAATGATACTCATGTTAGGTTTTCACAGGTATCTGTGATGCATGTAATGCTATAAAATGCTAAAAGTAGTTTTAAATTAAAATTATGTTAAGTTTTGAAATCAAGCCTTGTTATTCCTTGTGTGGGATTTACAACCAATTTTTGACTACTATCATGTGTTCCACGCTACGTACCTACTATATCACAGCAGAAGAAAAGTGGTGGCAGCAAGGAGGATGTGCGCCTAGAGTAAATTAGGTGCAGCCCAAGCCTTAGAGGATAAGAAACGCATCAAGAAGATTACCAGCCAACAGATGTCTCAGAACTACGAGTGGTGAGTCCCTTTCTTTTTCTATTTAAGTATCAGGGAGGTCTTAGTTGTAGGAGATTAGCTGTATTTTGGGGTAACTTTCTTGCAGGTGTTAAATGGTCATAGGAAAGATTTTTTCTTTTAGATTTTCAATGGTTCTGTGTTTTCTTTTGTAGTTAAAAGAAGAAAAATCTTTAACGAAAGTTTTAGGAATCAAAAGTAAATGGGATTTTTGTTTCTATTTGTTTTGAAATTGCTTAACTCAATATTAATCCGAGTCAAGTGAAGAAAAAAAAAAAGTTAATTAATAATTTTTTTTTTTCTGTGCAAAATAAAAGGCATCGGGTTAATTTTAATGTCATATTTTATTTTGGAGTATTTAATTGTTTTTGCTTCGTTTTGTCAATTGAATTTCAAAATTCACTCAGTTGTGGTTGTAATAGGAACTGAAGTTCAGTAATAGTGAAGTGTTTTATTGTAGTCATTAATTGTTTATGTATTTTTTATTATTCTTGCGAGAAAAAATATATTTAGCATCAATTATTTTTTTTTCCCTTTCTTTTTTTTCTTTATTATTATTATTATTATTTTTTTTTTTTTTCTCTTTTCTCTCTCGAGTGCTTGATTTGTTTTTTTAAAATGGCTTATTTGAGAAAACTGAATAAAAGTACTTTGCTATTATTAGCAACAGAATTTGAGACCGACGTATCGGAGGATACGAGAAATAAAGATATTATTCAGGCAATTTTAAACGCTTCTGATTACGATGAGGAAGAAGCAAAGGATTATTTAGTGAGAATTGTAAATGATTTAGAAAGAGTTGAAAGAGAAAAAGAGTTAGAGAGGAAGGAAAGAGAGAAAGAGTTAGAAAGGAAGGAAAGAGAGAAAGAGTTAGAAAGGAAGGAAAGAGAGAAAGAGTTAGAAAGGAAGGAAAGAGACAACATTAGGCAGTTTGAGCTAGAAAAATTGAGGCTTCAAAATGAGGCAGAAGTCAATAGCACAGCGTCAACGGTAACATCGGTAGAACCGGGTAGAAAACGGATTCAATTAAGAGAATTGGTGCCTAAATTTGACCCAAAGCAAATTGACATTTCTTTGTTCCTTATGATTTTTGAGCGCCAAGCGGTAAAAGAAAAAGTCGAAGAAGATTGTTGGGTATCCCAATTAATCCCGTTATTACCGACGGATATAGCGGAGCTAATTGTAAAGGAGCCTGCGGATAAATTTGAAAATTACCAGCACATAAAAAAACTATTATTTAAGCGTTTCAAGTTGAGCGCGTTGGCGTTTAAAAATAAATTCGAAGACCATAATAAAAAACCAGCAGCTTTATGGGTAGATTTGGTGTACGAATTAAAAGGTTATTTAGACAATTGGCTAGAAGCCGTAGACGTTAAAGATTTTGAATCGCTGAAAGAATTGATACTCACCGAGCAAATTAAAAAAAGGGTTCCGTTTGAAATCCGAGAACATTATTTAGATACTTGGGAAGAGATAAATAATGCAACGAATCTCGCCGAAAAATGTGATAAATTTGAAGCGGTCAGGCGTGATCACAAAAAATTCGAACGGAAAAATTCCTTCAAGAAAGAAAAAACAAATTTCGGGTATTCTAAAAATAGTTATGACGTGAAAGGAGAAAGTGATAAGCAGGGAAAAAGAGAACTAGGTAAGAAAGAATCGGTTCAGAATGAGGAAATTTTCGAGAAACCGAGAAAAATAATTTGTTATCTCTGCGGTCAAGCTGGGCATATAAGACCTCGGTGTCCTTTGAACGATAAATCGGAGGCGATTGTAAATCATGTAATTACAGCGCATTATTTGAGTCCATCTTTCAGGCCATATGTTAAAAATGCTATTATAAACGGGGTTTATCGTAACTATTTATTAGACTCAGGTTCGGAGATAGATATTTGTGACCGTTCATGGGTTAATGATCAAGATTGGTTGGGAGAGACGGTGAAAATACGGCAGCCATTAGATTCCGAATGCATTTCCTTACCTGTGGCTAGGATTACGATTGAGGGAGATTTTGGTATTATTGTGACTAAGGCAGCCGTGAAACCAATCGATTTGATTCAGGAATATTATTTAATGGGGAATAAAACCGCTAGGTTGATTGAAGCGCAGAGAAGACGCTCTTTAGGTAAGAGTAAAATCACTAGTAAAGAAAAACTTCAAAATGAGTCTCATGTACAAACTTTCCATAAAAACAACTCTCGTTCGCCCATACAATCCCGTTTTTCTAACGCTAAAGGAAAAAAGAAAAATGAATCCAGTCCAAACTTTTGGGAAAACCCAGCTCCCCGTTTTGGAAAGTGGAGGACGAAAGTCACGAAATTATGTTTCACGTGTCAATCACCGGAGCATTTGAGTCGAAACTGTGACAAAATGAAAGGATATTTAAAGGGTTTTCAGGAGCCGAAAGCAAAATTTAAAAGGACTGATCATTTTGGGAAAGATAAGCGCGTAGGCCAACAGACCCGACTTTCAAATCCTTTACTTGTTAGACGTATAACAAAAGATTATCCGAGAGAGAAACTGAACAATGCAGTGGACGAACGCGAAACTCAATAGCAGGTGTTTGCTACTGGGAGGGAGGGAGGTTTCTTACAAGTTTTGTTTGTTTATTTAGTTTTCCTTCCTCTCTCAGAATTGTTGAAAGTGAAATGTTTTTTTTATTTTTATTTTATGCAATTTTCTGTGTAGATTTTCTGTGTTTGGAATGTTATGCAAAAATTGAATTAATCGTTTCTGTGTTTTTAATTTTCATATATATAAATTTTGGTTAAAATGTGCTTTTAGTTAGAAGGTTATGTAGAGAAGTGTTAACTGCAACGTAACAAAATTGTTTAGATGAAAAGAAAGGAAATCTGTGTGAGGAATTATTTAGGGAAAAGCTGTAGAGAAAAAAATAATTTTCTTTTTTGATTGTTAACATGTCATTGTTAGTTACGGATATTGAGTGATCCATGTTAACTAAGATGATGCATATTGTAGGTTTGTTTTTTTTCCATTGCATAATTTTCCTTTTAAAATTTATTGAGATTTCTTTCTTTTACTTATTTTTATTTGGGTATTTTATTTATCCTTACTGTGTGGTTGCATACTTTTTTCTTTTCTTGTAGATAATTGCCTAACTGATTAACTGAATGTCATCTCTATTATTATTTTTTTTTTGTATATAGCATTGTGTAGGAATGTATGAAATTTTAATTCTTAGACGTATTAATTTTTAGCATTTTATTTTTCAAGTTTATTTTATTTTATTATCTTTTTTTTTTGAACTTGAGTGGTCTATTTATAATTTATTTTTTGTGGACTATGATTTATTTAATATTTTAAAATTTTTGTGTGGTCCTTGTGAAAGAGAAAAAAAAAGTGTGAAAAGTTTTAAAAATATTTGAAATCTTTCAGAAATACAATTTTTATTTATTATTAATTTAGCATTTCAATTTTACGGTGGAGTTAACAGTGTTATGTAAAGAAAATTTTGATTTTTTTTTTGTGTTTATTACTTAGAATTAAGCATAATTCTGATGTTAGGAAAACTCCAACTGAGTGGATTGTTTTCAATTGTTTTTTTTTTATTACTATTATTCATTTTATTTAAAGTTAACTCACTTTTAAGGGGTAAAATTGGAAATGGGCTTTAAGTTTATCTGGGGAAAGACCTCCCTGGGACTTAATTGAAAAATGGGGGTCGCCTACTGGAGTGCTGTTGGTCGCCTACTGGAGTGCTATCGGTCCTACCGGTCGCCTACTACTTGTGTCGCCAACTTGTGTCGCCAACTTGTGTTATGAAGTTTGTGTCAAGAGCTGGATTTTGCTCTCCATAGTCGTGCAAAATCTTCTTATGGGGAGAGGAGCTGTGACATAGTCAAGGTTGTGTCCATTGTGTTCGACTGCCTGCGTGAGGTCTCTGGTGCCAGATTGTCTGCAGTCTCGAGAAACCGGGCGTACCAGGGGTTTTTTCATCCTCAGGGCTACAAAGTAACCGCGATTTCACAGATGGTTTTGATGTGCCGCTTGGGCACCCCACGCTAGGGTGGTACCCCGCCGTTTTGTCGCCAGTTGAAACTCCAATGAACTGTTGACCTGAGGATATTCCTCCTGACCAAAGACTGTTTGATTGGTGTTTGGCGAGTGGGAAAAATTGTTCCCCCTTTTCAGGTCACTAAGATTTTTGGAAGGACTAAGGATTTCAGATATTAAATCGAGGACTTGGATTTTAGGACTTGAAAGAGAACGGAGGTTCTCCTGGATCTTTTAAAAATGATACTCATGTTAGGTTTTCACAGGTATCTGTGATGCATGTAATGCTATAAAATGCTAAAAGTAGTTTTAAATTAAAATTATGTTAAGTTTTGAAATCAAGCCTTGTTATTCCTTGTGTGGGATTTACAACCAATTTTTGACTACTATCATGTGTTCCACGCTACGTACCTACTATATCACAGCGGGTACTGTGTATATAAATATATATATATATATATTTTTTTTTTTTTTTTTTTTTTGACAAGCAGCAGTCTGTGGATAGTTTTAAAACATTTCTGCAATAACAAATACATATAGCCTACATAGGAACAAGTAAAATTAGTAATTTATTTTTGTCAGGTTCAAAAAGCACAACATATAAAAACTGGAAATTCTAAAAGAAAGTTTTCTCACAGTAAGTTAATTTCTTATCACTTAAAATTTATAGGGAGGAGGTAAAGAACAACATTTAAAAAAATAAATTAAAATGATAAAATAAAACTGTAAATTAAAAGAGGGGGGGGGGGGGATGACTGACCATTTTTTTAAAAATGCATATTTATAATTTAGTAGAAAAAATAATTTTAACCCTTTCATTGTAGGTTGCTAATATATGATAAAATGTTTCTTTTTAAGTAGCTTTATTGGAGTTAATTGATAATACACAGTCCTGACTCTAGACTGATTTGGCAGGAAGTTCTTTTTAAAAACTTTTAGCATCTAGTGGCCTTTTCTCAATTTATTTTAGCACCTGACAGTCCTTTTCAATTTTTCAGATACCTTGATGCCTTTAGATAATTTTCTTACTTATGTGCAGCTTTCTAGGGATAATTTTAGAGCATTTTTGCAAAAACAAATGCATACAGCCGACATGTATACAAGAAAGAGTAATATAGTGCTGGAAAAAATTATAAAGCCGATAGAAAAATTTACAAAAGTGAAAAAGCAATGAAATTGTTGATAACTGAAATTCTATTTTCATTTGCAAGAACAGCATCGAAATAATATGCATAAACTTTGTTTGGAAAAATGGAAGGGGGAATATAAAACATGCTAATACATAATTGATGCTAATTTCTTACAACCAACGAAAAACAACTTAGAAAAAATTATAAAGCGTATGGTTTTAGCCTCATTTGGCATAATGCAAGACATGAGAAAGCAGGTCGCTATGAAAGTTTAGGTAAATGCAAACGTGTTACGTGCATTCATTTTGTATTTGGTGTGTTTAATACAATGCCAAGAGGAATATAGTTGACGTAAATAGTGTGACAAAAAAAAAAAAAAAAAAAAATGAACAGAATTGAATAAATCATTAAATACCTGAATAAACCGTGATCTCGAAGTGCTCTTATTAAATTTGAATACTCAACATGAGGAGGGTAATGATCAACAAAGTATGAATCAAGATCAAGTGGTCTCTTACTGAGAATACGGACGACTTTCATAGATTTAGCGTTTGTTGGACGGGCAACTTCTCCAAATATTCTAGCACTTAATCGAGTCATTCGGCGAGCATAATTTGACATATTAGGCAAGAAATTCATCTTTGAAAATAAACAAATAGTATTTCAGTATTGGGGTATTTAATGGGTACAAGACAAGACGGGATAGCGGATAAACAACATACTACTTTACAATCAAGGTCTTTAGATTTTTACAATGACATTTGTAAACATTGTGAATCATTCATTTCTGCAGTGTGAATCATTCAAACGTTGCATTTAAAGAAAGCAAAAGCGTTTTACGTGAGCGTGCGCGGTTTAAAATCAATGAGCTAGAGAACAACTGGAGGAAATGCTAGTGCTAGACCGATTTTCACGTGCCGTTTTTCAAAGATTCGTCTTTGTTTTCTTTCGTTTTATTAATAATTCATGTGGTGAAAAAAAAAATGCTTCTACTCATATTAACTCTGAAAAATATGAAAAACTTCTATAGTTGTATCAACATTATCTACAATGAAACAGTTTTGACAGCCAATAATGCCAGTTTGAAGATTGCTTTGGGTGAAGACATTTTTACTTGTCATGGGGCGAATTCGAAAGTATTTCCCACTGATTAATAGAAGAGGATGCGAAAGAGGCTTCCAAATCTGGCTTTTTTTTATCTTACCACAACAGATGGCGCCACAGTCGAGGACCTCCCTTTCCAAAAGCTCCCGTAATGATTTTCAATGGAAAAAAACGTCATTTAATTTAATTTTTTTATGGAAAGTTTTAACTTTAACAAAATCAAGTAAACAGAAATAATGCTATATAAGGTCTTCCTAATAACATATATTTTTTTTATAACGGTGGGACTTTTCATTACTTTGTAAGAGGTTATACAAAATACGAGATCGTATTGATTAAAATCAGAATAAAAGACATTTAAAATTTTTCAGTACTGTACAAATAATCTGTGATACAAAGTAAAAAATGTCATTAATAAGGAATATTAAAAATTAAGGAAAGAAAGAAAAAATAAATAAATAGACGAAAATTATTAATAAAGAAAGAAAGAAAAGAAAATTATTTATAAATAATTAAATAAAATCTGTTGTACTTTATCCATTTATTTTTCAAACTTTTAAATTTAATAAGAATTATTTTGATTTATTTATAATACAGAAAATTTACGAACTTATTAATTTTTTTAAGGTAATATATAATATATATGTATTTAAATATAAATTAAAAAAAATTATGATAGTTTCTGTGACTTGAGGTATTTTAGAAATTGTATGGAGATACATTTGTATAAGAATTTGTATAAGAAAATATAGAAGAAAGTCATGTGGTGGCCAAAACAGACTAGTTTTTTTAAACGTAAATATAAGTAAAAATTTTATGATAATTTCTGTTATTTGAGGAATTTTAGAAATTGTGTGGAGATATATTTAAATTTATTTTCATTTCAACAAATTACAGGGAAATTCATCCTCACCTCTTTTTTACTATATAGGATAATATGATTTTTTTTTAAACTATGTATTATTTTTATTTTAAAACTCATTCATCTTTAACAAATGTGCTATACGTAAATATCTGACTGAATTATCAATAGTTTTTTAATGTTAAAAATTTTTAATTTACATATGTTACGGTAAGTTAGTTATCTTTATTAAAAACGTTAATTATCTTTATTAAAAACCCCGTCATCGGCCGAGAGGTTCTCATTAAAATCTGGTAGACGGGAAGTGCTGGGTTCGTTGCCAGGTCGCGCTCGGTGACCTAGTCGTTTAGAGTTTTCGGTGTTTTTTTTCCCCCAAAACTCGAGTAAATATGGGCTTTGACTCCTAAGAATGACCAAAACGGCGGGCAGACTACCCAGCCCTAGGATCCTCGGGTAGTCAATCAGCCTTAACTTTTACATCACCACCCCCACCACCACCTTATTAAACAGTGGGCGAACAGTTTGGCGTTCAAAGCTGATAGACGGGAAGTGCCTGGTTCGATACCAGGTTGCGCTCGTCAACCTAGCTGCTCAGAGTTTTCCGTGATTTTCGCCGAAACACACGTAAATACAGACTGGCACCACCTTAGAAAGACCATCACAGAGGGCACACCACCAAGACCCAGGACCCTCGTGTAGTCAATTGGCCTTAACCTTCACACAGTAACACCACCATCTTATTAAGCAGTGGCCGAATGTTTCTGCGTCCAAAACTGGTAGATGTGAAGCGCCGAGCTTGATACCAGGTCGCGCTCGTCAATTTAGCTGCTCGGAGTTTTCCGTGGTTTTTGCCCAAACTTGAATAAATACGGGCTAGTACCCTCAAAAAGACACCCCTCATAGGGCACACCACCCAGGCCTAAGAACCTCGTCCAGTCTATTGGCCTTAACCTTCACACCACCACCACCACCACCACCTTATTAACAGTGGCCGAGCGGTTCTGCGCTCAGAGCTGGTAGACAGGGAAGTGCCGGATTTGAATACAGGTTACGTTAGTCGACGAAACCATTCGTATTTTTCTATAGTTACTAGGGAAGACTTCTGTGGGGATCTTTTTAAGGTGTACTAATGCGTTATTATTATTTTTTTCTTTTTTTTGGGTGTGTGTGTGTGTGTGTGCGTAGAGGAGGGGGGGGGGCTTAGAAGTTAATTGATTACACGAGGATTCTAGGCCTGAATAATGTGCCCACCGTGAAAGTCTTTTTGACCCTACGTCAGGCGCATCCTTAGGACGAACAAAATCGGGCACACCCAGCCTGAGAGGCCAGGTAAATACTTTATATTGTTAAAATACTTGTACTACAATCAATAAATTCGTACTTATGCATCAAATTTTCGTTTATTACTTTCTATTCACTCCTATTAAGGTCACCATATATGGGTGTTTTTGAATTAAAAATCATGTGTAGGATATTTAGAGAAGAAAAACCAGAACGGGCCTCTCAGGCAGGGTGCGCCCGACGGAGGGTTAAGGTCTCCAAGCCTGTGTATTTGTTCGAGTTTCAGAGAAAACCACGGAAAACTCCGATCGGCCAAATTGACGAGCGTGATCTTGACGAACGCACTTTCGGTCTACTAGCTTCGAGATAGCAGAATCTCTCCACCACAGGTATGGCAAGAATTTAAAAGTAAAGGGGAAACGACGTAAAAAATTTTCTTTTGCAATTTTTAAAATGTAATCTCTGAAAATTTTATTTGATTAAAATCAAATTTAGTTCACGATTTTTTCCCCCATTTTTTTTCCCTTTCTTTCTTTTCCTTTTCTTTCTTTCTTTTTTTAAATGCATTACCAAGTGATCTGCACTTTTGAATAATAATAACTTATCATTGAGCTTAAAATCATTAGCAAATTCTATGAAGAAAATAAGTGAGAGAAAGATATAAATGATCTTAAAATAAATGTCGCAAGTTTTATTATTATTATTTCTTTCATTGTCATGGCTTTCAATGTTACAAGAAAAGACATAAATTAAAAATCTTTTTAATCTATTTTAAGATAACATATTTTTGATGAAAGAAAGAAAATCTAAACAATTTTGAAAAATATTTATTGATTTATTATCCAGTTTCACACATTACGAAAAATTCCGATACTGTATGAGCATTTATTAATATAATATATATATAAGAGTTTGAAAAAAAATCCTTAAGTCAAATACAGCAAGAATTAAAATAATAATAATCCAAATACAGGAAGAATTAAAATGAAAGAAAGTTGCAGATGCTTAAAACCAACACAACAAGAAAAAAAAAACTTTATTTTGAATTTTTATGGAAAAAGTATACACTATTTGGCAAAATATTAAAAAAGGGACTTGGAGTTTGATAAATAAACGAAAAGAAAAGATCGTAACATATAAGCAAGAAAGAAAAAAAAGTTGAAAGAGAAAACAATAAAATTGTGTCGATTAAAATATCTTTTAGTAACAATAACAGTTTATTTTGCAGGAAAAGCAGTCGGAAACCGAAAATTCCTGTCAAGGAAAACCGGGAGAAAGTAGACTACAGCGCCCTCAATATTTGCAAAAATATCGTCTTCCACTTTCAGAGGCTGGGCACCATTGGACTTTCCCCTCCTATTCTTTCTACTCCGTGGTATTTCCCATAGAATAATAATGCCGGCCAGGTGGTTCGGTCGGTAGGCCGCTGCCTTCCGAATCTAATGGTCCCAGGTTCGAATCCTGGTGCAGGCATGGATGTTTGTGATGTCTTATGTCTTCAAAAATATTGTACTTGTCTGTTTCTTGTAATAAAACTTGTAAACCCATGTGGTGTGGATTTTTCGAGATATAAGCGGCCCTAGAGGCAAGCAATAAATCTCAGTACTCATCGAACCGAACCGAACCGAACCGTAGAATAATAATTCGCGACTCCAGAGCTCGAATACGCCCTCTGGTGGACAAAAGCCTAAGTTCTTGTGTCGGATGTTTATTTAAAAACCTTTTGACGCATATGCTTTGAGTTATTAAATTAAAAATCATTTTCTAGTAAATATTTAAAATTTTGATTCTTATTAACCATCAATAATAGTTATTAATAGGTACTTAATTGCAATTTATGGGGATTTTATTGATTTTGTACTAGCTTCGATTAATTTCCAAGAATAAAATATGCCGATCAGTGTAGTGTTGTAAACAATGGATACGTATTTTTAAAATCAATAAAATAAAGATAAATAATCGCATATGGAAAAAAAAGCTTTCAGATTTTATTGTTATTGTTGTTTAACGATGTCAGATACCGGGATGTATTTAATATATATTTATTTGTGTTTTAATAATAATAATAATAAATGTTATATGATGACCCACTCATACCTGTGACAATTCTCGTTGATTTTGAATTATTGTGTTAAAAGCTTAAAATACTACAAGTTCAATAAAGTTACTTTTTGAATAGGCAGTGTAATCTGTTGCGAAAAATCGTAAGATGTATGTCAGTAATTAACACAGTAAAATATTATAATCCTGTGCAATAGCGTTTGTTTACATATTCACAATGTAAATAAAAACTATGGTACTGGATTGAAAAGTTAAGTCGCCAGATATTCTAGAGCAATATAAAAACCATGTAAACACATATATGAGATATAATTTTTCTATTTGTTTTTATGTTACATTTTCACATATATATATAATAAGACAGAAAATAGATTATACTAGGTTTTTCATTGAAACTCCAAAGTACTCTGAAAATGTGTAAATTGTATTGTTTTACATAGCATGTCATGTTTCATTTGCAATTTTTATTGTTTAATTAGTATGTAAGGATAGTTATTTTCACTTGCATACTTACACATTTCAATAAAATTATATTTTTATTTACATTTTTAGCTTATTACACATAAGTCTATTCTTTGAAAAAATTTGTGTAATATTGGTTTCATACTTTTACAATATTTAAGTTACTTTCTTCAAAATAAAATACATGACCCTTCACTTTTTTCAGCACCACAAATGTTCTTTGTGGTGTACAATATAAATGAATTTGTAAAATGTGGAAATTCAGTTTTTGTTATGAGTTGAAATTATCTAAATAAAGAGTATGTATGCTAATGAGTTAGCATCCAGTTGCAGTGGCGGATCCAGAACTTGACTTTTGGGGGGGGGGGGGGCTAAGATTTTTCAAACTGTTATTCTAGACCAATAAAAAATTTACAATTGCAATATTCAATAGTGAATGTCAGTGTTTTGGGGGGGGGGCTTCAGCCCCCTAGCCCCCCCCTTAAATCCGCCACTGTCCAGTTGGAAAAGCTGTAGTAACTCCATCAAGAGTAAACGCTCAGTAGAACTTTGTTGATGGCTGTTAAAATGATTGATTATAATTTTCTGTTAGGAATAAAACAATTTCTTTAGGTTTGTTATTCAGCGATACACAAAAATGATTTAAACAAATCAAATTCCTTCCCCCCTCCCTTTTTTCTTTTTACAGTATTCAAAAAAGAATAGTGGTTACGTGAAAGTGTATTTTGTGAGATTGTAACTTATTTTTAATTTTGATCCTACAATTTATACTATCACTTGACATGCAACTGATTTTCAATAAGAATTTATTAACTCTAAATGTAATGAAAGTAAAAATTCTTTAATAATTTTATATTAGAAGTATTTTCTGTATAATATCTGTTATAATTCATATTAAACTATTAATATTATAGGACGTATGTTACGTATATCATTTATAACAAGTAAAACATGATTCTTTTTAAAGGAGTTCTAGATTTTTAAAATTTGATGCCATGCACAATTTTTTAAACATTTTTCACGAAAAACTTTATAATTTTACCTTATTATTGTAAGTAAAACTAAAACTTCTGTTATAATTTTTTGTTTATTTTCATAGTGAAATTTGCAAAAGAACATGTAAAAAATTAAGTACATTTTAAACATTTATTTTCTTTTTTTAAATTTATAAATTGTCATTTTTTTTAATCATTCTATGAAACAATTCATTTAATCATGAAATTAATATCTTAGATGTTTAAATAATTTTTTCACATTTCGAATACTTGAAATTTAACACTAATTTTAATTTTTTAAATTAAAATTTAATTGAAACATTCTCATACATAAATAATGCTTGTATCACTGTATGAATAAATCTATTTTCTTAAACTGCATTCATTTGATTGATTGATTTATATATATTTTTAAGTCATCATATAAGAATCTCTCTTTCTTATTTAATATAATTATTTTTTAACTATTTATTTTTTCAGAGCTAAGAAAGCATGATAAATGCAATGGAAAACTCTAAAAGATAGATGTTCCACAGAAATAATTAAAAGAAAAAAGCAAACAATACCTATAAAAAATTTTTAAAATAAAAGCTCTCAGAAGTTCTTTTCGATCAAAACAATAACACAAAGCTTCCAGGGTTTAAGCTGAGTAAAAATTTTCTTTAACAAAAAGGCTAAAATCAGAAAAAAAGTTTTAGCAAAATGCCAGAAACAGTAGAAAAAGATGAATATTAGTTTACACATTATTTTAAACGCCTCAATATGTTTGATTTTCATTTGTAAATTAAACTTAAAAGTTTTTAATGAGGTCTTTAAAGAGTTATACACAGAAGGTAATTTTTTTTTTTTTAATTTGAAATGAAAAACAAGAAAGTAATTAATTGTACTTATCACTGTAACCAGATCAATTCGAATATAGTACAAGCATATATTTTAACACATTTATTGGCAGACATGAAAAATATTAAACTTTTTAGATTATTGCTTTATTTTGTAAACTTTTTTAAAGCAATGCGAACATCGTAGATACGACTTACATTCTTTTTCTGGAGATATAATTATCACTATAGCATGTAAAACTACATTAAGCTTATACCTTATACTGTATCTGAAAATAAAAACATAACTTACAAAAAAAAAAAAGTTCTATAAGTGAAATTTGTTTATTACTATTCAAAGCTTTTTGGTTTACAATTTATAATTTTTCATTCTTTCATATTAGACCACATTACAAATGCCTCATGTTTATTTACAAATTGATTTCCTGTATGTGATTCTTACGCACAGTTCAGCGTTTGATTTTCCTTATATGCATGAACCAATAGATTTTTCTTGATCAATGTTGCGATTTTTTTTTCCATGAAAGATTCAAAACAGTTCTTTCAATTAGAAACAATAGCACAACCCTTCATCAGACGAAAATGATAGGTACAAGTGCAGCATCAAAGCAGCACTTATAGCTACTTTATATATAAGTGCACTGTAAAAAATTTGTCCTATTTGCTGCCAGAAATTCTCTGTAATTTGAGAAAATACGTGTAATTTACAAAAAAAATATGTTGTCAGAACATAATTTCTGGCAGCAAATAGGACATATTTTTTACAGTGTAAAGAAGTGATATACTGTTTTTCTAACCAAAACAATTATTGTGAGGAATGTTTTTTATTTTGTCAACTTACGGTATTTTCTTGCAAACATTTTTTTTTTTTTTTAATGTAAACATATAAATATCAAGATATAGTCAACTACAATGAAAAAAAAAAAAACAGTTTTGTAAATGTTTTAAAGTCATTGTATGAGGAGCACTTTTTCTTAAATTGTTAATCCAATTGTTTTTAATAATTCTTTTTTTTTTTTTTTTCCCAAAGGATATGCAAATTTGATAAGTGTAATTAAAATGTTAATTTTAAAGTATTTGATTGTATTTATTTATTAATAAATATGTGCTGCAGGACTAGTGTTCAACAGTAATAAATAATAATGCTGAAAAAAAAATAAGCAAACACCATAAATTAAAAAAAAAATTACAACGTTTGTTGCAGGTAGAAATAAAAGCAGAACGCTTCACCAGACAAAAAAGCTAGGCACTAGCACATCATGAAAGGAGCACTTGTATGGATATTTATAGAATTTTTGAGGTAGTTCTGCACTAGAAACTAACACATTCGCTAACGATCTCCCATGACTGACATCAGACACAACACTCCACATCACGTGCTGATGGTGAAGTGAGATTAGCTGCGAATGTATTAATCATTAAACAAAAGTGGGGGGGGGGGGGGGCGACTATGTTTTTTTGTTCAAAAAAAGAAAAAGTCTATTTCAAAACTTATTTTCAGAAAAATAGTTCTCATTAGCAATCAAAAAGTTATAGTATACATACATTGTTTCGACAGTTGACAGAAAATCAAGTATTAGATGTCTCTTGGGCATTGAAATTGATCCAATATGTTATACGATTGTCACCTATTCATCTCAGTGTAAGAGATGTTGTACAATTTATGTTTTATTGATTTCAATTCAATATAGCCTTAACTCGTAAGCACTCCATATTTTACTATGCCAATGGTTATTTACAAACTCCATAAATTGTAAAAACATGCAACAAATGTTTCTGGTGAAAATAATTCAGCATAACCCTTTATTAGGTGAAGCAAAGTAAATGCAAATGCAGCGTGAAAGTGATAGCATCAAGTGTGTTGTTACTTTCATACTTCATGTGTATTTTTTGTCTAAAGATGAGGGATCAAGATTAACTATTCTGATCCAAAGCAATTGTTACAAGTTTTATAAATTTATGAAGTCTGCTTACTAAGCTTTTATTCCTATTCATTCAACAGCACCAATTTGGTACATTATTTCCCCGTTAAGAATCAAGATTTTTTTTTTTTTTTTTTTTTTTTCAAAAACTGATTTAAAAAAAAAGAAAAAAATAAGATTTAAGTGCAAATCTATGAAATTTCTGCTTTTAATGTATAATTTATGAAAAATGCCATATTTTTGCTGACTGATTCCGAAATGTTGGATATTATGATGTTACTTTACTAAATTTAGTTTTAATTGTAGAAATGCACAATGTTTACATTGACAATGGAATGATACTCGTTTTTATGATGGACATGGGAGGCAGGGGCCGCTTTACAATTTTGGCGGCCCTCTCTAATAGACATTACGCTAGGGCATCTTACAGATTTCATGTAACCTCGGGTAAATCTTCTCACTGTGATCCCCCCCCCCCTTACAAAAGAAAAAGCAACTATATTAAGATTCAACTTATTCTAATATTATAAGTTAATATAAATTTAAATAACTTTTTTTTTTTTTTTTGTAAAAATTAAATTGGATTTGGCATATTTAGAAATAAGAAAAAATAAACAAGTTGAATCAAACCTTTAGCTTTTCTACCTAAACGTTCGATTGGGAAAATGCTTTAAAATTTCTGTTTATTTTATACTAATTACCATTCTCTACATGGCATCGCACGTATTGATGTACAATAGAACTACTGTACATCAATACTGTTATATCTGTACATGTAGCAGCGGCGGATCGAGAACTTAACTTTTGGGGGGTGCTAAGATTTTTCAAGAAGGTATTCCAGATCAATAAAAAATTTACAATTGTAATATTCAATTGTGAATGTCAGTGCTTTTGGAAGGGGGGGGGGGGGCTTCAGCCCCCTAGCTCCCCCCTCCATAGATCTGCCACTGAATGTAGTCATATACCATGTACAGCTTGTACCATAAACTGTTTGGCCGAAAATTTGAGTAAAAACTGTTATAATGGAATGAAAAAATTTTTTTTTGCATGGACAGAAGAAAAGAGAATTTAGAATCCGTCATTACCTCACCATTGCTGCTATCAGATTGCAACATTTCTACCACCGAAAAAGTTCCATAGTGAATAATAATAATAGTAATATTAAAATATTACTGTTATTTATTTTTAAGTTAGTTCTTATTTTTATTATAATTTTAATCCTTCCATATTAAATGATAATTTTCAAATTTACATTAAACCAGATAACAAGAATTCATTGCATTTTTTAAACAAGAACGAAAAATCATTTGGTTCGCATAGACTATTAATATTTTCTAACTGTATGTACTTGTTGCCTCGTTTAACCTTCAGTGTACTTTACCGACGTTACCACACAACGGAAAAAACTACAGACAGAAAAACTAACTGAATTCATAATCACTCCAAAACATTGTTGAAAAGTGTTTAAAAAAAACCTTAATATGAGCGGAAGTGCAGTTCTAGCAATTTCCAATTGTAACTCTTAAGCTCTTATAATGTGTTTGAATATTTTGGTGTGATTCTGTAAATTTTAATGTTAAACATACCATATTCTATAGATTTTTTCTTTTATTTTTTTAATCATATGAATAATCTAAATTTTAATACGACTTTCGCAGTACAAAGTGTTTTAAATGTGATTAGTTATCCTATTTCTAGCATTTTAAATAGAGAACATAAGCTACTGCCGTGCTGACAAACCGAAGTCGTCAACATTTTAAAACTTTATTGAAAAGAGTTAAAAATGCTTCCCTTACCACTTTTACTCGAACTTTTTCCTTGACATATTTCTGAAATAAATTTTTTATTAATTCATTTGTTAGTAGATTGAGTTATCAGATGAAATTTTGTGTTGGCCATTATTAATTGCAAACAAATCCCTTTTAAACACGATTACGAAGCCTTTTCATTCATAAATGCAAGTCAATTAGGTATTCTTATTTAGATATGGTGATACGAATCGAAGGAAGAAGGAGCATAAGTGTTTCTAATAAGCTGTTGTGTTGCCACAACAAACAGCGATATTATTATTATTCCATGGCCCTTCTTTAAGGTTTTGAGTAGCAAAAGTAGCTTTCGCTGGCATTTCACTAGAAGGGGTTTGTAAGCATTAAGAGTATTGGCATGCTCCTTCTGTATTTCCCGGTCACTTCCCAAGTTGGGAAATGACGTCAGGCGGGAAGTTCGGGAAATTAGAACTACCATATAGGAACCTTACGAAAGATGAGCGAGATATAACTACTTCCGTACACATCTCATCTTCCCGGGAAACAAATATATAAACAAACATGGCTCCTATATGGTAGTTCTAATTTCCCGAACTTCCCGCGTGACGTCATTTCCCAACTCGGGAAGTGACCGGGAAATACTTTCGAATGCGCCCATAATGACATGCACAAGCTTTCAGAGAAATGGACTATCTGCCCAAGATATTAAAGAAAGTACTTTTGACCCAGCATATTCTTGTGACCAAACAAAATGCGAGGTCATTGTGGAAAATGATTTTGAATGAAGGCAATAAAAGGACCTACATTAGAACTAAAAAACACATCATTTGTAATAACTTCATGTTCTGACTATTCAAACCATGAAAATGTTGAAGTGTTTTCCATTATGATAATATATTATAATCCTGATAAATATACATGCGGGAAGCTCTTGAAAGAAAAAGTGTATGCTTATGTATTGCGTGTATATGTTAAGTGTATACTTATTGTATTTTGATCTAAAAATTGAATTAAATACATAGTGTCCCCATTTCCAAAGTAAAAAATAGGGACATGTCCCCATTTCGTCATCTGAAAATTTGGTCACCCCATCCTATAGTTCCGTTTGTTTTTTTTTGTTTACGTGTATAGCACGGATTAGGAGAAGGTGTATAGTCTTTGTGGGCCCTCCGTGGCCGAGTGGATATGTCACCACACTGCTAATCGCCTTCGAGCGTAGGAGAGCGGGTTCGATTCCCGCGCTGGCCCTGGGTGTTTTCTCCAATTCTTCGTATTGTAATTCTGTCATGTGCTATCTGTCGTTATCTGACAAAGATTTACAAGCGGACTATTATATGTCAAGCATACAAATCTGATGTATATGTTATCAATAAACAAGCAATAAAACAATAGTCTGTTTACTTTTAACGTCTTTGTTTATATTTGTTGTCTTTATTTACATTTAGGGTATCTGTTTATATTAGTAGTCTTTGTTTACATGTAGGGTCTTTGTTTACATTTATAGTTTTTGTTTATATTTAGCGGTGTACGGTAGAAAGGAATTGATACCTTTATATTTCAAAGTAAAATTGCGTAAAGGAATGCATTCTTATCGGCTTTATATGAAATATATTTATGAAATTTTTGGTGGAACATGAAAGAAAAAGAAATAATTTATTGATTTCCAAAGCAACATTACTTTAAAGATGAATTTTATTAAGAAAAATTATATCATCTTTTGAGTATTAATCAGTCAGAATTCCATATTGCTGATCCTTTTTTTTACCTCTCTGTTTAACGTTATTTTTATTTTTTTTTTTTTTCAACTGGTCCTATATTTATGACAAAACAGGTTTCATGAAACTGTTTAACAATTCGCAATTAGTGCCCAATTATAAATATTTCTACCGCTAATTAATTAAATATGCCAAAATTTCTGTTATAAATTGATAGAATCAGTGGCGCACCCACGGAGGGGGCTTAGGGGGCTCAAGCCCCCTCCAGAACCAGCTGACATGGTAAAAATTTTAGATATGCATGAAAAAAATATTATTCAAACGCAGATATTGTAAGCAAAAATAAAGTTTATAAATTAAACATTAAGTATTAGGGATTTTTGAAATCCTTACATTGAAACACAAAAACAATGAACTAGTTTTGTTTTTTCACTTGAAAGATACTCTAGGCATTCCATTGCAATTTTTAGAAATGAGCTTCTAAGGTCCTAAAGCCTATACTGTTATCATGAAATCGACGGAGTATCTAAAAAGTCAGGCAGAAGAAGCAATCTGATGTGGAAGTAAGCATGGTTGTATTTGTCAGAATATTGGGATACCAGGCTCATACAATTTTATATTTTAATTCATGAGTATTTATAGCATCTTTGTGAAAGTTTGTTTTGTCCTTGGGCAAAATTAACACATTCGCATTGGCAAATGAAAATTCTCGTTTGATATAAAATAAAAATTAGCCTTGCTCTTAGTCGTTCCTCTAAAACAATATTTTAAATTGAAAATTAAATTTGCATATTCGTTAAATGCTTTATATGCCACTAGCACATATATATGCTAGTGAAATTTCGCATCAATTGCTGAAGATAAAATTTAATTGATTTAATCACAAATACGTAAAATTATTTCTCTAAAAATATAACGATTTAGAGGAATGCCAAAAGACGTAGTTTACTATTCAAAATAGTAAAATACCCCGATAACAATATGTTAAGATATTTTATAGATGCTTCTGAGGGTGGGGTCACTTTTTTTTTTTTTTTTTTTTTTTTTCACGGTACGTAGAACATACAGTAGGATACATCGACAGTTTTCATTTTTGTCTCTGATGTCACTGAGATCTAAGCTCCATTTTTAAATAATGCAATTTTTTTTCTGTTATAAAAATTCAAATTTCATAATAAATATATATATATATATATTATACTGGAATACAATATCCTGTAATGAACTCAGAAAGGCAACGCTTGAAATATTTGCTAACAGAATAAATTAAAATTCTAAGTAATATATTATATATTAGAGTTAATGTTTTAGGATATTATGAGGTTCTGTTCCCTGCTTGCTGTGTTGACTAACACCCATGTACACTACGAGTCCGACTTGTTTCTGTTAACCGAACTGAACCTAGAAGAAGCATCGGTCCCATACTCCAGATAATTAAATAAAAATAGCCATGTAAAAATTTACACTGAAATTCTGTTATAATTCCTACATATCACAACTGTAGCTTTTATTTGGTTATAATTATTATAATTTCTTAATTACAGTCGACAGCAAAAGTATCCGAGCACTAGTAATAATCCCTGTCTAAAAAAAGTACACTCAATTCTGCTTTGTTAAATAAATCCTTCTCAAAACATGTTTTTAGTCAGTCTAAGAACATGATTCGACAAGGATTTATTTAACAAAACAGTATTAAGTGTACATTTTTGATATTGGAATTGTTGGCTAGTGCTCGGATACTTTTGCTGCCGACTGTACTTACGTGTTACTGCATATGCATGTAAAACATCGCAAAAGAATATTAAACTTGATCAAATTTTATTTTCAATGGAAATAGGGTGGGAGGGCATTTCATTTCGGGCGTATTTTATGTTCACTAGCTTGTCATATTGTACGCAACAATTTTTTAAAATCATAAATGAACCTACAACTTTATATTTTCAAGCTCAGTACCAACCCCAACTGACCGAACTACTGTAAATTAGCATGTTATATACTGGTATAAATTCCTCGATTGCACTATTAAACTTAAATTCAATTTGATTCATTCATTCATTTATTTCAAAAGAAATATTTAAAGCAGATTCTTTACTATATATACAATTGGCAGCAAAAGTATCCGAGAACTACCGATATCAAAAAAGTACACTTAAAACTGTTTTGTTATATAAATCCTTGTCGAATCACGTTTTTAGACTGACTATAAACATCACTCGACAAGGATTTATTTAACAAAGCAGTATTAAGTGTACTTTTTTTAGACAGAGATTATTGCTAGTGCTCGGATACTTTTGCTGCCGACTGTATATGTGTGCGTATATGCCCATAAACATATTATACAGGACCCAATTATTCTTCAGCCCCCTCCAGACAGAAATTCTGGGTGCGCCACTGGATAGAATTAGCAGTTCATTAACTTGCTCCTATATTCAATAGAAATAATCTGGTGTGTCACTCCTCACACGACTTTCTCTTACCGTAAAATTTAATACTATAATTACAGTTTAGAGATTAAGAGGTAAGATAACGAGTGCTGTTAAGTAAACCTATGCTAAAACAATTCAAATTAGGCTTCGACATAGTCTTATAGGATACTTAGTTGTGTGTGAGGGGAGCTAACCCCCCGTTATTAACTTGAAAGGGCAACTTTTGGATCTCCTGAAATTATTCGTTTTTAAAGTGCCTGCCTACCTTTAAAAAGCAATTTTCGGTCAAAACTCCGATTTTCTATTTTTGGGTTAGTATTATAGCATGACATTTTAACTTTCTAAATCAGTTTGAATTTTGTTTCTATCTTACTTAGAATTTGAGTTACAGGCATTTTAATATTAGTCACTCGCCAGTTTTGAAACCGGAAATGACCCGTAAATGTTTTACTTAATATAAGCATAAAAAATTTGTTACTGAATATAAAATGAATTTAACTAGTGTGTTGTGGCCACCACATGAAATTCTTCTATATTTTCCAACGAGATATAGAAATTAGAGTGCTGATTCAATGGATGAAGGATTAGCTTTCCGTGGTTCAAGATGAATCACGTGACAAGCTCCAATAGGTTGCTGTGTTTGGCCCTTTATCGCTATTTCGGCATTTAAAATATCAGTTCGATAAATTATCATTATTATTAGGTAACATGACAGTTCTATGACCGAAATAAATTATTTTTAAAATAATTTTACACATATTTCACATTTAAAAAAAATAATAAAATACCTTTTTTTTCATCGTTTCCCAACAAAGTTTAAAAGTGTTTATAAAAGAAAATTTAAACTTTTAAAGAGCTAAATTTAACAGCAAATGATAATTTTTCAACTATTTTTAAGCATTTTGTCGGTTAAAGTTCAACTAAACGAAATAAAAAAAGAAGTAAAATCAAAATTAAAATGATTTAGAACAAAAGAATATTAAACTACGTAAGTAAACAAAAAAATTGGCGGTTATGACTTATACGAAGAACAATCTCCAAACCGTTGCCATAGAAATTTACTGAAAATATGCTGTTACCAAGGGAACCACCGAATACGCAGGTGCAAGGAGGGCATGTCACATGACTCATCTTGGACCTTCTCAAGGGTTACCATTTATCACTCTACTTTATATATCTCGTTGATATTTTCCTACACAAGTTCACTCAGTAAAAAAAAATTATTAAAATTATTATTTCAAAAAAATATCTTCCATGGTAATGCAGACGATTTCCATGTTAGAGAACACTAAATGTCCAAAAAAAAGTTAAATTTATTCTCAATATTACACGTTTTTTTTTTTTTTTTTTGTTAAAAACGAAAAAAATCGATAACATTATTTTAAATTATCGCAAATCTATGGTTCAACCATTCGTTTTAAAGGTATTGGCGAGCTCTTTTGAAAGATACCCATCATGAAAATTTACTCCCCCCCCCCCCAGAGAGGGAGGCGAGGCTCCTACATATGCAAATTTTTTTTCCCCATTTGACTATCTCTATTACAAAAAATATATATTCGTTTCATTTGGTTTAGTGCAGTCTATAGATGTTAAACTCTACTTACCTGCAATTTCCCCCATAGACGTAATATATTTGAATACTTTTGAGTGTCCCTGTACACGAGCCATTTGCTTCATCTCAACGATGAAGATACACATTTAGAGTACCGAGTAATATAGGGATGCTACAGTAAGCTTTTCGTTGAGATGAAGCAAATGGTTCGTGTACAGGGACACTCAAAAGTATTCAAATATATTACGTCTATGGGGGAAATTGCAGGTAAGTAGAGTTTAACATCAATAGACTGCAGTAAACCAAATTAAACGAATATATATTTTTTGTAATAGAGATAGTCAACTGGGAAAAAATTTTTGTGTATGTAGGAGCCTCGCCCCCCTCCTTGAGGGAGAAGTCCCCCCTCGAGGGGATAAATTTTCATGATGGGTATCTTTCAAAAGAGCTAGCCAATACTTTTAAAACGAATGGTTGAACGATTGATCTGCGATATAATTTAAAATAAAGTTATATTTTTTTCATTTTTAACAATTTTTACTTTCTCTTTCCCATTAGGTAGAGAAAGTATTGTTTTTGGGTAAAATTTTCGAACGCGAGATTTTGTTATATTTACACGTTTTGAGGTCCACTGAATACGAAAATCATGTTTTTAGCAAATGGTCTGTGTGTCTGTGTGTGTGTCTGTCTGTTATCAGCATATCTCAAAAACAAATTATGGCAGAAAGTTCAAACTTGGTATTCTAAATGTGTATCATATAGGGATGCTACAGTAAGCTTTTCGTTAAGATCAAGCAAATGGTTCGTGTACAGGGACAATCAAGAGAATTCTAATACATTACGTCTATGGGGGAAATTGCAGGAAAGTAGAGTTTAACGTCTATAGACTGCACTAAACCAAATGAAACGAAAATATATTTTTTGTAATAGAGATAGTTAACTGGGAATTTTTTTTTTTTTTTTTTGTGTATGTAGGAGCCTCGCCTCCCCCCTAGAGGGGAGTAAATTTTCATGATGGGTATCTTTCAAAAGAGCTCGCCAATACCTTTAAAACGAATGGTTGAACCATCGACCTGCGATAATTTAAGACAAAGTTATCGATTTTGTTAACTTTTAACGAAAAAAAAACTTGGAAAAAAAATCGTACTTTTTTTTTTTTAAATATTGAGAATAAAATGGACTTTTTTGGATATTTGGTGTTATACTTCTTCTCTAATATGGAAATCGTCTGCCATACATAAAAGATATTTTTTTTAATAATAATATTAATAAATTATTTTTTTTAAACTGGATTATTTTTTAATAACCGAATTAAATTCTATATAAATGTAGGTGCATTAATGAAACGGGGGGTTGAGGGGGGCAGTAGCCCCCCTCACACAGAACTAATTATCATATAAAACTCTTCAGAAGCCTAATATGAATTGTTTAACATAGGTTTACATAACAGTAACCGTTATCTTACCTATTAATCTGCAACCTGTATTTAAAGTATTAAATTTCAGGGTAAGAGAAAGTCGTGTGAGTGACACACCAGATTATTTTTAATGTAAAACTGAGAATAAATTCAACTTTTCTCTTTTTAACATTTAGTGTTATATTACTTCTCTAATATGGAAATCGTCTGTATTATCATAAAAGATAAATTTTTAAATAATAATTTTAATAAATTATTTTTTAAAAACAGAATTATTTTTTAATAACCGAATTAAATTCTATATAAATGTAGGTGCATTAATGAATCGGGAGGTTGAGGGGGCGGTAGCCTCTCTTACACAGAACTAATTATCACATAAAACTCTTCCGAACACACTAAATATAAATAAAGAACCTACATGTAAACAAAGATTATAGAAGTAAAAACAGTCTCAAAATGTATACTAAGCGACAAAAAAAAAAAAAAAAAGCCGCACTGCAGAAAAAATGACTTATACCTTTTTTATTTGTAATAACTTTAAAATTAATGTTTGAAACAAATAAAACTGTCTTGTTTGCATAATACCAAAGGTATGAAATGATACCTATGTATATTTTCGATTTAATAATTCGCTTTATTGCACATTACGAAGTACTTTTTAAAAATCTACATAAAACTTTCTTTTTGAACATAACGCAATAACTATACATTTTGCATTCTATCATGATTTATTATATGAAATAAACAAGTTATATTTTAATATATGAAATAAAACTATTTATTTGTTAGATCTAAGCAATTTTTTGTTAAAAATATGTATTCTGCATTGGGTCAATTCCACCTTTATATGGAATTACTGCATTAATGCGCAATTGCATAGTTTTATACAGTGTTTTAATAAAAATCTCAGAAATTTCAATGTGCCAAATATCACAAATAAATTTTTCTAGTTCTGGCAGAGTTATAGGCTGCAAATTTCGAATCCTCTCCCCTCTCCCCCGCCTTTTTATAGACGAAACATTTTCGAGCGGATCGCGATTTTGACCATTTCCATGTCCGGTAAAGAAGAAATTCTACTATATCCTTTGTGGTATTTAACTTAAAGTGAAAAAAAGTATGATTACTTACAGAATTATAGGTTCTCATGGGAATGTATAAGAAATTTTGACAATTTGAAGTGAATAAACTTACCACAGACGCCGTGTAGTAAGGTGCCTTATTATCTTCAAATGCTGTTTACGGAAATGTCTAAGATACCTCCAAAATAGTCGGTCAGGCACCACTTTTATGCAGATTGTGTTTTATTTCGAGTTAATTGATCCCTTGAGCATAAAAATTTCCCCGAGTGTTTGAAAAGTTATGCACCTCCGTACCATAATGTACGGAGAATGTGTCACTGTTTTAAAAATGCGATTTTCATTAAGTCGGTCACATTTTCGTCTTCATTCTAGCTTTTTTCAACTGCACGAAATAAAGAAAACTTGATTCATCAGAGAAAACCAGTTCAGCCTAATAATTAACTGATAGTGTTTTTAAATTTTGGTGAACTAAAGTATTGTTTTTTCTAATTCTTTTCCTTAATAATAGCTTTTTTCGCAGATCTTCCGTTCTTTAACCCGCTTTGTTTAATTGTTCCCGCATTGTTTTTGAAGAAAGTAATTTACTATACACTTTTTTAAAATCTTTTTTAAGTTCTGAACATGATACAAATCGATTTTTTAAACATTCGCATTTTAACTTGCGGTTATCTTACTTGGATGAGCAACATAACCGCCTAAAGCCAAATTCCCAGTTTAAACGGCCAAAAAAATTTATATTTTGCTAAAATTCATTTTACCAATATTTCGTTAGCATTTAATTATTTTGCCATCTCACGTATTAAAATATTTTTTGATTTTCATTTAAAAATTAATACATTTTTTGGCATCGTTAACTGCCTTATTCTTACCATTTTTGAAATAAATTCTAAAATTATAATTTTCCTGACAATTGCATTTTGTTTTTAACACTAGACTCAAAGCTAAAGTGTATGTGGAGGACAACATAGTAAAATCTGTTCGAAAGTTTGCTTTTTAAACGATAAAATTGGCGGTTGCAGAAGGCGAAAAGGAAAACATCCAAGTGCGGCTTTTTTTTGTCGCTTAGTGTAAACAGACTGCAAACACAAAGTCCCTTAATGAAAACAAGTACTATAAATATAAGCAGACCCAAAATGTAAACAAAAACATCAAAGAAAACGATGACTCTAAATTCAAACAAAAATCTAAATGTCACTAAAGAATAAAAATGTGAACAAAGACCCTAAATACAAATAGAGACTATAAATGTAAATAAAGACCCTTAACGTAAACAAATACTATGAATTTTAACAGTAATCCTAAATGTAAATAAAGACTATAAATGTAAACAAAAACCCTAATTGTAACGCAGTGTCTACGCTGCCGGCTGCCAGCCGTAAACGTAGTCTTCCAGGATAACCTGCCGGCTGGTTTGTTTATGTTTTGTACGTCCGTCTTGTTGGCGAATAATATTCTGGCGATGTTGGCTTGGCGTGAATTTGCTCTGTTTTTTGCTTTCCCCCTCTCCCTATCCCGTTTCCCGCGCTTATGCCATTTGGTTTGGATTTTAAGTAAGGTAAGGTAAGTGATTGAATTTTTCTCTAGCAATTATTTATTATAATTAATATGATTTTCTTTTTCTGTAATGTACAAATTCGGTTTATTTTGAATGTACTTAAATTTTCTTGCATTTCGTTTTGAAAATAAATTAATATTTGTTTTTTTTTTTTAATCTGCATGTGGTTGTTGATTTTTGAATTATTGTTTGAGCATTTTAGTTAGATTCTTTTCCTTAATAGTTTTTTCTTTATTATTATTATTATTGTATAACTTATTACATATGTTTGATAATGTAAATGTTTTTAAAATAGTTTTAAATAAACCGGGTGGCTGTCTTGTCTTTTGAAATATACCGGCTGGGTAGCTTTTTTTCCTTCTAGTAGTTTATATTTAAAAAATACTTTTTGTTCCATATTAATTTTATTCATAATAATTAGATAAGAATCTTCTTATTTTAATTAGTAATGTGTACTAAGTAATTTAATTGTTGAATCCAGCCGGCCGGACGCATAAAAGCATGATATGTTTTATTCATGATGGTTTGGAATAATTCCGCTGTCTGTTTCTCGTTATTTGCATTTAAATAAATTAATAATGTGTTCATTTTCTTAGTAAATAATTATTTGTATGTTCGATAATTTGTTAGATGCTAGGTTTGAAATAAACCGGCCGGTTCGGTTATGTATACTCTTATTTCTGATTTGCATGCAGGATATTTTTTTTTATATACAAGATTTTGTTCATTTCACTTAAAATGTGTTTATTTATTTGTTTCTCATGCTTCTACATAGTATTTCTGTGCAATTTTATTTAAATTTGTTCTTGTCCGTTACCAATTAGTTCCTATTTGCTAAATAATATGTGTTAAATTTTACATGCAAACATCCTCAAAGCAGAATATGTCACAGTTTCGAACGTATGTTGCAGAACAAACAGCTTTACTGCATAACAATTGCAGATATTTAGAAATTAGGTAGAAAAAAAAATTTGTCTTATAGCCTTAAGAGTGGACATTTATTAAAAATCTAGTATTAATCACTGAAACAATTTCTCAAAAATATTTCTAAAGTTGTTAGTTGATTGCATGGAGAATTTTCTATTCAGCCTTGGTTTATTTATTCTTTTTTTTTCAACAAAAATACCTTTGAATGCTATTTTACTATTATTGTTTTCTTATTATATACAAATATATATTATAGCACATCAAATTCTAAGATTTGTATTTTTATGAGTGTGTCAATAATATATTGTCAAAGTAAATTTGTAAAATGCATGTGTGTCCTGTGGAACATGTTGATTATCTGAAAACTTGTTGCAAAACATTTAAAAGTATTCTGCTTTAGAGGCAAACATAATCCTATTGTGCTTCACTTTTTAACACAGTCAACACAACTCCTATCATAGTTTCTTGAGGATCTTTTTGGAATATACAATCAATATTTGCACAAAAATTATATATGTTCATATTTGAAACAGTGCGCTTGATAGATAGAAAGTGCCTGGTTCAATCTTAAATAGGTCATGCTCATTGGCCTAGTCATGTGGAGTTTTCCATGTTTGGGGGTAAAAACAAGCTAGGACTTCTTAGAAACACTTTTGCTTTTCATAGCAAAAATAAAATAAGGTATAATATGGATATCTCTATATTCATTTGAAATAGCCAAATAACTTATATTTTCATGACATGTTTTCATAGACTTCAGGCTAAAACAACCAAAAAAGAAATATAGAGATTCTTCATTTCATAAAAAGAAAAAAACAACTGTCAGAAACTAAAAAATTCCTTTTTCTTTTTTTTTTCCCTTTTTAAGTACTAAAAATAAATGTGAGTGTTACATGTAATGTGTCTTTATCATTATTTTACATTCATAATCTGTGAAAATACAATTAGGGAAAAAAAAAAAAATGCATATGTTCACTTTGAGATTTTACATATTCAGAAAAATGTGAAATATTTTCTGCTTGTGAACTTCTATGATTTGTATTATTTCACATTCAAAATTTGGACTCTAAAATATATTTTATCTTTATATATTTTTATCTTTCTAGTTTAAACTTGATGATTATGAACTTTTCATGAAAATCCCTGCATGTGTCAATTTTTGTATTTCATGCCAGTTGGATTGCATCTTCAGATATAAATTTTATTTTCTGTCTGTTGATGCAATCTTGCTAGCAAATCAAGTATTGCATTATATGGTGGAGCTGGATTGGATGATGAATCAATATTCTGTACCCCAGAAAGTCAATCAGCTTAAATAAAAATCTAGGCAGGCAGTGTAAGAAGCCAGAGATAGTAGATGAAGTAAAAGTATTTCATATACATCCTGTAAATCAAGATACCAAGAGAGTGACCGTAAATAGTAAGTTGCAAAGTTAGAAAAGTAACATTCTTTATTTTAAAAATACACAATAAAAATTCATTCTCTCTCTCTCTAACATAATCCATTTTAAATGTATATTTATGTATTTATTTCATCAGTTTAATAAAACTCACTACGAAGGCTTGTATAAACAATTTATCAATTTTATATACATAACTCCAAAAGATTTCTAGAGGTGTATTATAAGAGTCTCTCTTTGCTATATTACTTATGAAGAGAGCATTCATGAACAAAACAATTAATTTAATATTTATTTTACATTTACAGTTTGAACTCTTTCATCTTAATGCATTTATGTTTTATAGTTTAAGGATATGAACTTTACATGAAAATTCCTGCACATGTGAATTTTTATATTTCATGCCAGTTGGATTACATCTTCAGGCATAAAATTTATTTTTCTGTCTATTGATGTAATCTTGCTAGCAAATCAAGTATTGCATTATATGGTGGAGCTGGATTGGATGATGAATCAACATTTGGTATTGAAAAAATCAGTCTGCTTAAATAAAAATGTGAGCAGACAGTGTAAGAAGATGATGAAGCAGAAGCACACCTCATATATCCCATAAATGAAAATACCAAGAGAATAACCTTAAATGGTAAGTGGCAAATTTGGAGAAATAAAATTTTTTTAATTTAAAATAGCACAATTAAAATTAATTCATTTTATCCCTCTCTCTTTCTAATATATATATAACTAAGTTTTCAAAAGTTAATCTAAAGCAAATTTAGTGCACTTTTACGAAAACAACTTTCAGCAAAGAAATAATTCACATTGATTATATGCTTCATAAATTAACATGCAAACACAATCCATTTGTTCTCCAATTATTAACATAGTTATAGCACAACTGTTATCACAACATTGTTTGCTAAGGGTCATTTTAGAATACATTCAAATCTCGTTAACATGAGTCAAAAAAAATTTCATGCTATCAGTAACTAATCTTCATTTTCACGAGGATTGTGGAAGCGGTTCATGTTAAAAGTAATTCAGATTAACAAGGTTCAACTGTATATTATACAGGGTTGGCAGGTTTTTGATGCGTGACAGTTTTTGACAGTTAAAGCCGTCATGTCAAAAACCTATATTTATAATTTAATTGTCATATAAAAACTTAATTTAACAAAGTATAGTTTATAAAGATTTTTTGAAAAGTAAATAGATCGATGTTCTTTGAAAAACACATTGTTACAACATTTTGATTAATATAAAAAACGAAACTTTACGCTTTTAAAATTTTATTATGAATTATTTCTATGTTCATTCAAAATATGCTGTGATACTTTTATATATAATATAGTTGTTTTTAATAAGATATTGTTTATGAGTATGTTTTAAAAGATAAACATATTAATGTTTTTGGAGAAACATTATTATAACATTTTGATTAATATAAAAACAAAATTTTAGGCTTCTAAAAATTCATGATTTATAAATCATTGATAGATAATTTTGATTGATAAATCATTTTATTTGCAATACAACATTATATATTTCAATTTTTTTAGTATTATGTATTTAACCAGTAAAATAAAAATGCAAGGCCTAATATTTTGTATTTAAATATTTTATAGAGAAATATATCTTGTTCTTCTTTTAATGACTGTTGATATTGCAAGTTTTTAAGAAAAAAGAATAATTCTGAATGTTAAACGAGCTTGAATTGCATCTGAAATTCTTATAATTATTGCGAGACAAGAGAAATATGAATGCTTTCTGAACGTGTATAAATTTAATACAGGGCTCGCATTCCCCCTAATATTCCTAAAATTCCTAAATATTTTAATCATTCCTAAAATTCCTAAAATTCTCCTACATTTCTTCCATGAATCCTAAAAAAACGCATTCAAGGCTAATTCAAGGGTCGAGAGTATTATTCATTCCGGTCCAGTTCATAGCAAATGCTCTTGTATTGTGTTTACCGCTTGCGCATGCATGTGTAGATTATTTTATTATTGTATTAATTCTTAGCATTGTTGCATTGAATGATTTTATACTATATCTCAGCATATCGTTTCATTTCATTTGCATCTTTATCATGGTTAAAGGTAAAACGAAATTTCAAGACTCGTGGTTGGAAAAAGAATTTGATGGTGTTTTGCTGAGAGAATGGCTTGAAGCTATAAATGGCAACATTTATTCTGCTAAATGTATTTTATGTTCCGAAAAGTTTTACATAACTGCTACTAACTTAGTAACAGAACTTATGCAACATTGTCGCCAAATTTTTTTTTTTCATAGAATTGAGTCAGTGGTAGACAGAAACTCATGTCTTACATTAATAATTCAGAATTCTTCTGCAGTATAGTAATCTTATACCTTTCTAATTAATTATACATGTGTGGAAATTAGAGAAAAATTGAATCATCTTGTAGAGAAGGTTTAACCGTTTTGGGACGGGTGTAACATATGAAATGGCTGCAAATATTCCTTCCCACTCGGGTGTTTAACATATGTCACATCCTTTAAATTCTTTCTGTGGGCAGGCGTATCATACCAAACGTTCTATTTAAATATGATATGCTCGTCCAGAGAAATAATTTAAAGGCTGTATCATATATAACAGGCTCATCCCAAAAGAGTTATACATACAAGACATGTCACAGAAAGCATAAAAATTTTAAACCACTAGAGATATCAAGTAAAGGGTTTCATCGAACCAAGTACTGAAAATGCAGAAAGCATGATTTACATAAAATTAAATTTATTTTATAAAAGGGCCGTCTGTTTTATAGATTATTTAAATTTTGATGGAGTAAGGGCTCTTAATTTGTTTGGCTCAACTTGAATATTCAAAACAACACAACATTTCCACTTTTAACACGTCAATTATTACCCATTACGGATTTAGAAGTTTTACAATATCATCAGTTTTCCCCTAAAATTTTCCTAAAAATTTGAAAAAAATTCCTAAAATTCCTCCCTAAAATTTTGAGAAGCCCTAATACTAGGCCTGTTAATATTTACTCGTACAGATTTTTAAAAAATTTATTAGTCTAAGCTGTAGGGCCCACCAGCAGCCAAGCAGTTCGACGCTCAAAGCTGATAAACGTGAGGTGCCGGGTTCGATCCCAGGGTACACTCGTCGGCCTAGCCGTTCAGAGTTTTTCGTGGTTTTCTCCAAAACTTGTATAAATACTGGCTAGGACCCTTTAGAAAGACCCCCATGGAGGGCACTCCCTTTTAGGCCTAAGATCCTAGAGTAGTCAATCAGCCTTACTCCCAAAATACCTAACACCAATAGTCCAAGCAATAAACAGGTACAAATATTTATACAATCAATAATAACAATAAATAGATAAAAAATTATTAATAAATAAGTGTAATAAATATAGATTAAAAATATAATTATTTTCAAATCCATATTAATTTACTGCCTACACATGTTTTACTGAAAGAAAAAAAAAAACAGTATTCCTGTGTTTTCATGGCTTATGTGAAAAAATTCATAAGTAACTTTTGAATTTCAGAATTTCCTAAATATTAATATAAATAAACATACAAAATATGTGTATGCATAATTTGTACATATTTCTTAGGTCATAAAACAGCATATCTACCTAAATTTTAATTATCTACAAATTGTTTTAAGATTTTTTAATTTATAAACTGCATAATATTTAGATATTCACTTGTATATGGCAACTAATTCCTACTTCTAACCAGATTCTAGCTCATTTATAGATTTTCATTTTGAAAATGCAGGTTTGTGACGGTTTCTGACGGTTTAAACCCTTGTCATGTCAAAAACCCCTTTTTGACGTCTAAAACCCAACCCTGATATTATATATGACCAATATTTACCTAAAAATTGATTTATATATATTCCTGTCTGAAACATAATCCATTTTTAATGTAGATTTTTAAATATTTATTTATTTTGTTATTTAATAATCCTCAATAAGAAGACTTAAAAAACTTTATTAATTTTGTATATTTCCTCCTGCTAGAACCCAAAGAATTACTAAAAAAAATCAAGTAGAAATATGAATGTTAGATATCATGTTACTTTGCTGTTATGTCTAATATACAATTAATAATTTATTTTTATTATTGCACATGTTCACTCCTTGTTCTGAGATAATTTTTTACAGAGATATATGAATATATATAGAAAAGGGTTGTGTAATTGTTTTGTTTGTAGATGAATATGAATTTTGAAAAAAAAAAGTTCTCCATTTGTGAATTTTCATTCCAGTTCGATTACATTTTTCAGGCATAAAATTAATTTTCTGTCTGTATGCAAGCTTGCTAGCACTTTAAATATAACATTATATGAGACAGATGGATTGAATGAATCAACAATGCTTGTTATCTTAAAAATCTAATCAATTGAAATAAAAATATGTATGTTGAGGGCAGACAGTGTGTGAAGACAAAGATGGTACATGATGTAGATGCATTTATCATTGCACATTGCATATTCATTAGCCCATAGGTATAAAAATACTAATAAAATGACCTTAAATTAGATGGTAAGTGACAAATTAAAAAAAAATAAATAAATAAATAGCTGGACTGACTGAAGAAGACTTGTATCCTTAATTTATTGTGTTTTACCCTACATCATTTAACTTTAAAATTAATTATAATTTTATCCCTGAAATAAAATACTTTCAAAATTCAAGTTCAGTTTTTATTAAAATAAATAATTAAAAAGTATCTGCTTTAAATCAAGGACTATTAAGGCAATATGTTCTTTATCCTTAATTTGAAATATTTTTTAAAGGACTGTGTTTGTACTTGAGTTATAAATCAATAAATGGTGTACGCTACTGGAAAATTCAAAGCTATTTTTTTTTTTACTTTTACTTTTAGTAGTAATTTCTGTCTATGGATGGCAGTACCAACCATTTGTTTAGCTTAGGGACCTTGGGGGGGGGGGGGAATCTTATTTCATTTTGTAAATGAAGCTTGTTATATTCTTAACTTTTATTGTTCACATCTAACTTTTTTTTCCTCCGTAAATTGCAATGATAAATTAAAAATATTTTAAAATTTGAAGATGAATTATTATTTAAAATATGTAAAATAAAAGTCAAGGTTTAGTGCTTATTTGTAAGCATAGAGGGCGACACTAGACAATTTTCTTTTGATATTCTTCCACAAATTCATTTTTGTATTTAAAATTTTTATTTATTAGTACAGTCGGTAACAAAAGTCTCCGAACACTAGCAAAAATTCCTATCTGAAAAAAGTATACTTAATACAATTTTGTCAAATAAATCCTTGTTGAATCCTGTTTTTAGACTTACTAAGAACAAGATTCGACAAGGATTTATTTAACAAAACTGTATTAAGTGTACTTTTTTTATATAGGAATTTTTGTTAGTGTTCGGAGACTTTTGTTACCGACTGTAATAATAAAATCACTTCGGACTATTCATTTTTCTTAAATCAAAACATAATAATACGTCGTAATGGTTAAATTATTTAAAAAAACGAACTAGGTTTTGTTTTAGATGGTGTTAGGATTGAGGACAATTGACTGCACTGGAATCCTAGGCCTGGAAGGAGTGCTCTACACTGGTTTCTTTCTAAGGGGCTCTAGCCCGTATTTACGCAAGTTTCAGTGAAAACCGCGGTAAACTCTGTACGCCTCAGCCGACGAACGTGACCTGGGATCGAACCTGGCATCTCACATCTACCAAGTTTTTGACGTTTAAAACTAGGTTTTAGAAGCTTGAAACAACTTTAATTAGGTGTGTGTATTTGGTAATAAAGACCAACTGACTATACGAAGGTCCTAGTTCTAGGACTATTAGGGTTATTCTAAATTGTTCGTTGTAGTTACGCATGTTTCGGAGAAAGTGACAAAAAACTTAGGACGACCATGTCCCCCCCCCCCCCTTCCTGCTTCTACAGCAGAATCTGTCAACCACTCGTGAAGCCATCTTAAATTAAAATTTCATTTTAAAATGTTGAAAATTGCATAGTTGTTAAGCATAATACAGAAATACCTCACAATTTTAGTTAAATGCTAATAATTCATAAAAAATGAAAAAAAAAAAAAGGTTTGAATAAGCAAAATGTAAAACACCAAAATTCTTCAAAAAGTTTTGCTTTAAAAATATCACAAGTAAATAAAACAAGATGGTGCTTTGCATTTTTTATCAGTTTTATTATAATGCTTTTATTACTGACTTCCTAAAAATTTTCGACTTCCGGTTTTCAACGGATTTACATATTTTGATAGGTCTAGAACACGATTTGGCTATTTTTAGAAAATGTTTGTCTGTCTTTGTGTGTGTGTCTGTGAGACAAAAATTTTATGGCAAGTGTATCTCCGGAACTACAGTTCAGAATTATATATAAATTTATAAGTAAATGCATGTTTACCTAAATTAGTGTCTATCAACTTTTGGTGTCAATTGTTCGACAGGTGGCGCTGCTATACGGAAATTTCCGCAATTTAAGAGGATACTATATCTTAGACTCTATTACGTGTAACCAATCAAATCTTGATGTGTGAGAAGGCCATTATGAGACATTATGCTGACTTAATTTGAATGCTTATAGGCCACCAGGTGACGCTGTTATACAGCGATTTCCGAAGTTTAAGGGAAGGCTGTATCAGAAACTACTGCCCATAACTCCATATAAATTCGTATGTAGATGCACTTTGACATAAATTAGTGCCTATCAACTTTTGGTGTCAACTTCTCAGCAGGTAGAGCTGCTATACAGCGATTTCTGTAATTAAAAGGGAAACTATATCTCAGGTTCTTCTGCGTATAATCAATCAAAACTTGATACGTGACAAGACCATTATGAAACATTATGCTGATTCAATTTGAATATTTATCGGCTAACAGGTGGCGCTGCTATACAGCAATTTCCGCAGTTTAAGAGAAGGCTGTATGCTGTATCTCAGTAACTACTGCCCATAATTCCATATAAATTCGTATGTAGATGCACTTTGACATAAATTAGTGCCTATCAACTTTTGATGGCAACCGCTCAACAGGTGGCGCTGCCTCAAACGATTTCCGCACTTTAAGGGAAGGCTATATTTCAGGTTCTATTTCGCGTATCACCAAACTATATGGGAGAAGGCCATTATGAGTCATTTTGCTGATTCAATGTGGATGCTTATAGCCCAATAGATGGCGCTTCTATACTGCAAATTTCATCGATAACGGGAAGGCTATATCTCAACTTCTATGGAATATAACTGTACGAAACTTGATATGTGAGATAACCATTATAAAAACGTATATTTTAAGATTTTATTTATAGACAAGCTGTCTGTCTTTGGATATTTCGTATTAGTTTTCACTAAGATGAAGAGCATTTGCATTCACCATGTTAGATAATTTTAATAAATCATTTGCATTTAGTGAATTTGTATAGGAAAATATAGAATAAAGTTTTGTGGTGGCCACAACATACTAGTTTTTTTTTTTTTTTTTTCAATTATTTTAATTAAAAGTAGATACAGATTTTTTTCTCTTTAATTAAAAAGAATTTTCCAACTATCCATTTTAATATTAATTTTTAAAATTAAAATTATTTTAAAGTTTTTTTTTTTTTTTTGTGTGTGTGTGTGTTTGGCAAACAAAATGTAAGTAAAAGTTATCATTTTTACATGCCAGAAATGAATCTTTGTTTAGGTAATAACAAGACTACCTACAATGATGGGAACATTTCAATTTTTGATGCATGTATATTAATTTTAAGGCAGTTTTTTCATCCTTTTACCCGTTAAATGGTAGATTTTTTTTTTTTTTAATAAATTTGAATTTGTGTTTTTTATTTTATTATTATTATTATTATTATTATTGCACATTTTGAAGTTCCTTGAGTCGGAAAATCAGATTTTTAGCGTTTGTTCTGTGTGTGTATCTGTTTATTATCAGCATAACTTAAGAACACATAAAGTCTAGCTCAGTATTTTGAATCTGTATCATACGAGGATGCTGTTTGAAATTTTTTGTTGAAATAAAAAAAAAAAAAAAGGGGGGGGGGGTCCTGCACAGTTACCTCCAAGATAATTCATATTCATCACGTCTGTGGATGTAATACCTTGTAAATACTGTTTAACATCTTTAGACTGCATGAAACAAAAATAAATGAAAATAATAGCATGTTTCGCATAAATTTCAGTTAGTCATTCATCATCATAATTATTTTACAGAGTCTCACAAAGTAATTCGGAGATATTTCGCATGGAAATTGCTCGAGGTACATTTCAAGTAATGCTATATGTTTTCCATGCTATACTAAATTTAAACTACATGATTTATATATAATTTATAGACAATAGACAGAGCTACTCAAAATTAAGCGAAAACATTCTTTTCTGTTGAATATAATTGATGGAATTGCTATGCTTTACTATGTTTCACCGAATCTAGCTGCTTATATACATATGGTTAACGAAATATTATTTGAAATCCAATTTTCGAAATTGCGCAGCAACAGTATACACCTTATTTCTCACTTTATCCTCTTAGAAGGGTCCGCCTAGTGATGAAATGCTCTGGCTTTCGTGCTGGCTTCCAATTCCATTAAAGACTTGGATGCTTGTACTGGTTCGGTATCCAACTTGTATGAAGTGATATGCATTCAGTCGAATCAACATAGTTTTCTATAATAGCCAAATTTATCACATGCCAAATTTAGGTCTTTATATATTATAAAAGTTGAGATATTGCTTTTCCGTAAATGGGGTTAAATTGCTCGATACCAGCGCCACATGTTAGGCAATATGCACCCAAACGAAATCAACATAGTTTCTCTTCCTTGCTATCATGCGTGTCATGTTTTTTTCTTTCATTAAACACTATAGAAACTGAGCTCTAGCCTCTTATTAAATGAGAGAAATTGCAGCATGGCAGCATACCTGTTGGACGATATACCCCATAAGCTACTTTCTGTTACCATGCATTACTATAAAGACAAATTTTTGCAATTTAAGATCAAAGATAGAATGTACTGTATTTAACATTTTTATTGTACTTTAAAAACGTTTCAAAATGGTTTTCGAAACACTTTTATTTAAATTGCACTTCTGTATGAAAAGAGCTACTGCCCCTTCAACACCGTTTGGTTGTTGCAGCTACATTCCTAAGCATTTAAGACTGTTATTTATTTATTTTTTTAATTTACTTCAAATTATTCAGAAAAATGTCGGCCATCCTGTTTTATTAAACTTGTTTGACTAATTTTGATTAGCCCTGTATATCGTCCACCAGATTTTATGTACCGAACACTGTAATTAAAACTAACACCATGAGAAAGAGAGAGAAAAGAGGGACATAACTTAAAATGCTCTTCTTTCCACTTACAAATATAACACAAATCTTTCAGAGCTCTTTTGCATGCCTTTGTAAATTAAAGATAAATTTCAAAATAATTGTATGTGAAACATGGTTTTGTGCATTTAAGAAATATATGTCAATTTTGTTTTTTGTAGTGCTGCCAAACATATAAAGCTGCTGCTGCTACAAGAAATTTCATCCATAGACAATGTATGGCTCCCCCCTTCCCCTTTTTTTTTTCGGCAATCATATTACATATTGCAATATATTTAATATAAATAAAAAAATACTTATACTGCACATAAAAACTGCTGTTTTTTTTTTTTTTTTTTTTTTTTTTAAGTTTTTTGCGATAGAACATAGAACCTAAACCATAAAAAAATGGCGCCCGGTAGAAATAGCACCTGCAATTTGGCAACATACGCTAAAATTAAACAAGAACGAAAACTCATGCGTTTCGCATAGATTACTAATGCTTTCCAGTTATACGTACTCGTTGCATTGTTTAACGTTCAATGTGCTTTTTCCCTACGTGATCACACAATGGACAGATAGATAGAATAAATAAATTTATGATCCCTCTTAAGCATTGTTGAAAAGTGTTAACAACACTTAACACAAACAGAAGTATATATAGTTCCAGCAATTTCCAATTTTAACCCGTAATGTATCTGAATATTTGAGTGTAGGCCTGTAAATCTGAGCGCTAAACATACCATTCTATATAAAACATTTTTTCCCCTATGTGAATAATAAATGCCAATTTCACTATGATTTGTGTGGTACGAACTTATTTAAATATTATTTATAAAAATGCTTCTCATAGAACGCAATGCATTGGGACTATTTTGGGAATCCCTGTGCACAAGCTAATTGTGATATTCATATTATTTTAAATGGGGAACACGCCACAGTAAACTTGAATAACATATCATTTTGTTGAAATTCTGAAAATATTGACAGGTGCTAGAGCTTGCACAGACGGGCAAAACGACAGACAGACTAATTAAAATCATAATCACTCTTAAACATCGTTAAAAGGCTTCATAAAAACGAAAATGCAATTATAGCCCTTAATGTATCTAAATATTTTTGCGTGTCCCTATAAATCTTAATGCTAATCATACTACATTTTATGGAAAACATTTTTTTATGCGTGTGAATTATAAATGTCAATTATGCAGCATAAAGTTATTTAAATATTTGACACAAAAATGCTCTTCATAGAGCACATTCCATTGGCATTTTTTGGGTTCCATGTACACATACATATTGTGCTATTTATACCATTTTAAAATGACATGTCAATGAAAACTTTAAAAAAATATCATTTTGAAGAAATTCTGAAAACATTTACGGATACTAAAGACGAACAGAACGATAAACTATTTCAAATTTTAATCTCTCTAGAACATACACTTAGACCAGCGTTCCTTCCACTGTTAAAAAGTGTTAAAAACACTTTATACAACTATAAATACAGATCAAGCAATTTCCAGTCATAGATATTAATGTACTAGAATATTTTTGTATTGCCTATAATCTTAATGCTAATCATACTACATTATGCAGAACACATTTTTTATACATATAAATAATTATTATCAATTTTATTCTGATTTGCACAAAATAACTATATTAAAATATTATTATAGGAATACCTCTCAGAGAATGCAGTGCTTTGAAATTATTTTGGGTATCCTATAAGGAAGGGCATGTTTACAAACAAAAGCTCCGTCAGTCAATCTTTGCCACTCTCGAGTGGCAAAAGATCGACCTGGATTGGTGGAAATACCAGTGTTTTGCCACTTTACCCATAATTTGACTGCGAGTGACGTCACGTGCCCTTTCCTTATTACATAAACTAATAGTGGTATTTTGTATAAAAAGACGACTTGGCGCGAGATTATTAAAACTGAGAAAGTCTTCAACCTCTTGAACGCCAAAGGGAAAAAAATGGAAAGCAGACAGCTGTTTCGGTAGCATATAGCATACCGTCTTCAGCGTATAGATAGAGAGAGAAGTGCTCGTATACAGTCGGCAGCAAAAGTATCCGAGCACAGGCAATAATCCCTGTCTAAAAAAGTACACTTAATACTACTTTGTTAAACATATCCTTGTCCAGTCATGTTCTTAGTCAGTCTAAGAACATGATTCGACAAGGATTTATTTAACAAAACAGTTTTAAGTGTACTTTTTCGACATCGGGATTATTGGCTAGTGTTCGGATGCTTTTGCTGCCGACTGTATATCGGAGACGAATCGAATTCTGATTATCCAACCGAATTACATGGAATGTTGTGTTTTGACCAATAGGAATTTTGGAAACACAAGTTGTGAAAAATTCAGAAGAAATTAAAAGAATGTGGACTGAATGCAAAATTTCTAACAATCAGACACATGCGGTACAGCGAAATCACAATTGACAATATATTTAAAGTTTTTATAGATGCAAAAAGCTTCAATGAAATCGAGTTCTTGAGCGGATTTAGGTCTGCAAATTGTTTTAATTGAATCAAATTTAAAATTATGGTTTTTCTCCTAACAGTGCATAGAAATAACCGATTTATTAGTTTCCGGCTTACGAATGTAACTAATATGTTGACCAATACATAACAAATGACCAATGTATGTTAAACTATATATAGACACGAAATACTATAGATGCCCCAAGAATTATACATGGTCTGTTCAAAAAGTATCCGACCTTTGACCAGAAAAATATCTTAGTTACTTTGCGGGATTGGGATCCTAATCCCCTTCAAAGTAGGTCCCTTGCGCCTCCACACACTTAGTGCAGCGTTGGTGTCTAACTCCGTCGTCGCATTCTGCATTATCGTATCTCTACTCTGAAAACGGGGTCCTTTCAATGACATTTTCAATTTCGGGAACAACCAGAAGTCGCAAGGAGCCATGACTGGGGAGTAGGGAGGTTGGCGGACGACTGGAATTCCATGCTTCGCCAAGAATATTTGAGTCAGGTGTGATGAATGTGATGGCACATTGTTATGATGACACTGCCAGTTTTACGCAATCCGTGGGTCTGGTCTTTGGCGCTGAACTGCATCACGGAGTCAGCAAAGAACTTCACCTCATCTGTCTGATTGTTGGAAATTTCACATTTAGTTCACATTTTCTTAATTTCTTCTACATTTTCCACTACTTGTGTTTCCCAAATTCCTATTGGTCAATCCTCCACATTCCACGTAATTCTATTGGTTGATCAGAACTCGATTGCTTTCCTGTATATATGAGAACTTCTCTCTCATTTCTTCAACTAAATGTTACCGAAACAATTGTCTGCTTTCCAATTTTTCCTTTTGGCGTTCAAGACGTTGAACATTTCCTTGGTTTTAACAATAGAGGTATTTACCCCATTTTCAGTAGGGAATGTCTTCTAGTTAACTGTAATAACGTACATCAATTTTAAGAAATTACATAGGTATTTATGGTAGTCAGAGGACGGATAGGAAAACTGACAGACGAATGTTGAAAAATGGTTAAAAGAAAGATGGGCTATACCAACGATCGACAAATCAACTACTAAATAGGAAACGAGGAAATGAAGGTTGAAAATGAGTGACTTTAATATCGCAAAAGAACTGCAAAATGGTAATTGGCGACAATCTGGGATTCATCCCCTGTGCGTTGTTTCTGAACAGAACATGCAATCATAATTTTGATTCCAATAAGGAAAGCGCAGCTGACGTCACGCTCCGAGCAAAACACTCTACTCAGGTTAAGACTATTATATAACAGGCTGAATCATTCTCCGCCATTCGTATGTCATGTCCGTCATTGCTAAACTTAAGATTACTATATAATAGTCTTATATTGTCTCATATAATAATCTTATATGGTAATTAGTCACTGTCAAACCTAAGACTATTATATAATAGTCTTATATAATCTCATATAATAGTCATATACAACAGTCTTAGTTTTAGCAATGGCGGCCAATGATTCAGCCTGTTTTATAGTAGTCTTAACTCAGAAAAGACTAGAACTCCTACATTGATAGGCTGACGCATCCGCCATTTTCTAGGCCACAAGACCGGATGACGATTTATTATTGTTGGTTTTTCGGCAATAAATTGCACGAATAACTCCAGAATAGAGCACCGCCTGTTTATATTTTCTTCTAATCCAGAAAGAAGGAAAAAGTGGATTACAAATTGCAGATGAAGCTCGCGGATACCCTGAGCAGAAGCACAACTTTTTAGCAAAAGGTTTCCTTATTTTCAACTTATTTTATTTAATTTTCAAAGTTCGACAAATTTAATATGAATGTACTGTTTTTTTAAGTTAGTGTTTTTAAATTCTTTTAAAATTACATTTATTTTAACGTGAAGGTTACAGTTTTGAGAATGTTGGCGATGTTCTTAAAATTGCCAACTTGTTTGTTTCGTGATAAGAAGTACAGTATCTAGAATAAACAGTGTAGAAAGCGGCGAATAAAATTGTACTAAAAAAATTAAGCCTGTCACCAGATGTCATTGTAATCGAAGCTAGTGTCCCGACAACAAAACCGAGACTCCCTATTGGTTAATTATATGCTTAGATCACGTGATTCAACTGACGAAACTGGGAAAAGTCAATCAGGTCTTCGATTTGAGCAATAGCTTCGATCACAGCGACATCTGGGTAAGCTTAATTTTTGTAGCATCATTTTAACTTCACGGTTATAGGCGATTGCCACACTGTTTATTCTAGACGCTGTAATAAGAAGTTCTAGCTCACTTGATCTGTATAGAAGCTGAAAGGCGATAACGACGCTAATCAGGTAACCTAGCTTTTTCTACCGCCAACACTTTCCCAGTCGGGCTAGAAAATGGCGGACACTGCGCCAGCTCTTATCATATAGGAGTCTTAGGTAAGACTACTATATAATAGTAGTCTTATACTCAGGGCAAAACACTGGTATTTTCACCAATAGAGATTGTCCTTTTACCACTCGTTAGTGGAAAAGATTGTTGTTGTTGTTGTTTTGAAGGGAGAGACCCTCAGAGCATGGGGTTTATAGCTGCAAGGCTTTACACCCCTAATAATCCTAAACAAGTTCGATGAAGATCTTAATTGTGAGGAATCACACAGTACATGGTTGCATCGTCAGTTAAGGACGTGTGGATAAGACGAAGGAGCCAAAGTCAGAATCTGTCAGACTTGAGAATAAAGGACACCAACTGGCGAGCTTGAGTAACTCCAGAGACGGCTAGATCGCATAAATCGCTGAAGGAAGCCGAAGAACCAAGGAGATTGAGATTGCTATACAAATCATGCCGAGCTGAGGCGTAGCGGCGACATACAAGGAGGTAATGGTCACAGGTTTCTGGAACCTGACAGGTTGGACAGAGAGGAGAGTCACTCATATGAAGCTTGTAGAGGAGAGCCCGGGTGGGGAGGGTTCGAGTCCGCAGGCGGCTGAGGAGGACTTCACTTCTTCTGGGCAGACAAAGTTTACGATGCTCCCAGCTTCTTTTGGTGAGGTGGGGGAAAACCACACTGTATTTCCCTAAGAGCCACTCTTGGACATCATCCCTTTTATGAATGGTGTGAAGGTATCGACAGATGTCCTCTGGAGACACCTTGCTGAACGAGGATGGTGCAGAAATGGTGGACCGAGCAAGCATGCCGGCCATTTCATTCCCATGGATACCCATATGACCGGGTACCCAAACCACCTGAACCTTGTTTAGACGGCTGGCTACCATGACCAGCTTGCGGTAAACCCAAGTAATCACAACTGGCGAGCGATAGTTGATAGCCTGGAAGCTGGTGATCACAGACTTGCTGTCGGAGAAGATGATAAGCTTCCCCTTAAGAGGGGCATGGTCCAAGGCCAGACCAATCGCAAGCGTTTCAGCAGTAAAGATAGAATTTATATTGTCTATTTGCTTTGAATGTCCACAGCACAAAGACATGTCCCAAACAGCGATGCCAGTGCAAGAGCTAGTTTTGGAGGTATCAGTAGCCATTTGATAAAACTCGCTATGTAGAGAAGCATAATCAGTGAAAGTCTGGTGAACAAGCTCCGGATGGAGAGACCTGCTCTGGAAGTCTAAAGTATCAATTAGAAAAGAAATGTTGTCACACAAAGGATAGGGGGGCTGAATCCAAAGCAACAAATCCTGAGAACTCAGACCAAGCTGACTAAGAATAACCCTCACGGGGGAACCAGGAGAGCCAGAGTCAAAATTGGAGGGATCCATCAAGGAGTGAATGGGTGAACTCGTACCTAAACCAAAGTGGCGGATGAAAAAACGTTCCCTATGGAGGTCTTGAAGGCTAGCCACAGTAAGCGAGTTAGCTTCCCGGCGAAGAACGGGGATAGGCGTCCACCGAGGGAGGCCCGTAGCCACCCTAAGCACAGCATTCAAAAGGGGCTCTAACCTCTTCCGAGTGGAGGGACAAGCAAAAGAGTACACATTGCTACCAAAATACAGGGAGCTGACAACAGTAGCATTCGCGATTCTGAGAAGGTTTTTGGTGCCAACACTCCGAGAAGTATGACTAATGCTCTTCAGAACGTTAAGTTTCTTCACAGTTTTCTCACGGAGACGAGAGACGTGATTGCCCCACGTCAAACCCCGATCGAAGAACAGGCCAAGGATACGAAGGGAGACCACCCAGGGAATATCTTCTCCCTGCAGCCGAAGGTTAGGATCAGGCGAGATTTTCCTCCTGGAAAAAACAATCGCAGCACTTTTATGAGGGCTGAGACTCAACTTCCAGTAATTGCACCAGCGAACCAGATTATGAAGGGTGTCCTGAATATCATGCATAATATCTTCGAGGCAGGGACCAGACGCGTAAAGGAAGGTATCATCCGCATATACAACAGCATTAACCCGAGGACCAATTGCTTCAAAGATATCACTCATATAGAAAGAGAAGAGTAAAGGAGACAGAACAGCCCCTTGCGGGACCCCCACGAAAGACGAAACTGGGGCAGACAAAGTTCCCGACCACCTAACCTGGATAGCACGTTGCATGAAGGAATGGCACCGTTTCGTGAGATGGCCGTCAACGCCCGCTGACAGCATCTTAAAAGCCAGGCCGTCCGGCCAAACGGAGTCGTAAGCAGAGGCAATATTCACCGAGACCAAGACACTAAACCACGTCTGCCGCCGAGCCGATACCAGATCAGCATATATTTTCGTCAAAGCAGGTGCACAGTCCCTAAAAGGAATAAACCCGTAGTGGTTCACATGGAAAAAATCATTCTTAAGCACCCAAGGAATCATCCGCCGAAGAACCATCTGCTCAAAAACCTTCGAGAGAACAGGGGTGAGGGAGATTGGGCGATAGGAAGACGAGGAACTGGAATTCTTACCCGGTTTCAAGATAGGAACGACAATGGCTTCCTTCCAGGACTTGGGAACTAGACCCTCCAACCAGAGATTATTAAAGCAATCGAGAAGTTTGACCAGAATGCTATTGTCGAGGCACTTGAGAAGTCGGAGGGAAATACCATCATTTCCAGGTGTGCGATGGGAAGACTTGTGCAAGGCGTGTTGAAGGTCCGAGAGAGCAAAAGGCTTCCTAATGTTGCTATCCACGTTGGCACTGAAGTCCAGCGGGATGTAACAGTCAATAGGGGGGCGCACAAACGTGTGAGCAAAAATATTAGCAGCAGCCAGCCTACTGTCATTTGAGGTACTAATGTAATTATAGGACTCCTGGGGAGGGTTCTTCCGGTTTTGGAGAGCCTTGAGAAGTTTGAAGATATCACTAGACTGCCCACTCCTTTTACAGACCTCGGACCAGTACATACGTTTAGCGTCCTTGATTTCTTTCTTAAGACGAGCAGCGAAATGCTTGTGCTGCATCCAGTAAGCCGAACTTAGGTGCTTTCTCGCCAGGCGAAGGAACTTGCGTTTCTGCCCAAGAAGATAACTGCAGCGGCTATCCCACCAGGGAGTGCCGACACGATCCAAGATCCTAATCCTTCGGCTACTCACAGCGACCGACGTTTGGCAAATATTTACCATGTCCTCATAGGACGGAGAGTTACAATCCTGTAACTTCTTGTTAAGCTTAACGGCAGCGGACCCCCAGTCACACCTTAACCTAACACTATGACACGGACGAGAGCCGGGCAGTCTATCGAAAGTAAGTTTGATTGGGCAGTGGTCACTATCAAACGTATCAGAGTGGACCTGGACACAGGTATTCGAAAACAGGTCAGGTGAAACAAGAGAGAGATCAATTAAGGTAGAAGATCCCCCGGGGAAACATGGGTAGGAACGGAAGTATTAACAAGACAGATATTGTTGTTTATGATCCAGTCGATGACCCTCGAGCCCTGAGGAGAATCCCGACGGCCACCAAAACTCGTATGATAACTGTTGAAGTCACCAACTATTATGAAAGAACTATTGCAAAGGTAAAGAACCTGGTTAAACCAGTCGTAGTCAATTAGTAGAAACAAAAATAAAGAAAAGAAAAGAGGCCTCCTGCCAAACAAGTTTTTTTTTTTTTTTTTTTTTTTTTAACCCAGGCCCATTACCAAATGAAGGTATCTCGCTGGGAGCAGGAGTTCTTATTTGGCTATTGTCTGTAGGTAGACCCGAAGTATCCATGGCATTTAGAGTAGGTGAATGCAGGGCGAGTTCAAGTTTCTTCTTTTTTAGTAACCTTTTTGCTTGAGATTCCGAACTGTCTGTTTAAAATTTCAACCTTCAGTTTCTTAGGGTTGGATGCAGGCAGCGAACCCTCTTTAGCAGCGATTAAAATGGTAATTTCATCTACTCCATCATTTACTGCTGCTTGTAAACAGTCGGGAAGATTATTATTAACATAGAAGTTAGGATTAAAAGTCGTACCTTGTGAAGTATCCATGTTTTGAGCCATGTCCAGTCCTTGCGTGCTTACATTTCCATTCTTCACAATATTTGCCGTTGGGTTTACCGCCAGCTTCAGTAGTTTTAACAACTGACCTTACCGCAAAGGTCAACAAACAAGTTCAGTCCTAATTCGGCGATAACAAACACTCTTGTACCACCACGTGTAGGGCGGTTCACACACTTCGTAACACAAAAGTTTAAAAAAAAAACTTTCTTTAATTAAAACTGTCAAAATAAATAAACTTGTTCACCGAACAATAACTCAGTAAAGAAACTAGAATTACTCTACCCGAGTTTCAAAACTAAATATAAAGAGGAAACACTTAGCAATAATGTCACAGAGCCGGCACCGCTAGCCACGCAACACCCACCAAAACATCAAAAGATCTCGTGGAAAAGATTGATTAAAGATCGTTTGTTTGTAAACATGCCCTTTCCTTATATTCTTTATCCACATTTCTTGCGACCATGGAAGCCTCTGCGCAAGTGCGGATTGAACGAGTCCAATGTGAAAATAGGGGTGACTGAGAGAAAACAAGCGATAAGGGAACACCGAATAACTGGATGTTTGCCAAATAACAATCTCTCGGCCAATTTTGCATCCCTCCAAAAATTTGGACTCGTTCTCACTAAGGCTCCTATATATACGAGCTGGCGCATCAGGCATTTTGTTGCCTTAGGGTTGCCACATGTACCCAGCGCGTTTCTCTGATAAACAAACGACAAACATTTTTTTTTTATCGTCTTACGTTACTGTAGAGTAACTTGTTTTATTACATTTCATAATTTTAGCTAAGTAAACTATGATATGGAAGTTTGTTTAGTGATAAACTGCTATAATCATTCAAGAAGTGAATATAAAGTGTTCACAGACCTTCTATTCTATTACTGTGTATTTGAGTTTTGGCGACATTTTGTAAAAGAAACAGACGCCCTCGAACAACTACCCGCCCAACTAGCTACCACACTGGATTCCGCTTATTTCGGAGCATCGGACAGGCAGCTAGTATTGAGTGGGCAGTGGTCAAGCATACAAATCTGATGTATATGCTACCAAATTCCATCTAGACTTCTAAATATTCGGTTGTTCCTAATTTAGCTTAGTTTAAGCTCTGTAGTAAATTTAATAATGTTTATTGATTTTTGTAGTAAAAAATGACCATTTCATTGAATTATTCAAGAACATTAATTAATCTTTGTAGCACAAAAAGAGATTTATTGAAGTGTTTGCTAAATATTAATTAAATAAAATGCATTAGTGGACTAGAACCTGCCTGTTTCTTTAAGAATTACTTTCTACACCCTAAAATGTCGACAACGTTTCTATTAATATCATTACAAGCAATATTTATTCGCTGAATATTCAATAAATGAAAGGCATTCGTCGACTAGAACCTGCGTATGTCTTTAAGAATTCCTTTCTGCACACAAAAATGTCAACAACTTTCATAACAATATCATTATAAGCTCTATTTAAGTGCTGAATATTCATTAAAATGCATTCATCGACTAGAACCTGCTTGTGTCTTTAAGAATTTTTTTTCTACGCGCTAACATGTCGACAACTTTTATTTTTAATCAATTTCATTGCAAGCTCTATCTACGGACTGAATATTGATTAAATGAAGTGCATTCATTGACTAGAACCTGCTTTTGTCTCACAGAATTAATTTCTACACGCTAAAATGTCGACAACTTTCATAACAATATCATTACGGGCTATATCAGTGTTAAATTCTTTTGAAATCTCTATGATGGTAGTTCATATATTGCCAAAACTTTTGTATTTTTGGTCATTAGGAATATAATTTTCCTAAATATCTCCAAAACAAAAAGTCAAAAGTCACATAAAATCCAAAAAGGAAGATGCACAGCTAGATTTTATAACAAACCAATATATCAATTTGCATCGTTCTACGTCCAACCGTTTTTCAGTTATGCAAGATACACATTCACACGCATACGTACGTACATACAGAAGTCACGAAAAATCGTGTAAAGTCGTTGATATCTCCGAAATGGAAGCTCGTATTAAAACCAATGTTGCTGGTGTAAAACTAGACATGATATTATATTCACACGTATAAATTTACAACATTCTGCGATCTTTCATTTTTGAGGTATGAGAAACACAAAATCCATTTCGCAAATCAAGATTATAATATGTACTTCCTCATATTTTGTATAAGGAAGTAAATGCACTCTATAACAAAAAAAGCGACGCACCAAGAAGAAGTGGGGACAAAAATTGGTAGATGGGGTGGAATGGGAGGTCCGAATGGGACAAAAATTGGTAGATGTCATGTACATGTAGAGAAAAACAATTGAGTACAGTTTCAGAAAAATTGAATGATTTAATCAAGAGAAAGGGCCTCACAAAGTAAACAAGTCAATAACGCGTTGGTCCACTTCTGGCTCTTATCTACGCAGTTGTGCTTCTGTGAAGTATCGTGCCAAATTCTGTCCAATTGTTGCGTTAGATTGGTGAAATCCCGAGCTGGTTGTAGGACCCTTTTTATGATGCTCCAAACGTCCTCAGTGGAAGAGAGATCCGGTGACTGAGCTCAACTCCATTTCACTGAGCCGTCTATTAAGGGTATTTGAAGTCACTGAAGTACCAGTTGCACGTAGGAACGATGATAATGATGAATAGGTGCTTGATTCCATCAAAATCTGTATGTATGTCAATTTGTGTCCAGTTCGCATTACTCCTTCTTGGTGCGTCACTTTTTTTGTTATAAAATATATATTGTGTAAATGAAATATAATATAATAAAATGAATAAAAACAATATCCAAATATTTTATACTAAACTGGATGTTATTGGATTATTAAATACGTTTTAGAAAAAGGAAAAAAAAAAAAAAAAAAAAAAAAAGACCCTCACATTGTGTATGAGTAATTTATAGAGCCAATAATCAACATCTTGGTCTTCGAAAGAAAGGCAGATTTGAACAGAGATTGCGTTATGAAATTCTGACATGAGCCTTTTTTTTTTTTTTTTTCAATTATTATTTTTTCTTTTCAGAAATTAGAATTTTGAGACAACATACTTTGTATTGTACATTAAGTTTTTAAAAATATACAACAGACTTGGAAAAATGTATATTAGATATAATGTACAAATACATTTCAAAATATTGGTAAACATACAATATACAAATGCACATCTAATATACTATAATACAAGTATATAAAATACTGCCCACCTCTGCCTGATATCGATGTATGAATAGTTTTCGTAATTACATTTTGGTAGATATTTGTGTGGTGTGGATGATTAAGGCTGACTGACTTCTCGAAGGTTCTAGGCCTGGATCGATTGACCACTGTGAGTGAGGGTCTTTCTGAGCCCGTAATTTGGCAAATTTCGGAAAAAAAAACATGGAGAACTCCGAACAACTAGGCTTACAAATGCGATATTTGTTCGAACTAAGCACTTCCCATGTCCCCTTTGAGAGTAAAATCTCTCGGCAACTGATGGAGCTTAGTTTTGGTAGAATTCAGTTCGACTATTTTAATCATGTTATTTGGGTATAAAGTGCACAAGGATGGAAATCAAATTGCACATGCAAAAATTATAGTGATAGACCCCATAAAAGTAATATCTCATGTTATAGTAACCGTTAATGACTTAAATGTGCGAAGCGCTCAAAAATCTGTATTTTGCTTTTTAACTCATGAAACCATCTAGAATAGACACATCCTTATATTAAAATTGCAATAAAATAGGAAACTAATAAAACGAACATTTTTATTCCCCCCCCCCGGGAAAATCCGATAGTGAACTTGAATATTATATATCAGTTTCAAGAAATTCCATGAAATTTTTCGGGAGTTAGAGCGTGGCTAGACAGACAGACGGACCGAAATCATTAACACTTTTCAACCTTACTGGAAAGTGTTAAAAACATTTAGAAAGCGATAAAAACGATTAATTTAAAAGAAAATGCAATTCCAGCAAATTTTCAATAATATCCATTGATATAATTGAATATTTTTGTGTGGCCCTATAAATCTATTGCTAATCATACTGTATTCTATGGAAAGCATTCTTTTGTGCATATGAATAATATATATTTTAATTTTATTAAGATTTGTGCAAAGTAAAGTTCTTCAAATTTGGTTTATAGAAATTCCTCTCATAGTACGCAATGCTTAGGAATACTTTCGGGTGTCCCTGTATACAAACTAGTGATGGTATTTACTTCATTTTCAATGGGGGAACATCCGATAGTAGACTTGAATAACATATTTCAATTTCATGAAGATTTGTATAAAGTAACAGTATTAAAATATGGTTTTTAGAAATACCTCTCATAGGACACAATGCTTTGGAAAACTTTCGGGTGTCCCTGTATACAAACGAGTAAAGGTGTTCACTCCATTTTTAATAGGGAACATTCGATAGTAAACTTGAATAACATATATCAGTTTCAAGAAATTCCAAGAATATTTATGGGAGTTAGAGCGCGGACAGACAGACAGACAACTGAAGTCATTAACACTTTTCAATCTTGTTGGAAAGTGTTAAAAATACTTCGTTTACCGTTTGAGTATGAAAAATTAATGCACTTCCAGTCAGTTTCAAGCATAGCATAGTCCCGCGGTATTCTATCCTGAGGAAATTATCCCCCCTCCCATGAGAGAAACAACAAATATGAAGGTCGTTTGATCATCGTTAGATCACATTTGATCAACATTTTTTTTGTTTAATCAATTTAATGTAAAGAGATATAAGCAAGAGATATGCTAATAACAGACACACACACACACACACAGAGAGAGAGATACATACACAGACCAACCACAAAAACATGATTTTCTGTATGATTCGACCTCAAAATGTGTAAATAAAATAACACAGACTCGAAAATCTGATCCAAAAGCAGTACTACTACTTTCTCTACCATATAAATGAAATATGTAAGGAAAAAATTTTTTAAAGTAAGGTGAAGGTCAAGTTGTTTGACTATGGGAACGGCTATCTCTTGTCTCTTATCCGATTGGAGAGTTTACTGAATGCTGACCGATAGATAAAATCTCCCGGGGTGGATTTGGGGTGACGAAAAGAGGATACAAAAAAGAAAAAAAAAAAAAAAAGTTTCTCCGTCTCCGATATTTGTCCATTCAAATGTAAATGATGAAAATAAATCACTTTTAAGAATTACTATTGATTATACATTATTAGTTATTACTATATATATATATATATAAATAAAAGCTGTTTAAAAATCATTTAATAAAATATTCTAATAAAAGAAAACAAATTTATTTATTAACTAGTTGGCATAGGTGGACTCTGCTCAGTTCCCCATCATATTAATGTTCTCGTAAATCTCTAGTACGAGACATATTATAATCATGTTAAAAGAAATGAATTTGACCAAAGCTTGATACAGTGACAGAATGAAATCCCCGCCTAATAGGCTATCCACCGTTCACTTCGATATATTTATCTTATTCTAATCTATTAATTTATTTTATCAAGGTCAATTCCGTTGTTTAGTTTTCATGCTACAATTTCCAATGCAATAATCCTCAAAATTCATATTTATATGAAAAATTTACAATTTCGCTAGGTTGATAAAATCGTAAATTACGAAATTTTCCTATTACAATATTTGTATTTAATCATGTTCAAACAAATATCATAAAAGTTGTCTAATGTATTTATGATCCTCAAAATGGAAGTTTATGCTCAATTTTGCCTTATTCTGACATGTTAAGTAAATCGTAAATTCCGAATAACTTACGAATTTTTTAAATTGGAAAAATCATAGTCTATGATATTCATGCCAGTATCCTAAATAATATTTCGAAAGTGGTTTGACATCTTTACGATGAAAATATCCCACAAGATTGACGTTTATGTGAAATTTTGCTCTATTCTGCCATGTTAAGAAATTCGTAAATTTCCAATAACTTACGAAATTTTTATATTGGAAAATTCTAAGTCTTAATATTCGTGCAAGTGTTCTAAATAATATTTAAAAATAGTCTGACATCTTTACGATGAAAATATCTCAAAATTGACGTTTATGTGAAATTTTGCCCTATACTGCAATGTTAAGAAATTCGTAAATTTCCAATAACTTGCGAAATTTTCAATGTAGCACATTTATAGTTACTGATCTTCATTTCGGCATCAAAACTGATATTTTAAAACTGGTGTGACATTTTTACAGTAAAAAGTTTCCATTTAATGCACTTTTAAGTGAATTTTTGTCCTATTCTCCCATGTTAAGAAAATCGTAAGTTTCTCATAACTTACGAAGTTTTTTAATTCGAATGTTGCAAATGAATAGGGTTCTTGCCATCTTGCCAGTAACGAAAGTAATATTTTAAAACTGATCTGACCTTTCTGCGATCATTTGTTCGTGAGATATCGTGTACACAGACTAACAGATTAACGGACTAACACACTAACAGACTAACACACTAACAGACACCCGACAGACAGACACCATACAAATTTTGTAATTTTCCGATTCCACACACCTGAAAACGTGTAAAAAAGTTAAAAAACCGAGGTCGAAAGTTTTCACGATTACCTAAGTTCCCCATACCTATAGTATGATGGGGAACTAAAAACATAATTTTCAATAACTAATTTAATTGAGATTGCTTTATACTATAGTTTGCACGTTTAATTATCAACTTCTAATCAATTTGGACTTTTAAATATTTCACTAGCCGAGCGGTTTTGCTGTCAAAGCCGGTAGACTGGAAGCGCTGGGTTTGATCTCAGGTGGCGCTCATTGATCTAGCTGTTCGGTGTTTTCCATGGTTTTCTCAGAAACCCATGTGAATACCGGTTTTGGTCTCTTAATACCCCCCCCTCCCCCTCACTTCCGAAAGGCATATTCCCCAGACGTAGGGCCCGCGTGTTGTTAGTCGGCCTTAACACTTACACCACGAAACTATTTTTAATATAAAAAGATTATTTCTCTAAATAATAATTTAAAATAATAATAATAATAATTAAAAAACCAATTAGCAATTTACTGCAAAAATAATAAAGATTAAAATATATTTTTTTAATAACTAAAATAGTTGAGATTGTTTAACACTATTGCTTAGGCTTTTAAATAGAAAGCCTGTTTTAAATTGCTCTTAAATATAAAAGATTTTTTCCCTATCATTAACAGAAAGAAGGAGATAATTAAAATTATTTTATTCAAAAAATCCAATTGAAAAAGTAATTTAATTATTAAGAATATAAATTTTAATAATTAAATTTGCCGATATTGCTTAAATACTATCGTTTGGCTTTTAATTGAAAAGCTTATTTCAAAATATTTTTATTATAAAAAGATTTTTTCTATGAACTATATTATATACATATATAAAAATTCATAGTGATATTCTGTTTTTGGAAATCACCCAATAATTTATTATATTTAAATTATAATGTTTTTAATCTGACAATATAAGACAAAATTTCGTATAAATGAAATGTACATCATGAGAGTTATTTAGGGAATTTAACAAATGATTATAAACAGGACTCATGAAATGCGATAGCTTGGTCGCCAGTGGCTACCAATATATAAATTATCTTTTCAACGAAAACTCAGCCTTTTTTTTTTTTTTTTTTTTTTTTTTTAAATGGGCCTAGATTCGAATGCCGAAACCTGTGCTAAACTACAGTGTAGTATCAATTCATGTAAGAAACAAGTAGGAAAGCAGCGACTTATGGCTATCTGTGATTATTTCGCACTCCGTCATGTTGAACGTATATACCGATAGGAAATTTACGCTGTGTTCCACTATGCATGTTTAACAACCCGGAGTTGAATCGTTTACACCGCTCACTTTGCGACCCAGTGCTGAATTGTTGCACCACCAGACCAGTGTAATCAACTGTCGATGGCAACGGGGTATTGGTTTAGAGAAAATAATACAACCGGTTTGAGGATGTTAAATTTAAACAGGTGTTTCCTGATGTATAATCTAGTCCTATTTAATGTTTGATTTTTATACACATAATTTTAATTTCTATATTCAAGTAAATTGCAAAACTGAAAATAAATAAATAAAGACAGTTTTTTTTTACTGGTTACCAAAAATTTTTCCTGGCGACCAGTTGTTTTCCCAATTTCTGGAGCCCTGATTATAAAATACTTAAGAATTAATAACATTATATAGCAGTAGTAAACTAGGAAATGATTGTGTGTAATATAGAACCTGGAATATAGTCTCCGTAGAAATTGCATTGTAGTAGCGCCACCTGTTGATCGATTTGTAACAAAACTTGATAACCACTTATTTATGTCAAGGTACAACTACATATAAATTTATATAAAATTATGTGCAGTAATTCCTACGATACAAAGGGCACAAAATTTTTATCACACACTCAGACACCCATTTCCAAACAATGGTCTAATCGTGTACTGGACATCTTCAAACGTGTAAATCCATTAAAAACCGGAAATAAAAATTTTTTCGAATGCAATACTTTCTTCTATTAAATTTTCTATTAGTTTTATTATTCACTTAATATATTTCTTTTCATGTCAAAAAAAAAAAAAAAAAAAAAAAAAAAAGTAAAAATTGTTTTTTTATTTGTTTTAGCTTCATTTTTAATTTTTACTTCCATTACCCTACTACCGTAGGTAATGGAAGTATTGTATTTGGTCTATTCGATATCGAGATTTCACATGATTTACACGTTTTAAGGTCCCCTGAGTCCAAAAAAGTGGTTTTTGGCAATTGGTCAGTGTGTGTGTGTATGTGGAGAATCTTCTGGCTATTATAGCTCGCAAACTAATAAAGATAGAACTACGAAACTTTAAAATTGAAACAAGTCTGGTGTACAGATGAATTTTCCATATTTTGGTGAAAATTGAAAAACAGGAAGTGGAATTTGGAAACCGGAAGTGGGACCGTAAGTCCGTATCTCAAAAACAGCTCTTTCTTCAAATTTGCTATATAAACACTCTATTAGATGTCCTTTCGAATGATACAATTGGTTAGTTCAGGAAAATGGATTGGCGTCCTGTATAAATAGCTCAACTTCAGGTCTCACAAGGGAGTTCCTTTAAAAACGCCTGTACGGATTTTTTTCAAACTTGCCCTATTAACTCACTTTTAAATATGATTTTGCATGCAATTATTGTTTTCCTGTCAATAATTGAGTTTTGGTAAAAGTTGATATCTCAAAAACGGCTCTAACGATTTTCTTGAAAATTGTTGTAAAAACCCATTTCTTTCTTATGTATCACGTAGTTATTTGAGGAAAATTAACAGCTACCCTGTTAAGTTAGGTCAGAAGTTCAGGTAGATCTCGAAAATTGGAGTTTCAAAAAATAACTCTACCATTTTTTTTTCTTACTTTTTACCTCGCTATGTGTAAGCTTCGATTTATATGTCTTTACATGTGTATAAAGTTTATTTTACTACAAAAATGTTAGGTTTCTATTTCTTTAGGTTACTTTTATATCTTCTGATCACATTATCTCCAAAAAAAAAAAAAAAAATCATATAATATGAGTAATAGTGGGTAATGGAAGTCGTGTGGTTGTTTCACACCAGATTTTTTTTTCTTTTAATTTCATGGCTGTTATGAGGTTTGATTTTGAAGCTAAAATTATGTCAATTTAATACCGTGCAAATTTAATTTTTGACTTAGCTTTATATTAGTTTTATTATTTATTCACGTGAAAGTATATTTCTTTTCATATGAAAAAATAAATTAATTAATTGATAAAAATAAAAGTAGCATGTTGTGGCCATCACGAAAACATTCTTCTATATTTTCCTATACAAATTCACGCAGTAAAAATCATTTGTTATTACTTCCGACCCTACTAACATAGGTAATGGAAGAATTGTATTCTGTCCAAAAATTCGATATCGAGATTTCAATTGATTTACATGTTTTAAGGTCTTCTGAGTCCAAAAAAGTGGTTTTTGGCAATTGGTTATTTATGTATGTGTGCGTATGTATGTGGGAAATCTTCCGGCTATTATATCTCGGAAACTAATAAAGATAGAACTACGAAACTTTAGAATTAAATCAGGTCTGGTGAACAGATGAACTTTCCGAATTTTAGTGAAAATTGGAAAACTGGAAGTGGGATATTCGAAACCGGAAGTCGGGCTGTAAGTCCGTATCTCAAAAACGGCTCTAACGATTTTCTTCAAAACTGCTGTATAAACACGCTATTAGATGTCCTTAGGGAAGACGCCATCCATGAAGGTTTTTCTAAGGGCTCTTGGCCTATTTACGCGAGTTTCGGAGAAAACCACGAAAAACTACGATTGGCTAGGTCAACGAGAGCGACCAAGAATCGAATCCGGCACTTCCCGTCTACCAGCTTTTGAGCGGAGAACTGCTTGGCGCTAGGCTACTAGGCGTATATTAAAATTTCGATTCCCCCCCCCCCCCCTAAAGTTAATTATAGCCTATAGCATTAAGGGATAGTGTTAGATTTTGATTAATGAAAAAATAATTTTAAACCTGTTTTTTTAATTTCAGATATTACCCTTACATACATATAAACTGTACGTCTTAATAATGTTTACAGGGGTCTCACCAGAGTAAAATATAGGATTTCTTAGAAAAAATATAAAATATTTATTAAAAACACGTAAAATTACTGATATACAGGAGGATTCAGATTTGATCGTTCAAATATGGTGAGAAAGAATGTAATAGAAAATGAAAGCTGTGTTTCAAGCAGAGTATATATATATACCAAGGGCAGCTCTAAAATATAGGCCAAGGGGGAGAAGAGATAGAGGAAGACCCCGTAAAAGATGGATTGAGGTCGGAACAGGCTTATAGCCTTCAACCGTGTTGGACATGATGATGATGATAAACATAATTTCAAAATCGTTTTAAAATTTACCAATTAAAAGATATATGATAATACCAACATCATACATATTAAGTTGATGGCATATATATTTAATTATTCATTTGTAGTACCAGTTAATTTATAAAACCATTTTAAAATACTTACGCTAACTTGAAATATATATATATATATATATATATATATTTAAAACATATGGGTAGAATCTAATGCATTGTATTGAAGAGGATGCCGAAGAACTCTGGGACTGAAAATAGTCAGTATCACAAAAATGGCTCTAAAAAAATTCTTCAAATTTGCTACATAAGTATCTTTTTAGATTTTTTTCACCATTTATATTTTACTTACAATATTACTACTGCAAGAAAACTAATACCCACCCTATATAGTAAGAAAGCACCACAGAGCTGGCCTTTTTAAAGTAATAAATGCAAAACTTTGAAGAGGTTATTACATTTTATGATGTTTATTCAAAGTTTTGTACTTATTAATACCCACCCTGATTACGTAGGTCAGCTTTTAGATCCAAGAAAATCGTGTCTCAAAAAACAACTCTACCGATTTTCTTTAAATTTGCTGTATAAATTCTCTTTTATAATGCATGAATCAGTTCATTACTACAGGAAGATTGGTTGACATTTGGTTAGCTCAATTTTATTTATTATCTTCTGAGCACACTATTCCCCAAAATCTGTATAATATTTACAGAGTAACGGGTAACAAAAGTTAATTGCTACACACCAGAATTTCTTTAATTCATCGCATTTGTCTAATAACCTTTAGAAAGGGGCTCTTCTGAAATCCCATGGTGAAACGTGACAACTGCTGTCACAGCCCCTCTCTAAAGACAGTTTTTAACTTGGCTGAAGCAAGACCTGTGCAATACGCACCTCAATCATATTATTATATTCTATTGCTTTTCTGTATAGTTGGATTCTGATATCAACTGCTTTTACTTCCATAACCCTACTACCATAGGTAATGGAAGTATTGTATTTGGTCCAAAAATTCGATATCGAGTTTTCACCTGATTTACACGTTTTAAGGTCTCCTGAGTCCAAAAAAGGAGTTTTTGTCAATTGATCAGTATGTGTGGAATGGTACGGGTCTCGTATACAGATGAATTTTCCAAATTTTGGAGAAAATTGGAAAACCGGAAGTGGGTCATCGGAAACCGGAAATGGGACCGTATCTCAAAAACGGCCGTATCTCAAAAAAGTCCGTATCTCAAAAACGGCTCTAACGATTTTCTTCAAAACTGCTGTATAATCACGCTATTAGATGTCCTTTCGAATGATTTAGTTGGTTAGTTCAGAAAAATTAATAGGCGTCCTGTATAAATAGCTTAATTTTAGGTCCTGCAAGTGCATTCCTTTCAAAACGGCTGCATGGTTTTTTTTTCAAACTTTCCATTTAACCCTATTTTAAATATCATTTTGCATGTAATTGTTGTTTTCTAGTCAACAATAATCATGCCAAGCTTTGGTAAAAGTCGGTATCTCAAAAACGGCTCTAACGATTACCTCGAAAATTGAATCATAAACCCATTTTCGATATCCTTTCTCATGCTTTACTTGGTTATCATGAGGAAAATTAATAGTCATCTTGATCAGATAGATCAATTTTAGATCACAGAACTTAATGTTAAAAAAAAAAAAAAAAAACACTGTGTAAATTTTGTTTTATATGTCTATGTCTTTACACGTGTATTAAATTTCTCTTACCGGAAAATTTTCAGTTGTCTATTTCATTAGTTCCATTCTATGTTTTCTGATAACTCTATCTCCAAAAAGTGCATATCATTCGTGCAACAGTGGGTAATGGAAGTCGGGTGGTTGTTTCACAATCACACCATTTTTTTTTTTTTTTTTTATCCTTTTATGAATGCAGACGATTTTCATCCGAGAAAGGTATACTAAACATCCAACGGAAGTGAATTTTTACCGTGCAGATGACATTCTTCCCATTCTGGGATAAAATTGCAGTATATCTCAGCGCCACTTATATTCACCCAGTTTAATCAGTATAATGTCTCATAATGCAGGGATGAAACTTTTCAGAGGCTACCCCTGAATTCAGGGTTTTTGAAGATTTTACTGTGCCTGAATTCCATGATAAATTATTTTGTTTTTGTCAAAATTTCTAATTGTAAATTTTTAATTTGCCTTATAATGTATTAAAAATTCTCAAAATACCATTATTTATAGACAGCCATACGGTATATAATTAATGTCTCCTTGATTTACATGTAAGTAGCAGTTTTCAGAGTTTTGGCATGTTAGGAAGTTTCACCCCTGATAATGGCCTTTTCATATATCTTGATCGATTATACGCAATAGAACCTGAGATATTGCCTTCCCTTAAATCACGGATATCATTGTAGAGCAGCGCCACCTGTTGAGAGATTGGCACCAAAAGTTGACATAAACTAATTTATGTCAACGTGCATCTACATATAAATTTATATGTAATTCCGTGCAGTAGTTTCTGAGATATAGCCTTCGCTGAAATTGCGCATGTATAGCAGCGCCACCAGTTTTGCGATTGGCACCAAAAGTTGATAGGCACTAACTTATATCAAGGCGCATCATATAAATTTATATGCAATTTCGTGTAGTAGTTCTTGAGATATAGCCTTCCCTGGAATTGAGGAAATCGCTGTCTGACAGCGACAGTTGAGTGATTGGCATAAAAAAAAAAAAAAAAAAATAATAATAATAAAAATGTCACAAATTTATGTCAAAGTGCATCTATAAATTTTTATATAATTCTGTGCTCTGGTTCCTGAGATACAATCGCCACAAAATATTTGCCATACACACGAAGACAGGCATTTTCTAGAAATGGTCAAACTGTATTCTGTACCTCTCAAAACGTGTAAATCTATAGAAAACCGGAAGTCGAAAATTTTTATGAACCAATACTTTGCTATTGAATATAGAAGAAAATAAAAATCTTTATATATATAAGAGGCAATGTTTGTGTGTGTGTGTGGATAGCCATTTAAATTTTATCCATAATTTAATTGTTGCCAAATAAATAAATAAATAAAATAAAATAAAAAATTGGGAATTCATTTTTTCTCGACAAGATAATAAATACGTTTACTTAAACGTGAACAATAAAAAAATACAAAATATTAAATTATGCATCTCTGAACAGTTCACGCCATTATCATTTTGAAAATTTTAAATTGTATGCACATTGATTAAGTGCTAATATACTTTATGATATTACATATAGTTCTAAAATGATTTTTTTTAACTAATATTTTTTATATTTTTACAGTCGTTATATATTTAAAAAGAAAGAAAAAAAAAAAAAAAAAAAAACTGCCCATGACGTCACAATCGACTGCGTAGCGTTTCTTTACTACAATAAACTCTATGAAGTAATAAATTTATTTTATCAGTTTTATTTATAGATCATACGGGGCGATTTTCTAAATTTTGGCGTTGAAATACACCGAATGTTTTTCGCCAAGAACTTTAATTTAGCAACAGCCCATTTTAATCTCAGCAGCGCATCAAAAAATATAAATAAATTATACAATATTCTTCGACCACATTTCATGAAACCATGGAAGCATCTGCGCAAGTGCTAACTCAACGAGTCTAATGCTAAAATAGGGGTGACAGTTATCTGACTCGCAAAAACTTGTGGGCTATCATGTAGATAGATCGACAGAAATAAGCCGCAGGTAATGGAAAACACCATTACCAATTGAGCTATCCAGGCCGACAACCGGTCGGCATTACTCACTCAGACAACCTTTAGGCAGAAACTTCTGGTCTATCATGTAGATAGCTCGACAGAAATAAGCCGCAAGTAATGGGAAACACAACTTGATAGCTCAATTGGTAGAGCCTTGACCTTGTAAGTCAAAGATCCGGGGTTCGACTCCCGGTCCAAGCATTATTTTCACTCAGTCGGAAAAATAAAAGTTCCATAAAAACATTAGTTGTCTAAAATGAGGCAGAAAATAGTGCTCATAGTATATTGTTATAAGGGATTAATTCTTTGCCCTGCATCAATTGTACTGTTGCAATGAAAGCAGTTTTATTGGCAAAGTGAAAGCAGTTCATTCACTTTCAGTGGGGTCAGCCTTAATGACAAAATTGGTGAGCGGGCGACCAAATTTGGTGAAAAATGGTAGTTTAGAGGGTTCCCGAAGTTTCGAAGCTCTCCAACGCAGGGTAGCATAGATCTCGAGCTTTCCATGGCATTCTCGATGGAATCATCGCCAAGCGTTATATAAATAGGGGTGAGTTGGTTTCTGCGAGAGAGTATGCAGTCACTGAGATTCAGAGTTATTCAGAAACCTATTCTGAGTGATTGCACTTTAGAGATTGAGCTTTAAGCGACTGGATATTTTTCGTTAGAGAGCGAAGATTTCTGCTCTAGAGTATTTGATGCTATTTGCTTTACTCCTGTGAAACAAGTGACTGTTTCTTAAACTGTTCCAGAACATTCATCAAATAGTGATTTCTGCTGCACGAGTAACAGCTTCAACTGTTTCCAGAATATTCGAAAAATTAACTTTACTATTGGACTGTTTTCGAGAATATTCGTTTTAATAAGAGTTTTGCTGTACAGATTCGAGAAGTTCAAAAAATATTTAATATCGCCAAGGAGGTCCCATTCTAAAGCTGTGACGAAAATAGTCGGCAATCGAAATATATTTATTGAAAAATTTCAATAATTCAGTTAAAAAGAAATCACTTAAATATACCGACCAGCGAAGCGGGCAAAAGCCTGCTAGTAAATATATAAAAATGAACATGTATTTTTTTTTTTTAATGTAATTATTGTTTCCGGTTAATAACTGTGTATATCAAGTTTTGGTAAAAGTTAGTATCTCAAAAATGGATCTAACGATTTTCTTGAAAATTGTTTCATTAATCCATTTTAGATACCCTTTCTCATGTATAACGGGGTTATTACAGGAATATTAACGGTCATCCTGATTAGGTAGTTCAATTTTAAATCTTGGAAATTGGTGTTTAAAAAAATAAATCGATTTTTTTTTTTCTTATTTTTTAACTTGCTATGTAAACTCTGTTTTATATGTTTTTATACGTGTATCAAGTTTCTCTTACTGGAAAATTCCAAAAAATGCATATAATAGCTTCAAAACATGTATACAATACGTGTAATAGTGGGTAATGTAAGTCGTGTGGTTATTTTTTAATCTTTTTAAATTTATAGAAAATTTAAAATTTCTGTAACATAGCTGAATAGAACAAAATTTAAAATATATGTGCATTATGAGAATTATTGTATGATAAACTAAATACAAAATTGACATCTGATCTATAAGATTAAGCAGCATTAAGGTAAATGTGTCTAAGCGGGTGAATGATAGCTTTGGTGGACGGGGCATTTCATTTGCTAATTGGAAAATGACCATCAGCAGAGTTCTTGGCTCTAATCTTACCTATATAAATAAAGAGAAGTGTCTGTGTATGTGTGTCTGTCTGCGCTCTGGTGCTCACTCACACTACTGATCACAGAGCTTCCAAATTTGGCATATAGGTACCTGGGATCCTGCAGGTGTGCACCTCATGGAGATTTTTTCGAATTTGAATTTTTTAAATTATCATTTTTTCGATTTTAAATATTGGCTTCTTTGTTTCATTTTTCATAGATTTATACTTTTACTGTAATCGTCTACGTATCTTATAAACGGCTACTATGCTATTTATTTTTTATTTAATACATTCGTTTAAAGACAAGGTTTTTTCTTTTTTTTAACTTATTATATTTATTGACAATAAAATGGTAATGCAGTAAAATAAATTCAGAATATTAAATTTAAAAATGTATTTATAACTGTTATGTTTATGTATAATTTTTATAGTATAACAACTTTTTATTTTTCATTTTTAATTAATTCCTTTAAAAGAGTTTTTTTTTTTTTTTTTTTTTTTTTTTTATTAGCAGTTATTGGAAAACAATGGTAGTATATAGTAGTTAGGATTAAACTGATTAAAATTTATCTGTTTCTCATGTATTTAATTCCTTTGAAAAATATCTACTTTATTTTATTTCGTTATATTGGTCGGAATCAAATTGTAAAATAGTGTAAATAGCGGGGACATAGTTCAAAAACTAAAATATTTAATAGATGCTGAGATACAGTCATATTTAAAATCATCGTTTGTAAATAATAGCAGATCCACCTGTCGTCAATAAATATCCATATTGAAATGCCCAGGAAAGAGCTTTCTGCAGACAGTGGAAACCTGAACCCGATGCAGTGCGGGCAGAAAATAGCTACCATAGGCAGCGGGTACCCAAAGTGATGTTTATAGCGATTACAATGTAATTTTTTTTTTTAGTTTTTATTTATAATGTGATGTAAAAAAAATAAATATTTATCCAATTCTTTTGAAAATCCATTTAAATATCGTGACCAGCGTAGCTGGCGTAGCCTGCTAGCATACAATATATTCCATAATGAGTATTTATGAGAGTAAATATATAATGGAGAATTGACAAATATTATCTATGCCAGTTAGTTTTTGGTTGTAGCACTACTGTAGTAAGAATCTGAATATAATGTTAAATCTTCTATCTGTAAAAATTATAACTCAAAATAAAATTAATTTTTTATGTAAATTGTCTGTTTTGTAAATAAATAAATAAAAATTTTGTAAATAAAAATTGCTTAATATTTTTCTTAATTTTTATCGAAGAATATCTTATAAAATTGAAAAAAAAAAAAAAAAAAACTTTAATGTGGACAAAATTATAGTTTTTTTCATTTTTTTAAAAAACCCGTTGGAACAGACCAAATGGTCCAACCAAGGGTAAGCAGAAAAAAAGGTCACCCGGAATTAATATATTTTGTTTTGTCATCGATTAATATATTTTGTTTCGTATCATATCAATTAAATAAGGGTAAAATATGAAAATAAATAAATAAAAAAAAATATAAATAAATAAATTAAATAAAATAAATTACAAAAAACACATATGGTTTATTACTTTCAAATTATTATTAGGTAATAGTGAGAAAAAGTTTTTTTTTTTTTAATAATAAATTATTTCATTGTATAAATAAATCAATTACATTTTTAAAATTTCGTCGTATGACATTTTTAAAGAAATCTCCATTAAAAAAAAAAAAAAAAATACTACTACTACTAACAATAATATAAAATATTTATCAATCTGTACATATTTTTCATTATAAATCATACTATAGTTATAAGGATCTTAGGCAGTGATAAAAATTTTCAACATCGCTTGTTTTTACATTTCTACACGTTTTGAGGTGTGAGAAATGGTAATCTAAAGATCATAAAACTGATACAGTTTATAGTGTTGTTAGTTTATTAGTATGTGTACACGACATCGCAAAAACGATATATATTTTTTTAATTAAAAACTTCTTATACTTTAAGAAATTAAAAATTAATAAATTTTTATTATTGCTTATAAAGATAAATTTTAATTTTAAATAAAATCTTAAAAATTTTGAATTTTTATATTTGAATATATACATATATCTTTCAAAAGCATCTATTAATACATACACACACATATATAATCATAAATCATTATTTTTAACTCTGTAACTCATAACATATATGAATGATTTAGTTCATATAAATTTGGTTTATAAATATCAGTAATTATATATATATATATATATATATATATATATATATATATATATATATATATATTAAGGGGAATCTCTACCTATCGTCTCCGAAAGCCGAAGCCAATGTTATTCCATGGGAAATTTTGCCCCATTATAATTCATTAACTAGTACATATTTTTAAATTCCGTTTTCACTTTCCGAAAATTCACAACTATTAAACAATTTATCGCTTTCTAAAAATTGATTTTTTTTTTTATTTTTAAGATTGCATTTTTAAGCTCAAAAATGAAAAATTTCACATTGTGAAAATTCGCATTTTACAACATCAAAATAAAATATTAAAAATAATTTTTAGAAAGCGATAAATTGTTTAATAGTTGTGAAGTTTCTGAATGTGAAAACGGAATTTAAAAATATATATTAGTTAACCCTTTCCACTCCAGGGACGTACGTGCGTACGTCCTAGTGTTAATGGCCATTAATACCATGGACGTACGTGCATACGTCCAAAGAAAGTATACGATACTATTTCAAAATTATAATCTGGTATTTCAGGCATTTACACTACAGCTAGCCTGGAGCGGAAGGGGTTAATAAGTTATAATGGGGCGAAGTTCGCCATAGAATAACATTGGCTCTGGCTTCTGGGGACGATAAGTGGAGAGGCCTCTTAACTTAAGAATAAATATAATTTAATCCTAACCTTTTCTGACTTATAATATGGTCTGCAGAGATTTTGGGGAAAGTTAAGCGACGGTAAAATTTGTTTATCCTGCTCCACCCGTCTTAAGCCGTGGTGGCCTCTGCTCCTTCTTAGTTTTGTTTGAGTTTCATTTGTTTGAACACTGCCTTTATTTCACATAGTTTTCAGTTATACTAAATATAAGTACTCGTCACATACTCACTCTAAATTAAAACATTCTTAGAAGCTTTTAAAACACATTTTTATCTATTTATTCTCTTTTAATAGATTTTTTCTGGTGACTTTTTTTTCGCTTGACTTTCTTTCCGGTGACTTTTTTTTCTGCCACTCCAATCCTGTTTTATTGTCTTCATTTTCTTTTTTATAACTTCCATAACAGTTCTTATCACGAAGTAATAGTACATACTAAATATTACCCCATGGCTCTTATACATATTGCTATAAAACTTTTTTAATAACTCCACCTCTGATTTAGATTTTAGCTTAAACTATACGAAGATTACTTATGGTTTCTCATTCAGTAAGGCAGAAGATATTTTAACAAACTGTCAAGGTGTCACATAATTTAAAAGACACATTCTATGTTCATGATAGAGACTTAATACTGCTTTAAGATTTTGAAAGTCACAACGTTTCATATCTTCCATTTTTTTTTTTTTTTTAATTATGTGTCTTGCAATCTGAGGAATTATCCTTACCACTCGTGTTATTAATCTAAAAAATAAATATAGGATATGCACTGAAAATATAGGAGAATATAGGCCAAATTTTAAAAATATAGGGCATGTAAGAGTGAGTGGCAGGAGGCCTATATTTATATAGATATTATATCTATGTTTATTATTGAAAAACAAGACACCCTTATCATAAATATGTAAAAAGGCAAAAAGGGGTCTTGATGAAAAATTTCTCGACAAAGAGAATGGGATAAAAGCATGAAGAACTTCCCCTATCTTCATGGATAAAAGTTGAAAGCTCTAACAGAAAAAATGTCTGGTGTCGCCCTCTATTAATAAAAATGAACTTTAGAAGTTTTTATTTCGCTTTTAGCATTAAATTATTCTACTAATTATATATCTTAAAGAAATAAATAAAAAGGTTTTCTATTTTTCATTATAGTTTAGGTTTAAGGTGAGAAAAAATTAAGACTCAACAGTTAGAACAAAAAGGCAAAGCATCTAATAAGTTTTGTTGATAAATAATAGAAAAAAAAAAAGTTTATTTATTAATTTTGGGGGAAGAAGAATTTTTTGCATAATTTTATAAACAATACAAAAAATATAAGAAATAAAAATAATTTATAAATAAAACCATCATTTCTTCACAGTTAATCTGCAAAAAGATGTGTTGGCTATTATAATACTTTTGACAGATGTGCAAAAACACCATATATTGACCGTAAATGCTTAGTAAATATTTGAAAAATGTCACAGTCTCAAAGTACAAATTAATTTTTAAAATATCAGAGGAGGAAAAAAAAAAAAAAAAAAAAAAAAAAAAAAAACTTGTTACCATTGAAATTTTCCAAGAATTCAATTTCTTTCATTCAGATTTAATGTGGATTATACATTATAGATGCTCACAGGTTAGGCATATTTTAATATGTAAAAATACATTTTAATTTAATCTTAATTTTTTCTTTGCAAGTTAGGATAATAACATAGGTTACAAAGTTTTACACTACAGTTTGTCACCAATGAAAATTTTCAGGAATCTAATTTATTTGTTTTCTTTCAAATTCAGTTGGTTCAATAATATAATTATTATTAGTCCATATTATAGTAATATAGACAAAATAAGAATGAAAATAACAAAATTAAAATTGTAATGCATTATTTTATTATTTCTTTGCTATTTATATTTTAGAGTATACAATACTACATATTATTGCTTTTAAAAAATTTGTGTTTAATAACAATATATTTAAAATAGAGAATCAATTTATTGAAGTTGACTGATAAACAAAAAATTTATGTAAACAGAAAATTAAAACTATTAAGGTAAGTGTACCAGTAGTGGGCCATGTACCAGTAGTGGGCCACTTGAGTGTTTAGATTAAAAATAAGAAATTCCAACATTCCAATGAGATAAGAGATCTATCTCTGATAAGCTGAAACCCTTATTTACTAAATACTAGAAGCGCAGCCTTCATTTCCTGTTTAGTTAGGAGTTAGAAATTTTTTTGCTGAAGTTGGTCTAAAAGAGCAGCATTTTAAGCCTATCCTTAACGATTTCCTTAAGAGTTAAGTCTACATTCAACTCCTTTTTAGCATACATTCTACTTGTTTTAAAAACGAATTTTTATTGATATTATTTCATTATATGCTGAATATGTTATAAACTATCATTAAATTAAATTATATTAATAATTTATAGGTAATGAAGGGTGGCCCACTTTTAGATCAATGTTTTACTAAATGTTCCAGTAATGGGCCTAGCAGGCTTAGTACTGGAGCACATGCTTTTTTTCATATAGACTGTTTTATGATGTTTAATAAAAAGATTATATTGTGTAAAGTCATTTTATATAATTAAATTTGTTTTATTTTTATCAGAACCAGTAGTGGGCCATGTGGCCCACTTCTGGTTCACTAATGGCCCACTACTGGTACATTAATGGAACATTCTGAAAAATTACTTCAATAAATATATTATAGTCAGAATTGGCTGATATGAATCATGATATTTATAAACTAATATATGTATCATAATAACATAATTATTAAAATTTTAAATCTGAGAGAATCTCCTTTACTTATAAAAAAAAAAAAAAAAAAAAAAAAAAATCTCATTCATAACATATAAATAAAATGAAAGAATTAAATGCACTAAATTGCAAATACAAAATAAAAAAAATATTGAAATAATATTGTGATGTGGTAATTCACCACTGTGATATTTTGTTGTTAAAGTAACGCATATTCACAAGTTGTATAATCTAAAATATATGTATAATTAAAATTGTTCTCAAATTGTAGTTACCTTTGAAGTTAGTATAAGACAACTGACTGTTTATTTTGAGGATAGTATGTAAAATACAGATAAAGCAATTCAGTGAACTTGGTGTGCTTATTTTATAATTAAGTATATTTAAACATTTGTTTAGAACATTAGCAATTCCATAACAAAAAATAAATACTTCTGGTTTTAGTTTACTTTTGTTTTAAATATCTTTGTATTGTTTTGAAAAGGCATTAATATAACAATAAAAAATATATATAATGTTAATAATATTACTATTAAGTGTGTTTGTTTTATGTTGAATAATATTTTATATTATTTTAAAATTACAATAATTTTTTTCTTAAAAAAATATTGTAAATCTTAAATAATTTCTTTTTCTTAAAAAAAAAATTATTTACTTTTGTTTTATGAAAATGGAATAAGATTGGTGATTTGTTAGCCAAGTTAACATCACTCTAGCAAACCTTTACTTTGTTTATTCTAGTATAGCATGATGATATCATGTATACTAACTACTAAGTAATGAATGCCAAATCTTAGATATAAAAGCTGTGCCTTCATAGTTTTCAGTCAACTGGCTTATTATTTTTAGAGTGAGAATAACATACAGTTTGGATTGTGTGTGTTTTGATTCTGTTATATAACATCTTAAAACTATTTGGAGGCAAGAGGTTATGAATTTTCGAATAATAAATGATGGAAATCAATTACAGAAGCATGATTTTCCAGAGGTTCTGAAGTCAACTCTCAATCGCTTATCGCCTGATACTATCTTAAATGGATTTAGAGCTTGTAGCATAGTTCTGTGGTATCCAAAATGTGGTTGTCTCAAAGGAACTAAAATCTAAAATATCAGCACCACCCATCAAGAAGGAAGAAGACCATTTTCTAAGAATTTTGGAAGAAAAAGTTTTTAGAAAATGAAGGAGAATGGAATGGTCCTGTAGAGCAAACAGATTTATACTATTTATGGCTAAAAGCAAAGTCTTACCCAGTTTACAGGTAAGCTATAAAATATGTAATAAATATTAATAATTGAAAATATGCATTTTTAAAATGATGAAAAACCCGATTCAGCTTTAATTTTTGCAGCCTTTAAATAAACTTAATGAGGAATCTATTTTGGAAAAAAACTAGATGTTAAAGTTTTTATAGACAATGCAGATTCTCTAGGCGTTAGTTCTCTAGAGATCGGATAACAATAAGTGAACATACCATAAAAACTGTTGAGGAAAAGGCTGAACATCACAAATCAGTTGAGCTCTGTAAGAAGGCAGACTATAATGACTTCCCCAATTGCTGGACCATCGAAAAACATTCTATCACCATTTAAAAGGGCTTTTTTCCAGCCACAAAGGAAGGATGATCAAAGAAAAAAGGGAAAGCATGAAAAAATTCCTGCTGTAGTTACTTCCCCAGAAATGATCATGTACCTATTATAAATAATAAGAAGAAAGAAAATGCTGGAAATGCAAAAATAGCTGAAAAAGAAGAGAGAAAAATTGAAAGAGAAAGAAGAAAAATGGAGAAAGAAAAGAAAAATCAGCTACACAAAAAGAACCAGAAAATCTTCATCAGAGTCTTCAATTACATTTGATGATTCTATCGCGAATGAATTGAGCGACCTGGATAGCAGTGAGAGTGAAGAACTGCCCATCTTTGACAAATCAGAGTTAAAGCAAGATCAATTTGTCATTGTGTCCCTGATGGGATGTAACAGGAATACACAAAAATGTAGATATTTATGCATAATTCAAGATATGACAGATAAAGCAATAAAAGTGCAGGGGTTAAAATTCACAAAGACCAAAAATAATTTTGTAATTGCTGAAAATGATTTATTCAACATAACATATCAAGATTTATTATCCGTAATACCCCAACTAGAACTTAAGATGAAAGATACAGTTAACATTCACATTTAATAAAAATTTGCCTGTTAAAAAAAAAAAAAAAAAAAAAAAAAAAAAAAAATTGAAAATTTCATATGCGACAAGAATGCATAAATATAAGATTTCATCAACATCAAACCATTTTTATTGTATTTGTACAGTGCAAAAATGTTAATATATTCTTATTATTACTGTATATAATGTTTCTATTGTTTTTTTTAGCACATTTGGAAAATCTGGGTGGCCCACTTTTGGTATGCCCACTACTGGTACATTAAAAGTTTGCTATGCCCACTTCTGGTGCATAGAGTGATGAAAGTTTTTGATTTTTAAAAAATTGATGTTACAACATTTTTGATATTTTAGATGATTATTATTATAGATAAGTGTTTGAACAATCATAAAAAAATATAGTTTAGCAAAACTTCTCTGAAGTTTTATAATAATAGAGAAAATGCCCTTAAGTGGCCCACTACTGGGGCATTTAAAGTAAGTACAGTTAAAGTAAAATAAAAATATTCACTCATTATAAATGAGGAAAAATTCTAAGTAAGGAGAGGGGGGGGGGATATCATACATGAAACACTTTTTGGAAAAGCTTCCTAATTTAACTTTTAAAATCTACTCAATATAGAAAATAATCAAATTGTGCAAAATAATGAGGTGTCAATGTAGCACACTTTTTTTTTTTTTATGTAGCATGTAAAACCCAATTAAACAAACATTTATGATGGAATTTATGAAAATTATATTAACATCTTTCAACTAAACAAATTATTCAAATATGAATGTGTTTAACAGAAAGATAGGGTCAGGTGTTGTAAAATAGATCAAAAAACAGCATATTTTACATATGCACTTAAACAGCAGAAAATGTATTGGTTCCATTTGTTAAAAAATTGCACAAAATATGCAAATGAATATTCCTTATGACATCTTAAGAGAAATACCTCTCAAAAAACAAAAAAATTTGTGCTGAAAAATAAATTTTAAAATATGCTGTTTGTGACTTATTTTACCCCATGGGTTGGGGTAAAATAAGTCATCCTTTAAAACTGTTTTAAATTTTAATACAACTTACTTCATGCAAATAAAATTACACATACATATTCCTTTTTTTTTTGATAAAAACTTGATTTTGTGTTCTTTCAAGGGAAAAAAATGTCTGTATGGTCCATCATTAGTTCAGGAAAAACATTTAGAATTTACGTACGATGCATCTACATCAGAAATATCTTTCTCTGGAAAATTCCAGCAGGAACTTCCATTTCCACTTTTATTTATCCCTTCAAATTTTTCAGAATATTCATGATTGGGCGAAAGAATAATGCCATGAAATATTTTCTTTGATCTTTCCCCAGGAAATTCTACTTTAACACATTTTCCAACTTTTACGAATTGATTAGTACTGATGCTGTCCAAATTTTCTTCTTGAGAAAGACTTGCTTTTTGTTTGTTTTACAATTGGTGTTTCTGTGATTTTAGCATCTCTGTTGATTTTTTCATCATACAATCAATTGAAAAATAAGTTGGTTGTTAAAATTACTCCTGATTTTTGTGTGCATTTTCCAAAGTATCTTTGGAAGACAATGTTTGATTGGGTGATAAAGTGTTTATAATAGCAGATTTTATGTACTTAAAAGGATAATATATAAATAGTATCCTGTTCCATGACTGTTGAAGTCGCACTAGAATTAATTTGTCAAATTGGAGATTGATGATCTAGATGCACCCACTCTTGCATTTTAAGTTGATGCTAAACTGCAGAGTTTCAGGAGAATGCTGTGTCCTGCCTGCCATTTGTATGAAAAAGTGGCACCTTTCTTAAATAAGCTGGAATGAAACAACTTTTTGAATTACACCTACAAACTGAATGCTTTGATTCAACTTCAATATGTATTGTCTTTTTGTTTTTCCCTCTTAACATAAGCCTAACATGATTCAACAATTGACCTATTTTACCTCACATGTGTTTTTTTACTCCAAAATATTAATACAGTAGAGAGTAAAAAATACGCACAGCTCGTGACCAGAGGTTGTGCAGATTTTAGGATTTTGTGGACTTCGGGGCCCATAAAAAATGATTTTCACTTTGAAAAATAAAAACAGAATATTATTCAAACTAAACACATACTAGTGAATAACACTGAATATTAAATTACTAGGTACATAAGAACATTTACAAAAATATAAAATAAAACAATAAATAAACATGAATAAAATATTTGTCAAATTTAGATACAATCTGTTCACATATAACTAGTTTTAAACTAAATTTGAACCTGCATGATTTATTTATTTTTTTATTTATTGTAAATAGTAGGAACACAAATTTATTTTTCTACGAATTTTATTGAGTTCTTCCTAAAAAATTATGCCCTTTTCAGAAAGCATTTAAAAAAATTAGTTTATTATTATTTACCTGATTGATATCATCACATCACAATAATCATTATTTCCTTTTGATGAATTTAAATATACTGTCAATTTCATTAGCAGCAACTTGGCTCTTGCAGTCTTTCATATTATTATTATTTTGTTTTTCTTTTTTGTAATCATAAAATGCAAACATAAAATCTGTATTCAAGATCTTTTTAAAAAATTCTGATTTGCAGTTTTGTAATTTATTAATAGTGAATTTCATTATTTGTATCTGACAAGCTGTGTGGATTTCGAACTTCGGCGGATTTCTGGCTCTCTATTGTATATACATTTTTTTTCTCACGGAAGTTTAGGAAATTCATCTTAAAAATGTGCTTTTTGGAATATGATAATGAAAAACTGTAAAATTTGCTTTTGAATTAGTTCAAAACCAAAGTTTTTCTTAGCAACACATTCAAGTTACTAATACGAGACACACAAATAATTACTGGCTGTAACTAAAACGTATCAGTTACAGTTAATTTTGTATACAAATGAAGACTAATTTAAATAATATTATATGAAACCAGCAAAATTAGAATTTAAAAAATATTTGGATGTTTTTTTAAAGTTTTTTTTTTTTTAACTGACCTATTTTACCCCACCTGACCCTATGCAATTTAATATTTTAAATTTACACAGATGATTATAGGAATAAAGAAACAGCAACTGTCATGGTTTAAGTTGAGTTTAAAATTTATTTAGCAAAAAAGCTTAAATGATTTTTTTTTTAAAGCAAACAATAAGTTTATGAATGCAAGTTAGCATACTAATTCTAGATTTCTCTATATGTTTCACTTTAATTTGTAAATTTACTTTTAAAATTTAGTCATGACATGCTGAAAGAATTATTATTACACATCAATAAAAATAAATTTGAAATGAAAAAATAATTATCACACTGTTTAATAAGATACATTAAAAGCCTAACATCATGGAACAATAGGGCAATATTTTATATAATGCATTATAACTGAATAGTGTTAAATTTTAACTCAATTTGAACATCTTAGTTGTGTTTGATTTATAATCTTTTTGAATGGATATACATATAGTTAATGTTGTAGTAAAAAAACTGCTTTATCTCAAGCTTATACTGTACTTTATATATAATAATATAGTAGAAGCGAAGCAAATAAAAAAATAAAATAAAATAAATAAATGAATAAAACTTATTACTGAAAAAGTTTTCTTATTTAGATATATATATGTTCATGGCAATCAGTTTTAGAAATTCTTTTTGAAAATTAAATCCACTTTCAGGGCCTTCAATAATAATATACATCTTTCATAAATGGCTTACATTTTTTAGTGACAGCCTGTTTTCAATTTCTATTTTTTTACTAAATTTAGGTGACTGAAACGCCTTTTTCACAATTGGTCAGAAATCCCAATACTTAAAAAAAAAAAAAAAAAAAAAAAAAGATTCATCTTTAATTGTGACATTCTCGGCAAAGATTTTTTGAATAATAGTAGTACTTAATGAAATTCTATGGTAAAAAAGTGAAAAACTTGTTCTTTAGGTATTGCATTTTGGATAACTTTTCGCATTTTGCAAAATAAAATGACTGTGATAGAGATAGTGATACAGCAAGCATATTAATACTTTATTTAAAATTGTTTTTCAAACTACTTGTAAGTGATATGTTTATGAAATTTTACTAAATTCTGGAAATAGTAAAGAGTTCCTAATCATTTAGACAATTTTACATTTTGAGAAGTCTGAAGTATTTAAATTCATAAGGAAGTTTCTTTTTAAAAACTTATGGTGGGGGGGGGGGGGGGATTAATCATACATGAAGCACTTTTTGAAAAAGCTTCCTAATTTAACTTATAAAAACTACTCAATATAGAAAATAATCAAATCATGCAAAACAATGTGGTTAACTTTTTTTTTTAATGTAGCATAACATGTAAAACCCAATTAAACAAATATCTATGATAAATATATAAACATCTTTCAGTTTAATTTAGTTGAATATGGGAAGTTTCTTTTGAAAAAACTTATGGGGGGGGGGGGATTTAATCATATATGAAACACTTTTAAAAAGCTTCCTTTAGTTTATAGGGAGTTTCTTTTTAAAAACTTATTGGGGGGGGGGGGATTTGATCATACATGAAACACTTTTTGATAAAGCTTCCTAATTTAACTTTAAAAAACTACTCAATATTGAAAATAATCAAATCATGCAAAACAATGTGGTTAACTTTTTAAAAAATGTAGCATAGCATGTAAAACCCAATTAAACAAATATTTATGATGGAATTTATGATAAATATATAAACATCTTTCAGTTTAATTTAGCTGAATATGGGAAGTTTCTTTTTAAAAACTTATGGGGGGGGCGGGAGGATTAAATCATACATGAAACACTTTTTGCAAAAGCTTCCTAATTTAACTTTTAAAAACTATTCAATATAAAAAATAATCAAATCATGAAAAATAATGTGGTTAACTTTTTTTTTTTAATGTATCATGTAAAATCCAATTAAACAAATATTTATGATGGAATGCATGATAAATATATAAATATCTTTCAATTTAACTTAGTTGAATATGAGCAGATTTCAACTGAACAAATTATTCAAATATGAATATGTTTAACAGGAAGATATGCAATTTAATATTTTAAATTTACACAGATGATTATAGGAATAAAGAAACGACAAGTGTCATGGTTTAAAATTTATTTAAAAAAAAGCTAAAATCAGTTTTTTTTTTTTTTTTTTTTTTAAGCAAACAATAAGTTTATGAATGCGAGTTAGCATACTATTCTGGATTTTTCTATATGTTTCAACTCTAATTTGAATATTTACTTTTAAAATTTAGTTATGATATGCTGAAAGAACTATTATTACACATCAATAAAAATAATTTTGAAATAAAAAAATAATTATCACACTGTTTAATAAGATACAGTAAAAGCCTAACATGATGGGACAATAGGGAAATATTGTATATAATGCATTATAATTGAATAATGTTAAATCTTAAATCAATTTGAACATCTTAGTTGTGTTTGATTTATAACCTTTTTGAATGGATATACATATAGTTAATGCTGTACAATAAAATCTGCTTTATATCAAGCTTATACTATACTTTACATATAATAATATAACAGAAGCAGAAAAAATAAATAAAACTTATTGAAAAAGCTTTCTTATTTAGATATATACATATATTCATGGCAATCAGTTTTATGAATTCTTCTTAAAAATTAAATCCACTTTCAGGGCCTTCAATAATAATAATATATATCATTCATAAATGGCTTACATTTTTTAGAGACAGCCTGTTTTCAATTTCTTTTTTTACTAAATTTAGGTGACTAAAAAGCTAATGGTCAGAAATACTTAATATAAGTGAAAACTTGTCCTTTAGCTATTGCATTTTGGATAACTATTTTGCAAAACAAAACGACTGTGATGGAGATACAAAAGAACACTAATACTTTATTTAAAATTGTTTTTTAAACTATTTTTCAGTGGTAACTTGTTTATGAAATTTTACTAAATTCTGGAAATGGTAAAGAGTTTCTAATCATTTAGACAATTTTACATTTTGAGAAGTCTGAAGTATTTTGTATTTAAATTCATAAGGAAGTTTTTTTAAAAAAACTTCTTTTTACTTTCAGTATCTAAATTCCTTCCAGAATAGCCTGTTTTTCACAAACTCCAAATAAAGAAATTGTTACCTCTCATTCATAATTATAAGCTATAAAATGCATTTATATTGTGTAAAATTATAGTAAGAAAAAATCAGGATATTTATTGGAAGTAATGTGGACGAAGTAAGAAGGATAAATAAAACATTTTTTGAAAATAATAAAATTTAAATTTTTAATGTATCCCTTTCCTATTTCTTAGTCATTTTAGTGTTTTCACAATACTGCTTTAACAAATTTGTTAGTGTTAAAAAGAAAAAAAAAATGCGATTGTTCCATTTTTAATAACTTTTACCTTCAGGCAGGGATCACAGATTCCTGTAAACAAACAATAAATAAAAAAAATAAAATACAATACAATAGCAATCATTGTTTGAGCCAGATAGTGATACATCATAATATCTATCAACCCTACTCCTGGGGAAAGGAATGAGGTTACCGTAATCAACTTTTTTCTTCATATTTTCTTTTTCCTCCATTGTACACTTTTCATTGGCTAGCAGAAAATCTAACCAAAACACAGCGAAGCGCAGTAGCCTACTGCGTCGGCCGGTCAGGGAGACCGGAGATCTGGAAAACCGGACCAGCCGGTCGCGTAGTCACGGCCTAATTGTAACAAGGACTATAGATGTAAACAAAGACCCTGAACATAAATAGAGACTATAAAAAACAAACACTACAATTACAAACAGAGTCTACAAATGTAAATAAAAACCTAAATGTAAACAAAGACTCAAAATATAAACAGACCTATATGTAAAAAATGACCTAAATGTAAGCAAAGACCCTAAATTTGAACCAAGACCTAAATTCAACCAAAGACCCTAAATGTAAACAAAGACTGCAAATATAAAGAAAGACCCTTAATGCAAACAATGTCTTAAATGTAAACAAAGAGTGCAAATACAACAGACTCCAAATGTAAACAAAGGCCTAAATATAAAAAGACATAAATGTAGACAACAATGACCGTAAATGTAAAAAAAGGCTAAAAATATAAACAAAGACCTAAATGTAAACAAATATCCCTAAATATGAACAAAGAGTATATACTGAGTATTACGTTTTGTATAAATGTAAACAAAGGGCCTAAATGTAAACAAAGACGCTAAATGTAAACAACGACCTAAATGTAAATAAAGAACTGAATGTGAACAAAGACTATAAATGTAAACAAAAACCCTAACTGAAAAAAGACCTAAGTGTAAACAAAACTATAATTGTAATCATAGACCCAAACATAAAGAAACCCTAAGTGTAAACAGACTGTAAATGTGAACAAGGACTACAAATATAAATGAAGATGACCCTAAATTAAAATAGACCTAAATGTAAACAAAGTCTATAAATGTAAACAAAGACACTAAATGTTATAAAGACCGTAAATATAAAAAAAGACCTTGAATGCAAACAAATACCCTAAATGTAAACAAAGAATAGAAATGTAAACAAAGACCCTAATGTAATAAGAGACTATAAATGTAAAGAAAGAATACAGATGTAAATATATACCTGAATGCGAACAAAAACTATAAACATAAACAGATTATAAGTGTAAACAAAGACCGTAAATTTAAAAAAAGAACTACAAGGAAACACAGATCTAAATGTAAACAAAGACCCTAAATGTAAACAAAGACTACAATTATAAACAAAGACCTTAATGTAAACAAAGATCTAAATTTAAACAAAGACTATAAATCTAAACAAAGATAATACATGTAAATAAACTCTACAAATGCAAACGAATAACCAAAATGTAAACGAAGACCTACATATAAACAAAAAATATATATGTAAAAAAGACTTTAAATGTAAACAAAGACTAAAAATTTAAACAGACCTAAATATAAACAAAGATCCTAAATGCAAAGAGAGACTTAAAATATAAGCAAAGACAAAAATGTAAACAGAGACCACAAATGTAAACAAAGACACTATATAGTGTATAAACGTAAATGTAAACAACGAACTAAATGTAAATAAAGACCTGATTGTAAACAAAAACTATAAATGAAAAGAAAGTCCCTAAAGGAAAGTAAAGACAAATATAAACAGTCCTAAATATAAACAAAGACCTTACATGTAAACAAAGAGTACAAATTAAAAAAAAATACCATAAATATAAGTAAAGTCCTAATTTAAACAAAGACTGTAAATGTAAACATAGACCATAAATATAAACCCTATTTGCAAACAAAGACTTAAATTTAAACAAAAACTAATTATAAACAAAGACCCTAAATGTAAATAAAAACTTTAAATGGAAACAAAGACCTAAATGCAAACAAAGACCCTAAATGGAAACAAACATAATGTAAACGAGGACCAAAATGCAAACAAAGACTATAAATGTGAACAAAGACACTAAGTGTAAACAAAGACTGCAAATAAATACAAAGAACCTAAATATACATAAAGACTTAAATGTGAACAAATATAAATGTAAACATAGAACCTAAGTGTAAACAAAGACTGCAAAAATGAGTAAGACTACAAATGTAAATAGGACTTAAATGTAAACAAAGACTATAAATTTAAAGGAAGATCAAATGTAAACAAAAATTCCTAATATAAACAAAGACCCTACCCACATAGCAATTTCAATTTGCAGCGAAATTGCAGCAATGTTGCTTTGTAAGCCAACAAACTTGCAGCAAGTTCAGTGTGACAAGCTGTAAGTTCATAACAAGATTGAAGCAAGTAAACGCAAACTCCGAAGTCACCATACGCCAAATTTGCAGCAAACTTGTCGTGCAAATGGCACTCTTACTGTATCAAATTTGCTGCAAATTTCTTGCAAACTAGTAGAAAAGTTAGGTTTGTCGTATTAAGAGTGCTGCAAATTCATTGCAATAAGCAAGCTTGTCATGTCACACCAACTTTTAATGCATTGCAAACTCAGATTCTTATCACGTCACATTATCTGCAAATACACATAGAAACATGTAAATATAGCTTGTATTTCGCATGAGACTTGTCGACACAAGACTTCGAGCCCCGCGGATAACGTCACGCTTCTTCCCCCAGTAAACAACACAAGCAAGAAAACGTTGCGAAACCGCTTCAATATCAGTCTTTGGTTGAGTTTCAAATACATACAAAGCAATTTAAGTTTGCTACAGAAAGGGTGTGAAAGGAAAATAATAATAATAATAATTAAAACGAAAGATAGATTTATGTTGTGTCTACTTTGCGGCAATTTCACGGCAAATTTATCGCATCAAATTTGTCATGGCAAGATAATGTCAAGAAAAATCAAACTTGCTGCAAATGTGCTTGTTATCTGGGTAAATGTTAACAAAGACTAGAAGTGCAGACAAGGGCTACAAATGTAAACAAAGAACTTAAATGTAAACAAAAACTATAAATTTGAACAAAGACCTTAATTATAAACAAAGACTATGAATGTAAACAATGAACCTAAATGTAAAAAAAGAGTATAAATCTAAACAAAATATGTAAATGTACATAAAAATATAAATCTAAACAAAGACTACAAAATAAAGAAAGAGCCTAAATGTAAATAAAGAGCTAAATATAAACAAACTGATAATGTAAACAAAGACTATATATATAAACAAAGACCTAAATGAAAACAGAGACTACAAATATTAACAATGACCCTGAATGTAAATAAAGTCGTAAATGATAAGAAAGATTATAAATGTAAACATAGACACTAAATGTAAATATAAACCATAAGTGTAAACATAGAGTACAAATATAAACAAAGATTAAATGTAAACAGAAACCAAGTGTAAAGCAATACCTAAATGTAAACAAAACCTATCAATATAACTGAAGAACGAAATGTAAACAAAGATTCTAAATTTTATTAAAAGAACCTAGATGTAAACAAAGACCTCCAGATATGAACAATAGCCAAAATGTAAACAAAGACCCTAATTGTAAACTGACTATATAGACTATAGTTGTCAAAAAATACCCTACGTGTAAATAAAGAAATAAAAGCAAACAAAGACCATTAATGTAAACAAAGACTATAAATCTAAACAAAGACCATAAATGTAAACAAAGACTATAAATCTAAACAAAGAACCTAAATGTAAACAAAGACAACAAAGATAATCAAAGTAAACAAAGACTATGAATATAGACAAAGGCCATAAATCTAAACAAACACTCTGTAAATAGACATAAATGTAAAGAAAACCCTAAATGTAAACAGACACTAAATGTAAACAAAGACAAAAAACAGATGTAAAAATAGTCTCTAAATGTAAACAAAGCGTATACACAGTTATTAAATACTATATAAATGTAAAGAAAGACCCTAAATGTAAACGAAAAACTAAATATAAATAAAGACCTATATATAGCGATATGAGCGGGGAAAAAACACGGGTTTAAACCAGGGAATAAACCCGATTTTTTGGGAAGGGAATTTTGAAAGTTTCTAAAACAACGGAATGGACGACTAGAACGAGGCGGAGTTTCCATTGTTTGTGGGAAAAAGCTGCGCTATGATTGGCTATATTCCTTTATTTGTGGGCTAAATTAAGACTCCTATAGGTTAAATAAAAGGAAATCGTCATCATGACGTCGAATGACGACAGAAGATCAAGTCGTCAATTTTGAAAGTTTTCACAAGTTGCGAATTTATCTTTTTTTTTCTTTTTTCTTAGATTAGAGATGTTTTAAGGCACTTCAAAATGTTATCTCACATTCAGGTGTTTTTTTTATGATCTTTCAATTTTTAAATAGTGCTTTTAACGTCTATAAATTTAAAAAGTTCAAGTTTCGAATTTCATTAATTGACAGACTTATTCTCTGGTATTGCCGTATATTTATATTTTAGTTCTGACTGTATACACACTGAGTTCAATATAACACTTTTTTTTTTTTATCGCAATTTTATGTTTCAGTTGTATATCTTCAACATTTTATTTCAAAAATAAAACAAAAATGCTTCAAAATATTTTGCATTTACTAAAACAATCAATAATATTACACTGGGAAATATTATTTCAATTAAAATTTCAATAATATTAATATGCAAAAAGTAAATGAAGAAAGAAATAACAGTCAAATTATTAATTATTAGCTATTGAATATTTTATGTATTGATTTAATGCATTAAAAAATTATTGCTTGAATTCTTAATAACCGAAGAACTCATGTTCGATTTTATTCACCGTGCTCTTTGAGTGATTATAACAAAATTTCATCAACTAATGTGAAATTTTGTTCGATGAATTAAAATAAAATTTAATAATTTTAAAGTTTTCTTACCATAATTTAATTTAATTGTATTATTTTTTATAACATATTTTATTATGGTATTCATAAAAAAAAAAAAAAAAATAAAAATAAAGATATTTAAATAGGCAGACAAAACTTCATCATTTTTTATTGTCAATAACGTAAAAGTTTATTTTTTTAAAATTTTCTGTAAAATAATCACATAATTGTTGATATCACTTTTATTTAAGCAAATAGAATAAAAATGATATTGAAACAAGTTGTTTGGTACACCTAAAAGAAGTGAAATTAAATCTAAACATTGAATATTAGTTTCTTCCCATCAAAGTTTCCAAAGTTCCCAAAATTCCCGGTTTAAACCCGAAAATTCCCATGTTTATTCCCCAGAAGCAAAATTCCCTGGTTTTTTACATCTCTACCTAAGGTAAAGACACCAGTGCTCGTCACCCCTAAAATCTGCACCAGTAGTCGTCACCCTCTTAAAAGAAGTGTTAAAATAACCGTTTTATAACCTGTATGAATTTGAATCTACCCGCATAAGATTCTCCAAAGCCTTCTGCTTCTTATGACATAAAAAGTTCGATTTCAACTATTGGGGAAGAGTAGGGAGAAACAAAATAAGGGAAGTATACGTTAAATTACAATTGAATTGAGTCAACGTAAAGCAAATGATTAAGGGAATAGATATGCATTTCTTGATATATTTTGTTGTTTGCTGCATTTGACATTGCTCATAAAGCATTGTATGTAATGCTTATGAAATGCAAAATACGATTTATGTGCAACTTTTTAAAATTTGACATAATATAAAGGTTTTTAAGGTATGACGACTACTGGTGCATATTTTGCACGTTTTACCAGTGCTCGTCACCCCTGACGAACACTGGTGTTTTAACATTTTTAATAACTGGGTAATTTTTTTGATGAAAAATACTATATTTTCGTTTAGAATTATGATGGTATAATTTTTACTTTAATTTGACTATCGGCCCCAGTAGTCGTCAGGGGTATTCGTAAATGTAAACAAATGTATTTTAACCTCAAGAACGTGAACTTTATTGCACTTGTAACTTTTGTATAGCTTGTTTAAATAAAGTCAGTCATGGTACCTTTAATTCACTATGACTGACTTTAAACCACCTAAAATTTTCCATATTATTTTGCTGGAAAAATTAAACAGTGGCACATAAACATATTTAGTTATAAAGAGCTTTTTCTAGTTTTCTGTTATATATTTTAGAAAAACAGACATGATTACTCCATACATCTGTCTAATGTATTTTAAATTTTTATGATGTCATGCTTTTGCGAAGATGTATTTAAGTGATGTTTAAGTTTTTTATTGACCGTGATAATTTAATTTTAATTCATATATATTTCGAAAATGATAAAATACAAAGGCTTAATTTCATAGTTAGTATGACTGTGAGTCGGTTCAAAATTATGTTAAGGCTTTTTTGTTATGTTAGATGCAGGTGAATAAAAACTTATATAGAAAATATTAAACATTAAAAACATTTCTTAAGCAAGTTTTCTGTTTATACATTATATTAATTATGTAAGATAAACAGATAGTTAAAATGTTGATCAAAATTACCCTGTTGACTGTTGTTCTTAGATAATTAAAATTGTAAGATAATATTTGATAACATTTATTAACATTAACATTTGATAACATTAATATCCATAATATTTGATAACATTAGCTTGATGTGTAGAATATTACTAGCAAGATTTGCCACCTTCGCTGGTCCCTATATTTAAATAAAATAGGAAAAAATCCATATCATTAACAAAAAAAAAAAAAAAAAAAAAAAAAAAAAAGCTTTGAAATCAGTCGAAACCGCAGTTAATGTTCCCACTGGCTTCTGTAATAGCTTTCCGTCCCGCAATATGATGATTGGCTTCTACTGCCTTCAGCATAAACTTAACCGCTTTTTATCCCCCCCCCCCTCTCCCACGGGTAAATTTAGAATTTTAAGCAAATTGCATATTGCGTACTTTTAACCAATACCCACACATCAAAACTCGCCTTTCTGAGTCAATTTGGAGTAGAGCTAAGATTAAAAACGTGTTTTTTGTCCGCCCGGCCGAGGGAAGAGGGGAAGGGTAATTTTGCAAAATCGCTTTATAATGCGTGTAAGGTACACATACACAACCAATCAACGCATAAAAAAAAATCCCCTCCCTAAAATAATTTGCAGCAGAGTTGAACTTGAAAACACACACACACATATATATATATATATATATATATATATATATATATATATATATTGCCACCCTCACATAGACGAAAGATCTTCGCAAAATATCTTTATACTAGGTGTTGGATGCATATGACCAACTCACACATCAGAAATCGCCTTTGTAAGATTATTTAGAGCAGAGCTATGCGTAGAAATACGTTTTTGCTATCCTTTCTCAAAATTTGGTCGGAAAGAATTACGCAAAATACCTTTACGGTATTTTTGGGTACGCATAACCAATCAACGCATCAAAAAATTGCTTTCCTGATATAATTTGTCCTGATATAATTTGGAGAATAATTACTCTTGAAAACGTGTTTTTGCATCCACCCCACACTTAATGAGGAAGGAGAGGCGAAGGATTTCTCAAAATTCCTTTATAGTATTTGTTAGGTACGCATAATCAACCCATACGTTAAAAAAAATAATTGCAATACAAAAAGAATTTTTTATATACCGTGTTTTAAAATTTTCTGTTGAATCATATAAATGCTATTGAAGGCAGCGAGAACCCGAAACAATTGGCTAAAAATATTTAAACAATCCGTTGTTACCGTCTTCTGAGCTTTTCTGAAAGTTTCAAATGTCTAGCTAGTCGAGAAGTCAGTTAAAAATCGATTGCAAGATTTGTACTGAAAACGCTGCCGAAAGCTGCAGGGACCCGGAGCAGTTGGCTAAAAGTATTTAAAAAATGCATTTTTCATCGTGTTCTGAACTATTCTGAAAGATTCAAATGTCTAGGTAGTCTGGAAGTTAGTTAAAAATCAATTGTAAGATTTGTACTGGACAAACAAACAAGAATGCGCGTTAATAAAAAGCATGGTAAAATCAATCTTACTGCGATAATTTGGAGCAAAGTCACTCTTAAAAACGAGATTATTACCCCCTCCCCTGCTACTTATCCTCTGCTTTAAGTAAAGATATTTTTAAGAAGGAATAAAATTTTGAAAACTTTTTTAAAAGCAAAGAATGTTCAAATTATTTCACATATATGAATTTATTTTATTCGCAATATTTTAAATTTTACCATTTAATGTTTTGTGTTTTAAACCCTAAGAATGGATTTGGGTTCTAAATATGTTCCAAAGATATTCTGTTTCATTTAATTTTGCAAAAAACGCAATTAAAATCAAACTATTGAGCAAATTCTTGCGTTTTATTTACATGACGACCACTGGTGCAAACACCTGACGACTACTAGTGAAACGCAGTTTTCAAGTGACGAGCACTGGTGCATTTTTATAGGTTTAATTATTATTATTTTTTTTTAAATGGCTTAACGTATTGAAAAATTGAAAGTATCTAACAACAACTAGAAGAAACAGTGTATAAAATAGACCAAAGTATAATATTGATACATAAATTCCACATGAATGCCACGCGAAAAAAACAAACATTTTAAAAATAAGGCCTTAAGAGTGACGAGCACTGGTGTCGTTACCTTATATATAAACAGACTAAAAATGTAAACAAAGATCTAAACATAAATAAAGATCTGAATGTATGCAAAGACTATAAATGTAAACAAAAACCCTAAATGTAAATAACCTAAATGTAAATAAAGACGAAAATGTAAACAATGCCCTAAATGTAAATTAAGACCTGAATGTATACAAACGCTATAAATGTAAACAAATATTTTAAATGTAAATGAAGACCTAAATATAAACGGACCTAAATGTAAACAAACACTATAAATGTATACATAGACCATAATTGTAAACAAAGATTGTAAGTGTAAACAAAGACTACAAATAAAAATAGTCTAAATATAAATAAAGACCTAAATGTAAACAATAAATATAAATGTAAACATAGACCCAAAACCTAAACAAAGAATATTAATGTAAACAAAGAATACAAATAAAAACAAAGAGCCTAAATATAACTAAAGACCTAAATGTAAACAAAAAGTATAAATGTAAACCTGAATGTAAACAAAAACTATAAATGTAAACAAAGACTAAAAATATGAGTAAGACTACAAATGTTAACAGGACCTAAATGTAAACAAAGACTATAAATGCAAAGGAAGACCTAAATATAAACAAAGGAAATAAATGTAAACAAAAACCCTAAATTTAAATAGACTTAAATGTAAACAAAGGTTATAAATGTAATAAAAAACCCTAAATGTAAATAAAACCCTAAATGTAAACAAGAGCCAAAATGTAATTAAGGACTGTAAATATAAAGAGAAAGCCTAAATGTTAACAAAAACTATAAGTGTAGACGAAGAATAAAAACGTTATTTGCATTTAGCGTCTTAGTTTACATCTTATACTCTTTGTTCACAGATAGGACTTTGTTTACATTTAAGGTTTTTGTTTACGTTCTTACTCTTCGTCTACACTTATAGTTTTTGTTAACATTCTTACTCTTCGTCTACACTTATAGTTTTTGCTAACATTTAGGCTTTCTCTTTATATTTATAGCCCTTAATTACATTTAGGTTTTGTTTACATTTAGGTTTTTGTTTACATTTATGGTTTTTTATTACATTTATAATATTACTTATATATTTATTACTTTGTTTACATTTAGGTCTATTTAAATTTACGGTCTTTGTTTACATTTATTTCCTTTGTTTATATTTAGGAAAGTTGTGATGAAAGTTGTATACCTCATTTTGGCAACCCCTATATTTCATGACTGCTTTGGCAACAGTGTGTGTTGTTTACTTTTCGGATACTATAATGTAATATGAATGATGTAGCATCTTCTCAGTTGATTAAAGTTATAATCGTCGTTTAATCTTAAATCATGTTGTTTTATGTCAATTTAATCAACTGAGAAGAAAAATAATCTTCGAACAATTCACTCTTAATGTAACATGGATCGTTTACTGAAACCAGACAAATTCGATGTGGACCCCACGTGTGCAAACGCCGAAGGAAAATGGCAGCATTGGAAAAAAACCTTTATCAACTTTTTGGATGGGATTTCTGACGTGACAGAGGCAAATAAACTGCCACTTTTGTGCAATCATGTATCGTTTGATGTATATCAGTACATCAGTGATTCCGTTAATTATTCTGACGCTATCGCTGTGCTCGATTCGTTATACATAAAGAAACGCAATGAGATTTTCGCTAGACATTGCCTAACGTCGAGAACTCAGCAAACGGGCGAATCTGTTAGTGAGTATTTGCAAGTACTTAAGCAAATGAGCAAGGACTGCAATTTTAAATCTGTTTCTGCAGAGGAATACAAAAATGAATACATCAGGGATGCCTTTATAAGCGGGCTGCGATGCCCTCGTATTCGCCAAAGGCTATTAGAAAACTTATCTGTTACATTAGATGGAGCTTTTGAACAGGCCAGAACTTTAGAACTAGCTGAATTGCATTCAGCATCGTACCTCACTACACCAAATCCTACCCCTACAGCTGCAATTGACCATGAAGCAAATCGGGTGGAAGATACAAATTCCATGACGGCTGCATCTACTTCATCCAGAGTAGAGAAGTGCTATTTTTGTGGAAGTGACCGTCATCCTAGATCTTCATGCCCCGCCAGAGATGCTTCTTGCAGAAAATGTGGAAAAAAAGGTCACTATCAACGTGTTTGCAAATCTAGACTAGAAAGAAATACTGTAAATGCTACTACTTCTGCAGGTACCTTAGCATTAGTTTCAGGGGCTACACATTGCCTCCAAAAATCTATAATCAAAGCAAAAGTAAATGGGATTGAACTTGATGCTTTAATAGACACTGGAAGCAGCTTAAGTTTCATAAATCAGACTCACGTGGCTAAGTGTGGTATTCAAGTCAAACCATATTTTGGAAGGATATCGATGGCTAATTCTTCCATGACTTCTGATATTGTTGGGTGCTGTCAAGTAAATTTGAAGCTGAAGAACTACTCTTATAATGATGTCGAATTATTGATTATGAAGGACTTATGTACAGATGTATTAATTGGCCATGATATATTAGAAGCTCATTCTTCTGTGGAAATTGGCTTCAATGGTGACAGACCACCTCTTACTATTTGCTCCTTAGCCGTTGTACAAGTACCACCTGTCTCATTATTTGCAAACTTAACTCCAGATTGTATGCCTGTAATCACAAAATCAAGACGCTATACTGATGAAGATAATCATTTTATCACTGTAGAAATACAGAAACTATTAAAAGAAGGTGTTATAGAACCAAGTAATTCACCTTGGCGTGCCCAGGCATTTGTCATTAGAGGAACCAATCACAAACCTCGAATGGTTATTGACTATTCCCAAACCATTAATAAATTCACTATGCTTGATGCATACCCTCTTCCAAAAATTGAAGAAGTAATCTCCAAAGTATCTAAAAACAAAATATTTAGTACAATAGATCTCAAGAGTGCTTACCATCAGTTATCTATTCTAAAGTCTGAAAGGCATTATACAGCATTTGAGGCATGTGGAAAGCTATATCAATTTCTACGAGTTCCATTTGGTGTCACCAATGGAGTGGCCTGTTTTCAGAGAGTCATTGATAAAATAATACAAGATGAGGGATTGAAAGGCACATATCCATATCTTGATGATGTTACAATCTGTGGGAGGGATCAAAATGAGCATGACCACAACTTAGAGAAATTCTTAACTGTTGCAAAAAAATACAACTTAACATTAAATGAGGATAAATGCGTTTTCTCAACTAGGACTGTACAACTGTTGGGGTATACAATCGAAAACAAAACTATCAAACCAGATCCTGAACGCCTTAAACCGTTAATGGAAATGCCCATTCCTAAAAATAATGCATCCTTACAACGTGCTCTAGGCATGTTTGCCCACTACTGTAGATGGATACCTAATTTTTCAAAGAAGATACGTCCTCTGTTATCTAAAAAGCAGTTCCCTCTCCCAGAAGATGCTGAGTTAGCTTTTCATTCTTTAAAAACCGATGTAGCCAATGCCACATTGGCTGCTATTGAAGATAATATACCATTTCGTGTAGAGACGGATGCTTCTGATTTCGCTATAAGCGCAACACTTAGCCAAGCTGGGCGTCCCATTGCATTCTTCTCAAGAACATTGAACAACTCAGAACAGAAGCACTCTTCCATTGAGAAAGAAGCTTATGCCATCGTTGAATCCTTACGTCATTGGCGACACTACCTTGTTGGTCGGCATTTTGAAGTTTTTACAGACCAACAGTCTGTCTCTTTCATGTTCAATCAGCATCACAATAGTAAAATAAAAAATGAAAAGATTATGCGTTGGAGGCTAGAACTAGCTTGCTTTAAATTTGATATCATTTACCGTCCTGGAAAGAAGAACTTGACAGCTGATACATTATCAAGAATAACTGCTGCAACTGGTTCAATATCTGACCTCAGTGAGCTGCACGGTGCTCTTTGCCATCCAGGAATCACACGCATGTATCACTGGGTTCGTAGCAAGAACCTACCCTTTTCTTTGGATGATGTTAAGAAAATAACTAATTACTGTACAATATGCTTAGAACTAAAACCTAGATTTACAAAGAATAAAGGAATATTAATCAAGGCGACTTCACCATTCGAAAGGCTGAATATTGACTTTAAAGGACCTCTTCCCACTACTACCAAGAATCCTTACCTCCTGACTGTGGTTGATGAGTTCTCAAGATTCCCTTTTGCCATACCTTGCTCAAACACTTCTGCTCCTACAATCATAACTCACCTGCAGAACATTTTCTCAGTCTTTGGAATGCCTACATATATACATTCTGACAGAGGACCTGCTTTTATGTCAAAAGAACTGAAATCTTTTTTAAATTCCCAAGGAATTGCAACCAGCCGAACGACTCCTTATAACCCACAAGGAAATGGACAAGTCGAACGCTATAATGGAATAATCTGGAAGACCATTCTGCTCGCATTAAAGTCAAAAGGGTTACGGGTGGAACAATGGGAGTTAGTACTGCAATCTGCACTACACTCCATACGTTCTCTGCTGTGCACCACAACAAATGCCACACCTCATGAGCGAATGTTCTCGCACCCTAGAAGGTCTTACTATGGTTGTGCTATCCCCACTTGGCTGACTCAACCTGGCCCAGTACTTATGAAGAATCATGTGCGGAACAGTAAATATGAACCTTTGGTGCAAGTCGTTGACTTAATTGAAGCCAATCCTGATTATGCGCATGTGAAGCTTCCAGATGGAAGAGAAACAACTGTATCAACACGCCATCTTGCTCCTAAAGAATTCCAGGTGCATGATGATGATTGTGATGAAAGTGTTATACTTGAACAAAACACAAAGCAAGAGGAAGATTCAGTCGCCCTGTCTGGTGATACTGTGGAAGGGCAACATGACAGCATATCACAACGACCTGTTCGACTCCGACAACCTCCTGTCTACCTAAAGGACTATGTTAGGGATTAAAAACTTAATGTTCTCTTTGGGGCTAAAAATTAAAGGGGGGTGAATGTGATGAAAGTTGTATACCTCATTTTGGCAACCCCTATATTTCATGACTGCTTTGGCAACAGTGTGTGTTGTTTACTTTTCGGATACTATAATGTAATATGAATGATGTAGCATCTTCTCAGTTGATTAAAGTTATAATCGTCGTTTAATCTTAAATCATGTTGTTTTATGTCATAGGACTTTATTTACATTTATAGTCCTTGTTTACATTTAGGTCCTGTTTACATTTATAGTCTTACTCATATTTTTAGTCATTGTTTACGTTTCTTGTCTTTGTTTACATTCAGGTTTACGTTTATATTTTTTGTTTACCTTTAGGTCTTTAGCTATATTTAGGCTGTTTGTTTTTATTTGCATTCTTTGTTTACATTTAAATTCTTTGTTTCGATTTTGGGTCTATGTTTACATTTATATTTTTTGTTTACATTTAAGTCTTTATTTATATTTAGACTGTTTTTATTTCTAGTCTTTGTTTACATTTACAGTCTTTGTTTACAATTATGGTCTATGTATACATTTATAGTTTTGTTTACATTTATAGTCTTTGTTTTCATTTAGGCCTGTTTACATTTTGGTGTGCTTATATTTAGGTCTTTATTTACATTTAGGGCTTTGTTAACTTTTTTGTCTTTATTTACATAAAATTTTTTTACGTTTATTGTTTTTATTTACATTTATAGTGTTTGTATACATTGAGATCTTTATTTATATTTAGATCTTTGTTTACATTTATAGTCTTTATTTACATTTAATTCTTTATTTATGTTTAGTTTTTTGTTTACATTTAGGGTTTTTCTTTACATGTATACAGTATGTAAAAACTGTATATACGCTTTGTTCACATTTAGAGACTTTATTTTACATCTTTTTTTTGTTGTCTTTGTTTACATTTAGTGTCTGTTTATATTTAGTCTTTGTTTACATTTAGTGTCTGTTTATATTTAGTCTTTGTTTACATTTAGGGTTTTCTTTACATTTATGTCTATTTACATTTAGGGGGTCTTTGTTTACATTTATAGTCTTTGTTTACATTCTGGTCTTTGTTTACTTTTAACGTCTTTGTTTTTATTTGTTGTCTTTGTTTACATTTAGGGTATCTGTTTACATTAGTATTCTTTGTTTACATATAGGCTCTTTGTTTATATTTCTGCCTTTGTTTACATTTAGGTCTTTGTTTACATTCATAGTTTTTGTTTATATTTAGAGTGTTTGTTTACATTTTTGGCCTTTGTTTATACTTGTAGTCTTTCTTTACATTGAGGATCTTTGTTTATATTTGTAGTCTTTGTTTACATTTAGAGTTTTTCTTTAGATTTATGGACTTTGTTTATATTTAGGGTCTGTTTACATTTAGGACTGTTTGCATTTAATTTTTTATTTACACTTAGGGTGTTTGTTTACATTTATACCCTTTATAGTCAGTTTACAATTAGGGTCTTTGTTTACATTTAGGTCATTAATCATATTTGGAGTCTTTGTTTACATTTAGGTTCTTTGTTTACATTTATAGTCTTTTTACATTTCGTTCTTTGATTACATTTATAGTTTTTGTTTACATTTAGGTCTTTCTTTACATTTATAGTTTGTTTACATTTAATCTTTGTTTATATTTGTAGTCTATGTTTACACTTATGTTTTATATTTTCATTTAGGGTCTATGTTTAGATTTATAGTCTTTCTTTGCATTTAGGACTTTATTTACATGCAGTTTCTTTGTTTATATTTGTAGTCTGTGTTTACATTTAGGTCTTTGTTTATATTTATAGTCTTTGCTTATATTAATAGTTTGCTTACATTTAGCTCTTTATTTATATTTAGGCTCTTTCTTTATATTTGTAGTCTTTGTTTTTATTTATTGTTTTGTTTACATTTACAGATTTTATTTAGATTTATAGTCTTTTTTAGATTTTTAGTCTTTGTTTACATTTAAGTTCTTCGTTTAGACTTGTAGTCTTTGTCTGCACTTATAGTGTTTGTTAGCATTTAGGGTCTTCGTTTATATTTTTAGTTTTTGTTTTCGTTTAGGGTCTTCCTTTAAATTCATAGTTTTTGTTTACATTTAGGTCCTATTTATATTTGTAGTCTTACTCATATTTGTAGTCTTTGTTTACATTTATATTCTTTATTTACATTTAGGTTCTAGTATGTTTACATTTGTATTCTTTGTTCACATTAAGATTTTATGTATATTTATGTAAATTTTCTTTGTATTGATTTGCAGTCTTTGTTTACATTTACAATCTTTGTTTACACTTAGTCACTTTGTTTACATTTATAGTCTTTTTTTTAGATTTATGTCTGTTTACATTTAGGAATTTATATGAGTGCTTGTTTACATTTATATTCTTAGTATACATTTAGGTCTTTATTTACATTTAGGCCTTTTTTTTTAATTTTTTCTTTGTTTAAATTTAGGTTAGTTACGTTTAGGATTTTTGTTTACATTTAAAGTGTTTGTATACATTCAGGTATTTATTTACATTTAGATCTTTGTTTACAGTTATAGTCTTTGACACTTAGGTTTTTATACTTTGTTAACATTTATGGTCTTTCTTTACATTTATACAATATGTAATTCCTGTATATATTTTTTGTTTACATTACCTGTGTATACTGATTGTTTGCATTTAGATCTTTACTTACATTTATGTCTTTTTTTACGTTTAGGGTCTTTGTTTACATTTAGGGTCAGTTTACATTTATGATTTTGTTTTTATTTAGGGTCTTTGATTACACTTATAATCTTTGTGTACATTTAGGTCTTTGTTTACATTTAGGGTCTGTTTATATTTGTTGTCTTTGTTTACATTTAGGATTTTTGTTTATGTTTGCAGTCTTTGTTTACATTTATAGTTTGTTTACCTTTAGGGTCTATTGACATTTGTAGATTTTGTTTTTATTTAGTGTCTTTGTTTTACATTTGCAATCTTTACTTACATTTAGGTCTTCGTTTACATTAGATCTGTTTACATTTGCGGTCTTTGATTACGCTTATAGTCTTTGTTTACATTTAGGGTCTTTGTTTATATTTGTTTCCTTTTTTTACATTTAGGATCTTTGTTTATATTTGTAGTCTTTTTTTACATTTAGGGTCTTTCTTTATATCTATAGTGTGTTTATATTTATTGTGTTTGTTTGCCTTTATGGTGGTTATAGTCTTGGGGTGTTCATTTATAGTCTGTGTTTATATTTAATCTTTGTTTACATTTAGGGTTTTGTTTACTTTTATGTCTTTTTACATTTAGGGTCTTTGTTTACATTTATAGTCCTTGTTTAAATTTAAGGTCTGTTTACATTTTTAGTTTTTGTTTTTATTTATGGTCTTTGTTTGCATTTACAGTTTTTATTTATATTTCGGTCTTCGTTTACATAAAGTCTTTTTACATTTAGGGTCTTTGTTTACATATATAGTTTTTCTTTAAATTAAGATCTGTTAACATTTAGTGTGTTTGTTTATATTCGTTGTCTTTGCTTACCCTTAGGGTCTACATTTTTTGTATTATTAGAAACTAAATTTTGGTATCTTTGCTTTCTGAACACTTTTGGTTTATAATTTTTCATAGTAATTAGGTCGATCAAAATGAGAAAAATATAACACAAATGAATACTATTTAAAAAAGAAAATGCTTTAAAAAAATATATTCCTTATTTTTTTAAAATTCTAAATGGCAGGTAGTTATACCATTTGTAATTAGAAGTACGTCGAAATAACTGATATTAGCACCTATTTTTTTTTTTTCCTTTAGAAACTTGTTATTGTATGAAGTTTATTTTTCAAACTATGCATGATGAATCATTGTCTTAAGCGCTTATAGATTTATGAATTAAAAAAACTTGATACTCTTCAAAAGAAGTTTCTGTCTATTTTATCAAATAAAAAGACTAGTATGTTGTGGCTACCACAAGACTTTCTTCTATATTTTCCTATGCAAATTCATTCAGTTCAAATAATTTACAAAAACTATTATTTATTAATATTATGTACCATGATGAATGCAGACGTTTTTCCTCTAAGAGAAAACTAACACTAAATATCCAAAGAAAGACAATTTAACTAACTTCTTAAAAAATGCGTTTTCATGATGGTTATCTCATATATTAAGTTTCGTACAGTTAAATGCCATAGAAATTGAAATATGGCATTCTCGTTCTTGGAAAAAATTGCACTATAGCAGCGCAACCTATTGGTAGATATACAACCAAACTGAATCAGCATAATATCTCATATGGTTTTCTCACAAATCAAGTGTTGTTTGATTATATGCATTAGAACCTGACATATACTGTGGTGGACATAATTATAAGACACCTATCTAATTTGACAAATAGTGAAAGAAAAGATTCAGAGCTTAAAAATGTTTTATCAAATACGTCAAAAACATAAATTTATCCTGTTATCACACGTAATTGTTTTACAGAAATGATATTTCTATAGAGTTTAATAAAAAAAATTAAAAATACCATGGACAAAATTATAAGACACCCTAACATTTTATTAAAACACCTGCTTTTTTTCGAAAATAATGTGCAATATGCAAACTTTCTACACGCTGTTATGACGTCAGCAGTTAACTAAACCAGACGATAACCGACTTCACGCATTTACAAACATGCCACGAAGTACAGATTTAAAAGAAAGTGAAATTCGCGAAATTTGGAGATTAAATGGAACTGGTGCTTCAATTAATAATATTTGAAAAGTTATTAAACGCTTTAGATGTGCAATTAGAAATGTTTTGAAAAGAGGAATTAATGGATCGGTGATTAAAAGATCTGGACGTACTCTTTGCTGGTCCTCGAGAGACAGACGCCATGGGCTTTCGCTCGCTACACAGAATAAGATGACTTCTACAGGTATTAAAAATGCTTTGAAACTGAATTGTTCAAGGAGAACCATTCGCAGGGTGTTGCATAATGCTTCCTATGTGAAATATAAAAAATTGAAAAAAAAAAAAAAAAAAAAACCACCGCTTCTAAGCCGGCGCAAAATGGAGCGTCTAAACTTCGCTAAACAAACTATGGCCTGGACCTCCAAATGGTACCCTGTGTTATTTTTCATGAAAAAAAGTTTTACCTGAATTGTCCTGACGGGTTTCAATATTATTGGCATGATTTACGGAAGTCTCCTCATGTACTAATGAGCCTCCAAATGGGTAGAAGCTCAGTAATGGTTTGGGCTGGTTTTTCGGCTCAAGGGAAAACGGATATTGTTTTTGTGCATTGAAGAATGAATTCCGAAAAGTACAAGAATCTTCTTAAAGATCAACTAGCCATATACGGCGAACTTCTCTGTGGCGAAAACTACACTTTCCAGCACGATAACGCGCCGATTCATGCATCACACGAAACAAAAAAGTGGCTTTCAGAGCAAAGTATCATTGTTTTCCCGTGGCCTTCTCGCTCCCCAGACTTAAATCTCATCGAAAACTTGTGGGGTATCTTAGCTTGTGCGGTTTACCGGGGGGCAGTTTATATGTGTCGAAGACCTAAAGAATGCTATAAAATGTGCTCGAGAAAAACTGTGTAGCGATATTTTGTTAAAATTGATAGATTCGATGCCGAATCGCATCTTTCATGTTATAAAAAACAATGGCTGCTCCACCAAATATTGAATAAACATGTTAGAGGATTTTTTTTAGACCATTAGTGTCTGCTAATTATGTTGACCATTGTATTTGGAAAAAACGGTTGGTGTCTTGTAATTTTGTTCATTATGTTTTTAAGTTTTTTCATTAAATTGTATGAAAATATCATTATTATAAAATAATTATATATGATAACAGAATAAATTTATGTTTTTGACGTATTTGATAAAACATTTTTAAGATCTGAATCTTTTGTTTCATTATTTGTCAAATTAGATAGGTGTCTTATAATTATGTCCACCACTGTAGTCTTCCCTTAAACATAGGAAATCGCTGTATAGCAGTGTCACATGTTGAGAAATTAGTACCAAAAGTTGATTCGCACTAACTTATGTCAATGTTCACCAACATATAAAGTTTTATGCAGTTTTGCGCAGTAGTTCCTGAGATATAGTCATCTGTTAAAATGTGAAAATCACAGCATTGCATCGCCACCTGTTGAGCAGTTGACCCCAAAAATTGGTAGGCACTAATATATGTGAAGGTGCATCTACATATAAATTTATGTGCACTTCTATGCAGCAGTTCCTGAGGTATAGTCTTTTCTTAAATTGTGGAAATCGCTGCATAGCAGCGCCACCTATTGAAAGGATGACACTAGAAGCTGATAGGCACTAACTTATATCAAGTCGCATCTATATATGAATTTATACGTATTTTTGTGCAATAGCTCCTGAGATATAGCCTTCCGTTACATTGTGGAAATAGCTGCATAAGCGCCACCTGTTGAGCAGTGGACACTAGAGGTGAGTTCGGGCTCTATTTTGGCAATCCGAGCCCGCCCGGGCCCGAAACATTTTTGAACTGAGCCCGCCCGAGCCCGAAAAATTTTGTGTGATCAGAGCCCGAGCCCGCCCGAGCCCGATATTGAAAGTGGTACGCTATGCAACGCATACACAATAGTAAAATTAAATACCGTTTTCATTTTCAAATAAATTTTCTTATTATCAATCCTCAATTTAAACAACTATAAATGTTATTATAACAATTTTTAATGTCTGTGTCTCTGCTCTGTATACATGTATATATTTATATAATAGATATTTATAGTGCAGCCCATTGTTTATAACGCGCCTATCGGGGGGGGGGGGGGAATTATCCGAATGAGTGATATAATGAGGCCCGATATAACGAAGGAGGAAGGATTACTGTATAACACTATGACATAATATGCATCCCGTTGAAAAAAGAGTTATATTTAGAAAAAGGAAAGTCAAAGCTACTAAAGTTTGCAAGATTATTTTGTGATTTATAACCTATCATGACTATTATGATATTACTAAAGGTGCTCTCAAAATGAATAATTTTTTTTTTTTTTTTTTTTTACATTTTCCAGTTAGTGAAGAATGAAATAAACGGAACTTTTAGCTTGAATCCGAGCCCGCCCGGAGCCCGAAGACTTGCGTAAGATTTGAGCCCGATCGGGCTCGGGCTTACGGGCTCGGGCTGAGCCCGTCTCATCTCTAGTGGACACCAAAAGTTGATAGGCACTAATTTAGGTCAAGGGCATCTAGATATAAACTTATATGCAATTCTGTGCAGTAGTTCCTAAGATACAGTGGCCAAAAAATTTTTGTCATACACACACAGAGACAGACAGATATTTTCTAAAAATAGTCAAATCGTGTTGAGACCTCTCAAAACGTGTAAATCTACCCAAAACTGGAAGTCGTAATTTTTTACGAATCCAATACTTTCTTCTATTAAATATAGAAGAAAGAATACTACTTTCTTCTATTAAATATCCTCTATTGAATATAGAAGAAAGTAATAATAAAAAAAAATATACTTATAAAAACTAATTTCAGAACCTTTCTGAAGCCTTTTCGTATAATTGAACGGCAATATCAAAAACAAGCATCGAAATTACACTGTTTAAAATGGCATAAGGAAGCGCTTTCCGCTTATTCTTGAGGATCTACCCTAACAACACATTTGTCCCCAATACATCCTGAAGATATCCATAGGTTGTCCATAGACATCTTTTTAATCCATTGGACATCCTGAGGATGTCATTTGGAGACGATGTGCTGTTAGGGTAGTAGTTCAATTTGTTTTTACAGTAAACAGGGTCGATGAGCGCTCAATTTTTTTCACCTCTTTAGATGATTCGCGAATGAAAAATCACAATTTGTCTTCTTTTTACTTTCTTCTATATGTATATATAGAGAAAGTATTGGATTCGAGAAAATTTTCGAACTCCAGTTTTCGATGGATTTACACGTTTTGGGATGTCCTGAACACAATTTGATTGTTTTTGGAAAATGTCTGTCTGTCAGTCTGTCTATGTGTCTGTGTGTGTGTATCACGAATTTTGTGGACGCTGTAGTTCAAGAACCAATGAACGAAATTTAACCAAAGTTGGTATTTAGTTGGACCTTGACATAAACTGGTGCTTGATTAGATTTGGGGATCATTCGCTCAACAGGTGGCGCTGTGATGCAATTTTTTTTCTAAATTTTTAACGTGGCAGTATAGGACAAAATTTTGTATAAATGTACATAATGAGAGTTATTTTAATCGTGTGATTGTAAAATTAATAGGAATTATTGATAATAATATTAGTTAACTAAGGAAAAAAAATTGTGCATCTGGAGACATCGCTTCCCCCCCTGGGGGAGAAGTATCCCCGAGGAGTAAATTTTCAATATGGGTATCTTTCGAAAGATCTCGTCAACACCTTTATTAAAAACGAATGGTTGAACTATAGATCTGTGATAATTTAAAACAAAGTTATCGATTTTTTTACTTTTAACGAAAAAAAACTTAGAAAAAAAAAATCGCATTTCTTCTGACAATTGTAAAAAAAAATGACTTTCTTTCGGCATCTAGTGATATAATTCTGTCAGATCAAAATCGTCTGCATTTATAATAGAAAATAATTTGATAATTTAATAAACAATTTGTATTGAATAAATTTTGTGTAAAATTATATAGAAGAAAGTCATGTGGCCACATCTTACTAGTTTTCTCGTACAATTAAAATTAGGAACTTTAGTCCTTAAACAATTCAGCTTTTTAAAAAGAAATTTCGTAAGCATTTGCGTGTTTTAAGCATTGTTTCCAAATAATGTGCATGCAATTTTCTTTCTGTACAAGCGTATTTAGCCATAATATAAAAACAATGTTTACATGTTATTGATAGAATTTTTAAATAGAATTGCATATGATCTAAAAGTGTCATCATCATCATCATCACGTTCTTAAGAAGTGCCTACGGCTGTCGAGACAGCCGCTTACCTTCACCTAAGGAAGACAAAATGCAGAAGGAGGGCTTGCATCTTCTAGAGAGTCGGAACAGGATCTGAGTGGGTTCCCAAAGAACTAAAAGTGTATATCTTGATTACATACATTCTCTTTTAAAACAAAAACGGTCAAAAATATGAATTGGGGGATTTTTAATTATCTTTTAAGGGACAATCGACAATGTATCAAAATATCAATGCTGATATTTTTGTTTGACTCGTCATTTGAGGTAAAAGGTACTAATATTGCGCGTACGAGCCTTGCCTGTGACGTTTTTTGTTTTACATCATCAGACGTCGTACAGTGCGAACATTATTCGTTTTGTTCTTCTCTGGCTAACAGAAGAATCGGTTTACATATATTTTATAATAAATGTTCTCAATATGATAATGTTTTAGAGATTTTACTTAAAAAATTTTCACTGGTTTGTTGCTTTAAATTCTGTTTTTAGTGACGTTGAAAAATTTATTTTTTACAATAAATATTTTTATTTCAGTAAATAGATTATTTAATGTAAACGATAAGTGATTAACAAAAGTATTTAGTTACCTCTATGCTTAATGTTTTGTCGAGGAAGTTTTTCGCAAATATGCATTCTATTTTAATATTGATTTTTAAGAACTATTTAATGAAAATTATAATTTCGGATTTTAACTTTTTCCTTACATTTTAATTTTCATGTTGTTTTTGAAAGAACGAGTGTTTTTTTTTTTTTTTTTGTTTTTTTTTTAAGAAATATCACTGTTTTTAAAATTTTAATACTATTTTTAGAATGATAAATACTTTTTTTATATTTCAGATTTCAGATAGTAAGTGAGCTGGTGTTGTAGTTGTCTACATCAAGGGAGACGCTACAAGCACCTCCCAATGGAAGTTTTCCGTGGTAACTATTTTTAAGGGACGCTAATAACCTGGTGGTTTTTGCCATAATCAGAATTGTTTAGAGTATTTGAAGATTTTACTTCTTTTTTATAAAAAGCGTCAAATCTTATTCTAGACGACTCAAAATATGTAAATCCCTCGAAAACTGAAAGTCGAAATTTTTTATAAATCCAGTACTTTCTTCTATTATATACAGAAGAAATTAAAAAAAGAAGGTGTTAGAAAATGAGTGATTCTCTGGCCGATGAAGATAAATTAAAACACACATGTAAAATACATATAAATATTAATAGAAATGGGGTTTTCAGGCATCATTTAGTCAATGGATCGCAAAGTTCATTGTGTTTATTTTATTGATATTATTATGTTTAATATAATTATGTATGAAAATAATAAGAATATGGCTACAAAAGTATAAAATTTTAATTCTCAATAAAAAATATTGCATCATTCTTAACAGTGATATGAATTCTGTACATTTTTCCACATTTGGAGAAGATCATCATTCTTTATGTTCCATACTTGTTTAAGTCTTTGCCATCCAAATCGAGCAGATAGAAGCAGGTACGAATTAGATGGATCAAGACTGTAATTGTATGCTCCTAAGACTAAAGACTGGCATAAACGACAGGCAATACACATCTAGAAATAAAATATATAAAACATATCTAAATAAGATCTAAACAAATCAAAGCATTTTCAAATAATATATTTATTAAATGAGTTATAAATACTGTTGTATAACTTTTATGTCGTCTGAATTCAAGTATACTTTAACATACAATCGTATAAAAAATTCGGAGAATTTGCACATGTGTCTATTTTTTAAAAAAGGAAGGTAATAATTAAGCCACCGAAGAAGCGGGCAAATAGTAGTATCAAATGCGCAAGAGTGCACGGGGATGTGCGCTGAGCTGTGACGTGACTACGTTGGGTATGATAAGTGCTCAAGTCCGTTTTCCGCGATTTCTGTGCTTGTGTTGTTCTTCCACGATATTCCCTGCGTTTTTTGCAAGAGTTGAGTGAATTTGATAAAATATTAGATACAAAAAGTAACTATACGAATGAATGGATGACGGAATTAGATGAGGAACCGTCAGTAAATTGGGGGCACGGCAATCACAAGTGTAGGTGGCAACAGAGCTTCATGTAAAACCCAGTTTTGTCTGCAATTTATGAAAAAAAAATTTTAAAACACTGGATCCTTATCGAGAAAACCTACAGAAAGGAACTGAAGAAAAAGCCACGATGACCAGTGAGATTATTTGGAACTTACATCACTTACAGTGGGGCGCCATAAGACGGCTACTGCTTCGCAGCGCTCACGGGAACTACGTGCTATCACTAGAATAATATTTTCTCAGTTTATTATTTTAAGAAGACTTCACAAGGTAGAATTTTATGCCAAAAGATCCACTTTTTGTGTCCAACTCACTGCTACACACAAGAGAGTTCGATTAACATTGTGCAGACAAAATCAGTGTAGGTGTTGGAGCAGATTTCAGTGGAGCACCGTGATATTCACAAATGAATCAAATTTCAGCTTGGATATTGATTGTTGATGGGATCCGATAGCAGTCCTCTAACATCAGGTATATGGACCACGACCACTACAGTCAGGAGCAGAGAATACAATAACACACTCTTTTCTTAGACGAAAATTGTCAAAAATCTATGATTTTTACTGCAAGAAATCTCAAACTCCACTAACTAATTGGTCATATTATCAAGAACTGTCTTAAATAAATAATCTTTTTTATAGCGAATGCTTTTCTCCTTCAAACTTCCGCTCAGCGTAACGTTCAAGTTAATCATATTAACCCTTCTTTCCTCCGACACACCATCCACCATCACGGCAAAAAATTCTTAAAGTAAATTCAACATGGTCGTCTTTCTGGGTGACTCTGCTGTATGCTTAACATCAAGGCACTGCGCCCATTGTCGCGAAAGGCCTTTTCTCGGCGCAGTAGCATTCACAAGCCTAGAGGTTTAAACAGCAAAGTTAATAAAGAAACAGCAATACGAACTGCCAAAAACAAATCATTGTCTTCCAACTGCCCTTTGTCGAGTAGGATTTTTATCCGACTGAATTTGTATTTTATTATTTTTTTTTTATATCTATGCAATAAACAACAGGGGAGGCTTAACCTCAAAACTACTGCATAGTGGTGAGCGGCCTCCTTATGGCTTTCAAATCTTTCAAACCAAATTACTTTGAATTTAAAAATGCGTTGCTGCATGGTGGGGCTGATTGCCACAGGTACTCCTCAACTGTCTCTAGTGTCAAGTAGAGGTTTGCACGGGCCGGAATTTTGAGGCCCGGCCCGTACGAAAGCTTTGCTTACCCGGCCCGACCCGGTATGAAATTGAAAAATTCGGCTCGGGCCCGGCCCGGCCCGGACAAAAAACGATAAAATCAGGCCCGACCCGGCCTGGCCCGATTCAAAAATATGAAAAAAAAAAAAAAAATGCATGCCTTTCTATGAAAAAGATTTTTAGTATGTGTTTTGCAGAGGTTTTATATAGCGAAGCAATAGAATCTTCTTTAACAAAACTGCTAAACTTTTACAAGATAATTATATATAAACAAAAGTTCATTATTACAGACGCACAGAAGCCACAAAGACAGACAGAAAGTCAAATCGAAAATATTAGCACTCATCAAACAATATAGGACGGTATTTAAAATGGTTATTACTACTAAAAATGCACGTTCAACCATTTCCTCTTATGTACCGTAATGTATACGAATCTTTCATCTGATCCGGTAAACAAAATTTTAATGGTAATTCAACCATATTCAATAGAAAAGAGGCTTTTGCACATGCTAAAAATGATGCTACTTTCATTCAGTGCACTGGGGCAAAGAAAAGGGAGTTTAGAGAAAAAGGTACAGCGGCAGGATTTCATACTACCTAAACTCTACACAAAGCCTTATACACAGTAACGTATCGAATTTCTTTTGTTTGTACATGTACGCAAACTAGTAGTGACATGCATACTATTTTGCGTAGGAAACCGTTTAATATTATTTGAAATGAAATATATTAATTTCGAGACATGCTAAAAATATTTGTGGAAAATCAGATCGCGAACAGACAGACTGATAAGCAATTAAATTGAAGTTACAGATATTTTTTAACAAAATAAAATTTTATGTAATATACCAGCCTGTAAAATTATGTGAAATAAATGACTGAAGAAATATTTTATCATTTTCCTTTTTTCGTTGATTAGCGAGGAAACCAGAAAAAGATTCGGGCCGACACGGCCCGGAAAAAATTTCATTCAGGCCCGGTCCGAGTATACACAAAATATTGCAAAAAAATATTAAGCCCGGGCCCGGCCCGGGCCGAGATCAAATTGAAAAATTCGGCACGTGCACAGACCTCTAGTGTCAAGTATATCGTTTGCTCTGTGCGATCCGTTTGGGTGAGAAAACCCATAGCCATATTAGCCCATTTTCGGCTCTACTTCATACAAACATTTTTATACTAATTAGCTTTATAGTGTGCACCATTACTTTTGTATGTGAATCTTTTTCTCTTAAATAAATGTGTAGTCGTATAAAGTTTCATCAAAATATGTTTAATTTTTATGATAAAAATCTGAAATTTTGAGCCCTACTTTATTTATTTATGGGGTACAATTCTCTTACTGGAAAAATCTTTATTTGGAGGCCGTATAAAATAAAATAAAAATTAATTCTTGAAATTGAATCCATTGAAATTTTTAATTTATTCTATAAATTTGTTTACCTTTTTCGTATTAACCCCCCCCCCCCCCCCCTATTTTACGATTTATAATATATGTCTAAGATCAATATTTAAGAAATTAAAGCCCATGTCAAGATTTTTCTTATACACTCTATATCGATATAATCGTACAATAAACTTTAATTATATAAGGATTATTCATTAAAAATATATACTCTATAAAAATATGAGAAAAAATAACAAATCATATGTAAATTATGGTACACCATCTACCATTTTGATTTGCAACATTTAGCTTTGAAACATACATTTGATTGCAACTTCTACGTTAAAAAATATTTAATTGATGAAACATACTAAAATTATTTAACAAACTGAAACACGACAGAAAGCTATCATGTTCTAAAAATGCAAACTACACTGATAAATGCATACACCACTGCAGAAATTTTTAAGCCGGAACAAGTTATCTTTTATATAAATTATATATTATCATAACATGTCATTTTCTGAAATTTTGAGAATGTTATAACTAATAAGATTTCTCAGAAAAATAAATGGAGACTAATTTAAAAACATAGAACTCAATTTGAATTTAAACTAGGAAACTGTAGCTTCATTAAAACGCGTTTCGGACAATATTCATACTTTATGTAGTTAATGCCTCTAACTAATTTAGATGAGATGAATTTAGAAATAACTAGGAGTAATATAAATATATATATATATATATATATATATATTCAGAAATTTAAAAATCGATTTTATTTATTTAAACGAATGTTATACAAAAAGTTTAACTTACTTTCAATGAGCTAAGTTCTAATTCATCTAATGGTCTATATTTTAAGTAGCCAGCTAGAGCATGTCCTGCACCCAAAAGTGGATCCATCGAATTGCAGTCTAATAAAGAGTAGGCTAACATGACACCTACATCCCAGGCGTAGGTTCCATAATGCATATCTTCGAAATCTAATACACCACCAACAACGTACTCTTTTTCATTTGTGTTAGAATTTTCTGAGATTTGGCAAAGTATATTATTTTCGTTGAAGTCGCCATGAATTATACCTGAAAAGGAATTCACTCGTGTAATAAATATTATATATATGTAACACTCAAAAGTAAATAAATCTATATATTAATTTGAAACATGTTTTTGTCTGTCTCCACTATATTGAGAGAACTACTTGGTGTAAAAATTTGGTTGAGGTGTCTATAAAAAGGTCTTGGTCTATAGATGTGCTATGAAAAGGAAAAAAAAAAAAAAAAAAAAGTCGAACGATTTCCCCCCCGGGGGGGAAACGGGTTAAAAACACGTTTACGAGCTTAACTAAGCTCCAAATTACTTCACGGTGAAGAAATTGTACATATGGGGACTAGAGTCGAATACTAAAAAATCACTTTCTGCGAATTTGGAATTTTTGATTTTAAAGGGGGAAAAAGGGGGAAAGTAGATTTGGAGGGGGGGGGGAAGGGGAGAAATTAGTTTGAGAGGGAAATCCGTTCTAGACCCACACATGTAGCCCCTCATTTTAAAGGTCTTGAAATTTCATGTCGATTGGGGATTTTCGTATACAATATAGTGCGACCCCTGGTGGTGAAAAATGGAACTATATGATTTTGCTGTAGACCCTATCATGTTACATCTTATTTTAAAGGTCTTGGTATTTACTGACCGTTGGTGATGTTCGTACAGAACACACTGCGCTCCCTGGTGGTGGAAAGTGCAACTAAAGGATTTTGCAGTTGACACCACCATGTGGCACCTTATTTGAAAGGTCTTGGAAATTCAAGGTGATTGGTGATGTTCGTATGCAACATACTGCGCCCCCTCCTGCAGAAAAGTGAATTTTGCAGCGCGTGCGTAGCATGCCTGCTATACGGTACCGCAGCCACAGGTGGCGGAAACACGATTCAGAGGTTCGTTCGGTTCAAGATTAATTTTTAAGAATTTTTTCATGTTATTAGCAACCCACATATACGGTGCCGCAGGCACTGGGGTCACGAGCCCGAGTTCCGTTCGGTTTGAGGTAATTTTTTTTTTTTTGTTACATATGATTGTTTGTTTCGCGATGCTTTCGTTTTAAAATAGAAATTCAAACAAAATAGAGTTAAAGATATTAAATCATACAAATTTAAAGTTCATTTAAGGTTATTATCATGGGCCCGGGCAACGCCGGTCGGGTTCGTTTGGTTCCAGGTTAATTTTTGGGAATTTTTTCATGTTGTTAGCGGTCCGTGTATGCGCTGCCGCAGGCACCGGGGTCACAAGGCAGAGTTTCATTCGGTTCGAAGTAATTTTTTTGTTACAGCTGATTTTTTTTTTTTTTTTTTTTTTTCGATGCTACGCTTTTATTTAAAAATAGAAATTCAAACATAATCGAGTTAAAGATATAAAATCATACAAATTTAAGGTTCATTTAAGGTAATTATCATAGGCCCGGACAACGCCGGGCGGGTCAGCTAACATGTAGTCATAGTATTAAAAAAATAGAAAATAAAAGATAGCAACTGTTTATTTGGAGTCAGTTTGACGTCACCATTGACAGTACTTTGTAGAAAGTGCTGTCGTATGTAGTATTTCTATTTATAAGCATTTTTCCGAATTTCTTTTTTTAAGTGAAATGTCGTAAATTATATTAGATGTTTTAACTTGAAATACATTTAAATAATGATGCGACGATTTTTGAAACATTACGGTCAATAAAGTGACCGTCGAATTCGACGGATTCCAGCTAGTAAATAAATAAATATAAATCGTATTAAAAAAAAAAAAAAGTAACGCTTTCTGATGTTCAAGAAAGCTAATGCAATCTACTGCAATGTTATAATTACAGAAGAAAAAAGTGAAGAAAAAACACCTATTCAGAAATCTTTTGCGGAAAAATTAGTCAGGACTGCGCGGTTAAGATTTTGGTTTCATGTTTTCTCGGACATACTATCTCCTCTTATTCCATTCCTCCAAGTAGTGGTCCGAAGACATGCCAGTGCAATTTTGTTCTTTTGCGAAGGGGATGAATCACCTCTTGGGATTTCCTAAAGTTTCCAGAACATGTAAGACATTGCGGCCATGTCAGATTTTACGAGCACCAGCCACATTATTTTATACGATGCGACGGTCGAAAAATTAATTTGAAAAACCAATGTATTTGTGAAAATTGCTAAAACATGTTTTATCAAATTTAGCGGACAACACCCGGAGTCTCTTTTACTTAAGAAGTGTACTTTATATTAAAAAAAATAATGATGATGTGAAAATTAAGATAAAAATACAATGTAATCTAATCAGTATGCGTTAAATTAGTATAATTTTTTATTGAGGTTACTAATATTAATCATGAGTGATTTGCGTACCAAGTTATTATAACTGCATTGCACAAATAAAATAAAGAATTAATCCCAAAACAATATTAAACAAAAATAAAAATAATAAATCGGGAAGATGGTTGGTTAGTTGGGTTTTACGTCGCATTAATGCTGCGAAAGGGGCAATTGGCGACGGTCTCGGAGACACACAATTTTGATCCTACACAGAGTGGATGGCTCCCTCGTTTTAGTATCCCTCAGAGTTATAATTTTTATGGGAACATGGAGGACAATGCGGCTACGACAGATTTTACGTGCACCAGCCACCATTAGTGTACACGACGGTCTATGGCCGGCTCGAGTACAAAACCCGCAATCTTCTAATTACAAGCCCAGCGCTCTATCGACTGGGCTACCTCGGCCCAAATATATCGGGAAATTTATGTATTAATTAAACAATAGACTAGCATCAACCTCTTGCTGTGTAACCGCTTTCAATACGGTACATATAGAGAAGCAACCACTAATGCTTTCGGCATTTAACCAAATGCAGTATTCTGTAATTTCGCGTTAAACAGTCGAGGGAGGAGGAAGAATCAAAAGCTTTCTTAAACTTGTAAATAATGTAAGAAATCGAAAGAACCGCAAGGAATTTTCAAAACTTCCCGGAATTTTATATTTTTAATTGTTCTTCCGAATTTAAAATAAAAATATCTGACGGCAATTTAAGAACGAAGTTTTCAAATTAAATGTAATAAAATTTGTAGGTTTTTGAGAAAATGTGAATGAATGCACCTCATAATCGAATTTCAAGAAAAACCTTAAAAAAAAAAGCGAATTGTATGAAATATTTGATACATAAATTTGCTGAAACACCGATTATTCTTATTTTTTTTGTAATTTTAGGCCAGGTTAACATATGTATATAATAAATGCTATAATCGGAAAGAAGACAACTCAAGCTTTGTTTACAATATATATATACATATATATATATATATATGTGTGTGTGTGTGTATGTGTGGACACTACAAGACTTCTTACACCCATTTGCAAAAACAATGACATCTACGTGTGCGGCTGGCAACTGGTTCGTAAATAAACGGTCAAGTTACAGTATACTAATATTTACAAAAAAAAAAAAAAAAAAAAAAAGCTAATAAAACTATTACTCGAACCACTGAAATCAAAATAATAGCATTATATGCATTGTAAAACGCGAATATCGCCTTGTTTAGGAAAAGTATTGAACAACTTATGGCAGAATACAAATGCTCAGCTCAGAGTAAAATGAAATTTACTCCAAAGTAAATAGCCGCCTTTTATACTCTTTTCCGAAAATTAGTGGTGGAAAACGAGACATTATACCAAAAATGTTAACCCCATTTCAAATTGAGAAATAACTTCCAGATTCTAGCAACCTTAAACAACTGTTTTCCCACCTAATTTTGGTCGTCAGTCTCGGCTTTTGAGGTCTATAGATTTCAAATTAAGAAATTCTAATGCAGAGAAATTATGTGAAAGATTTTTTTTTTTTTTTAGTGCCCTTAGTATACATAAATTTAGTTTAATTTTTTAATATCTCCTTTCACCGTTGCTGCCTTGACTTATGAATGACAACACGTACAAAAGGTAAAAATTATTAAGTTTTTAAAAGTTTATTTACCTTTTCTAAAGTTTGAAACGTTTTTTCCAATTTGATCTTCGTATTCATCTAAAACACTTTGCACCAGATTTGCTTTCTCATCGTCCAGTGCAACCATAAAAGATTTTATTTCTGGTATATGTTCCAAATTCCAAAATACACTTTTCGTCTTAAGATATGGATTATCAAAGTCCTGTAACAACAGAAAAAATAATGAGTAGTTTAAATTTAATTATATATTTTCTTATTTTAGTTATTTACTAGAATTTCTCCCAAATATTGTAATTGTTAATTATTTTTCAGTCATTCGGCATTACATTTAGGATTTTGTAAGATTACCAAGATTCTATCACGACATTAGAAGGACGTACGCGTGCCACAGCCACCTTGTGGGGGATGTAGTGATGCCAGATGGTCCAAAATTATTTTCCCAAACAGGTCTTCAAATTTCCCCAAATCAGGGTTTTTTTTTTTTTTTTTTTTTTTTCGAAAAAATCCCCAACATGATTTCTACTAAAAAAGAGAAAATAAAATTAAAAAAAAAAAAAAAAAACAGATTTAAGCTCAGATTTTTCCCCAAATGAAGGCAATTTTTGAAACAAATCCCCAAATGACAATAAAGCTATTCAAAATCCCTGGTCGTAGGGATAAATCATTACGTTGCCAACATTGACAGAAAGTTGGAGAACTCCCCAGATTTGTCTCCAAAAATTTTAGAATTCCCCAAAAAAGTCCCCACAAACATTTGGTCCCCAAAATTGTCCCCAGAAGCCTCAAAAATCCCCAAAATGGGGACAAGATCCCCAATCTGGCATCACTGGGGGGATGAAACAAGACTTTGAACTGAGTAATATACACTTCATTTGAGCTTCATGGAAGGATCGACATGGGTAAAATTGGGTCCAAAGTTTAGGGATATCATACGTATTGACAAATTTTGTAATCGAAACAGGTTTGCGATAAGTTACAATGTTAAAACCACTGATGGTTTTAGGCAGATCCTCCCATAAATTTTCAAAACACATAAAGCAAACTGCGGGGGGGGGGGGGATGCTTATTTGCGAAGCAATAAGTAAGTTGCGTCTATGCCATAGGTAAGTGTTATACTAGAAGTAGCTCCATTGACAGCAATGTGCATGTTTCCGACAAAGTTTTGTTACCCATACACAGTCAGACGGACCTTTTCTAAAAATGTTCTAATCATGTTTAGGACATCTCAAAACGTGTATATCCTTCGAGAACCGAAAGTCAAAAAATTTTCAAAACCGATACTTACTTGTGAATATAGAAAAAAGTAAAAACGCTTGTAATATCTTATAACCACTATTCCCCCCCCCCCCCCGAAAATATAGCAAGTTTTTCCTTTATTTAGTCTTTCGTCATTCATCATTATCACCATTTAAATTACAGAAATTTAAAGGTTTAATTATTCTTGTTTTCTTACCTCTGTTGCATTGTGAAGTTGGGCTAACAAAGATCCCCATTGATAAAGAAGACTCGTAGTATAAGTAACTGTCGAAACAGGTTGTCCAGGTATAAAAGTTAAGAGATGGATGCCGCATTTATCAAAGTCTCCGGGATCACCAGAAGTACCTACAACAAAAAAATATATAAGAATTTAAGAAACAATTTTTTTTCTAGTTTACATATGTTACTCATTAATCATAACCAATGCAAAAAAAAAAAAAAAAAAATCATACAATTTTTATTTTAATCTTTTTACAATTCTAGCCAGTGCGTATAGGTATATTTATTGCAAAATTTTTTGATCTTAAAAAAATAAAAAATTTTCAAAGGGAAAATACGTAAAAATATGGAAATTTATGTTAGGTATGTTGTAATAAGCGCAAGATTCATGTGTGCGCATATTACTCGCTGCAGTCTGCGACGGCAAGTATTATATATGATTGGCAAAATTTGTTGTAAAAAGAAAATTAAAGTTACTTTTTCAATATTTTTTTTATATAATCCATTTAAAATGCTATTATTTAAATTTTACTCCGTTTCGAAATTTTAAAAAGCTATTTTAATTCTAGTTTTACTGTTAGACTCCTGCCATCACATACATTACACATATCTCTAGTTGTGTGTGTATATATTATAATGAAAAAAAAAAATGTAGATTGCAAGATAAACATTTGATCAAACAAGGCCAAATTTATCCATAAGATTAACTCGAATAAAAAATGGCATATAATAATAATACACTTTCACATATAATTTCATTCTGATAATTTCTTGTCTGGTTGCATATTGTTTATAAGATAGTTATCTCCTTATTTACTTTTTTAGAATGTTACAGAAACACGAAAAGGAAAGAAAATCATTAACTTGAAGGACGTTTTCGTTTCATAAAAAGGAATTGCTAAACCCGAGGCAGAGATCTCATATTTTGAGAACGATTATAACTCTTGAAGACAGTTCGTAATTATTCAGTTCATCAGGGAATCCAGAAAAATTATGAAGTTTTCTTACTTTATAAAATGCCAGATAAAAAAAGAAGAAAGAAAAACACGCTTTCATTTCAAAATGTAATAAAAATGTAAGTGAATTAAAAATTAATCACAAGATTTGACCCAAGAAGTTAAGTTTTTTCCTTGGAATGCGCCCCTTGTATTGTCATCGACTATACATTCATGTCTAAAATATTAGTGAAATCGGTTCAGCAGAAGTTCATTAAAGGTGAATCCCAAGGTTTGATATAGGCAGATATACTTTTGACCCTGAGACCTGCCCAGGTGATATAGATCCCTAAAAATATTGGTGTATTTTATCGTCGTTGATTAGGGATTCGTGTGCCAAATTTGAGCAAGATTGGTTTTGTAGAAGGGAATAAAAATGAATCGCAAGATTTGGCACAAGCAGGCAAATTTTTATCCTCGGAAATCTGCCGTTGTTGAGATCTTTTAAAATGCTTGCATACTGTATTGTCATCGGCTACCAACTATAGTGCAAATTTTGAGCAATATAAGTTCTATTCACCTTGTTTTCTAAAAAAAAAATAAACACACCAATTGATTACGTCGCACTAGTTGCGAAAGCTTCCGGTTCGTCTGCTGCTAGTTGTAAACAACCGTAATGATTGGTAAGAATAATTCATTTCCGTTTTAAACCGGAAGCTTAAAGGACCAGAAATGTCTGGTAGAGAAAATAGGCTCCGCCTACAAATACCGTGAACAGAAGCAGCTAAAAAAAACTACTGCAAAGTTTGACTAAGATTCACACACACGGAGCAATGAATTAAATAAAAGCTTTAAAAATATCTAATAGATAACTTATATAAGTTGCTCTTGCATTATATCTGAGCTACGAAATTTTTGGTCTAAACACAACACAAGATTTATTCGTACTTACTTTAAACTTGCCACTCTTATTCAATACTAGGAAATCGGACAATGTTTTTCTATGAAATATAAATACTTTTCAGGAAATACTTATTGATAGTAAACTTTTATCTGAGTTTTAAGTTCTTGACAATCAGGACAATTGTGATTTTTTCGTTATATGTTCTCATGTAACATTCTATTATTGGTACATTTCAAGTACTTTATTATTCTATTTTTATTTTTTTTTAAGAAGTCATATTTTCTTATTAATTACACAGGGTTCAATGTTCAATCATTTGTTTTTTTCCATGTGTCTTATTAAATAATCTGTTTGTTCAAATTAAATCAATTACAATTCACTATTGGTAGTGAGTCCAGCAACAGAATATTAATCACAAATAAATATTTTACTAATATTCCGTAATAGTTCCCAAAACTACACTGTAAAAGAAAAATTGAAAATAAATTTACTGCCAAACAACCGGAAACTCAGGTGCCAAACTTTATACTTACATTTTGCTCTGTGAGCCGTATTTTTTTTTGTATTCTTTATTTGTAGTACAATCTTTATTTATTTATTTTTTATTTGTAGTATATTTGGCAAAGAGTACGTACATTATAAGGCAAATCGGTTGTACAATGTATTTACGGTCATCCGCTGTCATATTTTACAGTGAATAAACTGTAATATTCACAGTGACATTTTTACAGTATTAGTGTAAATTAGCATTTTTAGCCGGCCGGAATAGCAGATGCAACAGAGTTGTGGTTGTGGTTGGGTTTTACGTCGCACTAATGCTGCGCAGATGGGCAATTGGCGACGGTCTGGGACACACCCCTAGAGATGGTCCGGAGACATGCCATCACAATTTTGATCCTCTGCGGAAGGGATGGCTCCAGATGCAACAGAGATGTACATACTTCTTGGAACTTTAAATACACTCATTGCCATAAAAATTTGTGCACCAAGAAATAATTTGTGGGATCGTAACGAAAATTAGCATGAAGGTACGTGTTAAGCAGATATGCAAATGATTAGAAATAAAGCGTGACTGCGCATTGCGTAATACCACCAGAGGGCGTTCTCCTTGAAGTATAAAACAGGTAAGCAGAGCTTGTTTGCGTGTACTTAATCTATCACAGAAGGGCATCTTTTAAATAGAGATGTCATTACGCTGCCATCGAAGAAAACATGAGCAGCTGTTAGAACCCGAGAGGGAAAGAATCAACAGGATGATGGAAGCTGGGTAGCCCGCGGCCAAGCCATTCTCATCTTAAGCGAAGAGGTGTTTGGACCAGTAGACAAGAGGGATGTCGCTTACACGACGACCAGGCTCAGGACGCCTTCAACAGGGCAATAGTTGAGAAGACTGTCACATCACACAACAGGCTAGCACAGAGCCAACTGTTTCATTCCGCCAACTATCCCGTTGTCAACACCTTCACTAGGAGTCCCAATGTCTGTCCACACCATTGCAAGACTCCTGGCTGTAGGACGTTTGCTACCTCAGCGCCCATTACATGTGCTGCCAGTGACATCTTCCTTGCCTCCATTCGGAGTGGTATCGCGCTCGACGGGATTGTACTGCAATCGAATGGAATCAGATCGTCTTCATCGACGAATAAAGATTCATTTTAAGCAGTGATGACAATCGTGTATGCGTGTGGAGGCCCCTTGGTAAACGCTTCAATTTTGCCTTTGCTTTAGATCAGCACACCACAACCACGTGTGATGGTATGGGGTACCATCGCATACGATACAGGATCATCTATAATATTGATCCACGTCACCATGACAGCCCAGCGGTACGTTCGTGACATCAATTCAGTCACATGTGTTGTCACTCATGGCAGGACTCTCAGGAGCCAATTTTCAACAGGAGAATGCTCTGCCACACAAAGCAAGGGTGTAAAGGATGGCAATTTGACAGCCTGCGAGTTTGGTCGAATTAAGGGACGCATTTACTGCAATTGTAAAACGACATGCTGCAGAACATCATACGAGACTTCTCAATGCCCGCCCATATCACATTGTGCATTCTCGCTAGAAGTGGACCAACAGGGTACTAAAACCGTCATTCATTTGTAACTTTTCGTGCAATAAATGATAATTTTACTCTGATTTTGTAATCACTCACTTATATCAACGTTGTACTCATGTATGCAAAATTTCGTTTCATTTTGACAACTCTTTCTTGGTGCGTAAATTTTTATGGCAATGTATGCAATACATGCATATTTATATTAAACATAATTTCTTTTCTGAAATAGTACAAAAAATATGTTGGAATATATAGTAAAAATGTTAAACTTATTAAAATGGTGACCACAGATCAATATTGACTAATTTTACAATTATTTGCTTGTAAATGATTAATGATAAGGTATCAGTATAATTTATATATTCAAAAGCATAGGCGGTCAAACCTTTTATGAGAATTTTTATTGCTAGGATTTCTTATTTCAGACCTTTTTTTATTCAGTTCGGAAAAAATCAAAAAATCCCTTTCCAATAAAACTTATATATATATTTTTTCTTTTTGCTATCGTTATAGTTGATTTTACGCACATATAAATATAATCATCACTACGCCAGGACCTGATTAACCTCTTGAAGCAATGGAAAGCTCAGTATCATTTCGGGGCCCTCTTTTATTTCCCAGAAATTTTTCATGTTCCATATACATAAATTAAGAAACTATTTTATGTTGTTGTTATAAACTTATTTAAGGTGGAATTTTATTTCTAGATGTTACTCAGCAGAATTCAAATTTAAATTCATTTTCCTCCTATACACTATTTCATAGCAATATTGCAGGCAATATTTATCTACAAATTAAAATAATGAAAGGCACGAACTATTTGGCAGCAATCGCTTCGAGTTGAAATTATTTGGCAAAAGTTTTCATAGAATAAAGGAAGGTATACATCTCTCTCACTACAGCAATTTTTTCTGCTCTCACACTGCATTCATGCTTACTTTATTTATTTTTTAATCAGATGAAGAATTGAGCAAAATTACTTCAAGCCGAAAAAAATATTTGATATTTAGTGGTTTTCATATAGTATTAATTTCAAAGTTCCCATTCATCATTTTCGTACCACATCAGTGAGTAAAATATTTTTGTATTTCATATGTTTACCGGTATTGAAATTTCAAGTTGTTACTCGTGGAGTGAACTTTCCGAAACTAGTGTGTTTTCTCTTGCTTTAGGCAAAATTTCTCCTAAAACATTTTGCTTAAAGTGGCAATATAAAATTTAGTCCCTCTTAAATATCAAAGAAAAAGCTTTTGCTACCCGAGCCTTTTAGCTAATCAAGCCCTGTCACTACCTATATAATTTTTAAATGTATTCATATCTTTAAGTTTCTTCTCTCAACCGATTATTCTAAATTTAATACTATAAATGAATTTTTCCAAATGTTACATTTTATGATTTACATAATGTTATTGATGAAATACTAACTTTAAGAAGATGATATTAATTAAAAATAATAAGTTGAACTGATAAACTACATCATAACAATATACCATTATCCAGCAGAGGTACTTTTTCCAGCTTCCAAGTTTTACCTTCTACGTTTCGTACTGGCACTGGAACTTGAACACCTTTCTCATGCAGATGAATCATAGCTGCATGCATGGAATCTAAAGCATAAACTTATTAATTAATTTCATGTATTTTCATTTGTTGAAGCTACAGTAAACGCTCAATGTAAAGAAATGACTGTTCATTGCAATATAGTCAGTTCTGTTATAACACCAATGCAAAAAATATTCCAAACATCTGTTAATCAAGTAATATAATTTTAACTTAATAATAATGTTAAACATAATAAATAAATAAATAAATAAATAACCCTAAGCTGATCTAGTAAATTTCTCTTAGAATTTTTTGTTTACCTTTCCTACAAATTTTATGTAAAGTATCGTAATGAATTTAGGAACATTGGTTCTTTTTCCATATACTGCATTTAAAACTTATCCTAGAACATATAGTACAATCAATTAGTTTTTTTTTTTTTTCAAACCTTTTTAGTAAAAGATATACTATAGTTTAAAAAAGGTACGTTATATAATATACCATAGTTTATATACCATACAATCTAGTAAATATACCATAGTTTATCTAACAACGTAACCAAATTTTCCGTAATTGTAAATACAGTGTTATTCACGATCCATTTTTGGATTAATACCCTTGAAATTTTGCCTGTTTCTGAGTGACTATTTTCGTAAACAGATAAAACTCGCGTATTTGGGATATCATAAACCCACATCTGTTTCAAACCTGACTATTACATTCCAAAACTAGTATGTTGTGGCCACCACATGACTTTCTTCTATATTTTCCTATACAAATTCACTCAGTAAAAATAATTTATTAAAATTATTATTTAAAAAAAATATGTTCCGTGATATTGCAGACGATTTCCATATTAGAGAAACAGTATAACACTAAATATAAAAAAAAAAAGTCAATTTTATTCTCAATATTACATTTAAAAAAAAAAAAAAAAAAAAAAAATCTGTTAAAAATGAAAAAATTGATAACTTTATTTTAAATTATCACAGACCGATCTTTCAACTATTCGTTTTAAAGGTATTGGCGAGCTCTTTTGAAAGATACCTATCATGAAAACTTACTCCCCTCAAGGGGCGACTCCCCGCCCCCCACCCCCTCCATGGAGGCGAGGCTCCTACATACACTTTTTTTTTCCCCAGTTGACTATCGCTATTACAAATAATTCTTTTAAATTTTCTAATTATTATTAAAAAATAATTCTCTTTTTGCTCATTTATACAAAATTTTGTCCTATAGCACACCATGTTAAAAATTAGAAAAAGCGGGATTGCAACGCAAGTTGTTGGACAATTTTTCCAAAAGTTGATAGGCACTAATTTATGCCAATGTGCAACTACATACCAATTTGTATGAAATTCTGTGAAGCAGAACCTGAGATACAGTTGCCACAAAATTTTGTCATACACACACACACACAGACAGACAGACAGACATTTTCTAAAAATGGTCAAATCGTGTTCTACAGCTCTCAAAACGTGTAAATCCATCAAAAACCCGAGGTCGAAAATTTCTATGAATCCAATACTTTCTTCTATTGAATATAAGAAAGTAAAATTTACCATTTGGATATGTAATGTTTAGCAAAGACGTTATTGACTTGTGATGAATAGAAAGAAAAGTATTTAATGCTGCTTTTATAATACTACCAAAGCAAAGTTGTGTAATTCTTTAAAAATGAAATAAATACTCAAAATTTGAACCAAAAAAAAAAAAAAAAAAAAAAAGATTTAACCAGCCAGTGCACGGGTGGGGAAAATACACAATTTTCTTTCGATATTTGAATGGTTACACTATAACATCCACAAAATAAAATCACACAATAAAAATACGAAGTATAAAATTTTACGTTTATTATAATTTTTTTTTTCACCAGAATATATAAGATGTTTCTCTTACATTGCATTCTAGTAAATAAAATGGGTCTCACAGACCCAACACGTGAAGTGGCTGATTAAAAATTAAAACAAGATTATATTCAATAAACGATTGTTTATCACTGATAATTATAATTTTTAGTTTTACTGAAAATTTTTGAAAATTATTCAGATAACGTTAACTATATGCGATGAATATATAACTGATAAATTAAATAAAATATATTCACCTTTGAACTAATTTTTGCACATGAAAACTAATGTCTTTCAATACACTTAAAATTTTAGTGTTTGATTAATATCTTAAAATAATATATTTTAGATTTATACATAGAGCAACAATAATAATAATAATAATAATAATAAAGATGGTGAGGATGAGTTTCACCTACATTCAATTTTAAATTAAATTAAATTTCTCCCATAAATTGCTTTTTTATTACGAATTTTCATTAAGAAACCTGAACTGACTCCATTCGACTTTCCGAACTTAATGTAACTAACGGTTGTATAAATAAATTAAAATAAAAGAAGTTAAATAAACAAAAGAGAAAATTATAATTGGATGTTTGAGTATTTTACTCCCTATATCATGTTCTTTAATTTAACACTACTGTACTTCCAATAATTTGAGCCCATACATCATAATGATAATGAAATTTTAGCTGTGTCCCTGTAAAAATCTGTGAGTGTTAGATTCATTAAAATCTATATACAGTTCGTGCGACAGTGACCTATAACATGTATAAATTTTCAGCTCACTCGAATAAGGTATTTAGACGCTATCGCACTTTAAATAATTTGAGCCCATAAGCCAAAATGATAAAGAATTTTTTGCTGTGTCCCTGTAAGTGCTAGATTCTCTAAAAATCCTAAAGTATGTGTAATAGTGATCTATAATATATATATATATATACACACACATTTTCAATTCATTCAAATAAGGCGTTTAGACGCCTTCGCACTTTAAATAATTTGAGCCCATAGGTCATAATGATAAAGAATTCTTTGCTGTGTTCCCGTAAGTGCTAGATTCTCCTACATTCATACAGTTCGTTTGACGGTGACCTTTAATAAGTTATAAATTTTTAGTTCATTCAAATAATGTATTTAGACGCTATGGCGCTTTAAATAATTTGAGCCCTAATGATAAAGAATTTTTCTTTGTGTCCCTGTAAAGAAAACTGTAAGTGCTAGATTCACCAAAATCAACAGAGTTTGTGTTACGTTGACCTATAACGTAAATACCAATTTTCAGCTCAATCGACCAAAGCGTTTAGACGCTATCATGTTCACTCACATACGTACATGCATACATCACCGTAAAAATAGCAGAAATAAAGTCAGGGGACCTCAAAGCGTATAGATACACCAAAATTTCAAAGTCAAAATTTTTTCATGATTACAATAGTTTCCTTACATCTGTATGTTCAGAAAATAAAAATTAACATTTTTTCCCTCCTGAAGTAGGTGCTCCAGTAATTGACATGTATCCCGAAATAATTAATAAATAAGAAAAATAATAAAATCATACATTTTACATATAAGAATTTTAACATTTTATGTCAAACACTGGAGCATAGGGTGCTAATAACTGGTAAAATGAATAACTAGCATTGTCATACACTGGAACATAGGGTGCCAATTACTGATAAAATGAAAAACTGGCCGTGTCAATTACTGGAACACAGAGTGGGTGTCAAATAAAAATTCATAAAAGAAAAATAATTGTTATCAAATGTGTATATTTTAACATATATGTAGTTCTCATACCATATTTACTAACTTAAGATTTCTAAAAATATTTTCTGGTGACTAGAACATTAAAAACATCAGAGATTGCTCTAAAAGTGTCAATCACTGGGGCACTTACCCTATACTAATTTTTTTAACATTATTTTGACTATAGCACTTTCTTGGGAGTTTAGCAAATTTAGTTAACAAAATGTGAAGGAATCTTGCCTGTAAACTTTCCAGTTAATTTTTAGTGAATAATATACACCAACTCACAAGAGTAATTTTGCTTAACACTGCTATCATCTAAAGCGAATTTTTATATAACTTCTATTTTTCAAAATGAACAACTAATGAAAAATATTTTACCAAAGTGATTCGGATCTGCACTTTTAGCAGCATTCGTAACTTTTAGAGTGTATCCAGCAGTCGCAACAGAATCTATAAAAGGGTTTTCATGATCATTCGAAACCTGTATTTGATAAAGAAAATTTATAGAAAAAGAAAAAAGTATACATTATAATGATGATCATAAAATACATAACCGAGTTCTTAATAAATAAAAGAAAATTTATTTACCAGAATGTGAAAATTTTGATCATCGTAGCTGACCATTGGTTTTATGGAAGTTATGGTGAGAGAATATAGACGACGAGCTAGATCGATGGCCAGGTCTTCGGACACGTTGGGTTTCTTCAAAGCTATGCGTAGTTCCATAATTCTATTCTTTAAAAACCTACATAATGAAAATGAAATGGTCGTTCTTTATATCAAGTTACAGAAGAGCATATATGAAATATTTTTTCACAAAGCTAATTCAGCATTACAGTATTCTATAACTAATGCAATACCACACAGCCCAACTGAACAATTTATACAAACCCTTTCTTCATTACACGTAAAACGAATGAGAAAATGTATCCTTCAAACCTCTGTATAGTGGCATGTGATATATTTGTACATAATTAACTCTAACCTGTCGGATATCAAGTTACAGAAAATCGTGCATCAGGTATTTTTTCCCATAGCTGATACAGCGTCACAATATCATTACAACTGATTACAATATCACACAGCTGAACAATTTATAAAATTTCTTTCTTCGAAACAAGAAAAATAAGGCGAATAAACATTGTATATGATGTAAAAAATGACAAAATCTCTAAGATTACATATTAAATAACATTAATTTTGAATCATTTAAAATATGTATATTAACTATCATATGTATATTTCACTCTCTATTTATATACTGGGATTACATTAAAGCTGTTTTTTAAAACCTTTGTGTTTTAATGGAAAAAAAAAAAAATATATTTGGCAATACAAAAATAAAAGTTTAAACTGGAGAATAATTTTTGAAATATTTTAATTCGACTACAATAACCTACAAATGATGCACCCATGGTTCCAAATATTTGTATTCTTATATAGCCCTATAGAAAAAATCATTTATTTTAGCTGAATTATTTTTCGATAGCCTGCATTTAAATTTAAAAACTTTTATTTTTAGTATATTTTAAGGTGCCTGCCTACCTTTAAAATGCAATTTTCGGTCAAAACTCCGATTTTCTACTTTTGAGTTAATATTAAAGCCTGACATTTTAGCTTTCTAAATCAGTTTGAATTTTGTTTCTATCTTGCTTAGAACTTGAGTTACAGGCATTTTAATATTAGTCACTCGCCAGTTTTTGAAACCGAAAGTGACCGGAAATAACCCTTAAATGTTTTACTCAATATAAGCATCAAAATTTGTTACTGAATATAATGAATTTAAAAAAGAAAATAAGAAGCTTTGAAATAAATCAGGAACTTATTTAAATTATTTTTTGTTTAATAGGTAAAATCTTGTTTTTAAATCTGTTTTCTGCTTTTTCTCAAAATGAGATTTTTAGCATTTTGCTTTATCCCAAAACATCAAAACTCCAAAAGTTATAATTGAAACGTTATGAAACTTTGACAAAATGCTCTAGAGGAGTTGTTTTAGGGATTGAACTACGACGCTGAATCTAGCTAAATTATTATTATTATTATTATTTTTGTCGATAGAAATTATGAACTGTCATGTAAATTCATGATTTTTTCAGCATGTAAAAATGTTATCGTCTCTAAAATATTAAATAACATGGTTATAGTTTTGAGAGTAGTTCACTCCCTTAAGTATCTTTCAATAATCTAAATAAAACTTACAGAATAAAAATATTTTTATTTAAATTTAACTTAGGATGTTTTGCAACAGTGCTTTTTCTTCGCAAATTTTATGCATATTTTGAGCCTAAATATCAAAATATTTTAAAATTTGAATACTTTTTTCAGGTTATTCACTGTTTTTTTACTATATTCTATCATATAATGCAGATAAATAGGCAATTTTTCAATTATTAAAAAAAATAACCTCCGAAGGTAGGCAGGCACCTTAATTTTAATGGGCTTTCAACAAATATAATATGAATCATGTAGTTCAGGCAACGAAGGCCAAAATTTCACGAATAGAAAAAAAAAATCGTGTAGTTTTGAAATTTTGCATACTCATAGCCGAGAGGGTCCTGAACAACATACTAAAAGTCCCCGCCCGTGGTGGGTGAGCGGGGGGCAGGGGGGCATTTAAGGGGGGCACTTTTCAGTTTTTATTAAATACTAGCAGGCTTTGCCCGCTTCGCTGGACATTAAACTTAAATGAGTTGTCAAAATCCCATGTCTTTATTAATAACCCAAGTTCTCGCTGTGATTGGTAGAGGTTTTCTCGCTCGCAAAGTGAGGAGTCTAGGTCTCCACTGTCTTCGGCACAACTTACCCACTTCTTACTTCCCCTTCCTCAGCGGGTGAGTTCGAAGTTTTGCAAAATCACACTAATGTACATAATGCGTACACTTAATCAATATACAGTCTGGGTCCCCACTGCCTTAGGCACAACTTACCCACTTGTTACTTCCCCTTCCTCAGTGGGTGAGTTCGAAGTTTTGCAAAATCCCACTAACGTACATAATGCGTACACTTAATCAATATCCGCACACCAAAATTCGCCATTCTAAGATAATTCAAAGCGAATTCAAAAGGAAAAACATGTTTTTACACATGTTTATTGGGAACGACTTCAGTATAAACCCACAACGATATTTGGCGATTTTTTTTGTTGGCGATTATGGCTAAATCATAAATCTAAAAATCATAAATCATATATGATAAATGATAAAATCATAATCTAAATCATAAATCCAAAATAAACAAAATATTAGGCTGCCATATTATATCGCAAACAGTCCAGAACGACATCGTTATCCTTCAAAACAACGCCAAAGAAAAATCGCCAAATTCAGCTGTGGGGTTATACAGAAGTTATACCGTTTATTGCCCTCCGACTCCGAGAAGGGGGGGGGGGAGATTTCGAATTTCGTGAAATCCAGTTACAATAAGTGCCGGATGCAAACAAACAATTTACGCACCAAATTTCGTGACCACAGAAGTCTTTAATAGAAAATATAAATAAATAAGTACAAAATGCACAGCTTTAGTATGGGAACCCTTTGGTGACTTTAAATATTTTAAGCCATTTTTGCGATGAACTGAATTGGCTATCTCAATTGTGCAATCAAAGATCTTGCCGAGAAACGTCCGAGCTACTTCAGTTCCGAATTTCAAATTTTGCCAAAGGGATCCAATACTAAAGCTGTTCCATATCGAATCTAGGTTGAAAACGAAAAAAGGGTAAAATAAATTAGAAATATCAGACCTATATTTATAAATTTGGTACCAAATGAAAGAGGCGATTTTTCTGAATCCAGGGGTGCAAACAGTTTTTCGATGCGACAATTAGATATTAAAAAAATAACTAAAGTATGAAATTTAAGTGGCAACGGAAAAACGGAAAAAGGGGAAAATAAATTAGAAGTATCAGACCTATCGTTACAAATTCAGTACCAAATTAAAGAGATGATTTTTCTGAATCCTGGGGTGTAAACAGTTTTTCGATACGACAATTAGATGTTTTAAAATTAACTAAAGTATGAAACTCAGATGGCAAAACTTCATTTCAATCTTTTCATAATTTGTAGTGAAAATCACGCGAATACAAAAGTCTTTAACTTAAAAATTTATTTTTATATTTCATTTTTTCATTCAAAGCATTTTAGTGAAAAGATATTTATGGCGCATGCGCAGGCGTTTTTTACCCACAATTTAAACACTAATTATAATTTTGAAAATTTCTATATATATAATTTTAAGTTGGGTGAAGACCTAAGTTTCTGCCAAGCGCCGTTGAATTCCGTCCAGCCCTTCTCGAGTGATGCCCGGACAAACGTGTTTTAGTCTTTTACCCCCCAGGGAGGAACGGGGGAGAATTTCTGAAAAGTTGATGGATATAATTTTAAGTTGGGTGAATACCTAAATCCCTGCCGAGCGTCGTTGAATTCCGTCCAGCCGTTCTCGAGTGATGCCCGGACAAACGTGTTTTAGTCTTTTACCCCCTAGGGGGGGAACGGGGGGGAATTTCCGAAAAGTTTATAGATATAATTTTAAGTTGGGTGAAGACCTAAATTACTGCCAAGCGTCGTTGAATTCCGTCCAGCCGTTCCCGAGTGATGCCCGGACAAAAAAAGCGACATTCGGACACGATGACATACACACAGACACACACACACACACACACACACAGGCAAAATTTTCTGAAGTCATTTTCGGCTTTCATGGGGTGTGAAACGTGAAGATATCGCAAAATTTTTCGATTCCGACAAATTTACAGACAAAACTCTGATTTTATTAATATAGATTTTAAAAACTATCACATTTAGAGAAAAAATGTCAATTACAAAATTAATCTACGTAAAATTTCCTACAAACATGTCTATTATATTTTGCTTGTATGATCAATAGTTTAGAAGATATAGGGGATGAAATAACACATTTTCTTGAAAAATTCTTTTTTGCATTAGTAAAATCAACTAAAGAGTGCAATTAAAAGGGTTCTTGTCAGATATTTTCTAATGTACAAAACAAATATATACATAGGGAATATGCAAGGATAATACAGCATGTTTTGTAAGTTTAAAGTAATTTTAAGGCTAGTAGGCGCAAGTGGCGGTTTGAGTAAAATTCCGGATAACGAAGACCCAAAACTGATCAACATTAAAAAAAAAATCGTGTAGTTTTGAAATTTTGCATACTCATAGCCAAGAGGGTCCTGAACAACATACTAAAAGTCCCCGCCCGTGGTGGCTGAGCGGGGGGGTAGGAGGGCATTTAAGGGGGCACTTTTCAGTTTTTATTAAATGTCTTTAAAACTATCGCATTTAGAGAAAAAAAATGTCAGTTACAAAATTAATCTACGTAAAATTTCCTACAAAAATGTATGTTACATTTTGTTTGTATGTCCAATAGTTTAGAAGATATAGGGGGAACGAAATAACACATTTTCTTAAATTCTTTTTTGCAATAGTAAAATCAACTAAAATGTGTAATTAAATGGGTTCTGGTCAAATATTTAATAATGTACAGAACAAATATATGCATAGGGAATATGTAAAGATAATACAGCATGTTTTGTACATTTTAAATAATTTTAAGGTTAGTAGGCGCAAGTGGTGGTTTAGGTAAAAATCCAGATAACGAAGACCCAAAACCGATCAACATTAAAAAAAAAAAAAAAAAAAAAATCGTGTAGCTCTGAAAGTGAGCACAGTTATAAAGTTAAGTGTCCCGAACAACATACTAAAAGTCTCCAACCATGGGGGTGAGCGGGGGGGGGGGGGCAGGGGGCATTTAAAGGAGGCACATTTCAGTTTTTATTACGTATCTTGAAAACTATCGCATTTAGAGAAAAAATGTCAATTGCAAAATTAATCTATGTGAAATTTCCTACAAAAATGAACCTTACATTTTGTTTGTATGATCAATAGTTTAGAAGATATAGGGGAACGAAATAACACATTTTCTTAAAAAATTCTTTTTTGCAGTAGTAAAATTAATTAAAATGTGTAATTAAAAGGGTTCTGGTTAAATATTTTCTAATGCACAAAACAAATATATGCATAGGGTATATGTAAGGATAATACAGCATGTTTTGTACATTTTAAATAATTTTAAGGTTAGTAGGCACAAGCTGTGGTTTAGGTAAAATTGCTTTTTAATCCCTGACTTAAAAGAGGGTTGTTATAAATTTGAAGCCTTTGTTTGTCTTTATACTTGTAGTCATTTCATTTTAACATTTTTTTTTTTTTTTTTTTTTTTCTGGGGAGTCATTTCAGGCAGTGCAAGAGAAATGCTTTTGATTCATAAAAAAACTTTTTATTATTAAAAATAATTATTTTTCAGTAATTTAAAACACTGCAAAGGAAATATTCTAAAACTATGTCAATATATAAAAATGAAAAATTGTAATATAAAATCAGTCTTTGAAATCATAACTACTCGTTTTATAGGCAAATCTATTCTGTGTGTGTGTGTTTTTCGGGTTAAATATTTTCTACTCATACAAATAAATATCTATATGTGCATGTGCGCGCGCAATGCGCCAAGTTTAAAGAGTGGAAGTCAAAATATACAAATCGAAAAACTCCACTTTTTTGTAAGATATCCATACGATACAAAGCAACCTTTATATTTTCTTAACTATTGATCATACTAACAAATGTAATAGACATTTTCATGGGAAATTTTACGTAGTTTAATTTTGTAATTGACATTTTTTTATCTAAATGCGATAGTTTTCAAGATATTAATAAAAACTGAAAAGTGCTTCCTTTAAATGTCCTATGCCCCCTTCCGCTCTCCACCCACGGTTGGGGACTTTAAGAATGTTGTTCAGGACAGAACACTTAACCTTATAACTGTGCTCAGTTTCAAAGCTATACGATTTTTTTTTTATGTTGATAGGTTTTGGGTCTTCGTTATCTGCATTTTTACCTAAACCACCACTTGCACCTACTAACCTTAAAATTATTTAAAATGTACAAAACATGCTGTATTATCCTTACATATTTCCTATGCATATATTTGTTTTGTACATTAGAAAATATTTGACCAGAACCCATTTAATTACACACTTTAGTTGATTTTACTATTGCAAAAAAGAATTTTTCAAGAAAATGTGTTATTTCGTTTCTCTATATCTTCTAAACTATTGATCATACAAACAAAATGTAATGTACATTTTTGAAGGAAATTTTACGTATATTAATTTTGTAATTGAAATTTTTTCTCTAAATGCGATAGTTTTAAAGATATTTAATAAAAACGGAAAAGTGCCCCTCCTTAAATGCCCCCTGCCCCCGCTCACCCACCACGGGCGGGGACTTTTAGTATGTTGTTCAGGACCCTCTTGGCTATGAGTATGCAAAATTTCAAAACTACACGATTTTTTTTTATGTTGATATCGGTTTTGGGTCTTTGTTATCTGGATTTTTACTCAAACCGCCACTTGCGCCTACTAGCCTTAAAATTACTTAAAACGTACAAAACATGCTGTATTATCCTTGCATATTCCCTATGTATATATTTGTTTTGTACATTAGAAAATATTTGACAAGAACCCTTTTAAATGCACACTTTAGTTGATTTTACTATTGCAAAAAAGAATTTTTCAAGAAAATGTGTTATTTTATCCCCCTATATGTTCTAAACTATTGATCATACAAACAAAATGTAAGGTACATTTTTGTAGGAAATTTTACGTAGATTAATTTTGTAATTGACATTTTTTCTCTAAATGCGATAGTTTTAAAGATATTTAATAAAAACTGAAAAGTGCCCCCCCCCCTTAAATACCCCTGCCCCCCTGCTCAGCCACCACGGACGGGGACTTTTAATATGTTGTTCGGGACCCTCTTGGCTATGAGTATGCAAAATTTCAAAACTACATGATTTTTTTTTTATTTATCCTATTTTGACTGGACTAATGTATAATAATATAAAAATTGTAGAACAATAATAACAATAAAGCCACTAAATTCCAATAAACCATTAAATATTTTCCTACTAGCAGGCTTTGCCCGCTTCGCTGGACACTATATTTAAATGATTTCTTTATAACTGAATATATTTCGATTGGCGACTGTTCGTCACAGCTTTAATATGGGACCTCCTTGGCAATATCAAACATTTTTTGAACTTCTCGAATCTGTACAATAAAACTATTATTAAAACAAATATTTTCGAAAATAGTCCAATAGCTGGTGTTAATTCTTCGAATACTCTGGAAACGGTTGAAGCTGTTACTCGTACAGTATAAGTCATTATTCGATTAATGTTCTGCGGGACAGTCTAAAAATTAGTCACTTGTTCCACAGGAGTAAAGCAAATAACATCAACTACACCAGAGCAAAAATTTTCGCTCACTCACGAAAAATGTCCAGTTGCTTAGAGCTCAATCCCTAATGTGCAATGACTCAGAATAGGTCTCTGAATAACTCTGGATCGCAGTGACTATATACACTTTCGCAAAAATCAACTCACAACTACTTATAACTTTTGGCGATGGGGCTTGGAGATGACTCCATCGAAAATCCCGTGGTAAGCTCAAGGTCTACGTTCCCGTGTGTCGGAGAGCTTCGAAACATCGGGAACCCTAAACTATCATTTTTCACCAAATTTGGTCGCCCACTCGCCAAGTTTGTCTCCAAGACTATGCTTTCTATTAAACATATCTTTAAATATTAATTTGAATTATTCAAATATTTCTGCCCAACAGCGTGCAAGTGCAGTCACACACAGCAGCTCATTTATTTGTATGTTAAATTAGCGTAGTGATTGGTATATAAAAAAATAAATAAATAACTAAACATTATCGTGCTACACAACTTTATTGAATCTCTCCCTTGGCGGCTTTTGAATTTTTGTCGCCATATTAGCAATTTTTTTTTTTTTTTTTAAATAATTTCTTGCATAAAAATAGAAAGCGTTTTATCGGACACCTTTTCGTTAACATATAAGAACCCTTCATATTCTGTTTATTTTATTAATGGTTTTTAGGTTTAAAATAGGGCTTGATGAAATAAATTTTCTATTTTTAAAAGTGCACTTTTTTTTTTCTATAAAATTATCTACTCAGATAAAAATAGATCATTTATGTGACTACTATTTCAGTTTATTTTTTAAAATCGCTGTTGCTAAATTAAACCTCTTTTATATTTTTCTTGAACTACCTAGATTAAAATCGCTGTTGCTAAATTAAACCTCTTGGCGAAAAATGTTCGGTGTACTTCAACGCAACAATTAAAAAAATCACCCTGGAGGATCTATAAATAAAACTGATTTTAGTACAACATATATTAGCATCGTAAACTATATTAGCACTTTATCAATGTGTAAAAGAAATTTTAAATTAAAAATGACGTCAATTTTTGTGAGATGCATAATTTATTTTATTTTATTTTATTTTTTATTGTTCACGTTTAGATAAATGTATTTATTTTCCTGTTGGAAAATAAAATAAACTCGTATTTTTTTTTTTTTTTTTTTTTTGGCAACAATTAAGTTATAGATAAAATTTAAATGGCTAATTTTTTGCTATTATTAGCTTACAAAATTGCTATTTTATGCATAAAAATAACAAAAAAAGTTTTATTTTTCGGAATAAAAGGCAGCCAACTTTCTAAGTTAGGGTATAAGCTATCTCCATAACAAATTTTATCGAAATCCGTCGAGCAGTTTTAGCGTGAAACTCAGTCAAATAAATTCACGGACATTCACATTTATAATATATATAAGATTTATTATTATTATTTTCTTATTCGTTATTTTTTTTGTAGGAAGTTTTCACTTTAAAAGAAAAATAGGAATAGGAAAAAGGCTATCCAAATTATAAAATTAAAATTAATGTTAATTGTATGGAATATGTCATACTAATATGAATCTGGATTCAGCATGAGGTATTTCTATAAACATTGATTCATGATATATTGCTTAAACAAGATTGAAAAATCAAACTCGTGCATAATTTGTACGCCTGACGAAGAGTCGTGTTTCGTTCGACCCGAAACAATTGTTGTGAGTTTCTTGAATTTTATAGTATTTATTCAAAGTGTTTATACTTATTAGTTTGTTTTATTACTACCATTTTGCAGCTACTTTGTCGGCGTAAAGAAAAAAAAAATGTATGTAAAATTTAGATATAGATTTTATTTTATGTTTGTATGCAAACAAAATGCTTTTAACATTTTAAGTACTCAAATATCATTTATTGCAGGGACAAGAGGCAAATACAGAGGCTGTTCGCACATTTTTTAGACGATTTTATTTCGCAGTAAGAAAAAATCGTTTGCATGGAGAATTTTATTTTCACAACAGTTATATTTTTGGAAGTTTTATTTATCTTCTGATATTTAGAATTTTTGTTTAGATGCAAAAATGCGCTTTTAAAATGGCAGTGGATGGAAGGATAGGTTTCCACTCTTTCCAGAGATAGTTTTTAGTGAAATCTTTATGAAAAGCATTTATCAGGAGAAAAATGGAAAAATGTTGCAACAACAGATGAATCTTGGGTCTATTTAAGTGGTTGCAATAAAAAAAGATCAATTTATAATCACAAAAGTGGAGAAAAAAATTTTTGCTACATGGTTCAAAGCCTCAAAAGAAAGTTTTTCTAAAGGATTTATGATTGCCACTGGTTTTTCATACAAGCGCAAGATAAAAGCAAAAAAAATGTGACAAAAATGTCAAAATCAGCTCTAAATACTATCAAGAACATATTTTAATTCCAATTTTTAAAAATGAAAATCCAGATCTTTATCCACAATGCTATAAATCCGTTGAACTGTATCAAGACAAAACAAGCAGCTACACATCGCAATCCGCAATTGCTTTTCTACAAAAAAATGGAACAAAAAACGGGAATTAAAACCATACCCTTCACTGATATTTCTGCTAAATCTCCTGATGTATCACTGTTGGATTTTTGTGTTTTTTGACTCTTAAAATCAACATTATCCAAACATCGACTACAACGCTTTGTGGACTTTGGAAAGCCGTTCAAGAGGAGTAGAAAAATATACCTCTTCCGATATTATAAAAAGCATTATTATCATAGAAATTACGATGTAGAATGATAGTTAAGAACAAGGGCTATCAAACTGAACAATTAAAACACGAAATATGAGTGAAATTGCTTCAGTACACTCCATCAAAATCGTCTAAAAAATGTGCGAACAGCCTCTGTAATGTTGTTAGTTATGTTAATTGTTAATTCATATTCTAAAAAATGTTAATGCATACTATAATGTTAATTCATGTATATCATTAATGTACATATTTGTCAATGAATATTTTTAAGTTTAATTGATAAAATTTTAATGCTTAAAAATAGTTTAGCGACCTAAAACGAGTCTTACTCATTATATTTCTCACCATAGACAAACTGGGTATAATCATATACATATATGGTATAATCATGCAAATATTTTCAAACATTCCCCAAAAACGACAACAGGTATTTATAGAATCTAACTGTTATCCCCATTGAAATAGTTATTCGGAGAAAAAATTCACCTTTGATATTACACATAGCATCAGAAAGCATATTTCTTAGTGTGCTACAGCAGATACATTTTTCAAAGAAGGACTATGTTTAGTCAGTATTATACACTTTGATACTTTTACTTTAAAAAGTTACCGGCAGTACATTAACAAAATACCAATAACAATTTATTTCAGCAGCATGTTGCAATTTTAAATTTAATATATAGTCAAGTCTCCAATTTTGTGCAAAAGATTTTTTACCAGAAATTTTATGTAAGAATTTCAATTTATTTAATTGTACAAAACAAATGAGTCAAATTTCTATTTATTAAAATATATTGGGGATAAATCTGATTTAAAAATTTGAAATGGTAGCAGCTATGGTTATCTTTGGTTATTGATAATTTAATTATCTTTGGTTAATTAGAATCACACAATACATGTGTAATTATATGGAATAACATTTTTCATCATAAAAGGGAGGGGAATTACAATAGGGGACGTGAGGGGGAATTGTTATTTGTTATTTTAAACAAAATTTTCATTAGAAGTAAGAAAGAAGAAGAAGAAAAAAAAAACCAGTTTTATTATGACAACACATGATCTCTTGTTAACAAATTTACGAAATTTCAACAAAATTTCTTTGAATTTGGTTATGTTAACAAAGTGTTTTGTTTAATTTTACATTAGTTTTGTATATTTGTAAACAAATAATTTTTGTAAAGGAAAAAAAGAAAAGAAAAAAAAAAAAAAAAAAAAAAAAAGTCAGAACTGCAACAAAAAGTACTTTGTTATGCTAACCAAAATTTTGATCGGGGCGCATTTAAACAGAAATTTTGTTGTGCACACCAAATTATCCTTGATTCAATAAAACTTTTCTCTGAGAGTATTCTCCAAATATAAAACATAATTTATTTTTTTCATGTATCGAAAATTAAAAATTAATAAATAAATAAATGAAACAAACACTTTAGAACACACACCGATTCCCGGCTCTGGTATTTTTCACATAGTTGGTAAATAAAAAATATCTAAATTGAAATTTCGTGGTCTATGGAGTTGTGCTGCGATTAATATTGTCACTTGATACAGCTGTGTTTGCAGACTCGGTGACTTGGCCAACGAATATTATGTGAGAAATGCCTAGCTGGTTGTCAGCCAGGGTAGCTCAGTGGTAGAGCATCCGTGCGTTAAGCGGAGGTGCCCGGGTTCGATTCCCGGCTCTGGTATTTTTCACATAGTTGGTAAATAAAAATATCAACCTTTACACTCCAATTTATTTAAAATGAAACAAACACGTTAAAATCGACTTTTTTCCTTAACATTTAATTTCAGATGTGTTTGAAATCTATTAGACAATTCAATTATAAAAGTGCAAATGCGAATAAAAGCTGGAAATTTGTCTAACAATAATGATGATGAGGATGAGGATAATGATAATAAAAGAAAAAAAAAGTAAGTAAGTAAAAAAGATCATCAGACAACAATATTATAGTCGATCAGCATCATTCAAATTCTGACCATTCTGACAATGGTTATAATAAGAAGGATAAAAAAAATATTTTTTTTTTTTTTCAAAACCACCATTGTTAAAATACTCTCAAAACTTTGTCTTTAAAAATTCTTTTTATAAAACTTATTATTTCTAGATTTTCTTAAAAACTCGAACAGCTTTATTATTTGTAAGCCATTCTTGTAAAGATTTATATGTTGTCTAAATAATTAAATAAACCTGGAATCAGATTTTTATATTTATTATTATTATTATTAGTCATTATTATAACTATTATAATTATTATTATTATTATTATTAGTCATTATTATAACTATTATAATTATTATTATTATTATTATTATTTATTATTATTATTATTTTTAAATAACTGGCATATGCTATACTTTTACATGAATATGCAGATAGATTTAAAAGATATTTCTAGTAGAAAATTGCCCATCTGATAAATAAAGTTTATTTATCAAAGAAAATTTTTAAATCTATAAACTGTTGAAGGAAAAAAAAAAAATACATATCTGTCATTGATATTAAAAAGAGAAAGGATAAAACGGTTAGATCACTTTTTTTTTTTTTTTTTTTAGTATCAGTTATCATTCAAGTGTTAAAATTATCTAGATTATTTGCGATAAAATTATCTGAGATAAAATTTAAATTTGAAGGCCGTTATTTCGCACAAGAAAAGTTAGCCACAAGTTATCAGATTGTATTCGAACTTTCTATCGAAATTAATTATTTCAATTTAACCGTTTGATTTTTTTTTTATTTTTTTTTTAAAGAAAAAAATCTATCGTTAGTTGATTTAATTCGTGCATTCCTAGAAAATATTCCCAATAAATCAACCACGTGACAAAAAAAAAAAAAAAATAAAAATAAAAATAAAATAAATAAATAAATAAATAAATAAATAAAAATAAAAAATAAATAAAATAAAATAAAATAAATAAATAAATAAACAAATAATAATAAAAAAAAAAATAGCAAGTTATCGCCATCGCGAAACTTTCTACTATAACAGTTAACATAGACATCAACTGATTAACGTGCACAAAAATACAGTCATAGAGCTTCTCACAATAATGATTTTTCATAAGCAGTTTAGTGTAATTTTAACTAATAGATGCTCAGATGTAGCCATATTTAAAATCGCAGAAGGTGAGTAAAAACACCGCCACCTGTCTGCTAAAATACACCTAAATTAAATCAATATTCATTTCATAACGGCTTTTTTTTTTTTTTTTTTTAATATCAAGTTTGGTGTATTTATGCAGCATAAAAGCTGAAATATAACCTTCCCGTACAAGGAGAAAATTGCAGTTTCGCAGAGTCACCTGTCGGGCGATTTTCTCTGAAAATTAATCAGGGTAGGTTCTCATAACAGCCCTCTCACATATAAAGTTTTATGTCATTACACATTGTAAAAGGGGGCCGCGGTAGCCCAGTCGGTAGAGCGCCGGCCTTGTAATTGGAAGATTGCGGGTTCGGTACTCGAGCCGGCCAAAGACCGTCGTGTACACTAATGGTGGCTGGTGCACGTAAAATCTGTCGTGGCCGCAATGTCCTCCATGTTCCCATCAAAAATTATACCTCTGGGGGTCACCGAAGCGGGAGAGCCATCCCTTCCGTGGAGGATCAAAATTGTGATGGCATGTCTCCAGACCACCTCTAGGGATGTGTCCCAGACCGTCGCCAATTGTCCATCTGCGCAGCACTAGTGCGACGTAAAACCCAACCATCCATCCACATTGTAAAAGCTGAGATACAGTCTTCCCATAAATGAGGGAAAACGCAGCATAGCAGTGCCACTTAATTAGCGATATGCACTAATTTATGTTAATATGAAACTAAATATAACTTTATATTAAATTCTAATCATCAGCATTAGTTCTTGGTCTAAAGCGGCCATAAAATTTTGGTTATATATAATAATACACAAACAGACAGACCTTTTTTTTTTTTTTTTTTTTTTCTAAAAATAGTCAAATTATGTCCAAGATATCTCAAAAAATGTAAATTTATCGAAAACCAGAAGTCACAAATTTTTACGAATCCAATATTTTTTTCAAAGAATATTGAAGAAAGTAACACAAATTTATTTTAGAATTAAACGTTTTGAAAATAATATTGCTGAGACTAAATACTGTATATCTTTTTAACAGTCATTTAAAATAATACAATAAAGAACCTAACCTTTATTTTTTTAGTTAATTATGAAGTTTTCTTCTTTTTTTTTTTTTTTCTTTTTTTAACCTCATAATTTAAAAGTACTTATCGGCAGCTGAATAAGAGCTTTTTTTAAAATTTCGCATATGTATATACATAAATTAAAAGTATTAACAGTAAGTAATGCAGTAAAACTAATATTAGCAATAATTAGTATAGCTCTTTTCTTTATATTTCTCTCATTTATATGTCTTTTGCAATCATACAACAATTAAGTGTAGTCCCAAATAATTTCTGTTCCCTTTATACAAAAAATACTTCCTTTGTACGATGCAAATAGCTATATCATGCGTCGTCTTTTTACTTTCCGAACACTATAGTGAGGAAAGTATTGTAATCATGTCAAAAATCCGAATTGGAGATTTTGATGTTTCTATACGTTTCGAGGTCCAATGAGTCCGTTTTCACTATTTTTGCGATGATGTATGTATGTGTGTGTGTATGTATGTGTGTATGTCTGTGAGTGAACACGCTAGCGTCTAAACGCTTTGTTCGAATAACCTGAAAGTTGGTACGTATATTGTAAGTCACCATAGTACGAACCCTATAGATTTTGGTGAATCTAGCACTTATAGTTTTTTTACAGGGACACAAAGAAAAATTCTTTATCATTATGGCCTATGGGAGCAAAATCTTAAAAGTGCGATAGCATCTAAACGCCTTATTCAATTGAGCAAAAAATTTATACACATATTATAGATCACACATACTCAATCTGTATAGATTTTGGACAATCTAGCACTTATAGTTTTTTTACAGGGACACAAAGAAAAATTCTTTATCATTATGCCTATGGGGCCAAATTTTTAAAAGTGTGACAGCATCTAAACGCCTTATTAATCTGAGCAAATAATTTGTACACATGGTATAGGTCACAGTTGCACCAACTGTATAGATTTTGGTGAATCTAGCACTTACAGTTTTTTTACAGGGACACAAAGAAAAATTCTTTATCATTATGGCCTATGGGACCAAATTTTTAAAAGTACGATAGCATCTGAGCGCCTTATTCAATTGAGCTGAAAATTTATATGAGTATTATAAATTCCTGTTGCACTAACTATAAGCATTTTGGTGAATCTAGCATTTGTAGGTTTTTATAGGGACACAACGAAAAATTCTTTATCATTATGATCATGGGCTCAAAGTTCAGTAGCGTTAAATAAAACATCGTGTACTATATGGAGAAAAATACTCAAACACTCTATTATGGTTTTCTCTCTTTTGTTTGTTTAACAACTCCTCTTTCTTTACTTTATCTACAAAACTGTTAATTACTCAATGTTCGGAAAGTCGAGTGGAGTCACTCCAGATTTTTTACCTTTCTCTAACTCTAAATTTTCTTAGTTCTTATTACTCCGTTCCCCCATTATTAATCTTCCTAAATTTTCATTTGGAATACTTTTTTTTTGTCTAATGAAAAAACACATATTAAGTTAAACCAATTTCAATTGCTTCATTTAATTCTCGCAATTAGCATTTTATAGAATTTGTTAAAAAAAATTGTAATTAAATGCCTATTTGCATAATTAATACACGACATGCGCAAAATTGAGTAATAATTATTCAACGATTTTTTATTATTAAACGTTATTCAGTGAAAATATATACCAATTATTAAACGTTATTTAGGCAGTGTACTATGTATTCGTATTTAATTAAACAAACATATTTAGCATTTAAAGTATGCGGTTATGATGTGGCTTCCTCATATTTATTTTAAATTTTTTTTAATTAATTAATTATTTTCTATAAAAATACTACTATAAAATAATGAACAAACACTATCTTTAAAAAATTTAAGATTATTATATTAAAAAAAAAAAAAAAAACATTAGTTAAATTTGTAACAATCAAAGTTACTTATTAAAAATTCAGTAAATGCGTCATGCCAGTTTCTTCGAAGACGTATAAACGAGTTCCCTGTACTGTAACCGTCCTAGTTTTCGACGTAGTTTTTATATTGGCAAATACAATAATAGTAAAAAGAAAAAAGAAAGAAAGAAAGAAAGAAAAGAAAAGAAATAAAAAAAAAATGTATGTGTGATACGGAGGGGGAGTAAATTGTATAAAAGAATATATTTAAAAACATTTTAAAGCAAAGTGGGGTTTCCGGTGAAACAATTGGCTACCGAGCAGCCAATCACAAAGGAAAGAATGTGATTCTTTTTCTTGGAAGATTCTTTCAAAATTGTTATTCAAGAATTCAAGACAAAATTAAATAATTGATTGGAAGAATTTCTTTTTTTAAATTAAAATCTTTCCAAATTTCTAATCTAATTAATTCATCTCCCCTCCCCCCCCCCCCACCCTAAATAAACAATATACATTTCAAAAATTTAAAGACTGAATGAACTGAGTGAGTGAATTGAATCCAATATCAAAGACTCAAATCACCTCTTTCTTGTTTACAAGAAACATCCCAGATCAGATCAAACTTTCCTCTTTAAAGTAAAGTTTTTATTATATAAATAAATATTAAATTGTAAAACAAATAAACGAATATGACATAAAATAAAAAAACAATACTTGCCTCACGGTAGAATACAATGCTTAAAAAAGCAACCACGATGAATCTAGGAAATCGTATTTTATTACATCATCTTTCATATCAGAAGGGAGATACGCTATGTGCTGACGTCACGAACTGATATCGATCTCCGAGAGATGACAGACGCTATGCGAAAAAATTAAGTTTTTCGTTTTGTTTTCGTAAAGAAAGATGTATTCTGCTGTGACAATACTTCGCTATTTTACAGATCTACTACATATCTAACTTAATAGAGTACAGAATCCTAGGAACTGATGATTTTTTCATATTTTTTATCGCTGTCTTTCTGGCTTCCGCTTTGACTTGACTGGTTTAGGAAATACTTTCCATCATTTTTTCTGTCAAGGTTCAGATTTCTAAACGCGTTTAGTTTTTTTTCTCTCTTATTTTGAGAAGAGAGAAAGAAACATTCATTTAAAAGGTTAAAATAGAAAGCGAGCACTAGAAATTTCCCCCTCCCTTTTATGTGAAATGCACACACACACACACACACACACACACACACACACACACACACACAAAAAAAAAAAAAAAAAAAAATCACCCTCTCGTCTAAAGAGAAACAGTTTAAAGGTGGTAAAATCTTAAATCATGTACGCTTAAATGTATTTGTGGGTGTGTTAGATTTATTCTTGAATCCGATGTTAAAGCTACTAATATTTATAAAATCCACTTGTAATATGTATTCTTATTAAAAATTACCCCCCTCCCCTTTTAAATAATATATATATATATATCAAGGATAAATTAAAATGGAAATAACTCATCTTCAGGCATTTGAATATTTTTAAGTGTTTTCATTTTAAATAATTATTATTGAGTATGGTGACTGATCTTAATTTAATGCAATGAGCATCTTTCCTTTTTTTTATTTTTTTACTTGCTTCTACATGTATATATTACTTTCTTCTATATGCATATGTAGAGAAAGTATTGGATTCGTGAACATTTTCGAACTCCAGTTTTCGATGGATTTACACGCTTTGGGATGTCCTGAACACGATTTGACTGTTTTTAGAAAATGTCTGTTTGTATGTGTGTATCACAAATTTTGTGGACGCTGAATCTCACAAAACAATGAACGAAATTTAACCTTAGTATTTAGTTGGACCATGACATAAACTGGTGCTGATTACATTTACGGAACAATTGCTCATCGCATTTTTTCTAAATTTTTAACATGGCAGTATAGGACAAAATTTCGTATAAATGTACATAATGAGAGTTCTTTTATTCATGTGATTGTAAAATTAATAAGAGTTATTAATAATAGTAGTAGTTAACGGGAGTAAATTTTCAATATGGGTATCTTTCGAAAGATCTCGTCAATACCTTTAAAACGAAAGGTTGAAATATAGATCTGTGATAGTTTAAAACAAAGTTATTTATTTATTTATTTTTTAAACAAAGAAAAAAAACTTAGCAAAAAAAAAAAAAAAAAAAAAAAAATCGTATTTCTTCTGGTAATTGCAAAATATTGAGTTTATTTCAGCATTTAGTGATATAATTCTGTCATATAAAAATCGCCTGCATTTATAATTCAAAATAATTTAATAAACAATTTGTATTGAATAAATTTTGTGTAAAATTATATAGAAGAAAGTCATGTGGTGGCCACATGAGTTCGTTTGAGATATTAAGGTTCTACTAGTTCGTTCATACTAGTTCGTTTGAGATATTAAGGTTGATAGACTATACGAAAGTCCCAGACCTGGTTGGTGTGTCCTCCGTGAAGGTCTTTCTAAGGGCTCCTAGCTCGTATTTACTTGAGTTTTGGATAACACCAAGGAAAACTAAGACGGCGAGCATGATCTGGATTATACCTACTATGTACCAGCTTCTAGAGCAGAAACTCCCGCCACTAATAGGGCTCTTTTCTCATTTTAGGAAATTGTTCCTTACAGGATAAGTTTTAAAATCCAATATAATTAAATTACAATATAAGAATATAATTAAATAACCAGACATTTTCAAAATGCTGAAAATGGTGTTTTTTCTCTCTAGATACATAGACTTAACCCTTTAATGCTTGATTTTTTATATTTTTACTAAACAATTTCTTCCTTAATTTTCATGGCTAAAATAAACATGGAAAAGTATTTAAAAACATTATATTTAAAAAATTTTTATTGATTATTTTTTTAATTTTTGGTTTTGATAAATATAAGCATCAAACCTAAAAATTAAAAAAAATTCAAAGATTCTGTGGTTAAATCTTAACAGAGAAATGTAAAATGCATACCTTCAGTTACATAGAGTAAAATATTTCAGTCTTTAATACTGAATTTATGAATTACACAAAGATAGCTTAACCACCGAAAAAAAACAGCAATGAATTCTGAGCTCTTGGCTACAATTCTGAGCTTTTGGCTGTTTGATGCTGCCATATGCTCGGGAAAACAACAGTCAGACATTTATATGGATGTATTAAGATAAAAATCATCGCAGTAAACCGTCTGTTTTGTAATATTTTTAATGCTAAATTCAGTAAAAATTGGTATGATTCATATAAGCATCACCATGCATTAAAGGGTTAAGTAACCTAATTAAATTTTGCTTTCTAAACTTTTTCTAAAATTAAACTTTCTTCTACATTTTAAATATTTAATTTAAGCATTTAAGGTAAACGCACTAGTAGTTGATACTTTAAGGACATTTTCCGGCTATTTTTTGTGTAATTTCCGAAATTTTAGAGTTTCAAAAAATAATTAATATTTCACACCTTTACTAACCCTTTCTTAACCCGACTTGTATTGAGAAAATTGCTAATTGTAGCATTTATGTGTGTAAAAAATCAAAAATCCGGAGAGCTTAAAATGAACCAGTAGTGGACACACTAAAACCCAGTAGTGGACGCTTTTTCGTTCCAATAGTGGACCCCTTTGAATTTTGCTTTAAAATTAAGGTGACCAAACATTTCTATGTCTTGGGGACAGACCCGTTTTAGCAGTTTGTCCTCACATACATGAATCCCCGTTGAGGCCAACATTGCCTCTCATCTCTTTTTGTCCGGTTTCCATCTTTTCCTGTCCTGTTTCCATTTTCTCTATCAATCCATATCTTAACTCATTCATCTGAGCAGTGAGACCTTCTAGAAGTTTCTTCATTTCTTGCTCTATAGCTCTTGTTATCACCATTCACAGACAACCCCACTCCTGACTCCAGAAATGTTGCGTACTTGGGGGTTCGTGAGTTGTCCGAGAATGAAAGGCAAAACTTGCAAAAATTCAGTAATTTATTCACAGAAAGTTCCAGAAAAATACAGGTCTATAAACCAAGTATCAGCTTCAATTCAACCAGTAAACACAGCTTAAACAACAGCTGTCAAAAGCAAATCCACAGTACAAACTGTATAGCAATAACACTTAAAGCAAGTCTCTTTCAAATAGGCTCAAAGCAATGCAAGCATTAGCGAAGCTGGCTGAGAATTGAACTGAACTAGCCTTGGCGAAAAAAAAAAAAAAAAAAAAAACAGCTTTTATATACCCCTGTAGAAAAGTGTGAAAAGTTCCAGAAATTTCCGTATCTCATCAGCCAATGAGATTAGAGCTTCCATATTTGGTATATCCCTAATAAGGTTTTTCTCGCCACGGTCGCCAAAAAAAATCGCCAAGGCGAGAACAAGTCGCCAAATTTGGCGCCAAATCCATTATCTGCATTATTAGGGCTTTTTAGTGCGTTTTTAAGGGAAAATAAGGCTATTTTAACGCTAAAACGACTAGAAATGCACAAAATTAACACTTTATCAACTTACTAAGCCTCTTTGAAAGAATCTATACAAAAAATAAACACAATTATTTACAATTTTGTAACTATATGCAATCCGAATGATGATGTCGTGTCGATGTTGATAACGAAGGATCTCGCTTCTGCATAAACCGGAAAAATATAATAATTTAAATTTTTTCACAAAATGGCAACATCAGTTCATTTCAAACTTTGTGGCATCATAAAATTACTCCTAAATTTCATAAATAAAATAAAAATGTCCATATATATATATCTGTACTGATAAGTATAAAGGATTTAAGTCCATATTCTTGATTTTTCAGGAAACGAAAAATAAAATTAAACTGTCTAAAAACAAATCAGAAGAATCGATTAGGGAAAAGGGATTATGTTGATTTATATCCTTTATACCATTCAGTGATTGTCAACCTTCATTTAAAAACAGGAAAAAACTGAATTAAATATTTTATACCATACATGAATGGTAAATTTCTGATTTGAACCTTTTTTTACCAATCGATTTTCTCAAAGACTAAATGACATAGACTTAAATCCTTTATACCAATCGATTGAGAATATTTTTCTGAGTCTGACTATGTACTTAACTCAAAATCGACATTTTTGGACTTAAACCCTTTATACTTATCAGTACAGATTATTTGCTTAACATTTTGATTTTTTAGGAATCTGTAAATGCATTACATATTCCTATGAAAAAGATGTAAATTGTTTCCCCACACGGCTGATATACTTGTAGCCTCGAATCCAAGGTGGGAATATGGTCCATTCATTATTGAAATTAATCATTCATGTGCAATCTTTATTGGTAAGGATTCAAGAAAACTAATATTTTTGTCACTTTTTCTGCTTTCCAAAACAGGGATTTCGAATGTCGAAGTACGCTTATAAAAGTTAGTTTTGTCCTTCAGAAGTAATTGCTCAAAGGATCTTTTCTTCGAAGTAAACATCTTGCTATTTCCGGGTTTCAATCTTTTACGGTTACTTTTTTTTATTTCAAAGAGAAACTTTCTTGAAGTTTCTCTATTTAATAAAATAATAATTAAATTGTAATTGTCAAGATAAAAACACATACGTATTCAGACCTTATCAATCATCTGTTTTAAATCTTTATGAATGTACTCCTTATTGTCTATGTAAAATGCGTATATAATATGAGACGTAAAAATCGTTGTTTTTTTACATTCTTTCTGTTTTTTACTTTTTTTTAACCGACTTCAAAAAAGAAGGAAGGTTCTCAATTCAAACCGTATGTTTTTTTTATGTTTGTTAGCTCATAACTTCTGAACGGATGCCCCGATTTTGATACTTTTTGTTTTGTTGAAAAGGTCTTGGTCTGAAATAGGTCCCATTGTAATATCTTTACGATCTAAAGAAAATACAGGGTGCCCCAAAAAATCAGTCCCAACTCTTTTAACTGCTAAACGGCTGCAGCTATAGTGATAAAAATGGTATGTAAGTATAGCAAAGTGGCCATGCAGTACAAGGTTAAACCGCTTGTAGTGCCACCTGGTGGAAAATAGCGGAGTTAGTGTTCCTATCTTGAAAACGGTTCTAGAGAAAAAAGTGAATCACAAAAATGAAGAGTATCATCGATTCAATACAAACAGATAGTTTAGACATTCATGCTAGTGTTCCTATCTTGGAAACGGTTCAAGACAGAGGGAAAAGGTGAATTATAAATTTGCAGAACATAATCGATTTAGTATGAAAAGATAGTTTAGACATTGATGCTAAAAATACAATGCTAAAAACGTGCATTTGTTTGTTCGCAATTTCTTAAACTATGCACACTTGAGCTACATTGCACATGTTGTAGTGTAGCTGGTGGGACATACGCTATATAGTTCAAAATACGGTTACTTGATACTTTTTGTTTTATTGTAAAGATCTTGGTCTGAAGTAGGTCCCATTGTAATATCTTTACAATCTAAAGAAAATAAAACGCCATCTGGTGAAAAACAGCGGAATTAACGCTCCTGTCTTCAAAATGGGAGAGAAGTTAATTACGAAGTTGTAGAGCATCACCGATTTACTACAAAAAGACAGTATTTAGACATTATTGCTAAAAGTAGAAAGCTGTTGTTTGTTCGCAAATTCTTACATTGTGCACAATTGAACTACGTTCTACGTTGCACACTTTGCAGCGTAGCGGATGACACGTATACTCTGTGATTCAAAGTATTCTTACTGTAAGCGGTCACATCGATTAGCACAAAGTCGTTTTCAACCAACTTCTGAAAGGAGGGTGTTCTTAATTCGAGCTATGTGTTGTTGGTGTTGGTACGTTTATAACTTCGTAAGAGATGCTCTAAAAAGGAGGAGGTTCTCAATTCAAAGAGTATGTTTTTTTGTTTTTCTTTGTTAGCTCATAACTTCTGAACGGATGATCCGATTTTGATACTTTTTGTTTTATTGTAAAGGTCTTGGTCTGAAATTGGTCCCATTGTAAGATCTTTACGATCAAAAGGAAATACAGGGTGCCCAAAAAAGTCAGTCCCAACTCTTTTAACTGCTGAACAGCTGTGCCTAGTCATAAAAGTGGTATGTAGGTACAATAAAGTGGAGATGTGCTACGCGATTCAACCGCCTGCAGCGCCAGCTGGTGGAAAAAAGTGGAGTTAGTGTTCCTATCTCGGAAACGGTTCAAGACAGGGAAAAAAGTTAATTAGCATCTTCGATTTAGTACGAAAATATAGTTTAGACATTAATGCTAAAAACAGAACGCTTAAAACATGCATTTGTTTGTTCACAATTTCCTATTTTGTGCACACTTGAACGACATTCCATATGTTGTAGCGTAGCGGGTAACACGTATTCATTGTAAACACGTATTCACGTATTCACCGATTTTTTTCCCCTTCAATCTTCTTCCAATATTTCCTGCCTTTCCATCTCCAATCTCCTGTTAGTTCATGGCTAACTTTAATATCATTGGATTTTTGGAATTGAATAAAATTTCCGTCATTGGCCATTCCTCGCCCCCTTATTTCTTTAACTTTCATGTGAAACCGTGTGTGACAATTCCTTTTATCAGGAAAATGTGCCTTTTGCAATGTTCCTTTACTCAACTTCAAAGAACACACCGCTCTGTTCAACCGCGCTGTTATTATAATGCCAGAAATTCCAAATCTTTGAATTTTTCTAAAGAAATTTGAGAATGGCTGAGTGTATCTCAGCAACTGTCTTTCCGTAAACGAGTAAAACTCCTGCATAGTGCTGCTATGTATCCAAATTGAGTCAGCGTTGTTTTACATAATGAGTTAACATCTCACATGTGGAATCTGGTGTGCTTATACTTTATAGAAGCTGAGATACGGTTTTCTCGTTAAGAGCAGAAATAACAATAGTGCAGCGCCACCTGTTGAGCAATATGCAACAAAATTTAAAAAAGTGCTAAAGTACACTTTTTTCTTCAAGATATCAGAAAGTGACATTAAATTTCTTTTAAAACTCTACATTATTATTATTATTACTCTACATTATTATTACTTTTATAAAAAAAAAAGCTTATCTCTATATATATATATATATATTATATATATATATTAATTTGACCTGCTATTCAATGCATCAGAAAATATTTCAGGGTCATAGTAACATTAGTTGTTATGAAAGTTTATTTCATTCTTTTATTGATACAGGGTGATCGCAAATATTTCTTTTATACTACTCAATTTAATGTGGTTCCCCAATTATTGTCGCAACCAAACCTTCATCGAAAAACATGAAAATAATCCTTATTCTTTAGCTTTCCAAAGTCTTAAGAACATTTCATTCAATTTAAAAATAAATAAATAAATAAACATTCGCTTGTAAATTTTACTAAACTGTTGAGTAGGTGTGTAATTTTTTGCTTTTGTTTATTTTCTGAATTATCCGAGATTAAAATTTATTAAAATGTTATTGTTCATTTGCTTATAACTAATAAATGTTCGTAAAGTAGAGTTAAATCATTGTAGGTATTTTATTTAGAAAATTACGAATATTCATCTCCGAAATTTGAGTGCTTTGCTTCTTTCAAATGCAAAATTTAGGTGGGGAAGAAAGAAAGAAAGAATATTTTATTACGACCTAGCTAATAAAAGAGAAAACCCAATGTTTTTCAATGTAACTGTCAACCTGAGATTTTCATTTTATCTCTAAGCTTGATGAAATCTTGTTCGTTATCTATTATCTGTTACGAAAATTTTTATTATTCTTTTCTGTACTGTTGTGCTAAAAATATTCATTCATATCAGCCTATCGACCTACCTTGGCTAATTCACAAAGTTTTATAATTTAATCATTTCACTGCATGAAATTGTCAGAAGATGGTACAAATATATAAAATAATTAAAAACATAAAAATATATATTATATTGAATAACTTTAACATTATAATAGTTCTGTCTGATAAGCTGAAATATAAGCACAATGCTTTATATAAACAGAGTTTAATTCAGAAATTGGAAGACCTTAACTCTGATACTACTCAGGTTTTATATAAAATATCCCTAAAATTACTTATGTATACTGATTTTATTGAATATCGAATATAATACTGTATATCGAATTATGTATACTCAGCAATATATATCTTAAAACATTACATGAAGACAAAGCTATTATTTTCATTAAAATACCAAGCATTATACATGAAACAGTATTAAAAGAAAGAAAGAAAACTTTGAATATGGGGGTGGGGTGGGGGGAATGTGTATTAATCTGTTTGATTCAATTTAACTGGAAATATTTTTTGATGCCCCCACCACTTCCCCCAAAAAGGCACGTAAAATATTTGTTTGACATTTGTGACTTTGTCATTGAAGATCATGTGTTGAAGAAGATCATGTGAAAACATTTCTATTATATTTATATAGCTTATATATATATATATATATATATATATATATATTGTAATGTTTAGTAAATTGAGACAAAACATGAGGGTTAAATTATAATAATGATTTTTAAATCGAAAAATAAATATAAAAATGTGATTAAATATATGGGGATCATAATTTTGTGCTTCCTGGAATATAAGGTACTTATACCTAAAAATAAAAAGTGAAATCGGTACAATCGACAGCTACAGACCATGTTATTTTATGGAAAATTTGTTTCCATAATTACTCATTTCTCTCTCTCTCTCTCTCTTTTTTTTTTTTTTTTCTAAAAATTCGCAAACATAACACGTTTTTCAAAAATTAATTTTTTTAAATTTTTAATATTTTATTCTCTTGAATTAAAAACTTGAAAAATAACCAAGTGTGTTTTTCAGCTAGAAGATAAAATGTTAAAAATAAGAAAAATCAATTTTCGGAAAATGAATACTAATTTAATGGTTGCAAATTTTCTGAATGTGAAAACGGAATAATATATATATATATAAGTATATTAGGCAATGAATAATTGTAAAAACAATGTCCCCATACAATGGGCTGTGGATCCCGGCGAGATTAGGTATTGTTCGATCTTAAGAAAAGGAAATTCTCTGAAACTTTCAGTTTTTCCAATTATATTTTAAGAAAATCCTGATTCAATCACGCGTATGACATATTTATTGAATGTATAAAATAACAACAAACGTCCATTTCAGAAATGAAAGGGAATGTCTAGTTTGGCTCTCTGTGTTACTTGGAGACAGTTTTGTACGTATTGTGGAATTTTATCAATTTCCACGACTTTTCTAGATTTTAGAGGAAATACGTAAAATGTCTAATTTCTTCCTGACTTTCTTTTCTTTTCTTTTTTTTTTTTTTTTTTTTTTTTTTATGTTATTCAGTTTTTATGAAAATTCGGGGAAAAAAAAAAGGAGAAATATTACTATATATCTTTAAATTATCTTTCAAAGATACAATAATCACTAAAATATAGTAATTCAAATTCAGAAGTTAGTTAGAATTCTTTTCATTTTAAATTATGATATTTTAAAATTTGTATCATTTATATAATAATTATTGAACAATAACGCTATAATTATTCTTACAAATAAATAAATAAATAAATAAATAAATAAATAAATGAAATGAATGAAATTTTTTAAAAGGCTAAAAAATTGGAATACAAGTTGTTTGTGATTCATTTTACAAAGACAATATTTTCGTCTTTCATTTTTCATGCAATATTATATAGATGAATATGAAAAAAAAAAAAAAAAAAAAAAAAAAAAACTTTTAGACATAATGACGTTAATTTTACCCCACAAGTTTAATTTTTCACAAAGTTTTATAACAATTTTAATATTTACGCGTGAATTTCTTTTCATTTCAAAAAAATTTAGAATTAACTCGTAAACTTTTTTGTCAACAATTAAAAATTAAAATAAATTATGTATTTTTGTCTAAAAAAGGGCTTCTTCAACTTTTTCGATACTGTCCGTTTCGATACTGATTATTATTAATTTTCTTTTGTTTTCCTTTCAAAGGAAAAAAAAATGAAGAAGTTCTGGCAAAAGCAGAATTTAGTTTAGTACGGAGCACTATTAGTTTTTTTTTTTTTTTTTTTTTTTTCAGATTATAACATCACTTTCAAATTATTCAATTAGACTTTCGATAAATTTTCAACCATCGTAAAACTGGTGACAACGTTTTATTCGTAGATTGAGACTAATAGTTCTCCGTACTAATAAAGAAAGAGTAATTAATTTATGACATACATTATAATATTATGTATATATATTTCCAAGTCAGTCGAATTTATTACAAAGTTTTATCCCATGAGAATTCTAAACATAAATATATTAATGATGCTACATTCAGGCTTTATTCTTAATTTGAAGTTAATAAGAGAATTACTTCACATATCTCTTCTAGCTTCATTATACATTTCGAGTGTACCTTTCGATATATTCAACAATCAAAGCAAAATTATCTTGATTGTAAGCATTTGTCAAACACTCTCTTTGTGAATGCCACGACTGCGACTGCATATTGGTATACTCACAGAAGCAAATAAAACGTCATTAGATAACCCATAGACAAATTATTCATTATATAGCTGTTTTTGAAAAGTTTAAAATATACGAATCTCTATCTTTTTTAAATCGGTTTAAAAAAGAAAAGAGCAAGGATAATAGTAAAAATTAAACGATACGGTTTTTGTACTTAAGGGCCCTCTTCACTCACCGCCGCTGGAAGTCGAAGCTAATGTTATTCTATAGGAAACTTTTCTTTACAAATAACTTATTAACTAATACATTATTTTTAAATTCTGTTTTCACATTCTGAAAATTGCCAGCTGTTAAATTGACGGACCTTTTTTTAAAAATATATATATTTTTAATTTTTTTATATTTTATTTTGAAGCTGCAAAATACGAATTTTCAGTATGTGAAATTTTTTCATTTTGCAATTTAAAAATTAAATAGTAAAAATGAAAAAAATACATTTTTAAAAAAGGTCCATCAATTTTACAGTTGGGAATTTTCTGAATGTGAAAACAGAATATAAAAATATGTATTAGTTAATAAGTTATTTGTAAAGAAAATTTCCCCATACAATAACATTGGCGCGGGCTTCCGGGGACGGTAATGAAGAGGGCCGTTAAATTAATAAGATTAAGAAGTGTTTAATCTTTTGCTGGTACAAATTAACGAATGACTGACAGAGAGAATGTTCCAAAAAAAAAAAAATATATATATATATATATTATTATTATTATTATTATTATTTTAATGAGTCTTAATTAAATAAAAACTTAGTACAGTAACATATAATTAAACTAGTTGGCATAGGTGGACTCTGCTCAGTTCCCCATCATGTTTATGTTCTCATAAATTTCTCGTGCGAGACATATTATAATCATGTTAAAAGAAGTCAATTTGACCAAAGCTTGACACAGTGACAGAATGAAATCCCCGCCTAATAGGCTATCCACCGTTCACTTCGATATATTTATCTTATTCTAATCTATTAATTTATTTTATCAGGGTCAATTCCGTGGTTTAGTTTTCATGCTACTATTTCCAATGCAATAATCTTCAAAATTCAGATTTATATGAAAAATTTACAATTTCGCTATGTTGGTAAAATCGTAAATTACGAATAATTTACGAAATTTTCCTATTAGAATATTTGTATTCAATCATGTTCAAACAAATATCATAAATGTAATTTTGAAGTTGTCTAAGGTATTTATGATCCTCAAAATGGAAGTTTATGCTCAAATTTGCCTTATTCTGACATGTTAAGTAAATCGTAAATTCCAAATAACTTACGAATTTTTTACACTGGAAAAATCATAGTCTATGATATTCATGCAAGTATCCTAAATAATATTTCGAAATTGGTTTCACGTCTTTACGGTGAAAATATCCCTCAAGATTGACGTTTATGTGAAATTTTGCTCTGTTTTGCCATGTTAAGAAATTCGTAAATTTCCAATAACTTACGAAATTTTTATATTGGAAAATTCTTAGTCATTAATATTCATTCCAGTGTCCTAAATAATATTTCAAAAGTAGTCTGACATCTTTACGATGAAAATATCTCTAAAAATTGACGTTTATGTGAAATTTTTCCCTATACTGCCATGTTAAGAAATTCGTAAATTTCCAATAACTTACGAAATTTTCAAAGTAGCCTATTTATAGTTACTGATGTTCATTCCAGCATCTAAACTGATATTTTAAAACTGGTCTGACATTTTTACAGTAAAAAGTTTCCATTTAATGTACGTTTAAATGAATTTTTGTCCTATTCTCCCATGTTAAGAAATTCGTAAATTTCCAATAACTTACGAAATTTTTAGATTTGAAAATTCATAGTTATTAATGTTCATGCCAGTGTCCTAAATAATATTTCAAAAGTAGTCTGACATCTTTACGATGAAAATATCGCTCAAAATTGACGTTTATGCGAAATTTTCCCCTATACTGCCATGTTAAGAAATTCATAAATTTCCAATAACTTGCGAAAATTTCAAAGTAGCATATTTATAGTTACTGATGTTCATTCCGGCATCAAAACGGATATTTTAAAACTGGTCTGACATTTTAGAGTAAACAGTTTACATTTAATGCACGTTTAAGTGAATTTTTGTCCTATTCTCCCATGTTAAGAAAATCGTAAATTTCTAATAACTTACGAAGTTTTTAAAATCGAATGTTGCAAATGAATAGGGTTCTTGCCAGTGTCGAAAGTAATATTTTAAAACTGATCTGACCTCTCTGCGACACTTTGTTCTTGAGATATCGTGTACACAGACTAACAAACTAACGAACTAACGGACTAACAGACACCCTACAGACAGACATGTACTATTGCCTAGTACAGTCAGGTTCGTTGCACACAAAAGCCGGATCGTAGAATTATTAAAAATATAAAATAGAAGTCTTTACTTCGAAGTAATCAGGACACATCATTTTTAGTACTGTAATTTATTAATGCAGCAATATAATATTCAGTTTGCAGTCACTAATAACTTCACATTTCACTCCTATATTCGTAAGCATATACAAATATTCTATCCCCATCAACTAGACAGAGAGGGAGGAGGACCTCAAAAAATTTACGTCTTCTTAGGACTTGAACAACAGCGAAAAGATACACTAAATCTGCTAGCCACAGATAGCTTAAAATCGCAACCCCGGAGATTGGCATTGTTGAAATGCAGCCAAAAGAATGCCAAACTGTTTCTTTGTTCTTCTAAGATATTCATACTAAATTTTGAATATAAAAAGTTCGTTACAAATATTAAATCGATTTGACATTGAGAAGCCATGCCAAATGACCTTCAACTCTCAATGAACAAAGAAGGCGACGCCCAGACTATCGAACATCATTATAAATCTATTTTTAGAATTATAATGACCCTCTTGAAATAATAATGGTTTTTTTAACATAAACATTCAAGGGTAATAAATATGAAATCAAATGCTTGTTTTATTTTATTAATAGCTGTATATAGTATAAATATGTTGATAACGGCTTTTTAAATTACCCTCTGAAAATAAATAATTATGGCTAAATAGATTTAATCCATCCGGGGAAAATGTATACACAAACTATTTTTACAAACCCTGATATAAAAAATTAACAACTACATCCAAAAAAGTAAGACAATTCTTCCCCCTCCCCTCCAGCCCTTTTTTTTTTTTTTTTTTTTTTTTTTTTGGGGGGGGGGAGGGGGTAAAAATCTTTCAAAAGTAATTCACTTTATGAAAGGGTATGATATTTCAAAATTTATTTTATGAGATGACGGCCAAGATGAGATTACCAAGATTGACGACCAAGATGAGAAAATTAATTTTATGAGATTCAACCAAGTTTTCCGTTAGAGATTATTTTTTAGATAGATGTTCAATGAAATTAATATATAAAATACAGTTAAATAGTTTAATCAAACTTTGAAGTTATCTTAAAAGAACTGGTATAGTGTGTTGTTTCTACCACGATTAAAATTAATAAAATGTGTATCGTACAATTACAAAATTAAAAAAAAAAAAAAAAAAAAACACCTTGTTTCAAAATGTTCAGTAAATATCTATGGCATAAATAAAAGATCTACACGACTTCTACACAAGATTTGATGCTACTCTTACTTTATTAATACGTTTAACATATTTTTTAATCTCTGTTTAAATCAATAACTTTTAAGAAAAATATATTTGCTATTCATCATATTGAATAGATACTTACCAAATGTATTCATAAAAGATACTGAACGACAAAGCAAGTCAAAAGAAAATGAAAAAATAAAAATAAATAAAAGTAAAAAGTAAAAATAAATAAAAATAAAAAGTAAAAAATAAAAATTAATTAATTAATTAATTAATTAATTGATTGATAAAAATTAGTTAATTAATAATTAAAATAAATAAATAAAAATTAAAATAAAATAAAACTGCACTACAAATACAAGATCGATTCAGATGTCGACACACAACAAATAACAACAACAAATTATAGTTACTGATAATATGGTACAAAGAAATAGTCGAATATTTATCGTTGGATAGTGCTTATAAAATGAAGATACTACAAAATTAAAAAATGTCTTAATGTCTAGCATATGAAACCGGAACTTGTGTTCTTCAGGCGACATTGAAACATTTTCCCGCATAACAGTATTACCATAATTGTTTGAATATAGATGTCGTTCAGTGGGATCAGAGTAAAAGATTTTCACTTCTGTTAATGGCGTGCACCAACGCACTGTCCTTGTACAAGATAGTTTTTTTACGTCAATTTTAATGGATTCACTGGAGTCATTATCTTGTACACATTGTCTTGAAGAAATATCGTTCTGCTTAAGGATTGACACAGAGTTCGTTTGAGTTGGATTAATATCAGTCTCCATTTTTCCCTCTCAAAAGACTAGAATTGGTGATGAAATAGATTAAACGAAGCTGTAGCTGATTAAGAAAAACAAAGTTCCTGTGGAGGAAACAAAACATGCTTTTATGTATTTAACTTTATAAATAGTAATAAAATATTACGTTGTTATTCATATAGTAGAATTAAAAAAAGCATTGTAAATGATTACAATAATTATTATTTTTACCAGAGATACAAACAAGTAAATTTATAAATATATTCAACATATTTTCTTGGATTTGATATCATTTTCTTATAAACTAGCTGTTTTTTTGAATGGTAATAATCAAAATATATCGCACATTCGTTTAATGCAGTATCAACCTATGATATTTTGAAAAACATATCTTAAAAAAGATTTATTGCCATATGTGAACTAACTTTTTTTTCGAATTTTAGGCTTCAAAATAATATTTTTCTTACGAAGGTTTAATGTTTTCTTAATAAATAAATATATATATATATATATAAATTAAAAAAAAAAATAAATAGAAGGTTTGTTGCATTTGCTTTGTATTACTATGCATACTTTCATTTTCCATTAAAATTTCAGTTTTTTCCTTTTTGAGTTGTCAACTATATTTAATGTTCTAATTATACTGTTAAACACAATGTGATCAATCGGTGAATTTCATTGTGGCTTCGTGGTTTCATTGTTGTTCATCTGCTTTGAAATTTGCATTTTTAAATCCATATGGTTCCTGTTCTGGTTGTGGCAGGCTGGGGGAGTGTTGCCGGCATAAAACTAGTGTAACCCCACAGGCAAGTCACAAGTCTTGCCGCCTGCCTCCTTCTTCCTATCTTGTGTTTCTTGAGTTGTTTTTTCATTAATTTTGATAAGTTTATGAAGTTAAGATTTGTTGTTTTACTTTATTAATTCGTTTGTTTTGCAGGCTGTTAATTGGTGAATCTGGTTTCTTTGCATTGGTATATTTCGTCCACTGGTGATTTTTTTTTTTTTTTTTGTCATATTGGTCATTGGTGTTTCAGTGATCTTGTATCTGTTGCTTGGCTTCTACTATGCTTAATAGATCATTTTTATTATATATATATATATATATATATATATATATATATATATATAAGCAAAATAATCAAATCCAGATGAAAATTTAATCCCAAAACACATGAGGGCCTTTATCAGGGGTGCTCCCCCATGTAGGGAAAGGAATATGAGAAGTTTCTGACGAAACGTTGGTAATATAACCAAAAAACACGTTTCTAGCCCCCAAGTACTGTTTTTTTTTTTTTTTTTTTTTTTGTGTGTGTTTTTTGGTTATATTACCAGCGTTTTGTCAGAAACTTCTCATATTCTTTTCCCTACATGGGGGAGCTCCCCTGATGAAGGCTGTCATGTGTTTTGGGATTAAATTTTCCTCTGGCTTTGATTATTTTGCTTATTTATTTTAGTTTTATATTTCATTTTGCTGCATTTGCGCATTGGTTTATAAAAACTTTGTTCTAGTTCTATTTATTTAATAATTCAAATTTTACTCCCTCCTATATTTAAATTTTATCTTATATATATATATATATATATATATTTACGACGGGCCATTTCAAAAATGTGGAACGAAAGTGTTTTATTAACGTTTCCATACCATTACATCTTTAATTTTTTTTTTTTTTATAAAAATGGAGGCAAAAATAGCCAATTTTATTTCAAGAAGAAACAAACTATAATCTGGAGTGACTCTCACACGACTTTTTCTTATTTTACCTTACATCATGAAACAGTTTACAAATTAAAGGCTCAGGTACCTTCGAGAAAAGATATCAGAAAAAAAAATATTAAAAAATTATTTATAATATTTAAAAAAATAATTACTTTTAAAACTCGTAAATTTGAAAAGTTTTATCTCTCTATTACAGCCATTAAAATAATTTTACATTTTTTATTTAAAAATGTTTTTAGAAAAATGTCAGAGAAATTTTTTTATTGAGGTATAATCTTGCGTGCACAATATCTTCCTGATGGTTAGCTGGAATTTGATGAAAGTTTAATAGCTTTTACATGAGATATAAATGTATGAGATGACGTAAAAATTGGCTTTGTAACAATAAAACTTTTGTAATTATAAGCATAATTACACCAAAAATAGTGATATTTATAAAAATAGTAATAGCCAAAAATGTGATATGCAGCTTTCCAGTAAAATTATTTTTTCGTCACTGTAATTATAGGGTGATATGCACAATTGTGCTCAATTTTTTTTTAGGTTCATGTGATGTATCATTTGCATGTAATCCTGACCGTAAGGCTTATATGCATAAATAATTAGCTCTGACATTTTCAAGAAAAAAGTAAATAAAATAAAAATGTACAAGTATTCCAACAGCTGTAATAGAAGATAAAAACCTTTCTTAACACTTGTTAAAAATTACAAGTTTAAAAAGTAATTATTTTTCACGTTACTGATATTTCCATCGTTCGAAGGTACCTGACACCTTAAGGTGTAGGATAACAAGCACAGTATATTATCCCTAACAGATGCATCCTATAGACCTCCTTAGGATGCACTATGAATAAATGTGCTGTTAGGGGATTGTACTTTAAAAACTGTTCAAAATAGATTTAAAAACAGTCTGCATATTAGGATGTAAGATAACGAGTATATTGCATATGAATGTGCTTTAAACTCAGTTTAAAAAGATTTATGAACATATTTATTTGACGTATATTCTTGTGCAAAGGGAGCTATCACCCCTCAAACTCGGTTCGAACATAATTCCTACTGCCATAAAAATAATTAAGGCTGTTAATAAATTTGAAATTTCCTTCCAAATTACTCAGATAGCTTTCATTTACACCATTATGGTAAATTTACCGATCTTGCTTAAACTTTCAAGTAGCAATCTCTAATAATCTTCAAAATACCAAATTTATTTTTTTGCAATTATTTGTTTTTAATGCTGATAACAGACAGACACACAGACAAACTGCTACAAACATAAATTTTGTACTCCAAAGGACCTGAAAACTCGTAAACAAAGCAAAAAATCAAAGTTTAAAATGCAAACAATACCTTGTCTACCATATGTGTATGAGAAAGTATTTCCATCAATTACCTTTAATAGGAAAGAGTGTATTCGTTTAATTTTGATAGCCCTGTATATTGACTATAAATTATATACACGCATCATAGTGTGCTAAAATAGTTACAATATAAAAAACACATTCCAATATTTCAAATACATTTCTAGTAATTTCAAGTGTAGCCCTAATATATCCCATTTCTTTTGTGTTGCTTTGTAAGAAAATGACGGATGATTTTCATACTATATTCTTGCTAAGTATGCTTTTATACGTATAAAAATATATATTCATTTCATTTTGTTTACTGCAGTCTAAAGATATTAAAATGTACGAACAAGATACTTTTGCCTCTAAACGTAATGTAATTTAATTATGATGGGTTCCCCTGTACACGGACCATTTATTCGACTTTAATAACAAGTTTTATATAGCTTCTTCATATGATACGAATTTAGAATACTGAATTTGGAATTCTTATTAATAATTGTTCTTAGGTTATTCGAATAATAGACTCACAGATACACAGACTAATCGATAAAAATTCGATTTTCGAATTCAAAGACTTCAAAACGTGCAATAGTGGTAAAAACTCAATTTTGAATATTTTAACTAAAAGGAATCATTTCTGTACCATTGTATGGGTAAGCGAAAGTAAAATAACACTGCTCGACATGAAAATTGCCTCTGACACAATTTCACCATATTCTTAGGTAAAATGACCTCCTGAATCCGAATAGGACGCCGATTTTGCCATATCACCCAGTTTTTTAGGAACGGCCCTCTATGTTTATCATTTTTCGGTGATTTTATGGCTATAAATTTGATTTTTAGGAGGGGGAGGATTATTTTAACCGTTAAATATCTTCTGAGGGGCTACAGAGTTGGAAAATTCTAAAACATGGACATTTGCGACAAGGAAAAATTTTTGGGGAGGGATATGCCGCTGAAATTATGTATTACATATCTTATATTTTTTTTTAATCTGTTATTAATGCTATTTTTTAAACTTTATATATTTTTTGTTTTAAGTGTTAAATTAATTCTTTTTCATTCTTCAAATCAAATTCATGGTAATAAAATTATCAAACAGGGAAAAAAATTGAGGGATGGGGTGGTGTTTCTGGAAATGGTGGGTGACTGGGCAAAATGGGAGTCATATTCGGATTTAGGAGGTCATTTTACATAAGAATCAGCAAGAATGGTATCAGAACTCGAAATTTTTTATTTATTTTTTGCCGGGCAGTGTAATAATAATAATAAATAAATAAATAAATAAATAATAATGTACTTTCAAATGTTACGATGCAATTGGAAATAGAAAAGCTTGTCCAGAAAATAATACCACGTAAAAAAAAAAAAAAAAAAAAAAAAAACTGCTTTTATTGCAAAGTGTACTAAAATTTTTTTTATCAAGTTGGGGACCCAGAACAATTCCCTCCACCTCCCTTAAGTTCTGTTACTGCATGGACATGTATTGCCATCGGAATTATACATGCGTGCAAAATTTCAGTTAATTCGGATGATAGGAAATTGGTTAAAACTTTAAATCAAGTTTTTAATTGGAATTGGACTTCTAAGGCATATATGATATCATACATAACAAATGAACAAACTATAACAGAAAAAAAAAATTAAAAAAAAAATATTAATAATAAAACTAGAAGAAAGAGCAGAGACCAACACTGCTTAAGACGGGTGGAGCAGGTTAAAACCAGTTTGGCAGGCACCAAACTTTCCCAAATCTTTTGTAAGACCATATGATAACAAAAAAAAAAAAAAAAAAAAAAAAAAAGGTTAAAATGAAGATAAATTTAGTTAATTATATAAAAATATATATTTCAAAAGTTGTCTGACATTTCAAAGTGATCTTTAAAAGACCAAATTTGAACTAGATTTACTCTTTTTCTGGTTATGGTGATAACAGATACAAAGACCAACAGCTAAAAGCTTGATATTCGTATCAGGTGCCCTCAAAACGCATAGAGAATGTAATCGTTTAATTTCGAGTAGTTATGTATGTTGTCTATAAATTATATACACACCACATACCGTATATAAATTTATCAGAATAACAGGAAAGCACATAACGTCTCCCTAAGGAACGTCTTCCAAATGTAATCTATCATATAACAGATTTATTTATTTATTTTGTGTGTGTGTGTGTTGGCCCAGTAAACGAATGGTGAATGCATTTCATGTCATATTCTATATAAAATAGGCTCATACCCTTATAAGAAATATGTATTTATATTATTTTATTTAGCACCGTTTAAAGATAATAAAATTTACAACAAGAACTTTTGCCCATGGAATATCATGTACGTATGGTTCTCATACACGAATTTTTTGTCCGATTTCAATAAATTTTTTTAAGTAATATCACTTTATGATACAGATTTAGAATGCTGAGTTTGAACTTCCTGCTAATATGTATTTTTGAGTTGTGTTGATAACAGACTCATACAAAGGGAGAGACACAGATATGTAGTCACACAAACAGGCAGACATACAGACCAACCAGTTAAAAACCTCGATTTCTGGATACAGTGACCCCAAAACAATCCTTTCTCTACCAAATGGGTAAGAGAAAGTAAAGATAACAAGATAGCGGCCACAATGATTAAAATAATTTCAAAATGATAATAATAAATAAATAAATCAGTAAATAAATAAAATTAATAAACCAGGTGAATGATAAAATTAAGCTCTATATAAAATATAAGGCAATTTTTAAAAGAAATAGTTGTGTACTTTTACTTTATCTCAGTAACATGTTATTGCTAAACATTTTAAAAAGTAAGAAAATTGTTACACTTACATATAATATCAACAAATTCCAATAAAATGTACATGGGATGATTAGATCATCAAATATATTTCTATTCATTAAGAGAAAAGTTATAAACCAATAGATCCCCCCCCCCCCACTTTCCCTATTATGTCTTTGAAATTAGCTTTAAATGTAATCTATCTATAGATATATATCACTCTCTCTATATATACTATAATTCACGCCTTCCTTCCTGGTGTTTGATCATCGCAATGAGGAATTATTTTATTTATACATATATATATATATATATATATATATATTATTTTAAAGGAGAACAGTGCTTTAGTATTCAGCATAATTTTCTCATAGAAATTTCATTTATTAATCAATTTCTATTCAAACGTAAAACTATGCACTGTAAAAAAGACATTGTTTTTCTTATTTTACATTCCTTAGTAGTGCTTATATAAGCAAACATAACTGAAATAAAATACGCAAAATGTAATAAACTGCAACTGCTGCAGTTAAAAATGTATACCTTAATTTTAAATAATATGATTAATATATATATATTAGGTTTTATAAAATGTTTTCAGTGTTTTAGGGAAAAAAATGAATGCATCTCATTAAACTTGATAAATTATCTCAAGTGTCAAGTTTGATGAGATGTCACAATTATGGTATAGAAATAGATAATAATAATAGTAGTAGTAAATTTTATTTTTTGCTATTGTGGTTTTTATATTTTTTGTTGTTGTTGGAATTATTTTATAAAAATTCAGTTTTATGAAAATACAGAAAAACAGGAGATATATTAATATTCTGTTAATATATTTCCATAATTGATAATTCCCATGAAAAGTTTTACAAAATATAATTAAATTAACTTTAGACTATTAATTTAAATAAAAAAATCTTTACTGTTTTAATGAACTATAATTATTAAAGTATTTTTAAAGCCTAAAAGAGATTTTTGCTATATTATATGTCTAATGTACATAAAAATATTTGCATTAATAGACTAGTGTGCTATAGCCATCACAAAACTTTCTTGTACGTAATTCTATGAACAGCGTCAACCTATTGGCTAACATGCACAAAAAATTTATTCGACATAATTTCTCCCAATAAAGATTTTACATATGCAGTTTGGCATGAATTTGATCAGTAGATGCTGAGATATAGCTATTCGGAAATTCCCAGAAACTGTGTTATAGCAGAGCCTCCAGTCAGACGATATACACTCAAATTAAATCAGCATAGTTTCTCATAATGGCCATCGCACACACCACCTACTGTCTGATATGCACCCAAGTTTAATCAACATAGTTTTTCCTAATGATCCTTTCAATATCAAGTTTTGTGCACTTATGTGCAATATAAACTGAGTTATAACCTTCCTGTAAACTGGGAAAATTACAGCATCCCAACGTCACTTCTTAGGCGGTATACATGTATAATTTTAATTACCACCAGTTTATACCAAGATCCGATCAAATATAAAGTTTTGTAGTATTCTATCCATTCTATCGTGAAATACTGCTCACACAAAATTTTGATAACACGGACATACAGACATTTTCTATAAATGTTCAAACTGCGTTCAGGCTATCTCAAAACGTGTGCATGCTTTGAAAACACCAGAAGTCGAGAATTTTCACAAATTTAATATTTTCTTCTTATGTATATAGAAGAAAGTGATAAAAAAAAATGGATTGCAATTGCATAAAGAGTTTTATAAAATTTGTGTTTATAAAATTAAAGCCTCGCAGAAAATTGCATACAGTTTTATTATAAAAAGAAGAAATGATATCAGCGATGATTGTGAATCTACTTTAAAAATCCTGAAATTGTATGAGGGAAAACAGTCAGGTGTACATCGTTTATTTATTTATTTTTAATGATTTTAATCAATAAAATACATGTAAAGTTTTTTTTTTTTGTAAATCTATATAAATACTAATAAATTACAAAAGGTATTCCTAAATTTCTATTATACAACAATTTCCTCTTAAATACTGAAAAACAGAAAAATATATTGAGAGGGAATTCCTAAAATCAATAAAAATATTTCTACACACACTCAGCTTTGTGGTATCTAACCTTATCCAAGCCACCAATCCCATCATAATTATACTACATAAATACAGTTTCTAAATTTTAAAACTTCTTTAAAAACGATGATGCTTCGAATCTTCTATGTACAATCAATATAATATTTCTCTAACGTGGACCAGTTCCGATTATATTTTGTTAAAACGATACGATAGTGATGTAATTAATAAAATACGCGAGGATAAAAAATAATATTAATAAATGGATAATATTTAAGCACGCGGACTCAGCTGAATTATCTAATAAGAAAAAATGACGACATTTGTCTGATGAGATTATTTTATGGAAAAATGTATTATTGAAAGTTGCATCTTCAGAATCTTTGTAAGTGATAATTTTAAACATAACAATACTTTAAAGACACAATATGAATTACTATCATAAATTGACTAAAAAACACAATCATGAAAAGTATAATCAAAAGAGGAATTAGTTTTTTTCTTTTAAACAAAAAACTGTGCCAAAATAAATAAATAAAAAGTTATCGCCAACATGGCGAGATAAATTTAAAAGTCATCATGGGGGTCCTATACTAAAACTGTACTGCCGCGGAAGTGTGAAAACTGGGTTGTCAACAATGAATTTTATTTAAATTTTAATTTTAATTTGTTGGTGAAGTTGGTATAATATTTATGAGTTTCAAATTTTAAAGGTAAACAAGAAAAGAAATAAAAGTTCGGAAATTTCGCACGGGTTTGCTAGTTGAATAAATAAAACATTATTAAAATATACTTCTGCAATATAATAACGTTACAAGTAATGTAATAAAAACTACACAGAAAACACATTAAATTATATAAATTATTCGTCATATTAAGTACTTTTTCTTTTATCAGCGACCATCATACATATGAGCTAAAAAATCTTGCCCAGGGAGACATGACAACAACCCGGTTTCTTTAAAAATCAAAACTGTCAATGTTAAGACTTAATTTAAATACATTAACATTCATAAACTAGTTACAACATACTAACAAGTTATTTTTCACATAAATAAATAAAATATACAAGTTATCGAAATAAACAGTAATTTTTACTTACCACAAGTTAAGAAATCTAATATTTCAGTAACTAATAACTTCAGTCCGATCAGTTTCTAGTTGAGATATTTTTAGTGGACAAACAACTTAGTTGTGAATAGTCAGAGCATGAATAACTAAGAATACTAAGATATGACTATATCTGTATTTTCTTTGCTCGTGGTATGTTTGTTGGCATGCAAAGCTGCAATATAAAGTTCTTTTAGTGAAAGTGAAGTTCGCGATAAGAACTCTCAAGTAAATCTTGACGCATTCTTTTCCTGTCACAAAATTAGGAAACAAGCTTGAATCGTATCCCCCTGAAGAAATTCTTGCTGTGCTGTCGATGATAATATTTTCTCCTACAGATTGAGGGCACAACGGTCAGAGGGTCATTTTACCAATAATTAGTAATGCTTTGCTATATAAAATGTCAAGGCTATTATTCGAACTAATGGCTCATCTAGGTAAGGTTAATTCAGAAATCAATTTTTCTATGTTTTTAATTACGAAAATCAAAATAAGTTGCGAGAAAAATCTGAATTTGGGTTTTGTATGATTTTAATAGCACAAATATCACTTCTTCCAGTTTTTCTATACTTTTTATTATTTATTTATTTATTTATTTATTTATTATTATTATTATTTTCTCTAGAGTATAATGTTTAATTACAAACTAAATAAAATTCTATCTTGAAAGTGGAGGAAAAATTCTATTGAAAACTCAATATAGCTCTGAGAAGTGAAAGTCTCACATAGCAGAAGTAAATTTTGAGTCCTTTTACCCCAAATCTCTTGGAGGTAAATACAAGGAAGGAAACTAATGCTTTTCGCATCAATTATAAATACTTTCCAATTGCACTTACTCTTTACGTCGCTTAAACTTCAATGTATTTCCTCTCCGTAATGTCGCTTTAAAATACATTTTATTTCTTATTACGGAAGAACAATTCTTTAGAAAATTATCTTTATAGCTTTAATTTTAAAGAAAACCCATAAAAGAGCCTGCTTTGGTGGGATCCTGCGCATACTGTCTAAAAATAGCAACACTACAAAAGTATGTATATATTTTTTTAACCATACTTGGAAGGAATTTCACAAAAGTAAATTTATGTCTTTATTTTTAAAAGGAAACTTTATAAAGACTGTTTTTGTATAACTCTGAATAGCGTCTAAAATTTTTATACTCACTAACATGTGTACAAAAAAAAAAAAAAAAAAAAAAAAAACAGAATGGTAAAAATTTCCATTGAACTATTTCCGTTTAAATGATTTTATGATCATGCATATAAATGATTTTGCGGTGCTCTACAAGCCAATAAATTACGCTAATCATACATTATCCCATAGAAAAAATAGTTTTGTGGATCTTAATAATGTAAATTGATTTCGTTATGTTATGTGCAGTGTAAATATATTAAGATATATTTTAAAATATACACCTCTAATAGACCATAATGTATTCCAAATCTTTTGTGAACCCTGCACACGAGAAAGTTGCACTACTTATACCATTTCCAGAAGAGAATATTTAATAGTGAACTGAACATGAATGACGAATAGCAATTTCAAGGAAATTTAAAAACATTTATAATGTAAATTAGTTTCGTTATGTTATGTGCAGCGTAAAGATCTTGAGATATACTCTAAATTATACACCTCTAATTTACCATGATGCATGCATTCGAAGCCTTTTGTGAACTCTGCACACGAGATAGTTGCACTACTTATACCATTTTCAAAAGAGAATATTTAATAGTGAACTTGAATAACGAATTGCAATTTCAAGGAAATTTAAGAACATTTATGAAAATTACTAAAAAGGAAACATTCAAAAGATGTCGTCTTCAAAATATATATATAAAAAAATATATATATGTGATTCTACTCTTCATGAAACACCAGGAAGTGAAAAACATTATCGGCTGAAATGAATTACAGCGACCACAAAAAATTATCAAAATTAAGCATATTTGGCGATTTAGCGCTGTTAGGCGTTCAGTTCGCTAACACCGAGATTGCCGTGTACGACCAGAACCGTGTTTTGTTTCTCCGCCAAGTACTCAAAATCAATCGTCTAACAATGTGAAATCGCCAAATATGCGTAATTTTGATAATTTTTTGTGGTCGCTGTATTCCTTTCAGCCGATAATTTCTTCACTTTGTGGTGTTTTAGGAAGAGTATCACATATATATTTTTTTTCAATATTTTTTGAAGACGATACCTTTTGAATGTTTCCTTGTAAGTGGACAGACGGATAGAATAATTGAAATCATTAGTCATCACTCTTAACGTTGTTGGATGGTTTAAAAACCCATTAACACAAACAAAAGTACAATTGCAGCAATTTCCGATTGCATCTCTTAAAAACGTATCTGAATATTTTGGAGTGGTCCAGTAAATCTTAATGCTAATCAAGCCATACGTATAGAAACCTTCCCCCCCCCCCTTTTTTTTTTCATTTGAATAATAAATGTCGATTTCGTTATTATTTGGGTAATACAAATGTATTTAAATATAATTTAAAAAATGCCTCTCATATAACAACTCATCAGCATTCTTTTGGATATCCCTGTACACAAACTAGCCGTTTTATTTACATCATTCTGAATGGAGACCATTACATGGTGAATTTGAAGGACGTAGATATATCAGTTTTAATGCGTTCTAAAAATATTTACGGACGTTAAAACGTGGATAGGCAAACACACAGAGAAGGCGACCGAAGTTGTAACACTTTTTAACTTTGTTGAAAATTGTTAAAGATGCAAGAAAATATGAACTTAGATTAGGAAAAGGTCATAAATAAAAAATGTTATTTTTTCAAACTATCCTATGATATGTGATGCATGAAGGCATGCAGTCATAAAACTTGGAATGATACGTATAACTATTATTTAAAATAAAAATATGTATGTTAATATAGACCCCTTAGAAATACTATATTTCACCTATACCTATAGGCATAGGATCCTATTGTAGTCAATCGGCCTTAAGCTCCACAAGCTCCCCTCTCTCTCTTACAATTTTCCCATTCCTGGTCACCAAATCTCATGTTCCTCTACGGTGAAATTTCTTTATAAAATAACTCATTGCTTAAGAAGTAATTCTAAAACAAATTTTGCCATAGCATTACATAGGATTTGGTAACCGGTGAAAGGGAAATTGTAAGCGAGAGAGCTTTAACAAACATTATTAAATTATTTTTCATGTTCGAATGCATTATTGTTTGTTTGTTTTTTACTTTTTAGTATCCTAATAAAGTTTGATTTAAACAAATTTGCAATATAATGTTAATACACTGCTAAAAAAAAGAAGGGGGGGGGGGGGAGCACATAGTTTTTACGTCTGATAAAACACGCATAATTTAAAGCGTACGACATGACATGAGGTAAGAAAATTATGATGTTTTATTTGACATTAGTTTTTACTTTCCGAACACTATAGTGAGGAAAGTATTGTAATCATGTCAAAAATCCGAATTCGAGATTTTGATGTTTCTATACGTTTTGAGGTCCCCTGAGTCCGTTTTCACTATTTTTACGATGATGTATGTATGTGTGTGTGTATGTGTGTATGTATGTGTGTATGTCTGTGAGTGAACACGCTAGCGTCTAAACGCTTTGTTCGATTAACCTGAAAGTTGGTACGCATATTGTAAGTCACCATAGTACGAACCCTATAGATTTTGGTGAATCTAGCACTTATAGTTTTTTTACAGGGACACAAAGAAAAATTCTTTATCATTATGGCCTATGGGAGCAAAATCTTAAAAGTGCGATAGCATCTAAACGCCTTATTCAATTGAGCAAAAAATTTATACACATATTATAGGTCACAAATACTCAATCTGTATAGATTTTGGAGAATCTAGCACTTATAGTTTTTTACAGGGACACAAAGAAAAATTCTTTATCATTATGCCTATGGGGCCAAATTTTTAAAAGTGTGATAGCGTCTAAACGCCTTATTAATCTGAGCAAAAAATTTGTACACATGTTATAGATCACAGTTGAACTAACTGAATAGATTTTGGTGAATCTAGCACTTACAGTTTTTTTACAGGGACACAAAGAAAAATTCTTTATCATTATGGCCTATGGGACTAAATTTTTAAAAGTACGATAGCATCTAAACGCCTTATTGAATTGAGCTGAAAATTTATATGAGTATTATAAATCACTGTTGCACTAACTATAAGCATTTTGGTGAATCTAGCATTTATAGGTTTTTACAGGGACACAACGAAAAATTTTTTATCATTATGATCTATGGGCTCAAAGTTCAGTAGCGTTAAATAAAACATCGTGTAATAGATGGAGAAAAATACTCAAACACTCCATTATGGTTTTCTCTCTTTTGTTTGTTTAACAACTCCTCTTTCTTTACTTTATCTACAAAACTGTTAATTACTCAATGTTCGGAAAGTCGAGTGGAGTCACTCCAGATTTTTAGTATAAGTATTTGCGTAATTTCGTTTAAACCATGTGCTCTCCCAAATTTTTTGAGCAGTGTATTTCTTAAAAATACATTTATTTTCAAAAATGTATAATTTTTTTCACAGATCAATAAGCGATACGCATTAATAATGATGAAAAGAGACACAGGAAGAACTGTGTCCAGTAATAATTTGTTAATTCCTTAAAATTCAAGTTTAGTATTGAACCAATACTTTTTTCTACCTTGATTAGTTTAAAGACACCTTTATAATTATCAATATTTGTGATGTAAGTAATCGCCTGATAAAGATTTACCTTTATTTCATCCTTTATGCAATAAAATTCTCTTTCCCCATATTATTCTATGCTATTGCAGACATGCCAAGTCTCCTGCTTTTTGCTTGTTTTTCTATGCTCCTGATTTTCCACTCATTTCTCCTGCTTTTTTGATGTAATTTTTATCTATCCCTCTTAGCATAATTTCTGCTTAAAATTTGTGGGATTGGGTAAAAAAATTTGAAAGAAAAGTTAAGTTTATCTTGCCCTGCAATTTATCAAGTTCAGTTTGAATGTGAATTACTATACAATGCTTTGAAACTAATTTTTACTAAGAATAAATTTTTAACTTTCATTTTTGCATAATAAAAAATGTCTTATTATCAAAAGATTTTTTTTTTTTTTTTTTAATACCATAACTATTGAAAACTTAAAGAATTCAAATTTCATTAGAAAATAGCTGATATTTTCATTTCTTTTACAAAGATAATTAAGATTCTTATTGTTTTATATTCGGAGCAGAATGATCAAATCTGTCTACTTTGACTTAAATTTTAAACAACTGTACGTCTGAGTTTTTTTTTTTTTTTTTTTTTTTTTGGATAGTTTGTTTTACTGCAAGAAACATATATTATTCATTTAATTTTAATACTGATGCTTTGTAAATACCTCCTAAGCTTATAAAGCTTTACTTAAAATTAAATTTGCATTATTTTACTCATTTTTCTTACAGACTTTCTTGTCGGAAAAAGTCTCGTCATTTCTGTTAAAAAATCTCCTGCTTTTTTGTCATTAGAAGTTGGCATCTCTGCTATTGAATATTGATAAATTTTCATGAAATTTTTACGAGGAAATATATCAAAAGGAGAGTGAATGTTTGCTGTCATTCTGAAATAAGTAAAATATGGTAACTGAATGAGCGGTAATTTTAAGTTCTTTAAAACGCTTGCAAAGTAAAAATTTAAACATTTATTGTTTGCCATTATAAATTTAACGTTATTTTATAATTTTAAACTAAGAACAAAACAAAATAGCTAGAAAAGCTACTAACTACTACGGATTATTTAGATTTTAAAATATATTTTTCTTTTTATTCTTTTATAAATATTTTGACATTCTTTACTTCTTTTTCTTTTTATAAATTTAATCTATCTTCAGAAAAACCCGAAATCCCCATGAAAAATTTTTAGATTAACGTTAAAAAAAAATAAAAATAAAAAAAACTTTTCTATTTTAATTTTTAATTTTCTACCAAAGATAAATCCATGTCAAGAACACAGGGGAATCAGATACCGTATTATCTTTTACCTTAACAAATATTAAATTTTTTATCTGTCAATTCAAAAAACAAACAGTTGCAATTACCAACGAAAGCAAATAGATGAAACTATTATATATTGTTATTATTTATTATCAACAGAGGTTTATCCTTTTGGTTACTGACACCAGGAAAAATAAAATAAGACAAACCAAATGGTTTTCTTGGAAAAAATAGAGGTGAAAACCAACAAGAATTTTGGAATGAAATACAAATATAATGAGATAAAATTTTGATAGAGTTATTTGGTTTTTATTTTAAGAGCTTTTACGATTTATTTTAATTAACCTCTTAACTGACTGAGCTTGTTTTTCTTTTCCCTTCTGAATGAATTCTCTTCTACGATGAATGAAAAATGAAAATATTCTCTTCGCTTAAAAAGTAATGAAAATTTTCTATAAAATCAATAAATCAAGTAAAACATATTTATTTATATTCTACGAAAATATCAGAGAATTACATCTCGCACTTTTCGAAATCAGAGAATTTTTAAGTGAGATTAGTCTCGACTTCGCTTAGGTATTTTTTTTCTTTACGTAAAAAACAAAAACTGATTAAACACTGCACAGCACAGTGTAGGGGTATATACGCTATCAAAATATAATTCAGTTGCCAAGAATAGTTTTTGATTGCGTAAAACTTTTATAGTAGAATTATTATAGCCGAATTTCATATTAAGAATGATAAGACTTAAAAATAATTTCACTACAGATAAATTGTTTGTTTTAGTATGTTTGTTGCATATTTCTATACTAAACTGTCAAATTTCGTTATAATATACGCATTCATATGTGTATTTATATATGAAATACATTTTCGTCGTACAAGCCAAGAAGGCGGGAAAAAAAAAAGTTTGTATTTAAAGAATGTTCTTTAATAATTCTTTTTATATATATTTTTTTGCTGTTTTCCTTTTTTTTTTTTTAACTGTATAAAAAGAGTTTTTTTTTTTTTTTTTCACATTAGTAGTATTTTGTTTCTCTATATGCTTAACTCGGGAGCAATTTCTCTTTTAATTCTTTTATATTCTCAATTGACAGTAGAATTTCGATTTATATTGATATATGTTTTAATTTCATTATCTCCTTCGATGTATTTTTAAAATCATATCAACCGTCACACTCTTATCAAATATTTTTTTTAAATACTAAAGTAATTTATGTATTATACCAATTTTCGGTAAAGAATTCCTTGTATACAGCCGGCAGCAAAATTATTGAATCGCTAGAAGTAATTCTTATTTAAAAGATGTGCACCTAATATTGTTTTGTTAAGTAAATATTTGTCGAGTCGTGATCTTAGTCTTATGATGTTTATAAAAAGTAAGTTGATGATAAAAAATAGCGATCAAACTATAAAAAAAAAAAAAAAAAAAAAAAAAAAAAAAAAAGAAAATGTGGATGTAGGTTTCAATAACTTTGCTGCCGATTGTATTTTACTAAATCTTTTTATTCAATGTTTAATCCATTTCAGAAACTTTGGTAAAGCCGTGCAATTTAATTTTTTTGATTATGTTTGTCCCAATTTGCAGTTTTTAGAATTGAAGCTCTTGTAATAAGTTTTACTATAAGAAGCACCTGTTTAATTAAACAGACATTTACATTTCTTGGGCTTATTTTTTTTTATGTTATTTTTTTTATTATTATTATTAAAAAGATATCACAGACACTATGCACTGATTATTCATGATAATGGTTCTTCTGTTACACTAAAATATGCAACTTTTGTAAGAGGTATTGGATAATTATGAAGCCATTTTCCGCCTCTTCTAACTTCTCCCAATAAATGGTCTTTCCACCATCCGGAAGGTAAATAAATATCCCGTGATCTACGTCCATCTTCTAAAACTGGTGCTACCATTACGTGTTGTCCTATAAGAAATTGTGAATCAGATGTCTGAGCATGTGGATCTTCAGGTGCTATCCACCATATAGGTCTAACAAGTGGTGCTGCAGTTTCAGAAAACTGTTCTAGAGCTTCTCGATATACAGGAAGAACTAGATCCTCTCGTATTTTGAATAATTTGTAAACAGTATCAATGACTTCTTGATCGTAATCTCCAGGAGCAACAGTAAATTGTACAACAGGTAGAAAAACTACTAATTCCACCCATCTGAGATAAAGTTCTTTAGATGGTATTTCTCCTTCACCATCCCCGCCTACAGATCCGGGATTGATAAGAGGATAACCAAGTAAACCCAATGTTAAAACTTCAGGAATCACAGATCCAAGACCACTAAAACTGTCCCATGAAACAGTTCTAGGAGTTAATCTGACAAATCCCGAAAAATTCTGAGTAAGAAATCCTGCTTCTGTTCCTAATATAGAATTCAATTTACCGGCGATTGATAAATAGTGTGGGAGAAAAGAATCTGGATTAATAGTTGATGCATGATAAGAGTAATGACGAGGGAGATAAGTTGTCTGTCCTCCAGTAAAAATAAATCCGTCGATATCATATTTTCTTTTCAAATTCAACAATCGTTCAAGAAACCAACTTGTAGTTGCATTATTTGTTAGATCAAGAAGTCCACATACTTTCCCGTGAAATCTTGTCAACAAAGGAACATATTTCCATTCATCTGATAGAAGATGCCAGCCTTCAGATGCTTTTTGGAAAGTACCAGAAGGCAAACAAACAAATGGATGAATTGCGAGAATAACTCTAAAACCTTTATGGCGCAAAATCTTCAAAATTTCCTTTGGATTTGGAAATGTTTTCCTATTAAAGTCTAACGTACCTTCTTGTTGCTGCCATCTACTGTCTAAAAGTAAAAATCCCGAAAGTTTAGACGTATGTTCCATAATGCGATTAGCAAATTCTTGAACTGATGTTTGAGTTAATGCACTGCTGGGAGAGTAAGACCATACTGGAGAAAACAAAAAAACTTTTGTACTAGAATCTGTGAGGAGGGACCTGTAATTGAGCATCATATCTTGATGTAACGATCTCATATCTTTTCCTGTACATATAGTATATCTAAGAACGAGAGGATGAATTTTCTGATATGGGAGTTCTTTATCATTTCTTGCTTCTAAGCATAGAGAGTCTTTTGTGATTGAAACATACAAAGGTACATTCGGGTCAGCATGCACAGCGACTCCGTCTGATGAAAGCCAATAACGGTCTATAATTCCCCCAAACATTTGCTCAACACCATTACCTGTTACTAATGGGTACGAAGAATCACCTGGAGTAACTTTTAAAGGCCACTGTAACTGAGTTTGTAGTCCCATACCATACCAGTGGGCATTTTTTAGAGCAATACAGTCTCGCAACACAGTGTCTCGTGCTAAACTATGCCATTTGATATTATAGCAACTGAGATTATTACGATGTGAAAAATCTATCCGTAGCTTCGCTCGGTATTTCCACTCTTCACAAATGTTTGATCTCGATAAAAGTGGACGAATTTCACACTGATAAGGATTGAGATCTGGAGGTATCGCATTCCCTAAATTTGCTTCTACCAGTTCAGTGCCATCTTTTCGAAGCAAATGAAGTTTTCTTTTTGCTTCGTGAAATCGTATTTTATCACCAATGGCAATCTGTAAAAGTTGTGTCTGGTACATATGCCATGTAAACGAAACAATTGTTACGATGAGAGCGAATAATGTCAGGAGAATCATCCGAAAGCGAAACTGCGGATTTTTGCTTTGCTTCATAACAGCTCGCATCTTGGCACTCTGAAAAAAAAAAGTTATGTTTTAGAAATAATAATAATAATAATATAATGGTACATACATATAAATGTAAATTGAGATACATATTTAAAGAGCATTTATGTAGCGCATAATATACTAGATAGAGCCAATACACAAGATATGAGCCTACTAAAGATCATAATACCTACTAAAGATTTCTCGCTAATTTATGAGTTGTAAGGAGTATATTATAAATAATGTGAATGCAGGCAGCATACTTTAAATACTTTACAAAATAAAGGAAATGAGAGACAGATTCGATTCTTTACTTTAAAATATTATCATTTTTAAATGCCTATAATGATAATCATATTATTTTCTTTTGCCCTGAAGTTTCTGAAAACTTCTAAAATAACAAAAATTCAAAACAGAAATTTAATATAATTTTTTAAAAAAGCGAAAGAGAGACAGAAAGTTAAAATTATATAGCCTTAACTTCCTACGCTGTTAAAAATTTCTGTAAATTTAATGTAAATATTTATCCAGAGTCTCTGTAAGTTTACAGTAATTCTTAGTTAAATGTGAATAATCCAGATTCTCAATCTTTATTCTGTATTTTTACGTAATTTTGTTATTTAATTTTTTAATTAAAATTAAAAATGACTGTTTCTACTTTAGAAAAAGTATTCCAAGACCGAAATATATTCTCACCAATAATTAATTAAGTTAATATTAGTTATTAAAATGAATGTATAAAATAAGTTTTTTAACATCTCCGTTTATTTTTCTCTGTAATTTTACGTAAGACTCAAGATAATAGATTACACAGAGTTTTTTGTTGAAATTTTTAACAGTGTAGGTTGAATTCAAGCTGCTTGCATGTGTATTTTAATAACATTGCATTAATCATAATCATCAGATGATTCACGTATGAAATTTGACTTAATGTTTCTGGTTAGTAAGGAAACAAACTTTTAATAACAGCAAAATTTAATTATTATTATTATTATTATTATTGAAAAAGGTAACAAAAATGGGGACTAGAAAGTAAAAATTAGCTGGCATAAGTGTACTCTGCTCAGTTCACCACCATCGTATATTTGTTCTCACATACAAGACATATTATATTCGTGTTAGGAGAAATGAATTTCACCGATCGCTTGTCACGGTTACAGACTGAAATGCCCCACCTAGTAGGCTACTTACATTACAGTTCGATGCATTTACCTTATCCTAATTCATTAATTAATTTTATTCAGGTTAGTTTCATATTTTAGTTTTCATGCAATTCCATGCTATTTCCAATGTAATGATATATCTCCATAATTCAAGTTTATATGAAATATTGCTCTATTCTGCTATGTTAATTTTTTTTTTTTTTTTTTAATTTCTAATAACTTACGAAATTTTCAAATTAGAATATTCGTTCAATTATGGACAAGCCAGTATTATAAATGATATTTTAAAAATGGCCTAAAATCTTCACTTTGAAAATATCCCTCAAAATAGACGTTTCTGCGAAATTTTGCCCTATTCTATTATGTTACGAAAATTGTAAATTTTGAATAACTTTCGAATTTTTTACACCAGAAAGCTCATAGTCAACAATGTTCATGCCAGTTTCCAAAATGATATTTTAAAAATTGTTTGGTATTCTTACACTGAAAATATCCCACAAAATAGACGTTAATGCAAAATTTTGCCCTATTCTGTCATGTTACGAAATTTGTAAATTTCAAATAACTTACGAAGTATTAAAAATTGAATTTTCATAGTTAATGATGTTCATGTCCGTATCATTGATTGATATTTTAAAACTGGTCTGACAACTTTATAGAAAAAAATATTCCTTTTAATACAAGTTTAAGCAAAATCGTGCTCTATTCTCCCATGTTAAGAAAATCGTAAATTTCGAATAACTTACAAGGTTTTTAAAATGGAATGTTTAAAATCAATAGAGTTCTTGTCAGTGCTATAAATGATATTTTAAAACTGGTCCGACCTCTCTGCGGTTATTTGTTCTTTAGATAGCGTGTGCACTGATTAACAAACGAACAGATTAACGCACTAATCCACTGATATGCGTTCCACTTTGAATATATCAGGTTTTAGCTCCGTACAAAGCTGAGCTGTTCAACTGATCGCTACAAAAATTGGTACATCAGGTCAAAATCTAGCGAACTCCATATTTTTAGCTCAATTGGATAATTGGTTCAAAAGATACTAAATGAAACTTTACAATTTTACTTTCCAAACATACATATATAAGGATATCGTAATCATGATTTGCAAAATGGATTTTGTACTTGCATACGTAAAAATTAAATGATTGTAGAATGTTTGTAAATTTATATTTGTGACTGACATGATGTTTAGTTGTACACCTCTAATTTTAGTCTTGACACAAGCTCCTCTTTTACAGATACACTGCAAAAAATAAATCCGTAAAAGTACGGGAAAAATTGGCAGATGGGGTGCCAGTATTTCTCTATCAAATACAAGGAACAAAATTGTACTTTTCACGGAAAACCTGTTTGATTTACAGGATTTCCCCATAAAATATATGTCAGTGATACAATTTTATGGTTTTATACTCTACTTTTTTATTACTAGTTTTTTCCCATTGTGATTTACAGGATTTTCCAGTAAAATCTACGGGTATTTTTTGCAGTGTATTTATGATTTTACACGATTTTTCGTGATGCATGTATGTATGTGTTTGTGTGTATGTGTGTGAGTGAACACGAAAGCGTCTAAACCCTTTGTTCAAATGATCTGAAAGTTAGTATGTAAGTTATAGACCGTCTAACAAACTGTATATATTTTGGTAAGTCTAGCATTCATAGTTTTTTTTTTTTTACTTTCCGAACACTATAGTGAGGAAAGTATTGTAATCATGTCAAAAATCCGAATTCGAGATTTTGATGTTTCTATACGTTTTGAGGTCCCCTGAGTCCGTTTTCACTATTTTTACGATGATGTATGTATGTATGTGTGTGTGTATGTGTGTATGTATGTGTGTATGTCTGTGAGTGAACACGCTAGCGTCTAAACGCTTTGTTCGATTAACCTGAAAGTTGGTACGCATATTGTAAGTCACCATAGTACGAACCCTATAGATTTTGGTGAATCTAGCACTTATAGTTTTTTTACAGGGACACAAAGAAAAATTCTTTATCATTATGGCCTATGGGAGCCAAATCTTAAAAGTGCGATAGCATCTAAACGCCTTATTCAATTGAGCAAAATTTTTATACACATATTATAGATCATAAATACTCAATCTGTATAGATTTTGGAGAATCTAGCACTTATAGTTTTTTTACAGGGACACAAAGAAAAATTCTTTATCATTATGCCTAAGGGGCCAAATTTTTAAAAATGTGATAGCGTCTAAACGCCTTATTAATCTGAGCAAAAAATTTGTACACATGTTATAGATCACAGTTGAACTAACTGTATAGATTTTGGTGAATCTAGCACTTACAGTTTTTTTACAGGGACACAAAGAAAAATTCTTTATCATTATGGCCTATGGGACTAAATTTTAAAAAGTACGATAGCATCTAAACGCCTTATTGAATTCAGGTGAAAATTTATATGAGTATTATAAATCACTGTTGCACTAACTATAAGCATTTTGGTGAATCTAGCATTTATAGGTTTTTACAGGGACACAACGAAAATTTCTTTATCATTATGATCTATGGGCTCAAAGTTCAGTAGCGTTAAATAAAACAACGTGTAATAGATGGAGAAAAATACTCACTCTATTATGGTTTTCTGTCTTTTGTTTGTTTAACAACTACTCTTTCTTTACTTTATCTACAAAACTGTTAATTACTCAATGTTCGGAAAGTCGAGTGGTGTCACTCCAGATTTTTTTTTTTTTTAATAAGGACACAACGAAAAATTCTTTATCATTATGACCTATTATAGGCTGAAAAGATTTAATGTTCGATGCACTGAGAAAAAATTCTGTGACTGACATCGGGAAATTAAATTGTAACTCTAGTAAAAATAGTTCATTGTCATCCTTATAAATTCTAGTTCTCTTTGCGAGCGAATTCTAATATCCCCTATTGGAATTCTAGAGTGTTTTTCCATATTATCGAGGTCAATCTCATTTAAAAATCTCTGCAAATAAATGCGAGCACTAGCGGTGAGTTTTAGTAACTATAATTTTGTTTTATGACCCAATTCTAGGGAGTCAAGCGAGAATTTTTCGCAATATAAAGGATTAATAATATTCATAATATTGTTTCACCATCTTGAAAACTATAGACTAGAAATTCTCGATCATTTCATCTATTTAGGTTATTTGTTTACCTTATATGCATAACTCGGAAATCTATATTTCTAGTTAAGGGATTCAGAAAATGACTACTTATTCGTTCTAGATAAAAGCAGTATATATATATATATATTATTTTCTCAGTGTAGCATCTAAATGCTTATCCAGTTGTGCTTTAAATTTACATACGTGTTATAGCTTAATGTCGCACAAACTGTATAGATTTGGTGACTTTAGCACTTATAATTTTTTACAGGACACGAGGAAAAATTCTGCGTCAATATGGCATATTGGCTGAAAAAAGATAAATATCTACAAATAAGCTTGAATTTAAACCATGTTGTGGGAAACCTCTTTTTAAAGATAAATTTTATCATTTTAGAGCATGTAGTTATTATTATTTATAATTATATATTATATGAAAGTAATTAACATAAAAAAAAATTTACATTTTTTTTTAAAACTTTATTAATTAATGAACTTATGATATTACATAAATCGATAAACTGATATTGTTAAATAAATCATTAAAATAAAAAAAAAAATCTGGAGTGACTCCACTCGACTTTCCGAACATTGAGTAATTAACAGTTTTGTAGATAAAGTAAAGAAAGAGTAGTTGTTAAACAAACAAAAGACAGAAAACCATAATAGAGTGTTTGAGTATTTTTCTCCATCTATTACACGTTGTTTTATTTAACGCTACTGAACTTTGAGCCCATAGATCATAATGACAAAGAAATTTTCGTTGTGTCCCTGTAAAAACCTATAAATGTTAGAATCACCAAAAGGCTTATAGTTAGTGCAACAGTGATTTATAATACTCATATAAATTTTCAACTGAATTCAATAAGGCGTTTAGATGCTATCGTACTTTTAAAAATTTAGTCCCATAGGCCATAATGATAAAGAATTTTTCTTTGTGTCCCTGTAAAAAAACTGTAAGTGCTAGATTCACCAAAATCTATACAGTTAGTTCAACTGTGATCTATAACATGCGTACAATTTTTTTGCTCGTGTTAATAAGGCGTTTAGACACTATCACATTTTTTTAAAATTTGGCCCCATAGGCATAATGATAAAGAATTTTTCTTTGTGTCCTGTAAAAAAACTATAAGTGCTAGATTCTCCAAAATCTATACAGATTGAGTATTTGTGATCTATAATATGTGTATAAAATTTTTGCTCAATTGAATAAGGCGTTTAGATGCTATCGCACTTTTAAGATTTTGCTCCCATAGGCCATAATGATAAAGAATTTTTCTTTGTGTCCCTGTAAAAAAACTATAAGTGCTAGATTCACCAAAATCTATAGGGTTCGTACTATGGTGACTTACAATATGCGTACCAACTTTCAGGTTAATCGAACGAAGCGTTTAGACGCTAGCGGGTTCACCCACAGACATACACACATACACACATACACACATACACACACACATACATACATCATCGTGAAAATAGTGAAAACGGACTCAGGGGACCTCAAAACGTATAGAAACATCAAAATCTCGAATTCGGATTTTTGACATGATTACAATACTTTCCTCACTATAGTGTTCGGAAAGTAAAAATTGGGTATTGTTTATATTGTTTACAGATATTATATTATCGATAAAGTCATAACTTTTATTATTTTCTTCTGTATTCAATAGAAGAAAATTTTGGATTCGTAAAAATTTTCGACTTTTGCTTTTCGATGGATTTCTACGTTTTGAAAGTTCCAGAATACGATTTGACCACTTTTAGAAAATGTCTGCCTGTGTGTTTCTCTCTGTGTGGGTGTGTGAGAAAAATTTTGTTCCAACTGTATCTCAGGAAGTACTCCTCGCAACTACATACAACTTTAAATGTAGTTGCACTTTGACATAAATTAGTGCCTATCAACTCTTGGTGCTAATGGCTCAGCAGGTGCTGCTGCTATACAGTGATTTCAGCAATTTCAAGGAAGACTTTATCTCAGGAACTACTTCATAAAATTGCATATAAATTTATATGTAGTTTTATCTGAACATACATTAGTGCCTGTCAACTATTTGTGTCAATCGCTCAAGAGGTGGCGCTGCTATACAACGGTTTCCGTAATTTAAGGAAAGGCCATACCTCAGGTTCTATTGCGTATAATCGAACAAAACTTCGCACGTGAAAAGGCCATTATGAGGCATATTGCTGATTCAATTTGTTTGAATATTGACCGATATGTGGCGCTGCTATACTGCAAATTTCCCGAGAACAGGAATGGTGTAATCTGCACGGTAAAATATCGCTTCCGTTGAACATTTCGGTAATACCTCTCTGAGATAAAAAATGTCTACATTCATAATGGAAAAATTAGAAGAAATAATTTGTACTACATGAATTAGTATAGGAAAATATAGCAGACAATTTTGTGATAGCCACAACATACTCTTTTTTTACTTTCTTCTATATGTAATATAGAGAAAGTATTGGATTCATAAAAATTTCGAACTCCGGTTTTCGATGGATTTACACGTTTTGGGATGTCTTGAACACGATTTGATAGTTTTTAGAAAATGTCTGTGTGTGTGTGTATCACGACTTTTGTGGACGCTGTAGCTCACGAACCAATGAACGAAATTTAACCAAACTTGGTATTTAGTTGGATCCTGACATAAACTGGTGCTGATTAGATTTGGGGATCATTCGCTCAACAGGTGGCGCTGTAATAGCATTTTTTCTAAATTTTTAACATGGCAGTATAGGACAAAATTTCGTATAAATGTACATGATGATAGTTATTTTTAACTTGTGATTGTAAAATTCATATGAATTATTGATAATAGTAGTAGTTAACTAGGAAAAAAATTTTGTGCATGTGGGGGCATCATTTTCTCCCTTAAAACTAACGATTGAACTATAGATCTGTGATAATTTAAAACAAAGTTATAGACTTTTTTTAATTTTAATTTAAAAAAAAAAAAAAAATCGTATTTTTTTTTTTTTTTTTTTTTTTTAATATTGAGAGTAAAATGAACTTTTTTTTGGATATTTAGTGTTATATTACTTCTCTAATATGGAAATCGTCTGCATTATCATGGAAGATAATTTTTTTAAATAATAATTTTAATAAATTACTTTTACTGAGTGAATTTGTATAGGAAAATATAGAAGAAAGTCATGCGGGGGCCACAACATACTAGTTTATTTTTATTTTTATTTATTTATTTATTTATTTATTACTAGCAAACGCGTGCAAAACTTTCTCACTTTATTTCTTTTCTTATTTACCTTAAAAGTTTGAAACTCATAAACCTTACGTCAATTTTCTCACCAAATTTTAATTCATCAGAAGCGAAATTATTATTAGAAACAAATTAATATTGTGGGATGAAATGCTAATGATAATCAAACCAATATCATTTACGAAAGTCTTAAGAATAAAATTCATGTTTGACGACCTAATTTTTGCTCTTTTTAAATTTTTGTCACCATGTTGGCGATACATTTTTATTATTAATTTATTTTGACATAATTTTGTGTTAAAAAAACTTAGTACTTATTTTTATTATACTTTTTATTATTGCGTTTTTTAGTCAATTTATGACAAATGTTCGTATGGGGCTTATATCATTAAAATATTGCTAGATTTAAAATGACGCTTGCAAAGATTATAAAAATGCAACTTTTAAAAATCCCCTTTTCTGTAAAATGATTTCATCAGACAAATGTCGTCATTTTTTTTTTTTTTTTTTTTTTTTTTTTAATTAGATCACTGAATTGAGTCCGCGTGCTTAAATATTGCCTACGTATTATTTTTTTATCCTCACGCATTTTATAAAGTCACTATCATATCGTTTCTAAAAAAAATTAATCGTAACTGGACCACGTTATAGAAATATTATATAGATTATTTTGAGAATGGACATTTTTAATTTTAATGATGAATAAGTTTGATTTATCATCACGAAGTTTTAAAAGGAAAATTGTTATAATTATAGAATATCAATTCATATAATATGAGTTTCTATAGCTGACAGCTCCTATAGTAACAGACCTTATAGAGATAGTTCCTATATTGACAACAGCTTATAGTAACAGTTCAGAATTTAATAATTTTTATGGAATTTAGGAATAAGTATATGAATATGAATAAGAATAAGAATACACAGTTATTATGTGAAAGAGTTAAAAGATTATAAAACTATATATGAATATGACAATTATTACTAACAATATTATTTCCATTTAAATCAAAATTATTATCTTATAACGTACAAAAATTCAATAATGCATGACAATATGATTTACTTAAGGCATAGTTCTTCGGAGATCTATATATAATTTTTTTTTTTTTTTTTTTTTTAAGTTATGATTTATTGAATGAAGATTTACGATTTAGTATAACACACAGTTTATTAAAAAACAAACATACTCTAATATGTTAATGATTTATAGTACTAGATTGAGATTTTTATATCTAAATAAATTTAAATAATATATAAATTATTGAATATTTTGTTTAATATTTAGAAATAGGTCGATATTTAGTTTCATATATTTTTACTTTCTTCTATATGTAAAATAGAGAAAGTATTGGATTCGTAAAAATTTTCGACCTCGGGTTTTTGATGGATTTACACGTTTTGAGAGTGTAGAACACGATTTGACCCTTTTTAGAAAATGTCTGTCTGTCTGTCTGTCTGTCTGTCAGTCTGTCTGTGTGTGTGTGACAAAATTTTGTGGCAACTGTATCTCAGGAACTACTGCACAGAATTTCATACAAATTAGTATGTAGTTGCACCTTGACATAAATTAGTGCCTATCAACTTTTGGTAAAAATTGTCTTACAGGTTGCGTTGCCATCCCGCTTTTTCTAAATTTTTAACATGGTGATATAGGACAAAATTTTGTATAAATGTGCATAAAGAGAATTATTTTTTTAGTAATCATTATGAAATTTACAAGAATTATTTATAATAGAAGTAGTCAACTGGGGAAAAAAATTTGTATGCGTAGGAGCCTCGTGAACCCCCCTGGGGGGAAGTCCCCCCTCGAGGGGAGTAAATTTTCAAGATGGGTATCTTTCGAAAGGTCTCGTCAATACCTTTAAAACGAATGGTTGAACTATAAATCTGTGATAATTTAAAACAAAGTTATCGATTTTTTTTTACTTTTAACAAAAAGTAACTTAGAATTTTTTTTTTTTTTTTTTTTTTTTTTTTTTTACGAAATTTAACCAGACTTGGTATTTAGTTGGCCCCTGACATAAACTGGGGCTGATTAGATTTGGGGATCAATCACTCAACAGGTGGTGCTGTGATCGTATTTTTTCTAAATTTTTAACATGGCAGTATGGGACAAAATTTCGTATAAATTTACATAATGGGAGTTATTCTTAACCTGTGATTGTGAAATTAATATGAATTATTGATAATAGTAGTAGTTAATTAGGAAAAAAAATCTCGGTCATCGCTTCCCCCCCAGTGGAAAGTACCCCCCGGGGGGGGGGGGTAAATTTTCAAGATGGGTATCTTTCGAAAGGTCTCGTCAATATCTTTAAAACGAATAGTTGAACTATAAATATGTGATAATTTAAAACAAAATTATCGATTTTTTTTTTTTTTTTTTTAACGAAAGAAAACTTTGAAAAAAAAATCTTTTTTTTTTTTTTAATATTGTTACTGCGTGAATTTGTATAGGAAAATATAGAAGAAAGTCTTGTGGTGGCCACAGCATACTAGTTTTCTATGTAATCGTTTTTGATCCAGTCATTAACAATATTCAGATTTCCTGTAATATATCCATGGTCACCATTAACAAACTTTTCTAATGAAGGATCACTTAATTTACAAGAGAAATAATAATTAGAATTAAAAGTTTTTGAAAGGCATTGTAACTAAATTAATTGTCAGTAGAAAACTTATATATTTTACCGTTACGTATAGAAATTAGATATACTTTACTTAAAATTATAAATCGTAAGAGCCATTCGAATATTAGGGGAGTTATTTTTTATTTATTTTATTTCCTATCAGTACATTCAGATTAAATTGTATAATTTTAGTCATTATTAAGTCATTAAAAAAAAAAAAAAAAAAAAAAAAAAAAGAAATATCGGTAAAATGCTTCCTAAATTTTGGTACAGAAAAATGTACATCAACTTCTTTTTAATTGCAAAATTATATTAGCGAATTTTTAACCAGTTAAAATTATTAAGATATTTAAAGGAATTTAAAACTTTTAGATATATATGCATACATATTTCAAACGGTTTCCAGTACAAAATATTTTCTGCATACATGCCATTTCGCCTTATTATTTAAGATAAGTTTAAGGGATGGTTGTATTGTAGGATTTAAGTATCGATAATCTACACTTGAGACCTAGCCCAGGGTGGGGTGCCCTCCGTGGAGGAAGAAGGAGGGGGGCTCTTTCTACGAGCTTCATAGAAAAATCACTCAACACTCCGAATGGAAAGGCAGACTAACATGACCTGGATTCAAACCCCTCACCTCATGTCTATCAGTTTTGAGAGCAGAATATTTCAGTGGGGTCAGATTAAGAGAAGAATATAATAGAGAATAGGACTGATATTAGAATAGAATTTTATTGTTTTACTAAAGCAATCGATATTCAGTCTATGTAAATAAGTCGTATTATAATACTTCATGTATGAGAATTATTAAAAAAAAAAAAAAAGTAAAATAAAATAAAAGCTTTATTTTATTTTGGTGAATTTTGATGAATAGCCTTATTATGAAATTTATGATTGTTAAAATGTGGTAATTTGACAGTAGATTTGCATGGGGAGACAACGAGTAGGCAGAAATTTATTAGAATTTGAATTATATTGTTCAATGCGATTGTGAAACATTTAGAAATTTCAGGAATATACATCGTATGTTACATAAATCATGGTTAATTTTATATACCACATTGAATGTTTTTCAAAATAGATATAAAGTGGAATAATTAATTAATTGTACGTAACAAATTCATAATAATAACGGACAATCTTTTTCAGTTTCACTGTTTAAAATCATAATTCGACGTTTCGCCGAAAAAATGGTGCAAATTACGCAAATGTATCTGCATACAATATGTTCACTTATAAGTTTCATCGTTTTAATGATGCTGTCTACTAAAATAACCCTACTAAAATGGACACAGATCGCCAAATTAAAAAAAAATATTGGTTGTAGTTAAACTGGAACTTTTTTTTTTTTTTTTTTTTTTTTTTTGGAGTGAAAAGTGGGATATTATTTTTAAAAGTGTTGAATAGAATGATTTTAACATTGTATCAAGCTTAAATGATTTTTTTTTTTTTTAAGCAAACATTATTTTAATTCATGAAATTGATATATGGTATCTGTAACTACGTTAAAATGTAATTACGTTATTTTTACTTTCCGAACACTATAGTGAGGAAAGTATTATAATCATGTCGAAAATCCGAATTTGAGATTTTGATGTATCTATACGTTTCGAGGTCCCCTGAGTCCGTTTTCACTATTTTTGCGATGATGTATGTATGTGTGTATGTCTGTGAGTGAACACGCTAGCGTCTAAACGCTTTCTTCGAATAAGCTGAAAGTTGGTACGTATATTGTAAGTCACCATAGTACGAACCCTATTGATTTTGGTGAATCTAGCACTTATAGTTTTTTTACAGGGACACAAAGAAAAATCTTTTATCATTATGGCCTAAGGGACCAAAATCTTAAAAGTGCGATAGCATCTAAACGCCTTATTCAATTGAGCAAAACATTTATGCACATATTATAGGTCACAGATACTCAATCTGTATAGATTTTGGAGAATCTAGCACTTATATTTTTTTTTTACAGGGACACAAAGAAAAATTCTTTATCATTATGGTCTATGGGGCCAAATTTTTAAAAGTGTGATAGCGTCCAAACGCCTTTTTAATCTGAGCAAACCATTTGTACACATGTTATAGGTCACAGTTGTACCAACTGTATAGATTTTGGTGAATCTAGCACTTACAGTTTTTTTACAGGGATACAAAGAAAAATTCTTTATCATTATGGCCTATGGGACCAAATTTTTAAAAGTGCGATAGCATCTAAACGCCTTATTCAATTGAGCTAAAAATTTATATGAATATTATAAATCACTGTTTCACTAACTATAAGCATTTTGGTGAATCTAGTATTTATAGGTTTTTACAGGGACCCGACGAAAAATTCTTTATCATTATGATCTATGGGCTCAAAGTTCAGTAGCGTTAAACAAAACATCGTGTAATATATGGAGAAAAATACTCAAACACTCTATTATGGTTTTATCTCTTTTGTTTGTGTTCAATTACTCAATGTTCGGAAAGTCGAGTGGAGTCACTTCAGATTTTTTATTCTGACTCTCAAAAAAAAAAAAAAAAAAAGGCATTCTAATTCAGAATTAGTATGTTATGCCACCACAACACTTTCTTCCATGTTATCATATACAAATTCACGCAAATTATTTATTAAATTATTATTTATTAAAATTATTTTCTATGATGAATTCAGACAATTTTTTATGTCAGAGGTGTATAACACTAAACGCCGAAAGAAACTCAGTTTTGTGTCAACATCAGAAGAAATAAGATTTTTTTTTTTTTAAGTTTTTTTCCCGTTAAAAATTAAAAAATATCTATAAATTTGTTTTAAATTTTCACATATCTATAGTTTACCTCTTCGTTTTAAAGGTACTGACGAGTACTTTTGAAAGATACCCTTACTGAAAATTTATGCCCCACCCCCCTAGAGGATTAGGGGATACTTCCCGCCAAAAGGGAGGTAATGCTTCTACATGCACATTTATTTATTTATTTTTATTTTTATTTATTTTTTTTTTAAAGTTTACTATTACTATCATTAATTTCACAATCAGTCGTTAAAAATAATTCGCATTATGAACAATTATGCGGAATTTTGTCCTTTACTGGGAAAAATAAAATGGGATGACAGCGCCAACTGTTGAAAGGTTGATTCTAAAATATAATCAGCACCAGTTTAGGTCAGTTTAAAATTAAATACCAAGCTTTGTTAAATTTCGCTCATTGGTTCGTGAGATACAGCGTCTATAAAGTTTATGATACATACATAGACAGATAGACATTTTCTAAAAATGATCAAATTGTGTTCAAGACATCTCAAAACGCGTAAATCCATTAAAAAACAGAGGTAAAAAAAATTCAGGAATCCAATACATTCTTCTTATATGTATAGAAAAAAGTTGAAGTGAAACTTTTTTTTTCAATGATAGCATCTAAATTATAGAATCTAAAACATATAATTTTTTAACTGGCTTTAAACACTTAAATCAAAATCGTTTTCTCAAATGAAGCCGCGTATTATACTAAATTAAATATATGTAAGAATTAAATATATGATGAATTACGTTAATATATATATATATATATATATATATTAACGTAAGTCATCCAAGTTTCCATTTTTAAATGTGAACGAAAATTTATTTTTTAATTGGATTTCAGTCATACTCATTCCAATGATAACAAATGGTAATAAAAGTTATATATATATATATATATATATATATATATATTTACGATTTATTATTATTATTATTATTATTAATAGCATTATTAGTTAACAATTAATATTCCCAAAGCGAGTTTTTCAAAATAAACATCAAAATTATATTTGGAATTGCACAAACATAATTTGTAATATAATACAAAGTAAAAGATTATAAATCACATAATTTTTTCTTCCAGTTACATCCGAACAATTTACAGCCCTAATTTAATTTTAAAAATTAATAATATAATACTTTTTAGAAAATGGCGTCTATGTTAAAAATCTGGAGTGACTTCATTCGACATTCCAAATATTAAGTAATTAACTGTTGTAAAAATAAAGTAAAATAAGAGAAATCGTTAAATAAACAAAAGAGAAAAATATAATAGGGTGTTTGAGTATTTTTTTCCCCATATAGTACGTTCTTTAATTTTACATTATTGCACTTTAAATAATTTGAGCCCATAGATAATAAAAATAAAGAATTTTTCATTGTGTCCTTCCCTGTAAAAATCTGCAAGGGCAAGATTAATTAAAATCATATACAGTTCCTTCGACGTTAATCATATAAAATGTATATAAATTTTCAGCTCAATCGGATAAGGCATTTGGACGCCATCGCACTTTGAATAATTTGAGCTCGTAAGCCATTATGATAAAAAAAGTGTCTTTGTGTTTCTGTAAAAAAAAAAAAATATATAGTACTAGATTTACCGAAATCTATACAGTTCGTGCGACGGTTGCCTATAAAATATATATAAATTTTCAGCTTAATAGAATAAGGCATTTAGACTCCTTGAACCCATAGACGATAATGATAAAGAATTTTTTGTTGTGTCCCTATAAAAAAAAAAAAAAAAAAAAAAAACTATATCAGTTAGATTCACCAAAATCAATAAGGTTCGCACTACGGTGACCTATAACAGACGTGCCAATTTTCAGCTCATTTTAACAAAGCGTTTTGACGCTATCGTATTCACTCATTTTCATACATCACCATAAAAATGATAAAAATGAATTCAGGGGATCTCAAAACGTATAGATACACCAAAATCTGCAAGTCGAATTTTTGTCCTAATTACAATACAATGTTCGCAAAATGAAAAGGTAACACATTTTAGTTTCTTAACACAATATATTGAAAAAGAAAAAAAAAGTCTTTATTTGGTTATAATTGACATTGGCAGAAAGCAACCGGAAACTTGCTTCTATGTAATATAAATTTCCATATCGACCTCTCAGTCTGATTTAATAGTTCTATAAGAAGAATTAATAGGGAATTTTCTTTTCTTTTACCCTGTTCTTTTTTTTTTTTTTTTTCATGCGTGTGTGTTTATGATGAAATATTAAGATAGAGTACAATGCTGCCACCAAGAACAGAAAAATCAATTTATCGAGTCGAGTTAATAGATATTGTACAAACGCGTGAAATATCAGTCTGAAGATTTATTGCCGTTGCAGGAATAAGACAAGAAGTGAAATATGAAGCTGTTTGTACAGATTGTAGAGCACTCTCTAATTATATTTACCCATTTTATGGTTCATTCTTTAACATTTTAACTTTGTTTTAAGTATTAAGATTTCAAAACATAAATAAAATTGCACTTCGAGCAATTTTCACTTACATACTAAAAAAGATCTGAGTATTTTTACGTGACCTTATAAACCAACCATTAATATTAATGGCTAAGTTTTGTATAAAGATATTACTTTAAATATACTTTATAGAAATTCCTCTATAGACCATAATGTATCTAAATTCTTTTGTCACTCCCAGTGCGAAGATTATCAGTACTGCTTATGTTATTTCTTTGAATTATGGAAGAAGAAATCATGCAAAAGTTCTATTTTTCTTTTTATAACTTTTAAAGAAAAAGCGTAAAATAAATTGCTTTAGCATAGCCATGTACATTGGTTAAAAATAGAAAATGCCGTATACAATGGACTAAATATTTACAATATTAAAAGAAAGTTAAAACACAATTGAAAATGCTTTTCAAGCAATTTCCAATCAGTTTTCATAATGAATCTGAGTAGTATTTCGTGTGACCTTGTAAAACTATTATTAATGCTAATTATAGACAGTTCTGTATGAAATGCTTTAGTAAGTAGTTTTAGTAAATGTATATAATGTATGTTAAATTTGTTATGTATAGAAATAAAAATGCGTTAGTTAATACCTCTCGTATACCGTAATGTAGCCGAATTCTTTGGTGAGCCATATTCACAAATCAATTGTGATATTCGTGCTATTTGTAAAATTATGGAGGATAAAATCTAAAAAAAATTTATACTTTACTTTTAATAAGAAAACATAAACGAGATTGTTTTACTGTAGACCTATATACTGTCTAAAAATAGAATCTGCCCAATATTCTATACTTAAAATTAGAATAGTGACATAAAGCCTCATAATACAATTAAAAATTAACATTGAATCATTTCTATTTATATATGTGATAATGCATCTGAATATTTTGTGCGACTTTGTAAAAACAATCATTAATGTTAATCTTTACCCAGTTCTATAGAAAAACATGCTTATGTTTCTCAAAAAAATATGTATTGATATTTATTTCGTTATTGTCTGTGCAGTATACAGATTCTTTAAATAAGCTTTAAGAAAATACCTCTCATCATGAACTGCAATACACTGGGATGCTTTTGTGGGCCTCTGTATCCAAACCAGTCGTGCTACTTATACCATTTTCAATAAGGAACACGCTATAGTAAACGTTAAACCTAAATAACATACATTAGTTTCAAGACATCTTATTTATAATTACAGAAATTAGAGCGCGGACAGACGGACGCACAAGTAGACAAACCGAAAACTTAAATACATTTAATCATTGTCTTAAAGTGTTTAAAAAAAAAACTTATAATGCAGTTAAAATGGTATTCAGTCCATTTCCACATTCATCTGACGTATCTTAATATTTAGAGTGACCCTGTAAAACAATAATTAATGCTAATTATAATTAACTCAATAGAAAACATGCCCATGAACTGAATAATGAATGTTAATTTTGTTATGTTTCGTTCAGTATAAAGGTATCAAAACAGGTAATAAAGAAATACATCTCATAGACAACAATGTAATGGAATACTTTTGTGAGCCCATGAACACAAACTGTTAGCGCTACTTACTAATATACTATAGTAGGAAACGTGTCATAGTAAAATTGAACAATAAAAGTTCAAGGCATCCCATTAAATAGTTAAGGAAATCAGACCGCAGATAAACAAACTGACAGACAAACAAACTGAAGTCATAAATAGCTTTCAACTTTGCTGAAAAGTGTTAAAAAGAACGTATAATAAGTATATACGTATAAATTACTAAATAAAATCATAAAAGTCAATTAGAAACTTTTTGCGACAAAAATTAAACGTGAAATGCCCTTGGAGAACTAAATTTTTCTTCGCCTACAAATCGAATAAGCTATTTATCAATTTAGTGTCTCTTTCTACATATACAGTAAGTTTTCTTTTTTGCAGACTTCGAATGAAAAAAGTAAATTATAGTAAAGAAAATACTACTTACAGATATCATTAGCAAAGGAAGTGAATTAATGACAGCGTGGGTGACAGTGAGGCTTGGATGGTTCGAGACTATTGTCGATATCAAAAAAGAAAAAATCTGTCTCTTGTTTCGTTGTGCGTTAGAAAATAGCCGTCTCTCTTTTGATTGCTCGAAGGAAATTGTTCCAAGCCTTGAATTGGTTAATGGGTGTTAAAAAACGGATGAAAAATAAACGTGATTTTTCTATTTGATACTGCAGAATTTCTGCTCGTCTGTAAATCAAAAATGCTATTGTAACTATTGAAGTGAAACTTAAGAGTGTTTCAACTGAGCATTTGCTTCACTAAATAAAAAATATTAATAAGAAATAATTATTTAAAAATTTGGTGTGGAACAACCATACGACTTCCATTACTCACTATTACACATATTATATGCATTTTTTAGAGATAATGTGACAAGAAGACAGAAAACTGACCTAACGGAGTAGGCAGAATACCTAAAATATATCCGGTAAGAGAAACTTAATAAATATGTAAAGACTTATAAAATAGAGTTTACATACCGAGTTAAAAAAAATAGGGTGTGGGGGTGGGGAAATGGTAGAATTATTTTTTGAAACACCTATTTCCGAAATCTAAAATTGACCTACCTAATCAGGATGATTGTTAATTTTCCTGTACACTGAGAAAAAATTCTGCAACTGATATCTAGAATCTAAATTGTTGCTCTAGAAAAAAATAGCTCCATGTCATTACTTTTCTGAAAAATCATAAATCATAGAATTGTTGATAAATGTTTTTGAAATTATTTCCGATTTGTTTATAAACTGTTAGAAAATGAATTAAAAAAAAAAAATATATATATATATGATGATTTTAATAACTTCTAAATTATGAATGTATATTTGAGTACCATACTTAGGTCAAACATTTTTATAAAAGGACCTACATTGATTCTTTCTAAAAATTGTATTTCTGGATATATCCTTTACACTGAGAAAAATAATATACCGCCTTCCTCTAGAATTAATACGTGGCCATTTTCTAAATCCCTTAACTAGAAATACAGATTTCTGAACTATGCGCATAAGGCATGCCAACTGAATAGACGAAATGGTCAAGAATTTCTTGTTTACACATTTCTAGATGGGGAAACAATATTCTGAATCTTTTGTATTGCTAGAAATTCTTGCTTGATTTTCTAGAATTGGGTCATACACCAAGATTATAGTTTCTGAAACCCGCCTCTTGTAGTCTCATTTATTTGCAGAGATTTTTAAATAACTTTGCCCTCGAGAATATAGGCAAACGCTCTGGAATTCTAATAGGGGCTTCTAGAACTCGCTTTTCAAGGGGACTAAAATTTATAAAGATGACATGGACCTACTTTTTCTAGAGCCACAATTTAGATTCTAGATGTCAGTTACAGAATTTTTTCTCAGTGTAGATTCTAGTTCGTATACTACAAAAAATGAAAATGCAAACTATATAAGTAAAGACAATTTTTAAATATATTTAATTATATTAATATACATACATATAAAGTAATGCTGTTTTTCTTCAAAATTCTACTCATTTTCTTGATTTTTAATATAAAATTTATTTTAAATATTAATGGATGCATTTAAATTTAAATTGCATGTATGTATCCAAAAAATTAATTAGAACTTTTAAAGGAGGCAGTTTATTTATTTATTTTATTTTATTTTTATTTATTTATTTTTTTTTTTTTTTAAGAGCTCCAAACGTGTTGAGATACGGTAATCAACATAATTAAATAAAGCACTTACTGTACAACTTATCAATTTTCACTAAACTTGCTTAATATTGTTTTAATTAAGATCTATATGGAATAGGTACTTACTGATGCTTGAATATTTTTCTTATATTTATGTCTTCTTTTTTTATATTTAGTAGTTGTCCATGTGACGTTATCCATATTTAGTTTCAAAGCTGGCTTTAAATTTAGTTTTTTTCGTTTCAAATTAGGTGTGGAAGATGGTGAACCACCGGGAGTCGTGTTGGCTGATGATACTGCAGTACATGATGAATCCAAGGACATACTACTTCCAAGTGATGACCGACTGAGGACGGTTGGAGCCCAACTGTCCAACGAAGACAGATCGTCCATACTGACCCCAGGACGTTTCTGAAGTTCCAAGCATTCTGTAAAAATAAATAAGTAATGTAAGAATGACAAAAGAAAAAACTGTCAGAATCCCCATATGATTTCATATCTCTGCGAATGATAGGAAATGTCTTGTAAAATGAACGAGCCACTTAATAGTGTTTAATCTGTTTGAAGTTGCCGATCTGCTACAGGAAAAGTAAAATTTTATGTATGATCCCTATATTTACCTTTTGATTAGATAACAGGTCGTAGCATTCTTAAAGTGAATTATCATTTCATTAATGATTCTGAAGTAGGCAAAGGAATTTATTAGGTTTATTTATTTTCAGAGATATTAGAAATGCAAACTTACGTAAATACATAAAAATATTTGCATCCAGTCTAAAATAATCTAAGAAAAATTCAAAGTTATTATGAAGTTAGTTATATATAAGTTTTATACATTTAAATAAAATATGCATGTGTAAACCACAATATAAAAGTAGTATGTTGCGGTCACCACAAGACTTTCTTTTATATTTTCCTATACAAATTTACGCAGTACAAATTATTTTCCATAATGAATGCAGACAATTTTCATCTCAGAGAAGCATAATATTCAATGTCCAAAGAAAGTCAATTTTGTGCCAACATCTAAGGATATTTTTTCTTACTTTTTTTTAAATCCTCCTTGGGGGAAGGGGGGGGGGTATGGTTCAACCATTCGTGAAAAGGTATTGAGTTCTTTTGAAAAATACTCATAATGCAAATGTACACAATTCGGGGGAAGTATTATCCTCGGGAAGCGTATTTCAAGAACATACATTGTTTCGAAACCACCTTGGCGAAGTGAAAAGTAGGATTACAGCGCCACCTGTTGAGCGATTACTTCCCAACTGTATTCAGTACCAATTTAGGTTAAAGAACAACTGAATAACGAATTTGGTTAAATTTCGTTCATTGGTTCGTGAGATACTACGTTCACAAAATTTGTGATACACAAAGGAAGACAGATAGACACACATATAGACATGCAGACATATTTTCTACAGATAGTGAAATAGTGTTTAGGACACTTCAAAATTTTCAAATCAATCGAAAACCGGAGGTCGAAAATTTTTACTAAACCAATACTTTATATATACAGATGGAAGTGTAGAAAACAAGCTATTAGTTTCACATATAATATTACAAAACGTTGAAAATATAAATGTATAAGGAGATGCTGAATGTCATATGCCTTTTTTTCTAAATTAAAGTCTTATGATTATTAAATTTTGTGTGCATGTGCATTGAAATATAACAACACATTAAATACATTAAAATGTCTTAAAACTGTTTAAATTAAAAATATATAATTCAAAATTTTATTTATTTGTTTATTTTGAAAAAATTTTAAATGCTTCATATTATATTTTTATTTTCCTGTAAACATATTTGGTTATCATTTCATTAACTGATTGATAAATTATTATTGTTACTATTATTATTATTATTATTATTTAAAAAAAAAAAAGTTTTTTAGGTTATTAGAATTCCCCCCGTGCAAAAATAGTTGAAAAGTTTGTATTACGACATTAATTTCACCAATAAAGTTTCTTAATAAATACATTTGAATTCAGTCCATCCGCCAACCTCTTACGCACACAAAATATTTCAGAGGCATTTTTGTCTTACTTCGTGTCTGAAATGTAAAGACATCTCTCTTTTTTTTTTTTTTTTTTTGTTTGTTTGTTTGTTTCATTCCATGCTTTTTACTGACAAAAGCATTATTGAATTGACCAGAGTTTGACCAAAGGATTATAAAAAAAGTTGAAATTTAAATTCTTGGCATAGTTGTATGCAAAAATAGGGCAATTTTTGGTACAGTTTATCCCACGTATAGCCTTGTAAAATTAATTGTAATCAGATAAAAAAAAAAAAAAAAAAAAAAAAAAATGCAAAAGAAAGAGAAAAGAAAAGAAAAATCCTTCGCTCAAGCGCTACTCAATTCCATTTTGAAGAAAAGTGAAAAATTTCAACAAGATCGGTGCATTAGTTTTTGAGAAATTTAACCGCTTTTCTTTCTGAAGGATCTCTGGAAATTAAGACTCACCTTTTACACGCCAATGTTCCATAAATGGAACATGGAATTGAAAATTCATTTAAAGATTAAAAATCATGAACACTGACTTCAAAAAATTATCAGATATAATAGAAAGACGACTTGATATTTTGAAATAGAAATTACAGTTCAATCATAAAAGGGGAAATGTACAGAAAATTGTAAAAATGACCTATTTTACCAGTTTCTCTTTTACACAACAGTTTAAAAATTCACATCATTTGGAAAAATAAGCAAATACTTCTAAAAATAGGCTGCCATGTTTAAAATTGCTTACATAATTAAATTAAAATAAAATAAAAATATAATAATATTAAACTAATAATATTAAATATAATAATATTGAATATAATAATATTAAATTACATTTTTTTTTTTTTTTTTTTACACATTTTAATGATAGATTTCTTTAAACAAAAGCATTAGAAGGCAAAATATGTAAAATACAAATTTAAATTACACCTGGATCCGAATTCAGCGTGTAAAAGGTTAAGGCTGAATTTTCCAGTTTATACCATGCTTTTATTAACTCGCTTTCTTGTTTATTTGTTTGTCCAGTACAAATCTGGCAATCGATTTTTAACTAACTTCCGGACTAGCTAGACATTTGAAACTTTTAGAATAGCCCAGAACACGATGACAACGCAATATATCGAAGCCCGATTTTCGAATGTTCGATTAGTTTTCTTTCAATTAATTAACATATGAAAATAACAATCTCCTAACAGCTTTAAAATTAGCCATTTAAATATTAGTTATAATTTAATTGTTGCCAAAAAAAAAAAAAAAAAAAAAAAAAAAAATCACGAGTTCATTTTCCTTTGACATAAAAATAAATACATCTAATTAAACGTGATCATTAAAAAATTATAAAAAGTTAAATTAGAATCTCCCAAAAACTGACTTCATTATAACTTAAAAAAATTTCTACGCATTGATAAAGTGCTAATGTAGTTCATGATGCTAATATACGTTCTTCTAAATGGAGTAATATTTTATTTTTAAAACCAACTTTATTATTATTATTATTATTAGTTCACTGAACTGAGTCCGCGTGCTTAAGTAATATTATTTTTTATCCTCGCGTATTTTATTAATACAATAATACATAGAATTGATTCAACAGAAATTTTAAAAATATGGTATATAAAATTATATATATATATATTTATTTAATCTTATATTTATTTATTGATAATTTTATAAAATATTGTTACTCTTTTACATGTTCAAAATTCTGAATAAAATTTTTTTATTTATTATATCAAAAAATAATACTAATTATCGGGAAAATATGTTCTTTTTTAGTGTTCGAAACCCAGGTAACTCCTTAAAGTGTGATAGCGTCTGAATGCCTTATTTGATTGAGCAGAAAATTTATATACATGTTATAGGTCACCGTCGCAAGAACTGTATAGATTTTGGTAAATCTAGACATTATAGTTTTTTTTTTCTTTTTTACAGAAACACAAAGAAAAATGCTTTATCCTTATAGTCTATGGGCTCAAAATATTTAAAGTGCGATAGCCTGTAAAAGTATTATTCGAATAAGCTGAGAATTTATATACCGTCGCACGAACTGTTATAGATTTTGGTGAAGCGAACACTATAGTTTTTTTTTTTTTTTTTTTTTTTAAACAGGGAACGAAAAATATTTTATCATTATCATCTACGAGCTGAAATTATTTAAAGTGCGATAGCGTCTAAATGCCTAATTCGATTGACTTGTAAATTTATATACATGTGATTGTTTAGATTTTAGTAAATCTAGTATTTATAGATTTTTATAGGGATACAACGAAACATTCGTTATCATTATGACCTATGTGCTGAATTTATTTCAAGTGCTATAGCGTAAAATTAAAGAACATACTCCATGGAGAAAAATACTCAAACAGCCTGCTATATAATTTTCACTTTTGTTTATTTGAAGACTCCTCTTACTTTAATTCATGTAAACAACCGTTCGTTTCTAATGTTCGGAAAGTCGAGTGGTGTCACTCCAGATTTTTTTATTTTAATTTTTTTCTTATTAGATGTCAGGCAAATTAACAGTGATATTTTGGATTTTTTAAACCTTTACTATTATCATATATATATATATATATATATATATATATATATATATAACAAAACTTTTATTTTTGAAATTTTTTTCCACATTCCTCGAATATGGAAATTTCAATGCTTAACATTGCATTGCGGATTCTTTAAAGCTTACGGTGTAAAAATGCATAAATAAAAGAAATGCTATTGCATAATTATATTTTAACTTTTTAATTACATAATCATTTTATTATCAAAACACAGTTGTTTCTGGAACATGTTCAGAAAATTTCTTGCGCAGAATTTTCATATATACGAGGCAAAGTGATGCAAGTTATATATTAAAAACAGGAAATTCAATTTTTAATCAATTTTGTCCTTTTTATTTTTCATAAATTATATGTAAGGCATGTATTGTAGTCATTATTTACGAAATAGGTTCTGTATCCTACATAGCCCATAAAACATAGCCCGTCGTAGAATGCTGCAAATTTATGTTTGTTAATGTCACTCCAACTTTGGTTTTGACACGAGCTCCCCTTTTAGAAATATCTACGATTTTAAACGATTTTTCGTGATGTATGTGTATGTACAGTCGGTAACAAAAGTGTCCGAACACTAGCAAAAATTCCTATGTAAAAAATGTATACTTCATGCGGTTTTGTTAAATAAATCCTTGTCGAATCCTCTTCTTAGTCAGTCTCAGAACAGGATTCAATAAGGATTTATTTAACAGAACCGTATGAAGTGTACTTTTTTTACATAGGAATTTTTGCTAGTGTTTGGACACTTTTGTTACAGACTGTATGTGAGTGAATATTATAGCGTCTAAACACTTTGTTCGAATGAGTTGAAAGTCCGTTCGTGCACAACAAAAAATTCTTTATCATTATGCCCTACGGCTTGAAATTGTTTAACCCCTTAACGCACGGCGTCCTCGCTGCGAGACGCAAAATTTAAGATCCGCCTGCAAAAATTCATCCCGGAAATGTTTTAGCAAAAATTTACGTTTATAACATATTAGAAAAGGCTAGTTTTTTTAACCTTAAATTTAAAATTTCTTTTAGTTTAATTTAGTTCATGAATTCCGGTGGCAGAATAATTTAAATGATCCGAATTGTCTTGCGCCTCAAAGGGTTAAACTGTGATAGCGTCTAAATACCCCATCCGATTGAGTGGAAAATGTAATGCGTGTTAAGGTCACTATCGCACGAACAATATAGATTTTGGTGAATCTATCATTTATAGATTTTTACAAGGACACAACAGAAAATTCTTTATCATTATGGCCTTTGGGTTAAAATTATTTAAAATGCGATAGCGTTTAAATGCGTGATCTGATTGAGCTGATAATTTATTTTCATGTTATAGGTCACTGTCGCAGGAACTATATAGATTTTAATGCGAATCCAGCATGTATAAATTTTTACGGATGCCAAAATGTCATTGGAGACCTGCCTGTAGAGACTAAAAAGGTTTAAGGGTTCTGTGTGTCTTGCAGTGTCTGATTTAAGGCAGGGAATTCGGGGAACTTGCCCTGGGCCCTCACAGTGAAGGGGCCCCCAAGAAAGTCCATCATACATTTAAAAGATTAATTAAAATGAAAGATTTCCAAATTTTGCAATAATGATCGTTGTTTTTTTGTTTTTCGTCAATGGATGGAGAAATTACTGCACTGTTTTATAAATCGGCGTGATGATCTTTCAAGGAAATTATCAACTCATCGGAAAAATTTGCAATATTTTCGCTAAACGCGAATACAACTGCATACTACCGATACTTGTGTTCCAAACTTTTACCAAGGCTAACTAAAATCCGAGGCACACACCACAATGCAGATACAGTGGGGGCGACGTACGTCAATCCGATAGACAAGCGACGAATCTTGTTTAGCTTTACTCTTACAGCAAAATGAAAAGTGAAGTGAAGTGAAGTGAAGTAATTTTTAGGCGGCTGAATCGGAAATAAGCGGTTTGTTTCGTTTGTTGTAATATTAAAGTATGAGAAAAAGGGGTCCATTGAACATGAGTGCCCTGGGCCTCCAAGTGAGTAAATTGGTCCCAGTGTGTCTGTCTGTTTGTCTGCGTGTGTGTGCCATGATAGCGTCCGCAAAAATCACCCGATTAATTTGCAGACTGGTACACATTTTCAAGAGGCTCACGGAACTAGCTGGATAATTTGGGTGTACAATGTACATTCTCCTTGTAGGTCACTTACAGGGACACATAAAAGTTTTCTTACCATTACGGCCTAGGAAGAGAATTTCTTTTAAACGTAATTTTAACGTGGTTACACTACATTCAAGAAACTGAAATAAACTTACATTATTAAACGTTATTTGTTGCTAAATGTTTTCCTGAAAGTTTTGTTTTCAAATACATATGTAAAACTTTATTCAATAAAGTAATTCAGAAATTGTTAAAACTCTTTCGGTGTCAGCATTTATAACGTGTTTTCTTTTATGTATTAAAATTGTGACATTGTTTTTAACACGCTTTTATTAGTTTCATCTCTATGTATGTTTGTTTGTAACCGCTCTGAGAGCAAACAAAAAATCTATATTGTAAAAAAAGACTTTCCCTACGTGAACGATGTGGCTGTGAGGTAAAGCTCCGGGCTACGAACCTAAAGGTCTAACGTTCGAGCACAGTCAGGGGAGATTTTTTTTAAATGGTTTTTGTTTAATTCTAATATATTTTATTAAAAATTTAAAAGTATGTAAATATTCTGGGGTGTCACTCACACGATTTTCTCTCACATTTTAATACTATAAAGATAGATATATTGTACTTTTTAGTTCCCATTTCAATAAAAGCTTGTTCTTTAATTTTTTAAAAGTACAATTTTATTTACTATTGAGATTAATTTAAATTACCCACTTTGTTTTACACCAAATATGTCTATTGTAAAGCTGCATAAAATTTAATTTTTATATGCAGCATTAACAATCTTGTTGCAAAAAATTGTATGTATATTTCAAAACTTTACAGTTGTTTGTATAAATAGCGCTTCGCAATTTTCTATATTCTGTATTCAGCATACAGTCGGTAACAAAAGTGTCCGAACACTAGCAAAAATTCCTATGTAAAAAAAGTACACTTCATACGGTTTTGTTAAATAAATTCTTGTCGAATCCTGTTCTTACTCAGCGCAAGAACAGGATTCGATAAGTATTTATTTAACAAAACCCTATGAAGAGTATTTTCTTTATATAGGAATTTTTGCTAGTGTTCGGACACTTTTGTTACCGACTGTACGTGTTGTTATATATACATGTTTTCTCTAAATTATCGTGTAAATTTTAGATTTATAAGGTTGTGTACGGGGGATTTTCTGCAAATAGAATATAATGATGAAATCGCATGATGCTTTGACGTTTAAACGAAATATAGTTAATAAATTATACATTCAATATAAAGTATAAATATGGTTTTATTATATTAGTTGATGGATTATTAAGTCTGTCTTTCTTTCTTTTTTTTATCATTGGAATATCCTTCCCTTTTATGTAACTTTCAACATCTATGAATATAAAAATATTATTTCCTAATTACCTTCCACATGTGACTTAGACTTTTATCTTTTAAAATGAGCACACGAAGTGTTATTTGTTTTGTATGAACTTATTATTTTATTTTTTGTCTTTGTGCTTAACTTTTATTTGACACAAAGTTTACAATTTGTAACTCGAACTTTTCCCGCACATATAAAGATTCGCGATATTTGAGTTAGAGAGTACAACTTTACAGGTAGAAAGAGTTCGTCTGAAAATACATGTTCTAACTGGACTGTGACTGTACAACAATTTTCGGGCACATATGAACAGTTCTTCAGCGTGGAAAAAGAAAATGGAGAGATAGATTAGGTAATTTTTAAGTTGATATCACCGTTCCCTAATTTGAATTTATAAAATCATTTTACTATTTAAAAATGCATTCATGGATAGTTTCGATTTCCCTAAAAAGATAATTTGAGAGTAAATATTGCTTTTAAACTTCATTTATACTTACAAATTTCAGAAGCTAATAATGTTAATTTTATCACTCCATCACTTGTCATCCCCTCTCTTAAGGGAATGAAGTTTTGGTGTGAAAATTATTCTGATGGTTAAATTAAAAAAAAAAAAAAAAAAAAAAAAAGTAGAAGAAGAAGGAAATAGAAAAAGAAAACCCAAATATGTGTGTGTGTATATATATATATACAATGGATGTTCAAATTATTAGAAATATTTTTAATTTTGATATTTTTTCGATCATCTAAAAAAAAAAATGCTAGACGAAATGCCCTGAAACTTCATACATCCAAAGAACATATAAAAACTCATATTTTCCACTATCGATTTAGTCCAGAGTGCAATTAGGGAATCAACCACAAATAGAAGTAAAAAATATTTTGGATCACCCTGTATCACAAAAAGCTACAAATGACTTGTAACTTTAATGCATTGTTACCCATACTGTGTACAATATTTGTACTTTTTAGAGCGGGAATTGCGCAATTATTTAGGCGGATGTAATTTTTTTTTTTTTTTTTTTTTTTTTTTTAATTACTAATTTTTTTGACAAGTTTTTTGCTTTTAACTGGAACGAATTTCTATAATTTTTTACAAAAGTTGCTGAAAAATTGACAAAACATTATTCTGAAACATAAAACTCACACGTGTAATATTCGTTGAGACATGAGCATTTTTAGTAAATATTATTTTACTGCGTATGCGCGAAAAATAGAAAAAATTTTATTGCATAGTTTGAAAGCTAGATATATTGAGCAACTTTTGTCCAAAGTTCATTTCAATAGAGTAAAAATTAAGCAAATTGTCAGCAAAAGAACGACCTAGATTTTAGGTATTTTCCAGATTTGAAATTTCGTAAGGGGTTTTACACATGCAGCGTATTTAATTTGAAAATCCAGTTATTTTATTCACGTTGCAAAAGTTCTTTTATGGGAAAAACCCCTTATAAGCTTGAACTTTAACATATTTTTATTTATTCACTAAGATTTGTGAGTTCATAAAAGGTTTTTTTACAAAAAAGTCATTCTTTTTGTGATACAGGGTGATCCAAAGTATTTTTACATTTCTTCAGTTTATGGTTAGTCCCCCTAATTGCACTTTAGACTAAATCGATAGTGGAAAATATGAGTTTTCAAATGTTCTTTGCATGTATGAAGTTTCAGGCCATTTCGTCCAGTATTTTTTTAGATAATCGAAATAAAAAAAATAAAAAATTTCTAGTAATTTGAACACTTACTGTATATATAAAAAGTATAATCCTCTACTGAAAGAAAGAAAATCAAATAAAAATTGCCTAAATATTTAAAAAAGGAAGTAAAATCACTTTCTAAAATAATTAGATGGGGGTTAGAAGTTAGAAACAAAAAAGTCAAGAATGGTAGGATATATATATATATATATATATATATATATATATATATATATATATATAAATAATAGATAACGTAATAAAATTTAATCTTAAAATTTAGCAATTAATAGAACTAAAACAATAACAGCACACTAAAATATAGAACTGAATTTAACATAGAGGAAAGAATGACACAAAAAGTTGCGATATAGATAAGGAACCAATGAGTTACCATATTAACTTAAAATACTTACGCCGACCTGAAGGATAATAAAAAAGGACCATTAAACTTGTGAAAGAGAAAAAAGATAATAAACCACATAATCAATTGGATATAAATGCTTAAAATTAGAAATATACTTATCAAGGGGCGCATACTTCATAAAGCAGAGAAAGCTGCAATGATTTCGTAAAACGATATTGCTAATCATAGCAATTTATATCATCTCACGCCCCGATCAATGCAGCAAAAAAACCATAAAGAATGAGAAAAAAGTGAAAAATTAAATTAAAACAAAGGATAAATAAATATTAATTAAAATCTTAAAGGAAACCAGATTAATAACATGAAATAAGCAGCGTAACCACATGGAAAACAGTTAACACAAACTGGAAAAAAGGGTGATGCCAAAACCTAAATTGAAGTTAAAATAATAGCTCGACAGATATCGATTAATCGAAAATACTTCAGAACAATTACATTAAAGATAAAATACACAGAGTAAATATTAAATGATAATGTTAAAATTAATACTAGTAGAGTTAAATTAAATCGTACCAAAAATATTAATAATTAAATCGTTTAAGATAAGGACTGAAGAATGAAGGTTAAAGACTACTAAGTACAAGCGCCATCTTTTGGTTAGCTATAATAACATTAAGTCAGTTATATAAGATGTATTGACTGAAAGATTAAGATAATTTAGAAGTATTAACAGCAAGATTAAGATAATTTTTAAGATTTTTATTTAAGATGTATTGACTGAAAGATTAATATAATTTAGAAGTATTAACAGCAAGATTAAAATAATTTTTAAGATTTTTATTTTGAAGTCAAATTATTAAGTGTTAAGTTTTAAGTAGACATAATTACAAGCAATAATGCCAAAGAGCACAACAATAAGGATAAGCATTATAATGCGGTCATCATAAATTAAAATAAAAAATTAAAATTTAAAAGATTTTTTTTTTTTTTTTTTTTTTTAAGATTTTATTTTTGTTATGCAAATAGATGGATTGTTCAAACTTAACAAGGGAAGCCTCAAGTAGCCAGAAGCACATTGTAAAATTTAATGATAAAAGAGTTCAAAATACATAGTATCAACCAGAAAAAATAAAAGAGTTCAAAATACATAGAATCAACCAGAAAAAATAAGAATGTAACTTACAGCAATCCCCCCACGTTTTTTTTTTTTTTTTTTTTTTTGTAATAAATTTTATTCAGCATCAAACCCACCCAGCCAACCAGCCAAACAACACCACCCTTCCTCCTTAATCAAACTTCTGCCCACCCATCCACCTGATTTTTTTTTTTTTTAATTTTTAATTAAACCTTAGTTTTTTTTTTTTTTTTTTTTGTGTGTGTGTGTTAGACAGAGACCCTTTTTAATAAACAAGTGAATAAATAATTTTTTTAGGATAACCCATTTTTGTAGCAACATTAATTATGTGAGAGATATTTTTGTTTTTAAACCTATCTGAACAAAGATTATGTATACGAAAGAGGTGATTGAGAATAATATTTCTGTAGACAGAGATATGAAGACAAGAGGTAAATTGTGTAAATAAATTTACTTTGAAACTAAAATCTTGTCTTTTGTCATACATATCGGTATAAATTTTACTACCATCAAGTTTAAGTTTTAAATCTAAGAAACTAATACAGTTATTGTTGAGATGATTATAAGTTAAGGTAAGGTGAGAAGGATATTCAAATTTAAATAAATTAGGCGAAAAATTATTGACATAAAAAATTATAATGTCATCAATGTATCGGTAAAAATAGACATTTTCAATACATAATCCCTGTTCATAATGGTAAAGGTATAAGTCAGCTAACATACTCGAGCTACATCCTCCTTGTGGAATACCAACCTTTTGAATATAGATCTTATTACATTGTAGAATGTAATTGTTATGAATAATAAAATTTAAAAGTGTCTTAAATGAAGTTGCCGAAAAGCATTTTGGTAAAGAGATTTGACTTTTAAATTTTTCAAAAAGGTTAAAGATGATACGATGAAGATCTGTTAAATTAATATTATTAAATAGGTCAGAAAAATCATAAGTCATGATATCAGTCACATTATTCATAGATAAGACATTGGCTTTAAGTTGATAACTATTTTTAAGGCAAAAGAAATTTTTTGATTTACTAATTAAGTCATAGATTTGTTTGAGAATATCAAGGAGAATTTTGTTAGCATTGTTGTTGTAAGTATTACACCCTACAGTGACAGTTCTGAATTTAATAGGATTTTTGTGAAATTTAGGGATAAGTACAATATAAGGATATTTAAAATTATTAAATGGAAGCTTTAGCAATTTATAAAAGCAGTGAATTTTGCGGTTATTGATTTTAAGATCATTATTGGTAGTATGAAAGTTAGTACTATTAGATATAGATGAACTGAGTAAAGAAAGATAATAATGTTTACAGATTATTGCATAATTATTAGGAGATTTATCGACATAAGTAATAACAAAGTTTTGTTGCAATTCTTTGATAGATTTAAAGAGATTTGATTTATTGTAATGTGTGAGATTTGATCTATGTTGAATTAATTCAGCTTTAAGTTTTGAAATTACTAAAAATTTCCATTGATTGAAATATTCAATAGGTTTATTATAAGAGATGGAGAGTTTATAAATAAACAAATCAATATCATAAGAAAACTGTTGTATAATCTTTGAAATATTAGTTTTTGAAGGGAGTCAATATTTAGTACCATATTCCATAAATTTCTTTAAATTTGAGTCATTAATAATATTAAGATCACCAGTGATAATATGTGCATGATCTCTGTCAACATATTTTACATTTGAGGGATGAGCACAACTACAAGTCACATGAGAAGATAAATTAGACTTAGAGACTGAATTATAGTTAAAAAGCAGGCGACCAAGTGTAATAGGATATTTAAAGGTACGAGAAATATGAATGTCTTTAATAGGAAACATGCATGATTTATCATTAAGAATAGATGAAATATTAATGCTATTAAATATTTGATTAGAATAATTTAGAATAAGCTGTGAATTTGATTGGATTTTGTGAGGTTTTTTAGAGATATTTAAATTGAAGAGTTTAAGTCTGTATAATATTAAATCATAGAAAATATCAGAAAAATGTTGATTATAGGATTGGTTTTTAAATACACTTAAGTAAGTGGACAAATACTTTTTTTTGATAGCAAATATAAACTTTCTAATGTAAATCCAATCATAATGGTTAAGATAATTTGACTGTAAGGCAAGAATATTTTTGATAATGAGATTTTTTGATATTAAACCATTAGTAGATTTATTGGATTTGTTACCTCTTTTTGAACGAGAAGTTTTCTGGTTGACACTATGATTTAGTACAGAGTAAACAGGGGAGTAATCATGAAGGGGATTAATGTTAGTATAAACCTTAACAACCCTATTAAAATATTCATGATTCCAGCCATATGGATAAATTGTATTTTCTCTAACATGGACCAGTTTCAATTATTTATTTTTTTCCGAAACGATACGATACGCGAGGATAAAAAAAAATAATATTTATACATGGACAATATTTAAGCAAGCGGACTTAGCTCAACGGACTAATAAGAAAAAATGACGACATTTGTCTGACGATATTATTTTACGAAAAAATGTATTTTTTACAGTTGTTTCTTCAGAATCTTTGCAAGCGTCATTTTGAACCTAGCAATATTTTAAAGATGTATACCGAATATGAACTTTTGTGTCATAAATTGACTAAATAACACAATCATAAAAAATATAATCAAAATAGGAATTAGTTTATTTTATTTTATTTATTATATATATATATATATATATATATTTAACAAAAAGAATATACTAAAGTTAATAAAAAGTCATCGCCAACATGGCGATAAAAATTTTAAAGGCGTCGTGGGAGTCCTATATTAAAACTGTACTGCCTGTGGAAGTATGAAAATTGGGTCGTGAACCATGAATTTTATTTGGAAACCTTTCTTTGAATGATTTTGCTTTCACAATTGTACAATATTTATTTCGTTTTAAAAATAATTTGGGTACTGGTAAATTAAAATTCTTATTAGGTGGTGAAATTGGTATAACATATATGAGTTTCAAATTTTAAAGGTAAATAAGAAAAGAAGTAAAGGGCGAATATTTCGCAGGGATTTGCTAGTATATATGTATATATATATATACACGAAGAAAAATAAAGAGAGAGAAAAATTATCAATTAATTTGGAAATCTAAAATTTACAGTATTACAATATTGAAGTTGTATAGTATTTTTTATTATTAAGTATGACGGCTATATATGTATACACTATGGAGCTTTTCTAGTATCTTACTACAAAAATTCAGAAACTTCTTGGGTGATTCTTTTTTCTCTCATCATTAGCATAAAAAACAGCCTATTTGCCTAGAATCACATGTAATTTAAAAAGAGACAAGTTATAAAATAGTGAGAGGGGAAATATCGAATACCTCCACCCTTAGGATCATTACGTAGCTGCCAGACATCTTCTTCTGCCTGTGGATTATAAATAAGATTTATGGAGCAGTAAGATGAACCCATGTCACTGTGCTGCCACATTCTGATGTCAGATTTATCCTCAGTCATCTTAAAAACAGTCGATTGAACTCAATTAAAAATTAAATTTTTTAAACACACCAACAGGTGTAAACAACCGGGCTCTTGTTTTGTTTCTTACATAAAAAGTTTAAAGGTTCTTGTGTTACAGGTTATCAAAGTATCTTATCTGGAAGCTTATTGTTGAGGAAGAGTTCTTCACGTAGAAGAGAAATAAGACATTTTTATCAGTTAGGTAGTAGACGCGTGAATGACTACAAATATTAGTGTCATCACGCATTTTTTTTTTTTTTTTTTTTTTTTTTTTTTCGTGATGGCTTCTGTCACTCATACACTTAAATGTAAGTCATTCTCTTTCTCAAAACACACTGTAAGTAAGAGCAAGCAAGGTGCGTGGTGAAATTTTTTAAAGATTTAATAGATTTTTTTTTCCTATATCGTTTATTACTTTCTTCTATATTCAATAGAAGAAAGTATTGGATTCGTAAAAATTTTCGACCTCGGGTTTTTGATGGATTTACACGTTTTGAGAGCTGTGGAACATGATATATTTAGAAAATGTCTGTCTGTCTGTCTCTCTGTCTGTGTGTGTGTGACAAAATTTTGTGGCAACTGTATCTCAGGAACTACTGCACAGAATTTCATACAAATTGCTATGTAGTTGCACCTTGACATAAATTAGTGCCTATCAACTTTTGGCAAAAATTGTCGTACAGGATGCGTTGCCATCCCGCTTTTTCTAAATTTTTAACATGGTGATATAGGACAAAATTTTGTATAAATGTACATAAATAGAATTATTTTTTAGTAATCATTATGAAATTTACAAGAATTATTTATAATAGAGATATTCAACTGGGAAAGAAATTTTGTATGTGTAGGAGCCTCGCCACCCCTCCTGGGGGGAAGTCCCCCCTCGAGGGGATTAAATTTTCATGATGGGTATCTTTCAAAAGAGCTCGCCAGTACCTTTAAAACGAATGGTTGAACCATCGATCTGCGATAATTTAAAATAAAGTTATCGATTTTTTTCATTTTTAACATTTTTTTTTTTTTTTTTTTTTATGTAATATTGACAATAAAATTGACATTTTTTGGATATTTAGTGTTATACTACTTCTCTAATAAGGAAATCGTCAGCATTATCATGGAAGATAATTTTTTTAAATAATAATTTTAATAAATTACTTTTACTGAGTGAATTTGTATAGGAAAATATAGAAGAAAGTCATGTGGTGGCCAAAACATACTAGTTTTTAAATTGGAACTTTTCAAAGAATTGGTTTACTTTTGACATTTAATTTGTTTAATTTGTGATTTGAAATTTGGAAAGCGACTGGTTAATGTATAAAATGTGAAATATCGTTCCAAGAAACAAACAAAAACTAGTATGTTGTGGCCACCACAAGACTTTCTTCTATATATTCCTATACAAATTCACTCAGTAACAATATAAAAGGAAAAAAATAATAATAATAATACGATTTTTTTTCGTTAAAAGTAAAAAAAAAAAATCGATAACTTTGTTTTTAATTATCACAGATTTATAGTTCAAACATTCGTTTTAAAGGTATTGACGAGACCTTTCGGAAGATACCCATCTTGAAAATTTACCCCCCCCCCCTGCCCGGGGGGTTACTTCCCCCACAGGGGGGGGGGAGCGATGACCCCCACATGCACAGAATCTTTTTCCTAGTAAAATACTACTATTATCAATAATTCATATTAATTTTACAATCACAAGTTAAAAATAACTTTCATTATGTACATTTATACGAAATTTTGTCCTATACTGCCATGTTAAAAATTTAGAAAAAATGTGATCACAGTGCCACATGTTGAGCTATTGATCCCCAAATGTAATCAGCGCCAATTTATGTCGGGGACCAACTAAATACCAAGTTTGGTTAAATTTCGTTAAAAAAAAAAAAAAAAAAAAAAAAAAAAAAAAAAAAACATACGATTTTTTTTCTAAGTGTTTTTTTGTTAAAAGTAAAAAAAAAAAAAATAATAACTTTGTTTTAAATTATCACAGATTTATAGTTCAACCATTCGTTTCAAAGGTATTGACGAGACCTTTCGAAAGATACCCATCTTGAAAATTTACTCCCCTCGAGGGGTGACTTTCATCCAGGGGGGGGGGGGGGGGGCGAGGCTCCTACACATACAAAAAATTTTCCCAGTTGACTATCTCTATTATAAATAATTCTTGTAAATTTCATAATGATTATTAAAAATAATTCTCTTTATGCACATTTATACAAAATTTTGTCCTATATCACCATGTTAAAAATTTAGAAAAAGCGGGATGGCAACGCAACCTGTAAGACAATTTTTACCAAAAGTTGATAGGCACTAATTTATGTCAAGGTGCAACTACATACCAATTTGTATGAAATTCTGTGTATAAGTTCCTGAGATACAATTGCCACAAAATTTTGTCACACACACACACACAGACAGACTGACAGACAGACAGACATTTTCTAAACATGGTCAAATCGTGTTCTACAGCTCTCAAAACGTGTAAATCCATCAAAAACCGGAGGTCGAAAATTTTTACGAATCCAATACTTTCTTCTATTGAATATAGAAGAAAGTAATAAGTGTTTTTAATTTATTTGATTATAATCTATATAATATTTCTCTAACATGGACCAGTTACAATTATTTTTTGTCTAAACGATACGATAATGGTGTAATTAATAAAATATGCAAGGATAAAAAGTAATATTTAAAAATGAACAATATTTAAGCACGTAGACTCAGCTCAATGCACTAATAAAAAAGAGTAATGACATTATTGTACGGGAAAATGTATTTTTTAAAGTTGTTTCTTCAGAATCTTTTCAAGCGTCACTTTAAACCTAAAAATACTTTAAAAATTTATATAGAATAGGAATTATTATCATAAATTGACTGAAAAACACAATCATATAAAATATAATCAAAATAGGAATTAGTTTTTATTTATTTATTTTAACAAAAAAGTATACCAAAATTAGTAAAAAGTCATCACCAACATGTCGACAAAAATTTAAAAGGAGTCGTGAAGTCCTATACTTTAACTATACTGCCTGCTGAAGTAAGAGAACTGGGTCCCGAACCATGAATTTTATTACTTTCTTCTATATTCAATAAAAGAAAGTATTGGATTCGTAAAAATTTTCGACCTCCGGTTTTTGATGGATTTACAGAGCTGTAGACTTTTGACACAGCTTTTGAGAGCTGTAGAACACGATTTGACCATTTTTAGAAAATATCTGTCTGTCTGTGTGTGTGTGTGTGTGACAAAATTTTGTGGCAACTGTATCTCAGGAACTACTGCACAGAATTTCATATAAATTGGTTTGTAGTTGCACCTTGACATAAATTAGTGCCTATCAATTTTTGGTAAAAATTGTCTTATAGGTTGCGTTGCCATCCCGCTTTTTCTAAATTTTTTACATGGTGATATAGGACAAAATTTTGTATAAATGTGCATAAAGAGAATTATTTTAGAGTAATCATTATGAAATTTACAAGAATTATTTATAATAGAGATAGTCAACTGGGAAAATTTTTTTGTATGTGTAGGAGCCTCGTCAACCCCCTGGGGGGGGGGGGAAGTCCCCCTTCGAGGGGAGTAAATTTTCAAGATGGGTATCTTTCGAAAGGTCTCGTCAATACCTTTAAAACGAATGGTTGAACTGTAAATCTGTGATAGTTTAAAACAAAGTTATCGATTTTTTTTTTTTTTACTTTTAACAAAAAAAAAAAAAAAACTTGGAAAAAAAAAATCTTTTTTTTTTTAAACGAAATTTAACCAAACTTGGTATTTAGTTGGCCCCTGACATAAACTGGTGCTGATTAGATTTGGGGATCAATCGCTCAACAGGAGGCGCTCTGATCGTATTTTTTTTTTTTTTTAATTTTTAACATGGCAGTATAGGACAAAATTTCGTATAAATGTACAGCATGAGAGTTATTCTTAACCTGTGATTGTAAAATTAATATGAATTATTGATAATAGTAGTAGTTAATTAGGAAAAAAATTTTGTGCATGTGGGGGCATCGCTTTGGGTATTTTTCGAAAGGTCTCGTCAATACCTTTAAAAAGAATTTTTGAACTTAAATATGTGATAATTTAAAACAAAGTTATCGATTTATTTATTTTTTTATTTTATTTTTTTTTTACTTTTAACGAAAAAAAAACTTGGATTTTTCTTTTTTTTTTTTTTAATGTTGTTGCTTAGTGAATTTGTATAGGAAAATATAGAAGAAAGTCTTTTGGTGGCCACAACATACTAGTTTTGAAATCTTTCTTTGATTTTGGTTTCATTATTGTACAATACTAATTTGGTACTAATTAATATTAATTTGGCTTCTGGTAAATTAAAATTTAAATTAGATGGTGAAATTGGTATAATATTTATGAATTTCAAATTTTAAAGGTAAATGTAAGAAAAGAAATAAAGTGCGAAATTTTCGCACGGATTTGCTAGTATTAAATACACTTTGAGTATAAATGTGGCTACAAGTTACCAAAAAAAAAAAATTGGTTCCGAATTTATATACATTAAAGAGAGTGTTTTTATACGTTTAGACAAAGCTTAGTTCTTTGGCAGCAGCAAAATGGAAATGGCAAAACGTGTTTCAGTTTCTGATGAGTTTAAGCGCTATTTTGGAGAATGTAAGCTTGAAAATGGAAGTCAGTTCTGTTTGATTCAATATTTTACTTTTGTTTTATTATTTGTTTATTTATTATTATAATTTTATTTATTTATTCATTCATTTATTTTCGGAAGTAGGAACATTATTTTTGGAAAAGTTATTTCAATTCTTATTTCAAAATATCGTAAAATATGTAAACAATTTTAATTACATTTACAAGTTTATTTTAAATTGCTTATTATTATTTTTTAAGCAACTTTTACTTCTTTGCTTTTCATTTCATATTCTATCTTTTTACTTCCATTATCCGACTTTGTAGATGGTTGAAGCAGGTATTCTATTCTGTCAAAATTTTCAATATCCTGTTTTCAACTGATTTACATATTTTAAGCTCTCCTGAGTCCAAAAAAGGAATATTTAGAAACTGATCAATGCATGTGTGTATATATGTATATATATGAGTTGAGGTGGGAAGAGGACCTTCTGATTATCATATCTCCCAAATGAGAATAGATAGAACAATCAAATTTTGTAATTAAGGCAAGTCTGGAGTACAGGTAAGTTTTCCAAGTTTTAGTGAAAATCGAAAAACAAAAAATGGGACATGTAGATCTAAAGCAAAAAATGGAACCGCAAGTTGGTGCCTCAAAAACAGCTCTAACTGTTCTTATTACTGTTGCGTACTTGGGGGCTCGTGAGTTGTCCGAGAATGAAAGGCAAAACTTACAAAAATTCAATAATTTATTCACAGAAAGTTCCAGAAAAATACAGGTCTATAAACCAGGTATCAGCTTCAATTCAACCAATAAACACAGCTTAAACAACAGCTGTCAATAGCAAATCCACAGTACAAACTGTATAGCAATAACACTTGAAGCACGTCTCTTTCAAAGAGGCTCAACACAATACAAGCATTAGCGAAGCTGGCTGAGATCTGAACTGAACTGACTGCCTTGGCGAGAGAGCGCTTCTTATATACTGTTCCATGGAACCCAGATTTTTCGAGAAAACTCTAGAAAGTGGTCAACCAATCAACTTACAGCTTCCATATTTGGTATATCCCTTATAAGGATTTTCTCGCCAAGGTCGCCAAAAAAGTCGCCAAGGTGGGAAAAAGTCGCCAAATTTGGCGCCAAATCCATTACCTGCCTTATTAGGGCTTTTTAATGCGTTTTTAAGGGAAAATAAGGCTATTTCAACGCTAAAACGACTAGAAATGCACAAAATTATCACTTTATCAACTTACTGAGCCTCTATGAGAGAATTTATACAAAAATAAACACAATTATTTACAATTTTGTAACACTGCCCCCCTCCCAAGGACTGCACGTCCCGGGCAGTGCAACCCTTGGTCAAGAGGAGAAACTAAACAAATTTACACAATCTAAAATACAAGAACTAAGTTGCATATAACGATAAAATAGAAATATAAATCATGGGAGAAATATTTACAAAATTGACAAATATGTACAAATACAAATATTTACATTACGCATGCGCAAATTTTATCAGTATTTACATTTTTAATTTTAATATTACCGGTAATTGTAGTATTTGGCTAGCCTGTTATAGTGCACCACCTTCGGTTTTGATGAAGGTGTTTTAGTGATCCGCACCACTACATCATTCAGCCTTTTTAAGACTGTCTCCTTCCTGGAACTCATGTTGTGTAGCCTTTAGATCGTACCTTGTCTTCATTTTCTCCGTTGCCATGTTAATCCGCTCCCGAGCAAAGCTGTGTACGTCCTCAAATCGTGCCTGGAGATCTTGGATGTACTCCTCGGGCGATGAAGGCGCATCGGGTGGACAACCAAACAGGAGATCACAAGGGAGACGAAGTTCACGTCCAAACAGCATCTGGGCTGGAGTATAGCCGGTGGTTTCATGGCCCGCACTTCGATAAGCCAGCAGGAACAATGGCAACTTCAAGTCCCAATCTTGCTGGTTCCTTGATACAAGAAGAGAGAGGTTATTCAGGATGGTACGATTGAACCTCTCGACCATGCCGTCCGACTGGGGATGTAAGGGTGTTGTCCGGGTTTTGTCTATGCCGAGTAGTTAACACAGTCCTTTGAAAACATCAGAGGTAAAGTTCCTACCTTGGTCGGTATGAAGTTGAAGGGGCGTGCCGTACCTTGACACCCATTGCTGCACTAGGATCTCTGCGACTGTGCATGCCTCTTGATTGGGAATGGGATATGCCTCAGGCCACTTGGTGAAATAGTCCATCACGACGAGGATGTATTTATTTCCACTGGAGGTCCGTGGCAAAGGACCCAAGAGAGTCGATTGCAATCCGTTCAAATGGTGCTCCCACGTTATACCGTTGCAGTCTTCCTCGACTTCCTTTCTGCGGGTCTTTACGTGCCGCACAAGCATCACAGGATTTACACCATTTCTCCACATCCTCCTTTGCCTTGCACCAGTAGAAGCGTTCCCGAACTTTCTGCAGAGTTTTCATTACCCCAAAATGGCCTCCGGTAGAGCTACTATGCAGTTGTTCTAAAACAGCTGGAATTTTTGATCTTGGTAATATAGTCTGCCATCTGAAGCTTTTCCCATCATCAGATTCCCACTTTCTGTATAATACGCCGTTTCTGATATGAAGAGAGTTCCAAAGTGCCCAATAACTTTTCGTACTGGGACTGAATCTGGAAATGTCCTGCCAGGTAGGTCTGTTGCTGGTCGTCTCCTTCAGCTGTAATATTGGCTTTATTACAGGATCTTCCATCTGGGCTTGTCTAAGTTCTTCGTCACTCCAGGGATCGGGGTCTTGTTCTGATGGTGTTGAGACAGTAACTTGGCAGGCAACCGGATTTATCGGCAGGTATTTCTGTTCGGCTCTAGAGCAGTACTTGCAGTTTTCCGAGCAGGGCTTCCGTGACAAGGCATCTGCATTACCATGTAGAGATCCTTTACGATGACGTATCTCGAAGTCATATTCCTGGAGGCGTTGTATCCACCTGGCAATCTGTCCTTCCGGGTTCTTGAACTGGAGCAACCACGTTAAAGATGCATGGTCAGTCCGGAGCAGAAATCTTCTGCCATAGAGGTAATGATGGAAATGTTCTATGGCTTTTACGATAGCGAGTAGCTCTTTCCTGGTGGTACAGTAATTTCGCTCTGGTTTAGACAAGCATTTACTCCAATAGGCAATGACATGTTCTTGACCATCAATTTCCTGCGACAGAACAGCACCGACACTCTCATGGCTGGCATCTGTATCAAGTATGAACTGTCTGTCGGGCTGTGGATACGTCAAGATAGGCGATGATGTTAAGGCCTCTTTAAGTCGCTTGAACGCATTTTCACATTCATCTGTCCACAGGAACTTCTGTTTGGCTTCCGTCAGCTTGTGGAGTGGTCTGGCAATATTTGAGAAACCCTTGACAAACTTCCTGTAGTAAGTGCATAACCCCAGGAAACTTCGTAGTTGGTGTACATTTTCAGGGCGACTCCAGTTCTCGACTGCAGAGATCTTCTCAGGATCAGTTCTCACACCTTCGGCAGAGATGATATGGCCGAGGTAGCTCACTTCACGACGGAACAAGTTACACTTGCCTGGATTTAATTTGAGGTTAGCCATTCTGAGTTTCAACAGCACCTTTCGGATGTTTCGTAGATGGTCTTCAAAGGTGCCCCCCACAATGATAATATCATCCAAATACACCAGACAGGCTTCATAGGAAAGTCCTTTTAGCACTGTCTCCATCAGGCGTTCGAAGGTGGCAGGTGCATTACATAATCCGAACGGCATAACTTTAAATTGCCACAGTCCTTGTCCCGTGGTGAATGCAGTCTTCTCACGATCATCAGGATGTAATTCTACTTGCCAGTAACCGCTCTTCAGATCCAAAGTCGAGAACCATTTATTGCCAGCAAGTGTGACTAATGTGTCGTCAATTCTGGGAAGAGGGTAACTGTCTTTCTTCGTGATGTCATTCAAACGACGATAATCCACGCAAAATCTTGTTAAACCATCCTTTTTCCGCACCAGTACTATGGGAGAGGCCCAAGGACTCGTTGATGGCTCGATGACATCATTGTGCTGCATTTCACTTAGAAGTTCAGTGACCTCTTCCTGTTTAGCAAATGGAAGTCTTCTTGGATGTTGTTTGATTGGAGGATGATTTCCTGCATCAATTCTGTGCTGGGTGATGTTCGTTCTCCCGACGTCTTCAGGTGTTCGAGAAAAAAAGTCTTTAAATTTTTGGAGTAGCTTCTCCGCAGCACACCTCTGTTCACTTCCTAATTCTGCATTCTTGAGAAGTTCCGTTGTTAATTGTTCAGAAGACTTGGATTCGGTTCATTGCGTGGGACGGTTGATGCATGTAACAGGAGTGCAGGTTGCTAACACCTCATCCTTCTTCAGTGTCCGGATCTTATCGCTGATGTTTGCGACTCTCACAGGAATAGTACTCTTTGAGAGATCAACTAGAGATGAAGCTGCCAGAACTCCTCTTGGGCTATTGTCTGTATTCGGGTATTCAATCAGTCCATAGCGGAATTATTGCTTGGTAGGAGGTGTTCCTGAAACTATTGTCTCTGTATGTGGAGGGATGGAAATTTCCGACTTGGCTGTTATCTGGCATATTAGCTGAATGTCTTGATTTTCAGTGTTGAACACAGCTATGTCTTCCAAACTCGAATGCAGTTCATTATTCTTGAAGTCCAACTGAAAGTTAAATTTTCTCAGGAAATCAATTCCAATGATTAAAGGATCTCTTATATCTGCCACATATGCCATATGATGGTAACTGGCATTCCCAAAAGTGATAGTCAAGTTCATTTTCCCATATATTTTGATTTCGTCTCCGGTCACAGTCTGGAGTTTAACGCAGGGCGGCGTCCAGATGATCTTCTCTTTTAGTTCTTGAGCCAAATCCGCTCTAATGATGGTCACGTTGGCTCCCGTGTCCAGAATCATCCGGCAGTCGGTGTTGTTAACTTGGCCATAGACGTGAAGTCCATTATCGCCGCCACTCATCGATGAAACATGAAATACTGTAAATTGGGGCTCTTTAATTTTAGGCAACCTCCGCCCCGCGAGATGGCCTCCTCTTAGTTTCCCTGCAGTGATGTTGAAGCCGGGTGATTTTCTATAGTTGGTCGTACAGGGCAGTTCCTCTTCACATGACCATCCCCTCCACAGCCCCAGCACTTTATCTTCCGATCCTTTTTTTCTATATTATTTTCCAGGCTTCGCAATCTCTTTAAGATCTCTCTCTTCATTTCATTCTCATCAGCAGGCGTATCATTTAATGAGACTGCTCTTATGGTATGGCGGTCTTTACGGGAGGCTTGTTGGGCTGCCTCTATCCTAAGTGCATAGCCTAAAGCTGATTCTACGTCTCTGATGTTGGAGAGTCTCAGCGCTTTTTGAATTTCTGGATCCCGAACAGCATCGATAAAGTACTGAAGAGCTAAGTCGTTTCGAGTGTCAGCTTGACAGTCTGAGAATGCTAGGTGTGACAATCTCTGAATGTCCGCTGCCAGCTCTTGCAAACTTTCGCCCGTTTTCTGGTAACGGGACTTTAGCTGGAGGCGACTATAGTCCTTAGAACACTTCTCTCCGAACCGTAGCTCCAGTGCTCTAGTCAGGGCCTCGAAGTCGTTCCTTTCATCTTTAGAAACATTTCTCAGTATCTCGGCTGCATCTCCCCGTAATGCTGCTGCTAAGTGGACTGACTTGGCGGTAGAGTCCCAGCCGTTAGCTTCAGCTACGATGGAAAACTGCGTTTTATATACATGCCAGGAGGAACTGCCGTCGTAGGTGGATAGCTTAATAAATTCCTGATTCTGGATTCTTCTCTCTTTCTTTTCAGTTTCCTGAGGCATGGATTCTAACTTTTCTTCGAGATTCCGAATCTTGCTCTGCAGTTCATTCCCTATTACTTCTCCGCTCCACTCTTCTTTCATTTTTCTCTCAAGATCTTCCACCATTCTCTTAAACTTGCTTTCTATCTCTGAAATGTGAAATCCTTCCTTTCAGCTCTTGATCAAAGTTTTCTTTAAATTTCTCCTCAAAATTCTCTTCTATCTTCATAAATCTCTCTTCAAAATTCTTTTCTACTTTCATTACATTTTCCTCTATCTTCATAGCTTTCTCTTCAAAACTCTCTTCTATCTTTAGAACTTTCTCTTCTATTCCATCCATTCTATTTTCCATCACCGTTAATTTACCCTCTATCGATTCTTTTGCCGTTGAGAGCTCTCTCTTCATCTCATCTTGATTAGATTTAATTTCTTCGGTCAAACTGGCTTCCATTTTTCCCTGAGCTGCTTTCATTTCTTTCATCTCTTGACTCAGGCTATCTTTCATCTCTCTTTGCGATGCTTCCATACTTTCTTTCGTCTCTCTTTGTCCTTCCTTCATTTCTCTTTGCCCTTCTTTCATTTCATTCATCTGGGTAGCTAAGCTTTCTAGAAGTTTCTTCATCTGTTCCTCCATAGCTCTAGTTATAACCATTCACAGACAATCCCACTTCTGACACCAGAAATGTTGCGTACTTGGGGGTTCGTGAGTTGTCCGAGAATGAAAGGCAAAACTTACAAAAATTCAATAATTTATTCACAGAAAGTTCCAGAAAAATACAGGTCTATAAACCAGGTATCAGCTTCAATTCAACCAATAAACACAGTTTAAACAACAGCTGTCAATAGCAAATCCACAGTACAAACTGTATAGCAATAACACTTGAAGCACGTCTCTTTCAAGGAGGCTCAACACAATACAAGCATTAGCGAAGCTGGCTGAGATCTGAACTGAACTGACTGCCTTGGCGAGAGAGCGCTTCTTATATACTGTTCCATGGAACCCAGATTTTTCGAGAAAACTCTAGAAAGTGGTCAACCAATCAACTTACAGCTTCCATATTTGGTATATCCCTTATAAGGATTTTCTCGCCAAGGTCGCCAAAAAAGTCGCCAAGGTGGGAAAAAGTCGCCAAATTTGGCGCCAAATCCATTACCTGCCTTATTAGGGCTTTTTAATGCGTTTTTAAGGGAAAATAAGGCTATTTCAACGCTAAAACGACTAGAAATGCACAAAATTATCACTTTATCAACTTACTGAGCCTCTATGAGAGAATTTATACAAAAATAAACACAATTATTTACAATTTTGTAACATTACATTTACTAGATAAAACACCTTTCAGATGTTTTTTCGCTTGCATTAGTTGGTTACTGCAAGAAAATTGATACGTTTCCTTTAGGTACAATCGGTAACAAAAGTGTCCGAACACTAGCAAAAATTCCTATATAAAATAAGTACACTTAATACTGTTTTGTTAAATAAATCCTTGTCGAATCATGTTCTTAGTCAGTGTAAGAACATCATTCGATAAGGATTTATTTAACAAAACCGTATGAAGTGTACTTGGTAACCGAGTATTACTGCAAATAAATACATTATTGTTTAAAATCAAATTTTTAAAATAATGCTTGTCAAAACTATATAATAGAATTTAAGATATTCGACTACATTAAATTATTTGTTTTTCTACAAAATGATAGGCGAAAATATTTTATAAATATTGAAATTTATAAACCAAATTTATATAAACTAAATCAAACATATGTATTATATTTTAGGTTTTTGTGGGATTATAGGGGTAATTCATCAATGAATTATTGTATATAATGTATGGTTTCATTAAAAAATGTCTTTAATTAATATTCCATTTTCTTCTTCTTCTTTTTTTTTTTTTTTTTTTTTTTTTTTTTTGTTATTATGTGAAATGTTTGAAAAGGTTTATAATATATATATTGTTGCGTACTTGGGAGTTCGTACGTTGTCCAAGAATGAGAGGCAAAACTTGCACAAATTCAGTAATTTATTCATAGAAAGTTCCAGAAAATACAGATCTATAAACCATCAGCTTCAATTTATCCAGTAAACACAGCTTAAACAACAGCCGTTAACAGCAAAACCACAGTACAAACTGTATAGCAATAACAGGTAAAGCAAGTGTCATTCAAAGAGGTTCAAAGCAATGCAAGCATTTAACGTAACTCACTTTGACAGATCTGAGACTGACTGAGAGGCGCGTTTAACTTCCTTTTATACTCCTCTATTGAACCCAGACTGTTCTGGAAAATTCTCTATCTCATCAGCCAATGAGATTAAAGCTTCCATATTTGGTATATCCCTAATAGGATTTTCTCGACAAGGAGGGGAAAAAGTCGCCAAATTTGGCGCCAATTCCATTTCCTGCCTTTTTGGAGCTTTTCAATGCGTTTTTAAGTGAAAATTAGCTTTTTAAACGCTAAAACAAACTAGAAATGCACAAAATTAACATTTTATCCACTAATTAAGCCTCTTTGAAAGAATTTATACAAAAATAAATACAATTACTTACAATATATATATATATATATATATATATATATATATATATATAAGAAATTTTGTTATAGTATAAAACAGTCTGAATCTCTCTAAAAACTACAATAATTGGATTTTTTTTTCCATATCAAATCAAAATTATCACTAATTATCAAAGCCATTTTAAATAAAATAATACTAGCACAATTAAAAAAAAAAAACAATAATAGTAAAAAACAAAAACTACCGTAATTTCTGGTAGATACCCCGCAAGTTATATAATCTTGTTTTGCACCAGAAATTTCAATTGATAAATAAATTTATATTTGTACGAGCTCTTCCTTCGAAAAAGTATAGATTTCTCTATTAAATAAAATTTCTGGTGGAGAAATGACACATCTTACCTGCGGGTTATCTACCAGAAATTACGGTAGTTGGCATAGGTGGACTCTGCTTAGTTCCCGATCATATTCATGTTCTCATAAATTTCTAGTGCGAGACATAAAAAATCATGTTTAAAGAAATGAATTTGACCAAAGTTTGATGCAGTGACAGAATGAAATCCCCGCCTAATAGGCTATCCACCGTTCACTTCGATATATTTATCTTATTATCTTATTATCTATTAATTTATTTTATCAGGGTCAATTCCGTTGTTTAGTTTTCATGCTACTATTTCCAATGCAATAATCCACAAAATTCATATTTAAGTATATGAAAAAATTTCAATTTCGCTATGTTGATAAAATCGTAAATTAAGAATAATTTACGAAATTTTCCTATTAAAATATTTGTATTCAATCATGTTCAAACAGTTGTGTGCCATACTGCAAATCTAGATTTGTAAGAGGTTGTAATATTTCATTTCACGAGATTCCGGTTGAAGAAAACATTAGGTCTAAGAACCACTTAGACCTAATGTTTTCTTCAAAAGCAATTTCGAGAAAAGATTGGACCCCTAATACCAATTCAAATTATTCGCGTGTTTGTAGTAAGCATTCCTTAGATGTTGACTTTAAGCAACACACCAAATATAAATGCCTACTTAAAACTGCTGTTCCTAGTCAGTTTCCTGACTTCCCTCAGTATATGCAACCACCCAAAAAGAAGATGAGGACTAGGACCCCTTAGAAATATTTCCACAGAGTGCTTTCTGCTCATAGGCCTATGGCCCTAGTGTTTTCAATTGGCCCTACAACCAGCAACCAATTAACCTTTCTAAGGGGTCCTAGACCGTATTCAAACTTCAGTTATGCTTCTCTACTTTATACGTTGGTATATCTGATTTCTTCATGTAATACAAACAACACACATCAGCATATTTTTTTTTTTTTTAATAATTAAAAATATAATATATTTAAAATCCACTGTTTCTTCTTTACTTTCTTCCTTTTTTTTTTTTCAAGATAATTTAAAATTTAAAAATAATTAATATTTGACATAAAATATGATTTCTTTTATTCTGATATTTTTTAAGTTTACTTAATAGATGTAATGCAATCCGCGAAGGGTCTCTCTACAGGGTCCTAACTGTTCGGAGTTTCTCATGGTTTTCCCCAAAACTCGCGTGAATACAAGCTAAGACCCTTCAGAAAGACCCCCATAGGGCGCTTTCCACCTATAGGCCTATGACCCCAGTATAGTCAATAGGTGTTAATGCCTACATCAAATCAACAACTAACCTTTCTAGATGCAAGGTCTTTCGAAGGGGTCCTAGAGAGTATTTATGGGAGTTTCCGAGAAAACAACAAATGGCTAGGTTAACAGGCGTGACTTGGGATCGAACCCAGCATTCAAAATGAATCAGCATAATGTCTCATAATGGTCTTACATTTTAAGTTTTGTTTGATTATACGCAATAGAAGCTGAAATATAGCCTCCCCATAAATTGCGGAAATCGTTGTATAGCAGTGCCACCTGTCGTCCGATAAGCATTCACATTGAATCAGCACAATGTCTCATAATGGTCTTACATTTCAAGTTTTGTTTGATTAGAACAAAAGCTCGCAATAGAAGCTGAGTATAGCCTCCCCTTAAATTGTGGAAATTACTGTGTAGCAGCTCCATCTGTTGAGTGGTTGGCACCATAAGTTGACAGACACTAATTTATGTCAAAGTGCATTTACATATAAATTTGTATGTAATTCTGTGCAGTAGTTCCTCATAGCTTTCCCTTTAATTGCAGAAATCGCTGTATTGCAGCGACACCTGTTGTCCGATAAGCATTCAAATTGAATCAGCGTATAGTCTTATAATGGTCTTCTCACACTTCAAATTTTGTTTGATTATATGCAATAAAACCTGAGATATAGCTTATCCTGAAAATGCAAAAATCGCGGTATAGCTGCGTCACCGGTTGAGCGGTTAACATCAAAAGTTGATAGGCACTAATTTAGGTCAAGATGCAGCTACATATAAATTTATATGTAATTCTGAGCTCCTCCGGAGATACAGTTGCCACAAAATTATTGTCTCACACACACACAGACAGACATTTTCTAAAAATGGTAAAATCGTGTTCTAGGCCTCTCAAAACGTGTATATCCGTCGGAAATCGGAAGTCGAAAATTTTTACGAATCCCATACTTTCTTCTATTGAATATAGAAGAAAGTAAAAATTGTCAAATCATGTTCTGGACCTCTCAAAACGTGTAAATCCATCGAAAACCGAAATTGAAATTTTTTAAGAATCGAATACTTTCTTACATTTAACATTAAAAAAAAAAAGTAATTCGATGTTTAAAAATAATTATTGCGATGATATGTCTGATTTCTATTTGTAACCATATCATAATCTATAAATTTTCCCGTAATAAATTATTTAATTGACAATGACAAACTAAATAATCTTTGATTATTTATTTCTCTTTGACATTTTTTAAATAATTAAAAATGTGAAATATTTTAACAATTAAAAAAGAAAAGAAAGAAAGAAAGGAAAAAGAAAAGAAAGAAAGTAAATTTGATCTTGAAAAATATTTCATCTTTTAGTTCTTAAAAAGCGAATAACAACATGATGTTTTTTCTACATCTATAAGAAATAAAAATTGAACTCTTTTCCCGTAGAAAGTAATAATTAAAAATATTAAAAAAAAAAAAAAAAAAAAAAAAAAAAAAAAAAAACATTTTTTATATATTATACATTTCCGTAGAAATATCCATTGTTTTTCTAAGTAAATCTGTATATGACTGCAGCGCCCTCGAACGACTACTCGCCCAACTAGCTACCATACTGGATTCCGCTTATTTCGGAGCATCGGACAGGCAGCTAGTATTCAGTGGGCAGTGTTCTGACACGTTAAGTAAATCGTAAATTCCAAATAACTTGCGATTTTTTTAAATTGGAAAAATCATAGTCTGTGATATTCATGCCAGTGTCCTAAATAATATTTCGAAAGTGGTGATTTGACATCTTTACGATGAAAATATCCCTCAAGATTGACGTTTATGTGAAATTTTGCTCTATTCTGCCATGTTAAGAAATTAGTAAATTTCCAATAACTTAAGAAATTTTTGTATTGAAAAATTCATAGTCATTAATATTCATGCCAGTGTCCTAAATAATATTTCAAAAGTAGTCTGACATCTTTACGATGAAAATATCTCTAAAAATTGACGTTTATGTGAAATAGTGAAATTTTGCTCTACACTGCCATGTTAAGAAATTCGTAAATTTCCAATAACTTGCGAAATTTTCAAAGTAGCATATTTATAGTTACTGATGTTCATTCCGGCATCAAAACTGATATTTTAAAACTGGTCTGACATTTTTACAGTAACAAGTTTCCATTTAATGCACGTTTAAGTGAAATTTTGTCCTATTCTACCATGTTACGAAAATCGTAAATTTCTAATAACTTACGAAGTTTTTTAATTCGAATGTTGCAAATGAATAGGGCTCTTGCCAGTATCGAAATTAATGTTTAAAAACTGATCTGACTTCTCTGCGACAATATGTTCTTGAGATATCGTGTACACTAACATACTAACGGACTAACACACTAACAAACTAACATACACCCTACAGACGGACATCATGCAAATTTTGTCATTTTCGCATTTCTCACACCTGAAAACGTGTAAAAAAGTCAAAAAACCGAGGTCGAAAATTTTCGCGATTACCTAAGTTCCCCATACCTATAGTATGATGGGGAACTAAAAAGGCATGTTAATTATAAAAAACATTTGGAAACATGAGCCAAAAATTAAAAAAAAGAATATTTAAAAATTTGTGTCTTTTATTCAAATAAGGGAATGTGAGTAAAGAAATGTATCGTTAAATTATTTATGAAAATTTGTTTCGGTATGGATTCCACAAACTTCTAGATGTAGAAAAAACTACTACATTTAATCACTTTCACTGGAAATTAAAATCTCGAAAATCGTAAGCATGATTAAAATCAAAACTAGTTGGCATAGGTGGACTCTGCTCAGTTCCCCATCATATTTATGTTCTCAGAAATTTCTAGTGCGAGACATATTGCTAGTGGATCTGCAGATCAGGAGCCTCAACGTCCTATTTGCATCAGACATTATTCAATAGGTCATTTTTATTTATTCCTTATTATATAATAGTGTATATTGATTCGATCGACTTATTACCAAAATCAAATACATTCCTGAGGGGGGCGGCAGCCCCCCTCAACCCCCCGTTGTATCTCTCTTTGTATACCTATTTGTATATGATATAAAGTGTTACGAAATTGTAAATAATTGCATTTATTTTTGTATAAATTCTTTCAAAGAGGTTTAGTAAGTTGATAAAATGCTAATTTTGTGCCTTTATGACGTCAGGAGGGAAGTTCGGGAAATTAGAACTACCATATAAGGTAAAGACACCAGTGCTCGTCACCCGTAAAATCTGCACCAGTTGTCGTCACCCTCTTAAACGAAGTGTTAAAATAAGCGTTAATTGACATCTATGAGTTTTAATCTACCAGCACTAGATTCTCCAAAGCCTTCTGTTTCTTATCACACAAACATTTCGATTTCAAGTGTTGAGGAAAAGTGGGGGAAAGCAAAATAAGTTAAGCATGCGCTAAATGACAATTTGATGGAGTCTGCGTAAAGCAAATGATTAAGAAATGAAGTATGTATTTCTTGGAATATTTTGTTATTTGTTGTATTTGACATTGCTCATAAAGCATTGCATATAAAGTTTATGATATGTAGAATACGATTTATGTGCGACTTTTTAAAATTTAACATAATATAAAGATTTGTATGGTATGACGCCTACTGGTGCAGATTTTGCACGTTTCACCAGTGCTCGTCACCCCTGACGAGCACTGGTGTTTTAACATTTTTAATAATTGGGTAATGTTTTTTATTAAAAATACTATATTTTCGCTTAGAATTATGATGGTATAATTTTTACTTTAATTGGACTACTGGCACCAGTAGTCGTCAGGGGTATTTGTAAATGTAAACAAACGTATTTTGACCCCAAGAACGTGACCTGTATTGCATTTGTAACTTTTGTCTAGCTTGTTTAAATAAAGTCAACCCTGGTAACTTTTATTCACTAAGACTGAATTTAAACCACCTATAATTTTCCATTGTAATTTGCTGGAAAAAGTAAATAAATGTTACATAAACATTTAGCTATAAAGATCCTTTTCTAGTTTTCTGCTATATATTTTAGAAAAACAGAAATGATTACTCTATACATCTGTCCCGTCAGGTTTTATAAATTTCATAAGAAAGAGGATAAAATATTTCTTACCTGACAGGTCTTGTTCTTTTTCGCCGGCTTATTCTAAGTAATCACAAAGTAGTCGAAATAAACACAGCTCAAGTTTCACGACACAAACGTTTAATTAGATGCACTATTTACATTTATAATACATAATTGTTTCATTAATATCTGCAGCTATCACAATATTTAGTATTAGCTGTCGAGCGTCAGAACGCTCTTTCATATCCTTACTGATTCACATTCCTTCTTTCTACAACAGAAAAACAAAAACTTTTTATCATCAGAAAAAACCATGTTGCCAATCAATAAAACATAAAAATAGGCAGACGATCTCCAGTGGAAGAACAGCCCGCCTCCTGACGGCAAGAATGGGTCATCCTCCCACCTTTGATTCTGGCAATCTTGTACAAAATCAAACTAAAAAAGAGAAAAAAGACATATTAATAAACATTACATCAAGCAAAAATAAAAAGGAACAGAGAGAAAAAAAAAAAAAAAAAAAAAAAAGGTAAATAAAAGTTCTATCAGTCAATTATAAATTCAGTCTATCTGGAGCTCTAATGGATCTACCCCTCCTGGTAAATCGTTGTTTTTCGTCAGGTATCTCAACAGATTTCTTGACATTCTTTGAAACAGTTCTAGACAGTTCAGAGGGATCAGGGCATCTTTTCGGTGTAGAACGAGTAGGTATCAAAGTTCCATTTGCAGCATACTTTGCAAGAAAATCACTAGATTCATCAGAAGAGATCTCTAACGGATAAAGTCTTTGAACTGGGCGTATCAAAAACCCATTTTCTGTCTTGATTTTTGCCACTCTAACTATTCCGTCTTTACCAGGATAAGTTTCCACAACTCTGGCTAATGGCCAGTTGATTCTTTTTTGATTATCATGACCGACGAGAACTATGTCTCCTACAGCAATTTTTTTGTCAGTCTTAGCGATACCCTTTGAATTTTTTAATTGTCCTAGATATTCAATTCTGAATCTTTTCCGTAAATCTTTCTTCAATTTTAGCAAATATCGAAGTCTTCTTTTTAAATTCACATTTTCGAAGTTATCTAGGTCAGGAAGACCAGTTTCTTTAATTCCTTGCAAAAACATGCTCGGAATCAATGGAATTAAATCATCGGGATCCTCAGAAATAGTAGTTAATGGTCTGGAATTCATCAAACATTCGATATCACATATAATTGTGTAAAGTTCTTCAAAATCTAGAGCTGCTCGTCCTAATACTCTTCTCAAAATTTGCTTTGTACAGCCTATTAAGCGTTCCCACCAGCCACCCCACCATGGTGAAGCTGGGGGGATAAACTTCCATATTATGTTCTGTACTAGGGCTTCCTTCCGTATTTTTGCAAGTATAGGATCAGTAAATAGCTTCGAAGCTCCTGAAAAATTTGTGCCTCGATCGCTGTATATTACAGAAGGTCGACCCCTTCTCGCAACAAATCTTCGCAGGGTTTGCAAAAATGCTTCAGAGGATAATGATGTTAATAATTCAAGATGTACCGCTCTGTAAACAGCGCAGGTGTACAGCACAATCCAACATTTTTTACCATTTTTCAAGTACAAAGGTCCGGCTAAATCAACCCCGGTAATTTCAAAGATAGCAGCATCTCTGATCCTGTCTTCCGGCAAGGCGGTGATTTCAGGCTGAACAGAATTTACGGTGAAGCGTTTGCATCTTATACAACGTAAGGTAACTTGCCGTATGGACTTTCTGCACCTGAGAATCCAATATTTTTCTCGGAGATGGTTCATTAATATTTGTACTCCTGCGTGGTTTAATTCGTTATGTTTCCATTCTATCAATTTCTGCACGATGTAATGATTTCCTGGTAAAATGCTAGGCAAACGAAAGTCTGTATTATCTTTACTTCTAAGTATAAGAGACTTTACCCTTAGAAGGCCATCTTTGTCAACGGTGGGATGAAGTTTTCGTAAACGATCATCTATTCCTTTAGGAAAGTCTTCCCTTTGAACCATCTTTAACAGGATTAATTCAGCATGTTTAAGTTCTTTATTTGTAAGATCCCCAGAATTTCGTTTAGAATGATTTCGAAGATTCGAGATGAATCTGTGTATCCATGCCGTAACTCTTAATAATTTCACGTAAGACGAGTATCTCTCATAAAACTTCTCAGTAGTTTCAGTACTTAGAGCAGAAATGATCGACCTTTTTTTTTCTGAATTGACAATCTGTATTTCGGGTGAGATTTCTTGTCTCGGCCATTGACTCGTTGGTGTCTTCAAAAATTCCGGACCCTCCCACCAAAGAGATTTGAGTAAAGCATCAGCATTGCAACCTCTTGATGGAAGGTCAGCTGGATTTAAGTTACCCGGGACGTATCTCCAGTCGTTGGGATGACTCAAAGATCTTATTTCTCTGGTACGATTCAGCACAAATACTCCCTATGGTTCTTGATTTTTTATCCAGAACAATGCGTTCATGGAGTCAGACCAATAGAAAGTTTGAACTTGGCTGTCACAGAAGTCTCCTTTTATAGAATTCATTAATCTAACACCTAAACAACATGCTAATAATTCTAGTCTCGGAATGGAGACTGATTTCAAGGGTGCTACTCGAGCACGAGCTTGAACCAATTGACATCTCACATGAAAATTATTTTCTTCTCTGATATATATACAAGTTGCATAAGCGTGGCTTGATGCATCATAAAACACATGGAATGACACATTTGTATTTCGAGCATGATTTTCTAATATCCTTCTAGGGATTCTAATGCCTTCCAAGCATTTTAATGCATTTTCCCATTTCAGAAATTTTTTCTCGATGTCATCTGGTAGCTTGGCATCCCAGGGCAGTTTCCTACGCCAACATTCTTGCATTATGATCTTTGCAATTAAAGTGACAGGACAGAGAAACCCAATGGGGTCAAAAATCTTACTTGCTAAGGACAGGATAAATCGCTTACTTAGATTTGCATTTTCGCACTCATCAAACTTTAAACTACAGTATAGAGTATCTTCCAAAATATTCCAATTTAAGCCCAAAACTGAGACAGTCTCTGGAAAATCTTCTTCAGGAATTCCGTACACACTTGGTGGTAGACCATTACCTATCCATCCTCTAAGATCAAAACATCCCGCTGACATGATTTCTTTAGATTGTGCCATAAAATTAACTACTTCTTCTTCGGAACTGCAACTTGTAACACAGTTGTCGACATACATAGAGTTTTTAAGTTTAGAAGCAGTCTCTTGCAAATAATCTGGAACATTACTAGGTGGAAATTTAGAGTAGCTCCTGAAAGAAATGGGCTGCAGTTTACCCCAAATACTACTCGACGATGTCTGTAAATCTTCACTTTATTAGGATCACCGCCCTCCCACCACAGAAATCTTAGAAAATCACAATCTTCTTCATTTATTCTTATTTGTAGAAATGCTTTGCGAATGTCTGATACTACCCCATACTTGTTCAAACGAAATTTATTCAAAATGTTAGGAATCAACTCCATGTAGTTTGGACCTTTAGCTAGGCAATCGTTCAAAGAGTAACTGTTCTTTTCTTTTGCAGAAGCATCGAAAACAGGACGAATTGCTGTCGTTGAATGCTCTTTTATAACTGCTCTATGAGGCAAATAATGGCAATCTATCTTCTCGAATTCATCAGTATTTACTTCTTCAATTATTTCTTCACCAAGCCATTGACAAAAAACTTCTTCATAATCTTCAATAAGACCCTTATTCTTCAGAGTCCTCACAGTTGATTTTAGCCTTCGTTCAGCAATTGTTTTGTTATCTGGGAGTTCTTGGTGTCCTTCTATCCATGGTAATTTTACAACATAGCGTCCGTCATCATCTCTACTTAGAGTTTTCTCAAAATGATTTTTGGATGCTTCTTCAAGTTCTTCCTTTGACTGTTTCTCTGCAGGATCCTTAATTCCTAGGACATCTAGTTCCCACAGATCAGAAATTTTTACTTCTCTAACTAACACCGAAGTGACTACAAGGTTTTCAGTATCTTCAGTAAACTTCTTAGTGCGTCCCATAACAGTCCAACTTAGCCTTGTTTCAATAGCGGTCAGGCCGGATTTCAGATTCTTCAGCTTTCCTGTCATTAATTTGCCAGCTACATCTGCACCTATAAGGAGCTCTATGGGGTTAAGGCAATCTTCTAAATATATCCCCGTACCTGATAAATCATCTTCACACAGTTCTTGAGTGACCGGTGGCATAGTAAAACAAATTGTAGGCTGACTCAAAACTTCAAAATTGCAACGATAAGTTTCGCTGACATCAGAAAGGTAAGCTTTGTAAACATTGTGTGTCAAAGTATTCGTGTTCGAACCACCAAATAAGGAATGCTTCAGTTTTTCTTTTCTTATTGGCTTGTATCCAATCTTTTTTGCAGTGTTTTCTAAGATGTAAGACCTTTGGGAAGCGGAATCAATAATCGCCCGAATTTTTAAAATTCTGTTTTCACCTCTTAAATTAATCACGAGTGTCTGTAGCAAAACACTGGGAGTTGATGAAACATTTGATAATGTTGTATCTTGATCGGAAGTATTCTTGTCATTTTTAACCCTTTGTGCGTGCGCAGCTGATTTCGGATCATTCTTACAGAGAAGAGTATGGTGGGGGTTTCTCACAAATCGCACACTTACATCTACTTCTACACGAACTAGAAATGTGGTTCAATTTTAAACATTTAAAGCAGCCTCCCCGTTTCATAACATTTTGTTTTCTTTGATCATAAGTCAAGTTTGCTACTTTTCTACATTCCGCACTTAGATGTGGCTTATCGCAGAACACGCACTCTTGCTCTCGGTTTTGTTTACTTTGGGACGAGGTTAAAAGTTCCATACCTGTTGGAATAATTTTATTGTGTGTTAGAAAATTTTTAGATTTCATTGTGTTAAATTTCTTGGGTTTGTTTTCAAAACCAAATCCACTTGTCGCTAAATTAATTTTTTCTTCACATTGAATTTCATTACGTAAAAACTGCATTAAAGTTTCTAATTTATTAAAAGATTTATCTTCCGAACTAAGAGAAACAGAATTCAAGTGTCTTTCCCAAATACGCAAAAGATCTATTGGTAAACAAGATTCAACTAACGGGTATAACATTGAGGCATATTTATCGCTTGTTACACCAAGCATTTTTAAAGATCGTAACTGTGTTTCTAATTTATCATAAAGCTTCACAATTGGTAATTTATGTTCCTGATTTACAGTATTACTTAGCACAAGGCTTAATAATTCCCTAACATAAACTTCAATTAGTACATCTTCCCTGCCAAATCTTGTATGTAAACAATCAACCGCTTGTGAATAGTTCTCAGCTGTTACGGGAAAAGATTCTACGACTTCTCTGGCTCTAGACCCCTTTTGAGTAGATTGAAGTAGATACTGAAATTTATCTACCTCCGAAATATTTGGATCTTCATGAATTTTCTTAAATAATCCCCAAAATGATAACCAGTCCTTTAAATTACCATCAAACTTTTGTAATTCAATTTTTGGTAACTTAAAACTTCTTTTAGAATTACTTTCGTTTTCAAGTACACTTGAATTTAAATCCGAAGGTAAATTTATTCTACGTTCAAGTTTTGTTTTTAAATCAATATAAGTACTACTATAATTATCAGCACTTTCGATTTCGCTATCCAACATGGTCTGAGTACATTTTTCATCACCTTGTAACATTTGAAGAATTTCTTTATCAAGCGTTTCAACTTTGGAATATTTTTCTTGTAACTGTGCTAAGAACCCAGCACAAGAATCGATGTCACAAGTTTCAGTTTCTAAAAGGTTTTTTACCTTTTCAGTAAATTTTATAAAGGTACCTCGATAAGAACCGCGTAATTTAGTTGCGGCTTCCATAATTCAAATAAAGACTGATAAAATAATAAACAAACACTTCAAATCAAAGCTTCATAAAACGAGAACAAAAAATATTCCGAAATCGAAAGTAATTCTGGGAAGAAATTTTAGAATTCTAAATAATGTTTTGAGAACAAAAACATTCAATTTTCGAAACACTTTGATTCAAAATAACAATTTTCATATAAAATAATAATCTTCTTTATTAAATCAAAATATGCAAAATCAATGTAAAATCAAAATATGCATTCATAGAATATGTATTAACATTTTCTTCAACATAAACAAATTCTTCATATTGTTCCAAATATCAAATGAGCAGTTCAAAAATAAACATACATTTTATGTTTTCAAAATTATTCTCAATAATACTTACAAAAAGTATTTCAAATTTTTAATGTTATCTTCTCATAAAAATGAGATCATATTTCAATTAGAATAAATTATATTCTATTTCTATACTTTATTCATTAGAACAAATTAGAATTTATTACTTAGAACAAATTTTTCTACCGGCGTCCCTGTGAACGGGCGCCATTAAATGTCCCGTCAGGTTTTATAAATTTCATAAGAAAGAGGATAAAATATTTCTTACCTGACAGGTCTTGTTCTTTTTCGCCGGCTTATTCTAAGTAATCACAAAGTAGTCGAAATAAACACAGCTCAAGTTTCACGACACAAACGTTTAATTAGACGCACTATTTACATTTATAATACATAATTGTTTCATTAATATCTGCAGCTATCACAATATTTAGTATTAGCTGTCGAGCGTCAGAACGCTCTTTCATATCCTTACTGATTCACATTCCTTCTTTCTACAACAGAAAAACAAAAACTTTTTATCATCAGAAAAAACCATGTTGCCAATCAATAAAACATAAAAATAGGCAGACGATCTCCAGTGGAAGAACAGCCCGCCTCCTGACGGCAAGAATGGGTCACATCTGTCTAATGTATTTTAAATTTTTATGATGTCATGCTTTTGCGAAGATGTATTTAAGCGATGTTTTAAAGTTGCTTCAAACTATTTAGTCACAAACTGTAAATATCATTTAAGCACTTTATTATGCATTTTAAATTTTATAAGTTTTTATTGATCGTAAATAATTAATTTAATTCATATATATTTCGAAAGTTATAAAATATAAAGCCTTAATTCCATAATCAGCATAACTGTGAGTCGATTAAAAATTTTATTAAAGATTTTTGTCACGTTAGATATAGGTGACTAAGAATTTATATAGAAAATATTAAACATAAAAACATTTCTTAAGTAAGCTTTCTATTTATATATTATATTACTTATGTAAGGTAAACACACGAAACATTTAAATGATTCTTTTAATTAAAAAAAAAAAAAAAACTAATGTAGTGCCTTTTTTTTTGTGTGTGTGTGTAGGGGGAGGGGTAAAAGAGGTGATATATTCAGTAGCAGTGGATTGTTCTTTAGAAATTCAAAGGATTGTTCTTTCCCTGTCTAGCATGTATAGTGTTACATAGTTGAAAGACTAAAAAAAAAATTATAATAATAATAATAATAATAATGGGAAATGCATTTTAAAAATTTCGGAATATGTATAAGCCTTTAAAAAAAAATTAAACTTTCTCATAGCTCTTATTTTACATAAAAATATCATATTTATATTTTTTTATGATAGCTCAAAATCACCCATAATGACAGTGTAAAACTGAAACAGATACAAATATTATTTTTTGCGTTTATACCAGAAATATTTGCTAAGTATTATAAGATTAAGTTATAATTAAGTCAAAATGTTTTCATTTTATGTCAATAATTATGAAAGTATTTTAAGTTACGCAGTTAAAGTTCCCGCTGCCTTCTGTAATAGCTTTCCGGCCCACAATATGATGATTTGCTTCACCTGCCTTTTGCATCGTCCTAACCGCTTTTTATCCCCCCCCCCCTTCCCCAAGAGTAAATTTAAAAGTTTCGCGAAATTCCATCAAAGGGCATATTGCTTACACTTAACCAACACACACATCAAAAATCGCCTTTCTGAGGTAATTTGGAGCAGAGCTAAGGTTGAAAACGTGCTTTGGTCAGCCCGCCTGTTGAAAGGGGAGGTAATTTTGAAAAATTGCCTTATAATACGTTTTGAGTACCCATAACCCACCGAAACATAAAAAAAAATCCCCTTCCTGAAATAATTTGGAGCAGAGTTAAGTTTGAGAACGTATTTTTTTGCCCCCACACATAAAAAGGGGGTAGAAGACGAGAGATTTTCGCAAAACTAGGTGTTGGATACATATGATCAACTCACAGATCAAAAATCATCTTTGTAAGATAATTTAGAGCGAAGTCATGCAAGAAAATATGCTTTTGTTCCCCTCCCCCAAGATGTGGTTGGAAAGAATTTGCGTAATTCATAGTGTGTGTTGGGAACACGTTACTAATCGACGCATCAAAAATTGCTTTCTTGACGTAATCTGGAGCAGACTTACTCTTGAAAACATGTTTTTGAATCCACCCCACACTTGATTGAGGAGGAGAAGCGAAAGATTTCGCAAAATCCCTTTATAGCGTATGTTAGGTGCGCATAACTTACTCATACGTTAAAAAAAAAAAAAAAAAAAAAAAATCAATGTTAGTGAGATAATTTGGAGCAAAGTTACACCACTACCACCACTACACTACACTGCTACACACACACGCTTGGAAACAAGTTTATTAGCCCCTCCTTTGCTACTTACTCTTTGCTTTAAGTTAAGTAAAGATATTTTTAAGAACAAATGAAATTTTTAGGACTTTTTTTAAAAGTAAACAATTTTCAAATTATTTTTCATATGAATTTACTTTTTTTATTCGCAAAACCTTGCTCAATAGTTTGAATTTCATCATTTAATGTTTAGTGTTTTAAAAATTAAGAATGGGTTTAGGTTCTAAGTATGTGCCAAAGATGTTTTGTTTCATGAAATTTTGTAAAAGCACAATTAAAATCAAATTATTCAGCAAATTGTTATGCTTTGTTGACCACTGGTGCAAACACCTGACGACTATTGGTGATACTCATTTTTCAAGTGACGAGCACTGGTGTATTTTCAATTTTTATTATTTTTTTTAATTTGGCGTAATGTATTGAAAAATTGAAAGTGCCTAACAACAACTAGAAGAATCAGTGTGTGGAATAAACCAAAGTATAATATTGATACATGAATACCACACGAAGACCACGCGAAAAAAAACAAATATTTTAAAAATAAGGCCTTAAGAGTGACGAGCACTGGTGTCTTTACCTTAGGAGCCTTACGAAAAATGACCGAGATATAACTACTTCCGTACACATCTCATCTTCCGGAGAAACAAATATATAAACAAACATGGCTCCTATATTTCCCAGCACCCCCCACCAATAAAAACGTGTTAGTTGAAACTGCGACTATAGATATCGACTTGCAGACCATAGATATCGAATTTACGCATGCAGGTGTTTTCCAAGTGGAACACTATAAATTGGTAACGACGAAAAAAAATGGCAGATTGAAAGAAATAGTCTTGTCGTTTTAAAAACTAGAAAGTAAAATTATGTATTACTGGTAAATTATGAAACACTTTCTCATATTCGCAGTTAGTAAGTTAAATTACTAAAATCTGTAGGAGACACATTTCGGTTTTATTTACATAAAAAAAAAAAAAATTAAAAAATTAAAAATATGTGCATTGAGTGTATTGTGAACGTAAAATGTCATTCCCCATACGCTTAGTTAATTTTAATTTCTCTATTTTGTAATTTGTCCTATGATATATTTCGAGAAATTTGTAAATTTCAGAGGGGTTTAAAACCCTGAAACCTCTTTACGATCACCGATTCCTTTTCTAAGTAATATAATTATGTAATTACTTGAATACAATTTATTTTTCAAATTTCATTAATAAAACTCATAAATATCGTTGAAATAAAGCTGATAAAAATGGATTAGACATCATACAATTCTTCATTTAGGCTGTAAGATATACATTTCTAGTGCCCTCTGCCGTATTGCGTATTCGCTTGGAATTCAAAATTAGAGAGCAAAATTCCGACTATCATGTGCTCCAGTTACTATTTAGCTCAGTCATAGATCGTCCTGAAATATTTAGCATGATTAACTGTATGCTTAGCTGTAAACAGAAAACTGAACGGACCAAGTTTGCACAATAAACAAATTTACAGGTATGTATAATCTGTCAAATAAAAAAAAATTAAAATAAATTGTTCAATCAAATCTTGCTCCAACTGTTTAAATTGTTTTTGAGAATTTAATATTTCATTTGGTATTGGTAGCTGTATTTGTAGCGATTCATTGATATCTCTGTATATCCTATTGTAACATAATAAAATAATAATTATTGTTATACGCAAAGCATAAATGAGTGAAAGAGTTTTTACAAAGAAAGAAAGGTTTTAGAGAATTTTAAACTATATGCATTCCAATAATTTTACCAATACTACATTCTCATTTTAATATTTTTACCCTCGAAACGAACAAATCGTAATTTTGTTTGTTTCTTTTCGCCTTTCATTTTTTTTTATTGAAAATCTATTCAGCCAAATTTAAATAACATTTTTCTATCTAAGGCCTTCATAAAGGATAAATAAATTTGTTTATTTTTTTTTAAAAAGTTTTAATATTTTTTTTTTTAATCCTTTTTTTTTTCTTTTCTTTGAAGCAGTGTAAAACTACAAATGATATACAGTCGGTAACAAAAGTATCCGAAAACTAGCAAAAATTCCTATATAAAAAAAAAGTACACTAATACTGTTTTGTTAAATTAATCCTTGTCGAATCATGTTCCTAGACAAGGATTTATTTAACAAAACAGTATTAACTGTACTTTTTTTATATAGGGATTTTTGCTAATGTTTGGATACTTTTGTTACCGACTGTAGATGTGCAGAGTTAACTCTCATAAACAATTAGTGAAATCAGTTAGTACTATACTAACACATTTCAGGTAATAAAGCTACTAAAGTTAATCACGATTTTTAAGTTGTAACTTTCAGCTTTCATCAAACATTTTTGCTTTTAATTATCTACTTTGTAACATTTTCAAGTATTATTATTATTATTTCTTATGAGCAATGGCATAGTTGTAGATCAAGTAACTGGCGATGAAAAAACTTAATGTAACAATACTCAGAGGTTTTCGTTTTCCGTACCTTAAAAAACTGTATAATTATTAAATTTATATTATTTTCCTGAAATTTCCAAGGATTATAATAGTTATTATACTATGATTTTTTTTTTTTTTTTTTTTTTTTTTTTTTTAATTACATAAAAAAAAATTTTTTGTTAAATTTCATAATACTAAACTAAGATTCCTTGAAAATGTATTTGGGAAATTCCTCCCCCCTCCTCCTTTTTTTAAATATAATTTTTGAGTAGTTTTTGTAGCATACAGAGTACACATGGTTTAAGGGGGATAAAGTATGGACTTTATTTTACCTGATTGCTTTATAAATATATAATATACTAATTTTAACAGTATTTTATTTTATTATTTTTTTTAATGTGTGATGGCAAATTGTATTAATTTACAATATACAAGTATTAATAACTAAAAGCATTATGTAGCCATTAATTTAACTAGTTATTAGTTAGAGATAGACTATACATTTATACATATCAACAAACTTAGAGAGATAGGTTATACATTTTAGTAACTATAATTTTTCGATGTGGTTTGTATACGATATTGCATTGAATTGTTGAAAATATATTTACTTAGACCTAATTTCTGTTAAGATATGGTTACTATGAAATATAGAAAATTAATTTTTACACAGAGAAACAATTAATGCATTCAAAAGATAAATTTTGAAATTTATTAAACATTGTAAGTTTAAATGAAACGAAAATAGCCTATGTTGTTCTTCATTTTTTGGGAGTTTTGAAAAATAATTTTAAGTCAGATTTTTAAAGATATTGGGAAACTAACTCATCACTATTGTGATGTTAATTCTGGAAATAAATTTTTTACATTATAAAATCTTATTCCTATTGCATGGATAGTATAAATAACTGGAATTAAATTAATAAGAGAAAGTAAATAGATCATTATAGAACAATTTCTAAGCATTCTATTATTATTTTAAGGTACCTTGAATTAAACTGTTGTAGAAATTTTATTGGTTATTTTTAAAACTGTTTAATGTATTAAATATGCTTTTGTAAATGTCACACATAAAATATTTGTTTGTTTAAATATTATTTTAATGTGTAATTTTTTTTTTTTTTTTTTTTTTTTTCAGATAAACCATTAAAAAATGCATTTATTAAGGTCTTAAGTTAATTTCGTAACAGTTGTAATGGATAATTCTGATGATGAACCATATATTCAGAGGTAATATATATAAAATAATAATAATAAATATTCCTCTTTAATATTGTATTATTCAGAAAAATATTATGTTTTTATTAACTCCTTAGCTGTTTTGCTCGTGTTCCATATAGGCACCGATTTTTTTTCTTTCTCCATTTTGATTTGCTTGTATATACAGGGTACACTGATTTAAATCAGCCTGATTAAAATCACTTTGATTTTTTTTTTTTTTTTTTTTTTTTTTTTTAAATCATTGATTTAAATCAAAAATAAAATTTTGGGGCAATATGTAGTTTTATATAGTCTTAGAATATAAGAAAACTTGAACTTACTTGTTATTTACATCAAATACCTCCTCCCCCAAAAAATAAATAAATTATATTAAAAATCTGTGTTTATTAATTTTAAAATGATACTTTTAATTTTCCTATTCTTATTTTGAAGCTAACTACTTTCATTTGCAGCCTAAGTTTTTTTAAATACAAAAACGTAAATTCTCTGCCCTAAGTGTTTTTTTTTTTTTGTTTTTTTCCTTTAAGGATAATAAATATTGTATCATTTGAACTGAAGCATTTGATTTGTCTGTTCTTCATTTTTAATTTTTCTTATTTCTAATTCTGATCACTATGTTTTTTAACTAGTCAAGGCATTTCTAAGCAATTTTTCCTTTTTTACTTAGGCTTTTATAAAATTAGAAATGAAATGGTAATGGCGTAGCTAGTTGTTTCAGTTTTCTTAATTTTTTAAAACTTTAATCTTTTGAAAAAATCCTAGAATTTATATGTATTTTATTGGTAATAAACTGCACAAACTAATGTGTGTATTATATATATTATATACACATTGGATTTCCTTTAATTGAATAATTATTCTCCAAAAAGTTTCTCTTCAAAAAATTTCATAATGTGATATTCAAGATGTTTTAATATGCACATTTTAATGACAATAATAATAAAAACATTAAAAAAAAATATTGATCTTATATGTTATATGCTTTTAAGCTATTTACACTTAATCATTTATTTATTTATTTATTTTTACTTATTATTTATTTTTTTAAGGGGGGGGGGGTAGAATTTACCTATGTTGGCTAATATTACATTTTTTTTTTACTTTCCGAACACTATAGTGAGGAAAGTATTGTAATCATGTCAAAAATCCGAATTCGAGATTTTGATGTTTCTATACGTTTTGAGGTCCCCTGAGTCCGTTTTCACTATTTTTACGATGATGTATGTATGTGTGTATGTCTGTGAGTGAACACGCTAGCGTCTAAACGCTTTGTTTGATTAACCTGAAAGTTGGTACGCATATTGTAAGTCACCATAGTACGAACCCTATAGATTTTGGTGAATCTAGCACTTATAGTTTTTCTACAGGGACACAAAGAAAAATTCTTTATCATTATGGCCTATGGGAGCAAAATCTTAAAAGTGCGATAGCATCTAAACGCCTTATTCAATTGAGCAAAAAAATTATACACATATTATAGGTCACAAATACTCAATCTGTATAGATTTTGGAGAATCTAGCACTTATAGTTTTTTTACAGGGACACAAAGAAAAATTCTTTATCATTATGCCTATGGGGCCAAATTTTTAAAAGTGTGATAGCGTCTAAACGCCTTATTAATCTGAGCAAAAATTTTTTACACATGTTATAGATCACAGTTGAACTAACTGTATAGATTTTGGTGAATCTAGCACTTACAGTTTTTTTACAGGGACACAAAGAAAAATTCTTTATCATTATGGCCTATGGGACTAAATTTTTAAAAGTACGATAGCATCTAAACGCCTTATTGAATTGAGCTGAAAATTTATATGAGTATTATAAATCACTGTTGCACTAACTATAAGCATTTTGGTGAATCTAGCATTTATAGGTTTTTACAGGGACACAACGAAAAATTCTTTATCATTATGATCTATGGGCTCAAAGTTCAGTAGCGTGAAATAAAACATTGTGTAATAGATGGAGAAAAATACTCAAACACTCTATTATGGTTTTCTCTCTTTTGTTTGTTTAACAACTCCTCTTTCTTTACTTTATCTACAAAACTGTTAATTACTCAATGTTCGGAAAGTCGAGTGGAGTCACTCCAGATTTTTTTTTTTTTTTTAATTTACTTTTATTTTTATTTTTTAATATCATATATTTTTTTTATTTAGTTTATTATATTTATTACTTCTTATCTGTATTCACATTTAAATTGAAAAAAAAAAAAAGTTTTCATGCTTAACTTCTTAACATTTATTTTTAGTCAAATAATGTTAATAAAACAAAAAAATCTGATTTTTTTTATTTAAGAAAAAAATCATGATTTTTTCACACCCTGCTTGTATACTGTATATGCAACATTTTGTATATTGTAGAGTTTCATGCATTTTGAGATAGGGGATCCAATGATTTTTTTTTTTTTTTCTTTGTCTTTTCATGCACGTGCAGACGTGCATATTCCTGATTCTGAAGTACAAAATTTTGTATATTTTTCAGTTTCATGCATTTTGAGATAGAGGTATCCTGTGATGATTTTTTTCGTTTTTTATGTATGTGAAATGTACAGATGTATATATTACAGATTGCTACAACACAAGATTTTTTTATTTTTGAGATTTATGTATTTTCAGATGGGGGTATCCAGTGATATCTTTTTGGTTTTCAATTTTGCAAAGTCTACAAATGTGTGTATTACTGATTGCTGCACACAAAATTTTGAAAATTTTTTTAATTCATGCATTTTAAGGTAGGGATATCCTGTGATGATTTCTTTTTATGTTCATGTTTAGAAAGCATACAGATGTGCATATTACTGATTGCTGCAACACAAAATTTTGTTTATTTTTGAGATTCATGCATTTTGAGATAGCGTTGATGATTTTTTGATGTCCGCTTAGCATACAGATGTGCGTATTACTGATTGCTGAACTATAAAATTTTGTGTATTTTTGAAATTTATGCATTTTTAGATAGAGGTATCCAGTGATGCTTTTTATTGGTTTTCATGTTTGCAATGTGTACAGATGTGCATATTATTGATTACTGCAGTACAAAATTTTGTTTATTTTTTAGATTCATACATTTGAAGGTAGGGGTGGTAAGTTGGTGAATGGGGATGTTTATTTTGGTTTTCGCATACACATGTGTGTATTACCTATTGATTGCTGCAACACATTTTTTTTTTTTTTTTCATGCATTTTAAGATAGTTGATGCTCTTTTTGGTTTTTCATGTATGTGAAGCATACATACGTGCTTAGAAATGACTGTGCTCTGCAAAATGTTGTATATTTTTTAAATTCATGCATTTTGAGACAGGGGATTCAAGGATATTTTCTTTTTGTTTTCTTGTATGCAAAGCCTACAGACCAGGGGGCGTAGCGAGTGGGAGAGCAGGCTGCCCCCCCCAATGTTTAAGATAAATAATCCAGTTGGCCTAGAGGCAGGTGTACCGATTGACATTTTTTTTCACGTCGACTTTTATTTCTAAGGAAATTATTCAAGTGGAAAATACATCAATAAAAAAGTATTTGACCATCAGATGAATCTATTTTACACTACAGCTTTAACACTCAATACAAACCTTCTAGTCAACTGTTCAACAGATAATCCGATTGACCGTTTTCTAATTAGCTGTTATTTCGCAATAATTTTTTTTAACTTCATACAAGCCGAATTTTTTAGTCTATTCCAGGTTGAAAAACTCGATGAAATTTGTTTTGCTTTCAGCTCTAAAGTTCAATAAGTATCCCAGTCATTCTATTGACAATAACCCGATTAAATTCTATTGCTTTTGGCTCCAAAGTTCAATAAATGTATTCCAGTCGGTCTATTGACAGATAACTCGATTAAGTTGGTTTGATTTTGACTTCGAATTTCAATAAATTATTCCAGTCGGCCTGTTGACAGATAACCCCATTAAATTGGTTTGCTTTCTGCGGAAACGTTCAATAAAAGTGTTCCAGTCAGCCTGCTGACAGATAACTTGGTTAAATTGGTTTGCTTTCTACTTCGAAGTTCAATAAAAGTATTCTAGTCGGCCTACTGACAGATAACCTGATTAAATTGTTTTGCTTTCGGCTCCAAAGTTCAATAAAAGTATTCCAACCAGCCTATTGACAAAAAAACTGATTAAATTGCTATACTTTTGGCCTTGAAATTCAGTAAAAGTATTCCAGTCGGCTTTCTGATAGATAACTCGATTAAATTATTTTTCTTTCGGTTCCAAATTTAATAAAAGTATTCCAGTCGTCCTATTAACAGATGACCCGAATAATTTATTTTGTTTTCGGTTCAAAAGTTTAATTAAAATATTCCAATCAGTAAATTGATAGATAGCCCGATTAAATTGTAATCAGATTGCTTTTATGCTCAGAGAAAATTTTCTTCTGAGATGGCCCTTGTTTATCACGAAATTTTCAAGTAAAAAAGCCGACATTTTCTTAGTCGGTATTTGGTCACCGGAAAAAGCTCTTTAGGACTTAGGCTCTAAAGCTCAGTAGAAGCACATCGGCCTATTGACAAATAATCTGATTATTATTATTATATTTTTTTACAGATGACTTTTATTTATCACAAGAATTTTCAGACAAAAAAAAGCAGAGTGAAAAAGTATTTTGTCTTCTGATAAACCTCTTCACTGTAAAAAATATGCCCTATTTGCTGCCAGAAATTCTCTGTTATTTGAGAAAATACGCGTAATTTATGAAAAAATTACGTTGTCAGAACGTAATTTCTCAAATTACAGAGAATTTTTGGCAGCAGATAGGACATATTTTTTACAGTGACTACAGCTTCAAGCTCTAATGCTCAGTAAAAGTTACTCTAGTCGTTCTATTAACAAATAATCTGATTGATATTTTTTCACATAGCCTTTATTTTGAATCCGGATAAATCTCTTTTATTTCTTTCGACTCTGAATTTTATTTAAAGCAGTTCTATTGGCTAAATGACTGATAACCTGATTGATTTGTTAGTTTTTACTTTTTATTTCAGATAAAAAATTTTAAACCAAAAAAGATCTGTTGCAAAAGTGCCTTTAATAGAGTATCTGTTTTTAGTTTTATTATTATTATTATTATTTTAATGATATTGGTACTTATATATGTGTTCCGAATATTTTCTTGTACTATAGGTACATTCGTTTCCAATCTCTTGATGTTCACCCCACAAAGCGGGCTGTAATAGTCAATTATGATGTAGACCCAAGTGTTCATTCCCAAATGGGAGACTTTATGCTGAAAGAGTTCCGAGATTACCAGAAAGTGTAATGTTTTGTTTCTTTTTTTAATATATATATCTAAATTATTTTAATTAAGCTGCTTTTATTTTAGAAAATTCTTTTACGACATTATGAAAGAAATGTTTACCTAAAAATTATCTAGCTGAACCACAATTTCATAGCCAGCTATATTGCTTTAGCTGCCAAAATGACCTTGGTAGATCAGCTATCTCTTGCATCTTTCTTTTAAGCAAATATTGTATTTGTTGAATTATTGATTTACCATAATTTTCGGGAGATAAGCCGCGGCCTATACGTGTTTAAAAGTTTAAAATCGGCAACTGCGGCCTATCTAACGGTGCGGCCTATCTGTTGGGAGAAAAAATATGGCATTTTTTTTTTTCCTTGCAAAAATATTTTTATTAGCGATCTTTATCAAAAGAAAAATATATTTCTGAATCAGAAAGAACAGCTTATGTTATTTTATTTATGTATTATTATTATTTTGTCCTTTAGTTTTCAACCAGAATTCTTGATATTATTGCACAAAATCAAGGAAACAAGTTCAGTGATCAATTTTCATGGCCATTTTGATAGCATCCATAACATTAATTCATCAGCTGATATTTTAATTTGTTAAAATAATTTTTTTAATACACATCCAGATCGCAAAAATTTTAAAAAATTTAATTTCAAAAGTACAGAATGTGTAAACTGTAAAACCAAACAATTTTCTATGAAAACTATATTAAGTGATTTCTATTAACACCTTTCTTATCTAATTAATCTTTAAACTTATTTTTAACATTTGTTTTGTGAAATTTTCCAGTTTATAATTTTATTATTTTACATTTAAATTTTTTAGTAGAGGTAAAAACAACAAGCATGTCAAATAATTCTGATAATCATTCATAATAATGAATTTAAAAATTAGAATGGGGGGGAGGGGATCAGTTGAAAATGTAGTTGAAATGTTAGATAAAGCTTATTTTTGACAAGTTTTATCTAATATTTTAACTTGATTCACCTAATTAAAAATAGTTGAAAAAATTAATGCGATCGAAAATGTCCGTTTTTTCAACTTTGTACTGTATAAGATTTTAACATTTCATTTCTAATCCATTAATATCAATAAAAGAAAAGGAAAATTAAATGCTCAAAGAAAATACATCGATATTTACGATATCGATGTATGTGCAAAGAATTGTTTTAGTAGTAGATTATTTGGTATAGGCCGCGGCTTATTCGGCGATGCGGCTTATCTGATGAAAGTTGATTTAATTTTGTCGATTTTTCATTGGTTCGGCCTATACAACGGTGAGGCTTATCTCCCGAAAATTACGGTAATATATGACAGAATGTTTTTATGATTTCTGCAATTAGCCTTACTGTGCAAGATGACATTATTTAGTAATAACACATTTATCTAATTTGCATATAACATGTGAATTTAATTATAAAGATACCAATAAGTTATTAATTACTTAAGTAGAATTTTTATGTGTGCACATCAGTTATTTACAGTTTCTCCCTTCCCATTTACAAGGGTGATTGTGTTCAGGGGTTACTCCTAATTTTAGGAATTTTAATCTAATCCATCCATATTTTTGCATTTCCTACAAAGTTATCTTTTGCTTCCATTGGTTAGTTGGTTGTCATCCAAGTGATATGCGAAAGATTTGTATATTTTTGTTGATTGGTTGATACAAACTAAAAAAAGATTGAGCACTTGGCTGATGCAAAAAAAAAAAAAAAAAAAAAAAAAAAATTATTGAGGGTTTCTGATATAAATAATTTGAGTATCATTTGACATCCCCCCCTCCTTTTTTTTAATATTTTTTTTTTTTTTTATACTCTTAAGTCACAATCACCCTTACATATAAATCTGTAGGATTTTCGTTGCTTTGTAATTTAAGGATATGTCATTGAAAAATGGAGGGTTTTTTTTTATTCTGCTTTTAGAACAAGTTGATTTTATTTTAATGAACAATTAAAAAAGAAAAGAAAAAAACTTTATTTTGTTAAATAAAACCAACCCAGAGCTCTAATTTTCAACCTCAAAAAAAAAAAAAAAAAAAAATTAAATTTACTTTTTAAATAAGACACTTTCAATAAATGGAATTCAGAAAGTTGAATTCAAAAAACTTCTTTTTTCAATGAGATCTTTAAAATATGACAATATTTTAAGGATAATCTTCCTTTTAAGAATAATCTTCCTCCCTATGTGTAATCATATGGGGAGGAAGGAAAGGAGTGGTGGATCTGACTGTTGTGGAGCCTCAAATAAAAGACGCCATTTTCTGTGAGCTACTGCAATAAAGGAATAACTTTAAATTTTCCTGGCAAATCTTTCTTTGAGGGACAATTTCTTTTCTGGAACAATATTTTGTTTGCTAAATTCTGCTACAGAGATTGCAATATTGTTTGTAAGGCTTAGTTAAATAATAAACTAAAACTTTACACAAGTAATGATAAGTAAAATTTGATAAATGTTTTGCTTAAAAAAGAACAGCATTAGAATTTCAGAAAATTATGGAGTGGAGGACTGATTTTTTAAGCCAACTATGTGAAAAATACCAGAGCCGGGAATTGAACCCGGGCCTTCCACTTTACGTGTGGATGCTCAAACCATCAAGCTACCCTGGCTGATTACCAGCTAGGCATTTCTTACATAACATTCGTTGGCAGAGTCACCGAGTCTGCAAACACAGCTGTATCAAGTGACATTCATATAGTAGACCTGCCAATTATGCTAATTTATCCGTAATACTGTTACGCCCTGCCTTTTTTTCACACCAGTATATTTCTAGAGTAATAGTCCTCTTATTTAATCATGAGTGCATATTGCTGAATATTACTCTGCAAATTTATTGGTGTGAAAAAATGGCGGGGCCTAAAGCTATTACAGATAAATTAGCATAATTGGCAGGTCTAATATAGTTTCACATAGTTGGTATAAAAAATCAGCCTTCCACTCCATAATTTTCTGAAATGAACTTTCAGGCTTGATGAATAAATTTCTAAATTAAATTGAGCATTAGAATTGTTTAATCAAGGTGCAACACATGCATATTTATTTTTAATTAATCACTAATTAGAAGTTTCATTGTTAATCATATGGTATGATACAATAATGTTGCTTTACTAAAAATAAATGAATAACTCTTAACAGGGTTCATATAAAAGGAGCATTTAGCACTGAAGAAATAAAGGTATTAGCACAAGCTCTACTTGAACACATTCCCCTTGTTCCACCTTCTAAACAAAATGAAATTGAACAGTTGTTGTATTATCTACAAACACGGAAAGGGCCATCAGCTGAGGATGGTATGTATTTTGTTTGTGTGTTGAATTTTCATCTTCAATCTTTTTTTTTTCATCTATATGTACTGTAAGTTCTGACATGTAATATACATTTTTAATGCAAAACAATTAATCAAAATTTAAGGCTACTTGTTGTATGTTGGATATATATAAAATGATTGCTATAAATTTAAAAAATATGAAATAAGAGGGGGGGGGGGAATGCAGACTTTTATCTATAAAAACATATTATTTACAAAATAAATAAATTAAAATAATAAAAAATTTAATGTTGTTCGTTATTTGGTAACATAAAAATTTTGTTGTGTTGATCCACATTTATATTTTCAGACATGTGGATGGAGGAAAAAGCAAGCCTTGGAGGCAAAAGCAATCTTGCTTTTGCCTCCTTGGCAGTAGCACGTGTTTGCGCCTGATGAAGAAAGGCTACGTCCTTTCGAAACTGGTTGTGCTGACTTAAAATTTATGGTGTGTGAAGAAGTTTTAATATCTTTCTCTGATAGAATAGAGAAATTTCCGTGTCTATTAATTACCAGAGTCAAATTGAATTCTTTCAACCCCTTCAATAAATATATATCACCTTCTCTGTTAAAGTTTGTGCATTTGTACAAACTTTAAGTGTTTCTAAAAGCCTTAGAAAGTGATTTGATCTTTTAGTGTGTAGCTTTAAGTGTTTCTTTGAAATCTTTAACTTATTCTCCAAAGGTGCAGACAAATTCTTCAAACAATTTGCTGTATCATAAATTTTCCTAGCAATTGTGATAGCAAGTGTCATTCTTTTCCTAAAAAATTTCCTTCAAAAAATGGGAATATGTTCCATATGGTAAATATATCTCAAAATAAAAATAATAAAGTCTCATAGTAGTAGTATAGAATGTTCGTTATATGTCAGAGTATACTGTAATTCATTTTTCTGTTATTGTTGGTATTTTAGAATATGATTTGCATGAAACTCTGAAAGTTAACTTTATTTTGTTCATTATTATAACAAGTACCTTTTTATTTTAAATTTCTTTTTTAATCATTGTAAGTGTGATATTGTTAATGTGCTGCTGAAAGATGTGACTACTTTGATATTTTATTAAGATAAATTATTATCTTAAAATTGAATTTTAAATGTTTCATCACCTATAATATAAGAAGTGTGATAAATTATTATTATTATTATTTTCTTTTTGCAAATGAATCTATTTTCTAAATTAATAAAATTTAATTTTTCTCTCTTCCTTTTTAATTACAGTGAAAATATTTTCTTCTTCTGTTTTTTTACTTTTTGTTACTTTTAGATTTTTAATATGTAACGCTGAGAAGAGATTGTCATTAATATTAGACAATGCCCTACTAAAATATTTTTATAATTGACTAATATATTTTTCCCCATAACACACCCCTAAAGGGAAGTAATTTGAAACAAAAATTAATCTCTTTTATTGAGATTTTTATTGTTTTCAGATTCTTAATATGTAATATTGCACGAAAAAGTTTTCTTTAGTTTTAAGCAACACCCCACTAAAATGTTTATTTTTTTTTATCAGTTAATTTCTTTTGCCCCCCTACATCCCTGAAGTATTTTAACCACTTCACTGGCCACAGTAGTGTGTGGAAGGCTAAATTTCTCGCAAGTTATCTCGGGATAGCTGGTGACGTGCACGTGGTTAAAGTTGGCTAAAATTTGAAAATTAATAAAATTGCCAAAAAATAGATTTATTTTAATTACTTTCAGACTTTTAATAAATAAATGGGAAGAAAAGTTGTCTTTAATGTAAATATAAAACATTTTATGTCAGTCTTTACGAATTTGAAATTCTTTCTTTACATGTTTAAAATTTGATTACAGAGAATGAAGAAACTGAAAATGAATTGAAAGATTCTCGGTCTAACTCATCTGCTATAGATGAAGAAACAGCCAGCTTAGCAAATGTAGATAATTATATAGAACTGCTATATGAAGAAATTCCTGAAAAAGTTAGAGCTTCTGGTTTAGTCTTACAACTTGCAAGAAACACTGGAAATTTAAATGTTTTGAGAAAAAATGGTATTGAAAAGCATTTTATATTTTATGTATCTTAAAGCTCTGCATTGTTATGCAAGAGTTTTTAAGCATATATATATATATATGTTTACAAACAGATAATTCATTTACTAAAAAGTTAAGTAAAGATTTAATTAAAAAACAATTAATCTCACTTTTGAAGTCTTCATAAGCTTTTTAGCCTGAGCCCTGGCCGTCTTCAGCACTCAAATTGTTTCTTCTCTTCTAATGTAGCTTTCTTTGAAAACAATGGGTAGAGGCAGCACCATCTCTCACCTATGTTTCTATTTGATTCCATATAATTTCAACTACACTTGTTGGCTAAAATTTCAATCGTTTCTCAGTTTAAAAATACAATCAAACAACCACAGCCCTTACTAAAATCAATAAAGAAGAAAATATTAAAATAGTCTTTAAAAACTTGAAAAAGCTCGCAAATTATGAAAATTGTACATGTCAATAAACGTAGAAATGAGCAAAATTTTTGTCAACAAGTGTAGTCGTAACTGTGTGGAATCCAATTGAAACCTAGATCAGAGGTGGTACTGCCTTCTCCATCAAAGTTTTTGAGGAAAGATGCATTAGAACAGATATATCATCTGGTCTGAGCACCAAAGATGGCCAGTGGCCTGGTTTAAAAGCTTATGAAGACTTCAAAAGTAAGGTTAATCATTTTTAAGTAGGTAAATGTAATACGTAACAAAATTAAAATTTTTATATAATGTAATATAAGGTTTGAAAACTTTTATAAATCCAATGTGGATTTTATCGAATTTTTAAATGGCAGTTATTATCTTAAGAATAGTTATTACAAAAGCATTAAAAAATGTATATAAATTAAATAAAGCATATAGTTTTAGATATAAAGCATATATAGCTTTATAAATATTCTACTCTTTCCTTTCCTTGATATTATATAATGCTTTTACTTTTTACTTTTAATTGTATAAATCTTTCATAGAAATTTTGCTTGGTGCATTGGCAAGAGTTTTACGGGAAGATGGTAGAAAATCTATTGAACTTAGTACAAACATAGTTCATATTTTTTGCTGTTTTTCTGTCTTTACGCAATATCACCAAGTTGTGGCTCAACATAAGGTAGTGCTTGATTTTTCATTCTTTATTGTAGTTATATAATTTTGTAAAAAGAAAGTCAGAAATCTTATGTTCATTAATTTAAATACTTAAAATTGCAGCCTTTTTTTTTTTTTTTTTTTTAATAGTGTTATTTTTAATATTTAATACTTTTTAAAATTTGGGTTCGTTTGTCATATATGTTCTACAAAAAGATTAATTTGATTTAAATTGCATATTCTGTATCATGTATGTATCATTAATTATTTTCATTTAAATTAATATTTTATTTTCCATATGCAGTTGAAATCAATAATATTGTCAATTTGCTTATAACACCAAAAATATTTTGTCCTCTCAATAATCCATAGACTAATATTAACATAATTATTTATAACATTTTATGGCCTCAGTTTTAATGTATAAGATATATATACATTTGATCATTATATATTTTTTTACTCTTTGCGAAGAACACAAAAAAGTAAAATGATAAATTGCAGTTACTATTTCATACTACTTTTTAAAGTTCTAGATGTTTATACATTATGCTTACCATATGTAATTTTGATATTAATAAACATCACATCTGATCAGAATTACATTAAATAAAGGAAATTCTTAAAAAAAAAAAAAAAAAAAAAAAAAAAATAGCACAATTTAATAGTGTATCAGATGACATATTTATGTTTTCTAAAAATGATTTTCCTACTTTTATTATTTTTCAGTTTTATAGAGTGACTTCACTTATTTTTAAAGCAAACTCAGTTATTACACCAATTGGCTGTAGTGCCAGAAATATTTTGGTTTTTTGAATGACATAAATAAAAGTATTCGACTGTAATTAAGTGAGAACTGAATTAAATGTATAAAAATTTTTATGGAAAGCTTTAAAATATTTTTGCTTTGTATTGTTTAAAATTTCTCCGGTGTTGAAAATAAGAAACAGTAACTTTTGTATGATTTACATAAAATCACATTATATGATTCATTTGATAATTATCATCATTTTAGTTATTTTATTTAAAAATTATGAAGATGCTAAATTTCATTTTTTGCTAAACTTGTAAGATATACTTTTCAGAAGAACTAATTGAAGAATTTTTGAAAAAGTAAAAATAAATAAAATAATGATAATAATTGACTGAAATACTAAACTTTCTAAAAAGATTATTCAGTGTACATGTGATCTTTATCATTGACACCAGTAGCTAAACAGCTCTTATTTGAGAACAAAACAGATCTCTATTCTGTGCTCCAGTGAGCTCAGGGATTGACATATGTTTTTAAGAAGGAGGCTAGGTGAGCATTTGGAATCAAGCTTTTTGCAACATAAACTCACTAGTGTCATACCTGGAATTAAGGTCTGAGGAACAATTTCTTATGACAACAGGAACACTTTCATCATTATTCTAACCACCTTGGTAGAAAACTTGTCTCAGTCTGATGACTGAACTGGTCAAGCTTCCATTCATGAGCTTTATTCAAGGCAAAGTTTTTCAACTTGGTAACACGTGTTTTTTATATTGCTACTGTCACCCAACATGGTCTTCGTCAGTGATAATCAACCTCGTTTTCACTCTTGTTAGTGCACATTCCAACTTCCATGGTGAGCGCTAGAGGTTTTCTCTGATACTGAAGTGCTTTCTCTTTTTAAATTTATTTAGCTTTTTAAAAATATTAAAATAGAAATCTGTAACTCTGTTTTATAAAGTAAAGATATTTCTCCACTTTTTAAATCACCATTACTGTCGAACCAGTGGGCGGTTAGAAAATTTTATTACTGACAAAGATACAAATGTGGGCAGTAAGTATAAAAAGATTGACTATTCCTGCTCTACTGAGTGTCAACATGTTGTCTCTTTTTTGCAAGATACCACTTCTTTCACCTATCAAGGACAAATGGTTAGTGCTCTGGCCTTCAGGTGCTTGATTTGAGTTCTAGTTCAGTCATGGTTTGTAGTGGTTTGATATTTATTTTAAACCATTGATTCCACTCTAATTAGACTAATTTAGGGAAGAAAGAACTGTCAGTCAGAGTAAGAAATAAGAATGTTGAAACTAGGCGTGTAAATGACGCCTTGATTAAATTTTTTAGGCGTCAGAATGAAAAATCTAGGTGCCATCTGCAATTAAATATATATATATTAAAAAAAAAAAAAAAATAATAATAAATCATCAATTTGTAAATAATATATGCAAGATTATATAAAAAATATTTATGTAATGAATGTAATTACGTTGACAATATTTAACGTACATATTTAAAATCGTAAATTCATTCTTCGCCCAGAAGATACATCATTCCACCACAATTTAATAGCATTTTCTGGTCAGAAATCTTTCAATTTAGGGCTGTTTAATTTAATCATTAACAAATCATCAACTACTTCCATAGAGATATGTTTTCTTAAATCAGTTTTTATTAGGTTCAATTGACTAAAACAGACTTGTTTACAGTCTGATGGGATTGGGAAAATTATTAGGTATGATGAGGAAAAAATCCAGGCGTCAAATATCGCTCCTATGATTGGAATTCTAAGCGCCAAAATGAAAAAAACTGGTCGTAAAATGCAACTAATGACTGCTTATTTCTAACCCTGCTGTCAAGTGATAAACTAAACCTGTTGAAGATGTATGGAATATGATTGAGTGATAAATACTGCATCACTCACAACCATTGTAACCTTTGCTGATTTGACTGACCAAGTCCAATAAGCATAGATTTAATACCACCAAATGACATGCAACACCTTTCACAACATAATATAGACATGTTTGCATGCTTGCATTCAAAATTGTGGCAATTGCAGCAGTTATTAATATAATACCATAGCATATTTTAAATGGCTACTCTCATGAATACTTTAACTTATAATGTTAAAAATTTAATTGATGAAATATGTCATCCGAACAATTGATTTGATTTGTCTAAATTTTATTCTTCTGAATTAGTTTCTTTTTGGTGTTTTTTTTTTTTTTTTCCCCATTAGTATATTTTTGATTATTCATTTATCAGGTTGGTTCATTATGCATTGATGTTGTTGACTATGAACTGAAACGATTTGACCAATGGCGGGAAGAAATGGATAAAAAGAAAAGTGCAAATATCCTTTTAAAAATAAGCTTAAATCATGTTTTATATTTACGATCTTATTATTTCATTTACAAACTTTCTTTCTTTATTGTCACCATTAATTCTGTTTTATTTAATATAACATTATTAATTAGAATATTACTCACAGTTTTACATTATTGATAATTATGTACATCAGCTTGTACATTGATACCCAAACTAATTCTCTTGAATTATATTGTTATTTCATTTTTCTATGTAAGAAAATCTCAAATTTAATCAAAATTATCCTGGAGTGAACCCTAATTTAAGGTGAATTTTAGAATCAGCCCTTTTGCTAAAAATAAAAGTTTTTTTTTTTTTTTTTTTTTTTTTTTTTTAGAAAACTATAAAAACATAATTTTAGGGGAAAAAGTTTTATTTATTTACAGGCCAGCTCAGTATTTCTTGAGATATTTTACTTGAATGCTTTAAATAAAATAAGCATTAATATAGACAATGTTTGAAATTCATTTACTTAATTCACTAAACCTTTTTTTCAGTTTCATTAATATTTGTGGAAATTGGAAAATATTATCTTTAAAATTAGAAAAATACTTCTTGGACCCCCCCCCCCCCCCTCCAAGGGAAAAAAAAAAAAAAAAAAAAAACTTTTATTTACATTTCTGTGCATACTTATTCATATTCAATACAAGATTTTGATATGAAGATGCAATGTATTTCCTTCCAGGCTAAGGTATTAAAAAATATCTATTGGAATTTTTAAACCTTTTGTGATATCCTATTTAAAGATAATGCAGGAAGTAATTTTTGAAATTTAAAGAAAAGTTTTATGAATATTTGCTTGCTAGAATTTTTAAATCTTTTTTACATTTATTACATGATTCAGTTTCGGTTTTATATTTAAAGATTATCGGAAGAAGCAGTTTAAAAAATAAATAACTCTTCAAAAATAAAATTTAAAATTAGAAGGAAAATATTTACAATTTATTTAATTAGTCTCAAAAAGGATTGAATAAATGAACATTAAATATAAGTATTCATTTGATATGATGAATATTAGTATTTATGTAAATAATTTAAGTAGAAAAATTTAATTAAAAACTGTTAAAAACACATGTTCAGATTCAAAATTAAGAAAATAGTCACCTTTTAATACACATAGAAATTAAAAAAACCCTTTATAATAAAATAATAAAAATTTATTTAAATATGAAACATTTCACTGAGAAACCCCAGCATCAGGTGTTTTTATCTGATGATGTGGGGATTTCCTGGTGAAAAGCTTCATATTTTTAATAAATATTTATTATTTCAATATATATATATATAAATATATTTGATTTCTATGGAGTTTCACTAGAAATCCCCGCCTGATGCTGGGGCTTTCCAGAGAAAAGCTTTGTATTTTTAATAAATTTTTATAGTGTCTTTTCTTTTAATTCTTAATATTTATCATTATAAATATATATATTATTTCTGAACCTTTATTTTCAAATTCTTTAATAAATCATACTAGATGCAGGGAAATCCAATGCTGCTTTGTTAAATGACTATGAGAAAAGTTTACAAAAGTACCATAGCTTAGTCAAAAAACAAGATCAACTATTGAAAGGTAATGCCTCTTGTATGTGTAAAGTTAATTTAATATTTGCTATTTTTTGACTTAATGAATAATAATTCAATAGCTTTTACCAAATTTGGTTAATGGATATTATATAAAAAGAAATTGTTTCAGTATATTACACATAAAGCTGGACTCTTACCTGCGAAAATGGCAGATATGGCAGGATCTGCTATTGCTTAAAATATTTAATTTTTATAGGGTTTAATTTATGCTTTACAAATGATATATATATATATATATTATTATTATTATTACAATTTTTACTTCATGTCATATAACAATTTGCGGCATTTTACTTGCCATGCGCCTATAAAAACATGAATTCTGCTTATGAATTGTAATAGTATCCTCCGTTAGTTTATAAGTAAAAGTTAGATGAGATATTTTGATATTTTACAAATATTTTTCTATCTAGCTTTTGCATATTTTTTGTTATGAATTTGGTTAATGTACTAAGTAAGAAAAGGAAAAATTTTCATCATTAGTATTAATTACATTATTTTTGTTTTTAAATTATACAATGATAATTTTTTTTTTAAATTACTAAAGTATTCTTGCATAACATTTTAGTGTATTTAAACTATTCATTAATTTCAATGTGTTTTATTTTTCAGTTTGTTTTCTGTTACTTCTACACATAGCTGAAGATCGTAAAGTTGAATTCAAAATGGTTAATCGAGGAATAATATTCTTGCTCGCCAAATGTTTGGGACGTGAAACAATGGATTTAGTAACTGTTGCAGTATTATTTCTTCTGAGACTTTCTATTTATATTGAAAATAAAGAAGAAATGGTTAGAATAATTTTTAATTAATAGAATTTCATTTCTTTTTATTTATTTCTTTTTTCAAATTCCTTTTAAGTATTTATTCATTTGCTTTTAACCCTTTGCTGGTTTTATTTAATTTCACACCTCTGGGTCAAAATGGCTGCATTTTTCAACAAGCAAAAAGTCCTGCTTTTATTTAATGAAAACCAAATCCAGCATTCACACCAGAATGAATTTCTCATTTAAGTATCGTAAAACATTGCATGGGGGGTGTTTGTTTACATGATTCCAAAACAAAGCACCACTTTCCACCCATTTTAAATTATAACTTATGTACTGATGTGTATATTATGATCAAAATATAACTGAATACATTAAATAGTATCCTGATACAAATAAATATACATTTTCAGTTATTTGATAAATAAGATATAAATTTATGCATATAGTTATCTCTTAGAAGGATTTAGTGTGGTAGGGAAAGATGATAGAAGAAGTACAGATACATAAAAACTTCTTAAAATACATGTCCCTCATAAATTTGTTAAATGTGCAAGTAAGTATAGCAGAATTTATTATTTTTTTGTCAGAAAAAAATCATAATTAAATTATGATAGATAGAGCCATAATTCTTTCTTTTTCTCTGGTAAAAAAAATCTCTTAAAATTTTTTGGTTGTTGTCTTTTAATAAATTTACCAAGACTGCAACATGAGCATTTTATAGCATTAGGCTAGCAGGGGACATTTAGATTTCAAGCGTTTTAGAGCATTAGGGCTGGCAAAGGGTTAAGTCTAATTAAAAAAATTACATGTATATGTGTCTACATTTAATTTTGACTGCTTTTGAATACTTAGTAAATTAATTACTTTTTTATATAGATTATCTTTCTGTAAAATTGAAAAAAATAAAGAAAAAAAGATTTGGAATAAAAATATAGGTTGTCAAATTCATGTGAAGTACACTTTAATTATTTAAAAAGTCTTTTTGAAAGATAAGGCTTAGATTCCTTGCACCAGACAATTTGCTTTAACCCTATACCAACAGCTTTTTAAGTCATAAAAAAAAAAAAAAAAAAATGCTATTTTTGGTCACTATAAAGCAGCCAATGCAGTAAATATATATATATATATTCTGTATTTTTTTTAGTTTGATATAATAAACTTTAAGTTAATACTCTGCACAGGTGAGTATAGCATTGATCAGGTGTTAATGAATTGAGCAAGAACTGCTTGGATAGGCAGTATTGCCACTATATCTATCTGATCAGTTTTTGTGTCTGATAAATTAACTCCTTGTCTATATGGTAGAGGGAACTTTTTGTACTATATGAGGGTAAACAGACTCTAAAACTAATATTCATGAAAGTAAAACACTGAGCTGTGTTTACCTATGTACAATGAGTAGGTTTACTATGCTCCTTTTGAATAAAGTTAAGACTCCTTCATTCATTTTCATGCTACTGACACATCCTTTCAACTGAGTTATGGATCTCTATTTAGATTGGATCTCATATTCACAATTAGGCCCAGTAAAGTAAAGGGTTCTTAGGTCTCCCTGGGCCAGGTGTCAAAATCAGTTTCTTCTATAAGTCTCTGATATTCTGAATGCTTTTACCTAGGGTTCCTATCAGACGCGTAGCAATTCAAAACCATGGGAGAGGCTCAAAAAATTTTATTTTAAAAAGGACTTAAAATTGTCAAGAAAATCAATAATTAAATATCAATATTCATTTATTATTAGTATTAATTACAAAATATCGTTAATTATGAACATTTATAAGATTTTAATTTGGCTTTTAAATGGTTGATTGTTTCATTTGCTATTGAAAGTAAATTTTGTAATAACCAATATGGGGGGCTTGAGCCCCCTGAGCCCCTCTCTTTCCTACACCCATGGTTTCTATGAAATTTTGCCCCAAACTCTATGGCTTAATCTTTTAATGGGATTATTGCTGTATGAACTTGATCTCTATGATTTTGAGGACTATTATATTATGGCTGGACTGAATAACTTTAAAAAACTTGAGACAATTGGGGGAGTTATTCATATATAATTAACTCATATCCTTTAGTGACTTTTTTTTTTTTTTTTTTTTTTAATGATTTAAAGCTAAAATTCCAGTTTTCAGTGATTTCACCTACCTCAAATGAATTTGTGTCAAACTTCATATATTTTAATTTATTTTATCTTTTTTAAAATCAATGTTTTGTTATAATTTTATGCTTTTAAATTGTTCGTTTCCAAGCATATTTAGTGATTATTTATTTATTTATTTTTGTCATTTTGAAACGCATGCTGTCTTATGTAGAGACTGAATAGTTGTTACTCCCAAGACTATGGGATAGTGCCGTGTTAGCAATTTTTGAAAAAGGCTTCAAGCAGCTTCATAAAATAGATTTTCCTTTCTGTGTAGAAATAATTAAAAATAGTACAAACCTTAACATAAATGTTAGCAAATTAAAACATTTTTACTCCTCATGGCATGAACGTCATCAAAATAGTCTTTCTTTTCAAATGTCAAGGAAATGTCCATTACATGAAATGGCACATCCATCACAAAATTTTAGAAAATTAAATGGAATTGTTTTGATATTGTTTTAGACTATAACTCAGGAAGCTAAAATATTATATAAAAGCAATAGTAAAACAATTATTCTATTTAATTTTTTTAATTCTGTGATGGGTGTGAAATTTCGTGGAATGCCCCAAAAGCAATGATTTTCATGGCACGATAAAATATTTGGATGTTTTACTGTTTGTGTAAGTGAAATAATTATTTAAAAATGTTTTTATAAATACTATTTTGAAAGAAATTTATAAAAAATGTTTATTTGAAAATTTTATTTAATTCTATTCACAAATTTGAGAAAAAATAACTAATAAATGTTAAGATCAGTTGAAAAAAATTTTCATCCTTTTTATTTGCTTATTTATTGTCAATAACATATGTATATATACATGATTAAATACTAATATACATATATATATTTCTCTCTCTCTAGGAGTTTAACAACATTGTGGAAAAAGTTGCGTGCTTAATTCCTACTGACAATTCTGAACTTTTAGATGCTGTTCTTAAACTTTTGCTAAATGTTTCTTTTTCATTAGAATCTAGAAATGCTATGGTTAAATGTGGCCTTCTTCAAAAATTAGTCAGTTTAATACGTAAGTATTTGAATTTGCATAGATTTTATTCTTTTTTGCTTATTAAGTAATAATGATAATAATAATAAACAGTTTATGAATGATTTGAAATTATTAAACTTAATTTAATTTGAATTATTTTTTTGTTATTGATACAGTATATGCAAAAGAATAAATAAGTTAATAAATATTTAAATTGCCTTTAATCTGGTTTTATAGAGGGTTGAAACTCAGTAATCTTGAAATTCAACTTTGTGAAGATTTATCAACAATATTGGTGATTACAAAATGATGGTTAAAAATTTTTACTTCTAGCATATAATAATTTTATGCCACAGTAGTGCTTAAGCATAAATTTAAAGAAGGAAAATAGATAATGAAGTTAGTTTACCTGGTAGGTCTAGGTAATTCTGCTGTATCTTCATTTTGAGATGTGAGAGTCATTATACCAAGATCATTCTATTTTCTTATTCTCAATTATTTATCACTTTTATTTCTATCTGAAATATAAACTTGTTTTTCTGTTAATAAAATTATTCATCAAAATGATAAAGACAGAAGCATAGTGGATTTTCAGTCCTTATAAGTAAACATAAGAGTATGGAACTAAAGAACATTTAAAGCTCCATTACAACAAACAAAAACAAAACACACACTGAATTGATATTAATCTACATTATATTTTAAAGTAAAAGTACATCATGTGATTGTTTCAGTTCAGAAACTGAGGGGAGGGAAAAATAATGTTCTTGATTTGATTTAAGTGCATTTTCACTGGCTTCTGCGGCATGTGGATTCATGGAAAAAGAGAACTTTGTGAGATCATATTTTCTGTTAACATAAACAGTAAACTCTCGATTATCCATGATCTCCAATTTCTTTGGATTTTTTGCTACTATAAGTTATGGTGGATTTAAAAAATAATTATTTATACAACTAGATATCATATACAACTAAATTTTATAAAAAAATAAAAAAAAGTGAAGACAAAATACCTTGGAAAATTTATAAATCAGTGTCATAGATAATATTACAAAGCCACGGTTAATCAAGAGTCTGCTGTGTACAAAAGTGGGTGGAAGATATAAAAAAGTTGACTACCACTGATTTAGATCATTTTAATCTATGGAAAGAACTTGGATATACTTAGAAACCCAATATATGGGTTTCACACATTCTAACAGAATGGAACAAACTGAATAATGTTTTCTATCTTTCTCTCTTTGCTGGTGAACAGCAACAACAACAAAGTCGTCCTTAAATTATGTCAGAACTGTAGATGAAAGTGGATATCATATGACATAACAGGAGGGGGGGGGGGAATTGGAAGAGCAGAATTTAGGGCAAAGGATAATTTTATCCAATGAAAATGTGTGCAGTGGAATTGCAGAATAAATCAAATTCTTTAAATGGTGAAAAACAATAGAATTATCTGCATTTAGTCTTTTGGTAATCTTTTCAGTTTTAATCGATACTATATAATTAATTAAATCATGACTAAAGTTATCTATGAAACTGGCATGAACTTTTGCAATAACCCAATATATTGCATTGACAATATTAATCAGTAATTACTAATACTGAAATGAACTTCTCTCAGGAATTATGAGATAAGTGCAACAAATTAAAAAAGAATTACTCATTTTCGACACTAAAACACATTATTCTTAGAGCAGAAGGAATATGTATTAGGAGAATGTAGGAAAATATTTAACAGACAGGAAACAACCAATTAAAAATGAATTGATACATCTGGTATAGTAAGTCAAAAATTTATTATGAAAAATTTGAGACATGAAGAGGAAAATTGGAAATGTGCATGACTATAAATATATTATTGAAAAAATTAATAGTTTGAAATTGATGGATGTTCAATGAGAAGCTAAAATATTTTAACCAAAAAGAAAAAGATTAGGTTAAAAGAAATTATGAAACTTAACTCTTACTATGGCTTATTTTGTACGTATTACAAAATCTTTATAATATTTTTCTTGATTCTTATTGCTTAGTGATACAAAATTACCATATATAACAAATAACTAACATAATTTCAGAAGGTATACTTTTTTTACTTAAATTTTGGTAGATATTTATTTTAAATTTTAAAAGAATTTTCCTAATGTTCAGTTCAAAGTCAAAAGTTTTGTAAATCTACCATAAGCGCATTTCATTGAGTGCACTGAGCTTAGTATTGTTGAAGTTAAATTTATGTAACCAACTTGAATCTATTAAATTAGTGAGTTTTAATTTTAATTTTCTTTTATGCAATTTTTGTTTATTTTCTCCCTATAATGCTTATCTATTTATTTATTTATTTATCTTTGTACTGTTATATTTTTTCTAGCTAATAAAGCTCATCAAAATGAAGTTCTTGGCATTCTCTATCACATAAGTTATGATGACAGATGCAAATCATTATTTACTTACACTGATTGCATTCCTTTAGTAAGTTTTCTTAACTTTAGTAAATTTAGCTCTTAACACAGTGTCTATAAAAATAACCAAATCTTAGCGTATGATCTCACATTTATATAGTTATCTCTCCTATAGTGCAAGATTTTACAAATCCTTGTAAAATATCATTTTTTTTTTTTTTTACCAAAGCATTTTACATGCATTTTTGTTTGTAGTACTTATAGATACAAATGTATTGAAATAAAAAAAAAAAGTTGTAAATTGGGGCATATAATTCAGGGTTCCTACGGTACCTGGAAAACTCAGGGAATTTGAAAATCTATTAAAAAACAGGGAAAACTCAGGGAATTTCAAAGTTTATTGCAAAAACAGGGAAAATTCAGGGAATTTTGAATTTTTTTGGAAATACATTGGAAATTTTTTTCATAATCAATTTTTTTTTTTAATTTTTTTTTAATTTTAGTGCTTTATAATGAATCAATTATGTTTTTTTTTCTCCAACATTATAGTAGTATACATATAGTAGTAACATTATACATTATTATACTAATATGTTAATAAAATTAATAAACCCTGAATATGTTCAGTTGACTTGTAAACATGTTAGATTCTAATGCTGCATGATTGCATGTCATCAATCTTACTTCTAAAAGAGACAGGGAAAACTCAGGGAATTTTTTTCTCCTTATTTGTGTAGCAGTCCTGATAATTGCTGCATATACTTGTGTGGAGTTTGTTGGGGAGGGGGGAGAGCAGGGTTCCCACGGGTCAGGGAGAACAGGGAAAACCTGGAATAGTTAAGGAATTTGAAATTACTGAAAAAAGTCAGGGGAATGTCAGGGAAAATTGTAAATATTGCTCAAAAACCTGGAAAAATGATGATATAAATCTAGAAAATGCTTTTTAAGCATTCAATTTATATCGCAAGTGACGTTACTATGTTGTCTTTTATATCGCGAGCTATGTTCTGTTGTATACAGTGAGCTATTTTTTATGTCGCAAACTAAATTTTGTGACTGGAATTTTCTAAAAATAGACCTGGAAAACCTGGAAAAGTCAGGGAATTTTATTTTTGAAATTGAGTGGGAATCCTGGGAGAGTCGAGACATAAGACAAAAATGATTTCATTTTTGTCAAATGATTTTATTTTTACTGTCTTGTAGTGCCTTAAATTCTCAATGTATTTATTGGTTGGCTCTCTAATATTTCATGCCCACTCACATAAGTTCTCTTAACACGTTGAGTGCCATGTGAGCCATTAGATGACACTGAACTTTCCGTTTAGGCTGTGTCAACCACCAGTGGTTGGCAGTGTAAAATATGATATAAAGCCGCATCAACCACCAGTGGCTGACAAATGTAGAATATGCTCTAAAACTAAAAATGTACATTGTTTTAAGTAATTACTGAAAATTCATTTCAAAATTACTTAATTTTTATTTATTACAAAATATCATTAAGGTATTATAGTGGATTTTATTGAAACATTGTAAACATTACGTTAGCTTATAAAAATGCTAGCTTCTAAGCAGCACACGTGGCCTGATGGGGATTTCCTTAAAAATTTGCATGGCGTTCAACATGTTAATGATATTAGTGTTTCATCTGTAAAACTTTAAGCCTTAATGCATCTTTTCTGTATTTTTCATAATACTGATACTTTAATTGGAAGGCAAACCTTCAAAGTTGTGAACCACAACATGCTTAATACTTGCTAATCTTGAAAGTTTTTCACTCAAGAGATGTTAATTACAAAAAACAAATCAAAGCGAGCAAATGTATTATTTATTAAAATACAGTTAAGAAAATCTCTGTTTGCAAACACGTAGCAATAAATATTGCAAAATATTTAATTATATATTTAATTTTAATTCTTGTCTTTTTGGAATCATATATGTCATGGTGATTTAGTTGATATTGTTAGAACTGCAGCAAAGCTTCCGGAAAAGGTTTGAAGCATCCAAAAGCCAAAGCTATCAGAGGTGTTAGTTTTGCTACATAGCAATGATTCTTCTAAATGAGATTTTAATATAAGCAAAAAGGAAAAATCTAATTCTAGAACTTTTTTGAATGGATGAAATTGTTTTTAATTTCAGTATTGCCAGATTTTTTTTTCCAGAAATATAGCTGTTTATACTGTAAAATTAAATAAAAATTCACAACTGCTATAGATAGTCCGAAATATAGCACAGTTGTGTTTTACATCTCTCAATAGTCCTGTCAAAAAATGATGTAAACTGCTATAATTTTTTAAACATAAAATAAATATATGTACTTTATTAGTTTTGTTTTTCTTTGGAAAAAAAAAAAAAAAAAAAACTCTATACCTTTTTTATAAATTATTGTTATTGTTTGCAGATGCTAATTTAGCCAATTTCAAATTTTTAAAGAAAATGTCTTTTATTTATATGTATATATATACAGAGAGAGAAAGAGATAAAGTATGTGTTTATAAATTTTATAATTTTATAAATATAGGATTAAATTGACTATGTCTCATAACATATAACTAGTGCTGTGATGTTTTCAGATTTGTCACCTTATATACTATGTCTCTTCTATGATCTATTTAAGTTTTTAAAAGCTTTTTTTAATAACATCTATTTTAAATTTAAGTTTGTTTTTTAATAGTCTTTTGGATGTCAAATGTATGAAATATTTCTTTTATTATAATTTTAGATCATGAAAATGATAACAGAGCATCCCGATTCTACTTTGCCTAAATATTTAATTGCACTGGCTGTAAACTTAGCTGCAAACAAACGCAATGCTCAATTAATGTGTGAAAATGATGGTTTAAGGAAATTAGTTGAAAGAGCCTTTCAATTTCAAGATTGCCTATTGCTCAAAATGATTAGGAATATTTCACAACACGACGGACCTACAAAGATATTGTTTGTGGTTTGTATTTTCTATATTTGATCTTTATTCTTACACAAACTATTCTATCTAATATTACATACCTACAAACAAAATTTATATGAGCCAACATTGAATTTAACTGGTGTTTTTGTTAGGCTTTTTAATTTGGACAAACAGTTACAAATGGTCTGACTTTTTCCAAACCCTTAGCCCATATTCATATACGTTTTGGTATCTATTATTTTCTATTTTTATGCTTTGGCATGAAAAAATAATGGCCTAAGCATTATTTTAATGCATGTAATAAAATTATAAAGACAGCAGGTGAGCAAATTATTAGTATTATTTTTTATTTTGACATTTTTTTTTTTTTTCTATTAAAAAAAAAAATACTGGATGAAATGGCTTTGAACTTCAAACATGCAAAGAACATTAATAAGTTCACACTTTCCAGCAATTAGGGAAACAACCTCAACTTTGAAGAAAAGCACAAATATCCTTTAACTACAGACATGCAAAGAACATTGATAAACTTACTCTTTCTAGTATCTATTTAGTTTTGAGTTCAATTGGGGAACCAACTCAAATTCAGGAAAAGCACAAATATCTTTCAATTTCAGACATGCAAAGAATGATAGACTCACACATTCTAGTATAAATTTAGTCTCAAGTGCAATCAGGAAATCTACCTGAAATTGAAGAAAAGCACAAATATTTTTGATTACCTCATATTATAAAATGCTACAAGTGACTTGTAACTTTAACACATGACTTCACTTGCTATATACAATATTTTTACGACTTTTTTTGGGGCTAGGGGGGAATTACATGATTGATTAGATAAATATACAGGGAGTGTTCACACATTTTTGTAATGATTTTGACTTTCTACTTGGATTTAAATTTAAAATAAAAACATGACTGACATCAAATTGTTATAGGATTTTGTAATAAGATTAAACTGTCTTCTGCAGCATTAAAAACATTTTTTGCTTTAAAATGTCGCTGGAAAATAAACAATGGATCGAAGGCTATATTTTTGAGCTTTCCGAAGAGAAATACTCTTATTCAGTTATAAAAGAAGGATGTGAAAAGTATGGTTTTAATATTTCTACTCATAAAATAAAGGGCAGGATTAATAAAAAAAGTAAATAAACGTCAAAGTTTGCTCTTGACGGAAAAAAAGCAAAAAATTGATACCCAGGAAAGATATGTAAATGTACACCTCCTATAAATCTAAAGTCGCATCTCATGCTTTTAAAGAAAATTAGCCCCCCCCCCCACCCATCCACACACACACACAGAGCTATCGTAAAATCTTTATATATATCTGAACTGTGAATAATGTTATAAAATCTTATTTAAGGCTAATCTTAACAAAAAATCATGATGTTCATCGCTTAATACTGAAACATGTTTCTCGGCATAAGACATGTGCAGATTGTTGTATGAAAACTATATGATGAGTGAGAAATGGAATTATGTAGTTAATATTGATGAGGCTTGGCTATTATTATTTGCTTTTAATAGAAAAAGATCGATTTACTGGCGAAAAGGAAAAGAAAGAGACTTAAAATGTTGATTAAGAAAAAACAAGGAAAGTTTTTCGAAAGGCTTTATGGTTATTACTGAATTCACTTATAACGGAAAAATTAAAATAAGGAAACTAGAAAAAATGTCATAATTAACTCAGATTACTCTCATAAATATGTTTTAACACCTATTTTCAAAGAATAAATTCCATCACCTAACACAAACAATCTTCAATGTGTTGAATTCCATCAGAATAAGGTTACAAGTCATACCTCTTAAACTTACTGCTCTATTATTTTGAAAATATGAGAAATGAAACTGGAATTAAAGCTATTTGCTTTATATGCATCCCACCAAGTCCCCTGATGTGTCTCTTATGGATTATTGTTCATTTAGACTTTTTAAAACAAGCTCTTTAAAAGCGGCATCTGAAAACATTAGATGGACTATGTAAAGTTTTGGAAGAGAAGTGGAGCAAAATCAACCATGTTGTTCTAATAAATACTCTGCTGTCTATGAAATCAAGATTTAATATGATAGTTTAACAAAAGTTTTTGAAGTAAATTTTTTTTTTTTTTACCGTTCATGTACGAAAGATAGAATTTTTTTAATGAATATTACATTGGATGAAAGCTAGATATATTAGGCAACTTATGCTAATTGCCGAAACGTCAGTGGAGGCCCTACATTGAGACTCAAAACGGTTTTGGGCTGTGTCTGTCTGTTTGTCTGTCGCGCGATAGCGGCCGCAAAATTAGCGCTATTGACTTGAAATTTGGTACACATGTTCATGAGCCCCACGAAATTAGCTGTATAGTTTTTGGTATGTATTCCATTTGTAGTTCGTGTACAGGGACACGCCAAAGTTTTTCTTATCATTACGGCCTATGGGAGGAATTTGTACGTATCGCGATAGCGGCCGCAAAAAAAGCGCTATTGACTTGAAATTTGGTACACATGTTCATGAGCCCCACGAAATTAGCTGTATAGTTTTTGGTATGTATTCCATTTGTAGTTCGTATACAGGGATGCGCCAAAGTTTTTCTTATCATTACGGCTTATGGGAGGAATTTGTATGTATCGCGGTAGAGGCCGCAAAAATAGCGCTATTGACTTGAAATTTGGTACACATGTGTTCTCATGAAGACTAAGTTAACTGTCTTAACATGTTAAAAAAATATATCCAGAGATTGCAGTGGAATATTTGGCTCATACTTTTATGTAACAAGGCATAGTGTGCAGTTTTTAAATAAAACAGAGTTTAACATCCATAACAATATTTATTAAAACTTAACAAGAAGTTTCAAACTTAACAAGAAATTTAAAAACTTAACAGAAAATATAGACTTTGCTAGTGATAGTTAGAAAAACTTGCCATGAGGGAAAAACTATTTACCCAAACTAACTGCTTATAAGTAGAATTAATGCTTTCATTGCTCAGCATTAGCACAAAAAGGATGCTGGCCTTCAAATAACATTAATATATATACTGCAACTTAATTAAACAGAAACATGCCCTCATACTTTGAGGCAAACTAAAAAATACTTGAAAACGTATTTAAATTTTTCAAATCATCGTAATTACAAAACGAAAATTATAAGCAAGAGAGAATAAACCTATGTAAGACATCCTTATATACAATTATCACCGGATTCCAGAACAGCCAATCACCAGGCTACACATTTCTCCCTTCCAGGCGATCCAAAAACACGCCCATCGTACGTAATCCGTTACCGTGACAACGGACGACGCTGAATACATACGCCATCTATGGGCCGCAAAAGTAAGTATCGCCATATTGGAATTCAACTGGCCTGAACGATGTGTTCAAAGAATGTAAACAAAGATTATAATTTTATCCTATATGAATTAAATGAAGAAGTATAATATCAAATGTATTTAAAAATAGAAAAAGATAAGTTATTTGCTTGAATAAAGGATAAAGGTAAGTTATATCTTTAAGTAAAGTTATTTTAATAAAACTTATATTTAAATATTATACTAAACAATACATTGTATTGTTTATATTTTTCAAATTAAACTTAACTGATACATAGCACTAAACACTATTCATTTAAAACAAAAAAAAAAAGCTCTCCTCATAATTAATAGGCAATATAAACGTTTTTTTTTAAACTTTGAAAAATGATATGAAAAAAGGTTTTTAGGACAACAATGCCCCCCATCATATCATTTTGAAACATTAACCATCACTAGCATTAACAAAAGATAAAAAAATATAAAAAAAAACAGTATAACAATATCACATTAATCTTCTTATACAGAGGCAATCCATCAATACCCGCTAAAGTCCACCATAACAGAACAGTTCATCCAAAACACTGAATAAATCTACTATAAAGATAGAAAAAGAATATATATTAATAATATATCAAAAATGATGCATTAAGAAATTTTGTTATCTTCATCACCTCATTACTGAAAACAATAAAAGATTAGTTAAACAATTATAACAATCACATAACTCAAACATTCGTGGCCACGTTTACACTCATCCTAAGTAAAAAAAAACTTTCTTTACAATGACAAAGCAATGAAGATCAGAAGAAAACATCCAAAATATTCTGCACCTCAAAAACTTCAAATAAGGATACATATCCAAAATTTATACTTTATAAATTACAATTTTTACTATATATATGGAACTTAGATATTTTTCTTACAAATTTACTATACAAATATTTTATTTACAAAATTAAGCAAGTCACTTTTAGTAAGTGGCTTTGTAAAGGGATCCGCCAAGTTAGATTTAGATTTAACATATTTTAATTCAAATTTATCCTCAAAAAGCCACTCGCGAATAAAAAATAATTTCACATTTATGTGCTTCGACCTATTATTCTCTATAGGCGATTTCGTAAATTCAATAGCTGACATATTATCGGCAAAAAGGGTTGGTAAAGAGTATTTTTCGGAGATTAAATTAAATTCAATACAATCCTCCAAAATACGATTGAACCACATAAGTTCTTTCACACATTCACACATTGAAACAAATTCACTTTCCATTGTGGAAAGACTTACCCCTTTTTCCTTAAAAGTTCGCCATGAAATTGGACTATTATCTAAAAATATTATTTGACCCCCCATTGAAATAAAGTCGTCTCTGTTCATAGCAAAATCAGCATCAGAGAAAGCGACTAAACTAGAATTTTTACAATTTAAATTTAATTTTAAATTCTTGGTACCCGAAACGTAACCAAGTAATTTAAGCAAACCATTCCAATGGGTTAAACCTGGAGAATTTTGAAACTGGCTAAAAATATTCACAGCATAGGCTATATCTGGTCTAGTCCTACTAGCTAAAAATGAAAGGCAACCCAAGATATTCCTATATGATAATCTTGCGACTTCTTCCATTTCAGCCTTATTGCTTGGACAATCCCTTTTTGAATATTTTAACCCTTTTATAATAGGTAAAGAAGTATATGGTATTTTAAATGAGTTAAACCTTTTATAAACTTCATCTATGTACAATGCCTGATAAATTTGAACAGCATCGTTATCATAGCTAAACTCAACACCCAATAATTTCTTCGTTTTACCCAAAATTTTAAGATCAAATTTTCCCCCCAAAAGTTCAATTATGGAATCAATTTGAGCCCGAGTTTTTCCAAAAATAACTATGTCGTCGACATAGACTAATAAAACTATAAAGTCCTCAAAATAATATGAACAATTACACCAGTTAAACTTAAGAAAACCTAAACTTAAAAGAACCTTATTTAATTCGAAAAACCACAAACGACCACTCTGATGTAAACCATACAGAGCACGGTCTAATTTGCAAACTAAATTTTCCTCACCAGGAACAATATAACCAAGCGGTTGTGACATATAAATCTCTTCTTTAAGAGGAGCGTATAAATATGCACATTTAATGTCACACTGAATGTTTTGCCACTTAAGACAGGAAACTAAAAGGGAAAAGAAAAAACGAATAACAGAAAAATTTACCACTGGAGAGAATGTTTCGTCGTAGGTATCCCCCCGAATTTGGTAGTACCCCTGAGCGACGAGCCTAGCTTTAAATCTAGCTATATTCCCACTCTCATCCTTTTTAATGGTATAAACCCATCTGTTACCTAGTAAAGATTTCCCATCAGGTAAAGGGACTAAATGCCATACTTTACGCTGACTCATATTTGAAATTTCCTCATCCATAGCTTTAACCCATTCAGAATTTTGAGGTGACTTCATAGCTTGTTTATAAGTTCTAGGTACAGAAAGTTCTAGTCAGGTTTCCTTTTTAACATGGTTAGAAACAGGATCATTTGAATTAACCACCCCTTCAAATTTATTACTACCAGAGAAATCAAACAAGGAAGGTTCGAAAACAATATTATTACGTTCACAATAACTCTTAACCTCATTTAAAGATCTCAATCTAGTAGTTTTATCGTTAGGGTAATAATATATATCTGTCCTATCACCATGAGGTCTCGGTACTGGCTTTCTCCTCCAAACAATTTTAGAACAAGAGTCATTAGTATCAGGTAGTTCAGTGATAGACTCCCCGTCGGAATCATCAGGCCCCCCTCCAAACACAATGTCTACGGGATCGGAACCACCACAATCAACCGGACTATTTGGAGACTGACCCAACTCTTCCAACGAAGGGCCCATCACCGCCCCACTGTGCTGATTAAAAATACGATCGGAGAAAGTTAAATTTACAGTCTCTACGATCCTATCCTCACTTTCTATCCAGACTCTATATCCTTTTGTACGAAGAGCGTAACCGACGATTACTCCCTTTTTTGCCTTTGACATAAGTTTGTGGTCGCGTCTCTGTTTAGGAACTCCGACATACACTACTAAACCAAAAGGCTTCAGGTGTCTAACCGAAGGTTTTCTTCCAGTATAAAGTTCAAGAGGAGTTTTTTCCTGGTTTTTATGAATCACACGATTCCAAGTGTAACTAAAATAAAGCACAGCCTCTGGCCAAAAAGAAAAAGGAAGTCCACTATCGGACAGAATAGCACGAGTACAATTTAGAACTGTTTGATTGAGCCTCTCACAAACACCATTTTCTTCTGGTGTATAGGTGTTTGTTAGCTCGTGAGCAACCCCCCTTTTATTGCAAAAGTCACGGAAGCTCTCGTTCTCAAACTCAGAACCATTATCTGTCCTAATAGTTTTCAACTTCTTTCCAAGACTAAGCTCAGCTCTGGCAATGTGCCTTTCAAAAATACTAAACACCTGTGACTTATCCTTCATTGGGTATAAAGTCACTTTACGTGAAAAACCATCAATTATCGAAAGAAAAAATTTTTCCCCCCTTTTTCCCAAAATTGGAATTGGACCCCAAACGTCCATGTACACTTTCTCCAAGGGTGATTTAATGCCATGAACAGAATCAACCGACTTAAAAGAAACACGATTTTGTTTACTTACTCGACAAGGTTCACACGAAAACTTTTTAAATTTAAGCTTAGGTAGCCCTTTCACACCATTGTGCTTACTAGTTTTGACTATAAGTTCCGGACTAATATGAGCGAAACGAGAATGCCAATTCTCTAAGTCAGTTAAATTAGCTACAACAGGTTCATCAGATAGCCCCCCATTCGCTTTTAAACACTTGGCATAGGCATAGTAAAGACCATTTTTAAGTTTGGCATAAAAAAGAGGTTTATCAAACTTGTCGAAAACATTTACTCTACCACCACCTCCAGTGAACTTGGCACCATTAAAGTCCAATTTTGCACCAGAAATTAAATTTTTCCTCAATTCAGGGGAAAACAAAACATCTTTAAGATATACATCATTATTACCAAATTTCAATTTAACTACACCTTTCCCAACAATCGGAAAACTTACTCCATCAATGGCCACCTTCAAATTTTCACCTTCTACAGGACAATATTCAGAAAACAGATTTTTATTGCGACAACAGTGATGACTCGCGGCCGTATCAAAAATCCAAAGATTATCGCCACCAACATCACTAAAATTAACCTGTGCAATATAATATGAAGGTTCATTGACCGAATTGACAGAGCAAGCAATCTTCCTTTGGGATTTAACATTTTTAGATTTAAACTTAGGATTTACATTTGATTTAACATTAGAATTTCTATTAAAATTTGCATTAAAGTTCTTATTTAAACAGTCTTTCTTAAAGTGACCTGGTTTATTACAATTGAAACATAATAAAGGTTTATAAAACTTTTGTTTACCTTTATATTGAATATTTTGAACTTCTACCAGCTGCTCATCATCTTTCTGTAACTGCAAACGGATTTCCTCAGACGTTAATTCGGACACCAAAGTAGTGAACTTGAACTCATCTGACTTCCATCGCATCATATCTTGAACCACAGAATTAAACTTCTTCGGGAGATGTCGTAGAAGCTGATAGCAACAATATATATCTTCCATTGGACGACCCATTTCTCTCAACAACTCAATTGTACGACTCAATCTATTCACATAGGCTGTTACAGACTCATTTTGTAGCATGTCACATTTTACAAATTCCGTAAATAATTGAATATGTCTTGCACGTGAATCTGACAAGAAATTTTTCTTTAAAGCCTCCCATGCTTCAACCGGGTCATTACAATTTTCTATAATACATCGAACTTCAGGAGATATATGCAAATATATAGTAGACAGTGCAAGTCTTGACCTATGCTTAAAATCTGTAATAAGCTTAGTAGTTTCCGGTTTTCCATCATCCTCTGGCAAAGTTTCTCTTTTAGCAACCAATTCCCAGCAGTTATCTCTTATAAGAATAAAACGAATATCTTTCTGCCAAGTAATATAATTACTAGCATTTAATTTTTCAATAGAAGGAGTTAAACTCATAGCCATTGTAAAAATATACTGCACATCTAAACTGTAAACAAGGTAAGGCCAAATGACATGCCCATAACCTATGTTCTCATGAAGACTAAGTTAACTGTCTTAACATGTTAAAAAAATATATCCAGAGATTGCAGTGGAATATTTGGCTCATACTTTTATGTAACAAGGCATAGTGTGCAGTTTTTAAATAAAACAGAGTTTAACATCCATAACAATATTTATTAAAACTTAACAAGAAGTTTCAAACTTAACAAGAAATTTAAAAACTTAACAGAAAATATAGACTTTGCTAGTGATAGTTAGAAAAACTTGCCATGAGGGAAAAACTATTTACCCAAACTAACTGCTTATAAGTAGAATTAATGCTTTCATTGCTCAGCATTAGCACAAAAAGGATGCTGGCCTTCAAATAACATTAATATATATACTGCAACTTAATTAAACAGAAACATGCCCTCATACTTTGAGGCAAACTAAAAAATACTTGAAAACGTATTTAAATTTTTCAAATCATCGTAATTACAAAACGAAAATTATAAGCAAGAGAGAATAAACCTATGTAAGACATCCTTATATACAATTATCACCGGATTCCAGAACAGCCAATCACCAGGCTACACATTTCTCCCTTCCAGGCGATCCAAAAACACGCCCATCGTACGTAATCCGTTACCGTGACAACGGACGACGCTGAATACATACGCCATCTATGGGCCGCAAAAGTAAGTATCGCCATATTGGAATTCAACTGGCCTGAACGATGTGTTCAAAGAATGTAAACAAAGATTATAATTTTATCCTATATGAATTAAATGAAGAAGTATAATATCAAATGTATTTAAAAATAGAAAAAGATAAGTTATTTGCTTGAATAAAGGATAAAGGTAAGTTATATCTTTAAGTAAAGTTATTTTAATAAAACTTATATTTAAATATTATACTAAACAATACATTGTATTGTTTATATTTTTCAAATTAAACTTAACTGATACATAGCACTAAACACTATTCATTTAAAACAAAAAAAAAAGCTCTCCTCATAATTAATAGGCAATATAAACGTTTTTTTTTAAACTTTGAAAAATGATATGAAAAAAGGTTTTTAGGACAACAACATGTTCATGAGCTCCACGAAATCAGCTGTATAGTTTTTGGTATATATTGCATTTGTAGTTCGTATACAGGGACACGCCAAAGTTTTTCTTATCATTACGGCCTAAGGGAGGAATTTGTATGTATTGCGATAGCGGCCACAAAAATCACGCTATTGACTTGCAATTTGGTACACATATTCATGAGCCCAACGGAATCAGCTGTATAGTTTTAGGTGTGTGTTCCATTTGTAGTTCGTGTACAGGGACACGCCAAAGTCATTCTATTATTACGGCCTATGGGAAGAATCTGTATGTACCGCGATAGCCACCGCAAAAATCAAGCTATTGACTTCGAATTTTTACCGAAACTTCAGTGGAGGGCCTCTGTTGAGACTCAAAAGGATTTTGTGTTCCGTCTGTCTGTCTGTCTGTTTGTCTGTCTGTCGTGCGATAGCGGCCGCAAAAATCACGCTATTGAATTGCAATTTGGTACACATATTCATGAGCCCAACGGAATCAGCTGTATAGTTTTAGGTGTGTATTCCATTTGTAGTTCGTGTACAGGGACACGCCAAAGTCATTCCATTATTACGGCCTATGGGAAGAATCTGTATGTACCGCGATAGCCACTGCAAAAATCAAGCTATTGACTTCGAATTTTTACCGAAACTTCAGTGGAGGGCCTCTGTTGAGACTCAAAAGGATTTTGTGTTCCGTCTGTCTGTCTGTCGTGCGATAGCGGCCGCAAAAATCACGCTATTGACTTGAAATTTGGTACACATGTTCATGATCCCCACGAAATTAGCTGTATAGTTTTGGGTGTGCATTCCATTTGCAGTTCGTGTACAGGGACACGCCAAATTTTTTTTATCATTACGGCCTATGGGAAGAATTTGTATGTACCGCAATAGCGGCCGCAAAAATTCCCCGATTGATTTGCAAATTGACACATATATTCAGGCTCGGTATAGAAATAGCTATTTATTTTTTTAGGCCTATACTTTTTATGGATTGTATGGATTGTAGACAGGGACACGCCAAAATACTTCACATTACGGCGTATCAGGTGAATTGCGTTTAAACGCATTTTAACATCTTTACTTTGCAATCAAGAAAATTAAACTAGCGTACGTGAGTAAGATGTTTAAACTTATGTTGTTTGAAGAAAATATGTGCTCTTAAGCTTTCTAATTAATGTACAGGACCTTACAAAATTTTTCTGACAATGTCACGTAGTCATCCAAACGATGTTAAATTTGGAACAATTATTAATTTTAAACGCAAAGTAAGCTGAATAGTTTTTACAGGTGTATAGAATGTTTATGGTTTGTTTACAGAGACACGCAAAAGAATTTCGTAGCATTAGAGCCTATGGACAAACTTTTATTTAAGAGCGCACTTTAATGCGTTTATGCTGCATTGAACTTAATAAAATTATCATACATTATAAAGATGCTTAAAATTATGTTTACTCTTAAAAAAGGTTATGTATAGACTAAATAATTTATGGGATCACACAAAATAATTCCGAGTATGTACTGTAATCATCCGAATGATGTCAAATTAGTTTGAAAAATTAATGAGTTATAATTAATTAAGTTTATTCTTATTATTGGCGTTTATAATGACTGTGGCTACTTTTCCGGGATATATAAAATAATTTCGTACTATTACGGTCTATAGTCGATATTTCTTAAAAGTTTATTTTAACATGGTTACACCCCATCAAATATAATTAATTTATGTTAGAATTTTAAAAGCATGTTTTCTTGTTGATAATTGTGGGCATAGAATTGGAAATTAGTTTAAAGGTTACGCAAAATATTTCCGATATGCTATGTAATTTTTTTTGTATGAAATTTGGAGTTATGAAATTTGGTATTTATGAATTTCAGGGAAATAATACAAGACCGTCGTTCATTAAGAATACATATTGTTGCGTACTTGGGGGTCCGTAAGTTGTCCGAGAATGAAAGGCAAAACTTGCAAAAATTCAGTGATGTATTCACAGGAAGTTCCAGAAAAATACAGGTCTATAAACCAAGTATCAGCTTCAATTCAACCAGTAAACACAGCTTAAACAACAGCCGTTAACAGCAAAACAACGGTACAAACTATTTAGCAATAACACATAAAGAAAGTCTCATCTAAAGAGGCTCAAAGCAAAGCAAGAATTTCACGAAACTGACACAGATCTGAGACTGACTGCCTTGGCGAAAAAATGCTCCTTTTATACTTTTCTATCGAACGCAGACTGTTCTGGAAAATTCTCATATCTCATAATGAGATTAGAGCTTCCATATTTGGTATATCCCTAATAAGGATTTTCTCGCAAAGGTCGCCAAAAAAAATCGCCAAGGAGGGAAACAGTCGCTAAATTTGGCGCCAAATCCATTTCTTCCCTTATTGGAGCTTTTTTAAATGTTTTTAAGGGAAAATTAGGCTGTTTTAACGCTAAAACGACTAAAAATGCACAAAGTTAGCATGTTATTAACTTTACTAAACTTCTTTGAAAGAATTGATACAAAAATAAATGGAATTATTTACAATTCCGTAACACTTTATAAGATATGCAAATAGAGACATAGCGGGGGGTTGAGGGGGGCGGCAGCTCCCCTCAGGAATGTATCTGATTATGGTAACAAGTCGATCGAATCAATATATACGATTATATAATAAGGAATAGGAATAAATAAAAATGACCTATTGAATAATGTCTGATGTAAATAGGACGTTGAGGCTCCTGATCTGCAGATCCACTAGTATTAAAAGTTCATTTGAATACGGTAAAAATTGTGCAAATTATCAGCAAAAAAATGAGCTAGATTTTAGATATTTTCCAGAATTGAAATTTCTTAAGGGTTTTTCACATGCCATATGTATAATGTATGGATACAATTATTTTAGCCACATTGCAAAAACACTTTCTTCTGAAAAAACCCTTATGGGGCTTTTAAATCTTTACATAATTTTATTTATTTACTATGGTTTTGAATTCTTAAAGGATTTTTCATTAAAGAAGATTTTTCGCAGTGTGGCTGCAATAATTGAATCTCCAATTTAAATATGTAGCAATGGAAAAACCCTTTACAAAATTTCAACTCTGAAACATATTTAAAATCTAGCTCATTCTTTTGTCGATATTTACTTAATTTTTTCTGTTTTCAAATAAACTTTTGATATAAGCTGCTCAATACATCTAGCTTTTCAACCTATATACAGGGTATAAACTGCCATTAGTTTTTTTAGCATTTTGCTAAAAGGTATCATATTTTGCTAAAACATGTTGGTCAGAATTTCGCTAAAAACCTAAAACTCGATAACTGTATAAAATATCTCTATATAATAACTCGGATTTTTTTTTTTTTTTTTTTTTTTTTGTAATATTTGCAGGCAAATACTACGAAAGGGCTGAAATTTTTGGGAATGATTATTTATATAGTAATTTGGATTTATTTTTAATTTTCAATGATTGAATTTAAATGCAAAAATATTTTAAAGTATGTCAGAATTCAGAATTTGATTCATAGAAGCATTCTTAGCACTAGTATTTCACGATTATCTACCAATACACTTTACTTAATTTTTCAATTGCTTTTTCATTTTACACATATGATATGAGTACCTCTTTTTCTCTTGTTAAAATCAAAACATAGTTTCCCTGATTCATATTTTTAAAGTCACAAATATAGATGCTTGGTTAAAATCATCAATGAACAAAAGAATAAAAATAAAACTGAGGATAACAAAGCTAAGTAAAAGAAATCAATGGTATCCAAAGAATTAACTTTCGAAAAAGCTAAAATAGTGCTTGCCTATTTTCGCTAAAATGCTAAAGTAATTTTTTTGCCAGGTTAAACCCTGCCTATATAATAAAAAAATTTCTATCTTTCATGCATATACAGTAAAAAATTATTTACTATAAATACTCATATTTCAGCAAAAATTAAATGTGTGCATTTTATGTTTCAGAATAATGTTCCTCTAATGTTTTGTTATTTATTCGGCAAATTTTGTAAAATTTTGAATTAGAAAAAGAATAATATTTGTCTAAATAATCATGCAATTCTCACAAAAAAGTGTACAAATTTTGTGTGAAGTCATGTGTTAAAGTTACAAGTCATCTGTAGCATTTTATAATATAGGGTAGTCCAAAGTATTTGTGCTTTTCTTCAATTTATGGTTAATTCTCTAATTGCACTTATGACTAAATTGATACTGGGACGTATAAATTTATTAATGTTCTTTGTGTGTCTTTAGTTTAAGTCCATTTCGTTTGGTATTTTTTTTAATAGAAAATTTGTCCAAAAAATAGATAAATAATAATAATAAGTGGATCATTTATATTTTTTAAAATAACACAAAGGTTAGAAATGAGCCATTATATGCAAATTTAACACATAAATTACTTTTGGGCTCATATTTTTTTTATGATGAACCATTTCATAACTACTCCCTAAGAAATAAAATTATATAAAGGGGATAAAAATAGTACCATTAGGCCAATCGACACTATTTCACCTAACTAAGTGCCAACAACATGAATCAAATATCCGAGCCTACGACTCATGTGTTTAGGGATTGCTATTCCAATATTTTAATGAAATTTGATGAAAATTTAATGTTCCCTAAATGTTTTATTCTTAGAAAGCTAATATTAAACATTATTTTTCATAAAGTAATAAATATTATTTTTCATTTTTTGATAGATTTTCTCTCTTATGAGCAAGAAATATTCTTTTCACTCAGCAACACTTGGCACAGTAAATATTTGCTTGCTGGAACAATGTAAAGTAATTATCGAGGTTCAATAATGACAAAGAATAAAGTGGCTCGATTACTATAATTGATGATAAATAATTTATAAAATGACTGTATGTTTTCATAAAAAACATATTAAAATTAGCTTTATAGTAGTAGTACAATTAAACTGCCAAACAGACTATTTATCACAGAAACTTGTTTAGAGCACTTTTTTTCTGATATCTTAATGTTTGAATTTATGATATTTTAACATAAATGAAATGTTAAAAAGTTTTGGTTGATACCAAAACCTTTTTATTGTTATGTACATCTTGCTCATTTTGTTGTCTATGCATTACATTAAAATTGAATATTTTTTAATGGAAAATTTCTTTTTATCCAAAGTATAGTTGATAATGAATTATATAGTAATTTAGTTATATTTTGCAGATGTATTGGTGGATAATTTGTGCTGTGCAATGTCTAAGAATTTTTTTAATTTAGTGTTATTTTCTAATCTTTAATCTTTAAGTATATAAAAAATGAGTTGGCTTTTTTCCTTCTTCCAATTTTTGGCTTTAGAAAAGTATTAAAAGTATTTCTCCAAAGCTCTAATTAAAATCACACAAATTGAATAAGAATTAAAGATTATCTAGGGGAAAACAATTTTGCATCAAACATATTTGTCAAGCACAATGTAATCTTTTTATCATTTTGAATCATTATGCAATAATTAAAAGTACCTGATATATAATATACAAACTTACTATGAGTTATTTTTATCAAAAACTTGATGTGCATTTTTTTTTTTTTTTTTTTTTTTAATGTATAATTAGGTTAGCCAATTATTTTATGTATATTTTTCTATTTAATGATAATTTATGTTTTATTTTTTACTTCTGAACTACTTATTTTTTTAAATAACTGTTCTAAACTAAATAACTTTTTTTTTTTTTTTTTTTTTTTTTAACAGTAGATTTATTGAGTACATATTTACTTCTATATGTTACTTGTTTTTCTTATCACAGTTTTGTAAATATGTTTCTCATGCTAAAAAAGTTTAGTTGCTTTAGAAAAAACATTTGAATTATTTTTAATGTTAATATTAGTAAATAATTGCCATGGTTTGTGATATTAGAATAGAATCAGATTAAAATTAGTGAAGAAACATTTGAACTTAAAAAAAAATTAAATCAATAAATAAATTATTATTATCATTGTTAATTATTTGGTGTATTATTCATATTATTATTTTTTTTCTTTTTATTGTTTATTATTTCACTTATGGGAAAAAACAGAGTAACATTATATTTTATGTGTTAATGTGGAGAACTTCTTTGCCTTAGAAAATTAAGAAATTTTATTTTTTAAATTGATCATGAACCCTGTTATAAAAACAACTTCAATCTAACTTTTTAGTTTTAAAATATAAATATTTAAGTATAACACTAATTGTGTAAATTACCATGTTTGAAATCCGATTAAATTTTTTGGATTTCAAATAGGGATTTGCTGACTTGTTTTGCGAAGCAATTCATAGGAGTACTGGTAAAAATGATGACTTTATCATAGAGTGTGTTGGCATTGTAGGAAATCTGACAATACCTGAATTAGACTATGAAATGTTGCTTTTCCAGTATGATCTACTTGGCTTTATGAAAAAGAAATTGTCTCAAGGTAAATCATTCTTATTTTTCTGTATTGGCTGATTGAAAAAGATATTTTTATCTGTACTACATACGAGTTATATGGAATTAGCTATATATTTTTTAGTGTATTTGTTGTTTGTTTGCAATGTCACACAAAAGAATTTCATTGTGCTTTAGTATCTAGATAGTATTTCTTTTATGTAGATTTGATCATTGTTATACTTTATTCATTAAAATGAATTTAACATCTAACAAAGGCTGTTTCTTTAAGACCAAATAAGAGCATTTGAATGTAGATGGAAAATCTCTGAGCCAGTAGAGTACAATCACATTCCTTTTGTTAGACATTGGGCAGTATGAACCCACTGAGCTAGATTATTAGGAGAGTAATACTAAGTCATTTGTTGTTTGCTTTAAAATTTAGAAGCTATCAGAACAAGAAATTGCACATTTTACAATAATAGATCAATACACAGCTTTTTATTTAAACTTTGAAACTTCTTCACACACCATAAAATAAAAAACAGCACAGCCGGTTTCGAAAGGATGAGGCCTTTCTTCATCAGGTGTAAAAAAAATATGTGCTACTGCCTAGGAGGCAAAAGCAAGTTTTAATTTTATGGTGTGTGAAGAAGTTTTAAAGTTTAAATATTTTGTATACACAGCTTTTTGTCCGTCTCGATTCAAGGCTAATTTATTTCGCAAAGACCTTTCTATGCCTTTCTATGTTATTTAAAAGGAAGTTATCACTTTTAACATTCTAGTTCACTGTATGAACCATTAACAAACCAACTACTCTATAGGAAGTGAAAAAAAGAAAACTGGAGTTTAGTAAGAGCAGTAGCCCTTTTCAGAAATGTGTCTAATTATTAAACGAGTTATGTGTATAATACACTAGTGAGAAAAAATAAAGGTACAACCTGTTTTCTCATTTTCTTCTGTTGCACATAATTTTTAAACAAATAGGCAGCTGAACAGGAAATTTGGGTAGCATGTTTGTTATCAAAGTCGAATTTTTCATTTTCATTACTCAAGTTTTATATAACTTTAAGAAAAGTAATAATTTTTAAATTGTTGTGAATTCAATTTTTCTCAAAAATAAACTATGGGAGAAATGAAAAATTAAAAAATTTTCAGAAAAGAAAACTAATGCTGCACATGCCTTCATATGTTAAATTAAAATAGAATTTTTCTTTCTGCTTTCATTTTTCCTTTTTCTTCAACACCACTTCTCATTTAGTTTTTGTTTATAAAATTATTTAAATTTTTCATTTTTTTGAAAGCTTACTTTTGAGAAAAATTAAATTAATATCAATGTAAAAATTATAAAATTTGATTAAAGATTCAATAACATTCATGCCATCAATTTTTTTTTTTTTTTTTTTTTTTTTTTTTTTTTGTTTAAAAGTTATGTGCAAAAGAGAAGATAGGAAAAAACTGGTCATTCCTTTAATTTTTTTCGCCATTGTTTTAAAAAATAAAAATGAACAGCTCAGTAATAAATAATGTAAATAATGGGATGTTGAGGCTTCGAATCTGTAGCTCCACCGATAATAATTGTGATGAAATGATTCTATGTAAAAGAATATGAATTACTCTTATAAAAGGTTATTATTATGCAATTAAGTGTAATTTCATCTTTATGCAATTTTATATGTTTTTGTAGTATAAATTATATTTAAATTATATGTTTTATTAATTATTTTATATTTAGAAAACTGTGAGGATGATATTATATTGGAAGTGATTATCCTAGCTGGAACTTTTGCTGCCGAGGAAGTTTGTGCTACAACATTACTAGAATCTGGAATTATAAAGCATGTTATTGATCACTTAAATGGTGATTATTTTTTAAATTTATTATTTGTGCAGGGTTTAATTTATTTATTGTTTTTATTTTTAAATTTTTAGTGTTACGATCATTAACTCTTATTACATTAAAAAAAAAAAATTATGCATTAATTAAAAAGATAATAGATAATAATGACTAAATTAATTTCATTTTTGGTGCTTTAAGAAATCAAAATATTTTATAATTATGAGACTATTTTAAGTGTTATTTTCTAAAATATTATATTACTGTAATGTTTCATTAGTTCTTTCATTTCGAGATTTGTTACTTTTTTGTGGATACCTTTGATTTACTTCTATTATATTTTTTATCAACACATTGTTATGATGTACAGATTTTAATTCTTTTTCTTTTATTTTCAGCAAAACAAGAAGATGATGAAATAGTATTGCATATAGTTTATTTATTTTATCAATTAATTTATCATAGAGCAACCAGAGATGTTATTATCAAAGAAACTCGTATCCTTTTATTTATTAATTATTTATGTCCTATAAAGCAGAATGTTCAACAATTGCAACTAAAAAACAGTCTCAAAATATTAGAAAAAGTTTTATTATTATTGTTATATTTATTAATTGTGTTATTTTAATAATTATATATAATATTTGTGTAATATAAAACAAATATATATATATATATATATAATAAAGATGATCTATTAAGCATAGTAGAAGCCAAGCAACAGATACAAAATCACTGAAACACCAATGACCAATAAGATTTAAAAAAAAAAAAATTATCAGTGGATGAAATACACTAATGTAAAGAAACCAGATCTATTAATTAACAGCCTGCAAAACAAACGAATCAATAAAGTAACACAACAAATCTTAACTTAAAACCATAAACTTATCAAATTTAATGAAAAAACAACCCAAGAAATACAAGATAGGAAGAAGGAGGCAGGCGGCAAGACTTGTGACTTGCCTGTGGGGTTAAACTAGTTTCACGCCGGCAACACTCCCCCAGCCTGCCACGACCAGAACAGGAACCATATGGATTTAAAAAGGCAAAATTTCAAAGCAGATGAACAACAATGATACCATGAAGCAACAATGAAATTGACCGATGATCTATTAAGCATAGTAGAAGCCAAAGCAACGCAACAGATACAAGATCACTGAAACACCAATGACCAATAAGATTAAAAAAATTTAATTTTTTTTTATCAGTTGATGAAATACACTAATGTAAAGAAACCAGATTTATTAACCAACAGCCTGCAAAACAAACGAATCAATAAAGTAACACAACAAATCTTAACTCAAAACCACAAAATTTATCAAAATTTATGAAAAAATAATTTAAGAAACTCAAGATAGGAAGGAAGGAGGCAGATGGCAAGACTTGTGACTTGCCTGTGGGGTTAAACTAGTTTTACTCCGGCAACACTCACCCAGCCTGCCATGACCAGAATAGGAGTCATATGGATTTAAAAAAGCAAAATTTCAAAGCTGTTAAATAACAATGAAGCCACGAAGCAACAATGAAATTCACTGACTGATTACATTGTGTTTAATAGTATGATTAGAATTTTAAGAATAGTTGACAACTCAAAAAGGAAGAAACTTAAATTTGATTGGAAAAAAAAAGTTTGCATAGTGATACAAAGTAAATGCAACAAGCCTTCCGCTTTTTTTTTTATTATATTTAATTTCACAAACCCATCCAGCCTTACAACACCACCCCACCTCCGTAATCAAACATCTGCCCACCCAACCGCCACTAAAATGTTGTAGTTCTATAGTTGATTTAAAAGGTGCAGCTGAAGATGAATATATTTTAATTATCTCATATTTATGGAAAATAAATCTAAGTTTTCTTTACATTTGTGTCAAAAGTTTTGGTTTTCTTTAACTGACATTTTTAGAGATTCCTGGTTACCTTCTAGATTTGATGCATGATAAAAACACAGAAATTAGAAAATTGTGTGACCAAAGCCTAGAAATTATCTCTGTGAGTATATATTTAAAAAGAAAAAAAAGTGTTTGATATTTATTTTGTTCTTGTTTTTCATTAAATTTATGATGCTATAAAAGAGATAAACAAAATAAGAATTAAAAATAAAATAATAATAATAAAAAATAAAATGAAGAAATATAGAACAATATTTGTACTTTGTAACTGGTTAAGCTAAACGAACCTTAACTTTACTTATATTAAAATGTCCCACCAGTGGACCAGAGATAGTTGGTTTGATTCCATATTGCACTCACTAGCCTAACTGTTCAAAGTTTTTTTTTTTTTTTTTTGTGATTTCTCCCAAACTCATGGAAATAGGAGCTAGACTGATATGAAAACTTCCATTTTGGGTTTTCACCCAGACCTGTGTGTCTATTATAGTCAATTCATCTTAATCTGTACACAACATTATCATTTACTAAAATATCCACTAGGAAGGTGTGGTCTTTTTTTAAAATTGGAGCTCATGTATCAACCTAGTATTGAAAAACAGGATTCCAGGTAATAAAAATAATAAACATAACCTAGTACGGAAGAGCAACTGGTTTAATAAAGAGCAGGTAATAAAGAGAGATTCAGGGTTTGACATTGGTTTAGATAAAAACATATGCATGTCTGTTCGCGTGACATTTGGCATCTAGTTTCGACAGTGGCACCCAGATCGCATAATAGATGTGGTACCATTATTTAGAAAGAAAAAAAAAGTTCAGTCATTTTATTATGTCACTAAATATGAAAAATATCTTTTTTATCTACTATTCACTAAATATTATTTACATTTTGATAAACTTTAAACTTGATGTATTTTTATTGTATCTCAGAATTTGAGCATTAAAGAGATTAAGTAATTTACTTATTTTATTTCATTTGCTGCAGTCCTCATATATTTTATGTATTTTAGGAATTCAATGAAGAGTGGGCTAAAAAAATCCAAGTTGAAAAATTCCGGTGGCATAATTGTCAATGGCTTGAGATGATTGAATCTCAACAAATGGATGAGGCTGACTTCTTTGGTGAAGATTCCTATACTCCAAGGATTCAGGATTTTCTTAATCCATCTGATTTACTTTATGGCAGTGGTAAGCATATTCTAAAAATTGATTTTAATAAAGTTTTTCTTTTGTCCTTTTAAATCCTATTACCTAATATTTTTGTGCCAAGGCACACGAAAAAGATAGGCTTCCACACCAGAAGATGAAAAAGAACATCACTTGATCATCCAAGGCCCGAGGAAGATAAACGCCTTTTCTAAACAAATGCAGCGATTAATGCATCATTTCTTGCTTATTTTTTGCATTTATGAAATAAATATTAATTTAAAGTAAGTCATTCGTACAAAATAAATCCCTAATTAAAAAATTATTGATCTCAGAATTTTTTTAGAAGAAAAATATTATTCAAATTATAAATTTATATGGAAATCATAAATTGAATGATTATAGTGAAATTATGTATAAAAATATTAAGTTACAAAACCGTAACTTAATATTTTTATACATAATTTAATACTTCAAAAATACTTATGTATTATGCATCACTTAAAAAAAATAATTGATTACTGAAATATGTGCATCTATTTCTGCCATTATGTAATTCTTTTATGTAAATCTGGTTTATCAGTAGTAAATGATAAACTAAATTAAATTGTCCATTAGAAAAAATAAAATAAATGAAAAAAAGCTTGTTTTTAGATGGCTAATATTTGTTACATGAAAATAATGTATAGTTAAAAAAAAAAAAATATGTGGTTAATTCCTTTTTCCAACTTTTCCTTAATACTTAAATGTACCAATAATGTACTGGTAACCAAAAATTTACTGAATACTGAATATTTCATCGAAAATTGATTACTTACTTAAATATGTATGTATTTTTCGGCATTTAAGTATTATAAAATGTTTGAGTATCATTGTAAAAATTAAGAGTAAAGAAAAAATATATAATTTTCCAATTATAAACACTTTAACTTTAAAATTTTCATACAAATATGAGTTAGATTCTGCACTGCATAATTTCACTTTTTATTATTATTTAATAATTGTGTCACTTAATCATAACAGCAATTATGATATAAAATCTTATTGAAAAAGATAAATAAAAAATCTGTCTTCTACAGATTTTGGTAGTCTTGTCCACAATATCTGTTTCACTCCTCTAAATCTTTCATATATAAAGGGATGCAGAATTTTACTTTCTTATTTTTTACATTTTTTTCAAACAGAATTTATTCAAAAATTCACTGTTTTGTTCTCTCTTTTATTATAATTACTAGATCTGTCCTGCCTCATGAAGTATGACAATTAGGTCGTTAAACATGAATTTTATTTTTAAATCTTTCGTGAATGATATTGGTTTGATTATCATTATCATTTCATCTCACAATATTAAATTGTTTCTAATAATAATTTAGCTTCTGAGGAATTAAAATTCGGTGGGAAATTTGGCTTAAGGTTTATGAGTTTCAAATTTTAAAGGTAAATAAGAAAAGAAAGAAATTGCGAAAGTTTGCTATTATTTTATATATAGTATATATATATATATATTCTTTCGCGTGAAAGCATACTTAATTTTATGCTAAAAAATAAATAAATAAATGACTGGTAAATTTTTTTGGCAACAATTATAAATTTAAATGTCCAAATTTGAAGTTATTGCCAGGTTATTATTTTCATATTTTAATTAATTTTAAAAATCTAAACAAAACTGCTTTACAAATAACATACCAAATAAAAGGGGCTTTTTTTCTTAATCCGTCGGACTAAACAGCGTATCGATCGGACAATTAGATTTTTTAAAATTAACTAAAGTGTGGAAATTAGGTCGCAACTTGCTATATAGATGAGTACGAACCGGAATCGTCATTACACTTGCAAACTATATATATAAAGATATACCATGATGATTAAAATTCTTTCATTATCTGTGTATGATACATGATTTTGATTTCTTATTACATTATTATTTTTCTTATATATGTATTAAATAACATCCACTCAGTCATTCTTGGATTCACTCTCACTTTTAGTATATCATGTAAAGATGGAAGATTGTTTCATAATTCATGAGTGGTACATGATTTTACTTTCTTCCATTTAAATAACATTCATTCAACCACACTCTCATTCCATTTATTATAATGTGAATATTTTAATTACAATGAAATATCCACAATAAAATTCTTCATTTTCACTTTCTGTAATTATATACTGTAATATAGGAAAGTGTTTTTATTGTGTATGAGTTATGCATTATTTTGTTTTGTTGTTTTTAAATGACATCCATTCAATCATTCTTTCACTAACATCTATTTAAATCTAGAAATAAAGAAAGTGTTTTATAATTTTAGAGTAATGCATAATTTTAATTTCTTGCCTTATTGTCAACATTAAAAAAAAAATATATATATATATATATATATGCAGATGCCATTAATATAGTAACAATGAAAAAGTTGAAAGAAATTTCTGGAGTATATGTAAAATTTTTATTTTGAACATGTCCCATTTCATAACTAATGCTTAGCATTATTTAATTCGATAAAGCTATTGTAAACTGCCTTTTAAACTCTTGCAATAAGGTATACGTTATATTATTATTTTCAGCAATAATACTGAAAACTGAATAATTAATAATTAAAACTATATTATCTTTATTTCAACAAAATATTTATTATCTTGCAATAATATCAATGATCTAATAACCATTTGCACAGTAAATTATGCTCTGATAAAATGCTTTTTTATGTGAACATAAGAAGATTATTATATTAAAACCTAGTTAATAAGAAAACTGCATTTTTTTTTTTTTTTTGTAAAATTAATATTATCTGCATATTAAAACTGAATTAAGGCTTAATATAAAAATACAGTATTAAAATAAAATAAATTAATTCTATAAGCATTTATTATTAGTATTTTTTTTTTTTTATTCTGTTGAGCTTCTTTGTAAAATATGATAATTAAATATAGATTGTTGGTATGCATTTATAAACTGTTTTCTAAAATGTACTAGGGCATAATAAAAAATAATTTTAATAAATGTAATAGTTATTTTTAAATTAAGAATTCAGTATATGGGTTTATATTAGACAACAAAATATATTATGTATTTTATTTAATAATAATAATAGTATTAATACAAGGATATATATTTCTTCCTACAATAACAATAAAATTAAACTAACTAGTTCATCCTTTATTTCTGAAAATGAGAAAAAAAAATTTCTAATCAAATGGAAAATAAAATATGTTTTTTCTTAAATATATATCTTGACTTTACCATTATTGTAAAACCCTAATCGAAATTAATTATAATATTTATTTATTTATTTATTTTTGAAGATTAATAACATTAAATAATAAAGCTTAATATAAATAAGTAGGGGTCAGCAGCATAAAAAAAATCAGTTAGCATTTAATTATAGTTTTGTTCATTTGCAAGAATTTTACTGCTATTACTATAATTTAAAAATATCTGGGAAAAATAAAAAGTATTATTATGTAGGCATTGATTTTCATCATTCACCTATAGTGTACTAGTACAGTGAAACCCCAATCGTCGTTTTCCCACATTCATCGTTGTAACATTTTTCTCTTGATTTTGTAAAAATTTCAGGGGCCATAGTTGTGTTCTGGAATTCCTGAAAAAAAAAAAGAAATTGTCCTGAAATGCCTTGAAATTCCACTTAATGTCCTGAAATTTCAGTAAACTCATATTCAGCGCACTGATAGTGCGCAAGCATTTTGTCAAGGCCACAGTGAGCGGCGATGGAACGAACGTTGATGTGTGCGCTCGCAAGGGGAAAAGTATTCGCATCAGCATGACGCAATACTCCGTTCCGAAATCCAAATTCCCGAAGAGGAAGGAAGGGAGGAAAATTTTCCGCGCTGTATTTTAGAGGGGGAAACAAAGTGAAGCTTGTCACGTGGCTTACTTGGATTTTTCAGAAGCTACCGTCCTGCTCCACTGCCATACGATAGAGTTCGACAGTTTAAAGTGAATGAGCGCTGTGCATAATGTTTATTGCGAGTTTGAATGTATTTTCTCTTTGGTTTTAGCTTGTTTAATGAAGCTTATTTTAATTAGTTGAACATTAAAATGCCCAGAATCTTTAAGTTTTCCTCTGATTGGCTGTCTAAAGTTGATCGAAACAGTAATATAATTTCAGAATGGTGCAAAGAATGCCCTGATTCCGATGGAAGTTCAGCATCCTGAAAAGTATGAGAAAAAAATTTAGTGTTGCTAACATGGGATTTTTCTCAACTTTTATCTCATAGTGCCAGTGTGAAACATGTTTAAAAAATGAAAAAACTTAAAAGTCGAAACTTTTTTGTCTTTAGTGGGGGAAAAAAAAAAGTCATCGAAATCGGAAAGTGATAAAAAAACAGAAACTGTTCTAGTATTGTCTGGAGCAGGAAAACAAATACCATGGATTCCAACTTCGGAAAAATAAACAAAAATTTCTAGCTGAAGTGATCATCTTGATGACTGGCATAAAAGGTCCTTTATGTCTATCCTTTATGTCTATTGGAGAATTAGATAGCATGTGTTCTTCTGCCTTTGAAGATTCTACAATTGCAAAAGGAATAAAATTATCGAAAACTAAGGCCAGGTATGTCACAAAATTTGGTTTGGCACCTTATTTTCGAAAACAAAACTTTTTATATCTTGTGAATACATATTTTACTGTTTATTTCGACAAGACTACTAACAAGCAAGTGAAAAAACAGCTAGATATTTATATTTCTTATTGGTCAGATAAATTAGATAAAATTAATATCTTTTATGTTGATTCCATCTTTTTAGGTCATGCTGAAGCTGACAAAATTTTGGAATGTTTTTTAAAGTTAAGCTATAATGATTTGCCCTTGAAATATTCATTTAGTGTTCATCCGATGGTCCTAAGGTTAACTTAGCTTTTAAAAAGAAATTGAATTCATATCTCCATTCCAAAGGCTTAGAAGAGTTAATTGATATAGGAACGTGTGTTCTACATCAAACTCATATGTCACTCAAAAAAGGTATAGATATTTTAAATTCTGAAATTGACGATTTTGCTCTCGATGTCTTCAGGTGGTTTAAACTATCTGCTGCAAGATGGGAAGACTATCACAACATTCAGATAGAACTGTTAGATGAGGAAACTGCAAGCCATTTTTTTCCAGCACCATGTAGAAAGTAGATGGTTGACATTAGGCCCAGTGTGTGAACGATTGATCAAACAATATTCTGTTCTTAAAGAATATTTTTTATCAGTTCTGCCTAAGAATAATGTTAATACTTCTGATAAATATGTAAAAATTTGCTTATTTCTGAAAAATCTTGAGAGTTTAATTTATTTGCATATTGTATATTTTTTATGCAATATTTTCAAACAATACGTGATTTTATTCCAATCTGAGTCACCTTTAATTCATGTCATGTATTGAGAAGCTTAATGAACTTGTGAGAAAACTGATGTTGCTGTTCTTGAAACCTGATGTAGTGAGCCAGAAAGCAGGTTTACCATTAATTAATATTAACTATTCATGTGCTTCAGCAAATTCTAATTTTGCTTTCTTATTCTTTGTGTTAATCAACAGTTTCTTTGCTCCGACGCATCTAAAATGTCCAAGTTTATTTAATCTGCGCCAAATAATACTACAACTAACATCAACCAAGTTTTCCTTGAGTAAATCACATGCTATAATTGCAGCATTCTTCTTTGGATTACAACTGTCTTTCTTTTAATAACTTTATCAATTGTCTTAGTCATTTTTCTGGATCTTTAAGGTACTAATTTGTCTACAAAAGTGTTTGTTTCTCTCCATTTTTTAATAATACAGTCGAATCTTGTTAACGTGAACACTTTTAACGTGAATTACTTTTAACATGAACTGTTTCCACAATCCCCGTCAAAATGAAGATTAGTTTTGTTATATGAAGATTAATTACTGCTAGCATAAACTACTGATAACATGAACAAATTTTTATCCCCCTTGAGATTCAGGTTAACGAGGTTCGGCTGTATTATCAACAGTTATTTTTCCAATGGATAATGTTGAAGCAATATTACGAGAAACTTTGTTAATCCTGGTGTAATTTAATAACAGTTTCATGGATCTGTGATTGAGTGCCCTTTGGCATATTAACTTCACAATACAGGCACACAAGTGTAAAAAAACTCGACCTCCTTCTACATAGTCGTGTTTTGTCTTAAATAGACCAGTCACTTTGGGGCAATAACATCACTGTGAATTTTTAATTGCTTAGAACGAAACTTTTGATGAATAGATTTATATGTATTCTATCCCTTCATTGTAAAAATTTGCTAGTTATATATTTTGAATGTTTATTTGGTAAAGTTTATGGGCAAATATTTAATTTCTTATTATCTTTATTTATTAAAAAGCTATTGGTGTAAATTAGTTTGGCCCGAAAATTTTTGCGCAACTGTGTAATGGTATAAGTTATGTTTATGGGAAGACACCTTATCAGTTGTAGATTACTAGTAAATTTTAAACCACTGCAACAGTGGTTTAAAATAACGAATTTTAAACACTGTTTAATATAGAAAAAAATAATGTTAAAAAAGAAAAAAGAATCATTGTTAATTTTCCTTTGTTATGTATTTATTATGTAATTTTATAGAATGGGTGGTTAAATAATTAAAAATACATCATTATTTATATGATTGTAATTATTGGAACTTAAATATATATGCATGCTATACCTTTGTATACATATAAATGCATATATGTATACTGGTAAAATTAGGAACATACCTGTGAGTTCAAAACACATTTTTATAGATTTAAAAAATTATTTTTTAATATATTCTTTTGAACAAACAATTTTATTTTTCACTTTGTTATATTTAATAGCATAGTTCTTTCAAATGTTTTAAAGTGGTAAGAAATATTTTTCTGGTATTTATATATTTCATTAAATTAATGTCATTATTATTTTCAAAGGAGCCTATGAAAGTTTATTAAGTGATGAAAGCCTTTCTCCTGATGCAGATGTTTTAGATGATTTGCCTTCACAAAAGTCTGTAGAAAGTGCATCATGCCGTCCAAAGTCTCGATATAAAAATAGGTAATTAGATAGAATTATATATATATATATATATATACATATATATAAATTATCATTAAATATATTGTTATTTTGCTTTTGGCTTGACTGAATATGATAACAATTAATATCTATATAATACTTCTCTAACATGGACCAGTTATGATTATATTCTGTCGAAACAATACGATAGTGGCATAAGGCATTATCTGATTGGTCAAACTAGACCCAAAGCATAAGTTCTTCTGCTAGACACAAAGCGGTTATAACACATTATTATAAACTTAAAATACACGTTTTCATGAAGAAATTGAAAAGATATTAACTTTTTATGTTGAAACATACATTTAAAAATCTCATATTCAGAAGTATATTATGAAGAATTTAAAGCCAATTTGTGCCAATTTGTTAACAGCCACATTTAATAGTGGCTGTTTGGCAGAAATTTGGTAGTGCCATCTATTATTATTATTATTATTTTCATTCATTATAAATATAATGGACATTATTTCTTTTTATTTATTTATTTATTTCGTACATACATTTATTAACTATGGAATTTCTGTTATGTATGGTGATATGGTAATTTAATTCTGTCAATTTTAGGAAATAATTGATTTTTAATATGACAGTAATTTAATTCTAATAATTATTAGTTTAGCAGCAGAAAAAAATTATTTTCTAAAATTGTAATTATAATGCAAATGTTGAAGATTTAAATCTCTTTTATTAATTTTCATCAAATTTGATTTTCAAAAATTAATTTTTTTGGCAAGTTTTTAAGTTATAACTAGAATGGATTTCCATAAAATTTTACAAAGTGTGCAGGAAAATTGACAAAATATTAGAGAAACATTATTCTGAAGCATAAAATGCACATGTTTATTTTGCGCTGAGATATGAGCATTTATAGTAATTTTTTTTTTTTTTACTGTGCATGTGCGAAAAATAGAAAAAAAATTATTACATAGGTTAAAAGCTTAATATATTGGACAACTTTTGTCAAAAGTTTATTTAAGTAAAGAAAAAATGAAGCAAATTGTCCACAGAAGAATGAGCTTGGTTCTAGGTATTTTCCTGAGTTGAAATTTCACAAGGGGTTTTTCACATGTTTCATATTGAATTTGACGATCCAATTATTTCAACCGTGTTGCAAAAGTCCTTTTTTGTGAAAAACCCCTTATGAACTCACAAATCTTAGTAAATAATTAAACATATGTTAGAGCTACAAGTATATAAGGGGTTTTTCACAAAAAAGAATTTTTGCAATGTGGTTGAAATTATTATATCTTCAAAAATTAAATGTATAGCATGTGGAACCACATGCTACATGTGGTTTCCATGCAAAACCCCTTACAAAATTTCAACTCTTTAAAAAGTTGACCAATATATCTAGCTTTCAACCTATGTAATAAAAAATTTTCTATCTTTCGAGCATGCACAGTAAAAAAAAAATTACTAAAAATGCTCATATCTCAACGAATATTACTTGTGTGAATTTTATGTTTTATAATAATGTTTCTCTAATGTTTTGTTAATTTTTCTGCAAGTTTTGTAAAATTTTATGGAAATCTGTTCTAGTTATAAGCAAAAAACATGCCAATAAATAAATAAATAAATTTTGAAAAAAAAAAAAAGTATATGCATACTTGCCAACATCATAATTAATATTCCGTAGTATTGTTCGCCCCACCTTCTTTTTTGCACCAGTATTCTTTTAGAGCATTTTTCGTTTTATTTAATTGTAATTGCATTTGGAGAATATTACTCTACAAATTTACTGCTGTGAGAAAAAGGATGGGACTAACAACACTACGGAATATTAATTAGGATGTTGGCAAATATGTATGTGCAGCAATATGTTAAAGTTACAAGTCATTTGCAGCTTTTTATGATACAGGTAAACTAAAGTATTTGTGTTCTTCAATTTGTGGCTGGTCCCCTAATTGCACTCTGGACTAAAGCAATAGTGGAGTTTTTAAATGTTATTTGCATGTCTAATACATGCATGTCTTTGCATGTGTAATGTCTAGTTCCAGGCCACTTTGTCCATTATATTTTTAGAAAATCATAAAAATTAAAATAATAATAATAAAATTTCTAATAACTTGATCACCCACTGTAAGTAGCACAAACCTTAAAAAATTAATCATAACATAATTATTTAGAAAAACATTTTTATCATTTCTTCTGTGAATATCTTGGTTCTTATAGCAATCCTCAAAATAATACTCCCACCACTTTTTACAAAATCAAAATGCAGTTGATCTATTTGCCATACATAGTGGATATATTTATGCCATAAACTGAACTTCAAGTTCTTTAAATGAATTTATTTTGAAATTTTTAATTTGAAAATTAAGGTAGCCAAATTGCAGGTTTTCTGCAGAATGACTCTTATATAAGATATTATTAATTTAGCATTTTCTTGGTCATATTCCGATGAGATTTTTGCTGCAAATTAAGATTTATTAATCTGTTTAATTACATATTTATGATTTATCATAATTTAAATTGTTTTATTAAATATTTCAAGTAGCTATGATGTTTGTTGTCATAAAGATTTTGTATACTTTCAGTCTCCTAATTATTTTGGAAAATTTAATCACAATATTTATATTTGAAAATGTTTTGCAATTAACAGTTATTATTGCTATATTTTGCAACTTTTTTTTTTTTTTTTTTTTTCTTATGACATTATTAAGCTGAACATTGATGAAATAAAAATGAAACAATATTAACTTTGTTAAATAGTAAATATCTTTTATAAAAAAAAATACATAAATAAATCAATAATTAAATTTGTTAATTAATAGTTTCTTTTCTTTTATGTTTACAGATTAGTTTCACCAGAATGATGAATTCACATCTAGCTGTTTTATTTATTTATTGCTTGTGGTTGTGAACAATTTTTTTCCGCCATATTTTAGTTCAACTGTAGGACTTTTAGTATACAGATTATTTTATATTGTTTTTACATCCTATTTAATTTATTTAAGAAGATATTTTATAGTTTTATTGTTAAATTATTTTTATTTGTTAATTCGAAATAAAGATTCTTTAAATATTAAGATGTCTGGTGTTTTGTTTGTAAATTATATTTACCTGTTTGATCAAATTTTAATTCTAATAACCATTTGTATTTGAACTCAAGCATTTGAAATTAAGATTATTATTATTATTATTATTCTTTAAAAACAAATTAGAATCAAGTACATTTAGGGAAGTTTGAAAAAAGAAAATATCTCAAACTATTATTTTATTTAACCATTAAACATTTCTTTTCCAACCAAATTATTTTTACCAAAATATTTCTAAAATGTGATTTATGCTTAAAAAAAAACTCTTTGTGCTGAAAAAAACTCCCCCCCCCCCCCCATTTACACACAGAAAGTCTTTATTATTATTATTATTATTATTTTATGTAATATACTAGCAGGCTTCGCCCTTTCATTGGTCAATATATTTAAATGAATTTAATATATATATATATATATATATATTCTAAATCAACTATAGAATTACAACACTTTAAATCACATAATTTTAATTCATGTACCATAGAGATTGTCAAAATTCAGAAAAATAAAAGTGAGCGTCTATTTCTTGAATAAAAATTTATGCAATATTACAATACAATTTATCCATATGGCCTAAATTCCGAATACTTTAATAAAACTATTAAAGCATATTCTAACATCAACCCTCTACATGATTATTCGACTATTTATGCACAACTCAATCACAAAATTAACAATAAAACTTCTAGAACTAAACGAGGTAGTAAAAAAAAAAAAAAAAAGCAGATTTAATCTTTTCTAATAGTGCCATTATTAAACTCATTTCAGATCTACAGACTAATTACTTATCTAACTATAACTGGTTCATTATTCAAACATTTATTTTTGCAATTAAAAAGAAATACTTAGTAAACTTTCTGAATGTCTTTCAAAACCAATCCTATAATAAACATTTTTCAGACATTTTTTATGATATTATAATGTACTAAATCAAACAATTTAATTTAAAAATTAATAAAAATCCCAACAAATTTAAAACAAATACTCAATTACTTGTGACTTTTACAAATCAAATATTGAACAGTATTAACATTACATCTATCATTAATGACAAAGAATGTTTGTTTCCGATTGAAGATTTAAATCTATCTCGTACCTTCAAATATCCTCTTCCTCTTGGCAGAAAGATATTCAATTATAATTATGTATCTAAGTTTACCTCTTTTACTAACACTGTAACCTGTAAATGCAATGATCCTTCTTTCTCAAAATTTATTGACAGAGACCATGGACACATTATCACTGGTAATCTCAATATTATTGATAATTATCAATTAAAAAAAATCATGAAATTTGGCACCAAATTTAGATTTCCAGTTAAAACTAGCATTCCACAAATCTTTCAACAGTTTTCTTATGACCTAGATTTATTTATTTATAAAATATCTATTACTCATAATAAACCTATTGCCTACTTCACTCAATGGAAAGTTTTAGTGTTACAAAAAATTAAAAATGCATTATTTATCAATTCTTCAAATCTGGTGTTATTTAAAAAATCTGTACTTCTTAACTCAATCAAATCACTACAGGATGACTTTGTGATCACTTATGTTGACAAATCACCTAATAATTATGCCATTATCTGTAAATACTACTATCTTTCTATTTTAAATTCTTCAGTCACTAATAGTAATATCTTCAGTTTAACTAATAATAACCTTATTATTAATAACCGAAAAATACATAATTACTATAAACTATTTCAACTTCCCTTCAATGACTTTAATTATCCTTATATAGTTCTCATACCTAAGTTTCACAAATCTCCAATTAAATTTCGCAATGTCACTGTTAGGTGTAACACTTATAACAACAATGCTAATAAAGCTCTATTGGATATTCTAAAACAAATTTACAATTGTACTTGCAAAGTTGATAATTTACACTGTCTTAAAAATAGCTTTCAATTAATTCAATACATCAAATCGCTCGATTCAATAGACAATATTATGACTTTTGACTTTCAAGATCTTTTCAATAATATTGAGTTACATCATTTACAGTCTTTTTCAAGAATATAAAGCTCAAATTAATCTTCCTCACAATTTTAAAGCAGAAAAATTTAAAACACTTCTTAACTTTGTTATCCATAATAATTATATCTTCCACAACAACGATATCTATTTGGAACAATTAGGCATCCCACAAGGAGGTTGTAGCTCCAGTATTTTGGCAGATCTCTATCTTTATTATTATGAAAAGCAAATTTGCAATTATGATGTTCGATTTTATCGTTACATCGATGATATTATTGTATTTTATCTCAACAAGCACTCACAAAATGGCTTTTCCTTCAATTATCCACCTAATTTAAAGCTAACTCAAAATACTCTAACTAATCAATCAATTAACTTTTTAGATATCAAAATAATCATCGATGGTAATAAAATTTACACAGATATCTATAACAAACAGCAAGATTTTAGTTTTAAAGTAAACTTATTTACACATTTTAATTCATGTCTGCATCTTTTAGTATTTAGAAACATCATCATTAACCATTTATTTCGAATTAATAATTTATGCTCTGCAAAGTTTAAAAACAAGAATATTAATAAACTGATCACAGCCACTGCTAAAATGGGTTTTCCTAAAAACTTTGTATTTTCTAATTTATATCCTTAACCATGTCTCTGTCAGTGCAAAAAAAAAAAAGCTGTGTACACTTCTGTGTATATCAACAAAAAAATTATAAAATAATAAAAGACAATAAAAAAGGTGGCGGTTGGGTGGGCAGATGTTTGATTACGGAGGTGGGGTGGTGTTGTAAGGCTGGATGGTTGGGTGGATTTGTGAAATTAAATAAATAAAAAAAAAAAGTAGAAGGCTTGTTGCATTTGCTTTGTATCTATGCAAACTTTCTTTTTCCAATAAAATTTCAGTTTCTTCCTTTTTGAGTTGTCAACCATATTTAATGTTCTAATTATACTGTTAAACACAATGTGATCAATCGGTGAATTTCATTATTACTTTGTGGTATCATTGTTGTTCATCTGCTTTGAAATTTTGCCTTTTTAAATCCATATGGTTCCTGTTCTGGTCGTGGCAGGTTGGGGGAGTGTTGCCGGCGTGAAACTAGTTTAACCCCACAGGCAAGTCACAAATCTTGCCACCTGCCTCCTTCTTCCTATCTTGTGTTTCTTGGGTTGTTTTTTCATTAAATTTGATAAGTTTATGGTTTTAAGTTGAGATTTGTTGTGTTACTTTATTGATTCGTTTGTTTCGCAGGCTGTTAATTAATAGATCTGGTTTCTTTACATTAGTGTATTTCATCCACTGATAATTTTTTTTTTTTTAAATCTTATTGGTCATTGGTGTTTCAGTGATCTTGTATCTGTTGCTTAGCTTCTACTATGCTTAATAGATCATCTTTATTATATACAGTGAAATACATTTAACACGAAAACTCTTAACATGAAAAATAGGTTAACACAAAATTATATAGCGGTCTGGACAGTGTACTATGCTATTTAATACATTTTTGGTTCTTTTAACACGAAACAAAAATCGTTTAACACGAAAAAAACTCGCTTTCGAACTTCAGTGACATGTTTGCTACAACAGAGATGCCAACATTTTAATTTATTCCGGAGCCTTTTTAACTCCGCCTTTATTTCCATACCACATTTTTCTTAAGAGTAATATTTCCTTATTTTATCGTAGTTATATTTTATATATTGAAGGAAAACAGTCTGTAAATAAAGCAGTGCGGATTAAAGGCGGGGATAAAAATGCTCCGGAATAAATTATAATGTTGGCAACAATGCTACGATATGTTGCCTTCGATGATAATGAGATTTTTGACATTATTCATAATTAAAATGATTCCGCTTATGTAAATTTTGATGAGGAATCTGACAACTGAATCAATGATGCAGTTCCTGCTTCAGAAATGAAGAAAGTGATGAGTAGCCGTAGTTATTTAGATCGCATTCGAATTGAGAGAAGAATAAAACAATGGATGATCAATCAATTTTTGAACAAGATGGTGCTGAAAAAGACACTTCAGTAAAAGATATGTGATTTTTTTTTTCAAAAAACAATAATATTTATACTTAATTTTTATCCTAATGGATGCAAGTTAGTAGTAGTTTTACAGGAAATGAAAATAAAAATTGACGACATGGAAAACATTGGCAAATTTTGTACTTTTTCTACGAATCTTTTTACACGAAATTCTTTTAACGCGAAAAAATATTTCGGTCCCCTTAGTTTCGTGTTAAACGTTTTTCACTGTATATATATATTCCTGTCTTGTGTTTCTTGGGTTGTTTTTTCATTAATTTTGATAAGTTTATGGTTTTAAGTTAAGATTTGTTGTTTTACTTTATTGATTCGATTTTTTTTGCAGGCTGTCAATTGATGGATCTGGTTTCTTTGCATTAGTGTATTTCATCCACTGATGATTTTTTTTTTTTTTTAAATCTTATTGGTCATTGGTGTTTCAGTGATCTTGTATCTGTTGCTTGGCTTCTACTATGCTTAATAGATCATCTTTATTATATATATATACATATATATATATTAAAATTGCTCTGAACCTCACTTCCAGTAACTGCAGCCTACAGTAGCTTTCTCACATAAGCTGCATCAGATCCAGGTTTCCACTGTCGAATTTTAAAGATGGTTGTATTTCAGAATCTATTAAACATTTTGTTTTGGCACAATGTATGCAGCAAATGTTCTTTCTACTGTATTATCATTTTACCAATATAATAATAATAGTAATAAATTATTTTCATTTTTCCGATTAATACAATAAATTAAAGAAAAAGAAAAAAAATTTTTTTCAGTTCAAAAATATTAATTTAATAAATTAAAATAAATAGTGTAACAGCCATTGCTAAGCAACACAGATGATTGGAATGAAATAATAAACTTAAAAATAAATGAAACAGAATGGATAAAACAAAATATAAAAAATAATAGTTTTAAAAAAAATTCAAATTCTAAACAAAAAAATCTTGATGAGGTGCATCGCTGCCAGGTCCAAGCTATCCCTCTGTCAAGTTTTGTAGCTCTGCGGTCAGTAGTCTGAGCTCCAAAGCCGCAAACAGACACACACAGAGATACTTCTCTTTATTTATATAGATTACTCAACATCAAATATGTGATAATTTAAATTTTTATTTTTATTTATTTACTTTTTTTTTTTTTTTTTTCTTTTTTATTAAATATCTGTCGAAGCAATAACGCCTTTATTTTCATGTTAAAGTATGGAAGGAAGTACCATAGGAACAGATTCAGGACTTTAATAACCTTTATTAGAACTCTGTTTTTTCTACATCAAGATTTCAGAAGTTTCTATTTCATTGTATATTTCTTGAATTTAAATTTATCTGCAGGAAAAAAAAAAAAAAAAAAAAAACCTTCAAGCATTAAAAATAAATAAATAAAAACAAGTCCTTTGGCTCTTTCAAAAGGATAGGTTAATTTCTTTTTTCTTATCAAATGACTGTCATTTTGAAATAAGATGGCAAATTGAATTTATTAATGAACTTAGTGGAGGTATTGATGTGGACTAACTATGCAAATCTATTCTTAAATACCTATTTTATATGAATTTTAAATTTTCAAGACGGATCAAGTTACCTAATGAATGTATTTAAATGCATTTCTAAGAAGTTTACTGCACAAATTTGGTTCAAATTAATTCAGTATTTCAAAAGTTATCATGATGACAAATTTTCACGTGGTTGCCACTTGGAAATAAAATGGCGAAGCAAGTTGTTGTCCAGCCAACTCATCTAAGATATTTGATATGTAAGTCCACTGTCTAAGTTTGATTTAATTCAGTACTTCAAACTTTACTGGGATGACAAATCTTTAAGTTGGTGCTACTTGGGAACAAAATGGCAGACAACTTGGTTAACAAACTTATCCAAGATATTTGATTGATAAGTCCATTGTCTAACTTTGGTTCGAATTAGTTTAGTATTTTAAAAGTTAATGTGAAGATAAATTTTCAATTAACTGCCTGATTTTAAGTAGACATAACTTGGAAACAAAATGGAGGAGCTAAGTGCCCAGTGAACTCTTTCAAGATATTTATAATGTACAAATTTGGTTTGAATTATAATTCAGTATTTCAAAAGTTATTGTATTGACAATTTTCAAGTGGCAGCCTCATTTCTATTGGTTGCCAGTTGGAAACAAAATGACAGAGCAAGTTGCCCAGGGAACTTATCCAAAATATTTGATAGAAAAGTTCATTGTTCAACTTTGGTATAAATTTATTCAGTATTTCAAAAGTTATCCTGATGACAAATTTTCAAGTGGCAGCCTAATTTCAAGTAGCCTTTTAATTTAAAGTATCTGCCACTTTGTTTCAAAATGGCAGATAAAATTCATTAATAAACTGGGTTGACACCTTTTTATTTATTAGAACTTCATTTATTTGACATTTTCTTGACCATTTAGTAACTAGAACAAGCTTGGAAAACAAATTAGGAAGGGAATAACTCAACCAATGGCTCTTATAGTCTATCCATTTCAGCCAGTCTCCTTCTCCCAGACCTAGGACCCTAGTGCAGTGAATTAGCCTTAATCCCAACATCAACACCAGTTCAGCCATCATAGTCCTCTGGACCAGAGAAATCAAGTTGCTTGCTAGAATGTGTGCTATTTTATAATAGTTTGTCTTGTTCCATAAAATTTTAAACAAAAATATAGTAAACTTTATGTAGGGTAAGTGCACCAGTGATTGACACTTTTAGAGCAATCTCTGATGTTTTTAATGTTCTAGTCATCAGAAAATATTTTTAGAAATCTTAAGTTAGTACATATGGTATGAAAGACATTCAGAACCACATATATGTTAAAATATGTACATTTGATAACAATTTTTTTTTAATGAATTTTTATTTGATACCCACTCAATGTTCCAGCAATTGACACTCCCAGTTTTGCATTTTATCAGTAATTGGCACCCTATGTTCCAGTGTCTGATGCTGCTAATTATTCATTTTACCAGTTATTAGCACCCTATGCTCCAGTGTTTGACATAAAATGTTAAAATTCTTCTATGTAAAATATATGATTTTATTATTTTTTCTTATTTATTAATTATTTTGGGATAGATGTCAATTACTGGAGCATGGCAATCACTGGAGCACCTACCCTAGTTATTATTATTTGATTATTGTTATATTTTTTGTTAGTACTAGCAGGACATCACATATAAATTTGACTTTCAAATACTTTTCAGTTAAAAGTTTTATAAATCTTTTATTTGAGATGATTTAAGCTTCAAATTTACCAAAATAGTTTTACAAACCATTCATGAAATAAAGATATAAATGTGCACTGTTATGCATTAAGATATTTTATGTGAAAATAATTAGCATTATCTATAATAATGTATTATCACTTCATATCTTGTATGGAAGCCTTAATAAAAATTCTGCAGTTTGTGAATTTAAAAAATAATATTCTATACTAATAAAAGAAAAGTGTTTGTCTGTCTGTGTGTGACATACAGAAAAAACTGCCACGTACAGTTCTGATAATTTTTCTCCAGGTAAAGGAATGAATGTAGATTTGCAACATACCTATAAATTTTTAATACAGTCGAACCTCATTAACGTGAATCTCAAGGGGGATAAAAAATGTGTTCACGTTCATGCTCTCAGTAACTGATCTTCATGTAACTAAACTAGTCTTCATTTTGAAGGGGTTTGTGGAAACAGTTCATGTTAAAAGTAATTCACGTTAACGAGGTTCGAATGTATTCCTATTAGATTTTTATGTTTTATGTGATTTTTTTTTTTTTTTTTTTTTGCCTTTTCTCACAACGTTTTCCCTGCAATTTTAAACTCTGCCGATAAAAATAACATGCTTAGAATTTTTTATTTTATTTATTTATTTTTTAACATAAAAAGGAAACATTTCTTTACATAGAAAAGGAAATTGAAAATTTAAGCCTGTATCCTTAAAAATTTCTAATAAAACTAATATCATAATAGCTTTAAATAAATAAATCAAAATCAAAAAATTAAATATTAATTTCAATTAATCAAATAGTCTTATGTGTTGTTTTTTCCTTGATTTTATCATCAACTAATGTGAATGTATTTGTATTTTTAATTTATTTTAAATTAATCATATTTCTAATCTACATAATGAAACTGAAATAATTAAATGCCACTTACATTTCATTAATGGCTGTATATCACAATATTTAGCCATGGTTTTGATTGGCTAAAAATAGTTGCCAATCAGAATATACTTTAAAATGTTGTTTATCAACCAGGAATATTTATTTAGAGATGTTGGAGTATAAGGTTGAATTTTTATACCAACTATGCACAAAAAATACCAGAGCTGGGAATTGAACCCAGGCACTCAGCTTACCGTGCAGATGATCTACAACTGAACCACCCTGCTGATTATTCACTTGGTAATAGATCATTGTGTTTGCAGATGTAACAGGTAAGCATATTAATCATAACAACTCTGTTAGACCATGTAATTACTTAGAAATATTATTCATCAACCATGAATATTTATTTAGAGATGTTGGAGTGTAAGACTAAATTTGTATGCCAACTGTGCAAAAATTGCCAGAGCCTGCAATCGAACTTGAGCATTCCTCTTACCATGCATATGTACTGGCAATTTTCACACATTCCTGGATCTGGCATTTTTCACACAGTTGGTATAAAAATTTAACCTTACACTCCAACATCTTTAAATAAGTGAAATATATTTATTTAAACATTTCAACTATTCAAATTTTTAAGAAATTCATTTAAATGTAGTGACCAGCAAAACATGCAAAGCCTGCTAGTGAGTAAAATTTTTAAAAGCTTGAATGTGCATTAAAACATGGGTTACAAAATAAAAACCAACAACACTTTATTTTCATTAAGTTACAACAGTTTAAAGGTGACTAGATTTTACAGTGGATTTATAATGCTTGGACTCAAAATGTCTGTGCAGGTCAATTTTTCTTTGAAAGTTCTTGGTGCAGATGATGCATGTGAAAGGCTTGAAACCAGAATGCTTGCGACTATGTGTGATCAGATTGGATGATTGACTGAATGCTTTTCCACAAATGTCACATTTGTGTGGTTTTTCACCTTAAGAGATTAAAAGGAAAAAAAAAAAAAAAAATGAATGAAAATGCAAAGGATCAAATGTTTATTTTCTTTTAATATCAATATATTAGCTTTATGCTCTGTAAGAAAAAATAATTTTAAAATATAACTTTATTATTATTATTTTAACTTTTATGGGTGTCTAAGATTTATTTTCTACAAGATGCGAAAAAATTTATATATTTTTAAATTGATCAATTAAAAAACAAAATAGTTAATACCTACTAAAACTTGGCAGGTCAATTATATTTAAACTTAAATCTTCTCAAGATATACCAGATTAAAACCATTGCTTTAACCTAATACATTACCTTTCAATAAAGGAGGGGATTTAAAATTCTCATGTTAATATATGTATACTGTACTGAGTGAAAAGAAAATATAATTTTTCTTATTCTTATTCTAAATATGATCAACATCGCTCTAAATTTAAAAATAAACAAGTCCTTCTGGCTCATTCGGAAGGGTATGTGGATTTCTTTCTTCTTATCAAGAAGCCGACATTTTGAAACAAAATGGTGGCTACAATGTATTAATCGACTTGGTGGAAGTATTATTGTGGCTATGTACAGTCGGGGAAAAAAGAAAAACAAATGCAATAGTAATTTGTTATTAATTGACACAGGAAAATCGTCTAATAGACATCATTCAACAGGAAATTAAATGTACTTTTTGAAAAGGTTGTCAAATTTTGAATTAGGTATTATCTACATATTGAAATGAGTGCCAACTTATTTTTTCAATGGCAACACCCAATTTGGACTTCATATTCGAATTTCTGAGAGTCTGGCAGTGCAGAAAAGTATACGGTTTGTATACTTTATCTTTAGTATTCATAGAGTTATAATCAAAAATGTGTTAGAGGGTTATCTGTAAATGTAGAAAAATAAAATTAAGATCCTACAAAAATTAAACAAAATTTTACTGTTTCACACCGGAAATGTTTCAAGAAAAAATGAATTATAAAAATTAATAAAAACGTTATCATCTTTACAGTACTTTAATTATCCTGAATTCAGTTTTTTAGATACGTATATACTTTAATTCTTTTTTAGACAACACATTTTCTGTATATTTAAAACATTACACTTACGATTGGTTAGACCACTTTAAAAAAATGTGTGATTTTTTTTCAATTAGAAAGTGTCTATCATGGCTATACACCAATAAAGCTTAAATTTTCTTTTGTATGTGTGACAAAATGTACGAACTGAAATAATATAGCTATGTATATACAACAATGCATAAACTAAATCTTTTTGGATAAATTTTTGTAAGGTTTTCTTGAAATAAACATTAAACAGTTTTAATCATACTTACTACTTAGTTTTGGTTCAGTTTAACTCTTTGAAACTGTATGATTTGTTTTATAATTTCTATGAAAATATAATTTCTTAATTAACACTTTCACGACCGCTGACATAGATTCACGTCATTTGAAAATCTGTAACTCTGCCTGTGGGGGTTTCTTTTGTAATTTGTGTGCTACTGATTTCTTAAGTATGTACCCTAGAGGTCTGCACACGCCGGGCTTACGGCCCAAGCCGAATCTGTAACAATTCAGTTTTTTAAAATGGAATTATTTTAAAAATTTCGTACCTAACTACTATATTTAGTTATTAAATTGATATTACACAGAATAATAAAAAAATATGTTTAAATGAGAGCAACTGCTTTATACAGCTTCTAAAGTAACATTAAAGGAACTTAATTATTAATTATATGAATCATAACATTTCATGATATCTACCAAAAGTTGTTTTTATAATAACAATAAATTATGGTGAATAAATGAAAATCTTTCTATGTACACAATTCATCAAAAACAAGGAAAAAAAAAAAAAAAATTGTGTGACTGCAATTTTTAATAGTCAATAAATTGATTGGATCTTTATATTTTAAGAAATAATGCTTCCCATATTTCTAGTCAAGGAATTGTTTTAATGAAAACTTTCTGACATGAAACTTATTCTTAATGTGTATATCTTTAAAGTAGAGTTAACAAAATGTGTACGTTATCGTAATCCACATGATGTTGCCATCAAGAGATCAGATGAAGATCAAATGAAGATCACATGAATGTTAAGGATTTATTAACATAACAAACCTAACAGTTAATAATTTTCTTTTCTGTTAACTCAGCATCACATTACTTTATATATATATATATATATATTGCCAAATAATTTTCTATGTTTAAATATGTCTCTTTCTGAAAAGTAATTTTTTGCTTTCATCAATATTCAAAAGAAGAAAGTATTGGATTCATATTTTAGACTTCTGTTTTTTTGATAGATATGGATGGATGTTTTGTTAAGTCACTCTAAAATACTTACCTGTGTGTATATAGGTATGTTTCTTCATATCTGATTTCTGATGGAATCGCTTACCACAGTAGAGGCATGGATAGGGTCGGATGTTGAGGTGAATGAGCAAATGAGTGGAGAGGGTAGATGATCTTTTGAAAACTTTTCCACACTGATTGCAAGAAAAAGACTTTGAACTGTTGGAATTTGTTTGATTTTTTTCATCACTGATATCATTCTACAGAGGAGTAAAACAAGTATAATAATGATAATAAAAAAAAATATTTAAAAATGTCAGTGTTCTTTACAATTCTCAATTTAATATATAGGCATATCTAAATTTGGATTACCTATTCATTTACAAGACTACATTAGATATTGGCCTTAATTATGTTAATTTTACGTTAATTATGTCATAAAAAATATTTTAAAAATTATATTTTCAAACCAATTTGCAATTATTGTTTACCTCTGCCCCCTTCCTCCTCCTTCCTGAATAATTATTCTAATATAGCAGTGTCCAATCTATGGCCGGCAAATATGGCCCTCTGAATAGTTTTAGAAGTGTTAATTCTAGCTACAGTGGAGCACCGTTTATACGTTTTCAAGGGACCGTTCCTAAAAAACGTATAACTGAAAAAAACGTACAACTGAAAATTCGTTTAACATTAATACACAATAAAGTATCATATTAATAATAAAAGTCTAATCAATTTTCATGATTTCCTTTACATTTATTCGAATAAGATATATTTTTAATTATATTTAAAACATTTTTAAAAGGTTGAATAAAAATTAAATAAAAATTAAAAATATAGAAATTCAGAAATTCTTTTCAAGATTTCGATTTTAAACTTTAAAGACAAAGCCTTTTGTTCTCTAAATGAAGATGACATTTTTGTAAACGATTAAAAGGAAGGAAAAATAAATAAAAATGTTTCTCCAAGCATAATGTCAAATAAACACGATAAAAAAATCTTCTACAGAAGTGAGTAATAAATCTTCAAGTTTACAAAATGCCTATAAAGTTGTGGGCTTTTTTCCTTTCATACCCCATTCCTGGAATCAATTAAAAGATAAAGTGGGAGGTCTTCAAGTGGTCACTGGCTACTTGGCTTATCCCTGAAAATTTATCTAGGCCCCTTCCCCCCAGGCTATCGATGCAAGTCGCACTTTGTTAAGCTGCACTTTGTTACCATAGTTGTAAGAAAAAATAATCGAAAAAAATAAGAAAAAAACATAAAGAGCGTTCATCTTTTTTTTTTTTTTTTTTTTTATCCTGGAATGAAACTCAAACTTGGGATTCTCTACAAGGAGGAAAAAAAAAAAACGTATAAGTGAAATTAAGAATTTACTTGTGTCGTATAAACGAAATATTTTAACATTAGAATTCAATGGGATGATTTGGGACCGAAGTCGAAAAACGTATAAATGAGAAAAACGTATAAATGAGAAACGTATAAAAGGTGCTCCACTGTACTCTTTTTTTTCTTGATTGTAATTAATTACTTTTATTTTATTTTAATCTGTAAATATAATTTTATAAAAATTGGTGATTAGTTTTCTTACTGCGATAAATTTAAAATTGTTGTACAGATAAATGCAAACAGACATTAATCTTGGTAGCAACTCTCTATACCCCAATCAGCTGTATTGAGTGACGTGACCCTCACCGTTAAAGGGACTCTCTCCTTATAGCAGTCGGAAATCAAAGTAAATATTGTTCTATCTATGGGAAAAATTGTTTATAGAATTATGCATTACCAATTGTATTTATATTTTTTAATTTCGTTTTCACATTCTGAAAATTAACAACCATTAAATTAGAACTCGTTTTCTAAAAGAATATTTTTTAATATTACGTTTTTGAGTTTAAAAATGTAAAAAAATTAACTAAGTGCATTTTTCTCATATTTTAGCTGTAAAATGAAATATTAAAATTGAAGAAATTCAATTTTTCGAATACAAGAATTAAACGGTTGTGAATTTTCTGTATGTGAAAAAGAAATTTTAAAAAATGCATTAAGTAATAATTGTATAAACAAAATTTGCCATACTGTTACATGGGATTTGATGACCGGAGATAGGAAAAATGTTAGAGCGAGAGAGGAGCCTCATCCCTTTATCTACTGTTTTGGTACATTTAAGTACCATTAGTTTAAAAAGCATATAAAATCAAATTTATGAAAAAACTGTCAAAGTTATTTATAAGAATAGAAAGTATATACCTCACTTTAACCCTTTCACGCCCAAGGGAAATATTTTTCCCTTCTACAAAAACCGTTATCGATTGTTCAATTATTATTGAATCGATATTTTTTTTTACTGAATGTCAAAATAAAACGTATGTCCAAGGCAGCAAATGTGTTTCTGAACGAATAAAAAAAAAAACGTATAGAAAATAGGACACATAATAAATGTGTTATGTGCAATGTCCACTTGTGCTTCACAAGTAAACGAAATTGTTTCATAGAATACCATAACTAGCTATTTATTTTACTTTTCTGATAATTTTTATATTACAAAGCAATAAATTTGTATTACAAAGCAATAAATAAAATACCGATATAATAAACCCAACTCTTCGTTTATTTACTTTTATGGTCCATAGGGAAAATATTTCCCATGAAATTATAGGAAACCTATACACCCTGCTATGTTTTTCTGGTGATATTCTCTTACTTTACACCCACAATAGCTAAAATATTGTGTTGTATTGGCATATTTAGTCTTGGAAATCTTATGGTCCTGAAAGGGTTAATCTCACTACATGGCACTAAATACTACATGTAGCCGTTTTTGTTCAGGAAAATATTTTATCGAGTTGCGCTTGCTGTTTTTGCTTGGCATTTTTCATGATTTTCATATATTTTTATAATCCCTATATTACCTCAAGAATCTACCATCATTCTTTTTAAAAAATTTACGGAACATAAAAAGTAAATATTCTTTTACATTTTATTAAGGCTTTGGTATCTTTTTTCGACTTCTGTGTACCATGTACCATAACTAATAGTACGCTAAAGTGCCACCTCACTAAATCCTCATTAATTACTATGATGAGATGATATGCATAATTTTTATTGCATGGTATATCTTTTTCTCCTGTTTTTGGTTTCGTAGTAAGTTGGTTTTTTACATCAAAAGGGGGGCTGGCCCTATGTGATAACCCCCAACCTGGAGGACCAGGGTGTTCCTTTTAGTCAGGCACCTATCCTCAGACCTGTGCGGCTTGGTGGGCCCTACCGGTGGCTAAGCCACCACCGGCATAGCTCTTTAGGTCATTGGTGCACGCAAGCCTCACCGCCCTGATAGGGCAAGAACACCATATTTTCTTACTTCTGGCAACGATCGGCCAGAACTTCAAGACTTGAAAAAAGACCAATATTGAAATAAGAGCAAGGATGGGTGTTAAGACTAATATCATTATAAAAATAGACAAGAAGAGCCTGCAATGGTACGGACAGGTACAATGGATGAATGTGAATGGAATACCACAGCTTGTACTTAACTGGAAACTTGAAGGAAAAAACAGGAGGGGAAGACCTCGGAAAAGGTGGAAAGGCTTATGAGGGACATTGACAGAGAATGGAATGGATGAGGAAGATGCTCAGGACAGAGAAAGGTGGAGACAAAGGCTTTGTTTGGTTGAAAGGAAATCTCAGCATTGAGGAAATTCCTTTAAAAAAAGTGTATCTTTAAAAAGAATATTCTTAAGCAGTTAAAAAGTATGTTTCAAATAAATTTTTTGTCTGTTTCATAACACAGTAGATAAAGGGTTAAACGGTTGTGCACCTCTAGTCTAGTGTCTGCAATAATGTTATGAATGCGTTATTACAGTTGGTATAATAGACTGCAAGAGTTGGAATTCATTTTTTTTTTTTTATTTAAGTAAAACTTAATAATGTTGTAAATGAAAACGTTTTTCATTTCATTGAGTTATAAAAAGTAGTTTAACTACCATTTGTTTAGAGAAAAATCTAACATCCATCGTTATTACAAATCTTTTCTTTAAATAATTTTCATTGTATTATTAGATCAAAATATTTTAAATCATAAATTTACTCATAATACAATTTAGATTATCTTGAAGCATGTGGTTGCTGTCAAATATTTTATAACTTAAAAATGTTATATCTATTCTCTCAAATATAGTACAGCATTCAACTACTTTAAAATTAACAGTTTGAAAACAAAGTTACGAGATTTTTTTTTTCTTATTTTTGCTTTAACTTCAGATACATATTAGTGTACACTAGATAAAAACAGTAAGTTAGTTAATCAAAGTAATAACATTAACTAAAGTCATTAAATAATGTAAAATTTTTATAGCTTTAGTATCTTAAATTCATTTATGCAAACGATGGAAATTTATTTAAAATTACAAATATCCATTCATTATATTTATATAAATTAAATCCAAACATTGAATTACGGTGTTTCTATAATATGCTTTTTGAAGGAGTTCTTTATGCACTCACATGCCTTAAATATTAAAGCCATATGAAATTTTGCCTCAAGTAAATCTTTATAAAATTATCCAATTTTGGGCTACAAGTGAATGGTAATTTTATACAAAAAAAACATGTGAACTATTGTAAATACGTATTGATTAGCTATTCCTCTTAAGTGATGTTTTGATCAGTAGGTTGTGGAAAAAAATATAGTATATCTTATAATATATTTTTCTGCTTACATTTAAAGAATATATATGTAGAAAATAAATAAATAAATAATAATAATAACATACCCACTTTGGTGAAAGAGATCTTTTCTGATCTTCTTGGCTTTGTTTTTCAATCTGATTGATCGGTAAAAGCGGCTTCAGAGTTTTGGATACATCTTTCACCCTAAAGATATCTTCATTCAAAGTTTTGCATTTGAACACTTTATTGTCCGTTGTACTTTCTGCAGTTCTTGAGCAACAATAGGAATCGAAGTTTGAGGAATTTAATGTTTTGATTTTCATACATTCATTATATGAAGAGAAATTTGTTGATTTGTCACTTCTTAAAGGTTGGTCATGAGATCTTAGAGGTGTAATTCTATCATCTACTGCAGGCCTCCACAAGAACGTCTTATGCTCATTCTGATTTTTGTAAATCACAACCGGATTGTCTTCATATTTTTTCAGGAAACATTCGTTATCAAGAAGTGTTTTAGAGTTTGTGTGTGGTAGACGTACAAAAGAACATGATAATCTCAAGAAGTTTTGCAAGTTTTCTTCTGTCATTAATGGTGTTTCGCACAGTTTAGCACTTAAATTATCCTTTGAATTGTAGCCATTAAATATCTGAGGGTTACCTGTGAAATAAAGATAAAAAATAATTCAATAAATGACTCATAATAGACCTGAAAATTGAAATTTTTTAAGTTATTCGCCAATGGGCAGGTATAATTTTTTGACTGATTGTGAAATGTCCAGTTTAAATTCGCCGATATTTATGAAGAATTCCTTTCAGGTTTTTTTCTTTGGTGGAGGGTCCGTTTGAAGACCGCCGATTTTCGTGAAAGGTCAATGTTTAATTTTTTAAGATGCCACTTTATTTTGCTTAATCGCCATGTGATGAGTGGATTTTTTTCAGATCTGACACATAATATTTCCTTGAATAGGTACAACTTTATTAATAAGAAAGCACACTGTCATTTTAAAGTAATAAGTACAAAACTTTGAATAAACACCATAAAATTCAATAAACTCGCAACAATTGTTTCGGGTTGAAACAACACACGACACTTTGTCAGGCGAACAAAGTAGGCACAAGTGCTGCAGTCAAAGTTGCCCCTTTGACTACTTCGACACGTTTTTAAACATTTGAGGTTTGAAGAACCCGAAAATCACAAAATCCATGTGATGTCTGTAGATTACTTAGTTTGTCAATTAGTTCGTTAGTATCGTAAACATTATCTCAAGAATGAATTATCGCACAGAAATATGACAAATTTTAGAATATCATTTATGCTATTGACTAAAACCTTATTGAGTAATAGGAGTACAAATATATTAAATATTTTATGCAATATTAGTATTTGTATGAATAGTGTTTTAACGGTGCATACGTAATTAATAAAAAATATTGTTGACTTGATATCCAAATATATTTGAATAATCGCAAACTCTACCGGTTTCCAAGGAAGGTATGATACCACTAATTTTTACAAGAAAATTTTAGTAAAAATTTTCTACAATTTAAAGAGTAAAGGATTAGTGTTAAAAAATAGCGGTGCTAAGTCTTTATAGAAAAACAATAAGGTTGGCAACTATGTTGTATAAGCAAACTAATGCTTAAAGCTAATTAATACTAAAAGCTTACTTTCTGTTACTAATATATGGTAGCAAATGTACTGCTTTGGGATATTTCAAAATTGATAAATTTATATGTTTTGAGGGCCCCTGAATCCGAAAATCGACTTTTTAGCGGTTGGTTTGAGTGTCTGTCTTTAACCAGCATATTCCAAATAATAATAATAACATTAGCAGGAAGACTAAACTTGGTATTCTAAATCTATATCATATGCAGATGCTACCTGAAACTTTTTGTTTAAATCGTGCATAGTTCGTGTACAGGAACATCCAAGAGATTTCAAATACATTACATGTACATCTATCGGCAAAATTTCTATTAAGTGCAATTAACATCTTTAAACTGTTACAAAACTGGGCATTCACTTTCAAGAAATTATTACATTTGTTACAAAACTTTTAAATCCAGTCGCATGAGAAAAATTCATAAAGACTTCAAGTTTTTTTTTTTTTTTTTCTTTTAATCTCTGTTACAGAATCAGTTTTAAAAAAAAATTGAAATTTTTATGAGTTTTTCTCATGCAACGAAATGTTTGTAATAAATGTAATGATTTCTTGATTTGAAAATGAATACCCAGTTTTACAACAAATACACTATTTAGTATTCACACAAATTTTTATGAGGATTGAATGAAATTAAATTAACAATAAGCATTATATGTATATAATTATTCCCGAAATTTGGAACCCAAGAAAATAAATTTAAAGTTTAAATTTTTGTGGAAAATTGTAAATAATATTTAAAGAGCTATAGAATAACTCTATACAGTACATTCTTTAATAAATAATAACTATCTAGATACTTTTAACTGCACCCATTTTGATAATATTTACAATCTTTTGTCCCTTTTACAAATGTTAATATCAAAGTGTTTGAAATAATTTAAAATATAAACATGCATTCTAACTATTGTTTATCACCATTAAAAAATATGAGCTTTTTTTTTTTTTTTTTTTTTTCTTTAATAGGGCATAGTAACAGCTCATAAATAGCCGTAAAAAAAAAAAAAAAAAAAAAAAAAAGCATGAGCAAAAGCGTATAAATAACTGTTAAGTGAAGCTTGATATTATACGTAATGTGAATGAGTTTAAAATAGCGTAAGGCCATTGAAGTATTGTGTGTGTGCGTGTGCAGCGTGCGTGTGTGCTAAGTTTTGAGCACGAGCAATTAAACAAATTAAAACTGCATGCATATATTAAATAGGTTGAGGCATTTACAAACAAAGGATATGAACATTAGGCATACTATTATTATTTCTTCCTTTTTTTTATTTAACAAATACGCTTGAATTATCCCAAAATTTATGTGTGTTAATTATCTCTCTAGCTTACTTAATATTTAAAATGATTTGCATAAAAGCTACAGCTCTTTCACGGGGATTCACGAAATAATTCTACATTATAACAATGCTTATTTTGTCAGATAAACACTATTCGTACATGACGGAAATTTATACTACAAATGACGAATTCAAAAACTGTTGGCATAAATTTTTCTCTCGCATCCCCTATCACTGCGAAGACATTCTTGTCCTCTTCTAAATAAAAAAGTTCTTTTGGGATTCCACAATTTTTCTTTTTCTTTTAACAACTACAAATAGTCTGCAAGGTTCTGAATTAAACTACTGCTAAATCATACTTCTGAGAAATCAAGTAAATCTTACCTTGTTTTTGTCTCGATCATTAACTCACAATCTGTATAGTCAAAAGGAAGGCACAAGTACTTGTGGTAAATTTGAGAGTACAATTTTATTTTGTGATTATTTTATTTTCAGTTTCAATTAATTAATTTAATGTATTTTTAGTTATTTTGGGTACATCTTCTTTCTTAATTTGCGGTTTTTAGATGGTTTGGGCATAGGTCAAAAAGAAGTTTAGCTTAAGCTCTCTTTGACACAGAAAACCGTTTATTTTGCATGCTTTTGCATTTAATTGTGTTCCTTTTTTTCGTGACAAACTGCTTTAATGGAAAATCTAACGCTGTGTTTTTGGGTGATTGAAAACCTTCTCTATTTCATTGTTAAATTTTTCAAAAGAATCAGAAAAAGTAAGCAGAAAAATTGCATAATTTGAGGTATTCTATAATTTTTGAGAAACTTCTGAATTTCTTTTTTTCTAAATATATATCTATTCTAATTTTACAAAGTTTTATTAAATACAGGCACTGTGCTCCCAGAAAAATAAAATAAAATTTATACCCCTCTGTATTAAATGTTAACTGTATATCGGAAAATATTGTATGGTACCGATTTTATATAAGGGGCCTACTTTATCCCCGAAATCCCTTCTTCATATCTAGTTCTGCTCTTGTAATATACAGTCATCACATAAGTATCGGAATGACACACTTACATGATGCAACCGAAAAAATTAATCCATAGCAAATAATCCTTCTATGAAATTTTGAAGTTATCTATGGAGAAGAGGCAAATGATTAGCTCGAAAAATAAAAAAGAGAACCTAAGCATAAACTTCGAATACTGTGGAAAATTCAATGTACTAAACTTATCCTAATTTCGTGCTTTTCTTGATTGATGTCAGTTGAGTTTCTTGTCTATATGTACACTAAGTGACCAAAAAAAAAAAAAAAAAAAAAAAAAAAAAAAAGCCGCACTGCAGAAAAATTGACTTATACCTTTTTAATTTGTAATAACTTCAAAACTAATGGTTGAAACAAATAAAACTGTCATGTTTGCATAATATCAAAGAGATGAAATGATACTTATGTACATTTTTGATTTAATAATTCACTTTATTACACTCTATGAATTAATTATTAAAAATCTAGATAAAACATTCTTTTTAAACGTAATATAATGAACATATACTTTGTGCCGTGTTATAATTTATTTATGATATAAACAAGTTATATTGTAATACATGAAATAAAACTATTTATTTGTTAAATCTAAGCAGTTTTTTAATAAAAATATGTATTCTGCATTGAGTTATTCCACCTTTATATGGAATTACTGCTTTAATGCACAATGACATAGTATTATGCAGTGTTTTAATGTAACTATCAGAAATTTCTCTGTGCCAAATATCATAAATAATTTTTTCTAGTCCTTCCAGAGTTGTAGGCTTCAATTTTTTAATCCTCGCCCCTTTCACGCGCTTTTTATAGACTAAACATTTTCGAGCGGATTGAAACTAGGTCTATTCCAAGTCTGAAGAAAAAGAAATTCTACAATATTTTTTGTGGGATGTAACTTAAAGTTAAAAAGATATGATTGCTTACAGAATTATAGGTGCTCATGGGACAGAATAGGTAGTTTTAACAATTTGAATCGAATAAACGCACTACAAACGCCCTTTAGTATGGTGCAATATCATCTTGAAATTTTGTTTGCGGGAAAGTCTGAAATACCTTTAAAATAGTCGGTCAGGCGCCGTTTTTATAATGGTCGCGTTTTATTTCGAGTTAATTGAACCCTTGAGCATAAAAATTTGCCCGACTCATTGAAAATTTATGCACCTCCGTACCATAATGTACGGAGAATGTGTCACTGTTTTATGAATGCAATTTTCAATAATTCCGTCACATTTTTATCATCTTACTAGTTATTTTTATGAGTCCGAAATAAAATAAATTTGACTCGTCAGAGAAAACCAGTTCGGCCTAATAATTAACTGATAATTTTTGTTTTTAATTTTTGGTCAACTGATGTCTTGTTTCTTTAATTATTCTCCTTAGTAATGGCTTATTTTTGCAGATCTTCTGGTTTTTAACATACTTTGTTTAATTGTTCCCGCACTGTTTTAGAAGAAATTATTTTGCTATGCATTTATTTTTAATCTTTTCTAAGTTATAAGCATGTACAAATCGATTTTTTTAAACTTTTGTTTCTTAACTTGCCATCATCTCGCTTGGATGGGCAGCATGGCCGCCTAAAGACACATTTTCCGTTTAAACAGTCAAAAAATTTTATATTTTCCTAAAAATCATCTCAGGACTATTTCGTTAACATTTAATTAATTTGTCCTCTCACGTATTAAAATATTTTTTTGACTTTCATTCTAAAATTAATACTTTTTGTGGCATCGTTAAATGCCTTATACTTGCCATTTTTAAAATACTTTCTAAAATTATAATTTTTCTGACAGTTGCATTTTATTTTTTACACTGGGCTCAATCCTAAAGTGTACGTGGAGGGCGACGCAATAAAATCTGTTCGAAAATTTGCTTTTTAAATGATAAAATTGGCTGTTGCAAAAAGGGAAAAGGAAAATATTCAAGTGTGCCTTTTTTTTTTTTTTTTTTTTTTTGGTCGCTTATTGTGTATATATATATGCAGCTGGTAACAAAAGTATCCGAACACTAGCAGAAATTTCTATATAAAAAAAAGTAGAGTTAATACTGTTTTGTTAAATAAATCCTTGCCGAATCATGTTCCTAGTCAGTCTAATAACATGATTCGACAAGGATTTATTTAACAAAACAGTATTAACTCTACTTTTTTTTATATAGGAATTTTTGCTAGTGTTCGGATACTTTTGTTACCGACTGTATATATATATATTCATGAATTGTTTCTCTCTTTCTCTATGTATGTGTTTTAAATCTTTACCATGCGAATGCGGTTGTTGTCAAGGGTTGTAAGATGACATGATGATGATGATTATGATGAAGCTGTTGCACACAAAATAAACACAAGTGTTTTTTCTGCCATTATCAAAGTAAAAGTATTTTAATATAATATTTTCAAATAAACTTTGCAGATAATGATTTAAATACATCTTTTTCTGTACACATATAAAAACAGATGGTGTTGGTATTGATAGTGATTTTAAGTTTTAAGGCTTATTGTCTTTGTGTATTCCAGAGAACTAGGTCCGGGTGCCTCCCATGGGAGTGTTTCTGAGAGGCCTTAGTTCGTATTTACTAGAGTTTTGTAGAAAACCACGGAAAACTACGAACACCTAGGCCAATGGGTGGAAACTGGATCGAACCTGACTCCTCCAGTTTACCAACTTTCAGAGCAGAACCTATCGGCCATTGATCGCGTCTGTAAGAAACAAAAAATTAAAAACTAATCAATAAAAATTTAGCACTATAGAAGCCATCTAACTCAGAGAACATTAGGATTATACCTCCGTGCAGCATTTTTACTTTCCTTTATTCATGTATGATAGAAAAAATGTTGTTTTTGAGTCAAAATTTCGAAATTCAGCTTTTGTTACATTTATGCGTTTCAACGTTTCCTGAATCCCAAAAACATGTTTTTAACAGTTGCTCGTGAATCCGCCTGTCTGTGTATGTGTGTTTGTGTGAATCTGTTATCAATTTATTTCAAAAATAAATATTAGCCGCAAGTCCAATTTCAGTATTCTAAATCTGTAACGTCCTGGCATGCCACATTAAACTTTTTGTTGAATTCAGACAATAGGTTTGTGTATAGAAACATGCAAGAGCAACTTCAAATACATTCTATCTATAGACGGAGATTTTTGTAGGTACAGTTTAATGTATATAAGCTGCACTAAACAAAATGAAATGAGCATATGTTTTTCATGTGCATAAAAGCATGTTTCTTATAGAATATAATATGAAAATCATTCATCATTCGCTTACAGGGCTACCCAAAAGATTTAAGATGCATTAGAATTATACTTGGCAAATTGCTGGAAGTGTATTTCAAGTATTGTTATGCGCTTTTCCTTCTGTAATAAATACTTAAGTTCACTATGTGGTGTGTATATAATGCATAAACAATATACTGGAATAACCAAATTTATGCGAAAACTTTCCCCCCCAAATTCTTATGTGCTTACTGTCATTCACTACGGTATGTTTGTGAATTTCAACCAAATATAAAAGGCGCCTCTATTTTTAAGGTAAATACAAGCTTTTTCTTTTGTCTCTACGTGGCTCAGTTGGTAAGAGTGCCATGTTAGTAATCCGGTGGTCCCGCTTTCGATACCCTGAAGGTCCGGAGTGTTAACTTTTGCAGACAATTAGTAGAAAAGATGTCAATTGATAAAAGAAAATTTATCGTTGACTACACAGTATTCTAAGAATTTTTGAAGAGTTTTTTTAAGAAGCCTTTTTCTTACATCCCTTTCAAGAAGCAAAAAAGAGTTTTTGTGGACTACAAGCGCCCTCTATTGGGCGGAATATTCACTAAAATGTCAATGAAGTAATTAACAATACAAAATAAAAATAATTAGGAAAAACACATAAACATTAACCAAATCAGTAAACTGTTAAGTTATAATATAAAAAAATAATAATAAACTAAAATAATAATAAAAAAGGTGCCTCAAACGAATAATTAAATTGCAGATATTCGCCCTTAATGAGAAAATGAAATCACAAAATTTATAGGCAATCGTGTGGTGCTGCCATCTGTTTTGAATTTTAAGAAATAATTTCTCTTTTCTTAACACAGTTCAAATTTCCCCAATTTTGGTTAATAAACAAAAAAGTTACATTTTTTTTTTTTTTTTTTCAAATTAAACTTTATTCTAACTTCGAAAAGATTTATATTCTACGCTGTAATAAGAATTTGGGTTTTAAAAGTTTTTTTTAAAATAGATTATTTAATTGAATGTAATTGATGAAAGTGATTTACTTTATTTTGCTTAATCTAGGAAAACTGCTTAGGAATAATAATTTTTTCTTATACTCATACGGCAGGTATTTATATTGTTTAAAACCTAATTTCCAAAGCTTATATATATATATATTTAATTTAATCAATTAAAATTCAATCAAATATAATTTTAATTTTTATGGTTTAGTAGTTAATATAATTAGCAGAAACATTTTAATTTTAATTTTATTTTTACTCATACTCATTAGAATAATAGAAAAAGTATTGATGTTGTATGTTTTAAATAAAGGATGCTTAATTTTTCAGAAATCTTTATTTATGTTTTATCTAGTTTTTCCTGTGATACTTGGTTTCATCTACTGAAATGTTTGAAAAGGTTTTCATTATATACATATATATATAAAGAATTACGTGTTCTGGGATATCGTGATATAAAAAAAAGTTTTTAGCGGGTGATTTGAGTGTGTATATCTGTTATTAATATGACTTAAAAATAAATATCTGCAGAAAATTCGAATTTCGTATATTGAAGGTCATATGATGTTGCTACTTCTAAAGATTGATCAAGATTAATTAGTGCCAAAGTGTGATGCGAATGAAAGGTATTTGAGTAATTTAAAATAAGCATTTAAATTTAATAACATTTTTAAATTCTTTATAAATGTAGGTGCTATACATCAAACAAGGGGTTGGGGGGGGGGGGATAGTATCCTGCTTCCCACAGAAATGTTTATGAAAGAAGCTGTTCCTAACTTTTTTGCTGTAAGGTGAGTGGGGGCCTCATGTGGAGACTCGAAAAGATTTTGGGTTCTGTCTGTGTATACTGTCGCTCGATAGCGGCCGCAAGAATCATTCTGTTCACTTGCAACTTGGTAGACATATTCATGAGCCGCATGTTATTAGCTGTATAGTTTTGGGTGTGTATTCTATTTGTAGTTCGTATACAGTGACACACCAAAATTTGTCGTATCATTACGGCCTACGGACAGAAATTGTATAAACTGCAATAGCGGCCGCAAAAATGCCTCGACTGACTTGTAAATTGGTACGCACGTTCAGGCTCTGTATAGAAATAGCTGCATAACTTTTTATGTCTAGATTATTTATAGATCGTGTACAGGGACACACCAAAATCTTTCTTACCATTACGGCCTCTGGGGTCAATTTCGTTTAAACGAATTTTAACGTCGTTTTTATGCATTCAACAAAATGAAATTGGCGTACATTATTAAGATGCCTAAACTCATATTTTCTATAGAAAATATGTGTGCTTAGGCTTCATAATTCAATGTATAGGACCTTAAAAATGTTTTCCGACATTGTCACGTAATCATCCAAATTTTTTCAAATTTCGAACAATTATTTATGAAAAACATAGAATAAGTGTAATAGTTATCACTGAGGTATACAATTTTTATGATTCTTTTATAGAGTAGAGACACGAAAAAGAACTTTGTGACATTAGAGTCTATGGACAAGTTTTTATCTAAGCGCATTTTAACGTGTTTATGTTGCATTCAACATAATGGAATTAACATACATTATGAAGATGTTTAAAACCCAACTTTCTCTAAAAAAAAAAAAAAAAAAAAAAAAAAAAAAAAAATGAAAGAAAGAAAGGTATGTATTAAGCTAAATTTATTTACAGGACCACACAAAAGAATTCCGATGACATTCTGTAATCGTTCAAATGATGTCAAATCTGGTTGAAATATGAGTAAGTTATAATTAATTAGGTATATTCTTTTCATTGGTATATATAACAGCTGTGGCTCCTTTTCAAGGGCACACAAAAGAATTTCGTGCGATTATAGTCTATAGACGGTATGTACTATAAACGTATTTTCACATGATTACACCACATGAAATATAATGAAATATTATTAGAATGTTTAAAAGCATGTTTTTCTGTGGAAAATTATGGGCATAGAATTGGTAATTAGTTTACAGGGTTACACAAAATAATTCCGATATGATAAGTAATATTTTGCAGGAAATTTGGTACAAGATTTTATGAGTTACAAGGAATTAATAGAAGGCTGTTACTAGGAAAATTTATAAATGTACACATATATAGAGATAGATATAGACAGAGAGATACAGTGGGGGGGGGGGAAGAGAGGCGGTAGTCCCCCTCAGAAATGTATCTGTTTATGCAACGAGTTAGTCATATATATGTATGTATGTATGAGAAAGAGACCCCTGTGTCATTACAGAAATAAAATTGCGAAGTTTGGAAAAGCAGAATGGAGAAGAATCGCAGAAAACAGGGCAGATTGGAATCCTCTAGAAGATGTTTTTGTCCTGCAGTGGATTGATAAAAGGCTGATATTGATGATGATGATAGCGATATATATGATATGGAATAAATAAAAATGATGAATGATCTGTTCAATAATGAGTGATGAAAATAGGACGCTGAGGCTCCTGATCTGCAGATCATCTAGTTTAAACCGTTTTTAAATTACGTTAATATACAATACTTGTTATTTTATCCCTCAATCTGTAACCTGTATTTATAGTACTGAAATTTAGGGTAAGGGGAAGCCGTTTGAATACCACATCACGTTATTTATTAATAATAGCGTTATATTGCGTATTTTTGTGGGACAAAAAAGAAAAAAAAATGCGTATTTAAAAAATAAATTATCATAATTTGAAGCGTAAAATTCGTGATGTTATGCATCATGATCATAATAGCTTTTAGTTAATTTGTTATGAGTTATAAAATGCATGCAAACTTGTGAACCCCAAAACGAAACTGTAATTAAATTTGAAAATTTACGCCGTTATATAAAACCGTTATTACAGTTATTCTATAACTGAAAATAAAACAAATACTAGAAGTTTAAGCAAAATTAGTCATAAGTAAGCTCACGAAATCATTCAGGTATGCAACAATCATTTTCGTTTAAATTAATTTTGTTTATTTATTCAAATTTTGGAAAAAGTTTTGGTTATTGTTCATCTAATAGAAAAAGTTTAAAGCAGTTATATTCACTAGTTTTCTGATAATGGAAATTGTAGAAATATAACTTAAAAATAAAAATAATAATTTCGAATAATAAGAACAATAATTTAAAAAACTGAAAATATAACAATTAGTTTGGAAAAACAACTTCAAAAATTTTCTTTAAAATAAATAAATAAAATAAAATAAAATAAAAATCTGGTGTGCAACAACCATGTGACTTCCATTAACCTCTATTACACATATTACATAATATTTCTGGAGATTGTGTGGTCACAAGACAAAGTTAACCCTTTGAGGTGCGGTGTCAGCGCTTCTATGACATGAATTACTAAGTTTCAACAGCAAAAACTCATCCTGGAAATTTTTAGCAAAAATTTACTTTTATACCACAGTAGAAAAAGTCATTTATTTCTCTTATTTTAATTTTGTTCGTAAATTCTCCGGTAGCAGTGTAATTTAAATAAGCACAATTACCTTGTGCCGCAAAGGGTTAACTTAATAAAATAGACACACCTGACAATTTTCTTGTAAATTCAATTTTCATGTATTTTTTTTAAACGCACATACTACAGCATAAAACATATTCAAGAATGATTTGTTTTAAAATGCTTTAATTTCGGAATGTACGTGAAATGATTGTTTTCCCCCCTACAGACAAACATTTTATACTTAGTCTAAGACACATTTTATCTAAATATTTTAGTCTGCTGATTTTATGCAATTTTTTTTAAGGGAAATTAGACACATAAAATGTTTCAATTGCCGAAATGTCAGTCGAGGCCTCCATCTGGAGACAAAAAGCTTTTGGATTCTGTCTGTGTGTCTGTATGTATGTCTCGCGATAGCGGCCTCAAAAATCACTCTATTGGCTTGCAATTTGGTACACATATGCATTAACCACACAGAAATAGCTGTGTAGTTTTGGGTGTGTATTCTTTTAATTCGTGTACAGGGACACACCAAAGTTTTTTCTCATCATTACGGCCTATGGGCAAAATTTGTATGTCTTGCGATAGCGGCCGCAAAAATCACTCTATTGGCTTGCAATTTGGTACACATATGCGTTAACCACACAGAAATAGCTGTGTAGTTTTGGGTGTGTATTCTTTTAATTCGTGTACAGGGACACACCAAAGTTTTTTCTCATCATTACGGCCTATGGGCAGAATTTGTATGTCTTGCGATAGCGGCCGCACAAATCACTCTATTGGCTTGCAATTTGGTACACATATGCATTAACCACACAGAAATAACTGTGTAGTTTTTAGTGTGTATTCTATATGTAGTTCGTGTACAGGGGCACACCAAAGTTTTTCTTATCATTACCTCCTATGGACAGAATTTGTGTGTGACGCAATAGCAAGCACAAAAACCTTGGATTGACTTGAAAATTGGTGCATATGTTCAGGCGCTATACAGAAATAGCTCACAGCTGTATAGATTTGGGAGCCTATGTAAAGGAATCATGTACAGGGACACACCAAAGGTTTTCTTATCATTACGGTCTATGAGAAGGATTTCATTTAAACTCATTTTAACATAGTTACACCGAATTCAACAAAATGAAATTAACATGCATTATTGAAAGGCTTAAAAGTATTTCTCCTGTAGAAAATGTTGCTTTGACTTAAAATTAATATACAGGAACTCACAAAAGTGTTTCGACAATGTCACACGTAATCATCCAAATTATGTCAAATTTCGGATAATCATTCACGAGCTACATAGGATAAGATGCATATTTTTTATTAGTTTATATAATGTTTATGGTTCGTTGGAAGGGCGCAGAAAAGAATTTTATGACATTACAGCCTATGGCCAGATTTCCATCAAGCTCATTTTAACGCATTTGTGCTGCGTTCAACAAAATACAATTAACATACATTATTAAGATGCTTGAAAACATGTTTTCTCTAGAAAAAATGTGTATAGACTAAATAATTTATTTAGAGGACCACACAAAAGAATTCCGATAACATTCTGCAATCATCCAGTGATGTCAAATTTGGTTCAATATTAATGAGTTCCAATGAATTAGTTTATACTTTTATTAGTGTACATAACTAGTGTCGCTCGTGTACAGGGACATTCAAAAGAATTTTCTACCATTACGGTCTACAAACGATATTTCTTATAAGTGCATTTTAACATGATTATACTTCATTAAACTTAATTAAATAAAGAAACATGAATAGAATAATGTTATAAAGCAAGCATTTATCTTTGCAAGCAAGCATTTATCTTTGAAAAATAGTCGAGATAGAATAGGTATTTAGTTTACAGGGCTACACAAAATAATTCCGATAATTCAAGCAATCATTTTGCATGAAATTCGGTACAATTGTTTATGAGTTAAAAGGAATTAATACAAGGCTATGAGTTACAAGGAAATAAATAAATAAATATATATATATTTATATATATAGACGAATACTACGGGGGGTTGAGAGGGGCAGTAGCTCCCCTCATAATCCTATCTATTTATGTAGTAAGTTAATCATATATATATATATATATATATATATATATATATATTATATTATATAATAAGTAAAAATGCTTTTTCTGAGTAATGAAAGATACATATAAGACGTTGAGGCTCCTGATCTGCAGACAATTATTGAATTATCGTTAACTGTCTCTCAAGAACGACTTATAATTGTCGAAACGTCAATGGAGGCCTCCATGTACAGACTCAGACTCAAAAAGATTTTTGGTTCTGTCTGTGTCTGTCTGTCTCCCGATAGCATCCGCAAAAATCACCCAATTGAATTGCAAATTGGTACACATATTCATTAATCACCCGTAATTAGCTGTATAGTTTTGGGTGTGTATTCTATCTTTAGCTCATGTACAGGGACACACCAAAGATTTTTTTTTACCTTTACGGCCTGTGGACAGAGTATGTATGTACCGCAATAGCGGCCTCAAAATTCCCTCGATTTACTTGCAAATTAGTACGCATGTTTAGGCGCTATGAAGAAATAGCTGTATAATTTTTGGTGTTTATATTAGTTATGGATCGTGTGAAGGAAACACCAGATTTTTCTTACCATTACGTCCTAAGAGCCGAGTTTCGTTTTAACGCATTTCAGCAACTCATGCTTTCGGTAGAAAATGTGTGAACTTATGCTTAATAATTAATGTACAGGAAATTACAAAAGTATTTCGACAATATCACATAATCATCCAAATTATGTCATATTTCGAATTATTCATGGGACACGAGGAAAAAGTTTAATAGTTTTTACTGGTGTATATAATGTTTATGGTTCGTTTACAGAGACACACAAAAAAATTTCGTAACATTAGAGCCTATGGACAAATTTTTATGTAAGCGCGCATTTTAATGCGTTTATGCTGCATTGAACTTAATAGAATTAACATACATTATAGAGATGCTTAAAAGCATGTTTCCTGTATAAAAGAGTATGTATAGACAATAATTTATTTACAGGACCACACAAAAGAATTCCGATGGCATTCTATAATCATCCAAATGATGTCAAATTAGGCTGAAACATTAATAAATTACAATTAATTAGTTATATTCTTTTTATGGTGTACATAATAACTGCAGCTCGTGTTTCAGGACACACACACAAAATTTCGTGCCATTACGGTATTTTAACATGGTTACACCCCATTAAATATAATGAAATAAAGATATGTTGTTAGAATGTTTAAAAGCATGTTTTCTGTTGGCATAGAATTAGTAATTAGTTTACATATTAGCACAAAACAATTTCGATACGTTGTGCAATCATTTTCCATTATATTTGGTACAATTATTTATGAGTTATGAGAAATTAACACTCACTTACCAGGGATACATATATATATATATATATACATATATATACATATAAATATAAATTCTATTTTTCAAATTTAAATTAAAAAAAATACTGGTCACATTGACTTTTGTGGGTTGTTGTGGCAAATTGTTCATCTGTTTATTCTTTATTCTCATTTTTATTGTTATCATAATATATATATACAGTAAAGCACCATATACGTCTTTAAAGGGACTGACGTAAAAGGAAGTATAAATGAAAAGACGTATAATCGAGATTTAAAAAATAAAATTTTGATTAGTACAAATTTAATGATACTGAAGCAAAATTAATGTGAAAATAATAATTAAAAAAGTTTTTTAAAATGGTAATTAGAACTTTATAATAGAATTTGGGTTTGAAGATAAGTATCAACATATAAAAAAAAAAAAAAAAAAAAAAGATTTATTATAAAAAATGAGAAAAAATCAACAATTAATGCATGACTTGAGTACTAAATATATATCTAATATCTTGAGCATTGTGTTCTTAAATAGTATATGAACACATCTTGATTATTAATTATAATATTGCGTACCTTTAAGGTTGTACGATTTATGCCTACACATGTAGTTATTTAATTACTTAAAAAAAATCTTAATACTTGCATGATGTGCTGTTTGTCTGAGAGTACTAAAAACAGCATTGTGAATTGAAGTGAGTTCATTAAATGTTTTTTTACTTATGTTTTGATAAATAAAATAACTTTGAAGCTTTCCAATGCAGTCCATGGATCCTTTAAGGAAATGTATATTAATTTCTCCCATTCTACATCATCATTGCTTAAATTACCAACAGATATATATATATATATATATATATATTCCAATTAGTTCATAAAAAAATTTGCGAATTTTAGAATAGTGAAAAAGACGTATAACCGATATTGCGGGCGTATAAACGAAGAATTTTTATATTAAAATGAATAGGAATGAATCGGGACTTTACTAAAAGGACGTATAAATGTAAAAGATGTATAAACGGTGCTTTACTGTATATAGTGATAGATATAGACAGATAGATACAGCGGGGGTATCAGCCCCCTTCAGAAACGTATCTGGTTATACAGCGAGTCAATTATATATATATATATATATTATATAATATGGAATAAATAAAAATGATCTTCTGAGTAATAAGTGATGTAAATAGGACAATGACGCTTGTGATCTGCAGATACACTAGTATTTAAGTATGTTTGTAATATAGATTAGATACCAATATGAAATTTATCTTTTTAAATGTTCGTTTTTGTCATTATTATTATTATTATTATTGCTTACATTACTCTTGTTTTGTCATTATTTTTTTTACTTACATACATTACTTTTTATCAAACGCTTACAGTACGTAAAGAACGTTGTACGAACGCTTAAAGAACTCCAATGACATCCTTCTTTTGCGGCAATGATTATTTAATTATCAGTTATTTTTACAGAACATTATTATTCTATTTTTCTAATTCAATGCAACATGCATATTTACACATGCCAAGTTCTTAAAACATATTTTTAGTTTGACAGAGTAAAAGTGATATTCAAAGATTTAACAATTAATTATCGCAAAATACTAGTATTAAACTTGTATAGATATACTTTTCAGTTAAAAATTTATAAGAAAAAGGATTACACTTCTTTTGGACTGGATTGAAAACTTAAAAATTAATTAAACTAAATTTCAACGTTATAATAAACCATGACTTTGTTAACCGATGTGTGTATGGGGTATGGACTATGGGGATGGTGTATCTGTATTTGTTATGGGGAGTTTAATGTGTGGCATGGACTTACGTACGGCCGTCTCATTGGCTTTTTCTTTTTCACTAAAAAGACACACATCTGTCATTTAGACATATTGGAGAATAACGTATTTCCGAAATTGGAAAAGCAACATGTCTTTTTGCAACAAGATGGTGCACCACCTCTTTAAGATGTTACCGTTCATAGTTCTTTCTACGACCATTTCATTAGAAGTTGAATTGGACAAGGTAGTCCAACTTCTTGGCCACCCAGATTATCTGATGTAATGCAGCTGAACTTTCACCTAGGACATTTGTGGAGGCCATCGTTTACCGGAGGAACCGTAATCCGTAATAACGGCTGTGGATGAAGACTGCTGACCCGTTGGCGAGGAATTTATTAACCATCCTGATAATACCCTCGCAACGAAGGTCACACATGGGAAATTTCATTTACAAGAACCATATTTTTTTTTTATTATTATTATTCACCTAATAATTAATATTATTAATTTAAATCTATCTTCATTATTTTATAAAAAAAATAAACACTAAAATGTGTCAGAACTTTTATAGACATCTTGTATTAAAGGTGGTAATGTTTTTTTTTTTTTTTTTTTTTTTTTTTTAGGACTGAGGGCCTATTAGTCTCAGACAGGGATTTTTGCGTTGTCGTTTTCGATAGTTGGACATTTGTCGAAATAATTTTTCGATAGTTGGACATTTATCGAAATCTAAAATTTATCGAAAATATAATTGAATAATTTGAAAGCGATGTTATAATTGGGAAGAAGAAAAAAACTAATAGTCCTCCGTCCTAAACTAAATTCTGCTTTTGCCAGAATTTCATCAAAATCTTTTTTTTTTTTTTTTTGAAAGAAAAATAAAAGAAAATTAATAATAATCAGTATCGTTACAAGAGATATCGAAAACTTTTTTTTAAATAATTTTGAATTAGGAAATAAATAGTGCGCGTGCAATAATATGAAATAAAAATATGAATTTAATGATTTGATTTTTATATAAAACACGATCGCGTGCTATCTTAAAAAGTAGATGTAAAATTTAAAGTTTAATTTTCTTGGCAACAATTATAAATTAAAATAAATAATTTAATGAAAGTTTAGAAATTAGAATTTCTAATTTTATATTTCATATTTTGTTTTTATAATTGGGTGAAGAACAGAAAATAAAAAGAGATTTTGAGATCAGCGAAGCTTGAAATAAACGTAAAAATCACTTTTTTTTTTTTTTTTTCCCGCCAGAAAAGCTTTTTATATAAAATGGAAGTTAAAAAAAGGACAAAATAAATTTTTATCAATATTTGAGAAATCCATTAAAATAAAATTAATAATTGGGAAAATTCATTGTAGGTATATCGAATAATTTATTTAGGATATGAAATTAAAGAAATGTTTTTTTTTTTTTTTTTTTTTTTTTGAAACTGAAACTAAAATAATAATGTATACTATATTTTTCAATGATAACAGACATTCGAATAATTATAATCTGTATATATATATAAATTACGTGTCACGATGTTTGTCCGGGGTAAACTCCTAAACTAAGGAACCGATTTTAATGAAATTTTGCACACTTTGTGCAGTTTGGTCCAACTTGAGAGATAGGATAGTTTTTATCTCAATTTATTGTCACAATATTGTTTTATTGCAATTATTTGTTAATTATAGACCTTTATTAAAGTTGCTCCAAAATATCTGTGAGTTCCATTAATTTAATTGTTGCCAAAAAAAAAAAAAAAAAAAAAAAAAAAAACGAGTTCATTTTCTTTCGACATAAAAATAAATACATTTAATCAAACGTGAACGTTAAAAAATTATAAAAAGTTAAATTATGCATCTCACGAAAATTGACGTCATAATCAATTTAAAGATTTTATACACATTGATAAAGTGCTAATGTAGTTCTATCATAGATATAGTAATATATATAGATCTCTCATCCCCATGTTATCGTACAAAGATTTTTGATGCCGAAAAAAAATAAATAAATAAAAGCTTTGGAAACAGCCATTAAGTGGTATTGAAAAAAAAAAAAAAAAAAAGAAAAAAAAAAGAAAAGAAAGAAAGAAATGTGAATTTGAAACTGTATCTGGAGTGTTCCATTCCCCTTTAGCAAATAAATTATTCATAAATTTTATTTGCTAAAATATTAGTATGTATCCCCGTGTGTATTCACTCGGGGAAAGACGGCCATATTTTGGTAAAAACGTCGTCTTTTCCCAAATGAAAAGGAATAACTTTTTTCTCTCCAATGATCACTCTATTCTATATATGCTATACTATATCTATGAGTTCTATACGCAAGCGAAGTGTGACTCACTGACCGTCTGTTCAGCCAAGAAAAAGATTTCCTATGTTAATTGCCTACTGGATTTTTTGTAAGAAATTATTAAAAATCGAGGAAATTTATTTCCCGATTTTAATCCTTATATTTGGGTATAGATATGTATTAGTTATCGCGGGTGTTAGATTGAATTATTTTGCTGTCAAATTGACAAAATTTTAATTTTAAATTTCAAAACTCTGTCGCACTTGGCTTTTTTTATTATTATTATTATTATTTGGCGATGAAAAGCGTAACACGAAAATATACGTGCCAGATGTATGCATTGTACGAAACGTAATATGTATTATTCATTGTACGTATGTATGACATGTAATATGTATTGTACGAAATATTGTTTCATATTATTCATTACTCTTTTAATATAATTTGTTAAAATAACCATGATTTTTGAAAGGAATTAACTATTTTCGCCAGATAATTTGGCGATATTCTTTTTTTTTCGCCAAGGATGACAGAAATGAAATCTATTCCGCTGCAAAATATTAGTATCTTACATCAGATATTTTATTTAGACATTTGAAAACAAATTTGACTTCAAAACTATGATAGAATATTTATCATTTTCCTTTTAATTAGTATATTAAAATTTAAAAGCATGTTATATAAAAAGTTTTTTTTTTTTTTTTTAATCTTATAATTATTCTTATCTTAATTCTCAATGTTTCCCATCTTTATTAACTTGAATTTACTATTAAAATTTTAACATACTCAAAAACTTCTCATCACTTCGTTAAAATACACTAAACATTTCCAAAATCTTTTTCTATTTAAAATGATACATGTATTTACTTTAAATGTCCAATATTTCATAAGATTTCCAATTTTAAAGTTTTAAAATATTTATCAAATTTACTTATTTTTCTGGTTTAGCCTTATTGTTTTCCTTTTTATAACTACAGCTGTTGCCCTCTTTAAAATATTTAAAATGATGAGGTCATTTTATAGTAAAATTATCCATTATAGCATATATTATATTTCACTCCTCCATAAAAATTGATTTTCAAATCGTCTGTTTCTTTTACACTTTTATTTTAATAGAATTTTAATAGAATTTAATTTATATATTAGTCATTTTAGCAATTTTATCCAAAGTAGCATTAGAAATAATATATATCACTTCTCCATTAAAATTTATAGGACCCTACAATAAAATTAATTTGTGCTTAATATCAACACTACGAAAATTTTTATCAATCGCTTCCAAATTTTGACCTAAGTTTCAAATCTCAACCCTGTGGGTTTTTACATCGGCTACAACGTTTTCGTCTTTGTTCGTAAATAATAATTTGACTGTACTAAATAGTTTACAGCCGTATAATTCAACGTATAACTTAGTCACAGCAACGCGTGGCCGGGTCTGCTAGTATATATATATATTATAATAGTAAACAAATTTGATCTGATTTTTATTTTTATTTGTTTATTTATTTATTTATTTATTTTTTTACAAACTTTGATTGTCTGATTGTAAAATTAAAACAACAAAAACAAGAATAATACAAAAGTGACATGACATAAAATAAGTTTTTTTCAAATGCATAACGCAATCTCGATAGGCATATCATGTGTACATGGAAAAGTAAACAAGTATGAATTACTAAACGTGTATGTACGGGTATGGATGTGTATGCACGTATTTCATGTGTTTTTGGTGAAAAGGTATTTTAATAACAAATTATTGAATAAATATAATAAATGACTGAAATATTCTTCAATATTGCCTTTAACCCTTTATCTGCCGACGTTACTTTAAAATACCCTTAGTTTCAAAAGCACATAAAATCGAATTTATGAAAAATTGCCAAAACTATTCATAAGAATAGAACGTATATACCTCCCTTTAATCTCACTACAAGGCACTACACGCTATATGTAACCTTTTTCTTTTTTCCCCTAGACAGAATTTTATAGAGTGCTGTTGCTGCTTTTGCTTGTAATTTTTTGCGATCTTCCCCTGTGTTAAAATTAATTTCCTATATTACCCCGAGAATCTCCGACAACATAGAAAAAATAAAGTCATGTCTTCTGACATTATATTAGCTGTAATAATTCCATATAAAAGTATAGGAAATAATCTGGTGTGTCACTCACACGGCTTTCTCTTACCCTGAAATTTAATACTATAAATACAGGTTGGAGATTAAGAGGTAAGATAACGAGTACTGTTATGTAAACCTATGTTAAGCAATTCAAATTAGGCTTCGGAAGAGTTTTATATGATAAATAGTTCTGTGGGAGGGGGCTACCGCCCCCCTCAACCCCCGTTTCATTAATGCACCTACATTTGTACAGAATTTAATTCTGTTATTAAAAAATAATTCTGTTTTTAAAAAGAATTTATTTAAATTAATATTTAAAAAAATTATCTTTTATGATAATACAGACAATTTCTATATTAGAGAAGTAGCATAACACTAAAAAAAAAAAAAAAAAAAAAAAAAAGTTGAATTTATTCTCAATATTACAGTAAAATATATATATATATATATATATACATATATATTTGGTTAAAAAGGGAAAAAATCGGTAACTTTATTTTAAATTATCGCAGATCGATGGTTTAACCATTTCTTTTAAAGGTATTGAGGAGCTCTTTTGAAAGATACCCTGGGGGGGGGGGGGGGGGGGGGAAGGGGGGAGCGGCGAGGCTCCTACATACACAAAAAAAAATTTCCCAAATGACTTTCTCTATTACAAAAAATATATATTCGTTTCATTTGGTTAAGTACAGTCTTAGATGTTATCGCTTCTCGGCCTCTTGGCTAAGATCAAAGTGTAGTCTATAGATGTTAAACTCTACTTACCTGCAACTTCCCCCATAGGCGTAATGTATTTGAATACTTTTGAATGTCCCTGTACACGAACCATTTGCTTCATCTCAACGAAAAGCTTACTGTAGCATCCCTATATGATACACATTTAGAATACAGAGTTTGGAATTTCTGCTACTGTTTGTTCTTGAGATATGCTGATAACAGACACACAGACAGACAGACACACAGACCATTTGCTAAGAACATGATTTTCGTATTCAGGGGACCTCAGAACATGTAAATATAACAAAAACTCACGTTCGAAAATTTGACCCTAAAACAATACTTTCTCGACCCTATGGGTAAGAGAAAGTAAAAAGAGTAACAACAGAATTCGATCAAAATGCTAATAATACGCAGGATAATGATGTCGAGAGAAACTTTAGCCATTCTTATTTGAGAAAAATACTTTACTTTTGAATGTATCTTATTCCCGATATGCAAACAATGTGTCATTTTTTCTCACATTATATTAAATGTAAAGATTACTTAAAAATCTACGAAAAGAGAGCAATAATAGAATTGGATCAAAATGTCAACAATACTCAAGATAATGTAAACATAAGATAACGAAAATTTTAATCATAAATTAATTTTATTTCCAATGTTTAATTAAAAAAAAAAATACTTTACAGCTATAATGACATTAATTTCACCCTGCAAGTTTAATTTTTCACAAAGTTTTATATCAATTTTAATATTTATGCGTAAATTTCTTTTCATTTAAAAAGTAAAATAAAAATAAAATAAAATAAAATCAACTCGCAAACTTTTTTTGGCAAAAATTAAAAATTAAAATAAGTTATGTATATTTTTGTCTAAAAAAGGACTTCTTCAACTTTTTCGATACTGTCCGTTATGATACTGATTATTATTATTAATTTTCTTTTCTTTTTCTTAATATATATATATATAATTCTGGCAAAAACAAAATTTAGTTTAGTACGGAGGACAATTAGTTTTTTTTTTTTTTTTTTTTCAAATTATAACATCGTTTTCAAAATTATTCATTTATATTTTCGACAAATTTTCGATTTCGATAAATGTCCAACCATCGTAAAACTGGCGACAACGTTTTATCCGCAGATTCAGACTAATAGTTCTCCGTACTAATAGGGAACACAAAAAGTAACTATACTTGTTTACTCGACCATTATGTACCAGGGATACATCAAAGAATCACATCATAAAATCTTCATTGATTACTAGATGGGGTGATGTGCGAATAATTTTTATCGCATATATCTTTAAAAATACTCTCAAGTAACTAAAAATTATGTTTCAAATACATTTTTTGTCTACTTCATAATGCAACAGACGAAGGGTTAAATATAAATGTTAGAAATCCTTTAAAAATAATAAATTGAGCGTCTATTTAAAGTTTAAAATAAATACACATAAATACATAAATAAATACGTCAAAACTCAGTATAATGGAGAACAGTTTTCACAAGTTTTATATAATTACACTCAAATCTGATTTTGTACGGGTGATAGTGAGCTCATAAAAAGAAATAATTATAAGTTAAAAAAAAAAAAAAAAAAAAAAAAAAAAAAAACTTTTTCTATACCATGTCTTTAAATTTTCTGTTGAATCAAAGCTATAAAACTACATTAGCACTTTATAGTATATGTATAAAGTGTATAAAATAGCAGTGTATAAAATTTTTAAAGTGATAATGACGCCGATTTTTGGGAGATGCATAATATGTTCACGTTTAATTAAATGTATATTTTTATGTCGAAAGAAAATGAACTCGTAAGTTTTTTGGCAACAATTAAATAATAGCTAATATTTAAATGGCATTTTAAACCTATTATAAGGTTATTATTTTTATTTTTTAATTAATTAAAAGAAAACTAATAAAAAATTCGAAAATCGGGCTTCGAGGTATTTTGTTGTCATCGGGTTCTGAGCTATTCTAAAAGTTCCAAATGTTTAGCTAGTAGGGAAGTTAGTTGAAAATCGATTGCAAGATTTGTACTGGACAAACAAACAAACAAACAAGAAAGCGGGTTAACAAAAACATGGTAATAACATGGTAAAATATTCTAAAATTTCATTAGCAGCTATAAAATATATTGTTTGCGACACATTTAAAAAAATTTTTTAATGCGTATGCATAAGGACCGCATAAAAAAATGTTTGTCAGGGAAAATAACTCAAAATTCAAAATATAGCTGGAAATTTTGATGGTTTTCTAAGAAGACAAAAGTTAATTAACACACTGGAACATTTTTAATAGAAAAAAAAAATATTTGCAAGCAAACAATATAAATTGCAGTCGATCTATTACGCAGGACTTTTTACCAAATAGGCCTGTAAGGTCTGGGCTCAATCTATGAGTTTCAAAGCACCTCCAAAAATCGCCTCCAGAAATACATTTTATAATTTTATTTTCAGTGAAAAGAAAATCCCGAAAACAAACAGATACATACACACAGACCAACGACTTGAAACCTGATTGTTCATAATCAAGGAACCTCAAAATGTGCATTTATAGCAAAACGTTTTGAAAATTCGACCGTAAAACAACACTTTCTGCATCATATATAAATAATATATATATATATATATATATATATATATATATATATTCCCCAATAGCGTTGCTTTTGCGACTAAGCATAGGCTGAGTGTCACCAAATCGATGGTTGTTTGTAAAGGAGTACCTAGTGGGCGGTCATCGCTACCCCTAACAGAGATAACACGTCCTGGATTCGAACCAGGTCCTACCGTGTGGGAATTAGGGTCACTAACCACCACGCCATGTGAACGGCTACATGAGTAAATATAAAAAGAAGAAATGATTAGTTTAATGGTACCTATTGTCTGTTCACAAAACAAAAATAATAGGAATATCAAAATGTACCCCCAAATACGTTCTTTTTTTAATTAAAGGTTTGTTACCATTTTACATTTAAAGTAGTAAAAATAGATATATTTTTCTAATATTTTAAAAAGAATTGAGATTCACATATTAAAACGTGTTTAGCTCTTTATTTTGTAAAAAATATATGTGTATTTCACCAATAACGATAACTGGTTGTATATAACTATACAATAAAAACTTGTATATGCATGAACTTTTTTAAATGTTAATTTGCTGTAAAATTCTAGAAATAGTGATGACAAAAAAAAGTAATTATTGGGGGGGGGGGGGGGAGTATATTTAAATAAAGACAATCGGTGGAAAATTGGGAGTGGTGGGGTGCAACAGGGGGTTTACCCTTACTGCTGAGTCTTAAGCGAGCCTTGTTGTTTTACATAATTTATGATGTCGCAGTCACTTATAGAGTATAATTTCATCAATATCAATTTCACTAAAAGTTTTAAAATTTTAACCACCGATGTCATGTGCTAGCACAGCAATTTTTGTTAATGATATTAAGGTATTTTCAGGTTGTATTCTTTCTTGGCTTGATTACCAAAATACACATAAATTCTATTGTTTTATTTCACTGTCGCAGCACCGTGATTTATATAGTAAAAAAAAAAAAAAAAAAAAAAAAAAATTACCGCTTTAGTTAATATTATTGAATGGTTTTTTTCAGTTTTTCCAAAATTTATCTAAAAGTTAACTTTACGTAGTATTTCTTAAAAGCTGCGATTATTCCCCGATTAAACATTTGTAAGAGGTTTGGGGTATTAGGTAGCCAAAAAAATACAACTTTTATGTAAGAGTATTCTAAAAAGGGGTGACGAAATGAAAAACTACCAATATTTTAAAAGGGTGGCCATTTTCAGTCATATATATTTCAAATTTTTGTATGACGTTGTGAAAACTTCTCGAACTCCAAACACTAAGTAATAATAGAGTTTTCTATATATCCAAGAGTCGATCTAGGCAAAAATTAAGCCCCTTTGGAATTTATCTCATGAAATTCCGTTCCATGAAAAGAGTGCTTCACAAAATTAAAATTCTTAAAAATGGCATTTTCCAAAAAATTCTATTTTATAAAAATAATACTTTTGTAAAATTTCTTCATGTTTATAGTATTATTTCTGGTTACTTGCTTATACTTGGTTCAGTGAGACAATTTTAACTTGATATTTAGCATAAAATTGAGTGACTAGTAAAAGTGGAAACTATTATACATATATATTTTTTTGTTTTTCACAAAAATATATAAAATTTCAAAAGAATATTTATTTTACACAAAAACAGACTGTAAAAGTTAAAACTTAGACCAACTTCTGATATCACACACAAAAAGAAAGAAAGAAAGAAAAAGAAAGAAAGACAAGTAAAGCGCTCTGAAAAACAGCGCATAAAATGAAATTTGACTGTATGCAAAATAATTGAAAGTCTTTAAAAATATATAAAGTACTTGCCGTTTGAAGTATCCTCTTGTGTATTAGCTTCGCGGCTTAGTTGCTCTCTCCATCCCCTATAGGGCGATTTTTTCTTGATGAGAAACGATCGAGGCATCTTTCTGTCCGCGACGAGAGAAGACTGGTCGCGCTTTTCGCCCATGACAGCTGGGCGCGCTGATATAAACTTACAGCACGCACTCCAGATGGGCTTCGAGTTGCGTCACCAATATTTAGATCCTCCGCCCTCTTGCGGCCCGACTAAGAATTTTTTTAAAGGTAAGACATGTAGATTTAGTCTTCTAAAAAAATAATGATTAAGAAATAATTGAAAACTATTGAACATTTCCCGAGGTGTAGTAAAATTTGTTTGAAATCCGGGAGCAGATCGAAAAATTTCTTCTCTGATAAGAATACATTATTATTATTATTATTATTATTTTAAGAAAAAGGGTTATTGTTTTTTTTTTTTTTTTTTAATATAAAACTCATCTAATTATGCACTCAAAAAAAAAAAAAAAAAAAAAAATCATTAAGTACTGAACTAGATAGTACAAAACAAATGTAATGTGTTTTCTTAACCCGATCAGGTTATCGTGGGTCATTGGAGACGCGAGCCATTTTTCTTATGTCTCATCGGTCAGATCCACGTATAGAAGAAATATCTATCTATCTTGCCCATGTCTTTTTTCGTAAAAATACCATTCTTAAACTTTATTATGCAATTTGAATTTTTCAAATATCTCAATTTGTTCAAAAGTTATAAATTTTTATTAAATGACTGCATTTTATAGAAATGGGCGTATTTCTGATGAAAAATAAAATATTTGTTTAAATTTCTTTTGCAATATTCATTGTCTGCCCTTCAATTAGAAGTATTCAGAAGTGTTCAAAAATTGTATCACAATTGTTTCATTAAAAATTACGTGTTCTAACATTGCTCGGGTCTTCAGCGACCCATGATAAACTGACAAGGTGCCGAAAAATACGATAACCTGATCGGGTTAATATTACTAGAAATTTGAAAGTATTCCATGAATTCCAAGGAGCAAGTTATGCAGACTTTGTCCTACAAAACAAATACATTAATAAAAAATTTAAAAAAAAAAATTAAATTTGTAAAATATTTATTGAGAATATTCCTTAATTCAGAAGAACAAATATTTTTAAGATCCTCATACGTTTATGAACTTTGCAATTTAAAAATTTTCGATAACCACTTTAATATAAATTCAAATTTAACAGAAAAAAAAAAAAAAAAGAAAGAAATATTTCTGACAGTTTTTTATTTTATTTTATTTTAAACTTTTGGAAAATTTTCGAAGCAATCACATCGTTAACTTTTTCGATATTTAGGCTCTAATAATGAATGAAATTTATAAACAAAGACCAGGCATCGTAAACAAATATTCTTCGACCACATTTCATGAAAGGAAGCATCTGCGCAAGTGCTAACTCATCGAGTCCAATGCTGAAATAGAGGTGACAGTCATCTGACTCAGAGAAAATGAGCAATAACACAGAGCGCGGAATTACTGGATGTTTTCCAAATTTCAAACTGTTGATCAAGCTGGCATCCCTCCAACATTTTGGACGCGTCCTCACTGCTAGTTTTAGGATATGTGGCTGCACTGTACCATAAATCATAAACAAACAACAAATGTTTCGCTTCGTAACATGGAGTTTTATCTGGGGAAAAAATATGAATAGGAGTGTAGTATGGGTGCGTTGCTGCTTTCCTTCTGTACTCGTGCTTACTTTTATATTTCACTTGATGAAGGATAATGCTTAATTACTTCGACCCGAAACTATTGTTATGTATTTTCCCAGTTTACGATTTTTTGCTAGAAAATTTTTTGTTCATCGTCACTCAAAATTTTACTGCAACTAGGCCTTTTGTTCAGTTGCGAAGAATTCATTTTTTATTTGAAATGAATAGCATATGAAAACTAGTATGTTGTGTTCATCACAAAACTTTCTTCTACATCATTCTATACAACGTCGCCACTTACTATTTAACAGGCACAAAAGTTTAACCATAGCTAATTAAAATAAAAATGTTACATATGGAATTTGATGCAATTTTTATCAACAAATGCTAAGATGTTGCCATGGGAGACATCACAATAGCAGCTCCACCTATCGCTCGATATATATCTATATTATGTCAGCATTTGTTTTCATAATGGTTGTTTCACATCTACAATTTCATGTAGTTATATGCCATAGAAGTTGAGACTTATTCTTCTTATTTACGGGGTAAAATGCAGCAATGTGTAATTGCAAAAATGTATGCTTAGATTTAATAATTAATTCTACAGAACCTTACAAAAGTGTTCCAACAATGTCAAATTTCGCACAATTATTCGTGAGCTATATAAAATAAGTTGTATTTACTGATGTATATAATGTTTATACTTCATTTACAGGGACACACAACAGAATTTCGTAACATTAGAACCTATGGTCAGATTTCTTTTTAAAAGCATTTTAACGCGTTTATAGGGCATTCAACATAACATAAATAAAACATACATCATTAAGTTCCTTAAAAGCATGTTTTCTCTAGAAATGGCATGTATAGGCTAATATTTTATTTACAGGACCATACAAAAGAATTCTGATGACATTCTGTAATCATCCAATTTATTTCAGATATGGTTCATATATTGATGAGTTATAAGTATTTAATTTTACAGTTTTTATTGATGTATATGATGTCTGTGGCTCGTGTACAGGGACACACAGCAAGAACTTCGCACCATTATGTTATACAGACAATATTTATTATAAGTACATTTTTAAATGGTTACACTATATTAAACATAGGGAAATAACTTATGTTACTCTAATGTTTAAAAGCATATTTTCTAGAGAAATTGCTAGGAATAGGATTGGTAATTAGTTTATAAGGCTTCAGAAAATAATTTCGATATGTTATACAATCGTTTGGCATCAAATTTGATACAAGTATAATTACTATGAGTTACAAGGAATTAACACAAGACTGCAAGTTAGAAGGAAATACATACGCATATATACAGATAAATACAACGGGAGGTTTATCTAGCAGAAAATCCCCCCCCCCTCCTACTTCATCATGTGATATTTTTTAATTCAGAATACGGATATATATGTATATATATATATATATATATATATATATATATTAATAATTTTTTTAAATAATATGGAATAAATAGCAGTGGTTTGCTGAGTAATGAATGATGCAACTAGGACGTCGAGGCTTCTGATCTGCAGACCCACAAGTTTTAAACAAAACATTATAAATGTTTAATCTAAAATTGAAATTTAAAAAGCCATTTTTACTACCTTTCCAATCATAACTTTTTTCTGTCTTTTAATCAAAGTCACCAGTAATACATCTGTATAATGTACATATTTTTTTTTTTTTTAAATATACAGCCTATGCAGGGGTGAAAATCTGACCAAAATCCGTACAGTGATTTTGAAATTAGGTCAAACAGAACTTTTTAGCTTATTCTATTCAATAATATACATTGATGGTATCATTCGGCTGAATAAATAAATGTATTAAAGATAAGTTTTAATACAAAGATTATATATATATATATTTCTTAGAATCATCTATATACATAAAATTGTTTGTCCTGAGTGAGTGAGTGAGTGATTCATCATCGCCTAGGATCTAGAAGCATGAAATTTTGTGACAATGTTCCTTCTATGATTTAGACACCCACTAAGAAGCGTTTTTACAAAATTCGCCCCCCGAGAGGGGGAGCGAGGGCAAAACGTGATTTCACAACATCCGTCATATCTCAAACAAACAAACAAACAAACAAAAAAACAACAAAATAATATTATTGTTTAAAAAAATTAAAGAACACGCTTTTATAGAAATGTGAACTAAAAAAGCACAAAATATCTATCTTAGTATTAAAATGCAGGGTAAGAGAAAATCGTGTGAGTGACACACCATAATATTTACATACATTTAAATATTTAATTAAAATAACTTAGAATTAAACAAAAACCATTTTTAAAAAATCTCCCCTGACTGGGATCGAACGCTGGACCTTTAGGTTCGTAGCGCGGCGCCTTACCACAACGCCACATCGATCACGTAGGGAAAGTATTTTTTTACAATATAAATTTTTGTTTGCTCCTAGAGCAGTTACAAACATACATACATACATACTTACAAACATACATACAAACATACATACATACAGGTGAAGCTAATAAAAGCGTGTTTAAAAAAAAAGAGAAAAAAAAAAAAAAAACAGATATCCGTAAAACTTTTGCATTAAAATATAGAATATAGCTAACACAAATATCTAAAAACTAATTTATGGAATTTTAGAAATTCGGTCCCCAAGAGGGGGGAAGGGGTCAAAACGTGATTTCACATAATTCTATATATCTAAAAAAAAAAAAAAAAAAAAAAAAAAAAAAACAGATATACGTGAAGTTTTTGCTCTAAAATATAGCTAATACAAATACCTAAAACCAATTTCTGAAATTTTAGAAATTCAGCCCCTAAGAATTGGGGAGGGGCAAAACGGGATTTCAAATAATCCTTTATATCGGGGAAAAAAAAAAAAAAGATATATGTGATATTTTTGCTCTGGAATTTTAGAAATTCGTTCCAGGTGGGGCGGGTTGAGGGAGGGGGGGGGGGGGGGGGCTATAGGGAATTTAACAACAACAAAAAAAAAAAAAAAAAAAAAATACAATTAGACCGTTCAAAATTGGTACAGATAGATTTTAGAGGCCTGAAGTCGAATGATGATATTTTCCAAAGTGTAAAGTTATTAGGAGGGGCAAAAAGTAATAGAGTTAGATCGTTCAAAACTGGAACATAGAGGTTTTTGATACCTACAAATTCATTGCGGATATTTTCGAATTTGTAAAATTATTAGGATGGGGGGGGGACGAAGGGGCAAAAATATATAAATAAGAGTTAGAGCATTGAAAATTAGTATTATTAGGTTATAAAGCCCGAAAAATCGATTGCGGATATTTTCAAAAGTGTAGAATTATTACGAGGGGAGGGAAGAAGGACGGGCGCAGGGGCAAAAATAAATAAATTCAGTTAGAATGTTGGAAATTAGCATTATTCCGAGCGCGCGTGTATACGCTGCCGCATTCAGAGGGGGCCCGGACAAATTATTCCACCGATGAGAGGAGAATTTTTTTGTATTTTATATTTATTTTTTTCCTTTACGATAATATAGTGATTTATAAAGAGCGTCGAACATAAAAGCGCACCCGCAGCGCACAATTGCCTTCGCTGCCGAAGGCAGTGGGAACCCGGTGCGGCATTTTTCCCGATCAGAATTTTTTTTTTTTTTTCTCTTTTTTTCACATGATAAAAATTAATACAATTTAGAGAATTCATCAGTTATAGTGATTCATTTAAAAATAGTGACCAGCTAAGCGGGCGTAGCTTGCTATTCTTTATATATAAAGTTAAGATTTGTTGTTTTACTTTATTGATTCGTTTGTTTTGCAGGCTGTTAATTAATAGATCTGCTTTCTTTACATTAGTGTATTTCATCCACTGATGATTTTTTTTTTTTTTTTTTTTTTTTTTTTAATCTTATTGGTCATTGGTGTTTCAGTGATCTTGTATCTGTTGCTTGACTTCTACTATGCTTAATAGATCATCTTTATTATATATATATATATATATATATATATATATATATATATATGTATTGTCTGTTATGCCTGAAATTTCTAAAAGAGTTATTATAACATACCAGCATTCAAACTACTCAAATTATACCATCAAATCGCGCAGTACCGACAAAATATTTTGCCATGATCGTTAGTTTCAGTTACAAATGAAAAGCTTCATAAACAGTTTTGACGCTGCACTGGTGCTTATTTTTTTCGGTTTAGTGAAGGACTGTGCTACTATTTCGACACAAATAGTGAGACTTTATCGATTTGTAGCGTTTGCTTAATGGGTTACATGGGTTTCAAAGACTTGGAAAAAAAGAAAAAGCATATTTTTTCTAACATTTATTTATTGATTTAGCATTATTATTTTGATATAATAAAAGAGACAAATTTTCAAAGTTTTGAGTATATGAAAAATCAACATTTAAACAATTTTCATTTTTATAAAATTTTCGTTAAAAATTTGGGAAAATTGAACTAGTAGGTTCTGGTTTCCGAAGACCCGTCATAAAAGCGACAGACGCAATTTCTCAAAAACTAATGCGCCGATTTTATTGAAATTTCACATACTTTATCAAAATAGAATTGACTAGTACTTGAACGAAGGATTTTTCTTCCCAACTAATTTTAAAAGGCTGTTCTTGGGTCAAGATGTACCGACAATTGTATCGTTTTTTCATGCAACTCTGCCAAAAATTCAAATTTCATTTTTTTTTTTTTTTAACCCTTCATCCAACCCTAGTCAATTTTGTTTCGAAGAAGTGTTGAAAATTTCAATAATATCGGCGTATTAGTTTTTCAGAAATCGTGTTTATCGCTTTTCAGAAAGGTTGGCACCCACTGGTTGAATATTTCAAAATTTTTAATGAAAATTTTATAAAATATTGTTTTTGTGTTCAAAGTTTTGAATAAATATTCTTATTATATATATATAAATATATATATATATATAGGGTTAGTCTATGTTAGATGGCCATATTTTTCAAAGATTGAATAAAAAATTCTTAGAATGCAAATATCAGAAATATTTAAGCATATTTTAAATTCTTATACATATGCTCATCATATTTTAAGTATAATTTCAAGAATTTAAAATAAAATTTCAATCTTCACTTTTCGTGTAATTTTACCACATTTTTGACAAAGGTCCTTGATATTGATAGTTTGTACACGTTTCTTGGAACCACTTCAGGCAACTTATGCATTTTATCCAGTTTTGGTTGTGGTACTGTATACTGAAAGTAAAAAAGTTATTTCATATTTATTACGAAATGATCTAATGACTTGGAGAATTCTTTTCCTAGAAACAACTGGAATCGGGGCATGATTTCAAACAGCTTTAATTTTTCTGATCGCATAATTTCTATGGTTTTCCTGAAATTGGATCTTCAACATCACTGCTAGTTTTTATCCTCAACTTCATGTTGAAATGCAAAATTAAAGCAGGAAAAAGAATTCTGTTATCGTCTAAATACATTCACTCTGAGTTAAAAGGCACCTAAAATATAGGATTAAGAATCACACACACACAAAAAAAGACTTCTGACGCGACCCAAGATAAACACTTCTTTCCTTAATAAAAGGTCTGGAGTGACTCCACTCGATTTTTCGAACCCTGACTAATTAACGATTTTGTCGACAGTGATGCCAGATTGGAGATTTTGTCCCCATCATGGGGATTTTTGAGGCTTTTGGGGACAATTTTGGGGACCAAATGTTTGTGGGGACTTTTTTGGGGAATTCTAAAATTTTTGGGGACAAATCTGGGGAGTTCTTCAACTTTCTGTCAATGTTGGCAACATAATGATTTATCCCTACGACTAGAGATTTTCAATAGCTTTATTGTTTGGGGATTTTTTTCAAAAATTGCCTTCATTTGGGGAAAAATCTGAGCTTAAATCATAGAAAAATGTGCTTGATATATATATATATATATATATATTTTTTTTTTGAAAAAAAATTATTTTCTCTTTTTAGTAGAAATCAAGTTGGGGATTTTTTTCGAAAAAAAAAATCCTGATTTGGGGAAATAATTTTCGACCATCTGGCATTACTGTTTATAGATAAAGTAGAGTAAGAGGAATTGTTAAATAAACAAAAGAGAGAAAATTATAAAAGGGTATTTGAGTATTTTCCTCCATATAGTACACGATGTTTAATTTAACGCTACTGAACTTTGAGACCATAGATCATAATGATAAAGAATTTTTTGTCGTGTCCCTGTAAAAACCTATAAATGTTAGAATCACCAAAATGCTTATAGTTAGTGCAACAGTGACATAATATTCATATAAATTTTCAACTCAATTGAATAAGGTATTTAGACGCTATCGCACTTTTAAAAATTTGGTCCCATAGGCCATAATGATAAAGAATTTTTCTTTGTGTCCCTGTAAAAAAAATTGTAAGTGTTAAATACACCAAAATCTGTACAATTCGTGCAACTGTGACCTATAACACGTGTATAAATGTTTTCTCAGTTTAATAAAGCGTTTAGACGCTATCATACTTTTAAAAATTTGGCCTCATAAGCAATAATGATAAAGAATTTTTCTTGGTGTCCCTGTAAAAAAAAACTATAAGTGATAGATTCACCAAAATAAATAGGGTTCGGGCTACAGTGACTTACAACATAAGTACCAACTTTCAGCTCATTCGAGCAAAGCGTTTAGACGCTAGCGTGCTTACTCACGCACATACACACACATATACATCATCGTAAAAATAGCGAAAACGGACTCAGGGAATCTCAAAACATATAGACACATCAAAATCTCAAATTCAGATTTTTGACATGATTACAATACTTTCCTTTCATATGTATGTTCGAAAAAGTAATAAACACGTTGCGCGAGGGTAACAAATTGTGATCAGCAGCTTCTGAATTTCATTATCTCGTGATTTATTCCTTTTTCTGTTTTCTGCACTGGAACGTCGAGATATTTCTGATTGTATTAAAATTTTGCACAACCCTTAAATAACGTTTATCGGGGCTAAGTTATTACAATTTGTAAAATATTTTCATAACATCATTTAGAAACGATAATTTTCATCTAATTTAAATGTGGATAAATATTTTTTTTTTAAATACTATTCAAAACAGCGGTAAAAAGATTGCAGACACTCCACAAGAAATTTACACATTATAAACATATATTTTTACTTTTTTTTTTTTTTTTCCGTTATTTGATATGAAGAATTATGTTTAAATATGCGTTAAAAATAATATTAAAATACCCAGTTTTTCAAATTTAATGACGTTTTTGGTGCAACTGGAGGATCTTCAAGATATTGTTAGATAATATTCAAACTTTGCACAGCCTTTGAATAATATTTATATTAACATTTGTTTGCTATTAGATATATAAATTGACATTTACACACGAGTTATAAAGAAAATAAAAAACAATAAAGTTTTGGAATTTTTTTACATTTTGGAGCAAAAGCGGACCCGCAGGATATATTTCAAAAATTCCTAAACACAATATTTTTTTATTCAATGTAAAAGACAATTTTTGGTTACTATTACATTTGGAAATTTAAAAAAGTTTTTTTCACTGCACCTTATTATATATATCTTAAAATTTTGTTAAATTTTATTAAATATAAAAAAATAAATAAATAAAAATAAAACATTAAAAGACTTGAATTAAGACTATTTATTAAATAAGGAGTAATAAAATCAAAATTATTAGTTATGTTTGATTTTTTAACGGGAATTCCTCATTATTTAATTTTTATAGTATTTAATAATTGTAATTTCTATAGTAATATAAATCCCCCCCCCCAAAAAAAAAAAAAAAAAAAAAAAAAAAAAAAAAAAATTCTATAATAGTGACAGTTAGCAGCTATTACTTCCAATGTATAGCAATATAATAAGTACAAAACTTTGAATAAACACAATAAAATGCAATAAACTCGCAAAAAGTTTATTCAAAGTTTTGTACTTATTACTTTAAAATGCCACTTCTGTGGTGCTTTCTTAATATATAGCAATATAGTTAAATTTTTAAAACCGAATTTCATTCTTGGAATTAGCTATGATGGGATGAGGAGCGCGAAATATAAATCTTACAAAAACGCCCATTGAATCACTTTTTAAATGTTCAACTACTTTTCAGTTTTTTGAAACATTTTAAGTATATTTACACTAACCCAGAAATTTTGTAGATTATCGTACAAGTTAAACAATAACAGATGTGAGCGGCTCACGAATCTCGAAAAAATAATCTTTGACGGGGATTGAAGATTATTATAAATATTGTCAAGAATGACAGGCAAATTTTGATCTTATGAATACCGATAATTATGTATTAGATAAAAGAAAACTTTCTGCTGAAACCTGTATTTTCTGTGTAAACCAAGTCACCTGTCATTTGTACAATTTTCTTATCACAACAATTCTACAGGACAACAACAATATTATCACCGAAAGATCATCCTGAGAGCAATCCAGTCAAATAAACAAACAAAATGCACGTCGTAGAACGCAGACGATATCACAAATTAAAAAGATGTTTTCCAATCCCCGTGCATCGCTACAATATCTTTTTTTTTTTTTTTTTGTTAATCTTAATAAATCCTGAAAGAAATTGTAATTCATATTTGATCTTTTTAGTCACTGTTATCAGTAGTAGTCAAGAAATGTAGACAGAAGGTTTTATTTTATTTTATTTTATTTCCTCAGAGAACAAATCATAACCGATAACAAAACAATAAAACACACACCTCCGAGATGAGAATACTTCACCTAATTTGGTCGGCAATCTAACTTCATGTTATTCTATAGAGAAATTAGTTTCACATATTACTCATTACTTAATGTATTTTTTTAAATTTCATTTAGAAAATCACATTAAAAATTCACAACCGTTAAAATGAATGATATATGCAATCATATTTAGTGTTAATATGAGAACATTCAAATTTTTCGCTAATTGGACTCTGCTTAACGCACTATTTTTATCGTTTTCTGAGCGAAGACGAGATTTTTATAAACAGTTAAAAGTGAAAGAAACCTTGTTTCTCTGAAAATAAGGTATAAAGTAAACACAATAAAAAATAGTACAAAATCTTCACGTATCCTACTTACGTCCACCTTACGAAGATGTGTAATACATCCGCAAGTTTACAAAATGCCTGTTATGGGGTTTATTTTAGTTTAAATCTCTTTCCTGTCAAAGCAAGAAGACATTTTCTTTTCTCTCAAATAAATCCTAGTTAACGGCCCTCTTCACTTACAGTCGCCAGAAGCCCGAGCCAATGTTATTCTATGGGGAAATTTTCTTTACAAATAACTTATTAACTAATACATATTTTTAAATTCTGTTTTCACATTCAGAAAATTCCCAACTGTTAAATTGACGGACCTTTTTAAAAAATGTATTTTTTTAATTTTCAATATTTTATTTTGAAATTGCAAAATGAAAAATATTTACATATTGAAAATTCGTATTTTGCGACAGACAGACATTTTCTAAAAATGGTCAAATCGTTTTCTAGACCTCTCAAAACGTGTAAATCCGTCGAAAATTTTTAAGAATCCAATACTTCCTTCTATTGAATACAGAAGAAAGTAAAAAAGCGATTGTTTTGAAAAAAGAAAAAATATTTATTTATGAATTCTTCTAAACATTTTGATGTTTCATTTGTACTTCTATGTGCATTGGTTCATTGGCTAACAAAGTTGCGAACAAAATTGTAACTTATGTTAGGTTCGAACTTTATTTCGAAACTTTAACGTGTATTCCCCCAAATAGCTTTTATACTATAACCCGAAAGATTTCGGGAAAACTTCTTTAAATAGTGCTTTAAAACTTTGCACACACATTTATATAAAGAATATCTATCAAATGAATTAATTTCTAGAGAAACTAAATTTATTCGGTTGTTTACTTTCTCTTACCCATAGGGTCGAGAAAGTGTTGTTTTAGGGACAAATTTTCGAACGTGAGTTTTTGTTATATTTACATGTTCTGAGGTGCCCTGAATACGAAAATCATGTGTTTAGCGAATGGTCTGTGTGTCTGTCTGTGATCAGCATATCTCAAGAACAAATAGTAGCAAAAATTTCAAACTCGGTTTTCTAAATGTGTATCATATAGGGATGCTACATTAAGCTTTTCGTTGAGATGAAGCAAATGGTTCGTGTACAGGGACACTCAAAAGTATTCAAACACATTACGCCTATGGGAGAAATTGCAGGTAAGTAGAGTTTAACATCTATAGACTGCACTAAACCAAATGAAACGAATATATATTTTTTGTAATAGAGATAGTCAACTGGGAAAAAAAAAATTATGTATGTAGGAGCCTCGCCTCCCTTCCTCGAGGGGAGTAAATTTTCATGATGGGTATTTTTAAAAAGAGCTCGCCAATACCTTTAAAATGAATGGTTGAACCATCGATCTGCGATAATTTAAAATAAAGTTATCGATTTTTTTCCTTTTTAACATTTTTTTTTTTTTTTTAAATGTAATATTGAGAATAAATTCAACTTTATATATATATATATATATATATATATATATATGGATATATTTAGTGTTATACTACTTCTCTAATATGGAAATCGTCTGCATTATCATAAAAGATAATTTTTTTAAATAATAATTTTAATAAATTATTTTTTAAAAACAGAATTATTTTTTAATAACCAAATTAAATTCTATATAAATGCAGGTGCATTAATGACCGCCCCCCTCACACAGAACTAATTATCATATAAAACTCTTCCGAAGCCTAATTTGAATTGTTTAACACAGGTTTACATAACAGTACTCGTTATCTTACATCTTAATCTGCAACCTGTATTTATAGTATTAAATTTCAGGGTAAGAGAAAGTCGTGTGAGTGACACAACAGATTATTATTTATTTATTTTACAAAAATATCTGAATTTTATGAAAATTTTAAAATGTCGGAGTTTTATATATTTTAATATAGAGTAATTTTTTAACATTTCTAAATGTTTAATTTATAAGTTTGAGCAAACATCATAAAAAAGTCAATGGTTTAATTTTACAGTAAGGTATCTTACAAATAATGCCATATAGAATAAAGATAAATAAATAAATAAAACTTTGTCGAATTGAGACTATTTATTTAAAAAAAAAAAAAAAAGAACTATTTAATGTGTATAAGTATTTTAGCCTTTGATTTGCTCATAAGTGCTATAGTAGGGCATGCAGTGGCGATCTAAGGGGGGGGGGCTTCATAATTGAATATTACAATTGTAAATTTTTCATTGATCTGAAATAACATCCTGAAAGATCTTAGCACCCCCCCTCCCCCCCCCCCAAAAAAAAAAAAAAAAAGTTAAGTTCTGGATCTGCCATTGAGGGCATGTACCAATTCTCATATCTGTACTTTCAGTACAGATGGTATTAGAGTTAAAGACAATTGATTGCATTAGGGCCCTAAGTCTGAGGAGCAGTGCCACCCAAAGGGGGCATTCTAAACGGTTTTCGCCGAAATTTACGCAAGTTTCAGAGAAAACTCGGAAAAACTCCGAACATCTAGGTCAACGAGCATGACCTGGGATAGAAACTGGCACCTCGCGTCTACCAGCTTTGAGAGCAGAACCTTTGGACCACTTTCAGTCAGTGGCGGATCCAGAACTTGACTTTTGGGGGGGGGGGGGGGCTAAGATTTTTCAAAGTGTTATTCTAGACCAATAAAAAATTTACAATTGCAATATTCAATTGTGAATGTCAGTGTTTTTTTTTTTTTTGGGGGGGGGGGGCTTCAGCCCCCTAGCCCCCCCCCTTAAATCCGCCACTGCTTTCAGTATGGAATAAAAGAGCAAATTCTTTTTGTTGACTTTAATAGAAAATGGCACTTTAAACCCCCTAGACCCTCTTAAGTACATATTTTCATTATATAAAGAAATTTTATTTTGTTATTACTTTCAGAAACATTTAAGATCTTTCATATTCTTTAAATTACTACAGCCCTCACCTATCTCTAATTTTTAATACTGTTATCACGGTTTTTTCAATTATTTTTGTTTGATATGGCAGACGACTATCAGTCTTCATTCTTGATTCGAGTCGGAGCGAAGCAGGTGATGGAAAGAGCGACCTATCGGTAAAAGCACTCGAAATGTGATACATCGGAAGGACTTGCATCAAATCTGAGAGTAAGCACGCCTTGCACCTGTTTCAGACGCACGCGACGCGTAAACTATACACTCGAAGCATATTTAAATACCTCTCCACCTTTAAAACTCCGATATCCTGTCGAAATCGTGGTCGCAACAGATTGTTTATCCCGACATATAGCCATTATTTTGTGACAAATATTGATAGTGGCAACATATTGAAAATAATCAATTTCTTTTCTTTTCTTTTTTTTTTTTTTAAAGGAAAAACGACATAATTGAAACAATTAGCTAGTTCATTTAAGTTGCGACTTATATGAAAAAAGATTGTATTTAAAAGTAGAATCCAATTTGAAAAAGAATGAAAATCATTTAATGAAAAAAAGTGTAGGTACCGAATAATATAAAAATATAACAAAATAAAAATTCATATTGATTTTCTGTAGAAAATTTACTTTTTTTTTTTTTTTTTTTTTTTTAGCAGTGTTATTTTTTGTATAAAGTGGCTTCCATTCATTTTTTGGTTTCTTTCTTTTTCTTTTCAATTAAGGTGAGATAATCGTTTTTGTGTTTACAGATAAAACTGTATTTTGAAAAAGATCGGTTAATGATTTTTCTCACTGTTTAAAATGTCCAGAGTCTTTGCGTGATTTATGCATTTTAGACCGATCATTAGTAACCTGATTGATTTTTTCTGAAATTTGTACCAAATAGCAGGTGAAATTAATAATTCTGTACTGTAATTGTTGTTTGTTATGATGTAAAATGCTTGTTAAAAATATTTTTTTTCCCCACCGCTTATTTATGTTTTGTATTGTTTTTGATAAGTGTTGATGAATATGTTTTCTGAATACAACAGTGATACAGTGGAGCACCTTTTATACGTTTCTTATTTATACGTTTTTCGACTTCGGTCCCAAATCATTCCATTGAATTCTAATGTTAAAATATTTCGTTTATACGACACAAGTGAATTCTTTATTTCACTTATACGTTTTTTGTTTTGTTTTTTCTCCTTGTAGAATTGCAAGTTTGAGTTTCATTCCAGGTTTAAGGAAAAGAAAAGAAAAAAAAAAAAAGATGAATGCTCTTTATGTTTTATTCTTATTTTTTTATTTTTTTCGATTATTTTTTCTTAGAACTACGGTAACAAAGTGCGACTTGCATCGATAGAATTTTTCAGAGATAAGCAATTGGCGACTGGGTTGAATAGTAGATATACAAGTAGCCAGTGACCAATTGAAGACCTCCCACTTACTCTTTTAATTGATTCCAGGAATAGAGTATGAAAGGAAAAAAACCCACAACTTTATAGGCATTTTATAAATTTGAAGATTTATTACTCACTTCCGTTGGGTGACTTGGAAAATTTTCGTTTATTTGACATCACGATTGGAGGAACAATTTATTTTTCTTTCCTTCCTTTTAATAGTTTGCAAAAATGTCATCTTCGTTTAGAGAATACAAAAGGCTTTGTCTTTAAAGGTTAAAATGAAATCGAAATCTTGAAAAAAAATTCTGAATTTCTATACTTTTAATTATCATTTAGTTTTTATTCAACTTTTTAAAAATATTTTAAATATAATTAAAAATATATCTTATTCGAATAAATGTAAAGGAAATCATGAAAATTGGTTAGACTTTTATTATTAATATGACACTTTATTGTGTATTAATGTTAAAACGAACTTTCAGTTGTACGTTTTTTTCAGTTATACGTTTTTTAGGAACGGTCCCTTGAAAAACGTATAAACGGTATTCCACTGTATTTGCATTTGAAATGCTTAAATTGGTGACATGTTGATGTGTGGGTCAAGCCCGATTAGAGCCCCTTAAATAAATATATAGGCCCACGCATCGCCGCCTTTTTTTAGCCTCAGAAGAAGGCAGCGTTCCCGCTTGGCGTCCTTATCGCTTTCTTGTGATTTTAAAGAAATCTGCATCTGAAGCTACGATCGGTCAACAAAAGCAATAAACTACAATAATATTTTTAACAACACATTTTTTTCACATTAGGTTATCAGGATATCCTGTGGAGGTATTGGAAATAAGATGTGTTATTAGGGCTGTTTCTGTTTCTTATACAAAATGTCGCCAAAACCCAAATACACTGTACGAAATTGTCTCCTTGAATCGATTTATCAATATTAATATAAATAATATGATTAAAATGTCACATTTTTCTGTATTTTTACATTATCACATGTCAGAAATAGAAAAGGATATATAAATAATGTTGTTTTATACTTCTCAAATTACCTTATGGAAATTTAAACATTTTATGTTCTTTTCTTGAGTGATTATAGCAGTTTATCGTTAAACAAATCTCATATCGTACTTTATTTAGTTAAAATTATGAAATATAATAAAATGAGTACTCTAAAGTTACACAAGACGGTAAAAGTAATGACTGCCGTTTATTTATCAATGAAACGAGCTGGGTACATGTGACAACCCTAAGGCAACATAATGCCTGATGAGCCAGCTCGTATATATAGGAGCCTTAAGCTCGATTATCTAATTAAGGGGCTACATGGGTGTCGAAGGCTAAAAACGGCATATTCTCTCTCTCTCTCTCTCTCTCTCTCTTTTTTTTTTTTTAAATATTAAATATATATATATATATATATATATATATATATATATATATTAATTCAAAATTTGTAGTATATAAAAGAGCAACATTTAAACAATATTTTATAAAATGTTCAATAAAAAATTTAGAAAATTCAACCGGTGGGTCCTTCACTGAGGAAAAAAAAAAAAAGAAAGAAAAAGAAAAATACACCGCTTTTATCTAGAACGAATAAGTGGTCAGTTTCTAAACCCCTAAACTAGAAATATAGATTTCCGAGCTGTGCGTATAAGGCACACCAATAAGTTGAATAGACGAAATGATCGAGAATTTCTAGTTTATACATTTCTAGATGGTGAAACAATACTCTGAATATTTTGAATCCTTTGTATTGCGAGAAATTCTCTCTTGATTTTCTAGAATTGGGTCATAAACCTAGATTATAGTTGCTAAAACCCGCCTCTTGTATTCTCATTTATTTGCAAGGATTTTAAAATAAATTTGACCTCGATAACATAGGCAAATGCTATAGAATTCTAATAGGGGTTTCTAGAACTCACTTTCAAAGGGGACTAGACTTTATAAGGATGACAGGGAACTATGTTTACTAGAGCCACAATCTAGATTCTAGATGTCAGTTACAGAATTTTTTCTCAGTGTTGTTTCCGGAGACTTTTCAGAAGAGCGGCGGATGCGATTTCTCAAAAACTAACGCACCGATCTTGTTGAAATTTTACACACATCTTCAAAATAGAACTGATTATAGTGCTTAAATGAGAGATTAAAAAAAAAAAATAAAAGAAAGAAAGAAATTTGAATTTTTGGCAGAGTTTTATGCAAAAAGAGTACAATTTTCGGTACATTTTACCTCACGTATAGCCTTGTAAAATGAGTTGTAATAAAGGAAAAAAAAAGAAGAAGAAGAAAGAAAAAGAAATATTCTTCGTTCTCGCACTAGTTAGTATAAAATGTTTTTTCAAAGGTGGAATGTCTTCTAGGGACATTGTAAATAAATAAATAAATAAATAAATAAATGAAGAATTTGGGGATTTTAGTTTCACAATCAACTCAACTGTTATAAGAGTAATCTTATACTATAGGGCAGTTCCTTGTTTGTAAACAAACATCTCAACTTTTATGAGTGGTTGGCAAAAAGGCTTGGGAAAAGCATAGCGATGGCGGATCACCAATATAGTAAATGTCGCGGGAAAGTCGAGCGCGCTTTTTTGCCAACCATCAGACGTCACGAGGAAATGCTCTATTAAGTGAGCAATATTTGTATATATATTTCACTGTTCTCGAAAACGGTAGCTCGGACAGTCACGAGATTTAACACAAAGGTGCCCCCCCCCCCCCCCCCCCCCGAAGGATCATTGTGCACATCGAAGTCAGAATTTCGAATTTCTGTTTAGTTTTCTTTTAATTAATAAAAATATGAAAATAATAAGCTAATAATAGCGAAAAATCATAGATATAGTAATAAGACATAGATTGATCAGCGAGGACGAAAAAGTGATGCCTTTTTTTTCGGGAAAAGACGGCCATTTTACTCTCTTGCGGATGTCTTTCCCCGACTGAATATACACGGGAATACACACAGATAATTTAGCAAATAAAATTTATGAATAATTTATGTACTAAAGATGAATGAAAAAACTCCAGATACTCATTTTTCTTTCTCTCTTTTCTTCTTCTTTTCTTTTTCTTTTCTTCTTCTTCCTTTTTTTTTTTTTTTTTTTGTATGGAATAACGACATTTAAAGAAATTTATCGTTTCTGTCTACTATTTCTGTCTGGTTAGAAGTTTTTATGGTCGAAAAAACTATTGGACTTATCCTCATCTTTTGAGATATTAGAGTTAACCCTTTAATTGCCAATCGCAATGCAGTCGGACACTTTTGTTACCGACTGTATAGAGTAGAAATTTATGTTTACTCGGAAATGGTTATAAAGATATTAATAAAAGTTTGGGATAAGTGCATTTTAGAGACCTAAAACAATTGGATCATCCTTAGCATCAAGAAAATTAGTGTTAATCCTTTAACTGCCAATCGCAACATGTAGTAGAAATTGAGTTTAATCAGAAATGGATATAACGATTGTGTTCAAAGTTTGGAGTTAAGTGTCTTTTTTTTTTAATTTGTTTTTTTTTTAAGAACTAAAACGTTTGGACATATCCTCATCTTCAGAAAAATTTGTGTTAACCCTTTAACGGCCTGTCGCAACATATAATAGAAATTAGGTTTACTCGGAAATGGATATAACGATTTTTATAAAAGTTTGGGATTAAGTGTTCTTTTGAGAGATAAAGCGAATGGACATATACTCATCTTCAGGAAAATTTGCGTTAACCCTTTAACGGCCAGTCACAACATATAATAGAAATTAGGTTTACTCGGAAATGGATATAAAGATTTTTATAAAAGTTTGAGATGAAGTGTTCTTTAGAGAGATAAAGCGATTGGACATATCCTCATCTTCAGGAAAAATCGCGTTAACCCTTTAACGGCTAGTCGCAACATATAATAGAAATTAGGTTTACTCGGAAATGGATGTAACGATTTTAATAAAAGTTTGAGATTAAGTGTTCTTTAGAGAGATAAAGCGATTGGACATATCCTCATCTTCAGTGTGGATATTTTAGAAAGAACTCGTCAATATTTCTAAAACGAATGATTGAACCATACATCTGTGTTAATTTAAAACGAAGCTACCGATTTCTTTTATTTTTAATATTATATATAATGTATATATAGTATAGACATATATATATATATATATATATATATATATATATATATATATACAGTCGAACCTCGTTAACGTGAATTACTTTTAACATGAACTGTTACCACAATCCCCGTCAAAATGAAGATTACTTTAGTTATATGACGATCAGTTACTGATAGCATGAACTACTGATAAGATGAACAGATTTTTGATCCCCCTTGAGATTCACGTTAACAAGATTCGACTGTATATCTTTTGATGTCTGCACAAAAATGATTTTTTTTCAGCATTTATTATTATACTACTTTAAGAAAAAAATCGTCTGCATTCATCATGGAAAATATCTTTAATAAATTATAACTTAATAAATAATTTGTATTGAATAAATTTGTATAGGATTAAATAGAGAAGAAAGTCTTGTGGTAATACTAGTTATAATAAAACAAGCGGGTTTTACCTCTGCCACTGCTAACTACATTTAAAAGAATTTTGAAAATTCGATATTACTTACTAATATAAAAACTTAAAAAATATTAAAATTTAAAAAAAAGTATTCCATTAAAAATCAAAACAGTATTTAAACCATAATAATAACAAAGCAACTGATTATAAAGAATCATATTTTTCATAAATTAGTTAAATTTAACTTACTTATGAAAACTTATTCCACTTCCTTTCATAAATTTATTTCGACAATTAAAAGCCGCGCAGTACTTCGGCATTTTAAATATATATCAACCATGTCTTATTACTATATCTATGATATCAACATTCTATTCCATTGTTGTTTTCGAGTTTTATACTCTCTCATCATGGCTGATGCCAAAAACTTTTTCGGCATCAAAAATCTTTGCACGTTAACATGGGGATGATAGATCTATGTATATTACTATATCTATGCGAAAAATTAGCCATTTAAATTTAATCCATAATTTAAGTGTAGCCAAAAAAAAAAAAAAAAAAAAAAGAATACGAGTTTATTTTTTTTTTTTTCCAACAGGAAAATAAATACATTTATCTAAACATGAACAATACTACACACTATACTGATCGCAGAGCTTCCAAATTTGACATATAGGTACCTGGGACCCTGCAGGCGTGCACCTCATCGAGATTTTTTCGTTTCGAATTTGAATTTTTTTAATTAATGTTTTTTCGATTTTAAACATTGGCTTTTATGTTTCATTTTTCATGAATTTATTCTTCGATTGTAATCGTCTGCGTATCTTAGCAACGGCTATATTATGCAATGGACTTTATGCATCACACGTCACTGCGGGTATATAAAAGTCTCTAGCCAATCACTGAACTGGAAATTTTTGTTTACTGCTGTATTAGCCAATACCAGTCGCTCAGAAAGGTAAATACCCGCAGCCGTTGCCACTCGTGCATAAAGTCCATTTATTTTTTATTTAATACATTTATTTGAGGGCAAATCTTTTTTCTCTTTTTAATTTATTATATTTATCCGCGATTGTAATGAAATGCTCGCCCTCTGGTGGGCTAAGGTGAAATTATCACACCACTGCATATCCTCATATTATGCAATCGACTTTCCATGATGAAATGGCGGAGAAAGAATAATAATTACACGTGGCTGTTATATTTACTAACAACTGCAGTGTTCAGAGAGCGCCATCTATCGATCATTACAAACGCGGATTGGAAATAAAATGGTAATGCAGTAGAAAAAATTAAATATATTAAATTTAAAATTTAAAAACGTTTTATAACAGTTATATTTATGTATAATTTTTGTAGTATAACAAAAATTATTTTTCATTTGTTAATTTAATTTCTTTAAAAGTTTTTTTTTTCTAATTTATAGTATTTGTCAGGAAATAATGGTAGTATATAGTAGAAAGGATTAAACTGATTGGAATTTATTTGTTTTTTATGTATTTAATTCCTTCTGAAAGAAAATCTACTTTTTATTTTATTTCATTACATTGGTCGGAATCAAATTGTAATACGTAAATAGCATGAGCAATAAAATACTTGGTTCAAAAACTAAAATATTTAATAGACGCTGAGATACAGTTATCTTTAAAATCATAGTTCTTAAATAATGGCAGACCCACCTATCGTCAATAAATACCCATATTGAAATACATAGGAAAGAGATTTCTGCAGGCAGTGGGAAAATGCTCCCGATACAGTGCGGACAGAGAAAGAGCTGCCGTAGTCAGCGAGTACCCGATGCGAGGTCTAGAGCGATTCCAATGTAATTATTTTAGTTTTTATTTATAATGTGATGTGAAAAATAAATAATGATCCAATTCTTTTGGAGATTCATTTAAATATAGTGGCCAGTGAAGCGGGCGTAGCCTGCTAGTAGGAAATAAAAAGAACAGCTAGCAAAATTAAAAGGGAAGACAAAGCCCTATTTTAAAAGACCTAGAAAAGTTCTATTTGATAATAATAATAATAATAATATAAAAACCTAATCCACAGAAAGGGAAATATAAAAAAAATTAAAAATATTCCTGTACACTATAAATACAGTTATTCACAAAGAACTTTGACAGGAACTGTAAAAAATACCACTGTTTATAGATAGCACAGAAGACCAACCGTAAGAGACATTCAAGAAAGCTTTATGAAATGTATTTAGCCAGCAATAGATATGAATATATGATTGCTTTAGACGAGCTATTCTTTTAACCTCCACTATTGTAATGGAATAAGAAAATATGTCTATTCCCAACCAGGGAAAAAAATCCCAGAAGATTGGTTAATCAAATGTCACAAAAGTTGACCAAATGGATTAATGGTGATGGAAAGAATTATGGGAATAAGTATACAATCATTAATAAAAATAGCAAGGAATGTAAAAGTAAATGCCCAGTATTACCTTTTTAAAACCATGTTTGGGAAGAGAAATTCCACGAATTTATCCAAATGAGGAAGGAGAAAAAGTCACTCTTCATCATAATGAAAAAGCAACAAGCCATGTAGCTTTACAACTTAATATCTTGAGAGCATAAGGTCTAGACCTGGTTCTAATTACATGAGATAAAGAGAAAATTCTTTGATAGAAATTTATGGACTTTTTTTTGGAATTTAATGCTATTTTTCCTGAAACTTGTAAAAAAAAAAAAGTTCAATTCGTGATAACTGAAATGTTCAGTTATTCAAACAAAAAAAAAAAAAAAAAAAAAAAAAAAAAAGGAAAAAGAATGGAGTTCAAATTGAGTACATTAAAATAATTAATTAATTAATTTAAAAAAAATGAAATTATCATCATCATTTTCAAATTAAGCCGTTTTTTGATGTACAGTAATCTAATTTTATCTTAATTTTTTTTTTCTACCGTATGACATTTAAAAATGTTTTTTTTTTTTTTTTTTACATTTTACAATAGATTTATTGAATTGAATAATTAGCTATTTTACAGGTTAAATTTTACGTACTTTGAACATTTAAAATAATTTTTTGAAAGGCTACTTTTAAATATTTACTGAAATATTTGAATTACAAAAACGAATGTCTTAACATCCTCATAGTTAATCTTTTGCATCATGTAATATTACAAGACTTAATATAATTTAACTAAAAATTCAACAGAAATCAATTACCTCGTCGGGTAAATCTACCAAAAGCTCATTAATTATGGATCCTGTTAAAAATCGAATCTGAAACCCACTTCTATTTGTCTTTAAATAATGACACTATAACACGACAACCAAGTTTGTCCCTTGCACTATTTTCAATATTCAACAAAATTATAAAATTCGTTTATGTGGGCGTCTTTTTGCATTACTGAACACCTGATCACATGCTGCAAGTGATTTCCGAACTGTCTAGTGTGAGTTAAGATGTCGTGACCGTCGAATATTACGTGATTTTGTTGTTTAGGCCTTCTGTGTAATCAATGACACTTGTTAAAATGACTCTTTTTTTTAGATTTGTCTACATTGGATTATGAAGTATGTCACGAGAACTTTTCAAAAATTTAATTCAATATATAGTTTCTACCAGAATTTATGAATTGTTAAATATTACAGATTTGTAAATCATAAATTTAATATGGAAGCTATTAGTAAGGTGTAGGGTAGAGTTTCTGTGATAAAATACATATATATTTAATATTTTATATACATGGTCAAATTAACTTTTAAAGCTAGGGATATTGATTCCGGACTCCCTTTCATTTGGTGAATGTTGCCTAAGTGTGAGGTATGCGTTGCCGCTGACCCCATTTTAACTTAAGTAACTAAGTATAAGAAGCACAAGACTCAAGTATCAAATGAAACTAAGAGTTTATTCGACTAGAATAAATAGAGGGTTGACCTGGTATAACATAACTCAATCAGCACACTTAAATACTTTAACAAATATGTATAAGAAATAATTTAGGTAATTTCAAATATCTCACCACAGAATGTAGCAGAGGGTTAGCGACGGATGCAGTCCTTTCCTTAGCTGACGTGAACTTCAAATAAATCAGCGGATTCCCGGCTAGTTCACTTTTCTATTCACTATTACTAACACCACCGCACATCAACACTCATCAAATTAATTAGCTTTAAAAACAATCGATCTGAACTATCGAAATATATCTTAATCCAGGCGCTAAGCCCTAAATTATAGCGTAGACAGACGTCGGACAAAACTCCACTACACACCACACACTTTACGAAAATAATCTCCTACTTATACTTTCTTCCACCAACTTCCCTTCTCTTCCCTTCAACCAAACTTTAGAACCACTTCACATTCGTCTACACTTCGCAACTTACTTCCTTCGCTGCAGTGCTATGTCGACACAAAACTATTCCGACCTAAAATTTCGCCGAGTTACTGACGCCGAAGCATTTTAACTATCCCAACTGATTACTTTGCTGGATCCAGCATAATTTCAAACCAAGTGGTGACCTACTACATCTCGACCTCAAAACACTACATATAAATAAATTTGGGAATACACAAATGTAATTCTCTTGCATGTCTTAGCATAACTCATATCAAAATTCCTCCACTTCTTCCTGAATATAGTCATATAAAAATGTTGTAGACTAAAAAACCGTTGACAGTGTTTACAGTTATTATTTACAAAATCGAGATCGTATATTTTAACAACTTACTGATTCAGAACATTAAAAAATTCAGATTTTTATGTTTAAATAACAGTACTTTCCTAAAGTATAGTGTGTACTTTCTCTTGCTTTAGGTGAATTTTCTCGAGAAAAAATTAAGTTTCGGGAAAAAAAAAAAAAAAAAAAAAAAAGAAAAAAGAAAACTGCGATTTGTGGAAGCCGGTTTTCAGTCATTTTGGGGGCCCATTTTAATTTTAGAGGAGAAACTTTTGCTTCCTGAATTTTTTCGGTAATAGGTCCTGTATACATGTTGCTAAGCATTATCAAAGTCCAATGAAAGTAAAAATCCGGAATTTTTTTCGGGAGACGGGTTCAATTTTAATGCAGTATATATGTTATACATTGGAAAATTCAAACTGATTTTCTTTCCTTGTGCGGCAGGCTCGAGTCGGGTTGGCTGAGGTTTTTCTTTTCTTTTTTTTTTTTTAAGTTTTCCTTGGGGTTATGTTTGTTGACATTTGTTTTTTTGCGAGATCAAGTTTGGGTCGAGTTTAGTTTATAACAAATTACGACTATAAACAGAAATTTGTGCGGTAGAAATATAGCAGCATAACTGATATAAGTATGCTAAATAGGCCCATAAATATGTATACGCATGGACAATTGGTTATAATAAATTAAACGTCTAATTTTGGACACTTCAAAATACCGGTAGTATCTATTTAAAGGAAACTTTTGCAAGTCCCAGTATAGATTCTTCTGATCCTTTTAAATTATTATTATTATTGTTATTATTATTATTCGTTGTTCAGTTCAACGAAAATCTCTGTTGCGGGTTCAGCTCTGTTTTCCAGGTTGATAAAAATTGTTTGGTGGACTCAGGTCGGGTTTCGGATCCACAATAAATTTTTTTATCGGGTTCAGATCGGGCCAGGGCTCTAAGTAAGTTAAATATTTCTATTCCTCAAATACAAAAACTATTACTATTCACTATGCATAAATTGCATTTTTCAAATGAAGCTGTATCTGGCTAAGCCAAAAATTAATAAATAAAAAGGAAGCACAATTTTTCGTGAAATTTCTGTGTGTGTGGAGTGGTGAGGGTTGTTGCTCTTGTTTTCCAAAAGTTTATTTTTTCATTTTTTAATATTTCATTGGGAAGCTAAAGAGTTACGCAAAAATGAAATACTAAATGCATTTTTCATACTTTATAGCTTCAAAATGAAATGTTAATAATGATAATAATAATAATTAATCTTTGGATGACAAGAATAAATTTAACGGTTGTGAAATTTCTGAATGTGGGAATAAAATTTTGAAAAATACATTAAGTAATGAGCAATTCTATACACAAGTTTCCCCATAGAATAACTTGGTATTTCACGGCTGGAGACAGGGAAATTCAAAATAAATTTATATCTCTGAAATCCTCTTCAACGTTCTTCGTGCTATCGTATGTCCTTGTTTGATGCTCTGTTAAGACAATATCATGAAATCGGTACAGTATAAATATAGTTTATTTTCATTTTCTCTTCATAAATCAAATGTGTACATCTTCATTTAATAGACCATGAAATTCACTTATCAGGTCTACTTTTGCCGCTGTAAGATGACACATTTAAATGTTTGAGTTCTTTAATGCTTGTAATAGAGTTGCATTAAAGCATTAAATTTTTTTTAGGGGGAAAAATATCCCCACTATTTTTGAAAAGTAATTTTTAGCTTATTTGGTCATTGAAAAATACAACAAAAGATTATTTTTCTTCTTCTTCTTCTTCTTATTATTTTGAAAGTGTGTATTAGTGGCAATTGTTTAAAAAAAAAAAAAAAAAGGCGGAAGTGATGCAGCTATGCTTGAAATTTATAAAATTGTAAAATTTAAAAATGTTCTAAATTGGCATTTTACTACACTCAAGCTATTTTTTTTTTTTTTTTTTGTTATGATGAAGGGTCGTGCTTAATTAATTTGACATGAAGTAGTTTTTATTTGTTACTAGCAGGCAACGCCCGCTTCGCTGGACCCTATTTTTAAATGAATCACTATAATTACTGAATTCTCAAAATTGCATTAATTTTTATCACGTGAAAAAAAAAAGCGAAACAAAATCTGATTAGGAAAAATGTCGCGGCGGGTTCTCACTGCCTTCGGAAAAAATTCCCAAAATACTCTAACTCTTATTTCTGTTATTTTCCCCTTTCGCCCCCGCCCCTTCGGTCTATCCTAATAATTTTACAAATTCGAAAATATCCGCAATCGATTTGTAAATAATCAAAAACCTCTATGCACCAGTTTTGAACAATCTATCTCTATTTTTTTTTTTTTTTTTTTTGCCCCACCACTCTCATCCCCTCCTACCCAATAATTTTTAAAATTCGAAAATATCCGCAATCGATTTGTAAGTATCGAAAACCTCTCTGTACCAATTTTGAATGATCTAACTCTATTTTATTTTTTTGGCCCTCCGCCCCCCCCCCTTCTGTCCCTCCTAATAACGTTACACTTCCGAAAATATCCCCATTCGACTTGCAGGCCTCTAAAACCAATCTGTACCAATTTTGAACGGCCTAACTGCATTTCTATTTGTTTTTGCCCATAGCCCCCCCTTACCGCCCCCCCTACCCGCCCCTCCTAATAATTTTACAAATTCAAAAATATCCGCAATCGATTTGCAAGTATCGAAAACCTCTATGTACCAATTTTGAACGATCTAACTCTATTTTAATTTTTTTGCCCCCATCCCCTCCCCCTTCTCGCCCCTCCTAATAACTTTACACTTTCGAAAATATCCCCATTCGACTTGCAGGCCTTTAAAACCTATCTGTACCAATTTTGAATGCCCTAACTCTATTTCTATTTGTTTTTGCCCATAGCCTCCCTCCCTTACCGCTCCACCCCCTTCCCGCACCTCCTAATAATTTTACAAATTCGAAAATATCCGCAATCGATTTGTAAGTATCGAAAACCTCTATATACCAAATTTGAACGATCTAACACTATTTTTATTTTATTTTTTGCCCCCCTCCCCCCCTTCTCTCCCCTCCTAATAACTTTACACTTTCGAAAATATCCCCATTCGACTTGAGGGCTATTGAAACCTATCTGTACCAATTTTGAAAGGCCTAACTGTATTTCAAATGGTTTTTGCCCCTGCTGCCCCATCTGGGGGCTGAATTTTTAAAATTCCAGAAATTGGTTTTTAGATATTTGTATTAGCTATATTTTATAGCAAAAATTTCACGTATATCTGTTTTTTTTTTTGTTTGAGATATATAGGATCATGCGAAATCGCGTTCTACGCATGTGAAATCGCGTTTTGCCCCCCCTTGGGGACCGAATTTCGAAAATTCCAGAAATTAGTTTTTAGACATTTATATTAGCTATATTTTAAAGCAAAAATTTTACGGATATCTGTTTTTTTTTTTTTTTTTTTTTTTTTAGATATGAAGCATTTTTTGAATTCACGTTTCGCCCCCTCCCCCCCTCCCCCCTTGGGGGCGAATTTTTTCATTTTTTTTTCCTAAACCATCCCTGACCTATAAGGAAAACAAAAAAAGAATGATCGAAATCGGTCAAGCCGTTTACGATTTTATAAAGCACATACAGACAAACATTCATTTTTATATATATAGATGAGTATTATGGTATTTGTATTCAAATCTCTTATTCTGCAATACCAGTTTTTGGGTAATTTTTCTGCAGCATTATGTATAGGTTATACTATCAAATATTGAATATCATCCCTTCTTTATTTTGCTAATCCCTTTTAATAATAAAATGTAGCACTTGAAGGTTCTTTTAATTTTAAATGCGATTCTAAACAGTCACCGACTATAAAACTTATAATTTTAAATACTGAACATTTAATTCTCCTTTTTTAACTTCAATGTTAGATGCTTTAAAAATTACACTAATAATTTTTAATGCTTGAATTAAGTAAGATTTGGTTTAGTTTGTCTCTCTACGGACATTTTTTTTTTTTTTTTCATTTTCTTTCTTTCAATTTTTTTTTTTTAAATTAAAGCTAGTTAGACCAGGACCTAAGACTTAAAGTGGATTCCGTACCATTACGTGCTAGGTTCGAATCCGGGTCGTGGTCGCTGGCCTAGCAGTTCGGAGTTTCTCATGGTTTACAGACAACTCTTAGAAGATCCGGAGGATATCACCCTCCCAAATTTAGGTCTTTTGAGCAGACAATCAGCAACATCAGCGAACCACAAAAAAATATCCATGCCTGAAGTGGGTTTCGAACCTGGCACCTGGCACCAAAACCCATGTTATTCTACGGAGCAAGTTTGTTCATAGAATTGTTCAATATCTGATTTTTTTTTTTTTTTTTTTTTCTTTAATTCAAAAATTTGATTTTTTAAAGTTTAATAATTATTTTAGAGCTTAAAAATAAAATAAATAAAATAAAATAAATTCAGTGCATTTTCGCATTTTATCGCTTCAAAATGAAATGCTGCACATAATGATAATAATAATTATAATTATTATTTTATTTTATTTTTGTAAAACAAGAACAAATTTAACGATTGTGAATTTTCTGAATGTGAAAACGGAATTTAAAAAATTGTTCAAAAAATTTACCATAGAGACGAGGGAATTTAAAAAGATAAAAAGGAAAGCCCTAAGCAAAGTTAATTTTTAAATTAAGAAAAAAAAAAAAAAGTAAAAGAAAGAAAGAAAAGGTAAAACTGTAGTTTCTGGTCAAATTTTTGTCATTATTCTTTTCCCCTCTAAACGTCATTTTTTTTTTTTTTCATATCTGACTTCTCGCCCCTTTAAACAAGACACTCATTTTCAAAATGATCTGCGACGATTACGTCCGAACTAGCGGAGCGTTGCGCAGGCGTGTGCGGATCAAAGTTAATGATCTTTCGCAGACGTTCCCCTGATTTGAACATATGGGAGGCACGCGCCGTTCCGCCACTTGCTTCTGCGCACCGTTTTCAGGATTCGGTTCTGTAACTCAGCTGAGCGAGGGGTTAAATTTGATTTGTGGGATAATATTTATAGAGAAAAAGTCATGTGTACAGAGATATGTTCACATATGTCTTTGTTATAAATGAAAATTTTAATAACAAAATTATTTCGACAAATTTTCAATCTTAGAAATAAATAAATAATTATAATATTTATATTTGCTATAAACAAGTATGTAAATAAGTAAATTTATTAATTATAATAATAATAATAATACTATTTATAGAATCCTCCATTAACCCGTTAGCGCCCATAGTGTCCTCATTCGAGGACAGCTAATAAAATGGCACGTATATTTTTTGTGGTTTCTTGGAATGATTTCTGCCTTTTAGTGACAGTTTATAGCGTCGCTCTAAATGATTCCTGAAAGTTTTATGTGCCTACTATTAACTATTATTTCATAGTTTGATAGTCATTTTATGGTTTTTCTTTCGTCGCACATATATTTGCTTTTTGCGCAGGTATACTAACTTGAATCAAGTTGAATAATATTGTATATTATAATACTTTACTTTCGAGATCTTTGTCAACATATACTAATAGGAAATTAATCTGTTATCTCAAAGTTTTTCTATCTCGGAGTATTCTCGCTAGAACACTAAACGTCAATAAATGAGGATAGTTAATCTATTTTACTGTCAGTTGTCTATATTGATTTAGAAGTGAAATAAACAGCTAATAATATTTTGCAAAATTGATTCGGGCGTTAACGGGTTAATAAGGAAGAGCAAAATATAAACGTTATAAACGCCCAAAGAATTAAAATAATAATAATAATAATTTTAAAAAAATTGCATGCAGTTTCTATAGCTTTAAAAGATCTTTAAAGGTCTTTAAGTATCATCCTCAGTCTCAGTATCAACGACTGCATGCTTAAAGCTGCCGAAATTACAATATAAGAATTGTTTAATTTTTGACATTTTAACGTTGATGTCATTTTATCCCTCTTTGTTCATTAAACGATTAATAGACTTGTGTGTTTTTGGAAATTTTTATGTACGCATTAAAATGGTAAAAGCTGAATACTGCTTAATTTTTACTTTCTTCTTTCTCTATATATGTAAGAAGAATGTACTAGATTCCTAAAACTTTTCGACTTCTGGTTTTTGATGGATTTACACGGTTTGACCATTTTTAAAATATGTCTGTCTGTGTATCACAAACTTTATAGACGTTGTATTTTACGTGCCAATGAACAAAATTTAACCAAACTTAGTATTTAGTTGGACCTAAACTGGTGCTGATTACATTTGGGGATCAATCGCTTAACAAATGGCGCTGTGATCCCATTTTTTCTGAATTTTTAATAGGGCTGTAGGACAAAATTTCATATAAGCGTACTTAATGAGAGTTACTTTTAACGCATGGTTGTAAAATTAATATAAATTATTAATAATAGTAGTAGTAAACTAGGGAAAAAAATGTGTGCATGTAGAAGCATTGCTTCCTCTTCTGGGGAGAAGTACCTCGGGCGGGGATGTAAATTTCCAATATATGTATATTTCAAAAGAACTCGTCAATACGTTTAAAACAGATGTTTGAACCATAGATCTGTGATAAAAAAAAAAAAAAAAAAAAAAAAAAAAAACTTGGTGCTGGTGAGAGGGGGGAGCGTTTTTTCAGATGTCGGTACAAAATTGACTTTCTAGTGTTATAATTCTCTGCGATAAAAATCGTCGTACTGCATGAATTCTTATAAGGCAACATAGAAGAAAGTCTTTTGGTTGCTACAACATACTAATTAAATTTATCCATTCACCGATAAGTTAATTTCTATTGGAGAATAATTCGATAAAAATGATCAGACTTTTTATTCAGAAAAATTTCTTGTTATAAACACGTAGACAAAAATTTTCAAATTAAGTAAATGGTAAATAATTTTATTCTGTAATTAAACAAAAAATAAATAAATAAATAAATAAGTTGTAAATACCAAAGATGGATTTGAGTAACTATGTTTATCTTCGTATGAAATAATTTTGTAAAATTGGGCTTGTGTTGTATATTTTTGAAAGATTGTTTTAAACAAAATAATGATTAATAGATTATTAATCTTTTCATAAAATAAACTTCATAAGCTGACTAAAAATAATCGCCATCTAACCATTTTTCTTACTTTCTTTCACTTTTAAAAAAGTTGGCTGAATGCTTCTTTTACGTGTGCTTAGCATTAAAAAAAATGACTCAAAAAAAAAAAAAAAAAAAAAAAAAAAAAGTTTCTTCTCTATATTATCATCTTGTAATATATTAATAGTTTTGGGTACAAATTTGTATTAAATTCTAGAAAATACAATCATCCGATGTTGATTAAAAATGAAAGACACTGGGAAAATGTGTCTGAAAAAACATCATATCGTATTTAAACAGTGATAGTACCACGCCGTTAAAATTCTTAATATTCCTGGTAATATTTCTTATTATTTATTCGTTAATCTATCGATATGTTTAAGTATGCGTTTAAATTAATCAGACAGATCAGAAGATATTGGACCAAAATTTAACCGACTTCTAAATAAAAGTTCCCACGGAACTATTTATTAAAGAATGCTGATCCGGAAACATCATGTTCAGATAGCATAAAACCTTGTGTAGATTAGTCGATACCATCAATTACACCACCCACTAAATTTCAGCGATACCGGACGCACATTTTTCGACAAAGCTTTAAACTCGTATATCTGTGAATTTCTTTGGAAATGAATCCTTACATCGCCGGAACAACTGTTTAGATTAATCTAAGTACTTATTTCCTGTACAATCGGACGTGTTATTTCCGCTAAACATTCTTGGACAAGAAATATCCATTTGTCTTTTTTTTTTTTTTTTTTTTTTTTTTTAAATGCATTAAATATTTTCGATGCTTTCTATTTACACGAAATAGTTTACTATATATGCTTAAAAATATATAATCTTATACAGGTGGACAAATTAAACAGCGGGTTAGTAAGATATTTTAAATATCTTACGCATCACATGTGCTACGTCAGATCGGAAGAAAACTGCATTTCAGCGACAACAGTTTATCAGTTGTAACGTTTAACAGCCCGGGATAAAAGAGGATGAGGGAAGATGAATCCACTGACTACCTGCTGCCAGGCTCACTCCGACAGACGATGGGCGGCGAAGTCAGTCGAGCAGAGAATTTCAGTCTAATGTGTCGATCGCTATCCGATCTCGCCTTTTGTCTCGCGTGAACTTGGACGAAATGGCACGTGTCCTGCGGAACCAATTCCTTTTTTACCTGATTTTATCAGATTGTTCATTAAATCACATTCCATTATTCTGGTTGTTTTAAAATCTAGTCCTTCTGTGTTCATTTTCTTAACTGCATATCATGCAGACCAGACTATTTTATATTTTCTGCACCTTTTGTTTATTAATCGTAATAAAGGTTTTTGCCAATGTGTATTCTCGTATCGAATTTTTACTTTATTTTATTCTTATATAGTAGAGAAAATCTTGTTTTCGAGGCAGATTTTTGAAATTGAGTTTTCAGTATAATTCTATATATTTTGAGATCGTCTTAATCAGAAAATCCGAATTTTAGCGGCTGATCTGTTTTCTATTATCAATATAAATCGAAAACTGATAATGGCAGGAAATTTATCTCATTTATTCTAAATTTGTCTGATATAATGATATTACTTGAAACATTTTACTGAGATCGGGCAAAGGGTCTGTTCACAGTGACACACAAAAGAATTTAACTACATTACATGTATGAGTGGAATTTATTGTCAATGCATTTTAAACATCTATAAATTGCGCTAGACGTAATGAAATAAACATATATTTTATATGCACAAATTTATTTTCTTTATACTATCGTATGAAAAGCATTCATTATTAATTTACAGAGTCACACACACACACACACAAAAAAAAAAATAAATAAATAAATAAATAAATAAATAAAAATCGGCTACGTTAGAGGCTGTGTTAGAAACAGCTCGAAGTTCATTTTAAGTTGTACTTGGCATTTTTCATTTCTTTCTTTTTTTTTTTTTCTATTAAATTTAAGTACAGTATGTGTTATAAAATGTAATTTATAGACTATAATACAGGACTACAAAAAAATTAATCGAATAAATTTCAAAGAGGGGTTAGGGTGAAAAGTCTCAAATTAAATTGTGATAAATTTTAAAATTTAATATCAGTTTAAAAATTTTGAGTTAAATAATAATTAAATTTAATAATTTTAAATGTATTAAATACAGTTATACTATTCAAATAGAAGGGAGGGGGTTAAGGAGGTGATAGTCCCCCCCCATACAGAAATGTATGTCATAACACTATTTCTAAAATCATTTAAAACTATTTTCAAAGTATGTCGGAAATATATAAGTACAGTATCACTTATCTAACACATACTGTAATAACCCGTCTTTATAGTATCAAAATGCAGGATAAGATAAAGTAGTGGGAGTGCGACACCATTTAATTATATAATTAATGATTTCAGAAATACTCTGGTTTTTCTAAAAGACAGCTTGTTTTCTTATTTTTTTTTTTTCTTTTGCGCATAACTTTTAAACAAAAGAATATATGAACATAAAATTTTATAGCATGTTCGATATCAAATTATCTAATCGTAATTATTAACAGTAATTCTATTATTATTAAACTTTCACATCAGAATAATTGTAAACTGGTCTTAACTCTTTCTTTTTTTCTTTTCATCCTTTTTTTTTTTTTTTTGTTAAAAATTGGTCTTTTAAGAAATGAAAAAAGAAGAATGATTTTAAAAATGAAAACAAAACGAAGGATGGTACTGAGGATGAATGCATTATAACTCAGCAAACATACACATGCCTACCTCGAAATGTTAAACTGCAGCCAGATATTTCTTCTTCTTCTTATAAATTTAAAATTTTTGTTTTTCTTTTATAACGGAATTTAATATGTACACACATACACATACATATATATAATTAGTAATTTGTAACTTATGAATATTGCATGAATAGTAAAAATTATCGATAAAATATTTTATAATTGACACTTCATCCAAATTTTATGTACCTGTGAATAATTTTATTAGATTATTCGCTTAAAAAGAAGAAGAAAAATAAAAATAAATAAAGGCAAAAGATAAATGTTTTAATCTAGCTTTTGAAACATCTATATCTTCACCTATCTATAACGCATATTTAACACATTATTTTATTATATACATTTCTAAAATTGCTCCTATCTTATTTCAAATGTATTCTTTTAATAAAAATCGAGTTAATATCATTTTATAAAGTACTCCCGATTTTCAATTAAAGTTCGATTCATTATTTCTTAATAACATGATTCATTAATTCATTCATTATTTCATAGGGAACATAGTCTCTAAATTCAATGTGAATTTTTTCATTCGTTTAAAACCGATTCGCAAAAGAAAAAATTGGTTGAAAATATTTAATTTTTGAAAACCAATGTATAGCTTAAAATACAAAATAACTGTATGACTTATCTTTTACGATACAAAAACGTCTGGCACTTTTAAGTAAATAAAAACAAACAAACAATAAAAGAGAAAAATGGGAATCAATTTTTGGTGTAAACGTACAAAACAAAAAATTTAATATAAATAAATTTTTATTAATTTATTTTACCATCATGAAATAGAAAAAGTGTTTTCAACAAATTGTTTTATGGGATGTAAAATTTAAAGTTGAAAGTATACAGAATGCTAACATTATAATAATGTTATACAGATAGAATTTTGAATTTTGGAAATTAAGAAATAGTCTATTACAGAATTTCATAGGACTTGGGTACTGAATGAATTATTGTTTATCAAAGAATCTTAAAAGAAAAAAAAGAAAAAAATCAATATAATTTAATATACTTTTTTTTATATCTAAATTCATACAAAGCGTAAAAATCAAAATTTTCGCTTTAAAATGTAAAATTGCACTCTTCAACAACAATTAGTATATTAATTTAAATAAAAACTTAACTCACTATGTTTATTTTCAAGTAAAGTTAATCAAGTCAAGTTAAAGTTTGTATATATATATATATATATATATACAAATGTAGTAACAAAGTAGTGGAATTTAGGAAGACTAATAATAATTGGCCACTAAAATCCTCAAGAACGAAAATTAATTAGTAAATAACTAAATTAAATAACCGGCGACATCTTTAAATATAAATATAAATATATATATATATATATATATATATATATATACATGAAAAATTTAACAAGTCAAAATTTTAATAATATATGAAAAAATCCATTATACTTACCAAAACAGTATCTCTAGAAAAATGTCATATATGATAGTTTGAAATAAGACCATTAAATAGAGAGTGAAACCCCATATAAATATTAAAAGCGTCCTTCCAGACCATACTAAATAAAAATAATATAATAATAATAAAAGATCATACTAAAAGTTTGGAAACGCTCAAACTATAGAGATGAATCTTCAGGGTTCAGGCAGCTCTATAGTGAGCAAACAAATTCACGATTTCACAGTCTAGCAGCTTTTAAAGCACATTAACTAGATGGCTGACCTAATATATAACAGAAAATATCAAATAAATACGAATAAAATATAAAAACATATTAACTGTGAAATTTTACATGTATTACACAAATTAAAAGAAAAATAAATAAATAAATAAAATAAATAATTAGTGAGGAATAATAATAAAACTTTAAAATAATTTAAGTTTTTATTTCTTCTTATTTAGTTTTGTAATGGGACTTAATAAACTGACCACTTAATAAGTTCAAATGCAGTTTAATTTATTTTTTATAAGTAAAAAGTTTAAATTGCTACAAAAATTATAAAAAGTTGAGGTATTCTTTTTTTTTTTTTTTTTTTTTTTTAATTAATTCATAGCGTTTTTTTTTTTTTTTTTTTTTTGAAAATTGAGGCTTTATTGTGCAAAAATAATTACAAATAGATTAATTATTCAAAGCATTGACCATCACTAGTCACTACTTTTTCCCATCTTTCTGGCAGCATTCAGATTCCGTGTCGGATGAACGAATCGTCTTTAGAGGCAATCCAAGAATCGACCCATTTTTTACAATCTTCATAAGAAGTGAAGTGTTCCTCAGACAGGCCATGGCTCATCGATCGAAACAAGTGGTAATCAGATGGAGCAATGTCTGGAGAATACGGCGGGTGAGGTAGGACCTCCCATTTGGTCGTTTCGATGTACGTTTTGACCGTCTTTTGCGACGTGCGGACGAGCACGTCTCTAGGTTTCAGTTCGTATGGGACCCAATTTCTCTGCTTTTGTATCATTCCCATGGCTTTCAGACGTTTGCTGACTGTTGAAAAGTCAACTCTTAATGATTCAGCTAAATCTTGAAGCGTTTGGCATGGATCTTCATCGAGCAAGGACTTCAATTCTTCATCTTCGAATTTTTTCTGCTGCCCAGGTCGTTCCTTGTCTTCCAGCTCAAAATCACCACTTTTAAAATCGAGCAAACCATTTCCGACACGTTTGTTCAACTAGTGCATGCTCTCCATAAACTTCCACTAAAATTCGATGACTTTCGGTAGCGCTTTTCTTCATGTTAAAGTAATGAAGTAGAACTCCCCGCAAAAACACTTTATCCGGCACAAAGTTAGACATATTCGATGAAGTAAAAAATTTTGTTATTTACGCTTCAACCAAATGACATATACTAATAACGATGCTCAATGATAGTAGGTTTACGGGGAATACTAGTCACGCCATCTATCAGAAAACGCTACGAATTAATTCAAACACCCAATATATATGATTGCTTAAATTCATTATTATTGTTTTTTTAATGAATATGTATTTGATTGTAATGTGCTATCACCATATGTGATTATTATTTCAATTGTCTAAGTAATATTTTATGTATGGTGGCAGAGTACCAAAATAGCACAGAAAAATTACAGGAAGTCGTTCACACATTACAAAAAACGATTCAGCATTTATGTTTTCATCAGCACTTTAACATAAATATTTTGCAGCATCTTTAATAATCGTCTGAAATCTCTTTAGTTTTGACTAGAATGTAGATTTTTTAAAAACATATATTCTAAAATTATATAGTAAAATGAAGGGCAGATTACTAAATATTCTTTTCAAATAGTATACAGTCGGCAGCAAAAGAATACGAGCACTAGCCAATAATTCCGATATCAAACAAGTGCAGTTAATACTGTTTTGTTAAATAAATCCTTGTCGAATCATGTTCTTAGACTGACTAAGAACATGGCTTGACAAGGATTTATTCAACAAAGCAGTATTAAGTGTACTTTTTTAGACAGGGATTGTTGCTATTGCTTGGATACTTTTGCTGCCGACTGTATATGTATTATTCTTTAAAAATATATTAAATATTCTTTTTGAAGAAAATTCATATCAAGAAATTGTACAAAGGTGTAAAACTGGAGATTAATTTGTAACAAGATAAGTATTCTTAATATGTTGTTACAAATTGTTAAACCGTTTTCTTGCATCAGATATACTGTTGAAGTAAAAGTAGATTTACAGTTAAAGGAGAAACAAAAGATAGATTCACTTCTACTAATGCCATCCTTCGCGAAAGTGAAAAAACTACTCTCTGTGTCCCCTTTAATTGTAAATCTACTTTTACTGCAACAACACCTTTGATGCAGGAAAGAGGATTAGTCCTTTGCAATTTTCGCTAAGTTTGTTGTCTTGGCAGACCTCAGTGGAAGTCTTTGTTTTTACTTTAACTGTTCATCTACTTTTATTGCAATAACGCATTTGATGTAAGAAAGAAGTTTAATTCTTTGAAACAATATGAGGTGAATCGAAAAAAAAAAGTCTAAGTGAAATTTGAAAAGGAAAATGAAGGTTTGATTTTGGGTGTTACTCTAAAATCACATTTTGGACATTAAGGCTTATTAGGCCGGGTTCTGCTACAGGAAAAATGAAAAAGATGGCCAGAAAAATCTCATACCAAGATGGTTCTAACGTGGATAAATAAATAAATAATAATAATTTAGAAAAAAGTCTCTTGGGGAAAAAAAAAAAAAAAAAAAAAACTTTTAAAAATTTGATTTTTTTTGCATCGAAATTGGGAATTTTGAACGGCACAATAAATAAAATCATTCATAAAAATTTGAAGTTAAACATTTTGAAATTTGATTGATCTGCTTTCTGCAAAACATATTTCAAAAAATAAAATAAATTCCATAAATTATGTTAAAAACTTTTAGCTGCTGATAAACTGAAATTTGCGGTAATACTCGATAAAGTATTAGAGTATTTGGAAGAGTGTAATAATAGTAAGTGAAAAAAGTAATTTTTTATCGTTAAATTGACAAATATAACCGCGCGAAATGAGGTTGCACTAAATTCGTTGTTTCACAGAAAAGTTCCCAAAAGAAATAATGATTCTCAGAAAATTTTATTTCAATGGTAAATTAAGAATAAAAATGTCTCAAGTTAATCTAACATCTATTTACTCTAATATCATGTATCAACAGAGTATTTTTAGAGCCAATTTTTGAAGAATTAATAAATTCTAGTATCATATGGAAATGATGTCAATAAAGTTGAGCTTCATGTGGGGAAATTCTCTAGTTACATCACGGCTAAGTCAGCTGTTGCTTATCAAAAACAGAATAAAATTAGAAACAATAATAAAATATATCCCATAAAATGAAACACCTGTGAAATTTAACGCATCTCTTATAGACTTTTGGGCTTTGTTTAAACGTGCTTTAGGATAACGACAATAAAAAATTTTGAATTTATTTTGGAAAGCGGAACAAGGTCCGTGGGATAGAATTAACAAATCAGTGCTTAGAAAAATACTACTGTTATGGAAAATGTCAGCTATGGATATAAATAAGATCCAGTGAAAACTCTCTAAAAATCCATCCCTATTGAAGGGACACCTACTTTTAGGACCAGTTTTTCCTGGTTCCAAATTTCTCCTGAATACACCTTTAATAAAAGTCCGTGTATATTGTGTACCTCGCTTAGGAGTCACATTTTGCAAGAAAAGATAATTTTATTTTTTATTTAACTTGGACTGAATACTGTCAACCATATAAATCAGATTAATGTCCATATATGTAATAACAATCGGTGTGTAGAGAAAAAAAGAAGATTAAAAAGAAGAAGAAGAAAGCGATATGACTTGCGTATACAATACGGATGAAATTCAATCTGGAATAGGGAATTTTGTGTCATACTTAGAAATAAATTGAAATGGCTTCTAAATGCGTAAGGTTGACAAAGTTGAATTTAAAAGTTAAAATAAAATTAATGAACTCAGTTAAGCATAGAAGCTATAAGATAAAATTAATATTTTCTGCCAGGAATGTTAAATGAAAATCTGTAGTTTTATGGGGATTTTTTTTTTCTACTCCGAAATGGTGCTAAGCTAATAAATTTATTCTGGTATATAAGAAAAATTCTTTAATTTTTTTTTTTTTTTTTTTTTTTTTTTTTTTTTTTAAAGAACGTACAAAAATCAAACAAATTAAAATTAACGATTATTACAAAGTTATATAATCAAGTAATGTGTAAATGTATAATTTAATTTATAGTATTTGCCGCCCGAATTGTATTTTCTGAACAGATCCTATTAAAACCTCTCTAAAAGGCCAAACTTATAAGGTACAACGGGTGACCCTTATAAGGAGCTTTCACTGCATATCAGTTCCATTAAATCGGGGGAAATTACTGGTAAAATATACCTGCATAAAAATTAATTTTCAAAATCGTATCGATAAGGTAAGAAGAAGAAGGACTTTCTGTACAATATAGCATAGTGTTATAGCTTTGAGTGCAGAACTGCAGAACTGCTAGGGAGGGCTCTCGGGCAAGGTGTGTAAGAAAAATATTTGAAATCACCATTGAATATTTATTTATCTGTATTGGAAATGTTACTCTAATGAATATTATTTAGCAGTATATTAAAAGGGAATTGCCATTAATTCCAAATTTATCCATTAATAACTAAAACTAAAATAACAGCAACAATAATAATAAAATGTCTATTTTATGAAAAGTTTCTGAAAGTTTCTGGTGTATTGCAATTTATTCTATTAAATGATCACTTTAAAATAACAAAGAATTTAATCCACAGCATTTTAATTGCATCATCTTATATTATACAGGATGGGTGAAAAGTTCTGCAAAAAATAAAAGGCATTGAATAAAAAACTAGATCGAAGTAATAGGTGTAAAACAAGCTTTATTTTATACTAATGATCAAAATAACTTAAGCAATTTCAAAATGGCCACCTTTGGTTTTAATGCAGGCTCTCAATCTTTCTAGGAATTCATCAACAGCAAGCCGTAACATATTTGCCTCTAATTTGTCTCACGTAGCCTTTAGTGATTGTTTGAGCGATATCAAACTTCTGTGTGGTTTTGAGCAAGCTCCCCTCTTCAAAACTGACCAAATACAATAACCCATAGGGTATAAATCTGGTGAATGCGGAGGTCAGTCAACGGCTGCAGTAAATGAAGGAAAATTGTCTATACAAAATTTATGATTTGTTCGTGCCTTATGGGCTGGTGCAGAATCCTGCTGAAATATTCAGGATTGTCCTTGGAAGAATGCAGGAGTCCAGTGATCTCGGAGAGGTTCGAGAATTTCTTTTTGATATATCTTAGCATTCACTTTTACATTTTGAGGCATGAAAACCAGAGGAGTCTTCCCTTGGGAAGAGATTCCTCCCCAAACCATCACAGATTGAGGATTGGCTTGCTTTGGAGTACTTCTTCTTCTCTTATTTGCAGTTGAGACAGGTTGGGGTAAGTATTCTGTCATTTTCTTAGTTCACAACTTGCTCGATCGTGAAATGATATTCGTTACTGAAAAGGAATGTTCTGTGAGCATTTCCATCAACTCGAGTCAGCAGCTTGCGATAAATTTTGAGTCTAGTTGCTTTCATTTTCTGAGTTAGATAATGAACTTCTCGCAGTTTATAAGGGCGAAGTCTTAGTTCATTTTTAACAATGTGACAGATCCTTTCAGTACTAACGTTGAGCTCGGAGGCCATCTTCCTCAGTGATCTTCGAGGATTCCTGGATATCTTTTTCCGGATGATATTACGAATTCGTGGTATGTTTACGGTTCTAGGCCTTCCACTACGAGGTCGATCACTGGTGGTGCCTACCTCACAGAACCGTGATATCGTTTGTGATACATTATAACGAGTTGCTTTAAGCTGTTTAACTATCTGCCTCCAGCCTGTCTTATGCAATGCTATTATCGCTTCTATTGTATTTTCTTTAGCCATAATTAAAGACCTACGAGAAAAATAGATATTATTAGTAAGAATATTTATTTATCGATGAATTGCACATAATTATTTAATAATCCACAAATTCTATAAGGGAAAATGCACTTTTTTATATTGTTGCAGAAACTTTTCACCCGCTCTGTATTATTATTATTATTATTATTATTATTATTTTTTACATGTTTAATTTTATTCATAACTGATTTTTCAAAATTGGTTGATTAGATTCAAATAATTCTTAACTGAATCAGTTTGTGTTTTAATTTTCAATAAAAATTTATTTTATATGCATTTGCACATACATGAGATGAAAACTATTTATTCTATCCATATTAACTCTACCTGGTTAATTTTACAAAAATATTGCCCTATAATTTAGAGCTGCTGTTATTTTACACTTTAGTATTATTATTATTATTATTATTTTTGTAGTTTTCTATAGGTAATCGCTATTTTATCAATTCTATAAATCCTTTGTTTTCTGAAGATAGAAATGAAATGGAATTTCAGGATTATAATCTCTACTCATAGAAGAATTTAGTTTGAAATCATTTAAATAATAATAATAATAATAAAATAAACGAAAATTAAAACAAAGTGTTAGAAAATATCGAAATTAAAACTAACGGTAAAATATATTTATGAAAATTAAATCGCAAAAATTAAATGAATAGTTAATATTGGTGTTAAAAAGAAACTATATTAGGAATACAGGGTGTCCCATGAGTCTGATGTAGACATTTTAAAAATTCATAACTATTGAATGAATAGATAGAATTGAAAGCGGTTTGCGCAAAAAATCATTCTCGTAAAGGGTTTTAAGAATGGAGCGACTCCACTCGACTTTCCAAACATTGAGTAATTAATGGTTCTGTAGATAAAGAAAAGTAAGAGGAGTCGTTAAATAAACAAAATAGAGAAAATTATAATAGGGAGTTTGAATATTTTTCTTTGTATAGTACATGATGTTTAATTTAACGCTATTTTAACGAACACTTAGCTCATAATAATAAAGAATATTTTGTTGTGTCCCTGTAAAAACCTACAAATGCTAGATTCACCAAAATGTTTATAGTTAGTTCAACAGTGACTTATAATATTTATATAAATTTTAAGCTCCATCGGATAAGGCATTTAGACGCTATCGTACTTTAAAGTTTGAGCCCATATGCCACAATGATAAAGAAATTTGCATTTTGTCCCTGAAAAAGAACCATAAGTGCTACATTCTCTAAAGTTCATGAAGTTCGTGTGACGGTGACGTACAACATGTATATAAATTTTCAGTTCATTTGAATAAGGCGTTTAGTCGCTGTCGCACTTTAAAAATTTTGAGCCTATTGGTCTTAATGATGAACAATTTTTATTTGTATCCCTGTACAACTCGTTAAGTGCTAGGGTCACCAAAATCTATATAGTTTGTGTGATGGTGGCCTTTAACTCGTATATAAATTTTCCACTCCAACAGATAAGGCGTTTAGATGCTATTGCACTTTTGAGATTTTGGTCCCATAGGCCATAATGATAAAGAATTTTTTGTGTCCCTGTAAAAAAACTATAAGTGCTAGATTCATCAAAACCAATAGGGTTCGTACTACGGTGACTTGCAATATGCGTACCAACTTACAGCTCATTCGAGCAAAGCGTTTAGACGCTAGCGTGTTCACTCACAGACATACACACATACATACACACATACATAGACACACATACATAGACACACATACATACATCATCGTAAAAATAGTGAAAACGAACTCAGGAGACCTGAAAACATGTAGAAACTCCAAAATCTCGAATTCGAATTTTTGTCATGATTACAATACTTTCCTTACATATGTATGTTCGGAAAGTAAATATAGTTAAAATCTTCTGTCGACGATAGTTAGACAAATAGTTAAGTTTTTCGCATGGATGTGAAAGCAAATGAAAGTCCTATAAATTGCACAATTTTGCCATTAGAACTGTTTATTTGTTATTTTTCCTCCTACTTGTGCATACATGAAGTTTTAATTGCGATGCTGACTTGGTGGATAAAGCTGGTGAAGATGATTTCCCTCAGGTAATAACCGCCGACTGAAGTTGCATTTAGCAGTGTTATAACACTTTTGCAAACTGTAATTTGTTGTGACGACGGACACATAGAATAGGATTTATATGCCTGTAAACATTTGCATGCGAATAAGTACAGTTTTACATGAAAATGTGTGATCTGGTCACGCATAGCGCTCTCTATCGACAAATAGATTAATTATAATTTTTTCAAAAAAAAAAAAAAAAAAAAAAAAAAAAATCCTCCTTTACGAGAATGATTTCTTCGCAAACCGCGTTCAATTCTATCAATTCATTCATTAGTTATGAATTCTTTAAATGTCTACAGACTTATGGGGCACCCTGTGTATAATAAATTATAGCGACGGCGTGTAATAAGATTTTAATACTTTTGACGACCTAAAACAGAGAAAAAATAAAAAATAAATAATTATCTGTAAAAAAGTAAGACCCACAGTTTTAAATTTATTTAAAATATATTTTTAATCGTTTCTTATATTTATACTAAAATTTTATTATAAAAAAAATGAATGGCCTTTGTATTAATTTAAATCTGTTTTTAAATTTATCTGGTTGCGTGCCATTTACATTTATGTGGTTATTTGAGTCAATGAAAAATAAAATTCTATTATTTAAATGTAGTATTCATCACTTGAAATAAATATCTGAGAAATATTATTTTATCTTTTTTTTTTTTTTTAATTAACGAATTTAAATACAAAATAACAAAAAAAAAAGTATTTCTTTTATCTATTTCATTTTTTTTTTTTTTTTTTTCAAATCATATGATAATTAATTTTTGGTTTTTACACATTATGATTGCATTTCTGTTTAACTTAGGGCATGCGATAAAATTCAGGGCAAATTGGAAAAAAAAAGAAGAAACAGAGAAAAATTACTGATTGAAGTTGATGTTTCACTACGTATTGGACATCCCACTTTTAAAATCCCCTTTTTCCTTTTTTGCTCCGAATGAAAACTAATTTTATTCATTCCTGCTTCAGATTCTTTTTTTTTTTTTTTTTTTTTTTTTTTACAATCTCCAATTAAGTAAAAGAGTCTTCGTTATATTTTATTTATTTATTAAAATAAAGTACATACCGACGTCTGTTTTGTCAAAAGACTTCATATACATTATTTCTTTTCAGCTTTTTATTTCGGAAAAAAGATAATATATGTTGAAACTTAAAAGTTAAAACAATTGCAAAATGTAACAAAGCGGCGTTTTCAAAGGCGTCTTAAATATCTTATACATTTTCTTTTTTTAAGTCTCCCCGTTTTTTCATCATTATGAAGATGGACTCCAATATCTTTTACTTTCTTTTTTCTAATTTAAATTGAATTAATTTGTTTTCAAATCAACTTAGTTCAGTTACAGAACTCAATAATATTTTTTTTTTTTTAAGTAACACAGTTATAAGTCCTATATTTTGTTTTATTGGATACTTTATTAATTAACGTTTCGACTCTTTGGGTTTATTTATTTTTTGTACCTAGTAAAATTTTACAATTGATAAAAGTGAAAAGTTCTTTTTGTTTTGTCTCTAGACATGGAGTAACTTTCAATTAATCGGATTTCGAAATAGGTAAATTAGTTTTTTTTTATTATTATTTATTTTGTTTTACATTCAAAGTTTAGAGAAAGAAAATTGAAATTTTGATCTTTTTTTAATCGCTTTCGCAAAGTAAATCATGAAATATAAGAAGATTTAATTAAATACTACACAAGAGTTTCCATAATAAGAGAAAAAGTTCCTTTGATAAATATAGATGAAAAGTTTTATTAATAGTCTGGGATTTTTTTTTCCCCCAAGAAATAACAACAACATAGCTGAAAGATTTAGGTAAAGATACGATGTTTCTTGAATAAGCTCACAGTATCTAAAGCTTTAATCAAAATTAAGTTAAAAGAAACTTGATGTTTGGTGACAATCTTGCAACAGTATAACATCAAAACATCCTTTCGATTAAATCTGAAATGTCAAATTCAATTCTTTACAAATAACCGATTTAGCTTTTTTCATTGTTACAAAATTCTTCATTAATTAGTTATTTACTTTATCACTTAAAAAAAAAAAAAAACTAAGTTTTTGCAAGCAATTTTTATCAGTTTATCTCTCTATTTCTCTTGTTCAATTTTAATTTTAAGATTATCTTTAGTTCAAACAATTAATATGATCATACCCAAAAGCTACTAAACACAAACTAAAATTGAAATAAAACAAGACAAATGGAAATATATAAAGCATGTTTGATATATATATATATATATCGCATCCCGGCAAGAAAAGTGTCAAATTTGAGAAAAATCCATTTAAAGTAGAGTGACCCTATTTTTTTCATTGAATTTGAGGACAAATATGGCGGTGTCCTCGAATTTCGAGGACAAAAAATTAATAATTAATTAAATCGCCTTAAACTGTAAAATTTTATTAATTTTTATCTATAAAGCACCTAAAAGAACTTATTTCAGTTTATTTACTATACATATAATAAATTATTATAATAAAACATTAATAGCTTTATAACCTGCGTCCCCAAATGTGTTGTAATTTTTTGGAGACGGAGGTAGTTTTCGAGGACGTATGGTCAGCCTAATTTAAAGAGTAATATAAAGCATGAACAATTGTCTACAATAAGATTGACACAACTGCCACTAGGTGGATAAGTTATTAAATAGAGTTGTGACGCTTTTCGTAGAGGCATATCATACACATTTTTCAATGAAGTAGTAATCTGAAAACTGGCTTGCATCTCTTTTCTTGACGGGGTGCGATACGTATACTTAACTTAATTTTGTATTAAAAATGCTGCATGGGTACAATCGGTAACAAAAGTTGTGGCGTTTGCGTTCCTGCAAACTCCATCTTAACTTAATTACTTAGATTACTAAGGAAACCAGAAACTTGAATTGAATAAACAATAAAAGTTTATTCAACCAGATTAATGGGAGGGCGGCCTGGAAAACAGATCTTAGCTCAGTCAGCGTATTACTAAACCAAAAATATATAAATCAACAATTTAATTATCTTAAATATCTCACCACAGCAGATAGTCGAAGGTGCAGAGACGGTCGCACTCGTACTCCAATACTACGGCTTCACTATGGGACAGAGGATTCCCTTCTGACCCAGCTTGAATTTTCCGAAAACTAGTAGACACTCACCAATACTCAACACTACTTAACTTCACGCCACTAAATCTCCACTACTCTACTTTTCAGTATCTGTCAACCTAAGATTCATAACATCCACTATAATATCCTCCAACATCCACTGTTAGATATGTAACCGTAACTGTATATATATATGTAAGATATGTAACCGTAACTGTATTAATAAGATGTAACCACCACTGCGTGGCAACAGTCAGATTGACTGCAGCTGCTCTTAAATAAAGACGCAACAGATATAACATGGCGCAGCCGAGCGTCGAACCAGAACTGTTCCGAAATTAATTTTCGAATAAATCCTGAATGGATTCTTTAAAAATTCCAAGAGGTTTGGACCTCTCCGGTAATATCGCCGAAGCATGGCGAAAGTTTCGACAGAACTTTGAAATTTATTTAAAGGCAGGAGGCCACACGGAGAAAAATGACGACGTCAAAGTAGCAATATTATTAAATTGCATTGGTGAAGATGCCGTCGAACTCTATAATACATTTGAGCTAACAGATGAGCAGAGAAATACCTTAGCGGATGTTCTGAATGCTTTTGAGAACTATGCAAATCCACGCAGAAATGTCGTGATCGAACGCTATGTATTTAATAGCAGAAATCAAGAACAGTTTGAAAACTTTGATGAGTTTCTAACAGATTTAAGAAAACTAATAAAATTCTGCGAATATGGAAATTTATCTGACAGTATAATTCGGGACCGCATTGTAATTGGAACGAAAGAAAAACAGCTTCAAGAACGTCTATTAAGAGAATCGAATCTAACACTCCAAAAGACGATTGACATTTGCCGAGCAGCAGAATTAAGTAAAAAACAGTCTGAAGTAATACAGCGGAAATCAGAAGTAAATATTCTAAACGAAACGAGTACTGTAGCAGACGCTGTGTCTCTAATAGGAAAAAATAAACAAGCAAAAAATAAGACTTCGAACAATTCGACGTCGCGAACGCAGACAGCTGCTGGAAGTGAAAATAAAAAAGAAAACATTTATCTGTGTAAAAAATGTAATTATAATCATGTTAGAGGAAAGTGCCCAGCTTTTGGAAAAAGATGCAAAATTTGTGATAAGTTAAATCACTTTGCTAGTGGGTGTAGAAATAGGTTTAACTCCAAGAGAGTTAATAATATAGAAAAATGTATTTTTGTAGATTCAGTGCTGTGTGCTAAGGATTCAAGCTGGATACAATCGCTAAAGGTAGGAAATAAAATCTTATCAGTTAAATTAGATACTGGTTCGTGTGTAAATATAATACATAATGATTTACTTAAATCGCTAAAATGTAATTATTCCTTAAGCCCTACTGAGATTATTTTAGAAGCGTATGGTGGTAATTTAATTAAACCCCTAGGTATAGTTAACTTAGAGTGTAAAATGAATAGTTGTACTAAATATCTAGATTTTATTGTTGTAAACTGTAATAATTATTCTAAAACATTGTTAGGATTATCTAGTTGTATTGAATTGGGTTTGATTAAAAGAGAAAAGGTAGATTCTACTGAAATAAAAAATAAGGATGAATTTATTGAGAAAAATAAAGATGTTTTGATTCGTTCTGGAAATCAGTGGGAAAGAGGCATAGTTATTAAAAGAGATAAAAACCCTAGAAGCTATTGGGTAAGAAATGAAAAAAATAACATTTTAAGAAGAAATAGAATTGATTTAAAACCTTCTTATAATGAGACAATTTTTGAACAGGATTTTGAAGTGACTGGTTCTACTTCTACTAACAGAGACTCTGTAAATATTAATTTGAATGGTAATGGTTCTAATAATGATAATTCAAAAAAGAAATCGGACTCTAAACAATACATTACCAAATATGGTCGTATAATTAAGCCCCCTAACCGGTACGGGGTAGTAAATAAGTAATTGTTTTTGTAACAAAGTAGTAAATAAGTAATTGTTTTTGTAACAAAGTAAGTGTTCTTGTGTATTTGTTTGTTTATATTTGTATCTTCCTTTTTTTATTCATAGTGTAAATATTTTAATAACATTTTTTGTGTGTCATTCTTTGTAAAAGGGGAGATGTTAGATATGTAACCGTAACTGTATATATATATGTAAGATATGTAACCGTAACTGTATTAATAAGATGTAACCACCACTGCGTGGCAACAGTCAGATTGACTGCAGCTGCTCTTAAATAAAGACGCAACAGATATAACACCAATAGCTTCTAGGGTTTTTATCTCTTTTAATAACTATGCCTCTTTCCCACTGATTTCCAGAACGAATCAAAACATTTTGATTATTTGAAATTTCCGATAAGGGTCTAGACGTTCTATCATAATAGAATTTACTTAAGTTTTGTTTATTTACAATTTTATAATTTTATTTCTGATGTTCGTTTGGAGTTCTGGCTTTAATAATTCTCTATTTATTGGTAATTTAGTTCGTGTTCGTCTACTCATTAAGGCTTGAGCGGGAGAAAAATTTAACCCTTTTATGGGCGTATTTCTATATTCTAGGAGCGCACTGTTAATATCCTGATTAGACTCATAACATTTTTTCAACATATTTTTAGCAATTTTTACACCGCTTTCGGCTTGACCGTTTGATTTCGGGTATCTCGGACTACTATTTACGATTTCAAAATCCCATTCCGATGAAAACTTTCTAAATTGATGCGAATTAAAGGGCATGTTATCTGCGACTAGAATTTTAGGAATTCCATGCGAACTAAATATCACTTTTAATTTCCCAATTATTTCATCTGCTTGTTTATTATTTAAGGGAACAATTTCTAACCACTTAGTTAAATAATCTATTAAGACTAAGTAATTATTTTTCCTAAATTCACAAATGTCACACCCTATTTTTTCAAACGGTAATGACAAAATGTCATGTGAAATGAGTGGTTCTTTACAATTTTTTGGTCTGTACTTTTCACAAACAGAACATTTAGAAATTAAATTTTCAATATCATTTCCCATATTAGGCCAATAAAAAATTACTCTAGCTCTAGATTTACTTTTTTCTATTCCGAAATGTCCATCATGAATTTTATTAAGCATTTCTTTTCTAAGATCAACAGGAACAACTATTCTACCATTATAAAAGACTATTCCATCTTCTTCAAAAAGATCTTGTCTTAACTTATAATAAAATCTTACATTTTCTGTAACATCTTTTTTACTGTTAGGCCAACCATTTTTACAATAAGTTACTAATTTATTTAATACTGGATCTTTTAAGGTACATTTCTTAAACTCATTTAATTTTCTATCAGTTACATGCATATGTCTTGTAGCTTTTACACAATGAACAATTTCTTTTAAAAACTCATCTGTATCATATTCATTAAGATAAGATCTAGATAATAGATCAGCAACATACATTTGCTTACCTGGTACATAAGAGACATCAAGATCATATTTAAGTAACTTTAATTTAATTCTTTGTAACCTACTAGATAAAACATTTACAACACTTTTATTATGAATTGACACTAAGGGTTTATGATCAGTATGAACAGTTATTTTTCTACCATAAATATAATTATGAAACTTTTTAGTAGCAAATACTATGCTTAAATACTCTTTTTCGATTTGTGCATAGTTCTGCTCAGCCTCAGACAAAGCACGTGATGCATAGGAAATCGGTTGTCCCTCTTGTAACAAACAACACCCTAGTCCACTTTTAGAACTGTCACATTGCAATACAATTTGTTTATTAGAATCAAAAACACCAAGTACAGGGGCTGTGCTTATTTTTTCTTTAAGTTCATTAAGAGCTTTTGTATGCACTGGTAACCAATCAAATACTACAGATGTTTTGAGCAATTCCCTCAAAGGAGCAGTTATCTCTGACATGTTAGGAATAAATTTCCTTAGATAATTAATTAATCCTAAAGTTTTTTGCAACTCTTTTTTATTACTAGGTGCCTGTAAATTCATTACAGCTTTAACCTGTTCAGGGTCTGGTTTAATTCCATTTTTATTAAATACATGACCCAAATACTTAACTTCATTAACGCGATATTGTAACTTTTTAGGATTAAATTTTACATTTAATTTTCTTGCTCTTTCTAATACTTTAAGAACAATTTCATCATGCTCCTTTTCAGAATTTGCACAAATTAACATATCATCAAAATAAATAATCACACCAGGTATATCACCAAAATTTCTTTCATTAGCTTTTTGAAACAATTCAGGTGCAATATTTAAACCAAACGGAAGGCGGTTAAATTTAAAACAACCAAAGGGAGTACTAAACTGACATAATTTACTAGAAGGTTCATCTAATTTAATTTGATAAAATCCATCCTTTAAATCAAACACACTATACATAGATTTATTACATAACTTAGGCATTAATTCCTCAATCGTTGGTATTAAATGACATTCTTTTTTAATAACTTTATTAAGATCCTTTGGATCTAAGCATATTCGAATTGACTTATCAGGTTTCTCTACTATAACTAAATTATTTATCCATCCATCTGGATTCTCTACCCTACTTATAATTTTATCTTTTTCAAGAGCAATTAATTTCTCTTTTAATTTTGGTTTTAAGGATTCTGGAATCCTTCTGGGGGGTTTAACTACTGGCTTAGCATTACCATCAATTTTAATAGAACACATTAAATTAAATGTTCCTAACCCCTGAAAAACTATACGATCCTCCAACATCCACTATCTACTAAAACCATCTCTATTTTTATACTTCTTCCTACACCCTCCTTTCACTACATTTCAATCCGTACTTTTAAAAATCACTTCTAATTTAACTAATATTTAAAATCTAAGTCTTTTAATGCAGCACCCTGCCAACACAAAACTAGCTCGACCTCAACCTTCACCGAGCCACTGGCGACGGAGTGATTTTAACCGTCCCCACTTCCTACTTTGCTGGATCCAGCTTAATTAAAACAACTGTGGTGACGTTCTGACGTCTCAACCTCACAAAGTGTCCGAACACTAGCAAAAATTCCTATGTAAAAAAAGTACACTTCATACGGTTTTGTTAAATAAATCCTAGTCGAATGCAGTGGCGGATCCAGAACTTACTTTTTTTTTTTTTTTTTTTTTTTTTTTTTTGGGGGGGGGGGGGGCTAAGATTGTTCAAGGTGTTATTCGAGATCAAAGAAAAGTTTACAACTGTAATAGTCAATTGTGAATGTCAGTAATTTTGGCAGCCCCCTAGCCCCCTCCCCCCTTAAATCCTCCACTGGTCGAATCCTGTTCTTAGTCAGTGTAAGAATTATTGGATAAGGATTTATTTAAAAAAAAACCGTATGAAGTGTACTTTTTTTACATAGGAATTTTTGCTAGTGTTTGGACATTTTTGCTACCGACTGTATATAAAATAATTCAGTTGGAGTATCAGTAAACTAGTCTCTTTTTAATTATGATGTCCGCATTATGTTTCAGCATGTCTTTATGCTACCTATTTCCAGTAATAATTTTTCAAATAGAAACAGTAGCTATGTTGCAGTTTTTGTTTAAATGTAGATATTTTCATTTATTTAACTTTTGAAATAAATAAATAAATAAAAATTTCATGAATATTTCGATTTAAAATTCGCTGTCATAAATATTTTTGATAATTTAATTAAACTAACAAAATTTTCAAAAAATAATGTAAAGTATTATTTCAAAAAAAAAAAAAAAAAAAAAAAAAATTAAATTATAATAAATTTGTGATAAAAATTAATACAAAACTGTAAATATAATGGATTTTTTTTTTTTTTTTTTTTTTTTTAGAACAATGTGACTTCAAGATTAACTTTGTTATGCCTTTGATGCCCCCAAAATCATTTTAAAATACAGTTTTAGCAGTTTATTGTGCAAGTGTAAGATGATTTGCTTTTGTAGAAAAGTTTTCTTTTTTCTTTCTTTCTTTCTTTCTTTCTTTTTTAACAGAAAAAAAAATATTTTTTGCACGTAGAAAGGAAAATTATTTCGTAATTATATCAAAAGAAGACAGTTTTGATTCTAGAATAGACTTAAATAAGAAAGAAAAATCATATTATATATAAATAGAATACTTTTATATTTTTGAAACACATTCTAATTCAATTGTAAAATTAATAATAATGATGATAATAATAATAATTATTTAATTAGATAGAGAGAGTGAGATTGGTCTCTAAAAATAAATAAATAAATAAATAAAAATAAATAATAATACTTAATAATAACAATAAAAATAATAAAAATAAATTGTCTTGACTGATTTTGAAAAATACTATCTATCTCCTCCTGTTACAAGCTTAATCATACAATAAAAACTTTTTGCTTTATTTTTTAGTACTTTCTACTGTATGGACATACTCTTATCCGATATTGCTCCTGCGACAGTAGTAAGGACATCGAAAGGCGTAAAAACAGCAAAAACAGTATAAACATCACATAAAACATCACAGCCGGGACCCCCCCCCCATCCACACACACACATACAAATAGCCGAGAGATTCTGTTCTCGAAGCTGGTAGACATGAGTTGTTGGGTTCGATCCCAGTTTGAGCCTGTCGTCTATGGAGTTTTCCTTGGTTTTCTCCTAAACTCGCTTAAATATGGGCCAGACCCTGAAATGGACACCAAGGAGAAGGACACTCCACCCAGGTTTAGGACCGCCTCGTGTAGCATTTCAGCCTTAGCAGCTGCTCTAACAACCGGCGGTTGTCGTACCAATATTACCAATAAATAAAACAAAAATATACTAATTTACGGTATATATAATTATTTAAGAAGATTTTCTATTTTCCCGAAGGGTATAGATGGAACTAACTAAGTTGAAAATAATTCTTTTTAGAAAATTACAAATGGTGCTGCCATCTATCTTCAATTAAAAATATTATAAAAATTCTTTAGCCTTCTAGGTCTTCTCTCCGTCTTTTTATCCATCTTTCCTTCTCAATTATTTAACTATCTAAATAAATAAAAAAGGATCTTCTGTTTTTATTTAAATAGTACAATATGTATATATATATATATATATTTACACATATGCGAAAAAGTTACATAACTTTAGGAAGAATTCTGCTAGATTGCTTATCTTTAAGTGTTCTGAAATTATAAGAAATACATTTCATTCTTAAGTACATCTTGCAGTCTGCATCATTAAATATTTCGTTACTAAAAATCATGTATGAATATTTTATCAATTAATGCCCTAAAGACATATTTTGTACTAATGAAGTACATTGCGAGAAACAATTCATTTAAAGAAAGTAAAACGTTACTTATCCATGTTATATTTATTGACCTAAAATTTTATTGATTTTTCAAAGAAAATATGCTTGGAATAGTTATTTAGATTAAGATTTTTAAATTATCAGTATCAACTGCAATTACAATCGTAATTTTATTGCAAATAATTTTCAGTTACGTATAAACTACGCTTACTAGGTGTCGCCACTATCAAACTAGTATGTTGTGGCCACCACGAGACTTTCTTCTATATTTTCCTATACAAATTCACTCAGTAACAATATTAAAAAAAAATTCCAAGGGTTTTTTTTTTTTTTTTTTTCGTTAAAAATAAAAAAAAATCGATAACTTTGTTTTAAATTACCACATATTTATACACTGATGGAAAAAAAAAATCCCAACACCAAGAAAAAATTATTGTACAGTAATGAAATTTCAGCAATACATTTGTCTAGGTACCATATTTAATTGATTAAAGTTTCAAGATCACAGGTAGAGCCATTGGCGAGAAGAGCCATTTCAAATGTGAAATGTTGGTACATTAGTAACCGGTGTAACCGCCAGAATTTTGAATGCAAGCATGCAAACGAGCATGCATTGTGTCGTACAGGTGTCGGATATCAGTTTGTGGGATGCAGTTCCATGCCTGTTGCACTTGGGCGGTCAATGCAGGGACGGTTAATGCTGGTTATGGATGACGCTAGAGTTGTCGTCCAATGATGTCCCATACGTGCTCGATTGGAGAAAGATCTGGTGATCTAGCAGGCCAAGGCAACATGTCGACACTCTGTAGAGCATTTTGGGTTACAACAGCGGTATAAGGGCGAGCGTTATCCTGTTGGAAAATACCCCCTTGAATGCTGTTCATGAATGGCAGCACAACAGGTTGTATCACTAGACTGACGTACAAATTTGCAGTCAGGGTGCGTGGGATAACCACGAGAGTGCTCCTGCTGTCATACGAAATTGCTCTCCAAACCATAACTCCAGGAGTAGACCCTGTGTGTCTAGGCCGCAGACAGGTTCAGGCGTTAGCCTGAACCGCTAGCAGGCGTTCACCTGGCTTCCTTCTAACCAACACACGGCTATCACTGCGACCAAGGCAGAACCGGCTTTCATCAGAAAACACAACAGATCTCCACTCCGTCCTCCAATGAGCTCTAGCTCGACACCACTCACGTCGCAAACGGCAGTGGTTTGGAGTCAGTGGAATGCACGCTACAGGGCGTCTGGCTTGGAGCTGTCCTTGAAGTAACCGATTTGTAACAGTTCGTTGTGTCATTGTGGTGCCAACTGCAGCTCGAATTTCAGCTGCAGACGCAGTACGATTAGCCACAGCCATACGCCGAATACGGCGGTCTTCCGTCTCAGTAGTGCCACGTGGCCGCCCGAAACCCGGTCTTCTTGAGGCAGTACCTTCCCTTGACCACTGTTGCCAACACTCATGCACAGTGGATACATTCCTGCCAAGTCTTTCTACAATATCGCGGAAAGAAAACCCACCTTCTCGTAGCCCTACTACACGACCTCGTTCAAACTCATTGAGCTGTTGATAATGGCTTCTTCGTCTTCTTAGAGGCATCCTTGACTAACATTTACCCACTACGCCAAATCTCAACTGTAAATAACGATCATGAACCTTACAGCGCTTATTTAAAGCAAACCTCATTTGCATGTTCATAGTGTCGCTACTAGCGCCACACTTATGCGCGTAGCTCGAAATTTGAATCGACGTCATCTTTCAGATGTATAAACACGCCTACCAAATTTCGTTTATCTAGCACAGCTCCTTCCTGGTGTTGGGATTTTTTTTTCCATCAGTGTAGTTCAACCATTCGTTTTAAAGGTATTGACGAGACCTTTCGAAAGATACCCATACAGAGGGGGGAAGTTATGCCCCCACATGCAAAATTTTTTTTTCCTAATTAACTACTACTATTAGCAATAATTCAGAAAGATACCCATCTTGAAAACTTACTCCCTTCGAGGGGGGACTTCACCCCCAGGGGGGTTCACGAGGCTCCTACACATGCAAAATTTTTTTCCCAGTTGACTATCTCTATTATAAATAATTCTTGTAAATTTCATAATGATTACTAAAAAATAATTCTCTTTATGCACATTTATACAAATTTTTGCCCTATATCACCATGTTAAAAATTTAGAAAAAGCGGGATGGCAACGCAACCTGTAAGACGATTTTTACCAAAAGTTGATAGGCACTAATTTATGTCAAGGTGCAACTACATACCAATTTGTATGAAATTCTGTGCAGTAGTTCCTGAGGTACAGTTGCCACAAAATTTTGTCACACACACACACAGAGACAGACAGACAGACAGACGGACAGACAGACATTTTCTAAAAATGGTCAAATCGTGTTCTACAGCTCTCAAAACGTGTAAATCCATCAAAAACCCGAGGTCGAAAATTTTTACGAATCCAATACTTTCTTCTATTGAATATAGAAGAAAGTAAAAATAGAACTAAAGCAGCATCAGTGTTGCCAGATTTGAGGACATTTTAACTTTCTTCTGTATAGAGAAAGTATTGGATTCGTGAAAATTTTCGAACTCCAGTTTTTGATGGATTTACACGTTTTGGGATGTCCTGAACACGATTTGACTGTTTTTAGAAAATGTCTGTCAGTCTGCCTGTCTGTCTGTGTGTATCACAAATTTTGTGGACGCTGTATCTCACGAACCAATGAGCGAAATTTAACCAAACTTGGTATTTAGTTGAACCCTGTCATAAACTGGTGCTGATTAGATTTATGGACCAATTGCTCAACAGGTGGCGCTGTTATAGCATTTTTTTTCTCTAAATTGTTAACATGGCAGTATAGGACAAAATTTCGTATAAATGTACATAATAAGAGTTATTTAAATTTTTTGCTTGTATAATGAATATTAATTATTGATAATAATAGTATTTAACAAGGAAAAAACTTTTGTGCATGTGGGAGCATTGCTCCCCCCCCCCTGGGGGAAGTACCCCCTCCGGGGAGAGTAAATTTTCAATATGGGTATCTTTCCAAAGATCTCATCAGTACCTTTAAAACGAATGGTTGAACTAGAGATCTGTGATAATTGCAAAAAATTGACATCTTTCGGCATTTAGTGATAATATAATTCTGTCAGATAAAAATCGTCTGCATTTATAATGGAAAATAATTTGATAATTTAATAAATAATTTGTATTGAATAAATTTTGCCTAAAATTATATAGAAGAAAGTCATGTGGTGGCCGCATCATACTAGTTATTCAATGTTCACCACTAAATTTTAATTGTAACGGTTGCCTAATCACTTCGAAGATAATCGTCTATTATGTATATCAAGTATCACTTCACAAAATTATTGGTGATTATTGAATAAAAAATTCCCTAAGTCTGGCAACACTGAGCAGCATGCCCCAAACTTTTCCAACTAATAATATAGTAAAATAGTATTACGATGCATCACAGTTCACAAAATGCAGTAGAGCGCCGATTATCCGAACTTTTAATTATCTGAACAGTCTATTTCTCCCCCTAAAAAAAAATTCCTAACCGAACTTCCAATTATCCTAATTCCTGATTCCCTTATCCTAATTCCGTTCCCAACATACGAAAACGAATTTGAAAGATTGTTGCATTATGGCTGCTGATTCTTGGAATCTAGAAAAATCTTCAACATTAAAAAAGGCTTGGAATACAATTTTAAATAAAGAAAAAAAAAAATGATAGTGGATTAGAAGAATCTAGTAAAGAAAATGAGGAATGTAAAACAATAAAGGAGATGGGAAGAATACTATGTTATGAAGAAAATGAAATTAACGAATGGTTAAATAGTGACGTTCATGACCCTGGATAACAGATTTTAAATGACGATGAGATTGTGGATAAGATTCAAGGTGAAAAAGAAAATGAAGAAAATGAAAACGAATGCTTTGAAAATGACACAGGGCCATCACATCATCTTTAAATGTTTGGAAACAACTATGAAATGGTTCGAACGGCAGAACGACGCAGATCCTCTTCAATTAACCTGTCTAAGAAGAATTCGAGATGTGGCAGCATTGAAAGAATGTCTTCTTTGAAGCAAGCAACAACCAAAAACTTTTTTGCTTAAATTATAATATCTAGAGTAAAAAAAAAAAAAAAAACTTTTAAACACGCCAGCACAAATTGGTACTGCCAGTCCTAAGCCTGGATAAAGTGTGATGGTTTTTCTATTGTCAAAATATCCCTTAAATTGTCTGTCCAATTATCCGAACTTTTGCTTATCCGAACTAGGATCTGTCCCGACGTGTTCGGTTAATCGGCGCTCTACTGTGTTTGCATATTTTCATTATGTTTAATGAATAAACAAACAAGCAAACAAATAAATAATAATAATGTAATAAATAATAATTATAAAATTTCAAAATATCTGACACATGGATCGAGAAAAACATTTTAAAGTGTGTATTTAAATTACTTTGAAGGACTGTGTTAATATTAGAGCTAGAGTCAACTGACAACATGAAGGTCTTATAGATATATGGTGTTTAAATAATGCTCTTTGCCACTTATATATGGTAGGGCAATTAGGAATGTGGAACTCTAATTTCTTTTCCCCAATAAACTTATCAGAAAACTTTAGTCGAAATGAATAGATATACTTTTGCTCGGCATAGTAATGATGCTGTATTAAACAATATCAGTGATGTACATGAATTCTAAGGAAGCAGAATTATCGCTGAAAAGTGTTTAAAAACTAAACTACTACCATGGATTATTCTTAAGTTGTCGAAACAAAAATTGTAAAGTTTATCATATTTATAGTTTTTATCTATACCAAAAGTCTCCAAATTTTTCGACTTGAAGGAGCTCTAAATTCATAACATAGCCCGCAGACCACCAAATTCATCATGTAAAATACCACGTATCCCTAACATTATTTACAAGAAACACAAATATATTTGCAAATAATTATAAGATAAAAAAGAATACTTCTTATATACCATGTTTTAAATTTTCTGATGAATCATAGAGCTGTTATCAATGTGCATAAAATTTTTAAAGTGATAATGACGTCCATTTTTGTGAGATGCAAAATTTAACTTTTTATAATTTTTTAACGTTCACGTTCAATTAAATGTATTTATTTTTATGTCGAAAAAAAATGAACTCTTTTTTTTTTTTTGGGGGGGGGGGGCAATCATTAAATTATAGCTAATATTTTAATGGCTATTTTAACGCAATTAGGATGTTATTATTTTCATATTTTAATTAATTATAAGAAAACTAATCAAAAATTCGAAAATCGGATTTCGAAGTATTGTGTTGTCTCCGGGTTCTTAGCTACTGTGAAAGTTTCAAATGTCTAGCTGGTAGGGAATTTAGTTAAAATTCGATTGCAAGATTTGTACCGGACAAACAACAAACAAACAAACAAACAAGAATGAAAGTTTAATAATAAAAACATGGTAAAAAAAATGATGAAAGAACACACTCATATTATAAATATGAAATGAATCCATTTTTTTTTAAATATCGCAAATGCTTATATTAAAAAAAAAAAAAAAAAAAAATGGCTCAAATATATTGTTTTAAACTGAATAAGATTTTTCATTGGTTTTTCACTCACTTTTAACATAGAGGCAAAAATGAAACTGGAGTTTAGCTGGAATACTAGTGCCAAATTATAAATCGGTCAGGGTTCCCTTTTCATCCATGATTTGATTAACTTGGGAATGATTCATAATTTGATCTATGGCTGTTAATGATTGTGTCGTCTGGTTACAAAACTGGCCACCTCATTAAATTTGGAAAATGCGTTTTTTCAGTTTTTTCGGTTCTAAATAAATTTGCGTTTTAAAATCACGATGTCTTGCAAAACTGGTCAAATCCTATAGCTGGTGGGTTTCAAAACCGGTCATCTCCATATCTGTGAGTTCGCGATTCTGCTCCAACTGACTAAATCATCCAACTTGCTATTTAGGTCAATGTTATCGTGTTTTCTCGCGCCTGTGACTGCTCTTTCTTGATGCACAAAAAGTTTCTAATAATTGAATTTCGTGTTTTCTTCGACAATAGACAAAAGTAACCCTACGACATAGAAAAGAAACAAAGTAAAAGGTAATATACAATCACTTTGTAATAATATGATATTAATTTATAACCTAATAGCATCTTAGTTAGTATATTATGATTAATTAATCAAATGTTATTAATTTAATAACATACCAATGACGATTCAGCAAGTTGTAGTGATGTGCTTATGTAAGAATGTTTACAATTCAAATGATTTTCCACTGTATTAAAGAATAGCTCGTGATTAATGAATTTGGAACCATTTGTGATACTTTTTCATAACTTTCTCGAGTTATTATTTTTTGTTATGTATATCAGACATTTTTTATATTTTTATCAGTTACTTTTTTCAAAAAATCAGATAACAGAAATCATTTATAAATAAAAGTTAATTGAACCATAGCCTCCTTAACTAGATGCCTGTCGCGTAGCTCGGAAACTAGGCAACAGTTGAAACGGTAGACAGCGCCGCCTAGTACAGATTATGGGACTTTTTTATTCAACTGTCACCAATAATTTAAAGAAGTGATATATGATATATATAATCGACGTTTCTTCGATTCTATTCGCCTTTTATGTACATCATATCCCAATTTAAAAATTTTTGGTGGCTGTTGAGTAAAAAAGTCGCGCAAGCTGTACCAGGTGGCGCTGTCTACCGTTTCAACTGTTGCCTAGTTTCCGAGCTACGCGACAGGCATCTAGTTAAGGAGGCTATGATTGAACAAAACATTTTGTGTATTTACATCACAAAAATCCAACATTCACATTAAATTTAGCTAAAATTACATTCTGGTTTGTTGCAAAAACCAACCAACTCCAAAACAAATTGCAAAGGTAGCCAAATCCAAATCCAAAATAAAAATTAGAATAATTCCCTCCCATTACGTGCCCCTGGCACCTTTATTTTGAGTTTTCAAACATACTGCCCTAACGATTATAAAACAAAAGAGTTTGGGCTCCTCTCTTATTTTGGCTATGTGTGACAAAAAATGAGCTTTTTCTCAAAGTTTTACTTTTTGGAGATGGCTGATTTTGCATCCTGACGGCACAGTTATGAACCCATTACATGCGATGTGAAAATAAATTTTATCGATCTTTTCGGAATGATTTCATCAATGAAAGCGGTTGTGGAATTATGAATGATTTAGAAAATTCTGGAACGAAAACGGATTAATCAGTGTCATAGGTTTAAAAAATGGAATTATTTATCAGATTTTTCTGCGTACCACCAAACATTTCTCTCAAATAACTAGTGGTCCACGGAGTACCGGTTAATGAACTATAGTCTATGCAACTTAATAATAAACATTAATATTGTTAATAATATATATACTTAATTGGCAGAATTAGTTGTCCGAATTAAGATTTTCCTAACAATACCTATTAAAAGCTCCCTGTCTAAAGGGCCAATTTTTTATGGAATGGTGGGTGGCACTTTTTTAGAAAGGTTTCACTGTATATAACCGTAATACATATCTTCTTAAAGCTAAAAGTCAAATTTCACGAAACTGAACTCACTGCTGCAAAAATATATTCAAATTAAAAAATAAAAATATTAAAATTTAAATAATAATAAAAAAAGAAATATATATATCCTTGTTTCGAAGGAATGAATAAAGGAACGAAAGAAAGATGATTTAGCCGAAAAAATGAAGTTACAAAATATCTGTGATTTGAAATAAATAAAATAAGTCTAAAAGATAATTTAAAAGAATAGCTGTGTAATGTAAGTAATAGCTATGTGTGGAGGACCACCACTTGATGATCTGGCGATTTTCTTTTCCGACCGCCGTTAAAACGCTTTATATGACCAAAACATTAAGCTAAATTAGAAGGCAAAAAAACTTAATATATATTATATTTTAAAAAATTATATTAAATAGTAATATATATATATATAATAACATTAAGGTGGTCTATAAACCAGCGGGCGAAGGACGACCAATTTTAATACTTAGTTTTACTGCCCGATTGTAACATTTACTTTTATCAATATAACTAAAGTGACGTAAATATCTGGGAATTCTGAAATTATATTGGAAATGGAAATAAGTTCATCCATCTCAAAATCAAAAATATTCTTAAAACAGCACTTATTAAAACATATTACATTAAAGCAGAATTTCATCATGAAAGCCAATTAGAGGGATTTGAAATATCGATATCAAAATATGATACATTATGCTTGTCGTTGGTTATATTTATCTTATAATTAAGAATACATTAAACATAACTATTTCTCAGTCAGAAGTTTCGCTTTTTAAAATTGGCGATACGTGCAAGCTTTAAGTTACATGTTTGAAACATTTTTAATCTCGCATATAAATAATATAAAATATATATTTAGTAGCAGGCTTTGCCCGCTTCGCTGGTCATTATATTTAAATTTCTTTTTAATTGAATAATTGAAACATTTAAATACATATATTTCGATTAGCGACTATTTTCGTCGCAGTTTTAGTATGGGACCTCCATGGCGATATCAAATATTTTTTTGAACTTCTAGAATCTGTACGACAAAACTAGTATTAAAACGAATATTCTCGAAAACAGTCCAATAGTAGTGTTAAGGGGCACACCTAGTGTGAAACTTTTAAAAAATCGATTTTTTTTTTTTTTTTTTTTTTTCATATTTCGATAAGTTATACCTTTAAAAATAACATACTAAAATTTTAAATCGATATCTCAAATAGTTTTTGAGTTACAGCCATTTGAAGAGTAACTGCGCGGCAGCTAATAGTTGTATTAGCATACGGGATGTACCTGAGGTATTGTTCGGAGTCTACTGTCTCTTCCTAATGGTTGCAACCATTATAATACGATTCCAGTTTCACGTTTACTGCCACGTGACGTATTTTCGGAGCCAGACACATTTAGTTTTATTGTGACCGTTGTATCTAGCACTTCATAAGTTAGCACGTTTTATTTTACTGAAACTGAGTGAACAGTCTCCGTGTTTAAATAAAAAAAGGAACTCACGATGTTCCCAGACATCGATCAATATAAAAAAAAACGCAAGTTTACCGGAAACCGACATACATTTGAGCAATCTACTGCGAATACCAGTACGTCCGCAGAGAAACTATTACAGAATAATGCCGATAATGTTGTGATTGACCCATCTCATGGATATTGTATTTTACAGTTTATCTCAGTTTTTAGTGCAATTAGCAATTTAGTGGTGTGCAAAACTTGTCAAAAAAAAAAATTACTTTTAATCAAGCAAGTCCAAGAGGCCTAGGGTTTAAAATAGCTGTCATTTGTAAGTGTGGTAATTCGTACATCAATTCTGGACCAATGATTGATAACGCATTTGAAATAAATAGACGTCTTGTGGCTGTGATGCGTCTTTTGGGCGTCGGAATAAACGGGATAAATCTTTTTTGTGGATTAATGGATCTATCATGCAAATTTTATAATCAAACTTTTGCTGGATGTTTCACAAATTTATGGACTGCAGCCGAAACCGTTTGTAAACTTAGTATGCAACAAGCTGTAAATGAAGAAAAAGGGTTTACATCAAAGGAAGAAAACTCAGAGACAAATTTGACTGTTAGCGGCGACGGTACCTGGAAAAAACGTGGTCATACTTCCCGTTTTGGAGTAGTTACGCTGGCAGGAAAATACAGCAAGAAAATTCTTGATTCATGTGTGAAGTCTACTTACTGTCAGAGTTGTGTTTATTGGGAGAAAAAAAAAAAAAAAAGAGAGCGATCCTGAAGCTTACGAAGAATGGTTATCATTACATGAAGAAGAATGTGATATTAATCATAAGGGATCTGCCTCAAAAATGGAAGTAGAAAGCGTAAAAGACATGTTTGGTCGTTCGATTAGTAAATATGGCGTAAAATATTTTCGCTACATTGGTGATGGTGATAGTGCCACTCATAAAGAATTAATAGATTTGAAGCCTTATGATATTCCTGTTGAAAAATTAGAATGGTACTTGTGAAAAAAAGAATGGGAACACGATGCCGAAATTTAAAGAAAACCAATAAAAAGTTAGGAGGAAGGAGTAAAACATCGCAAAAGTTAACTGTAAATTTAATAAATAAACTACAAAAATATTACGCTTTGGCAATTATGAGAAATCAAGATAATGTAGACGAAATGTATAAAGCAATCTGGGCTATGTTTCATCATTTGTGTTCAACTGATGAAAAACCAAACCATGATAATTGTCCAGAAGGCGCAGAGAGTTGGTGCGCTTATGGCCGCGCGGAAGCTGAAGGAATGATGAGTAAGTTTAAGCACGATTACCTCCCACTGGATCCAGAAGTTAAACAAGCTCTAAAACCTATTTATGAAGACTTATCTCGACATGAATTGCTTGATAGATGTAAAGGTAGTAATACTCAAAACAATAATGAAAGTTACAACGGTTTACTTTGGCACTTTTCACCAAAGCACCTTCACAATGGCCCTAAAACTATCGAATTATCAAATAATTTGGCAACTTCAATATTTAATGACGGTTATTCATCAATTTTGAAGATATTTAATGTAATGGGAGTGATAGTTGGACCTGCAGCAAGAGATTATGCGGCTCTTAAGGACGAGACGAGACTACGAATCGCTAATCATCGCCAACAGGCTTCTTCATAAGAGGGTCGATCATCTCGAAGAAGAGCTTCTTCAGCTCAACAAGCACTTTTTGAAGAAGAGGAAGGTGAATTATATGAGCCTGGAATAGCAGATTAGCTGTAAGTATGATTTTAATCCATTTATAACAGTGAAAACGATCATTTTATCTTTAAACGCGTTTTTCTCGAAACAGCATTTTTTGAATTTGCTGCAGTGATAACTCAGAGAAAAATGATCCGATCACTATCAAATTTTTTCTGCATGTTCTGTATATAGTCTGTATATAGTTCTCCATACAATGACCTACCAGTTTTTTGATCTGATCAAACATCAAATTTTGGCAGGCCAAAAACGACCAAAATTTTGGGTAAAATTCAACTTAAAAAAAAAAAAAAAAACGCCGCCATTTTGTCAATTTTTGATTTTTTTTTTCAACCGTAGGTCATTGTACGGACAATATCTTCTAGTTTAACGAGATTTTTTTTTTTTTTTTTTTTTTTTAGGTTTCATCCACGGAGAAGGCCGGAATCACTGCAGCAGTGGAGGACTTTTTTTTTTTTTTTTTTTTTTTTTTTTTTAGCGCCGTCGGAGATTGCGTGTATCTCGAAAAATATTTAATTTTTTTCTTCAAAAATTTTACTGTGTATTCTTAAAATATGTATAAATATACCCTTAAAATTTTAAAACAATTGATACAGTAGTTTTATTTTTTTTAAATTTCCCAAAATCGCCTTTTTTTTAGGCTGTCACACTAGGTGTGCCCCTTAATTCTTTGAATATTATGGAAACAGTTGAAGCTGTTATAGTCGTACAGCAAAAGTCACTATTCTATGAATATTCTGGAACAGTCCAAAAAACAGTCACTTCTTCCACAGGAGTAAAGCAAATAACATTAAATACTCCAGAGCAGAAATCTTAGCTAGCTCACGAAAAACGCTCAGTAGCTTATAGCTCAATACTTAAAGTGCAATCACTCAGAATAAGTCTCTGAATAACTCTGAATCGCAGCGACTACATACTTTCTCGCAGAAATCCACTCACTCCTATTTATAACTTTTCGCAATAGGGCTTGGCGATGATTCCATCGAGAATGCAATGGAAAGCCCGAGATCTATGCTCCCGTGTGTCGGAGAGCTTTGAAACTTCAGGAACCATAAACTACTATTTTTCACCAAATTTGGTCGCCCACTCTCCAAGTTTGTCTCAAAGGCTGACCCAACTGAAAGTGAATGAACTGCCTTTTTATTTTCACTTTGCCTGCAAAACTACTTTCATTGTAACAGTACAATTTATGCAGAGAAAAGACTTACACAGACATTACCTTATATATATATATATATATATATACATAAAGATATCCGTATCTTTTAAATAAACATTTATAATATGCATTTTTACTTCAATTTCAAGGATTTTTCGAATCATTGATTTCACGGCTGTTACAAATATTGTCGTACAAGTAAGGCTATGGAATATCTTTTACCCTAAGAATTTTTTAATGTAATATTGCTGGAGGTTTTGATAAAATAAATGAAATATAACTTACAGCTAATATACTGACTTTCAAAGTGCTTCACTAACTGAGCAATAAATGTTAACTCATGAAATACATAAAACCGAGAATCGCTGAAGATATATGGGGAATCGATTCTCTCATATATCATATACAGTTCTTCTGTCCATTTAATGTACTCAACATACCTGCCGTTTTGTATTATTTATGGCTATATGCCGTTTCACTGGTAGTAGTTGGACTCCCTACTCTAACAGACCATTAGGGTGGATGGAACATAATACCAGAGGATTGTTTATGACTAGACAAACATTTTGAACAGTGAAGAGAAGGCAGGAAAAATGTTTTTACAAGATATAAATCTTTTACATTGTGTATGAATAGTGTGGACTTTTTGAGGCATGATTTTATAGCCACTTTTCGATTAAAGTAGTGCAGAACTTTCCCGCTGTTCTCAGTCTGCTGCTATAATCTGTTAATGATTGTTGCTAGAATGCGTTATAGGAAGTTAAACTTTAATCTCTTACTTGATTGATATTTGCTCTGATGAAGCTGTTAACTGATTGAACGATATATCTCATTAAAAGTGCTGAAATTGAGACGTTATACTCGTTTAAGATATATATGCGATCGTATCACATTAATGATTTTTGTACATATGCTATTACAAGTAATAAAACTTTATAATAGTCTTTAAAGAATGGGGATTTACATGATTATGATTTACTAGTAGTTATTCATAGACATTGTCATAGGTTTTAAAAATTCCTTAACATTGTCTTTGACTGAAATTTGCCTAGCTATATCCAGTTAATTATCATTGAATATATATGCTATTATAAATAATAAATTGTCTTTTTCCGTTATTGAAGTAAACCTAGTAAAACTCAGATTTAAATTTTCATGCATACTGTGATAAATATTTTTTTTTAGATTTATAATAAAACTTAAGTGCTACAAGTAAAAATATCATTGAAAAAAAAAAAAAAAAAAAAAAAAAAAAAAGCATCCCCATCTATATACAGTATCTACTTAGACGTTTTGACAAATTTCCAGAAGCGTTATTTCAATATTTGCTTGAGGGGGGGGGGCGAAGGGGGGCGGGCAAAGTTTTCTTTTTAGGTAGAGGGGCGGTGGAGATGGGGACGTATTAAATCCAGAATTTGAAAACGGTAATTTTTCTTTAAGTCATTGCTTATGCATCGTTTAGAAACAGTTTTGCTATTTTAATTTATTGACAACCAATTAAATATGTGCTGATTAACCAAAAAAAAAAAAAAAAAAAAAACCTCAGTTATAAAAAGGAAATAAAAATTTTTATTAATATAAACATATTACATACACATTATCTAACAATAATGTACAATGTGATAAAGGAAATCGTCTACGCTTCATTTTCGAAAAGTCATTGACGTGATCATCGACAGAATTTTTTTTAACCTCTTCACTCTCTCTACTACTAACAAATTTAGCGCAGAAAGTCTGTTGTCTGATGCTTTTGTGCAAAAGAAATTAGAGCTGTGATTTTATAAACTGCTTTTTTTTTTTTTGTACCTACCTAACTCAGATTTTGTCACAATTTTGAATAATAAAAAAAGTTTTCTAATGGAAAACCTTTTGCATATGTCTGTTATAATATTTTATTCCCAACTACTGTAGCTAATGGAAGTATTGTATTCGGTCTAAAAATTTCACAATTTTTTTCAAAGTTGCTATATAAACACTCTATTAGATGTCCTTTCGTATGAATTAGTTGGTTAGTTCAGGAAAATTGATAGCGTCGTGTGTAAGTAGCTCAATTTCAGGTCTCGTAAGTGCGTTCCTTTGAAAATAGCTGTACGGATTTTTTTTTTTTTTTTTTCGAACTCGCAATATTTACTTTCATTTAGATATCTTTTCGTATGTAATTGTTGTTTTCCAGTCAACAATTGAGTATGCCAGCTTTTGATAAAAGTCGGTGCCTCAAAAACGGCTCTAACGATTTCATTAAAAATTATTGCATGAACCTATTTTGGATATCCTTCCTCATGTATTACGTGATTATCACAGAAAAATTAACAGTCATCCTGATTAAGCAGGTCAGTTTTAAATCTCGAAAATTGGTGTTTAAAAAAAAAAAAAATGGCTCTACGATTTTTTTTAACTCACAGTGTAAAAACTCTGTTTTATATATCTTTACGCGTGTATCTAATTTCTGTCACTGGAAAATTTTTACGTGTCTACTTTGTTAGATCAATTTTATGTCTTCTGATTACATTATTTCCAAAAGTACATATAATACATGTAATGATAGGTAATGGAAGTCTTATGGTTGTTTCATACCAGATTTTTCTTTAACAAAAGTATGAGCTAAAAACAAGTAATGGAAAAAAAAAAACCCTCTAGTTTCTAGGAGAATGATGCTTTTGCAGATATCTAAAAATGTTCTTTAGGAATCATCTTGAAACTTTGGTAGTTTAAGGAACATGTCATACCTCATATTTTTCAGCTAAAATTGTGTCCTGAATAGGAAAGGGGGACCAGTACAAAATTAAACAAGAATCACAATGTTTTGGGTCACCCTGTAAAAAGTAATGCTTTAAATGCATTTCGACTATAGTATGTGATATGAGGATTTTGCTCATTATCTGAATAATTTTTATGAGGCTACCACATATATCCATGGAGATATTGCGAAAAAAAATTTCACTTTTTTAATTATAACACACAGTGTATTAGACCCAGTGCAAAGTCATTTTTAGGAAATTTGGCATAATACATTAGGCACAGCATAATGGAATCAGAATGCAAAAACGTAAAATATCTTGCGAAATAGGAGCAATTGCTAAATAACTTTTAGCTATACACATGCGCTAGCTTTTAAAAAATTTCATTTGCATAATTTAATAGCCAAAAGTATTGAGCAACTTATATGAAAACCCCAAACAAATATCGTGTACATTCAAAAAGTTATGAAAGATAGAATAAACAGAATTTCGGTTTTTCTCAAAAAAGAAAAAAAAAAAAAAAAAAAAAAAAGATGATAGGGGGATTTATTAATATTTATTTACCGTCAGTGAACACTGTATTATCATTGGGCATTGATTCAATCGAAATAAAAATGTGGGTGAAACCCCTTACAGTTTAGCTTTTATTTTGAGAGAACTGAAATTCTGTTCATTCTATCTCTTATAACTTTTTGAATTTACACGATACTTTTTTGGGGTTTTCATATAAGTTGCTCAATACTTTTGTCTATTAAATTATCATATGAATTTTTTTAAAAGCCTAACGCATGTGTAGTTAAAAATTATTTAATAAAAATTCTCATATATCGTAAGATACTCGTATTTAATATTTTTGCATTCTGATTGCTGTATGCTGTGTATAATGTAGTATGCCAATTTTTTTAATAATCTCTTTGCACTGGGTCTAATACCTTACCTGTTATAATTAAAAAAGTGTTTTGTTTTTCGTAAAAGAAAAAAAAAAAAAAAAAAAAAAAAAAAGTTATATATTTGTGAATATTTGTGATAGCCTCATAAAAATTGATACAGAGAATGAGAAAAATTCTCTTAATCACATGTTGCAGCTAAAACGCATTTAAAGCATTACTTTTTACAGGGTGATCCAAAACACTTTGACTTTAAAAAAAAAAATTTACTGGTCCCCTTTCCCTCTTTAGTATACAACTTTTGCTGAAATATAGGTATACTATGTTCTTTACACTGCCAAAGTTTCAAGATGATTCCTAAAGAACGTTTCTAGGTATTTGACAAAATGTCTAAATTCGAAAGTGTCCAAATACTTATTGGTAGATAGTGTACTTGTGAATACATGAAATTTTAATTGCGATACTGAAGAACTAAGAAGAAAGAACTAAAACCTAAAGAACTTTTTTAGATATTTGACAAAATGTCTAAATTCGAAATTGTCATAATACTAATTGGTGGATGGTGCAGGTGCACAAAACCACAGCTTTTTAGTTTTGCATCATCATTTTAATTTGAAAGATATATTTAGAGAGAAAAAAAAAAAAAAAAAGAAATAAAGAAAAAAGAAAAAGAAAAGAAATAAAGAAAGGAATGATTTTTTTCATTCTAATAAGTAGATAAGTAGAAATGTTTATTAATTATGGTGTGTCGTAGAGGGTTTAAGACCGATTGATTGCAAGTGGGTCCTAGGCTTACGTAGAATGCCATCCGTAAAGGGTCTTTTTAAGAGGTCCTAGCTCTTACGCGAGTTTCGGAGAAAATCACAAAAAACTTCGAATGGCTAGGTCGACGAGCGTGACCTGGGATCGAACTCGGCACATCCTGTCTACCATCTTCGAGTTTATTCTTGAAAATTAACGAAAATAGTTTGTAAAGAAACTTTAAAAATAAAATTAAACTGCCTTTAAAATTCTATAAAATAAATAAATAAAATAAGGAGCTTCTTAGCTATTAAAATTAAAGTTAAAAGGTTCCGGATGCCTAATATAGTGTATACACACACACACACACACACACACACACACACACACACACACATATATATATATATATATATATATATATATATATATATATATTATGATAACATTAAGAATGAGAACGAAAAATAAACAGATGAATAATTCGTGACAATAACCCACAAAAGCCAATTTGGTAACTAGTTAACTTGACTGATATATATATATATATATATATATATTATGTAATATTTTAAATTATTTGGAAAAGATGAAGAAAATTCACGTTAAAATTATTCTGATAAGAATACAAAACATATATAGAAACATAACAAAATATATATTTTAATTGGTTGCAATCAAGAGGTTTCTTATCAAACTGTCAATAAGAAAATGAACGAATAAAATGAGAAATGCTGAATGTATAGAACAAGACACAAATAATTGATTAATTAATGAATAAAAAAGGCTCAGAATGCGGAGGCAGTTCGTCAGGAAGGTCTAATGTAAAATTTATGGACTAGTTCCATATACTCCATAAATTTTCTTAGATTACTATATAATTTACGATGTTTAATTTACTTGCAGTTATAGTATAAGCATGTGCTCTGTCAACATATTTTTACAAAGAAAGATCATTGCATTTACGTGAAGTATTATCATCATCATTATTATTAGCCGTAGATCTTGATACATAATTATAATTAAAAAAATTTCTTCCAAGAGGAATTGGATATATGCAAGATATATGTATATCTTTTATTGGAAATAGGCATTTCTTATCATTAATAATAGAAGTAATGTTAATTTTATTAAAAATTTGGTTTAAAAAATTGTCAATAATTTGAATATTTGATTGAATACTGCTTGGTTTTTTAATTAATTTTTAGATTATATATATATATATATATATATATATATATATTAACATAATAATGTCAATAAAATTATCAGAAAAATTCTGATTCGGAGATTAGCTAAGAAATGCTTTTAAATAATTAACTAAATACTTTTTTTAATTGCAAAAATGAATTTTCGCACAAAAATCAAATTATAATTAAAAAAGATATTGAGACTGCAACACTAGAATTTTCTTAAGCATGACATTTTTAGAAATTGCATAATCAGTAGATTTACAACCACGTTTATGTCTAGTAGTTTTAGTGTTAATTTTATGATTAAGCTGTGCATAAATTGTTGTATAATCATAGATGGCATTAATATTTGAATATAATTTAACCACTTTGTTATAGCATTCTGTGTTGAGCTCATGAGGGTAAATGGTATTGAAATATTGCATATATTTAGATTCTAGAAAAATAAGTTCATTTTTATTTTTTATGAATTTTAAGTATTTCTTTTGCGCAGCAGTTAATCATATATAACAATAATATTGCAATCCTATAAAACGTGCATATGAATTGAAAAGAAAATTTGTCTTTTATTATATTTTATAATCGATAAAATAGCATCATTAAATCAAAACTCTTGAGATTTCTTTTGACAAATTTTTACTTAAAAATAAATAAACAAATAAATAAACTTCATGGAAAAATATACATAATGTAACTGCAACTGAAATTTTAATTTTCATCCGTCTTGTTTTCGCATATAGGCTGACTAACTTCAGCAGCTCATTTTTGTGGTATGAATTAATAATATGTTTTAACAGCTTCTTATTGTTGAAATCGTTTTGCTGAAATCCCTTTCCGTGATCAGGAATCATTTGGTTAGGGCGTGTGCCTGTTGCACTGGTGTCCAGGGAGTAGGCATCATCATTCTAACTGATGCAGCACGATTGTCTTGTTTCTGTCACGCAAACGGCAGATAGGTGGCATAAAGTGATTGTGTAGCCGTACTCATTTTACCGAAAGAGAAATTTTTCATCATCCTAAAATGCGCTTTAGAGAGTTTTATAATTTAAATAAGAAATTGTCTTATCATTCCCATTTTACCAAAATAAGAATTATTCATTTCTCCAAATAATTCCTTGTGTAGAGTTTTATTTATTCATTTTTTTCTGTAAAATAGATTCTAAAATTTAGACGAATAAACAATAACAATATTGTACGGATTGTACTTTTTTTTTTTTTTTTTTTTTTCATTTTTTAAATGGTTCTTATTATGTTATAATTATGTTATTAATTTTTTGTAGGAGCACAAGCATTTTTACTTTCTCTTATCTATACATGGTAGAGAAAGTATTGCTATTGGGTGGAATTTCTAAATTGAGTTTTTGTTATGTTTATACGTTGTAATGTCCCTAGAATCCGAAAAATCAGTTTTTTAGCGATTTGTCTGTGTGTCTGTAAATAATATAATTCAAGAACAAATACACTATTAGAAATGAATACTCAAATTTAGCGAAATTTTCTTTAATTTTGACGAAACCGTTTCCAGGAAAATACTCCGAGCGAATATTTCGTCAAATTGAGAAAATTACTTTCGTCACTTGTTTGAGCATACGAATTTCGTCAAAAGTAAAGAAACGTTTTTTCATCTTAGTTTCGTGATACAGAATAAAATACAAATTATAGAATTATAAAATTACCTGCAAGTTTGTTGTTTCGTACGACTAAATCCTATTTATATTTGATTAAAATATAAATAAAACAGAGCAAACAATTAAAAGTTATTGTAATATAACGTCAAAACAACACAGGAAAAAAGCCAATATGACGATAAGGAAAACTAGCACATGCTATTGTGAGTAAACAGTTTCGTCAAATATTTGAGAGTTCACGTTTCGTCAAAAATCACGTGATCGCTTGACGAAATGATTGTCAATAACAACGAAATTAAGCCCTAGAATGTCAGAATCGTCAAAATTGAGTATATTATTTCTGAGAGTGTATTAGCAGGAAATCAATATTCGCTATTCTAAATGTGCATCATGTAGGGATGTCACATGAAAATTTTTATTGAGATCGTTGAAATAGTTCATGTACAGGAACCTGTAAAAATTTTTAAACACATTATGACTGTGGGCGAAATTTATAATTTTTTGATTGAACAGTACAGAATGAAATAGATATATATATATGTGACTTTTGTCTCAAATGATCCATTTTACATACGTTCAGAATAACAATTTCTTTATTTTTATAAACATTAGAACACCATAAACGTCCATGCCTGAACCGGGATTTTAACCCGAGATCTAGTATTTCAGAAAGCAGCTCCCTACTGACCGAGCCACTTCTGTCTTCAAACAAGGAACTCTATAGAACTTAAAGTAATCACTCATGATGCCATTCAATTAAAATAAGTTTTGTAATTTTATTTTAAGACAAGCAATATTGGATTACATTTATTGTTTACTAGCAGGCTACGCCCTCTTCGCTGGTCACTATATTTAAATGAATTTTCGAAAGAATCGAATTAATATTTATTTTTTTACACCGCATTATAGACAAAAATTAAAAAAATAAAATTAAAATTAAATTAAATTAAATTAACTGAAATTGCTCCAAACCTTGCTTTGGGTACCCGCTGTCTACGGCATCTCTTTTCCCGCCCGCATTGCATCAGGTCTAGGTTTCCCATGCCTGCAGGAAGATCTTTACCGGGCACTTCAATCTGGGTATTTATCGACGACAGGTGGGATCTGCTATGATTTAAGAACTACGATTTTAAAGATGACTGTATCTCAGCATCTATTAAATATTTTAGTTTTGAACCATGTATTTTATAGCCCATGCTATTTACACGATATTACGATTTGATTCCGACCAATGTAATAAAATAAAATAAAATAAAAAGTAGATTAAATATATATAGAAACAAATAAATTTTAATAAATTTAATCCTGTTTACTATGTATATACTACCATTTTTCCCGATAAATACAGTAAATAAAAAAAAAAAAATGAATAAATAAAAGTTTTTTTCTTTTAAAGGAATTTACTAAAAAATGAAAAATAAGAAGTTGTTCTACTATAAAATATTAAACATAACTGTTATAAATACGTTTTTAAATTTAAAACTAATTATACTTAATTTTTCCTTCTGCATTACGATTTTATTTTCAATAAATATAACAAAAAAAAAAAAAAAATTGCCTTCAAATGAATGAATTAAATAAAAATAAGTTGCGTAATAGCCGTTGCTAAGATACGCAGACGATTGAAGCAAAATAATTAAATTTATGAAAAATGAAGCATTAAAGCCAATATTTAAATTCGAAAAAACATTAATTTAAAAAATTCAAATTCGAAATTCGAAAAAATCTCGATGAGGTGCACACATGCATGGTCCCAGGTACCTATATGCCAAATTTGGAGGCTCTGCGATTAGTAGTGTGAGCACCAGAGCGCAGATACACACAGACACACAGACACTTCTCTTTATTTATATAGATAAATACAACAAATTAAAAAAAAAAAAAAAAGAGAAAAAAAAATCGCCTTCAAATGAATGTATTAAATAAAAATAAGTTGCGTAATAGCCGTTGCTAAGACACGCAGACGATTGAAGCAAAATAATAAATCTATGAAAAATAAAACAAAGAAGCCAGTATTTAAAATCGGAAAAACATTAATTTAAAAAATTCAAATTTGAAATTCGAAAAAATCTCTATGAGGTGCTCACCTGCAGGGTCCCAGGTACCTATATCCCAAAATCTAATATTTTTAATTTTTCTACTGTATGTGTATAACTATCCGCGATTGTAATGATCGATAGATGACGCTTTCTCAACTGCAGTTGTTAGTAAATATAATTAGCCACGTGTATTTATTTATTGTTCTTTCTTGTTGTTCTATCGTTGTTTCAGCGTGAAAGCTATCAGTGGTATGATATATTCACCTTAGCCCACCAGAGGGCGAGCATTTGATTACAATCGCGGATTTGATTTCAATAAATATAATAAAAAAGATTTCTTCCTCAAATGAATTTAAATAAAGAAATAGTTTAATAGTCGTTGCTAAGATACGCAGACTTTTGAAACGAAAGAAATTTCTGAAAAATGAATCATTGAAGCCAATATTTAAAATCGAAAAAACATTAATTTAAAAATTCAAATTCGAAATTCGAAAAAATCTCGATGAGGGGCACACCTGCAGGGTCCCAGGTACCTGTATGCGAAATTTGGAACCTTTGCGATCAATAGTGTGAGCACCAGAGCGCAGACACACACACAGACACACAGACACTTCTCTTTATTTATATAGATTAGGAGGTTGCATTTATGAAAAGTTGGGAAAGTAAATAAATAAACAGGTAATAATAATAATAATAATAATAATAATAATAATAATAATAAAATAAAATAAAATACAGTTAAAAATTTGATTTCGCATTTTGCACAAAACTTAAATAAACCTAAAATTTTCCACTTGTCTCTGTCACAGTCTCATCAAGATCTATAAAATCAGTTGTAAAATTTCTCACTCACAAGGCTAAAAAGCAGAAAAGAATTACTAAAAAATATATATACAATGTTTTAAAAACGAGCTAAAAAGTATAAAATATTTTCGTCTAGTCCTATACAGGTTCGTAACCCCTATATAAATTGTCCAGAAAATTTGTGATTGTGAATTTTTGATGGATATGGAAATACTTTTAAGATTTAAAACGAAAAACGAAGGGCACATGCAGTAGATGATTGAAGCATGGATAATTCACCATAAGACAGTAACAATTTTATTACACTGTAAATGATATGAACTGTTGTGTCAGTTTTCTCAGTGACAGCTACTTTCTACTCTCATTACTATTATCTCTTGCATGCGCCTAACGTTTTCCGTTTTAAACCTTACAAATGTTTTCATAGCTATAGAAAATTCATAATCACAAATTTTCAGTCGAAATTTTATGGGATTAGAAACTATTTTGTATTTTTTTAGTCCGTTTTAAAAATAACTTTGTATTTCTTTTAGTCCGGTTTAAAACGAAAAACAAGGGCAGATGCAGTAGATGATTGAAGCATGGATAATTCACCTAAGACATTAACAATTTTATTACACTGTAAATGATATGAACTGTTGTGTCAGTTTTCTCAGTGACAGCTACTTCCTACATTCATTACTATTATCTCTTGCATGCGCCTTTTCAATCGCATTTTTATGGGATAAGGAGAAACTATTTTGTATTTTTTTAGTCCGTTTTAAAAATAATTTTGTATTTCTTTTAGTCCGGTTTAAAACGAAAAACGGAAGGCACATGCAATAGATGATAGATGGATGAATAATGCACCTAAGACACTAACAATTCTATTACACTGCAAATGAAATGAACTGTTGTGTCAGTTTTCTCAGTGACAGCTACTTCCTACATTCATTACTATTATCTCTTGCATGCGCCTTTTCAATCGCATTTTTATGGGATAAGGAGAAACTATTTTGTATTTTTTTAGTCCGTTTTAAAAATAATTTTGTATTTCTTTTAGTCCGGTTTAAAACGAAAAACGAAAGGCACATGCAATAGATGATAGATGGATGAATAATGCACCTAAGACACTAACAATTCTATTACACTGCAAATGAAATGAACTGTTGTGTCAGTTTTCTCAGTGACAGCTACTTCCTACATTCATTACTATTATCTCTTGCATGCGCCTAACGTTTTACGTTTTAAACCTTACAAATGTTTTCATAGCTATAGAAAATTCACAATCACAAATTTTCAGTCGAATTTTTACGGGATTAGGAGAAACTATTTTGTATTTTTTTTAGTCCGTTTTAAAAACGCAGCGTACTAGTTTTATTTAATTATTATTTTTTTTTTCTTCTACTAGTTATGAGAACTGAAATCTCAAATTAGAAAGCATCAATATTCATTTTTATACAAATGGAAGGAAAAAAAAGAATTTATGTTCACATATTATTCACGTGTATTCATATATTATTCACACATATTTTTATATAAGTCACACTGATTCAATAAATTCTTTTGATTTCCTGTATCAATATAAATATGAGTATTGATTTTCTTTTTTCTAATTTGAAACTTAAATATTCAGAACTAATGGAAGAAAAAATAATAAATAAACCGACAACGAATATATTTTACTTATTTACATTAATTCCTAACAGTTTTTTTTCCTCTTCTTCTTTCTTTCTTTTTCTCCCCCCCCCCTTCCTGAATGTTGCTATTTTTTTTTTCTGAATTTTTTAATGCTATTTGGTAAATAATCATATACATTAGATGAGAAGTTTATATAAGAACAGAAAAACAGATGTAAGATTTGTTTCGGGCATACATTTTTACTGTAATTTTTATGCTTAAGGTAGAATCATAGGAAAAGATTAAATCATTATTTCTCATATTTTACTTAGGAACATATCTTTACTATTATTCATTGTTTTAAAATTAATTCACAAAATTACTTTAAAAAAAATCATTGTGTTACAAAATTCTCTCGAAACTCATTAATATTGCAAAGATAAATTTTTACAGTATGCTTCATTTTGCCTGCCAATATAAGCAATCTTTAAGCTTGCATTCTCAAAAACATTTTAAGATTCTTCTTCCCTCTTCCCCTCACAAAAAATTATCTATTAAAAAAACTTTTACAAATAAGTGCTGCTCATTTTTTATTACTTCACACATTCATAAACTCAAGCTTCATATGCAAGAGCCTGGGTTTACACACAAGCATCACTCTTTTCAAAAAATGCTTTTAAAAGCTTATGAATAATCATCTCCCTAAAAATGATTTTTTTATTATACATATTTTTCTTTCTTTCATTTCCCTCCCCATCCAGGCCTTCCCCAATAAGCAGCTTTCAATCATCGTCTTCAGGGTTATCAGGTTGCCATATCGCTGAAGATAATTAATCATAACTTCTGAGACAGCGCCATCTCTTGGTCGAGTGAAAAATAATTTCATAGTCCTACCTTTTTCCTTAATGGAGGGCAAATACCGCCCAACTTTAATAACTAACAGTGAATCTTTTATAGAGCAATATTGGAAGTCACTTAGAGTAGAACGAAATCTTAGTTTATTTTTCAATCCCTGGCTTAATGGTGTTGCTTTAGATAGTACATTATAGATCCACTTGGGCTAGATATTTTTTTTTTTTTCCTTTCCTTTTAAATTTGATGGGGTTTTTCGATATATTGGGAGTTGGATTTGCAATTATCGGTGATATGAAAAAGTATCGATATTGGAGTTTTAGTATAATGCATAAATTACAGATAAATTGATGAATTTTTAAAAATGTTTGAACTAAGAACTTTCTTTTTTTCCCTATGTTTTCCTATTGTTTAAAGATAATTTTTTTAAGAAACTACCTCTTTATTACGTCACTTTCTCTGTTTTCTCTTTATTAACATAAGCAATTAATTATATTTGAAAACATACTTAATATAAACTATTTTAATGAAAGCATAATTTTGAAGGGCATCAAACATAAAATAATATGTCATTTGTTTAAAATTTTTAGTTGATCATAAATTAAAAATTTAATTTTTTTGTGATTAATATAAACATAGTATTAGGTTGAGTCAAAAATTTTGTCCGTTTTTTATTTGCGTATCGATAAATATGTTACATTAAAGTTGTAATGTAAATGTCATATATATTTTGAAAGCTCATTTTCTGCTGATTAAAATGATGCATTTAATTGTTATGTTATTTTAATTTTTACAGATTTATTACTCTTTAAAAAAGATCAAGTATGTTAAAAAATCGTGAAAAAATCTGCAGTTTAATCTTCCACGAGTTCAAACAAGGTCACAATGCAACTGAAGCAAGTCGTAACTTATGTACAACATTTGTTAGGAAGTCTATAAACGAAAGATAATGCAGACATTGGTATGCAAAGTTCCGTTCCGGATATACACACCGCGGTGATAAGAAACACTCTGGGCAACCATCGACAACCGATGAAAGAACTTTATTTTGTGCGATTGAAGCCGATCCGACTCAAACCACCCGAAAATTAGGGCAAGATTTTGGCACTTCTTAGTCAACCGTCAATCTACACCTTCACAAAATTGGCAAGAAGATTAAGCGTGGTCAAATGGTAGTGCGCGAGCTCAACAAAATGCAAAAGAATCAATGAAAATCAGTCTGTAAATCGTTGCTGCGAGAGATTAGTCGAAATGGATGGTGTCGAATTCTTACCTGTGATGAGAAGTAGGTACTATACGACAACAGAAAAGCCGGATGCCAATGGCTCAGCCCACACCAGCTTGGAGTTAGGACGGCTCAACCTAGGATGCATTCAAAAAACGCACTTTAGTGCGTCTTTTGGATGTCGACAGGAGCTGTGCATTAGGATCTTCTTCTTTTAGGACAAACAATGAACTCAGATGTCTATTGCACTCAACTGAACCACATTCAACAGAAACTCGTCAGAAAAGGCTTTAATCCAGCTCGAGTTTTCTTTCAACAAGACAACGCAAGACTACGCGTTTTAAACCAGACATGTGAAAAGCTGAATGAGTTGGGCTGGGAACTTCTCACTAGCCCGCCATTGCAGATTATCATTTGTTAAGGTCGCTAGAGCACTTTATGCGTGGACAATGCTTCAACAACGAATACGACCTCCGACAAGGCATTGTTGACTTCTTCGCTCAAAAACCTGCAGCTTTTTATAACCATGGAATTTTAATATTGTAGTCACGCTGGAAAAGGGTTATTGAAAGTAATGGTGACTATGTTAATGAAAATATGTTAAAATTGTTATTATTTTTTTTTTTTTTTTTTTACTTTTAATAAATGATTAGAAACCGGACAAAAATTTTGACTCAACCTAATATATTATTTTGTGTTCAATTTAAATTATTTAGAATAAATGAGATATGAATTAAAAATTAAGATAAAAAGATGAAGAAGAAAAAGCATTTACCTTCTAAAAATAGGTTACGTACTGCAGTTAAGAGTTATTTGAGAAAATATATTTTGGGAAGAGATCTATTACATCATCGTACAAACATTAGACTGATTAAAAGCATTATGCAAGCACGGGCTAACATTCAAATTTACCATATGCGTTACCCAAATTGTTACAAGTATACACTTAATATGCAATATCTTCAAAAATGAAATACACACACACCCACACACACACACACACACACACACACAAAAAAAAAAAAAAAAAAAAAAATTAAAACACTGAAAAGCGAATAATAATTTCATAACTCGAATTTTAGATCATTGCAAAACATGATATCGTCAATATTGCTCAATATAGATATATTTGTGATTAAAGTTGGTATGTTACATGGACTCCATTTGAATAACAATAATCAATTTTTTATTCACACACAGAGAAATATAACTATATTTACTTTCAAAAGCCAATCTTTTAAAACATAGTGAAAATAATGGTTCTTGATGAGGACATGAACATTTCCTTTTATTTAGAGTCTGACTCACATCTGTTATTGTTATTTCAATAAAAGCATGTCGCTTATGATATGGGTTAAAGTGTAGACATACATATATACTAAAATAATTTCTTTAGCTAGATTAAAAAAAAAAATTCTGTAGGAATATATATTTTTTAATACCCTTGTATCTACTTTATTTTTATTTATAAATTTCCACTTGTAAAATAACGTTTTTTTGTCGATTTTTATGATTATTTGCTCGCAATAAAATATTTTACACTACATTTAAAAGATAGCTATAGAATATTATATTTTATTTGACTTTTCTATTTTATTTATTTATTTATTTCGTTTTTACTGTATTACAATAATATACACTATAATGCTGGGACTTACATGTTAAAAATCCTCAAAAATAAGAAGGGAAAAAATTGTACTGAAATCTCTCCCAATAAGTTTTTTGGAATTCGTCTCCAGAATATCATAAATTTGTTTACCTTATGTTCTTTTTTTATAGTACGTAACATATATAATCCGATTTACAAAACAGTAAGCCAATCGGGAGCACTGAGAATATATTTCCCAATCTCGCAGAGGCCTAGCCCACAAGTAACCAGCTAAATCACACGCTGTTTGGAGGTTGTTCTCTCCTAGCACAATTTTGTGCAAACAAAAAGCTTTAGCTTTTATTCCGGATCTTAAACAAAGAAGATTTTTTCCAAGATTTCTTTCTATGATTTTCAGGAAGAAAAAAATACCCTCCCCTTTCGTCTACAATTTTGATCTTCTCAGAATTGGAAAAATTGAATCTGTTCGTTTATTTGCCATTTGGTGAAAAAGGAGGTACTCAGGGTTCTATTTCCATGGCGATGATAAAAAAAAGATATGTTCAAATAAAAGTCAATGATAAATTTCGACGGTAGAGACAAAATGTTCACAATAAACTTCAATCTATCAAAAGATGAAACTCAAGTGTGATTTCTATTTGAACCTATGTAAAGTAACGAACTATTTAAAGAAGAGAAAATTTTAGTTTTGAAGAAATATGCCAGAACAAAACGCAAGAAGAATAATTGGAAAACGTTCGGGAAAAGAATGGGAAATTTTTAATTTAAAAAATTTGTTGCAGTTTTTTGTCGGTGAAGATGTTAAAAGACAGTTCAAAATTTTTATGTAAAATCGACTATATTCTTACACAAAACTTGGCATGCTTCAAACTAAAAACGATCGAGAAGTAAAGAAAAAAAAAAAAAAGGTGTGTGGGGGGGGGGATCTGAATTTAAACCAATCTCCATACATTAATAAGCAAAATATATTGCTTAGTCGAAAAATCAAAAATTTTATCTGCATACCATTTTAAAAATATGAGAGAAATGTTGTCCAAAGCACCGCTGATAAAAATATAATATTTTTAACCTCAGCTAGGATTCGGAAAACAAATAATTTTTATAGAGAAAAGCATTCTTACCGATTAAATTCTTGAAGTAGTGACGGATTGCTTTAGCCTATTAAATGATATGATTGTGGTCTTTTTAATCCCTCTTTCCTTTATAAGGTACGCTTATCTATTATTTGTTTTTCATTTTTTCTGGTCCTCTTATCAAATTTTTAAATTCTTGGCACTGGGTCTTGCAAAATTTTTTCTCCAATAGCAAATCAAACAACGGATATTTTCTTTTAAAAAAATTGACTCTTGTCCGTTTAGCTACCGAGGAAATGAGGAACTGTAGCATTAATTTTTCTCTGGATGTTGTCACTTTAAATGTGCCTTTAAAAAAGACTATAGATTCGCTGTAAAAATAATATCGCAATTCACAACAAAAAGTGGTCAGAATTTTTTTCTGATAAATCAGTAGCCATACTTTAGAAATTATAGCTTAATTACAGTCATTTTTTTACTGCTAAGTCAAAATACGTTAATGAAAGTTTTTGTGTTAATTTATATCAAATGAATCTGGCACCCATACTACCAATAAGCTTTCATGTAAATTTATAAGTTTTTCTCACAGCGTGTTTAATAGCAGTTATAATTCAAATATTATCTAAAAGTAAAATTAAGAAGTTAAGTTTTGTTACAGCAGATGCCCTTTTCTGGCAAATTGAGAAATAGTTTAAATGAAATTTCCTATCCATTTTATAGTATCAGAGAGGTCGATTTCCAGTTTTAAAAAACTATTATGATGTGGTTACCACATGACTTTCTTCTATATAATTTTACACAAAAATTATTCAATACAAATTATTTATTAAATTATCAAATTATTCTCCATTATAAATGCAGACGATTTTTATCTGAAAGTATTATATTATCACTAAATGCCGAAAGGTGTCAATTTTTTGCAAATAAAAAAAAAAATGATTTTTTCTGTTTTTTTTTGTTGTTGTTGTTGTTGTTGAAAGATAAAAAAAAAAAAAAAAATCGATAACCTTGTTTTAAATTATCACAGATCTATAGTTCAGCCATTCGTTTTAAAGGTATTGACGAGATCTTTCGAAAAATACCCATGTTGAAAATTTACTCCCCCCGGAAGTGTAATCCCCCCAGGGGGAAGCAATGCTCCTACATGCACATTTTTTTCCCCTAGTTACTACTATTATCCATAATTCATGTTAATTTTACAATCACACGATTAAAACAACTCTCATTATGTACATTTATATAAAATTTTGTCCTATACTGCCATGTTTAAAATTTAGAAAAAATACAATCACAGCACCACCTGTTGAGTAATTGTTCCACAAATCTAATCAGCACCAGTTTATGTCAGGGTCCAACTAAATACCAAGTTTGATTAAATTTCGTTCATTGGTTCGTGAGATACAGCGTCCACAAAACTTATGATACACACACACACAGACACACAGACATTTTCTAAAAACAGTCAAATGGTGTTCAGGACATCCCAAAACATGTAAATCCATCGAAAACTGGAGTTCAAAAATTTTCACGAGTCCAGTACTTTCTCTATATATATGTTACCGCTAAAGTGCAGAAATCAGTTAATCTGCAGATTAGCTAGGTAATCTGCACAATAACTAGGGTGATCCGTTAAAGTGAGGAAAATTGCTTTATTTCTCAAATTACCTAGGTAATCTGCAAATTACCTAGATAATCTGCACATTACCTACTAGGCACTAGTTAAAGTGAAAATAAGATATCTGGTGTTGTAATTTTACAGCGCACTGTGTTGTGTTTGTTTTTTCATTCGGAAAAAAAAATAGTTTTCTTTACAGAAATTTCTTTTACAGAAATTTCATATTAAGTATTTATTAAATGCCATAATATTTTTCAAAGTTAATAATATATCTTTTTTTTTTTTTTTTTTTTCAGTAAGTAATAGTAATTTAAATCAATTTTAAAATAAATTAGTTTTAAAAAGTTATGGTTTAATAGTTTTAATTCGGAAGGAAATAATTACTGTAATGTAAATCTAATATTCATAATTCAAAATGGAGTTTCACGAGAGACAGCTTTTAATAAAGATTACATTTCATTAATAAAATGCAGACCCTTATCAAACTTATATTGACAGAATTAAAAAAGATAGAAATAAAATCAAAATTAAAACAATTATAACTTATTTCTTACTTTAAATGTTGTGTTAGTCATAATAATAAACCTAATCATAGCTTCCATTCTCCACATTTTGCGTTTGCCGTTTATCGGTTTATCATCATAGCATAGCGGAAGTGCGGAAGGGAAGGGGTAAAAGTTTTAGTTATGTTTGAAGGTCATTCGCGTATCTGTATCACATGGCTGTTTGACGTCATAGTGAATGTAAAAAAAACTAATGCTCGAAACAAACATTTGAACTTTAACGATACTGAAAACGTTAATCTGCAGATTACCTAGTTAAAATGCGGAAAACTCTTTATTCCGCACTTTAACGGGTTATTTTAGTTAATCTGCAGATTACCTAGGTAATCTGCAGATTAACGGATTTCGCGTTTTAACGGTAACATATACATATAGAAGAAAGTAATAATGTATGGTTCTTCCTTTTTATGAGTTTTAGTATATGTCTTCGTTTCATTTTTTATCTTACTTGATTTGATTATCTTTTTTAATTTTATTTATTTTTTCAATTCCGTCTCAATAAACTTAATAATTTATTATAGCTAGACTTTTTTTTTTTTTTTTTTTTTTTTTTTAACTCTGTGATTTTTTTTTATTTTGCAATAGAATATAATGTGTGATTTTTTCTTTCTTTTTGTATGTTGCTACTGTAATTTTCGGCTTTACTAGCGTTAATTTTGTGTGCCAAGCATAAGAAATCCTAATATAGTTGCTTTCAGATATTTCTTAAGATGATATATACGAATATTACTCTTGATGCTTCACATTTTGCATTTGATCGTATGCAGTCAATGCATTGTCAATAACAGTTCAAAAAGTTACCGTCGTTAGAATGAGATGAATATCAATTCCTTTCAAAATAAAGTAAAACTATTAGGGGTTTAACCCGAGTTTCTGTTTTGATTCTGTTAATGGTAATATAGTATTTTATTCGATCGAGAATCACTTTTTGAATTTTCATGATATTTGTTTGGGATTTTCATATAAGTAGCTCAATACATTTGGCTAACAAATTATGCAAATAGTATTTTGTTCACACTTGCGCTTATGTAGTTAAAAATTATTTAACAAAAATATTCGTATTTCATTAGATAGTTGATATTTTTTATATTCTAATTGCAGTATGCTGTGTCTAAAGTAGTATGTCAAATTTTCTAAAAATAGCTTTGCATTGGGTTTAATACCCTGATTGTATAATAAAAAACGGTGCAAAGAAACCTTTATATATCTACATAAATATATGCACTAGTCTCAGCAAAATTAATGCAGATAGTTAAAAGAAACATTATAACACATTCTATAGCCAAAAGGAGTTTAAGACATTAATTTTTACATAGTGATCCCTTCTCTTTAATTTTTTACTGGCCCTCTTTTTGCTTTCGCGGCAAAACTTTTGCTGATATGTATGAGGTGTAGCATATTCTGTACACTCCTTAAATTTCAAGAAAATTCTTCTAGTAAGCCTTCTTGAGTTATTTTAATTTTAAACTATTAATTAAATTTAATTTTAAACCATTTTAATTTACTTTGGAAATGTTTAAATATAGAACTGTTATTATACAACTTAAACTATAAAACGGTTTTTGTAGAAATGTAAGAGGGGACAGTGTGAGCGCCACACCACATTATTCTTTAATGGTAAAACTTGATTAAGATCCTGAAATTGAAAACTTGTTTATCTAGTATCATTTACTGTTTTTAAGAATCTGTTCGAATACAAAGAAATGTTACGTACATTTACAATAACCTTCGTATCCCACATAGATGTTATTACTGGGATACCTCAAAATTTCAAATCCATTATCTCGCGTTGCTGCTTTCATACTGAATTCGTGTCTAAAATCCTCCCTTCTCCCAATTTTTAGACTGTTCATGTTTTCACATTTTTGCTGAAATTATTTTTTACTCTTTCTCAGATCATCTCGCTACACCAATAAATTTAGATATGTTGTTAAGATACACAGTAATACCTTATAATTGAAAAATAATGATATCATACAAATCATATTAAATAATATTTAATAATCTATAATAAGCGACTGTTTCCGTAAAATGAGGTCAAACAGAAGAAAAGAGTATTATAAAACTGGCGTTAAAAGATAAAGATTAAAACAAACTTCGTGAACATATGAGTATGAACTTTGAATATTTTTCCTATATAGAATACTATAATTTCTGTTTTATAAACGCTTATCCCTTTTTTTTTTTTTTTTTTTTTTTTTCTTTTTTCTCTTTCCAGGAATATATACAAATTTCAAATGCAATACATTTTAGCGTCCGGCTTAGTTGAATAAAAAATTTTTCTAAGTTATTCTCGCAACTTATTATTATTTTTAATTGTATGTAAAAAATTTATTCTTAAAATATGACAAGAATTTCTGTACATAAAAGCAGGTAACAAAAAATATGAAACGGTCACTCCTGTAAAGTATACAAAATTAAAGTAAAATGTTAATGATTAATATTATTACACATTGACTTGTAATGAGATGAATACGAGTATGAACCTTTATTTTATTTTTCAAGGTTTACATGTTTATGGTTCTGAACAATAAAGTTAGCTGATAAAATAATATATTATTTACCGTTAGTTATTGAAAACTCCAGTCACAGTTAAATGTGACAATGCCAAATTTCCAAATGTGATTTTATTTTCTGCATTACAATTATAGTCCTACATCGGGTCAGATAACCCGATTTTATCCGAACTCGATCCGACCCGCGATTCTGGTTCGGATCGGGTAGACTAAATTTTTTCCCTTGCGGGTCGGGTTGACTAGATTTCTTTTTATTGCGAGCCGGGTTCAGTTTTCAATAAGTCGGTCGAAATGAGAACAAATTCACCTTAATTATCAGAAATTTGTTTGCTTATAGACACCCATAAATGAACATACTCTTACCCAAATTATTGTAGCAAAATAAACATCCAGACTCCAACAATAACCAGATGTGTTATTCACCTATTTTGATTACTAACATCCTTTTAAAGCAGACTATGATTTTAAACTGATAAAATTTTTCTCTTGCAGATGTGTTTGAGAAATTATTGAAATGTAGATTTAGAACGGACGTTTAGTCGGTCGCCTGTAACACTATGTCTTTTTAGTATTTTTGTGTGTGTGTAATAAGTATTAAACAATAATCTTCAAACGTTAAACTTGAAGCCCATTTTGTACACTTGAAGTATACACAACACACATAAATAGTTAAAAATTATTATTAACTTAGTGTATTAGTAATTACATATTTAATTATTTTTTAAATGATTTACCAACTGTGCGACAATGAAAATTTACTTCATTTTATAACTTAAAAATGGTTCACTGTTTTTTAGGTGGATTATTAATATTCATTTAAATTCGGTTTCATGTCGGGATCGGGTGAAAAGATATTGTGTTTCGGTTCGGGTTCGGATGTAAAGAAATCGGGATCGGTTCGGGTGCGAATCGTCAAAATTTTCTATTGTGGGTTTGCGTCGGTTTTCGGATTGATTAAAAATTTCCTGCTGCGTTCGGGTCTGGTAAAACACGACCCGTGCAGAACTATAATTACAATACTGATAAAGTGATTGACTTTAAGTAACTATAATCTCTATAAAAATGTGTGTCTCAAGTTGGTGGATAATATAACCGTGTAGTATATACTCTATTAATTTATGATTTCTCATTGAACAAAAAGAATAAAGGGGTTTCTTTAAATGTAAAAAGTGTAACCTAAGAATTAAAAATACTATGAGTTTAAAAATAATAAATATTTTTAATATACGTTTCGGGAGCAAATCGTTTTTTTAGCCAATTTTACTCAAACTTTAATCTTACTCATAGTTTTTCCTTTTATTGCAGAATTATTTCTTCCTATTCAAGTACATCTTTCTCTACCGTCTTCCTATTTTTATTTATTTATTTAATTATTTATTTATTATTCCGAATCGAGTTTATCACGATTTTTATGTAGTATATATATATTTTTTTCATATTAAGTTTTTCAATAATTTAAAATGTGTTACTAAATGTTTCCTGGTTTATGTTCATATTACAGTATGTTGTAATATTATTATATATATGGGCAAGCCCCGTGACTCACATTATCATTTGACACATTTTTAAAAAAAATATTTTTTTTATATATCAAAGAAATATATAACTGATTAAAAAGAATGTCTTTATAGATGTCTAAGATACAGTAAGAAACTAAGAATATCAATATTTTAAAATTTTAAATGAATAGATGGTAAGCAGATTTAAATTATCACTATGACTCACATGGAAAAAAAAAAAAAAAAAGAGTCAAATTTTGTGGGTAAATGAAAACCTTTAATTCTAATTCTTTAATAATTGCAAAGTAAAAGTGAGATACTTTATAAAATAAAAAAAAACATTCCCAAGTTATTATTTATACAAAAAAAAAAAAAAAAAAATTATAATATTCTAATAACAATTAATTTTGTTAATCGATATCTTAAGTGCAACTCAAATTACAATTTTTCGTGTGTCACGTTTTATTTTCTGCTTAAATCTTTGAAATACAAATAAATCAAAATATTTAAAACAGTTAATAAAGTGTTGTCAGATTCTAATTTATGAACTTCAATCAATCTACAGCACATACTGTTTGTTCTCTGATTTGAGTCATAAATGAACAAAAACGATTCCATTCTTGGAACAGAATTGTCCTTGTTTGTTTACAACTCGAATCGGAAAACGAACAATACAAAACAAATGTAATTAAAAAAAAAAAAAAAAAAATTCTATGATTCCCTTGTTATGTGGAATTGTTCACATATGTACAAATAAATAATTAATTCGATAGCTTTAATTTCTGTTGAAAACATAATTTGTTAAAAGCGATTTTTTAATTAACAAAAAATCCAAATTCAAAGTAATTTGGTAATTAGAAAGAAAAAAAAAATACGAAACATAATGATTTAGGAGAAAAAACAAGTAAAAGAAGTTTTCTTTATGTCTAGAAAAACTCATTTTTGTTATATAAGACAAGCAGTTAAAACACATCACTGTTGTATTGTTGATTGTTAGAATATTTCTAAGCAAACAGAAAAGTTTGACTCCAATTCCCGGCAAGTCTTTTTTCTTAAGATTTCTCCAATGATTTCTTTCTCTCTCTCTCTCATTCGGCCTTGATTTTTGGCAGAATTGTAGGAAATGCAATCAGTTCGTTTATTTACTATCTTGCGTTGGAATGAGGTATTCAGTCTAATATTTCTCCAGGTTCAAATAAGAAGTAGATTCCTAATAAAATTTGAGGATGTGAAATATAAGTTTGATGGTGTGAGTAAAATTCCCTTCAGGGGTTGTATCAAAATTGCGCTCTTTTAAATTGAGTATTAAATATTTCTATGAATTGTTGAAAATTGCATTGTAATATATTTTACATCCCGAATTAAAGGCTATACGAGAATAGCTTATGTTTTTAATGTTTCAAGTTAACTTTTAACGTTTCGTAATGTGAAATTGTGGTTAGATAAAATAAATAATATAATGATATCTCCTGAGTTGAACATTGTTATAAATTGTGTAGTTTGTTAACATTCTCTCTCTCTCTCTCTCTTTTTTTTAACTGTTTTTATATAGCTTACATTCCATGTCATAAATCTCTACCGAATCCGGGTTAAAAACAGATAAAAGGGAAAATAAATTATAAATATCAGTCCTATCGTTACAAAATCGGTACTAAATAAAAAGAGCGATTTTTCTGATTCCAGGGATGCAAGCAGTTTTTCAAGAAGGCGATTAGATTTTTTATTAAATTAACCATGAAATTTAGGTGGAAACACTTCATTTTAATTCCTTTCAGTCATTTTAAAAAGTACGTGGGTCGTTGCCAAATGAAAGGAGCTATTTTTCTGAATCAATTGGTGCAAAAAGTTTTTCCGCACGACAGTTAGATTTTTTAAAATTAACTAAAGTATGAAATTTATGTGGAAACACTTGATTTTAAACTTTTCATACTTTTTAGTGCGAATCAAGCTAATAGAAAAAATCTTTAATTTAAATTCTTTTTAAATATTTTATTTGGTATAGTTGTCTTATTTTTCTGATAATGAACGGTATGCATCGGTCGGAACAATATTGTCTAATCTCGATACTTAAAAAATGCATCGATTATTGAATAAAAATAAGAAAGAAACAGTAATAATGAAAGAAATCATAATGAATATTTCTTAGCAATGAAATATATTGATAACATTAACATTGGTCTAAATCGACTGCTAGAGATAATTAACCTTTTTGCAAGTTAGTTTTTATTAAGGTAAACAAAAGATACTGATTACAACAACTTATTATTTAAAAGCTAGTTTTTATGAAGCTTCAAAATAAACAAACAATACAGTAGTGTTAAATGGATTAAATGCCCAACTTCAGTCACTTCCATTTTTTCTTAAACAAACGTATTGTACAAAAACGTTTTCATAATGTTACCTACATAAAAAAGTTATATATACTTACATAAAAAAGTTACATATTATAATATTTAAAAAAGAAAAAACTGTGAACATTTCAGGCAAAAAATATTTGGAACATAGAAAAATTAAGTGATATTATCTAATTCCATTAGTTCCTGTTTGTGTAAACATCATCGAAAAAATTATGTTGACTGATGAAGAAATAAGTAATTTGTAAATAAACAACATAATATGCACACAACAATTGGGACTTGCATGAAAGCAGCAACGCACTTGATGAAAATTGTGCTTAATTATTTCAAATCAAAACAATTGTTGTGTTGTTAATGCATTTATGGTGATTGGTTGCAAAATTCTTAATTTTCTTGTAAAAAGGATATTTTGTAAGTCTTTTTTTTTTTTTTAAGAAGTGCTTATAGAAAATATACAACACGTTTAAGGAAGCATTAAAAAAAAAGAAAAAAGAAAAAAAACTCCGGTCAACTATAGTAACCAAATATTAAATTTCCCAAAAATATTGTAAATCTCTTACAATAAAATTTTTAATCTATATATATAAACACAAAACACCACTAACTTACTCATTCATTCATTGATTCATTTATCAACGTCGAGTCCAAACCGCTGAAGTTAAATATGCTGTTGGACAAGATATGCTGTTTGGACAATTCCTTTCATGACGTGTGGAGGGGGGGGGGGCTCAATAAGACAGGGTTTAACGAAATTTAACCCTTAAAGGTCTGAAAGGGAGTGTCGAAGTTTTTTTTAAATATTTTCACCGTATCTCTGCAGTTTTTTTCCAACATAAGTTTGAAAATTAGCAAAATATCTCCTTATAGGTCTTAATTAAGACAAAAGATGAGGATCTATTACATTTCAAATTAACCTTCAAAGGGTTAAAATGGGCGTGTCTAGCAGTTCTATCCATTCTTCCGACGTGTGAAATTGCAAATAATTTCTAATGAAAGCTTGAAGTTTAGCCAAATGTCTCGTCTTAAGCCCTAATTAATGCAAAAGAGAATATTCCAAAATTTAACCCTTAAAGTAGTGAAAGGGAAAATATCTAGCATTTTTATCCGCTCTTCATACGTAAAAAATCGCAATGGTTTTTATCAGATTTTTTAAATAGATTTAAACACAACTTGGTCTTCATCAAAACTCATTATAAGCAATTTCTTACCAATGGATCGAATGGCTTTTCTTACAATTTTTCTTTTATAATTATTTTCATCGTTTGAAGAACAGTCCGAACTGGTAGTACAACATAAAGAAATGAACTAATACACTTCAAAGTTATTTTTAAATATTTATCAAACACGTAAAACCTTCACAATCGATATGCATTTAATTTTTTATAGTCATTTTTTAAACATATATATACTTTGCTTTTACTATCAAAAGGATTATATATATTTATATACATATTCTAGATAATTTTCTTAAAATTTTAATCATTACGACTGAAATAAGAATTTTAAAATGGTACTTTGTTTTAAGCCAATGGGGTTTAGGCAATTCATTATAGCAATCAATATTTAACCAATAATATTAAGGGTTTCTTATGTATTTCGATAAATCCTATCTGATATAACTTGCTCAGAAATTTTAATTAAGTATGCCTTTCAACCCTGTAGAAGAACTTCCAAACTCTTCAGATTTTTATATACTACAATTTTTTCATTTTTTTTTTCTTGATTTATTTAATTGCAAAATGTCTGTCATTAAATAAAACTGATATTTCTTTCAGAATTGCTCGCATTCAAAAAGCCAGAGGTTTGCAGCTCTGCTTTAGGTGCTGTATGTGCAATAAATAACCATTATCATCCGATGATATAAGCATCTCAAATCTGGTTTTATTTTATTATTTATACATACTGAAACATAAACATAAACAAAAAAATGTTTATATAATTGTGAAATTCGCATCATTAAACAGAGGGAGATTAAGAAAGATTTAAAACTATCTGGAGTACAATCAGCCTCAATAAGGATTTTAGGATTAAAACTTTTTCTTTTTCTTCTTTTTTTAATAGCTGTTATTTAATTATCATTTGTTGCAATATTTTATTGCTTAAGCATAGACTTAAAAGCTAAATATTGGATCATCCTTAAACAATGCCTGTAAATGTATCTTTTCCTTTATAAGATAATCATTGCTAGGAATCACTCTTTTTACCCAATGCTCCGCGGAGTGATATTCGTTGAACATTTTTGGCACAATATCGCTTTACAAACAATTTGAAGCATAGTCACCATTTTAATTTATCAGTGTTGTACTGTTTAATTATACTTATAATTAGGGGAAACCGGGGCACAGTGGACCACTTTTACACATTTATTTTTTTTTTCACCAAAACTAAAAAAGCAAAGTACTTGAAAAAATTAGAAAACATTCTTTAAACCTTTCTTGACATGTCCTATTTTTTTTTTATAACAATACTTCTAATACATTACAAATAAAAAAAATTAAATTGTGTGCACAAACAAAGCGGACCACTGTGCCCCATCACCGGGGCACAGTGGTCCACAACCCGGGATACAGTGGACCAACCTCTGTTGTTCATGTTCAATTAATATAAGTTACTCATTTTGTTTTCCTAAAATTAGTTTCTTATGTAGTTCTAGTCTAAATAACATAATTCGAACATTTTCATGAAATAAAATTACCAAAATTTAAAGTAAATCAAAATAAATAAGAAACCAAATTAGAGGAAGAATCTATCAGATTTCCTTTGTCTTTCACGTGCCATCACTAAAAACAATAGGATACATTTTTAATTTGTTTATTAATGTTATATAGTTATAAAAATTATGAAATTTATAATTAAATCTTATATTACTATTTAAACATTTTTATTAATTATTTTGAGATATTAATATTTTATATTATATTTGTGAGATAAGTTTAACTAAAATTATTTTCTTTTATCTTTTATATGTTGTTTCTAAAAACAACAACAATAAATTTATATAACCTACTATTTATTATATCACATAATCCTTTTATTTATTTATTTTAATATTAAACAATTCAAATAGTTATTAAATTTAGATGTTCATAATTATTATACTACCATTCAACTATTTTCCCTTTTCAGAAATTTATTTTACTATAACATTAAGATTATTTTTTTATTATTAATTATTTTGAGTCACATTATATTTGTATATGTAATTTTAACTAAAATAAATAAGGTATTAAATATAATTTGGACTTTTAGACGCATTGGAAGGCGGTCCACTGTGCCCCATGTATAGGTGGTTCACTGTGCCCCATGTCCAGACAAAACAAATAATAATATTAAAATTATATATAGACTATAAATATGCTAATAATTTTTATAAATTTAAAAACAACATTATCTTACCTTTTTTTAACAACTATTCAATACTTGTAGTGAATTGTTCAGTCCTGATAAAATTAAAAAAACTTCAAACATGAAAAATTACTTTGAGCACCTCAAAACATAAAAATTGTATAAAATGGCTACCTTAGCATTTACCATGTGGTTTTTTGGATGTATACAAGTAGTACCATGCTACCATCTATGAGTCTCAATATAAACTAAAAGAGTTAAATATTAAGAGATTTAAATAGGGGTGGTCCACTGTGCCCCAGTCTCCCCTAGTTATTTTATGATTTATTCAATGTTTTCCTGCTTGTGATTATTTATCTATCTCTATATACATATGTAACGAATATATCAGTAATCGGAGCATCTCTATTTTGAATATCCCTATTTATATAAAGAAATTTTTTGTAATCTTTAATTGAAGAAGATTACTTCAAACGATTACTAAATATTACTTAAGAAAAAGCGGTATTCAAAGTAGAGATTACTCCAATCTCTAATATATTTAGTGTTTTATCTAATAAAAAAAATTACATGTTAAAATACGTACACAAAGAAATAACAAATAAAATTCAAACTTTCAAAATTATATATCAGATTGCATTTTATAATTATATCTGAACTTTTCATTTTCTTTTTGTATTTAATTACTGAATATAGATTTCTTAAATAATAAGCATTACGATATTATTTTCATATAGTATGACTGGCAAAACAACAGTGTTAAAAATGAATTACGTAAAAATGAGAAGATAAGCCTCCTCATATCTCTTTTGAGAAGATTTTTCTCAAGACTTCCTTCTCAAAAATGGGAATATTAGTAGAAATAAGTATAATTACTAATAATTTAATTTCATGAAATGCGTTGTTTTTTATTTGTTTTATATACTCTTTGATTAATATACACTGTTAAAACACATTTCTCAAAAATAAACAGGATCTTATCAAAAATAAGCAGGATTTCTCATTTTTGAGAAGTTTCACTTCCTCCGTGTAAGAACGTTTCATTTTTAAGAATGTATTTTTCTTATTTAGCTATTCATTTCATATTTGCTCTCGTAATACTGTAACGAAAGTCTTCTAATTTTCAAAATAATGTCGACGACGGATTTAAAAAAAAAAAAAAAAAAAAAAAACTTATTTTGTTTTAATTATATACTCAATATCGTACAAAAAGAAAAGTTTTTTTTTTCTATTAAACTTCCCTGCTCATTTAGCTCTTTTTTTTTTTTTTTTTTTTTTCATCGTTGATGTTTGTTTTCATTTTTTTAAACGAATTTAATCCTTTAGAGTAATCTCTAGTTCGAATGGAACAGGTAAAATAGAAAACTTGTAAAAAAATAAACGAAATTTTTTTTTTCTAACGCTGTTGTCTACTAAATCTTCGTATTTTTCAGTTATATTTCTAATGCTGAATTCACCAATACGGCAAACTTTCACACATATATATTTCATTTATTAAAATGAGTCAGTTTCTTAACTAGTTTCTCTTGTTAATAATCTAAAAAGTAACTGTACTTATTTACTTTCTGAGTAACAATCAAACATTTTAAAAATATTTATGTTCTGTAAATTAAGGTACAATTAGTATACATCAATGTACAACTAACTCAAATTTTAAATACTTTTGCTAATGCATTATTACCCTAAGTTGTCACTTAATTACAGATAATAATTTAAAAACTGATAATTGAAGTTCAAGAAAATTTTTAACCATAAACTTCTTTTCTAAATTATATGCATGGACTGTGAATGACAGCTCATTTATGTAAAAATGCGCTGTTGTGAAATAAAAATGTTCATAGAATAACTGAAGATTTCTCATTATGGTTGTAATATGCAGAAAAACAATTTATTACAACATATATATAAATACAGGGTGATCAATTTAAAAGAGAACCCGTTGGTTTTTCTTATTACCCTTAAATATGACGGATGAGGCAACTATTCTAACACTGAAGTGTAATTGTTTGAACCTTGTTTAAGTGTAAAAGATAATTTCCAACACTGTTGGACTGTTGCAATTTTATTTGTGATTTAAAACAGAAATAGAGACGCACAATGTTATATAATCCTGTAATAATTTTATTTATGAAAAACAAAATTTAATTCAAATTTTTTACATTATCATTCCTACATTACATTTCCATTATCATTATCAATTTTACATTATCATTTCATAGGGTTTTCCAGAAAAATCCTGCAAACATTGATGAATTAAAACGGATCATAACTGAAGAAATATCGTCAATAACACCAACAATGCTGCGAAGTGTGTCAAACAACTTGGTTCGACGTGTTCATGTTTGCATTCAAAATGGTAGCGAACATTTAAAACATTTTCTGTAAGGAATGATAATGTAAAAAACTAAAACTTAAATTATGTTTTGCAAAAATAAAATTATCACAGGATTAAGTAACACTGTGCGTCTCCATTTTTGTTTTATCTCAAAAATAAAGTTGTAACAGTACAACAGTGTTAGAAATTGTCTACCACACATAAACAAGGTTCAAACAATTATACTTCAGTGTTAGAATAGTTGTCACATCTGTCAGATTGAAGGGTATTAAGAAAAACCAACGGGTACTCTTTTAAACTGATCACCCTGTATATGTATGTATGTATTTGATAATGCTATTCAATAAATTTAAAAACTCCTATTTTATAAGTATAAAAACTGTTAAAAATAAAATTTATAAACTGATAAAAAAAACTGTTAAAAATATTTAAAATGTTAAAATGATATATATATTTTTTTTTTTTTCTATTTAAAAGCATCGTTAATTATTATTTTTCAAATAAAGAAATCCACCTAACCCTATTTCCACTATGTTTTATCTGTAGACATAAAACTATACTAGTCAAATTTTGCATGTGTAACATTTTAATGCGTAATTATGAATAAATCGTCTAATGTTTTACAGTTTTCCCTTCTAACAACATTCATTAATAGGATGGCTGGTATTATTAATTGTATGTCCAATATTCCTTTAAGATGTCTTATAAGTTTTCAATTTAATATTAATGATTAAAAAACCCTCAAGTGTACAATTAAGAAATAGTTACCTATGAGTAAAACACGTACTTCTCGTAAAAACCAGAAGCAGCTCCTCAATAAACGGGCTGCATAACTTTTGCTAATATTTCTCACTTTCTATAACATCAATCTTCAATGATAATGTTTTTTAACATTGAAGCACTTGCATGTTAAATTGTGTGTTTAACTAAATTTACCTGTAAATATATTTTCATGTAAAATATATTGAATTTTCTTATTTGATAAAAAAGAGAGACTTTCAATGAACGGGATGATCTCAATAAATTTCCCCAAAAATAATAATAAATAATACATAATGATACATAATAATAATGTAAAACATTATTTATAGCTCATCCGATGTCGATGTTTATTATCTTCTCAGACTAATTAGCAATATAACAATAATGCTGAGAGAGTAATGAAACATAGTTGCAAATCCCATATTGCAAATTTGAGCAAAATCAAGGAAATAGTAATAATAATAATAATATTCGATACTTATTTCACGTCTCACTTAAGAAGGAGAAAAAGGAAAAAAAAAAAATACCTGCTTTGTTTATGAACACGGAATAAGATTTATAAATACAAATGTATCTCTCCATTTTTTTCCCTGATAAGCTTTTTTAAAATTCAAACAGCAATAAATCGAGAAGCAAAAAAACCTAATTTTTTTCGTCATTTCTCCCAATCTGGATAATATTATTCCAACAAAAAAGCAAAAACTAAAAAGCTAGAAAATCATTTGAAATCTCTTCTATGGTTTCAGGTTATATATCTGAGAAACGTTGAAGCATACAAAAGAGATGAAAAACAAACAAAACTAGTTAGGGAGGAAAGAACCGAAGAGAAAGAAGAGCTTTGGAGGAAAGAGAAGAGCCTTCTAAGTAGCCTAACCATCTAAATCACATGGATAAAAACCAGTTCCTGCCTTCCCGAAGAGTGTATTCACTCTCGAACAAAAATAAAAACCTTCAGAAATTCACGTTTTCACTTCAAATCCCGAGGGTATTTTCGAGCGCTTGCAAGTGATCTGGATTTTTCATTTGGATTCAGCTGGGCCTAGAAAATGAAAAGGAGGGGGAGAGGGGGGTAGCAGATGGATGGGCCAGGACCTACGGGACTGGGACCAATTTCGGCATCGGGCCAAGATTGCTCAGGCCCTGCACATTTCTTTCTTTTTTACGCCTCTACCCATGGGTATTGCCGCCGTCCATTTTAAATTTTTTCCAATTTTCCCGGCCGTGCGCGTGTTTGTATTTTTTACTTTTTTTCCCTATGAGATCTTTTAGGATGTGAGCGTAGAAATGCTGTCGTCGCGCGGACGTTGCTGGCCGGTGATTGGCCAGGGACTGGCCTTCGCCCCAGTGAAAGATTCTCTTGAGATTCTTTTCGAAATTCTAAGCGCGAACCGGAGTTTAGGAATGCCAGGAGTTGAAATGCATCACTCTAATGGCAAAATTTTCTGTTCGCCAATGTTTTAAAAATCAAAAGTACAATTTCTATGAATAAACCCCATAATATAACTTTATATTAAGCATGTTTTAAGAAAGACTTATATTAAAATTAAAATTTTCATTTTAATGAAAAATAAAATTGTTCTCCTCTCTCACCCCCCTACCCCCCATTCTCAAGTTTTTCTTTACATATTTCCTCTTTTCATTACCTTGTTGAAAATCATGGACTGGATTTGTTTGCTAGAGATTCATGTGTAAAAATAAACTATTTTGCTGATTAAATTTTTTTAGCACTCTATAAGTTGTGATTTCACGAAAATATAAAATCCAATCTCAACAGAGTAAGTCGATGCACGTAGTTCAAGATATGTGAGAATATGATAGTAAAATATTTCTTTACTGAAAATCAAAATTACATTTTCATTGAAAAAAGAAAAAAATCCCATAGAGCCCCATGGGATTAAATGTCGGACAGCCCCTACTGTCCGCCAATTAAAACACCCTACCCCATCCACTCGCATTTACCTTATTTAAATTTCCTGATGTGTGTGTTTGTGTGTATATACAAGTATTAAATTTATTTGCAGATATTTTAGTTTAAATTACTTTTTTTCTGGGAGGCCAATACCATCAAATAATATTATTAAAATTATTATTATTATTATTATTATTGACAATACTTGAAACATATACTTTAATATTTTTATGGGGAGGAGTTAAAATGGTTTTAATAATACAGTTTTAATATCTGTTTCAATAAATACATTTTTTCTTTTATCACTTATTGAACGATCACAACAAAAATTTTCTAATAACCCAATTAGTCGGGTGCAAAATTACAGTAATATTAAACTCAGAAGCATAACAATTTACATTATGACTAAAATATAGGATTCAAGAAATTAATAACATAGTGACTCTCAAGCGACAATAATTTGGTGACTGTATGGGAAATTGGTGCGACTGATATTATGTGATGATTAATCTAATGACATCTAGAAATTATATATATATATTACTACCACTATATCCATGCAGAAGAAATCTTGTGGCATTTTTTCAGCAGTTTTTTTATTATCAAAGATATTAAATTAAATAGGATACTGACCGGAAAAAAGAAGTGTGTTGGGGGTGATTAACGTTCCTTAAAACTATTAAATAAAATTTTGGTTAAAAAAAAAAAAAGAAGAAGAAGAAAGAAAGTAAAGTAAAGTAAAAGAAAAGAGTGAAAGAAAAAGAAAGATAGAGAAAGCTAAAAACTTCTTCCGGGATATCCTAAGACATTTAAAAGTTAACAAAAAGATTTAAAAACATTAGTCAGATAAATTTACAAAAATTTAATTTTTATTTCCGCAATTTTCAATTTATCACAAAGTAATAAAATATGAAACATCAACGTTTCATAACGCTAATTTTTCTCTTTCTCAACATTTCTTTCCAATTCATTCAAATGCTGCATTAGATTTCTTTTCGGTTTATATTCCCATTTTAGTGAGCAGTAAAAGTAAAAGCTTCATCTAGTAGTTTACATATGTCCGCGTGACATTTTACAAACACGATATATGTTCTTTCCCCGAAACAAATAGCCTGCGAAGAGACTCCGCCCAGACGACTCATTACGTAATTGCTACTACTGCCCTTAATAATTCACCAGCGGGCTTTTAACAGATTGTTAACATGAGGTAAGCACACGGTAGTCATCTGGTAATTGAGTGATTTTGCTCTTTTTGCAACTTAACATTAGGAGAGGGAGAAGGGAGGGGGGTGATCCTCCTTTCCGAACTAATCGTCATCATGAAACAGGTATCGAAAATTAAATAAGATTGGAGAAAAGCATGCGATATTTTGGTGAACAAATCTAAAATTGCAACAGAATGACATTAAACTTGCAGTATAGTTATATTGTTGTTTTATTTTAAAATTTCAAGAAGATTTTAAATGTTTATATATATATATATATATATATATATATATATAAGGAAAATGCAACATATTCTTTCCGGAGCTCTCTTTTATTCTATTCAAAGTACCAATATGAGAATTGGTACATTTCCAATTATAATATTCATGGGCAAATTAAAGACTAAAATAAATTTTTATAGAGTGATTTATTTTTTTAAATAAATAAAATCGCAATTACTATTATTTTATTTTTATGTATTTATTTATTTTTTATTTTATTTATTTATTTATATTTATTTATTTATATTTATTTATTTATTTTATTTATTTATTTATTTATTTTATTTTTTTATTTTTTTTTTTTTTGGGGGGGGGGAGGAGGAGCTGTAGTTGTATGCCACAAAGATATCAAAATTTACTACAGTAAAACACCATTTATAAGTCTTTTGAATTTAAACGTATTTTTAGTGAAAACCTCACTCATTCATACTCATTTTAATGCAAAAAGTTCTTCATTTATACTCTGCTCATTATCGATTATACGTCTTTCTTCCACTTTTCTAAAATGCACAAAATGTATCGACCGGTCATTACTTTATTAAAAAGTTTATTAATTTCTCGTAAATTTTGCTTCAGTGCCATTTGTAGTAATCAAAGTTTTATTATTATTTTTTTTTTTTTAAACTTCGATTATACGTCTTTTCATTTATATGTCCTTTTACATCATTCCCTTGAAAGACGTATAAATAGTGCTTTACTGTATTTTTGAAAAGATGAAAAAAAAAAAAAAAAAAAAATCCAAATATTCAAGAAATTCAATCATTTTGAAAAAAAATCTGTAATTAAGTAAATTTAGTTTACCTAAATATTAATCGTAGCTATTCTTTATATAAATATGTGTGTAAAGTTTTAAAGCAATAGATTTTTTTTTTTTTTTTTCAGGATAGTGGCAAAAAAGCACTTTTAAGAAAATCAGCATTAAAATTTAAAAGTGCAATAAAGTTCAATTACAATTGATTTCAATTACAATTTCATAGACACAGAGAAAGGATTTGATTAAAAGTTACAAAATGTGTTTTGTTTAAATTATTTTGTTATATTAAATAAAATTTTCATTAGAAGTGAAAAATAAGCTTCGTTACGGTAATAAATTTACACAACTTTAACAAAATTTCTTTGTATTTGTTTATATTAACAAAATATTTGTGTATCTTTACAATAAAATTTGTATATTTGTAAGTAAAAAAAACAATTTTTTGTAAGAAAAATAAAATATTTTTGTTAGAATTTAAACAAATTCTGTTAATCTAAACAAAATTCCTGCTAGTATATTTTTTAAAAGAAATTTTGTTGTGCAGCTCTGAGTGTAAATAGCCCAGTATCGCTTTTCTTTTTTTTTTTTTTTTTCGGGAGAATTGAGAAATAGCATGACAGATTTTTGTTTAAAAAATGGTGATGATAAATCCAGTATAAAAATTAAAAATGTTGGCAGGTACGCAACTTTGCTGGTAAATTTTGAACTAAATTTCAAAGAAGCATAAGTAAAAAGTCAAAATGTTCAGAATTGTCCAGGTGCCATCATATACTTTTTTTTTTTTTTCAATTCATCGATTTTTTATTTATTTATTTTTCCCCCTGACTAAAACACACATACACCTTAAACATATATTATGTTTTATAATTAAAGGAAAACAGCTTATTATTATTATTATTGTTGTTACTCTTACTGTTACTGTTGTTGAATATTACGTGGTATATACTAATATCCACAGCCTTAAGTAATCAACTATTTGTGTTGTTTAAAAATCAGCTTAATGTGGGTTTAATAACTTTTCTAGAAAATTTATAAACTTATTTGTATGGTAATTTATTAACTGCAGTTAATTTAATCTTTTAGGGAAACCTCTTGCCTATTAAGCTTTGGTTTCGTTGAATTTAGAAATATTCAGAGATTTCCGTATTATAAAATAGTTAAAATATATCTATCCTAGATTAAAAAAAAAAAAAAAAAAAAAAAAAAAAGTTCATAAATTAAAAAGAAATTTAAAGTAAAGCAAAGTGAATTAAAATATTTTTTAAACAATTATATCAGTTTAAGAAAAAATCAACACTTTCACTTACTAAAACTGATTCTCGTTACTCGTAACTTAATTATTTTATTTATTTATTTATTGTAATTTGTTTTTAAGTTTTAAATTTTCTTTATAGTTGGATTTATAACACTAAATAATATATATATATATACATATATATAAATATATTAAATTACAGATAATTGTTATAATTATTTTCATTTACTTTTAAAATATTGCGCATTTAGTTCCCAGAATTTAGAAGTAAGCATTATAAAATGCAATTCAACTAAGTGTAAAACAATACATTGTATCTGAAGGTTGTGTTGCTGTTCTTTTAATTTTGATATCGGTGAATATGAATAAAAATACCTAAAATATAAAATACTTAATTCTTTACGCACCCTTTTAAATGTGAAATATTAAGATGATATTAAACGACCAAAATAATAATCGATTCTCAATTTTTCATATTAAAAAGCTTTGATTATTAAATAGACAGAAGAATCAAGGGCTTTCCCTTAAAAATTTTAAAAGGGCCCCTAAATTAAACAAAACAGGGCCCCTAAATTGCATACTATATTATCTGACTATATTTTTGATTATCAAGAGTCACAATATAGCCGGTTAAACAAAAATCACCTCTGGATTGTATTCTATCGGTTAATTAAGTGTATTAATTAACCATAATAGTTAATTTTATGATTTTCAAAAATAATTATTTTTAACAATCACTTAGGGATGTTTATACTAAGTGCACACCTATGTTTATAGTTAATTTAATGAAATATAAAGTGATCAACATTTTAATCAGATTGCATTTGGTTGTCAAGAACATGCAAAAGTATTTCTATATGTCCCCCCCCCCCCCCCACCAAATGCATCTATTAATTACTTATTTGTGGTTAATAAAAATTGTGGTTAAATTTTTCGAATTGGCTTGTCTTTTTCTTTAGATCATGCGTTCAGTGAGTGCCCTTTACCCAACAGAGTTTATGGAATGTTAATCAGGCAATGCCTGTAAATGTATCTTTTCCTTTACAAGCTAATCATTATCAGCAGCCACTCTTACAAGACGATTGATTTAACCTGTTTAGAGAGTCATAAGAATCCAGTTAAAATTGCGTTATAATTGGAATGGTGATACATAATTAGTAGAATATTGTATGTTTTTAAATAAAATAAAGTGTTCTGAAAATGAAAAAAAAAAAAAAAAAAAAAAAATCTATATTTCTACATATTTATTGCCATTAGTAAAAGATAAAATGATTACAACATGGTATAAAAAAAAATCAGTCATCTGTGGAAAGGGCAAAACAATGTAAGTAGCTATTTTAAAGTATATAAGATTACTTTAAACTTTTAAATGCATACTTAAAAGCTAACTTAATTATATATTTTTAGGAGAATGTCAGGTTTTTAGTTGTGTTTGGATGAATTCAAAAATCCCCTAGGCAGTATTTGTCACCTCATGATACATTTGAACATGTTGTTAAACTTCTGAAGCCTAGTTATATTACAATGAAAATCATTGTAATTATTTTATTTACCATGGAATTTACTACATTTTTTATTTACAATAAAAAATTATTGCTATTATAAGAAAATTATCGCAATTTTATAAAAGCGAAGACAGCATTTGTGGAAGAGTTTCACACATATATTCATTTTTAGATTATTGCTTTTTAAATCTGAATAATTAAACTGTTACATTTTTCATGAGGAAAATTGTTTTCCAAAAATTAATTTTATTTCAAATTATATTCTTAATTGTTAAAGTAATTTGCACTTCAATTCATAGAAGAAAAGATTAATTTTAATTGTATTAATTTGTGTAAATCCATATTTTAAAATATATCTTTTAATTAAATATTTTACTTCATTTCAAAAAGTGTAGTCTTTTTAATAAAATAATCTTTGAAATATAAACTTAAAATTCCTATGTTAAATAATGCTAATAAAAATTGTTCTCAATAATTTAATAAGAATGGTTCTTGGCTTTCAGAATAAGTAAGTCTTTCAAATTATATTTCTCAATATTTCTGATGCAATCTTCCATTAAAAATGTCAAAATTGCGCATTGTAGCTGTATGTACATTTATTTCCGGTCTTGCTGTCTTCCAGTTCAGACTACGATCCTGTTGGCTTTAATTGAGCACATCAAAAAATAGGTTATTCTAATTTAAACCGACTTTCAAAATTCAAAATTTCCCATTGGATTTATATTAAGAGCAAAGACTGTTTGGCAAAAGTTTTGCCGTGCTACCAGCTTTTGGCTGTGGAAGTCATGCGCGGTTCTCCGTCTCTCCACAGATTCACCTCGTATATGTTGTCATAGCAATACGTACAAAAAAATACCTCTCTCTAACATCTTACTTGTACATATCCCCGAAGAAAATCTTTCCATAATTTTCTAAGACAGTTGTTTTATCAATTTGTTTCCTGATGTAAAGAATATCGCGAAATTCAATAAAATGTTGAAGTAAGCACCTCAACTGATTGTCATTTAATTCTGCCTGGATTGCTCTTATTGTTTTAAGAACCTGGACATGCTGTATGATCATCGGTCATCTTTAAATTTCAGTATCATAGCATTTATTATTATTTTTCAATTTATCAATATCTAGGAAAATGGTGAAGAAATGGAATACCGTTATATCACACCTATACGGAGCTGCAACCTATCTAAAGCACGTTAAATGTCTTCACTGGGTCTCAAATATGAACGGTAGTGTGACTTGTATCAGTGAGCAGTTTTTGTGTCATACAACTTCTTTTGTTTATCAAGATTGAGACTCTTTGGAGGTCTGTATTACGAATTCTGTAATGTATTTACGAACCAGTAAAATGAGTGAAAACGAAGTGTTGTCTCTGGTAGGGAAGTTGAGTTAGATAGTAGTCCGATTTCCATGAAATTATTTCAACAAACAAGTCGTTGAGGTTGATTTATTCTCCAACAGGGCGATTCGGGTAATATGGAATACCAACTGTTCCACATTATTTATAATTTTGGTAAAACTTGAATGTCGGTATTTTTTCAATACTGTTTACGTTCAATAATAATTTCAAAATTTGCTCGTAATTTATATTTTAAAAGTAATCTTATTTATGCGCAGGTTATTTCTTCCTTGTATCTGCGAAGTATTTTTAATCTTCCTAGTTTAAGATCTCGTCGTGACCTTTTTTGTTTATTATTTTCTTATAAAGTTATTAATAATATGATTGATTGCAGTGATATTCTTAACTGTATTCAAATTAATGTGCCAACCAAGTCTCTTAGAAATAATCATTTATTTGTCACTCCATTTGTAAAATATTGGTAATTTTTCATTATATAAATCTTAAAAATGTTTAATGAGCTTTCTGCGAATTTAGATATTTTTAACATGTCTTGAACTTCTAAATTTATAACATGTATATATATTCTATGTTTGATGTATTGTATTATTGTTTTATTCAAGTAACACTGTAATTGGATGTCTCTGTAGTGTACTTTTCTTTAAATAAATAAATAAATAAATAATAAAATGTTTATATTGCAATTGTTCAGGATTTTCTGTAAAATTCTACCTCTATTTCATATTATCCTTTAAGGAAATTATTTCATATATCCTTTCACAACTATTTCACACTGTTAAAAATTTCAACAGAAATCTACTAACAATTATTTATCTTAGTTTTATGTAAAATTATAGAGAAAAATGAAAGGAGATGTTATAAAATCTACTTTATATATACATTTTGGTGACTAATATTAATTTATTTAATTATTGGTGAGAATATATTTGTGACTTAGATGGCTTTTTCTAAAGTACAAACATTCATTTTTATTATTATTATTATTATTATTATTAATAAACTAAATAACAAAAATAGATAAAAATGCAGAATAAAGAATGAGAACCTCGATTATTTACTTTACACTAAGAATTACTGTAAATTTACAGAGGCTTTGGATAAATATTCCAGCAAATTTAAAGAAATTTTTTAACAGTGGATATTAGCCGCTTGGTCCATATTATTCGGAAAAAAACTTTCTTTTTTTCTTAACTAAAAATTTTGAATGCAAACTCTATTTTTTGTGAAATAAAACCACCAAAACACATTAACAATAATTGAAAGTTTGCACTATTGTTGAATTAACAAGGAAACAAAATACTTCAGTTTATTATGGTGAGTTCAAAGAGAAGCGGTATTCCATATTCATCTACTTTAACCTATTTTGATTTTTATATTTGCTAGATTGAAAATATTTGTGATAAATGAGCTTGACGTTTAAAAACTTCATTTTTAATATAAGACTGGTTTTAAGTCGCCAATATAAACTAAAACTTAAAACATTCTTACATTTATACAATCTTCCAATGATTATGGACCAATTTTGAATTTCTAAAGCATCATTACTGTAAAGTTAGTTTCACACTTATAATAGGGAAAATAAACTAATTAAATAGTGTTTATTTTTATTTTCTATTTATAAGAAGTACTTTTAGAAGCTTTTTATTGAAATTGAATTTTGTCATCGCGTCTTCGTGTCACGTTAAAACACAAGGCACCTCCACTTTAAAGTAAATGTAAACAAAACTTTACGATGCTCGTTGATTCAGATAAGTTTGAGCGTCAAGTTGAAACCGCGATGGTCGTGGATTCGATCCTTGAAGGCTGATACGTTATTATTATTATTATTATTATTATTATTATTATTATTATTGCAGATAATTAATAGATAAGATACCAGTTGTTAAAAGAAAACCTTTTCTTGCCTATATAGTATCCCAAATCCTAAGAAATTTTGATTAGTTTTTTTTTAAGAAGCTTCTTTTAGTAACTAAAAAGAACAAAATAAAAAAATTAAGTGTAATATATATATATATATATATATATATATACTGGAAGTTTTTTATTGTGGATCCCTAAAAAGCATCAAATAAAAATTTATTCTTTCACAGCTATGCAATAAGAATAAATAAATAAATAAATAAAAATTACAACAATAAGAAAATTGTTAAAAAAAATATAGTTATTTCACTTTTGCAAGAGATGAAAAATTTTAAATATTCAAAATATTTATAAAGCATTCGAGAACTTTTTTTTTTTTTTTTTTTGTTAGACTTTCTTTCATGTTCTATGACTTTCCTTTCACTTTTAGTGAGAGCATCATGCTTATAACGCGATGTTTTGAGTTCGATCCTCGAAGGTCGATGTGTTGCTTTTTGCAGATAATTAAAAGGAAAGATACCAATTGATAAAATAAAATCTTTCGTTGCCTACACAGTATCCTAAGAAATTTTGATTAGTTTTTTTTAAAAAGCTCTTTTATTATTATTATTATTATTATTATTATTATTATTATTAAAAAGCACAAAATAAAAAGTTAAAAAAAAAAAAAAAAAAAACAATTAACAGTAGAAGCTTTTTATTGTGGAGCCCTAAAAAGTGTAAAATAAAAATTTATTCTGGCAAATACATGGTATAAAGAAATGAAAGTTTCAACACTATTGGCCGTATTCACCATTAACTTCAACTCCCGGTTCAATACAAAAACTTGAAAAGCGTCTGAAGGCAGGGTACAGCTTTCCAGCAAAATCTGGCGCGCTGTTTCTTCCATCTAGCGTCGAGGATTTCATATAATTTTTGATTGGTTATTTTCACGTAAAAAGTCTGAAAATATGTGTACCACTAGGTGGCAGAAACAACACGTCAAAATTTGCTGAAAATTTTCAACCCGCCTTTATGCGCTTTTCAAATTCTTGTGTTCAACCGGGTGTCGAAGTTATTGGTGAATAACAGCCTAAGAAAATTGTAGAGAAAAATGTAGATATTTCACTTTTGCAAGAGATGAAAATTTTTAAATATACAAAATGTTTTAAAAGGCTTTCGAGACCTTTGAAATGTATGGCTTAACGAATAATCATACAAAACCTAATAAATAAGAATATTTGTCTCGAATGCTTTTTAAAATACTTTGAATAAAAGCTTTCGAGACCTTTGAATTTGTGGCTTAAAGAATAATCAGACAAAAACTAATAACTAAGAATATTGGTCTCGAATGCTTTTTAAAATTTTTTGAATATTTAAACATTTTCATCTCTTGCAAAAGTGAAACATATTTTTCTCTAAAATTTTCTTAGTGTTGAATATTTCATTTCTTATTTAGCATGTCTTTGCCAGAATAAATTTTTATTTTACACTTTTTAGGGCTCCACAATAAAAAGCTTCTAATGTTATTATTATTATTATTATTATTTTACTTAAATTTTTATTTATATATTTAAAATTCTGTTTTAAATAATAATTCATAACCTAATTTTACAACTTATTAATATTTTTGTGGAATGTATAAAACCTGCTGGCGATACAAATATGTGTGTAAATGCAGCGGTTAAAACTCTCACTTGAAGAGACATTTGTATTACGAAATATTTTAGAAAAGTTATTCAACAGATAAATAAATAAATATATTAACGTAAATATATTTATGTCGAGATGTATCCTTTTATTTAAACTTATATTGAGTCGGCGTGTTCACACAGTAATTAAAAAAAATTTAAGTAAAAAATCATTTTTTAAAGTTAGAAGCTTTTTATTGTGAAGCTCTAAAAAGCATAAAATAAAATTTATTCTGGGAAAGACATGCTACAAAGAAATGAAAGTTTCAACACTAAGAAAATTTTAGAGAAAATATAGGTACTTTCCTTTTGCAAGAGATGAAAATTTTTTAATGTTCAAAATATTTTAAAAAGCTTTCGAGACCAATATTTTTTCTTAGTTATTAGTTTTTCTATAATCATTCGTTAGGCCAGAAATTTCAAATGTCTCGAAAGTTTTTTTAAATATTTTGAACATTAAAAAATTTTCATCTCTTGCAAAAGGAAAGTACCTATATTTTCTCTAAAATTTTCTTAGTGTTGAAACTTTCATTTCTTTGTAGCATGTCTTTCCCAGAATAAATTTTATTTTATGCTTTTTAGAGCTTCACAATAAAAAGCTTCTAACTTTAAAAAATGATTTTTTACTTAAATTTTATTTTGTGCTTTTTAGTTACAAAAAAAGAAAATACTTCTTAAAAAAACTAATTAAAATTTCTTAGGATATTTTGTAGACAACGGAAAATTTTCTTTTATCAATTGACATTTTTCTTTCGATTATTTATCTGCAAAAAACATAATATATCGTCTTTCGAGGACCGAATCCGGGACCATCGCCTTATCAGCATGACGCTCTAACCAAAAGTCTAAGAACTGTCAAGAAAAATCATAGAACATTCTAGAAAAATCTAAAAAATACTCATGCAAAAGGAATATTGTTATCGAATGCTTTTTTAAATATTTGGAATATTTAAAATTTTTCATGTTTTGCAAAAGTGAAATATCTATATTTTTCTTTAAATTTTTCTTGTAGTTGAAACTTTTATGATTTTATTGCCTGTCTCTGCAATAATAAATTTTTATTTTAGGCTATTTAGGGCTCCACAATAATAAAAAACTTTCAGTGTTACTTTTATTTGTTTATTTATTTATTTTTATTTTTACTGAAATTTTAATTTTGTGCGTTTAGTAACTCAAAAAGAAAAGCTTCTTTAAAAAGCTATCAAAGATTTTCTTTTATCAATTGGCATCGTTTTTATTAATTATCGGCAAAAAAGTAACACATCGGCTTGCGAGGATCGAACCCATGAGCATCGCGTTATCACCATGACATCATTTATTTATTTATTTTTACTTGCATTTTTATTTTGTGCTTTTTGTAACTAGATAAAAAGCCGTTTAAAAAACTCTTGAAAAATTATTAGGATACTGTGTACACAGCGAAATATTTTTTTTTTATCAATTGACACTTTTTCTATTAATTATTTGGCCTGGCGAGGATCGAACACACGACTCTCGCGTTATTAACATGACGCTGTATCCAGCTGATCCATTAACAATGAGTTGTTTAATTTTTTTTTTCTTTTTAATATATATATATATATGTAAGGGAAGCGTCTTGGATTTTTTAACGTGACAAAAAGCCGATGACAAATCCAATTTCATATAATAGTAATATATGTGTATATATATATAAAGCTTCTACAAATATATTTTTATGTATTTTTTACTTAAAACATTCTATTTTGTGCTTTTTTAATATCTAGAATGTTTTGTGTTTTCTAATATCTAAATTAAAAAAAAAAAAAAAAATGCTTCTTAAAATAACTCCTCAAAAAATTCTTAGTGTAAGCAACGAAAAATTTTCTTGTATCAATTGACACCTTTTCTACACATTATATGGAAAAATTAACACGCTGGACCTTCCAGGGATCGAACTCACAACCATTGCGCGACTAACGGAACGCTCTTACCAACTGAGCCACAGAGCGACAAACGAAATGGCTTACATTTACTTTAAAATGTAGGCGCCTTGTTTACTAGCGTGACACGAAGACACGATGACCAAGTCAATTTCAATTAAAAACCTTCTAATTAAGATTGCGTAATACAATTGACAAAATTTAATTTAATACTTTAAGGGTGCTTCGGTAGTCAAATATCCTCCCGTTCGTCTTCCTTATGTAATCCAATGGGATTTTTGTTGCTTTATATTATCAGGATATCTCGTTAAAAATAAAATAAAATAAATAAATAAAGTTTTTGTAATTGCAGTCTTTGAACATGTCACCTTTTTACTTAGGGAGCAATAAAAAATAAATAAATTTATTTATTTATTTATTTTTTTAAGCAAATTTAAGGGTCTAATTTTCAATCTGGAAAAGAAATATTTAACTTATTATTATTATTATTTTAAAATTGCTTCTTAAGATAAAGGGCTAATATAATTAAATCAGGTGACTTATTATTAGTGAAGAAAATGATTATATCATCAATATAACAGTACAGTAAAATATTTTCATAAGTAAATTTGCACTCATAATAATAAAGATAAAAAAAATCAGCCAACATACTCGAGCTGCATCCTCCTTGCGGGATTCCCACTTTTTGTAAATATATATGGTTATCATGTAAGATATAGTTATTATATATTATGAAATTAAGAAGAGTTTTAAAATTTTCATCATTTAAGTTGTTAGGTAATTTAATAAGATATATATAGGAATAAAACGATTAAATGCACAAAGAGTAGAGTTCCACTTGAAGGAAAATCCAAAAAAGCATGTTTGGGATATGACAAAAATTGATTAGACGCCATCAAATAATAAATTTAATCTAGAAGCTGCCTTTGTTGTCTCAGAATGTCGTTTGCGATTGCGATATCATACTGTGATTCATAAACTATTAACTAGTTTATGAAGCACAGTATGATATCGCAATCGCAAACGACATTCTGTATATTCGACAATATAATCTAAACACGTACACCCAAAAAATTATTTTGTTGTGAAAGATTGTGTTTTGATTTATAAATTTAATCCAAATATTTATGAATTTTGTCTTCAATGCAATCGAACCAATATGAATATATTTAGTTTTTTAAGCATTTATAATTTCTTTGATTTTCATATTTGATTAACCGAAACTTATAAAATACTATCACAATAATTATTAACTTTTGCGCTTGGAATACAGCTGATTCAATTAATCAATAACTCTTATAACACTTTTGTATGAAGTATACATTAAATAACCCAGTTCGTAAATCTCTGGAGACTGGCAATTTAACTCAATAGGAAAAAAGGGGAACATATTGCGATGAGGGGGATATGAAATAGGGAAGGAAACTGATAAGAACCGAGTCAATAGAGCCGTTCCCCCAGATGAAATGGCATTAATGCGTTGATAAAGAGTCATAAATATTGGGGAAGGGGAGAAATGTATTCATAGTGCAACCTATTACGCAATGATGCGTACCATGATAATACTTATCGTTCATGTAAAATCCTTCTTTAAATTAAGACAGTTAAACGGGTTACTTATTAATTGTGTAAAATATTTGAGAAAAATTTGTATGCAAATCCTCTATTGCTTACTGAGTATGTATAAACAAGCTTTGCTTATTAAAGTAATATCAAGAAGAACCTATATTGCGCAAAAATCTTTATCGGTTTAAATATTGAATTCAGAGTTCAAGCGTGATCTTATATTATTAATTGGCGGAAAATTGTGGGTGATAAAATAATTAGACTTTTTTATATTTTTACATTCTTTTTTTTCGATTTTCTAAAAAAAAAGAAAAAAAATTTTTTTTTGAATGAAAAAAGTATCGAACTTCAGACATACAAAAAAACTTTTATAGTCAGTATCGATTTAGTCACGAATGCAATTAGGGGACTAACTACAAATTAAAAAATAGCACAAATATTTTGGATTACCCTGTATTACAAAAAGCTACAAAAGACGTGTAACTTAAACACAATGTTGCACTTACTATGTATGATATTTGAATTTTTTTGTGAGACTAGCACGATTATTTAGGAGGATATGCATATATATATATATATCGATAATTATTAATTTTTTTTTTCAAATTTTTTGCTTATCATACGAATAGATTTCAAAGCATTATTATTATTATTTTTTTTTTTTTTTTTTTTTTTTTTTTTTTTACTGCACGCGCGAAAAATAGTAATTTTTTTATTAGATAGGTTGAAAGCTATGAAAGGTTGAAAGATATATTGGACAACTTATACCGAAAGTTCATTTAAACAGAATAAAAATTAAACAAATTGTCGGCAAAAGAACGAACTAGATTTTAGATTTATTCCAAAACTGAAATTTCATAAAGGGTTTTTCTCATGTCAAGTATTTAATTTGTAGATCCAATTATTTCAAGTATGTTGCAAAAGCTCTTTTTGTAAAAATGCTCTTATGAACTTACAAATCTAAGTAAATAATACAAATATGTTAGAATTACAAGTTCATAGGGAGGTTTTTACAACAAAGAAGTTTTTTAGCGTGGTTGAAATAATTAACTCTTCAAATTAAATACGCTACATGCCCTTTATGAAATTTCAACTCTGGAAAATATCTAAAATCTAGCTCGTTCTTTTGCTAACAATTAGCTTAATTTTTACGCTGTTGGAATGAGCTGTTGTCATAAGTTTCCCAATCCATCTAGCTTTAAACCCATGTACTAAAAAATTTTCTATTTTTCCCACATGCGCAGTAAAAAAATCTTTTTGAAAAATGCTAATATCTCAGTGAATATTACTTGCATATATTTAACGTTTCAGAATAGTGTTTCTCTAATATTTTGTCAATTTCTCTGCAAGTTTTGTAAAATTTTCACGAAATTCATTCGTGTTATAAACAAAAAACTTTCCAAAAAAAAAAAAAAAATCTTATATTTTTTAAAAAAGAAAAGAAATGTATCTCCCTAAATAATTGTGCTATTTACACGCACAAAAAAAGTACAAATATTGTAGATAGTATGTGCAATAACGTATTAAAGTTATAAGTCATTTGCAAATTTTTGTGATACAAGGTTATCCAAAGTATTTGCGCATTTCTTAATTTGTGGTTGGACCCCTAATTGCACTCGTTACTAAATCGATAGTGGAAAATGTGTGATTACAAATGTTCCTTGCATGTCTGAAGTTCAAGGCCATTTCGTCCAGTACTTTTTTAGAAAATCGAAAAAAAAAAAAAAAAAAAAAAAAAAAAATCTAATAATTTGATTACATACTGAACATACTTAAAGTAAATGTACCAGTGGTGGACAGAGTTCCAGTAGTAGGCACTTTAAAATTTAAATTCTAAAATTAAATTTTCTTAGATAGGTTCGCCTCAAATTTAAGGTGTTAATTGGTATGGATTGGTATTACATCCCTTTGCTGTTTATATCTTGAACTGCGAAAATTTTATGGTTTCAGTTATAGGATTAGATGAATTTAAACGAAACAGTGCGAAATTTTTATCATCTTATTTTTATTTCTTCCTTCTTTAAATAAGGCGAATAAATAATCAAAGCGTCTTATTTTTTGCAGCATCTTCATGAAACTTTATTTATTAGTTTTTAATATATCTTACCACAAACCTTAGTTAAAATTTTCCACTTTTTGTTTTTAAAAATTTTAAATTTTGAAACAAAAAAATATATAAATTAATGAACATATATTAATGCATAAAAATTTTGAAGTTAAAAAAATGTATATTAATGTTTTTTTTTTTTTTTTTTTTTTTTTTTTTTTTTTTCAAAAAAAGAAAAGAAAAGAAAAGAAAAAGAAAGAAAGAAAAATATGTTTTTCGCACAAAAAAAAAAAAAAAAAAAAAAAAAAAAAAAAAAAATTCTCATAATTATGATTGCTAGGAGTAAAACTAGTTGGCATAGGTGGACTCTGCTCAGTTCCCCATCATATTTATGTTCTCATAAATTTCTAGTGCGAGATATATTATAATCATGTTATAAGAAATGAATTTGACCAAAGCTTGATACAGTGACAGAATGAAATCCCCGCCTAATAGGCTATCCACCGTTCACTTCGATATACTTATCTTATTCTAATCTATTAATTTATTTTATCAGAGTCAGTTCCGTTGTTTAGTGTTCATGCTACTATTTCCAATGCAATAATTCTCAAAATTCCCATTTATATGAAAAATTTACAATTTCGCTATGTTGATAAAATCGTAAATTACGAATAATTTACGAAATTTTCCTATTAGAATATTTGTATTTAATCATGTTCAAACAAATATCATAAATGTAATTTTGAAGTTGTCTATTGTATTTATGATCCTTCAAATGGAAGTTTATGCTCAATTTTGCCTTATTCTGACATGTTAAGTAAGTAGTGAATTCCAAATAACTTAAGAATTTTTTTTATTGGAAAAATCATAGTCTATGATATTCATGCCAGTATCCTAAATAATATTTCGAAAGGGGTTTGACATCTTTACGATGAAAATATTCCTTAAGATTGACGTTTATGTGAAATTTTGCTCTATTCTACCATGTTAAGAAATTCGTAAATTTCCAATAACTTACGAAATTTTTATATTGGAAAATTCATAGTCATTAATATTCATGCCAGTGTCCTAAATAATATTTCAAAAGTATTCTGACATCTTTACGATGAAAATATCTCTCAAAATTGACGTTTATGTGAAATTTTGCCCTATACTGTCATGTTAAGAAATTCGTAAATTTCCAATAACTTGCGAAATTTTCAAAGTAGCATAATTATAGTTACTGATGTTCATTCCGGTATCAAAACTGATATTTTAAAACTGATCTGACATTTTTACATTAAAAAGTTTCCATTTAATGTACGTTTAAGTGAATTTTTGTCCTATTCTCCCATGTTAAGAAAATCGCAAATTTCTAATAACTTACGAAGTTTTTTAATTCGAATGTTGCAAATGAATAGGGTTCTTGGCAGTGTCAAAAGTAATATTTTAAAACTGATCTGATCTCTCTGCGATCATTTGTTCGTGAGATATCGTGTTAACAGACTAACAAACTAACGGACTAACACACTAACGGACTGACACACTAACGGACTAACACATTAACAGACACCCTACAGACAGGCACCATACAAATTTCGTCATTTTCGGATTCCTCATACCTGAAAACGTATAAAAAAATCAAAAAAACGAGGTCGAAATTTTTCCCGATTACCTAAGTTCCCCATATCTATAGTATGATGGGGAACTAAAAGGTGTGCACTACAATTTTTTCAAGTGCTTACAATTGGTGCCTCTTAAGTTCTCCAGAAAAATAATTTTTTGATTAACAAAGCTTCAGTTAGCATTTTGTGATGTACGGTCAATCGCAGAAAGAGTTAATTGAGGTATCAAACAATGGTTGTAGTGAGGCTAATTAAGAAAATCTCAAAAACTAGCCAGTAATGTCCTGTATGCCGGTAATAGTTACCTTACAAATATATATATACATATTTACTTAATTTTCATTTTGCATTCAGAAAGTTAGCGACTGTGATACTACTAATGTCAAAACTCCAGCAAATATATATATGCCCTTAAGTTAATTAAAAAAAAAAAAAAAAAGGATATATATATAGAGAAAGAGTGAGAGGGGGGGGGGGGCAGATTTTACTTAATTTCAAAATTTGAAATTATGTTATTAAAGAAAAAAAAGAAAGGTCCGAAGGTTTGAGAGAAACTTTTCTTTAAATATTTGTGCTACATTTCTTTCCCTTTATGAAAATGAAGGTATTGAAAATATAATGAGATTCTAATGGTTGTAATATTATTAATGGTTGTAATATTATAAATTAATATTGCCTTTTAAACATTTGTTCCGAAGAGCATCAGTATATTAATTTCAGATGAAATATAAATTGTAATAATAAGTAATGTTGCTTTTAAAACGCCATATAGTGATACATTAAAATATATATATCATTTTCGAATAGATCTTTAGTGATACTAACCGATTTGAAACAATTCAATATTTCCTTACAGTCTGAGGACTTACTCAAATTTTAGATCCACACATATCATGGAATTTTTTCTAAATTTATAATTTCTTCCACATTAAATTATATCTAACTTTTCAAATTTATTTATCAAGAGGTTTTGACTGGTTCTTTTATCCCATTGCAAATGCAAGTGTCCAAATGCGTAAGAAGATAAATTCGAAATTTTGGAGAATAGTTCTAAGTCTTGTGCGTTTGGTTCGATCAGAACTTTAAAATGATTATTGCATCAAATTATAATTTAGTCCTTTCACTAAAATATTTTCATAAATAAAACTTAATATAAAGTTATATACGGTAGTGCAGATTAATTGCGCTTCTCTTAATATACGTACATTGACTTAAATATAGAGCGCTTTAATAATTTATTTATATTAAGTAATATCAATAATAATAAACAGGTAAGATAATAAAGCATTCAGCACTCTTGAATTGCATCCAGTCATTCCTGTGTTGACCGTCTTAATTCAATCTGTAAGTAAAACTTATAAAGTGCACATCATTATTAAACTCGTGTATATATTAATTAATTAAAGGGATATTTTTCTTTTATCCATAAATTTACTTTATCTTGAGTAAATATACATGTTAAATTTAAGTGTATATTATAATGGTAAGAGCGTTTTAAACGCCCTGCTAGAATATATGTTTTACATGTTATTCGAAGAGAAGCAATACAACATCTACATTAAACTGAAATCGAGAGAGAGAGAGAGTTTCATTAGGATTGCTGAGTAAACAGTTCTGCTTTTTCATTAAACTGGGAGCGCCACATATTTCGCTTTACATCTAGACTGATTGTTCTTTCAAATAAGTAAGAGTTTCTAAAACACTTCTTGAATAAAATGGAAAATAGCGGACATATAAAAGTTATTATAATGTTCTGTTTTCTTACAAATATATAGAAATTTAATGTGTAATTTTGACAAATGTGCAGAGGATCTGTAGCGCATGAATATGTAAATCATTGCTACTGATAGAGTGATCACAGTATCAGATATAAAAAGAACTAACTTCCCAAATAATTTCGTACGTGACTAAGAACAGTTAATAACAATCACTGATATCTTGATATTTATTATAATCCGAGTTATTCAAATACCAATATCTGGTAAAACTCTAGCTCTGGGACTTCATATTTCATGGAGAAATTTATCGAAAACCAAGCAAATCGCTGAAGGAATAACGTATCCGAACATGCTTAGTTATCGAACGCTGAATATAATCCTGGAGGAATTCGCATACTCGACTTCAAATTGATCGGCACCAACATATCTTATTTATATCGAAATATTCTTGTACGCGACCGTAAATTTTGCCCCGAAGGACCTTTCTTCCTTCCTTTTGTTCAGAACGTAGCCTTAGCCGCTTGTATCCACTTTGGTTTGTATCGAACCGTTATATCGACACAGGGGTGGCATAACCTCCGAGGGCCCCAAAATCATGGGGCGACTTCTGCCAGCTCCAAACAATCAGCTGCAGTCCCCAGTGGTGCGAAGCCCCTGTATTCTTCCGCAGGCGGAACTACACCAAGCTGAATACTAAAAGAATCTCCGGATTTTTGCAACGGGGTTTTGGTCTCCAATGCTCTTTCGTCGGCATTTTTCCAAGCGAATTTTATTTTGTGATAACAGTGGGCGTAAAATATATTTCATCTCAGATTAAATATTCTGGAGATAAATATATTTAACATCTTAAGGAATTATTTTTGAAAAAGCCTTTGGAATTTTTTGGATTTTCATTCTAAGGTATATTCCTTGTGTATAAGGGTACAAAAAAGTAATTTTTAAGATTTAAATAAAAGTTATTTGCTATCATTTATTAAAGAATGCAATGCATCCCTTTCAAAAAGATGTTTATACCCTTATTTTATTGTCTCCAGATTTAAACCAGATAGGGAAAAAAAAAAAAAACCTAGAAATATACATCATATTTCTTTACACACAAAGTTGTTAAGATTAATAATTATTTCTTCTTTTTTAATATTTGTTTATTGAAAGATTTTTCAATTTTCAATTTTTATAAATAAAAAGATTGTATCACATTTTAATATTATTATTATTGTTATTATTATCATTATTATTAAAAACAATATTTGCATTGTCATAAAAAAATATTTCAATTTCCAGAAGAAAAATCAATATATTTCAAAGTAGGATTTTTAATTTCTTTGACTTTTCGTAGTATAAAGTGCATTACACTGTAAAAAATTTCAACAGAAAACTCTGTGTAATCTATTATTATAAGTCTTACGTAAAATTACAGAGAAAAATAAACAGAGATGTTAAAAAACTTATTTTATACATTCATTTTAACACTTTCACGACTGCATGTTTCTGTCTTTTTTACAGTTACCTCCGCTTCTGGGCGTTATTCTTGAATATTACATTATTTTAAATGAATGTTTTCCCTATTCAAATTTATAATATAAATAGTTATACATTACAGTTATACTCTTTCTAATCAAATTATTTGTATCCATAATGCATGAATCGTATAAACGTGAATATTGGGCATATTGTTAAGCAATAATGTAACTTATATAATCTAAAGAAACGCCCACTGGTGGAGTCACAGATTTTCAAATGACGTGAATTCACGCCAACGGTCGCGAAAGCGTTAATAACTAATATTAATTTAATTAATTACTGGTGAGAATATATTTCGCAATTGGAATGCTTTTTCTAAAGTAGAAACAGCTAGTTTTAATTTTAATTAAATAATTAAATAATAAAATTAGGTAAAAAGTACAGGATAAAGATTGAGAATCTCGATTATTCACTTTTAACTAAGAATTACTGTAAATTTACAGAGACTCTGGATAAATATTTACATTAAATTTACAGAAATTTTTAACAGTGTACTCTTTTTTATTCAAAAACTAGAATGAATGCGGTTTTGAAAATATATTCTCTAAGTAAAAAAAAAAAAAAAAAAAAAAGAAGTATTTAACTGATAGGCTAGTTATTTTTGCGAGAATATTATGATTCAGATTTTTATTACAATTCATTTACCAATGTATCACTGAAATTTGTCTTCTATAATAATCTCTTTTATAAACAAAATAGAACAAATATTTCCTAGGCAACGAAACTGATTTTATTAAATTTTTAACTAACATTTAAACTATTTTTGAAAAATAACACAGGTCCGTGGTGAAATTTTTCTCCTTCAAGGCGATGTGTTTTTCTGGGGTATTTTTGAATGACGATTGAGGAAAAACTATTCAAAAATTTCATTCATGTACAGTTTTGACAAAAAATGGGATTTTTTCTTAGCTTAAAGATCTACTTTTCCAATCCCCATCTAAGTTATTTCACGGAAAATCTGGGTGATGTGAATATAAAACAAGGAGAGCTATTTCATCAAGACATGAAAGAAATGTAGAGGAGTGATCAGGAACGATGAAGTGTTAACAAGTTATCTGATTATTGTTGGATGTTGCATAGAAAATCCACCCCCTTCATAAGGCCCTCAAGCCGTTCACAAGAAAAATAGCTTTAAAGGGAGTTTCGATATAAAGAAACACATTTAAAAGATAATGTGTGAATAATAGTCTATTTTAATGTATTTTATACATAGATTTCATCCAATCTTCATCCTTACTTTGTGAAAAACCCTTACAGGGTGGTAAGAAAACAAAATCACTTTGGAGTTCAACATTTCAAAACACATCAGAAACACCCAGTGCAGTGGGGGAAAAAAAAGTACGATTTCGCAGACTTGTGTAATCTCAGATGTATATATTAATATGGGAAAGTGATGACATTTACACACTGCACGTAAACACAGACGCGCATACACGCGTACAGGCTCTCACATTTTATTAGGCGCTATAGGCACAAGCCCAGGGGCCACCTACTTTCCGCACCTAAAATGTTTATTTTAAAGGCTGTTTTATAAGTGACGTTTCATAATGCTTTCTGAACGTGAATTATCAGGAAAGCAGCACTTTATTAAAGTCTTCTCTTGTAGAATTGTCACTTCCATATCCATTATAAGGTCTTTTTTTTTTTTTTGATTGCTTAATTGAAATTCAAATTTAAAGACTCCTGTGTAAAGGGAGCTCCTTAAGTCCTAGTTATGCCTATAGTCGAGAATTTTCTAAATCGGTCCCTGCACACATACATACATACACAAATTTCTCGTAAAATATTCTAATTTTCAAAATTTTCTGAAAAACATATCTTTTATACATGACCATTTAATTATTTTTGGCCCAAATACCATTTTGATTAATTAAATTTATTGAAATACATATATTTTAAGCATTGCAAGTAACTCAATTTTTTGTTTATTTAATTTTAATTCAATTTAATTCATTTATTTTTTATTTTTTACTTATTAATGGGGTGAAAAATGTCTAATTTCTTACCATAGTAACAAAGAGAGTATTTTTCATAGCTATTTTTAAGTGCTGATGTATATAAATATTGAAAAGTATTAAATTCTAATACTAGCATTAGAATGGATTAACTTTTATTTTTTAAATCAATAAATAATAATAATAATAAGACTTATCAACAACTTTATGGATTCCAACCTGACATTTTTTGGCCCACCAGCGGCCGAGAGGTTCTGTCCTCTAAGCTAGTAAACGTGAGGTGCCGGGTTCGATCCCCTGTCGTGCTCGTTGGCCTAGCCGTTTGGAGATTTCTGTGACTTTCACCGAAACTTGCGTAAATAAGACCTAGGACCTCTTAGAAAGACCCCTAAGGAGGGTACTCCTAGGAACCTAGTGCAGTCAATCGGCCTTAACCCTAACACCAACACCTGACGTTTCTTGAAAAATTGTTTTCAACCTGAGAGTAATTTTTCTGTACAAATATTAAGTAAACCGAAATTTATAGCACAACTATTGTATAAAACGGATAATTACTTTTCCAAACTTAATCATGTAAATAAAAACAGATTTATTCCCAAATAAAACATTTTACAGACGCTGAAACTAAAACTAATATAACCTCTTCTGACCCGAAGCTATAATAACAACATAAGTTACACTTGAAGGCTTTTAGACATATACGTTCACATTGTACATTACAAAATAGTATAATTTTCTTACATTTATAATTTAGGGGGTTAGTAATGTACGATACAAATGTATGGCTTTAAACAACTAAACTCTAAATTATTAAGTTACACAAATCTTCCTAACTGTAGCACAAATAAAAAATTGATGCCCTCAAATAAATCAATCAATATTAGTTTTCTTTTTATTCTGGCAAGTGTCTAAGTACTTAATAAATAATTATGAAAATTGCTTGCTTTTCTTCGACCGCGTGGTCGACTACTGTTTTGAAGTCGTTTTACGAGAGGCGACAAAATAACATTATATTTCAGAAATATATTTAGTTTCATGCTGCTATATACCGGTATCTTTTTAAAGCCAATTTACTCAGCTTTTTATTAGTTTAGTCAAAACATAAAAATATTAAATAGTATAGATTTTATAAAGGAAAGAATAGAGGTCTACATATGTGGACCTCTGGAGCGAAGAGGATAAATAAAACTGAATATATACATGCATAGTATATTTTTGTAGACAAACTAATTTAAACAATTTTATGAATTTGAACCAAACATTATTCTTTTTTTATTTTTATTTTTTAAATAACTGTGTGACATCTGAGGGTAATTTTTGCGTACAAATATTAAATAAACCAAAACTTATAACATAAGCGCATTACATAAAAAGAATAGGTCCTTTTTCACACATAATCACGTAAAGAGAAACAGATTAGTTCCTAAATAACAGACTAAACAGAAAGTTAAATTGAAACTAAAATAATAATAATAATTTATGCACTTTTTGGGTAGATAATAATACAGCTCTCATGTATTTTAATAATAATTAATATATATATATATATATATTTGTTGCTGGACATAGTTGGCCTCTCAAGTCAAATAATTATAGTTATTAGGTTTTTTTTTTTTTTTTTTTATCCTTAGTTTACCTTTTTGTATGTTTATACTTCAATGGAAAGACTACTTATGTTTTTAAAAATGCATAGTATTTTAACTTGTAAGAAAGAGAACATGTATGAAATAAACATAGAGAATTGTATCTCACAAAATATATAAAAATACTTATCTACAATAAATAAATAAATAAATAAAATAAAATAAAATAAAATATTATGCTAAAGTGATGGGCCGAAAACATTCTTAAAAGACACAAAACAACTCAACCACTTTTTTTTTTTTTTTTTAACCGGAAGGGTGGTATATACTTACTGTATAATCATTCCCTTTAAAAACAAATAAATGAATAAAATTAAGTGAAAATCAAATTTGGTGAATGAATAAAACCCAACACAATCTCCGATTTATGCTGAAAAATTCAAAAATTTTAACATGCAGATCACGCTTTAAATAGCTTAAAGATAATATGATTTAATGAAATTATACCCCAGCTTCATTCAACACGAATTTGAAAGTAAGTCTAAGAATCTTAATCAGTTGTCAGATTTACTTATTCAAAATCTCTTTCCTTTCTTGCTACAGAAAAGGACAATTAATAAAATCACAGCAATTCCAGAGCTGCATCTTAAGAAGGGCATAATCATTCATTACCTTCATAAAGCAGAGGCTAACTTAAGAACTCTCCCGGGGCTTCTCCTGATTCAGAAAGCACTGCTGCAACCCTTTCCTATCCAAAGTCTCAACTCGACGTTGAGTCCCGTATGATTGGGCACAACGAGGCCGCAAATTGAATTCAAAATGAACGCAGTGCCCCATCCTTCGAAGAGGAGCAAGAAAGGCCTGGAAGGCAATGTTTGAGTTGCGGATGTCTTGTGTTTCTAAGCCAAAGAAAGATTTCACCGCAGGAGAATTCTGAGTATCGCTTTGTGATTCCAAGACGAACTTCTCCCAAAATTATGTCTCTTTTTAGAGTTATGTGCCAAGATTTCAAAATGATTCGCCAATCAAGCGACAGATTTTTAAAAATTTTCAGCATAGTTAAAAAGTGGTTAAAAGTAGTCTGTCCGTCCGAGTTTTAAATATATATTTTTGTAAATAGTACTTGCTCCGTTTAGTTAGTAGTAAATGTTGTATTTTCTTAAAATATATTTAAAAGAGACATTTATTTACATAAAAACATTAAAAGACAGATTAAAAAATCTTAATGTACAGCAGGGCTCGAAAATTATTGAGTCGTTGCAAAAGTTCGTGCGGACGCGGATCATTTTATTGCCTCCAAAGACGAGAACATCTATCGCCGTGGTATACATTTGTTACCCGAAAAATGGGCAAAGGTTGTAGAAAGTAATGGAAAGTATTTTGATTAAAAATTTTCATTTGATTTGATGTATTTTTATGAAATGAAGCAATAAAAAACCGCATGAATTTATGCAAAGACCTAATATATTACTGTATATGCACGACCATGTAAAAATTTACATCGGTCATGTAATTTCCCCCTTACATATTCACCTAGCCATCTAAATATCTAATCAAAAATACTTTTCCAGAAATAAAATGTGTTAATATATATCATGTCTCGTCTTTGACATTTATTTAAATTAAAATTAAATAAACAATATCATTATAGGTATAATATTGTCCGCATAAATTCTCCTTTAACAGATCTGTACTAAATATGTAAATTTTTTTTATTAATATGCATGTGAAGAAGATATCTGAGTAGGTAAAAAATTAATTAGGGCATGTATTTTGTAGACTAACAGGCAGGTAAAAATATTGAGATTTTTCAAGCCCTGATGAATAAATGTTTTGCGCTGACTTTATCAGCTCTACATCAGTGTTAAAACATTCTGTGGAAAAAATAAGTACAAATAAGTATAATTACAAATAAGTACAGTAACCATTAAACAGGACCGCATATGAAGTCGGGATCATGCATGATTCGTTGAAAGGCGCCGGATGCAATTTAGCAAAACTCCTTCAGGAAAAACTCGACTATTACAGTTGTTGATACCAGATGCCAGAACATTTACATTTTCAAAATCCGAGGCACGATCTGTATCTAATGAATAGCTAACTAGATTGGATTTTAACTCGCTCAGTCTAAAGGCTCGTTCATGCTCTTTTAGCCTTATAGTTACAAAAAATCTTTTTTTACTAATATAAATTGAATTACAATTTCTACGGGGGGGAGGGGTATAAATAATGCCAGTGCGCGCAAGGGGATGGAATAACTGGTTTATAAACAGGAAGAAACAAGAAAATTCTTAATTGTTAACAATTATTGTTAAAATTTCATAATTTAATTTGCAAAATCCGATTTGAAAAATTTTTCGTTTTCCCAATCTTATAAACAAATACAGAGGCAATCGAGCACCCAAAGAAAGAACAAACAAGCAAACAAACAAACAAACAAACAAAAAAAAAAAAAAAAAAAACTAGATCAGATGGTTGCGTCATGAACAGTGCTGCCAGATTTGAGGGAAATTTTTATTCAACTGCCACCGTTAAATTTTACTTGTAACGGTTACCTAATTATATACACGATTTCTGTGAAAAATGTTTCGAAGTAATTACAAAACCGTTTCAGTTAAAATTTAGTGGTGGGAGTTAAATAAAAATTTCCCTCAATCTGGCAGCACTGGTCATGAATTGCATCATGACGCAACGAAGCGATGCATCTAATCATGATCTAATTCATAATGCGATAGATAATGAATTAGATTCCTGCATCGGGTTGGGTAACTCGAACCCAACCTGACCCATGATTCTGTTTCGGGTTGACTAAATATTTTTCTCTCGTAGTCGGGTTGACTGATTTATTTTTTGTGCGGTTCGGGTCGAGTCTAGTATTCAGGGAATTCTGCCGACTTAAAAACATCTTTAAAAGGGGGAAAAAAAAAAAAACATTAACTATGGATAAAATTCTGTCTATGACAGAATTTAATTTAGTACGACAGCACTACTTGTATTTGTATTTTAACACCCTTAAAAAAAAAAAAAAAAAAAAGTCTGAAAACCCTAGTCTAAATAATCAGGATATATTCAGTCGAGACCTGTTGGCTTTGTGGTTAGAGCACACAACTACGCACCCGAAAGTTGGGAGTTCGATTCTCACAGATAGGAAGTGGGAAAAAAAAGTTTTTACGGATTTCACAAAATATTTTTAGACAGAGTAAGAAATTAAATGGTAAAATTGGATATTGGAATACATTTTCGAAGTGGAACACTATGAATTGGTAACGATGCAAAATTCCAGATTGAAAGAAATAGTCCTGTCGTACTGAAAAGAAAAAAGAAAAAAAAAAAACTTTGAACTAATTTTTACCACTTTTGCAACTAATTCACCTTTCTATGTTAAATTTATTCAAGATGAGCTCAAACAAAACTCTTGAAAGAATACCCTTTTTTATGACCGAAAGACACCAGTAAATTCTTTACTGTGGAAATAAAGAAAAGTCAAAGAGAAGATTCAGGGAATATCTGTGGTCTCTGTTCTTTTCTTTTTCTCCCACTCTTTTGAGGATTCTGGACTTGAATCGCCAATCGAATTTACACAAGTGGTCGTTCTTTTCGTCCTTACTTTTTTCCTTGCCAGACAAACTCGCCACTCAGAGCTGTCAACACTAAATAAGATGGAGTCGTAAAAATGCTATTTAATAAAGAATAAAACAAGTGGGAGGATTTTTCTAATGGACACGATAAAGGACAGCAGAATGTCCATTTTTGCATCTTAAAACTGTTATAGAATTTGCAAAGAATTTTTTTTTCTTTTTTTTTTTTTTTTTTTTTTTTTTTGGTTTGCAAGTTTTGTATTAAGTCTCTAAATCGGAAAGATAATATGTCTTCAATAATCCACCAATTATAACTTAAAGGTTATAATGAAATACGAACATTGCAAGAAAGTTATGCAATTACTACTTTAAGAATAAAAATTCCCAGTTAAAAACAAATATGAAATAATATCTAAATAATTACAGTGATATTCATATCAAAATATTTTTATATATTATTGTTATTATTATTATTTTGTCAATATATATACATTAATTTTATATAGAGCTATAAGTAGATATTTTAGAGATTGATAGTAATCGTCCTCAAATTACTCAGATGTCTGTTTCCTTCCTTTGTATTAGTTTTGCTTCGTGTATTTTAATGCGCTTTAGAGGAACTGTACTGTAAACTGATCAAAATTTTCTATTAAGAAAAAAAACCTAGTTTCTCTAATGATAACATTTTTGTATATTTAGTTGAATTAAAATGATTGTAAAATATTGTAAAGTTGATCCTTTCATAAGGAAATTAAGTTAAACTGTTCAAGAATAAATGCATATATTCACATTTATCGTTATGATCTTAATGTTATTGTTTGCAAAAAAAAAAAAAAAAAAAAAAAGACACACACTTAATTATTGTATTCGAATTTTACAATGATTTCTTTTGTATATAAAGAAAGGTATTAATCAAGAATTGAATGGTACGATAGCTGTATGAAAAAATAAAAAATACTTTAAACAAAGTGTCACATAGACTTGTCCGAATCAGACCTGTCCTATTTGCAAAGATGTATGATTATTGGATCTCGTCTTCCTAAAGCGTTCTTGTTCAAAACAACCATCTTTATAGTTATTTAAAGGATTACTCTGTTTATTGTTATGATAGCTTCATAAACCAAGGAAAGGTATTTTTTGAAAAGAAAAACTGCAGGCGAATATAGAAGGTATCTGACTAGGATAGACGAATACAGAGGAGATCAGTCAGCTAAAAGACACAGGAATACACTTGCGTAAGTAACCGCCGAGAAGAACATGTGCCTCAAGAACATGTTATCCACCATAGCCATTCAACGCGGACTACATGCTGCAAATTTGCATGGCAAAGGGGATATTTCAAAGAAATTAGTGTACAGTCGGCAGCAAAATTATTCGAGCACTAGCAATAATTTCTATATAAAAAAGTACGCTTAATACTGTTTTGTTAAATAAATCATTGTCGAGTTATGGTCTTAGTCTAAGAACATGCGTACTTTTTTATATAGGAATTATTGCTAGCGCTCGAATAGTTTTGTTGCCGACTGTAACTTCAGAACGCTATGGAGCCACTATAATTTGTCTAGACTACTGAAAGGGACATAACAGCAATAGAAATAGGTCATTTTATCTCACGAATAAGTATTTACATTATTTCAGATCATCGAATGTGTGATCGTGAAGCGAATGTCGGCAGAAGCATTTTGTGTTATTGTTAGAAACATCGAGGAGGGTCTATAGATGATGTGATGTGCGATATCTTGACGTTACAATATAGCCACTTATATTTCTGAGGGTTAAGTTCGTACCCGAACATTATTGTGATATTCACGTGGAAAATTTCTACTCTACGCTTAATATTCTATATCTTGAAGAACGTTTAATGTTTCGTGATGAAAACCCCTCTGTTTAAGCACAGAGGAGTTGATGAGCATGATAATAAAGTGAAAGATCTTACGAGCCATCCTCACCCCCCCCCCCTGATTTTTATACAATTGTAATTTAATATATGTATATATATATATATATATATTCTTTTTTTGCAGAAAAATGTCTGTAATCTGTTTCTTCTTTCATGCACACTATCTGAGATAGAAAATACTTTTCACGAAAAAGTTGAGCGAATTTTCCTGAATTTCGTGCACAACATTTGTATATATATATATATACAGGTACAACTACACAAATTATACCTATTACGAAATACCTATTATATAATAAAATTATACCTATTACCCAATTACAAAAACATTTCCAATGATATGCCAAAAAAATAGAATTCTTATACACTATCTAGCAATAAGTATTTGGACACTTTCAAATTTAGAAGTTTTGTCAAATATCTAAGAAAATTCTGTAGGAATTATCTTGAAACTTTGGGAGTTTAAAGAAAGTATATTATACCTCATTATAAAGTATTATACCTCATATTACAAGCTCAATCACATTTGTGTCTGTTGCCCCTGATGACAGTAATTGCCCGATGCGCAGCATTAGGGCGACGATGTAAAACTCATTCAACCATCTAACCAACCTGATGACAGTGTTCTCATTTTCTCTTCCTTAGATTTTTTTACACAGAAAATATGCATTCACAATGGCTTTCTGGCACTGAAATCTGTTTGGGGGTTGAGGTTGAAGGGATTTAACGTCGCATTAGAGCTACGTAGTAGGCAATTGACGACGGTCTGGGATTCATCTCTAAAGATGGTCTGGGACTAGAGCCGTGTATCACAGTTTTCATCCTCCGCGGAGGGGATGGTTACGTTGCTTCAATAATCTCCAGAGGTATTAATTTCCTGGATTACGGGGGAAATTGCAAGCCTAACGGATTTTAGGGGCTCCAGCCGCCATTATTGTACTCGATGGTCTTTTGACGACTCGAGTGTCGAGTCCTCACTCCTCTGATTCTGAGTTCGATGTTCTGCTAACGCGCTAGAATCTTAGATATAATGAGGCAATATCATTTCCAATGATGAATTCATATTTTATATTTGATTTATTGTAAAATTTCGAAAGATATTAACTAACATCGATTATCTCAGTTTTAAAGTGTAACTATTTCTAACAGTTGTGTAAAGGGCATAAGACAAATTATTATTAACACAGGTAAGATCATGGGCCTAAATTAAAATGTCTCATCATTTTGTGGTTACATCTTCTGCAATACCGAAATGTACTTTCATGCAGCCCTAAACTCTTTGACAGAATAAGTCGCACAGTTGTTACTGGCATGTCTTTAGGATCTCTCTGTCCCTTCCGAAGAGGATCAAAATTGTGATGGTATGTCTCCGAAACACCCTTACGGATGTGCCTCAAGCCATTGCCAATTGTCTATAGCATAGCATAAGTGCAACGTAAACCCCACTGACTCACCCACCCTTCGGATGTCGGATTATTATTCTCTAAATTAATAGTAAACAGTGCAAAAATATGGAATTTTCAATTTTAATTTCTATTTTACGTTGTATACATATATTTTACTACCTGGAAAAAGAGTCAATATGTAATTAATCTTACAACTACGATCGAGTGCTTTTTAAGCTAAGTTTTGATGTTTTTTCATAACATTTTTCATTATTTCATTTACAACTTATTTATATCATCGGAAAAATCACTCATGATCTTGTTTGAAAAACATTATGTCGTTAGAACTACTGTTTATTGAATTCTTCATACTCTGATTACTTTTGTAAGGCTACCTTTTCGCAGTAGTTCTGGGTGCAACAGAACGTCCAGTCTGGTTTTCGCGATTTCTCTAGCAAACAGCTAATGAAATCACAGGGCCTCCGCTGTGCCCCTGGCCATGCATGGTGCCCGTAAGGACCTAATCACTGATTAGCTGCGCCGGCCAAAGTCCAGAGCCTCTTGGGGCAAGACTTGATTTGGGAGGGGGGCGAGGGTTTCTATTTGTCCTCAGTGATTGGACGGCGGAAAACACCAATCGCATTTCAGGTTTGGATTTCTCCTTAAGGTAAATAGAGAGAAATAGTTACACATGTTACACTGAAGCATCAAACTGAGAAATTGGATAGACTTTCTATAAATACAAAACGAAAGGAAGAAACTCTGATGGAATCAAAATGGAGAAAATACTTATTATTTCAATGTTCCTCAAAGGAAACAATGTATGTTTAATGTTTAAGGAATAATTATTGTGATTAAAGACAGTCTAAGCAAAATTTTGGATAGGGTTCAATCAGTAAAAGATTGCTTAAAGGAATTAACATTTTATACACTGTGTTAGCTTTGAAAAATCTCAACACACTCCCATCTAAGGTTTGTTCTTGCAAATTGAATTTAATATATGCATTACTTGCATTTAAACTACTAATTCAAGTACAAGAACAATGATTTCTTATTCAAAGAACATTCTTTAGTAAGTTGTAAACCACTTATATTAAAAAAAAAAAAAAAAAAAAAATTGCTTGTTTGAACTAATCAATAGCTTCGATTATTTATTTTATCTTTAATGGTGACAAAACAAGTCTCAAATGATGGTAAAATATTTTATTTTATCGCAACACCTACAACAAATCCCAAATTTGGTTTAATGCTGCATAAAGTTTAAGGCAAAAAAAAAATAAAACGGTCTCTTTAGATTTTTTGACATACTTTGTTGCTTTCAAATTGTCGGCCTTTTAGCGATTTGTTGAGTAGAAAAAAAAAAAAAAAAAAAACAGAAATTGTACGATTCAAGATTAGAATTATATGGAATGCGTGGTAGGATCTGTACACACTCTTCTACAAAACGTCCACTTCATAACCAGCAATATGTGGCTTTGGATTATCGTGATACAAAAAGAAGCCACTCTTCATTAATGCTTTCTTCTAACGTGCTGTTCTATTTCTTCTTATTCCAAATGTTCAACTATGATTGTAAAAAGTGTTCAACAAGTATGCAACTGCCGAATCAGAATTCTGTGATTCTCCTTGATGATAATCGCTGTCTGTGTTGACCACTCTCTCTATGGTGGAAGTAGGAAGTTTTTCTGACTTAGGCCTTCCACCTTTTCCTTTCCTTCCTCGAAAGTTTTATATCAGCAAAAATCATTTGCCCTTCGATATGTTTCATATTTGGCATTATTTCAAATTTGCATTGTTGGAAAAACTAGCGTACGCGTATCATGCTAAAAGACTTAAATGTCTCTCGCTATTCTTTTCTTTTTTTTCAAACAAGCACAAAAACTCTTCCATTAGGACGAGCGTCTACTGCTTTCAGGCGATATGAATGAAATGGAGTTTAGTCACATGATTATCTAGTGCATCGCATGAGCCCGTACACGTCATCTGTATATATATTCCATAGAAATTGGTAATATTGTGATGAATGGTTTCACGATAGTCCAAACTATTCTTATTACTTATTGACTAACATACGTATTTATATGCACATTTTTTTTTTTTTTTTAATCTTTTTGGAAGGAACACAGTTAATATTATCTTGAAGAAGAGCAATAAAAGATTTTCTATGAATTTACTGATAAGTAGAACTGACCAACAACAAAATTGTAAATTAATAAAAATAGTAAATTTATATGGATATGATTCTACTGAAAACGAAAATGATAACTAAAAATGGAAATTAGCTTTAGTTTTCTTTTTACAAACATTGGTTGTAGAGAATTGTAATGCAAATTATACGGAATGAAAAATCAATTCATTCTAGTAAAATCTAAGATAAAAAATTAATTATATTTAAAGGGTTACAATTATTGCTTGATTCGATTTTACAAATGAATATTTATATTTAATCTCTGTCTATCCTTTGTGTATAGCTAGGCGATATTAATTTCTTGCTTTAGAATGCCTTGAGTTTGTATGATCTCTCCTGACAACTTCTGCTTCGTTTGCAGGGAAGTAACCCTATATAGTCACAGACAAGCTATCACGTCAATTGAAATAGCATATAATTGTTATTTTGGTTGTTGAATTGGAGATTAAAATAAATCCTGGGCGCCTGATATTTTGTGCAACACTTGTGGCATTATTTTGCATAATTGGATTAATATTAAAAGTCGTTTAATGCTTTTTATAACGCCCATGACTTTCAAAGAATCTGCTAATCATTCAGCAGGCTGTTATTTTTGAATGATATCAACTATTCGCCAAGGAAATTTAAAAGGAGTATAACCATTCTAATCACTAGCTCACCCATTCTCAATAAATGAATCTCTATATATAGTAAAGGAGGATGTGCCTGTGTGGGTATCCATCACTTTGTAAGCAAACGGCTCATCACAGAACTACAGAATTTTGCATAGAGGTCATTTTTGGCCTCTTCTGATGTCTTTCGATGGTCGATTTCTGAAATTTTAATTAGTTTTTAAAAATTACTTTAAATTCATAAATTTCTGAAATAATTAACTCTGGAGATAGAAACGTAATTGTAAAAAATCTTTCCATGTACCAGTAACTCAACTCAGTTGATTAGAGCGTCATGCTAATAACACGAAGGTCGTGTATTCGATACTCCAATGGCTAATGTGTCAAATTTTGCAGATAATTCATAAAAAAGGTGTCAACTGATAAAAGAAAATCTTTAAGTGTCTTCATAATATCCTTATCCGCATGAATGATGAGAAAGTGACAAAAAAACAAAGTTAAACTTAGTGCTGTGCTGGTCACTTTGTAGGTAAACGGCTGGTAGCAGAGCCACAGAAATTTATTTAGAGGACCGCTTTGATCTCTCTTGATGCACCCCTAAGCCCAATTTTCGAATTTTTTATTAGTTTTTTTTTAAGTTAATTAATTTTTTGAAGTTGGGGAGGATTGTCTGGTACTTGCTATCTGCTATCATAGAGTGAAGATAATAATCTATCCGGGAAACGTAGTTTTTAATTAATAGCAGCGCCTCTTATCATCCAGTTAAAACCTAAATTAAAATGTCCTGTCCAGGCGTAAATGCAAGCGAAGGTGACCAGGAACATTGTAGTACAGGCGAGGAAAACGCTGCCAAGGGCAGCGGGGATCTGAAGCAGTGGAAATTTTGTTTTAGCTTATAAAATGCTTTAAAATATTAGTAATTGATATATTTTTTAAATTGATTTAAATATAGTGAATAACGAAGCCGGCAAAACCTGCTAGTTCTTAATAAACGTTGTTATTCAACCGTTTCTCATACATTTTGGCCCATGTAATGATAGTTTATCATCAAAATTCTCAACAAAAGTGTTGAAGGTTTTAGCAAATTTCACTTTATAAACATGAGTTATACATTTCATAAATTTCATAGCCTACATCTCTTATTTCACATGCCAGAGGTAATTACTTAGTGATGTAGTAATATTCTGTCCTATTATGGTCACAAAAACCGAAAAAACCTGATTTGAAGAGATTTATATAAACTTCGTCAACATTTTTTGAACAGGCTTACGGTCGATAAAATATATCGCATCCCCCCCCCCGCCCCATGTTTTCACATTGATTTTGAAACTTTTTTCTTCATCTAGACCGAATATGTGGTCATTTTCTAAGTCCCTAAACTAGAAATATAGATATCCGAACTATACGTATAAGGCACGTCAATAAATTGAATAGACGAAATGGTCGAGAATGTCTAGTTTACACATTTCTAGATGGTGAAATAATATTCTGAATATTATAAATCCTTTGTATTGCGAGAAATTCTCGCTTGATTTTCTGCAGTTGAGTCATAAAGCAAGATTATGGTTGCTAAAACTTGCCTCTTGTATTCACTTATTTGCAGAGATTTTTAAATAAGTTTAGCCTCGATAATACAGGCAAACTCTCTAGAATTCTAATCAGGGTTTCTAGAACTCGCTTTAAAAGGAGACTAGAATTTATAAGGATGACATGGAACTATTTTTACTAGAGCCATAATTTAAATTCTAGAGATGTCAGTTACAGGATTTTTTCTCAGTGTGGCGTGATAAAGTTCGTTTCTATTCGAGTCAACACTCGAAGTTATAAAATTACACTATATTACTCCATATATAAAATCACTGCTTATGCAAGTGGTGTAGTTATCACTGCATTTACATAAAATATTTTAGTTGTATTGAATTTGATAACTATTGGTAATTACATTGTAAAATTATACTGTAGAATGTTTTCACCGATTACAACTCCTCTGAATCCTCCCCAGTTTAGACGATTATGCAATTTTGAAATACCTTGTCATTTGATCCAGTTTTCCAAAAATAAGTTTTGCTAAGGCTTCAAACATAAAAACATAATTAGAGAAGACGTTATTTAACGGAAAATTAAATAAAAATATGCCAATACATAAATATTACTTCTTGATTAACTGAAAATAAATGTTTTCTGATAATTACAATTATTATTTTTATTTTTTAATGTTTTAACATTTAGTTACTTGTGATTGCTGAACACTTTTTATGTATTTATGAGTACTAGTATCGCCCAGTGGTCGAAACGCGACCACTTTTTTTGCAAAGCACAGTAATTGCCTTCTCGTAAACGGAATTAAATTGCAACACACCTGCACCAATATGGTTTGTCAATATGCATCTAAAATCAATCAGCAGAGGTTTTACTTAATATATTTCTCTAAGTTTGGTACACTGTAAATGCTGAGCCTTTCCTGAAGTGAGAGGAAATCGCAACGTGGAAGCTCCCCCTGTTTGGTGATATTGTCCAAAAGCTAATCGGCATCAATTGAAACCAAGGATCAACCAAATATAAAGTTCCATTAAACTAAGTCCATTGGTTCATAAAGTACAGTGTTCGAACTCAAAAAGAGAGATATTTTTAAAAAATGGTCGAACTGAGTTCAGGAAATCTCAAAACGTGTAACTTCATCCAAAAATCGAAAATATAAAATTTTTTTGATTCTTATACTTTCTTCTTATATATACAGAGGATAGAATAATAAATCCACTATATCAGTCATATGTGCCTGACGCTAAGAAGTTCTACATGAGCCATGTCAGACATATATGTCTGACGTACGCGATTTGGTAGAAGGCCACGTCAATCACAGATGTCCGACGCAAACGATACATTTGCATAAACAGGTAATACTTGTTGTATGTTGTTTGGATGCGTCAGACATATAAGACTGACACGGCTTGTCGAGAAAAAAGTTTTAATATAGGGCCATGTCAGTCATATATGTGTGACATAAAAAATAGTGTTTTTCCGGGAATTTTGGCAAAAAAAAAAATTTTCTGTGATGCATTAAGTTTTCTTGATACATTTTTAACTAAATTATCTAATAAAGTTACCATGACCCATGTGAAAATTTTTCTGATATTATCGTGGCGATTAACGTGTTAATTCAAATGCAAGGAAATCTGAAAACATATTCATCGAAAACCGGAAATTGAATTTTTTTCGTATCTTCTACTATCTTCTTATACATGAAGAAGATAGTAATAAATCCACGTTTTAAAAAATAAGTAGTCAATTTCTGTTAATTGAAATGCAAGGAAGTCTCAAAATGTGTAAATTCATCGAAAACCGGAAGTTTTTCCAAATCTTAAACTTTCTTCTTATATATGTAGAAGATATACGCAAACGAAGTGTGCCGTTACTAACCGTCGTTGGGACCAATAAGTAAAAGATTTCCTAAGTTAATATTCCACTGGATTTTTTGTAAAAAATTATTAAAAATTGAGGAAAATTATTTTCCGATTTTAATTACCATATTTGGGTATAATTAAAAATTAGTCATCGTGCACATGTGTTAGATTATGTTATTTCGCTGTTAAATTGACAAAATTTAATTTTAATTTTCAAAACTCTAGAAATAAAATGGGCATAGATTTGATATCTGTTCGTCCTTGGTGTTTTGTGTATTTGGCGATCAAAAACGTAATACGAAAACATACATGTTGAATGGATATTTTTGCAACGTATTTTTGTACGAAATATTGTTTCATATTATTGATTGCTCGTTATTAAAATAATCATGATTTTTGAAAGAAACTATATATGTTCGCCAGATAATTTGGCGATCTTTTATTTTTATTTTTTTCGCCAAGGACAGCAGATATCAAATCCGTTCCTTTGAAATGAATCTCATTTCCCTGAAATTAAATGTTTATGTTTATATTCAAAAATGAAAGTCTGTCATTTTATTTTTCCAGAGTTTTGAAATTTAAAATTGAAATATTATGAATTTTACAGAAGAAATAACTCAATATAACACAGTACAGTAACTTATATATGACTATACCCAAATATGAAATCGGCAGATCATTTTCTTTAATGTTAAAAAACTAGAAAATACAATGGACGATTAACATAGGAAATCTTTTGCTTGGCGCCACGGACGGTCAGTGACGTCATCACTTCGCTTGCATGTAGTAATAAATCTATTTTTTTTTTTTTTTTTTTTTTTTTTTTTTTTAAATAAGTAGTCATTTTCAGTTAATTGGAATGCATTATGCTTTTGCTAAAAATGTGTCATCAAATTAGAGCTAACGTAAATCACAAAAAGAAAGAAAAAGAAAGGAAGAAAAGAAAAAATATATTAGATCTTAAAAATATTAGAAAAAAAAATTAGAACTCTCATAAATCAAATTCCTTTTTTAATTTGCGTATATTTTTAACAGTATAAACTTTCGATCTACCACTCATTTACTCAAATTTCTACCATCTAATGGCTATTCTCTCATAGAATAAAAATATGTAGTGGAGAGTATAGTGATGCTATATTATACCAATTACTGTCTATGGTTTTATTTGAGTTTTCAGAAATTGCCAGATTTAACAACTTTCTAATTTAAGTATTTTTCAATATAAAAGAATGCGTGTATAAAATGGAAAAAAAAAAAATGTATAAAAAATAAAAGTATTTTTAAATACCTTCTTGACATCATAAAAAAAAATAATTTTTGTATTCTGCACATCTGGCTAATCATACCTTTCGAATGATACCATTTTTAACCTTCTACACCCATAATTAATATGTTAAAAGTGTGCCACAGATTTCATGCTTGCCTATTAATAAAGGGTTTTCCAATAGGGATGATACAATTTTAAATGGTTAGAATGGCAACACTGCGTCTTATTTTTTGACATTTCTTCTGTCATTTGTGTTTAGTATGCTATGCCATTTAATCATGCAAAAGATACGCGTTTGAACAATGTTTCGAAATTATTAAATTGTTTTATCAAAATCAGCGTTCATATGTAAATACTGAAACAAATTTGAGAAGGACATTATCCAGTTAATCGACTCGATCAATTGTGATTTTTTTTTTTTTTTTTTTTTTTTTTTTTTTTTTTGGGGGGGGGGGGGGGGGTTTGATATGTTAAGTCAAAAGTTTATGCTAATAATCCAATAACAATTGAGCAACTAAAAACCAACATTGAACGTTTTATTCGTATGAAATAACACCAAATTTATGTGAAAGAGTGATGGAAAAGTGAGTTGACAGAATGCGGTATGTACAGAGAAGTCGTGGTGTGATATTATTTTCATACGATATTGTTTTCATACTTAATGTATAATGTAAACTTTCAAATTAAAAATAAATAAATAAATAAATAAAATAAAAAAATGTGTCTCACTGAACAATTTATGTGTTTTTTGTTTTTTTTTTAATTGTATCACCCTTAATGAAAAACCCTTTTTATAGATTTCAATTCAAACTTCAAGAATTGTCAAAAGAAAATGGCGGATTTAGACAAATTTAAGTAGACGATGAATTTGCATACACGATTTTATATGAACAACAAAATATAGAATAAATTGCTAAGTAACCAATATTAGGGGAGAGGGGGGCACCTTTGAACAGTTTTTTGGAAAATCAACATATTTTTTTATTTAGATGATAATTATTAATTTTAATTGTTGCACAAGAAACAGTAAGAATTTCTTCATCATGTGAGCTAAAAATTAAAAAAAAAATCAAATAAATTATATATGTTATAAGACTTTAAAAATTGTTAATATTTCTGTTCAAACTTGCCCCATGTAGGGGTACCTTTGAACAAGCTAGGGGCACCTTTGAACAAACATAAACAAAGAGAAATTATACAGAGTTTTTATCAAATGCTGAATATTTTTAAGGATTATAAAATAATAAGAATAAAATTAAACATATACATTTACTGAAATTACTAAATTTTTATTATTTAACCAAATTTATATCCATCAAAATTGACATCAAAACGCATTGCTGAAACAGCGCGTAGGGTACCTCCAGTAATGTTTGGTTGAGGCAGTTTTTTTACAATATCGTTGAAATCCACGAACTGATATCTGGTGCTTCCAGAAAATAAAATTTATCTTTCTTTTTACAGAGAAATTTAACATTAAACTCTGTTTTATCCTGTAATTGCAATTCAATCTGACCAACATAGTGAAGAATAGTTTTTTTTTTTTTTTTTTTTTTTTTTGTAGCAAATTTTACTAAAATAAAATCATTCACATTCAAATCTTCTAAAACAAAAGTTTTTCCTTCATCCTCCATAACGGTAATAGTATCTTCAAAGTCAGTTTCATCATGCACAGAAAATGTGCCATCTTCATCGCTGCTTGAATCAACAATGTATGCAGTCTCTTCTTAGTTGTTTTTTCAAAAGCAGAGTTATACTGTTTATATTTTTTTCTTTTGTTCTGACGTGCTTTGTTTTCAGCTTCAATTGCATTTTTCTCAGGATTCAAAGTCAGTATCGATCGTCCTTTCTTACATACACTAAGTATGATGGTAGATGACCATAATCAAAATAAATTTTTTCACAATAAATATTTTTAACTTTTTGCAAAGAAAGCAAACTTTTCTGTAGGAAAAATGACAACATGCAAGATTGAAAAAAAAAACAATAGTAGTAATCAAAAGTGATGTTCACATGCATATAAGTAGAACTTTAATATTAAATAAACAATAAACCAGCTCATAAATAATTTGTATGTCTTCATTGTCACATTTATTTTTTAAATCCAAAATAAAATAATAGTATTGAGATTGATTTTATAACTTTTTTATAAAATAATAGTATTGAGATTGATTTTATAACTTTTTTTTTCAAAGTTTTGTTTGTTCAATGGTGCCCCAACATTTTTGTTCAAAGGTGCCCCATCATATGGAGTTTGGCATTAGAACAATTTACTCAGTTAGGTTTAAGAATTTGAATAAAACAAAACTTATAAGCTAAAGCTAAAATCTTTATTTCAACATTGAAACATCAATTAAAATTATAGGTATACAAGATTATCAATAAAAAGCTTACAACTTTATTTTCTATAGTTTAGATTCAGGAAAGAGAAAATTACATACCTTGCTTAGACAGCAGTGTGCATGTAAAATGGTAAAGCTTTGGCTAGTTTGTTGCATTGAAGCAATACTAATGTGCTGCTATCTATATTAAAAAAATAAAAAAAATTTCTAGAAAAATATTTAGATTGTTCAAAGGTGCCCCCCTCTTCCCTACTCCACAAATTTTGAATAATTCTGCATAAACTGTAAAAATATATGTATGTTTGAAAAACTGAAAAACTATTGACGTCTGCTTCGCTGTAAGGCAGAGAATTATTCTTTTATTATGAAAAATTCAAAAATAAAATGAGCAGAAGTAACTGAAAATGTTTTATATTTATTAAATTCGATTTATATTTCCGATTTGAATTGCAGTACTGGCTGGTTTAGAGACATCACTTGTTCTCCCACGTTAATGCTCTATAGAAATAAAAATGAATAAATAAATAAATAGATAATGAATAAATAAATAGAAATAAAAATGGGAAAATTAATAATTTACACATATTGATTTTTCAGTCAAGAGGTTTGTTACCAAAGAGAAATCTAATTTCATTAACGAAAGGCCCATGTTTGATATTATGATATAATGTATGATTTGATATGGATTATTTGCAACAATAAATTACTCTCTGATAATCTGCGCGTTATCTGAAACCAATAGTAACTATCTGGGATCTGATGGAAAAGGAAATAGTTAAGAAAATTCTACTGAAAAATATACAGATTATTGAAAAAATTACTCATGTTTGGATTTAGCACTCAAGCATGGAGGACAGTACAATATTATGTTGATGAGTCTCAATGAATAGTACGCGGATATTTGTGAAACAGTGTACAAATTGTTTCAGAAAAAATTCATAAATTTCATTTAAAATAATAGTGGACCCCCCCCCCCCCCCCAAAAAAAAAAAAAAAAAAAAAAAAAAAAGAAGAAGAGAGAGAGAGAGAGAGAGCAAACATGTAATGGGTACAACTAATCTAATAATCTTATTTTTGTTACTAATTGAAGTAAAAATATATTAACAAATTTAACATTTTGACTAATCCCTACTCTTCTTTTCTGGACTATTTATATTTTTATCCAATATGAAAAACATAAGGTAATACATTAGATTTATTCAGTTGATAAATTTAGTTCTTTTAGCTGCTTTCTAACTCTTAACCTTCTGAAAGCATTGATAAGGCTGTCGGAGAACAAATTTATAGCTGCGATTATTTATTAAACAGTGTACAAATTGTTTCAGAAAAACTACATAAACTTCATTTAAAATAATACTACATTTAAAAAAAAAAAAAAAAAAAAAAAAAGAGCAAATACGTAATGGATTACAACTATCCAATAACTTGTACCTGTGTTTGTTACTGTTTGCAATATATGTATATAATAACAAATAATGTAAAAGAAAATATTTCTGTTCATCTTTTTGACTAATCTCAATCCCCATTTTCCATACAATTTATATTTCTATCCAATCTGAAACATATAAGATAATATATTAGATCAGCCTTTTCAAGACTGTCTGAGAACAAATTTGTAACTGAAATTCATAAATATATAATTTTGAATTTTAAGTGTATTAGGAAAAAATAAACAAATAATAAACAAATAAATAAATGCATGAGTGAATGAGTATGTCCTGCTCTGGCAGTCATAGATGCCCAACAAACAGAATTTGAAATAAATAAATGCTTTCAGAGTTTCAACATTTATTTCGGGCAATTTTTTTCTCTGTCCGCTTTAGATTACAGTAAATTATTGCATCAGTTTATTTACGCTTTCCACCATATAGCTGAAAAATATTTATGAATAGATGTTTATATTTATATTTATATTTCTCGTACAATCTAGTTTTTAAAAAAATTAATAATTTTAACTTTACCCAACTTTAGGTGAAAAAATAAATAAATAAATAAATAAATAAATAAATAAAATAAGCGGCTGCAACACTTTTAAACCCAAATTCTTGTGTTAAAGAAAGTGTTGCAGTGTTGCTCTCTAAAACCATGTATGTCATAAATCTAAATTTAAATTCATGTTTCAATGTATCATCGTATAGTTATCTTCGTTAATTTCAAGTAAAATTTTAAAACAAACGTATCAAAAACAAAAGGCAATTAAGGTTTACAGAAACAATTTGAAATTAATATCTTCATTTGCGATCTATTAATAAGGGGAAAAAAAACTTTTTTCAGTTAATTTTTGAAATAAATTGATTTTTCAACCGTTTTATTAATTCTTGTGAATAGTTTCTGAAAATAAAGAAGAGGTTTTGTAAACAATAAATAATTATTTGGTTACATTGGATTTTCGAACGTTATTTTAAAATAAAAAATATATTCTTTTTTATTTATCTATTTATTATTATTATTATTTATTATTATTATTATTATTATTATATATATATATATATATTAAGTAAAAGGCAATATAGGATTTTTAAGTTATAAAATTTTATATGATAATTGCATTAATTATTAAATCACATAATCTATACATTAAATTTTTCTTAATTTATACTTAAAATCGGAAAATACAATTAATCAATCAATTAAATCAGAGTTCCGACATTAAATGAGAGGAAATTTTAAAGCTTAATTAGAAATTTGAAGTTTGACAAACTTATCAAAATATTCGGTATTATTATGTAGTTTCCAACCGATATAAACAGTTAAAATCGCAAACGCAATATCGATTTTTCTCGGAAAATGAGAGCTAATGCTTACGAATATTCGAAAGGTATACTTTCAATTGTTACAATCAGGGAGACCTCTGCGCCCAGGCCGAGTACCGAATGTATCTTCACCGCAAGCAGTTAATGAAATCACGGACCTTTCTGCCCGCGGCAACGCGTGTTTCAGTGTTCCTAATCACTCATTAGCTTTGCTCAGCACCAGGCCAACTAGGATCCCCATGGGAACAGCCTAGGAGGAGCAGGAGGGGTTGGATGATTGGGTCCATCGGAGGATGCCCGTCGTCCGTTATTTTAATTGATTGGTGAGGAAGAAACCACAAATCGGATGTTGCGTTTTGGATATTCGTCGTTTGTCTTCGAGGAAACTGAGTTAAGAAAAATTAGCGTAACTTTTACAGATTGGTGTACGGTGAGGATTGTTGCAATAAAAATTCAAGCATTTTTGTATTTTATATGTGAGAAAGCCAGCTTTTAAGTAGTTCATAGTTCAGTCAATTTTTAAAATTTATTTCAAACGGAAATGATAGTCTACCTCTTTGTCGTAGACAGTTTTTAATAATTTCTTTCTCAACCAAATGTACGCTACGGTTTAGTTTCTGTTTGGTTTGGTTTGGTTTGGTTTGTCACTCTACTGCCATTTTTTGCATACTATACTAGCACTAATTAGACCAGAACCTACAGCTCTTTTTAATTATTATTATTTCCATGTTCCTTAAAATTAATGTCTCTGGGAGTTACCGAAGCGTGGGAGTCATCAATATGGAGGATGAAAATTTGATAGTATGTCTCTTGAATATTCATAGATATGAATTCCAGACTGTCGACAATTGTCTGCTGCATTGTAAAACCCACTCAACCTAAACCTAAACTTGCTGCTTAAAAGGGATTCTGAACCACTTTGAACATCCATGCTTGAATCGGGACAAGGACCCACCAAGTACCAAGTAATTTAATGCCAGAGCACCAACATTTAGCTACCTGATAGGCTCCAAAGATTCAAAACCAAATTATTTTCGAATGAAACATTGTAGATTATTATTAGTAATTAACGACGTTAAAAATTACTTACTGGAGGGGGGGGGGGGATGTTAAAAGTCTTTAAACTGATAAAAATTTGGTACTATGAATATAATTAGTTGATATATCTCATTGTATTTGTTCAAAAAATCTAGATGAAGATTGTAAAAGAGAAACTAAAATTTACGTAAACTAAATCCGAAAACAAAATTCCTATAACCTGTTTCAAGACTGAAGTTTAACATTTGTTATTGTAGGGAATTAAGGTCGACTGCCTACGCTGTAAAAAATATGTCCTATATGCTGCCAGAAATTTTCTGTAATTACAAAAAATACGTTCTGACAACGTAATTTTTTCTTAAATTACGCGTATTTTCTCAAATTACAGAGAATTTCTGGCAGCAAATAGGACATATTTTTTACAGTGATACTGATACACATTAGACCTAAACCAGATTGAAGTGCCTACCGCAGCGATATTTCTAAGGGGTTCTAGCCCTCGTTAAGTGAATTTTTGGGGGGGGGGGGAACCCGGAGAATTCCGAACGGCTAAACTAAGGAGCACAACCGGGATTTGAACTTGATCCCCTAACGTCTACTAGTTTTTGAGAGTAGCTTGAAATTTAAAAGAGATATTTGGGCTTAGGATGTAGGTTTTTCAAATGCTCAAAACAAAATTAAGAGATCAAATCGCAGAAAAAAAAAAAAAAAAAAAAAAAAAAAAAAACAGGAAATATTTAACAGAAAAAAGGAAAAGAAATGCTAAAATCACATTTTACCAGAACTAGCAAACCCATGCGAAATTGACTCTACTAGATTCCAATTCTGCTATTTAGGACATTGCAACAGAAGACATACCATAGTGATCTTGAATAGCATACATTAGTTTCAATTCATTCTATAAATATTTACGGAAATTAGAGCGCTGACAGACGGACAGATGCGAACCGAAGTCATAATTATTTTCAAACTTTGCTAGAAACTGTTAAAAACGCACAACTCAACTGAAAGTGTACAACTTTAAAATATACAGTTTATATATATATATATATATATATATATATATATATATATATATATATATATATATATATAATAGATAACGTAATAAAATTTAATCTTAAAATTTAGCAATTAATAGAACTAAAACAATAACAGCACACTAAAATATAGAACTGAATTTAACATAGAGGAAAGAATGACACAAAAAGTTGCGATATAGATAAGGAACCAATGAGTTACCATATTAACTTAAAATACTTACGCCGACCTGAAGGATAATAAAAAAGGACCAGTAAACTTGTGAAAGAGAAAAAAGATAATAAACCACATAATCAATTGGATATAAATGCTTAAAATTAGAAATATACTTATCAAGGGGCGCATACTTCATAAAGCAGAGAAAGCTGCAATGATTTCGTAAAACGATATTGCTAATCATAGCAATTTATATCATCTCACGCCCCGATCAATGCAGCAAAAAAAACCATAAAAAATGAGAAAAAAGTGAAAAATTAAATTAAAACAAAGGATAAATAAATATTAATTAAAATCTTAAAGGAAACCAAATTAATAACATGAAATAAGCAGAGTAACCACATGGAAAACAGTTAACACAAACTGGAAAAATGGTTGATGCCAAAACCTAAATTGAAGTTAAAATAACAGCTCGACAGATATCGATTAATCGAAAATACTTCAGAACAATTACATTAAAGATAAAATACACAGAGTAAATATTAAATGATAATGTTAAAATTAATACTAGTAGAGTTAAATTAAATCGTACCAAAAATATTAATAATTAAATCGTTTAAGATAAGGACTGAAGAATGAAGGTTAAAGACTACTAAGTACAAGCGCCATCTTTCGGTTAGCTATAATAACATTAAGTCAGTTATATAAGATGTATTGACTGAAAGATTAAGATAATTTAGAAGTATTAACAGCAAGATTAAGATAATTTTTAAGATTTTTATTTAAGATGTATTGACTGAAAGATTAAGATAATTTAGAAGTACTAACAGCAAGATTAAGATAATTTTTAAGATTTTTATTTTGAAGTCAAATTATTAAGTGTTAAGTTTTAAGAAGACATAATTACAAGCAATAATGCCAAAGAGCACAACAATAAGGATAAGCATTATAATGCGGTCATCATAAATTAAAATTAAAAATTAAAATTTAAAAGACTTTTTTTTTTTTTTTTTTTTTTTTATTAATATTTATAAGATTTTATTTTTGTTATGCAAATAGATGGATTGTTCAAACTTAACAAGGGAAGCCTCAAGTAGCCAGAAGTACATTGTAAAATTTAATGATAAAAGAGTTCAAAATACATAGTATCAACCAGAAAAAATAAAAGAGTTCAAAATACATACAAAGCTAATACAAATGACACCCACATAAAATGCTTAAATGAAATCTTGTATGTGCAAGTTCTATCATTTGGTAAGTTGATATTAATTTGAATTTGAATTTTATAAATGCCTTCCTTCAATGGTACGTTTAGGCATGAGCAAAATAATTTTTTTTCTTCCCTAAATTTTGCATTAATATTTTTGAATTTTTAAATCTTATAAATCATCTTCTGTTTTCGTTCATTACATTTTTATTTCTTCCTAAAATACAGTTAGGTTTTATTATTATTATTATTATTATTATTTATTATTATTATTAAATAATTTATTTTAACAAAATATTGGGCATTAGAGGAAATGTTTGACTTAGTACACACAAAAAAAAAAAAAAAAAAAAAAAAAAAAGTTTTTTTTTTTTTTTTTTGGGCTTTAATATCTTCTTAAAGAAATGCCAAGTAATAAGAATATTTGTTCTCTACAACATCTCAACAGATTTTATCTTTTATGTTTCTACGTGTTTATTTTTTAAATGTAATTGGCCTACAGCTGGCGCTGATATATTCTTTTCTGTTGTTTACGAAAAGGCTATATCTCAGATTCTAATGTGAAAAACTACTCCAGTTTTAATTTGTGTATATATCATCGGACAAATGGCGCTGTTACAAATCAATAACTGCGATTTTACAGATGGTTATATCTTAGCATTCCTTGACCATTTTATTAGGTACCGCTCAATGTGCAACCGATTTGTCATTCCCAAAAACCTTGCACATACATTTTTTTTTTTTTTTTTTTTTTTTTCGATGCTCTATCTGTTAATTAAATGTTTCATTGTCTAAAATTCTTATTTCTTAACGGAATAAACACGAATTTCGGACTGTATATTTAAGATAACTAACCGTGGCCGATTACCAGTTTCTGCCAGAATCTGTATAAAAATGGAGAGAATCAGAATTTATCTTTTTATTTATAGTACGAGGTCACGTGGGTTTCAAACAGAGAAGTAAGTATTTCAGACTGATCATCTGCAGTACGGATTATAGAAATGTCTCTGCAAGAAAAATAAAACTGAATATTAATATTTAACTGTCAAACATTCTTATTTCTTAATGGATTAAGAATCTTTGACATGGCTAATGAATTCTTATTCCTTAAAACGAATTTTGGACTGTATATTTATGATAACTAACCGTGGCTCATTGCCAGTTTCTGTCAAAAATGATCTAAAACTCGAAAAATTAAAAAAAAAATATATTTTTTTATTTCTACAGTTGGCAGCAAAAATATTGAAGCGCTAGCAATAGTTTCTATTTAAGAAAATGTGCACATAATACTGGTTTGTTAAGTAAATATTTGTCGAGTCATGATCTTAGTCATATGCTGTTTATAAAAAATAGTAAGTTGATGATAAAAATTAGCGATCAAACTTAAAAAATAAAATAAAAATGTCGATATGTGATTCAATAATTTTGTTGCCGACTGTAGCATTAGTTCACGTGGGTATGAAACCGAAAAATAAATATTTCAGACTGATCATCTGTGCTTATCTGAGCAAGCTGGTGTTCAAAAAAGGTATTATTCGACTTGCAAAGAGGAAGCCTTTAATATTATAATTTTAATTAATATCTCAACAACTAACTACAGTTTTAATTTTTTTTTAACTAACCAGTTCTGTATCCTATTATCCACTCGCATGTCCATTCCGTTTGGGATGAATGTACATATGAACAGACAGACATCTTTTATTGTTATAAGCAAGCGGACTTCATCCGTTTCGTTGGTCGTCACTATGTTTAGATGAATTCCTTATAAATATAAAATCTCATAGTGTAAAGTCTAAAAAATATATTTATTCTGAAACAAAATTCCATTAAAATTTGTCAAAATCTCGATAAGGGTGCCCTTTAACTGTGGTAGCATCTTATCTGGGAGCGTTGCGTGTACTCAGAATAAAGCGAATTCACGCAGGAATTCACATAATAAATTAAGGCAGTCTTTGTCACATAATGATCAAAATGAACAACGTGAGAATAGTCTATTACCCATGCAAATAATCTATTAAATCAATTGGGTAAAACTTGATAGTATTCCATTTCAATATAATATAAAAAATTCAACTGAGATTGCATCAAATTGTGGTTGTTGAAAATATGAATAGAGTTTGCATATATTAAAATGCAGGATTGAAGGAATTCAGGAAACAAACTTGCAATAATATATTTAGTACTTCAAGGTAAGCAATGCTGACGTGCATTCGCAATGGTCAGCAATGAATAAGTTCGAGAGTTCTGTATTTAATAATTTTAAAACTTCTACAACGTTAGATTTACCAGAAATTTTTCGCCCATGCGAGTTTAAATTTTCTTAAAATTGCATTTCAATTTCATTATTCACGTTTACAGTAAGCGCACTTCAATAGTAGTATTTATAAATATAGTAACTATATTACTTACAAACTTTGAATAAACACCATAAAATGCAATAAACTCGCAACAATTGTTTTGGGTCAAAAAACACACGACCCTTCATCAGGCGAATAAAGTAAGCACGAGTGCTGCAGTCAAAGAGGCAAAAAGTTTGTAAGTAATATTTTTTACAACACCAGTTTTGTGGTGCATTTTTATTAAAAAAGTAACTATATTATTTAAATGAGAAGTCGCCACAAGATATTATTAAACCCTTAACTTTCTTTCTATCTGTCAGATCCAGTATTTCAGTAGCTTTAAACCTTCTTGGAGTGAAGTAGATCATTTTGAGAAAAAACCGTCAGTATATCGGTACAGTAATTCCTTAGTAATTTTCTATCAAGGCTTTATGTAAGTGCATTTGAGATTTTTTTTTTTTTTTTTTTTTTTTTTTTTTAAACACGTTATCGTAATTTACATCTGGAAATTTCCATTATAAATTTCTACATAATCACTATTTTCACCGAAAAATAACATTTTGAGTGATACGGAAACTGACATATTTTATTAGGTCGTTGCAAAAGTTCGTGCGGTTTTTTATTTCTTCATTTCATAAAATACATCAAATCAAATGACAATTTTTAATCAAAATACTCTCCATTACTTTCTACAACCTTTGCCCGTTTTTCGGGTGACAAATGTATACCACGGCGATAGAAGCTCTCGTCTTTGGAGACAATAAAAAGATCCGCGTCCGCACGAACTTTTGCAACTACCTAATAGTATGTTTTCTATGTCATATTTAAGTTTGCTTTAAAGATATAGTTATGAGATTTTTTTTTTTTTAAGTGTTTGTTTTGCAGAAAATTAAAACGACCAAATTTACGAACATGTGTGGTGGTGGAGAAGGGACGGGTGTAAAAATTTAAAAAGGGCAACTTTTTAAAACTTGATAAGCCTTTTTTTTTTTTTTTTTTTTTTACTTTTTTTACGTAAATTTTTTCTCTCCCACCTTATTTCGAACTTTACATTTACTTTACATTTAACTTTTTCCGGTGAAATTATTTCATTTTTAACAGTGTAAGTAGATTGATTTATTTGTAGATCTATATAGATAGATATATAAATTGATTGATAAATTGACAAACAGATATGTGTGTATGTATTACTGAAAAACGTTTGTAAAATAATCAAACAAAGGAAATTAATCAAATTTTCAATAACTTTATTGATAATTCAAAACAATATAGGTAAGACAAATTTTTATAACATGCTGCCATGATATTGCTCCCAGTCTCAATATTTTGAAATATAACAGGATGTAATAGCAATGCTTAATAATGACATACAACTTTGATTTTATATTCTGTGCAAAAAATTTAAAATTTTTAACTCTCTTTCTCTTTCTATCTTGCCATAAATAAAGGGCAGTTTTTATTTTAGAAGTTTTGTCAAATACATATATAGAAAAAATCCGGACAAATTATTCTGATATATTTCACCTCATCCAATTAAGCAAAAGTTTTGTCCAAACGACAAAAAAAAAAAAAAAAAAAAAAAAAAAGAACCGGTATCAAATTAGAAGTACATATTAGTAGTTAAAAAGGAAGAAATAGAAACTTTGAATGCAAAATAATGCTTAAAATGCATGGTAGATGGAATATGTAAATCATTGTAATCATATATTATTCATGATATTTGTACTCATTTACATGAAAATAGCACGTTCATTCATTCATGGAGATTTAAAAGTTTCTTTCAAGAATTTTTTTTTTTTTTTTTTTTTTTTTTACAACTTGTAGGGGATTAACCCTTTCGCGCCGACTGTCACGCATACGCGCCAGCAAGAAATGCCCTCATTTGCAACAAACGCACTTGTGTTAGCAACAAACGCACTCATGCACAAGAAACGCACGCTTGCCTTTTCTCGTTCACTCTCGGCCGTCGCACATTTGTGCCAGTATCCTAAGAGTGCGCTTCTGTTGCGAAAGAGTTAAACCTAATACAAAGTCATTTTTGTAAAATTTGACATTCTACATTAGATACAACATACTGCTATCAAAATATTAAATATCTGATGAATCATGAGAATTTTTGCTAAATAATTTTTAGTGCAAGTGTTAACAAAATTTGTTTTGACAATTTATTAGTCAAATGTATTGAGATAATCTATATGAAAATTTCAGAAAATCCAAATATCGTAATTATCGTGAATGTAAAAAAAAAAAAAAAAAACAGGGAAACGATAGTGAATTTTATCCATATTTATTTACCATCAGTGTACACTATATTATCATTGATTGTATTAAAATAAAAAATGGGTAACCCACTTACATTTCAGTTTTTTTTCTCTGGGAAAGGGGGGGGGAGTGAAATTCAATTCTGATTCCATCAACGATAATGTTTCGCATTTTCATGACATTTCCTTGGGTTTTCCGGGTAAGTTCTTCAATACATTTGTCTAATAAATTATGAAAAACAAATTTTGTTAACACTTGAGCATTCGCAGATAAAACATGCTTAGTAAAATTGCTGCTGTTTAGATATTTAATATTTTTTATATTCTGCTTGCCTCATGTTTTGTTTAAAATAGTTTGCCAAATTTCCTAAAAATAGCATTATATTTGTTGAATGCCCTGAAAATTTAAAATCTAAAACGAGCACTTTTTTTTTTTTTTTACAAACTCTTATATTTCTATTAAGATATAAATGAACTCAGTTCATAAAAAGAAGCCTTTTAATCACAGACTACAACTAATACAAAGTATTTCAAGTATTACTTTTTACAAGATGATCCTAAATCATTCTGCTATTTCTTTATTTTGTTACTAGTTTTTTTTTTTTTTTTTTTTTTTTTTTTTTCCTTCCAAAATTTTTTTTTTCAAAATATATGAGGTATAACACGTTCCTTACATTCTCGAATTTTCAGAATAATTTGTCAAGTATTTTTTTTAATTATTTGACAAATCGTCTAAAATCGAAATCTAATTTTTGTCTGGTCATTTAAGGCAATTTAGTGTATATGTCAAAGATTTCATCAAATTGAAAAAAAAAATTTCCTCTGTTCAAAATCTTTAAAATTATGTCATTTCTTTCACCTGCCGTTAACAAAATTTAATATTTTAAACATATAAAGGAGAAATGCCTACGAATATATTTACATTATTTAAACATAGCCTTAGTTGATACTATTAAATACAAAACAATGCATTTTTTCAATATTTTTCAATATTTACAAACAGAAGGTGTTTAGCAAATAACAGTTTATATCTTTACAAATCTTTCAGTATATACAATGAGACAGAAAAAATGGAGATCATAAAAAAAAAGAAAGTAAGAAAATAATAAGGCTTGGGGATTCTTAAAAATATTGAATGCGTATATTTTAATTTATCAGCACCTTAAAAAATATATTTTAATTCCCCCCCCCCCCCTTAAAATCACTTTATTGTGTTTCTCTTCCTAATTAATTAGCTGATAACCATGATTAATCCGCATTTTGAAAAATTAAAAACTGAAAATTTTTATGTAATTTATGATTTACCTCTGTCCTCTTATTTTGTGATTTTTTTCGGATTGTTTTAAAATTATATACATATATAAACATAGAGTATTCCCTTGCAAATATATATGTCCGTTCACTGCAGATTTTAATCTACAATATTTCGACCAATGAGGCAAAAAAATTATCGCATAGTTTTAAAAGTTTTATAACTTCGTTTAGATGTATTAACATAATAATTATTTTTTATAGAAATAATGTTCACCTAAAATAAAGCAAATTTATGATTCCTTTGTTATTTTTTTTAAAGATATAAAGACTGATTCAAAAGTCTTCTGACGCACTTTAATATAAAATCAAGTAAGCGGCATACCAGAATGCGGCTTGCAAACATTTAGAAATTTTGTAAACTTTAACAACTAAAATCAAGTTGGCAGATTCTATATCCATTCAAGATCAAATAAATTGGCAATATGTAAACAACACAAGGAATGAAAAAATTGGTCTGTGGTTTTATAAAATATGTTTAAGCATAATCAATATAATTTTCTTCTCTCTTTCTGTCAGTATACAGGATAGACCAAAAATCTCTGAAACATATCTTAAATATTAATACAATAATCAAGTAAGTCGCTAACGAGAGAGGTTTGCAGACGTTTTATTTAAAAAGCTAACAAAAATTAGTTTCAAAATTTTCAAGCAGATGGTTCTACTTGATCCTATGTTTTGTTTATATAGAGTTTCTTGAAGTCTTGCTATGGCCATCTCGATCCCCAAACTTAACCGCTCTTGATTTCCTTTTATGGGACTATATTAAAAATAAAGTGTATGTTTTCTATGAAGCTGACATTAAAATGTTGAAATCAAAGAATGCATTTGTCGCATATAATTCATTCCTTTCTACAATCAATGCTAGTGAACCCGTGGATTAAAATGGATTACCGATTGAGCTATAAAAGAGGCAGATATTGAAATATTGTAGTGAATTTTGTAAAATAAATTCTTTATTGCATTGTGTCTTTTATGTTTATGTTCTTTTTGATGTTTTTGAGGTATAATGCCATCTATGATCAAAATTTAAAAATATTTGTATTTACTTACTCAAAAGTTTTCATATTAAAAAGATTGTAGTAAAAACCGCAGTGTATAGCGCTATACATAATGTCAACTTCCCTCACAGCTCCACTGGTGGATAACAACATTGATGGATACCAACACATGTAATTTTTTACAGCTATATTTCTTTTATTTCATCAGAATAATAAGTAATAATAACACTGCGCAACAAAAATATAATATATATAATAAATAAATAAATAAATAAAAATCGAGCTCTGATACCATTCTTGCTGATTCTTATGTAAAATGACCTCCTGAATCCGAATATGACTACCAGTTTGCCCAGTCACCCACCGTTTTCTCGAGACACCACCCCTCCCCCAATTTTTATCACTGTTCCATAATTTTATGGCCATGAATTTGATTTGGTGAATGAAAAACAATTTATTTAACACTTAAAACAAAAAAATATAATGTTTAATAAATAACATCAATAATAGATTTAAAAATTTTTTAAGAAATGTAATACATAATTTCAGTGGCAAATCCCCCCCCCCCACCCAAAAAAAAAAAAAAAAAAAAAAAAAAAAAAAAAACTCTTGCTACAAATGTTCATGTTTTAGAATTTTTCCAACTCTGTAGCCTCTCAGAAGATATTTAACAGTCAAAATAATCCTTTTCCCCCCTAAAAATCAAATTTATAGCCACAAAATTACCGAAAAGTGATAAAAATAGGGGTCCGTCCCTAAAAAACGGTAGGTGATAGGGCAAAATGGATGTCATATTCGTATTCAGGAGGTCATTTTGCATAAGAATTTGTAAAAATGGTGTTGGGGGCAATTTTCATGCCGAACAGTGTAATCTCCTGATTTGCCATCGCTAAAAGTCAATTTCTGTTATGGCTATATCTCAAGCCATGTGCAGCAGTCCCTACTGTCTGTGTGCTATGTCATAGTAAAAAAAAAAAAAAAACCATTGCGAAAATGGAAGTTGACACTCTGTATAGTTGTACGAGTATAATCTGTGATGCAAACGACACTCTCGTATATCAAGTACTTGACAATTTATTAAAGTGCGTCAATGATTTTTGACCGAGCCTTTATTTTTTAAAATATAACCCAATGATTTTTATAATACTTATTGAATTTTTCTAATTCTTTTTTTTTTCATTCTAATATCAAATTTTGCTATTACCAAATACAATACGTAACTAAAAATATTAGAAATTTTCGATATTAAAGGATGATTATCATTATACATATATATATATGCTTCTTTAGACGTATTTTTTATTTTGTAACATTTACCATTTTACAAAGAGTACCAATACTAAATAAAACAAAACGGTAAAGTAATAATAATAAAATAATTATATAAAAAACAGATATGTAAGTCAATAGTTTTAATTTATTATATACATTTATAGTAACTTTCTGTTGAATTAATACAAACAAATAATTTGAAATGAGTTCATGAAGAATTATTTCTCTTCTCAGAAAAAGACATTGTCTACCACTGTCAAGGTACATGATGTATTTCTGCATGTTGTGTTTCTTTATGTCTTCGCAAGTCGACCTTCCTTTGGAATGCCCGACCACAAATATCGCATGCAAAAGGTTTGAACCCAGTGTGCTTCCTGCTATGCGTAATTAGATTAGAGGATTGACTGAAAGCTTTCCCACAAACAGCACATTTGTGAGGTTTTTCACCTGAAAAGAAACAAAAGGTACCACAAATTATTTCAGGAATAACAATAAAAATCTGTACTCATTTATTACAATAGTTTTCATTTAAATATTGTTCAATGGAAATTTTATGCGAAAAAGATCTATTTTTACATTCTTATACAAAGTATATGGCCTCCACTTTTAGTTCTTATTATTGTGTGCACTACTACCTTTAGCGGCTCCCCCAGCGGTTTTTTTTCCTCCCTGCCTAAACTCAAAATTGTTTTAATTTTTGTTGTATTCCGGTTATTTCGACTCTCAGCTAGTAAGCGCAATTATTCCAAATTCCATAGCATCCAGGAGCGTGTCTGTGCGTTTCCACCGTGGCTATCTTGGAGGGTGTGGTGTGCAAGTCGAGCTATGTGTCCAAGAAGCAGAAGCCGCTACCCTGCAATTCCTGAGCTCTGGTGTTCCAGTCACATTGCTGCCCAGAAGTGACATAGCAGTTCCATCTAGTTCCTGATGATGATGGATGAAGTCTGAACGAAGAATCATCGGACACAGTTCGTTCTATTTAGCGACTAGATTACTGTCTGGTGTAGGCAGCTTCCATGCGGTGATCTGGCGATTTATTCGCTCCGGCGGACGGAATCCAACCCGTTAAGCTTGGGCGAGCCCAGGCAGGCAGGGGCCGTCCAAAATTTCTAAGGAAGTATTGCAATTTCAAAATGGATTTTGTAACTCGCATAGCTAAAAAATAAATGATCGCAGAATGCTGAAAATTTATGATACGATCTGACATGATGTGTAGTTGTACACCTGCAATTTTGAACTAAATACAAGCTCGCGTTTTAGAGATAGCATCTACGACTTTACACGATTTTTTGTGATGTCTGTATGTGTGTATGTATGTGTGTATCTCGCATAACTCAAAAACGGTTAAATGTATAACGTTGAAAATTGATATATAGATTTGTTATAACATCTAGTTGTGCACCTTTCTTTTCGGTTTCTCTGTGACTTTCCGTTTTGGAGATATTTACGAAAATTAAATTTCTAATGACAAAAAATACAAATGTTTTGGCCATTATACATGACCTACCATGATACAGATTTTGACAGAAGCTAGTGGTAGAGCCCGTAATGATATTGTTATGAAAATTTTGCGTGCAAAAAGTATTTTTTTAAGATATTTGCATTTTATCTTTTATTTATTCTTACGCTATGAAGTTAACGTAATACATGGTAAAAAATATGTTGTTTTTTTTAAAGGGGGGGGGGGGGGGGGAGAAAGAAAAAAAAAAGTATGATTCTTGTCATTTAAGTGAATTCTTAAATATTTCTCCATATCTGTTCAAATATTTGGAAAGACAATGGTCTATAATATTTTAAGTAAAATTAGATGATTAATTTATAAACGTTTTAAATAGCAAGTTCTTACTGAATGATAAATTTAAATCTGAGTAGTAAAAATCTGAGTACTAAAAGTAAAACGTTAAATAAAATTACTTTTAACAGGTTAATGACAAAATTAAACATTAAAAAAAAAAAAATCATTATAAAACAATATATCATATACTATTTTTTTTTTCTATGGACTGATTTTGCAATATGAAATGTCTTTTTCCAGCAGTAGAAAAATCAGACAATTATACTATGCCCCTCCTTTTAATACTAACTTCTCTGCTCCTCTCCCCCGCTTATCATTTGTAATAGAATTTGAAAGACATTTATGAGACCAGATCAAAATGGTAGTTGATAAATAAATGTCAGATCTAAAGCTACAGAAACATGCTCTTTAAAAATACAATATACAGTGAAAAACGTTTAACATGAAACTGAGAGGACCAGAAATAATTTTTCGCGTTATAAGAGTTTCGTACAGTCGGTAACAAAAGTGTCTGAATACTAGCAAAAACTCCTATGTAAAAAAAGTACACTTCATACGGTTCTGTTAAATAAATCCTTATCGAATCATGTTCTTAGACTGACTAAGAAGAGGATTCGACAAGGATTTATTTAACAAAACCGTATGAAGTGTACTTTTTTTACATAGGAACTTTTGCTAGTGTTCGGACACTTTTGTTACCGACTGTATGTTAAAAGATTCGTAAAAGAAAAGCACAAAACTCACCAATATTTTTTCATGTCGTCAAATTTTATTTCGATTTCCTGTTAAACTAGTAATAGGTTGCATCCATTGGGATAAAATGCAAGTAAAAAAAAAATTATTGTTTTTTGGGGAAAAAATCAAATAACTTTTACTGAAGTGTCTTTTTCAGCCCCATATTGTCCAAAAATTGCTCGAAATCACCAATTAATTTATTCACCTCTCAATTCGAATGTGCATCTAAATCATCGAGCATTTTTTTTTTTTTTTTTTTTTTTTTTTTTTAATTACCATTTTCTGCATTTTTTAATTAGAAGGGACAGGAACTGCATCGTTGTCAGAATTTACATAGGTGGAATCATTTAAATTATGAACGAGATCTCTAAAATCTCTTTGCCTGTCATAGTCGGTGCTGTACACAAATCATCATCGCTTTAAACTGATTGTAGCAAACATACCACTGAAGATTGAAAGCGATTTTTTTTTTCTCGTGTTAAACGATTTTGTTTCGTGTTAGGAGAAAAAAAAGTATTAGATCCTATAATATACTATCAGGACCGCCCCTACATCATTTCTTGTAAACCGATTTTTCATGTCAAGCATTTTCGTGTTGAACGTATTTCACTGTATCTTGCAAATTTATTGATTTATTTATTTTCATTTATTTTTTGTTATTTTGTCAATTTCATTAAAATAAACTCTTCCTGTATTACACTTTAAACACCAAAGTTATGTTTGACTGATGAATATTTAAAACAGTGGATTTTTCTAAAGTAAGTGTATTACGCAAGAAATTTTGCTATAGTATACACTGAGGTTTGTTAATAATTATATTTAAGTTATGTTTGATAAAATTTTAATCATACACTAGTTTTAATATAATTATGTATTTGCAATATTTATGTATTAATTAATTCTCTGAAAGATTTATTCAATAATATAACTGTATTTCGTGAAATAGAATTTTGATTCAGTGTATTATATTATGTAAATGGTTTTTTTTTTTTTTTTTTTTTTTTTGAGGGGGTGGGGGAGGGGGTTGCGGGTCAGAAGCTGCGGGTGCGGGTCAGGTTTTCTCGACCCGCGCAGGACTCTAGTCTAACCTCATGTTAGTCTATGGAAAAATTTGTTTTAAAAATTACTGATTATCTAATGTATATATATATTAATTTCGTTTCAACAGTTCGAAAATTTACAATCATTAAAATGTTTCCTGTCTTTCAAAAAATATATTTTTTAATTTTTAATATTTTATTTTAAAGCTGTAAACTGCGAAAAATTAACTAAAAGCATTATTTTTCACTTTATAGCTTCAAAAGGAAATATTGAAAAAATTTTAAAAATTACTTTGGGAAAACTAGAAAATTCTAATTGTTGTAAATTTTATAAATGTGAAAAAGAAATTTAAAAAATTACATTAGGTAAAGATTAATTTATAATATATATATATATATATATATATATATATATATATATAGAATAACATGGAGTTAGATTGCAGGTCAAATAGGTTAAGTATCCCAAGAATTTTTTCATTCTGTGAAAACATCATCCACGCACAAACAAAGATGAATATTTAAGATTATTGCTTATAAGATAACAGAAAGTTGATAGAAATACACATTATTATTATTATTATTATTATTATTATTATTTTACATGTATGCGAAAAAGGTTGGTTGGTTGGTTGTAGGATTTAAGGCCGATTGACTCCTGATGTGTCCTAGGCCTAGGGGGGAATGCCCTCCGTGGGGGTGTATGCGAAAAAGATCTGCAGTATAGGGTCTTAATTTTTTTCTGTGTGGCCTAAATATATGAAAGAAATATTTCTATGTTTGAGATACATCATCCATGTCCAAATAAATATGAATAATTAAGTTTATTCTTAAACGATAATAAAAGATTCAGAGAAATTTATATCTTTACTACATGCGTGCAGAAAAGCCTTCAGTCCAGGGTATTAATTAATTTCTGTATGGCTTATATTTTGCACATGAAAATTAAAAGGATCTCAGAATATATATATATATATATTATGCTGTACAAGAAAAGGTACTTGTACTAGTCCCAAAACTTTTAAAAGATTTTTTTTAATTGAAATAACTTACAGAAACTAGAGAAACAAGAGCTATTACAATGTAATTATCTCCCAGGATGCCATATTTTGAGTGTAAGAGCAACAACATACCACCGTATGAACAATATACTGTTAATATATGATAAAGATCTTGCAACAGCGAAAAATAATATCAATATTCATTAATGATTAACAAAGAATTTCAATTAATTACGGATTTATTGCTCCCCAAGAGCTAATAAATGCTTTCACTGCATTTCGAGGCGCGACTCATGTCCAGGGCGGATCAAGACGAAGCCTGTACTATGGACTGGGAGAATAACGGGAAAAATACGACAAATGACCCGAATGATGAGGCGACCACCGACAAGTAATTAGGTTTCTCCTATTCTTCTGCCCCCTCCTGAGGCCATCTGCTTTGAATCAGACCCAATTGAGGGGCCCATTAGTGGGGCATCCCTCACTCCCTTTTACAAAAATGCTTCCCTTAATCTCGTAACGGTACCCTAAACCACCCAGATCCCGATTCGTACTTTTTTTTTCCTCCTATCCCTTATTTGGGCAATTGCGCATTTCCAGCCTTTTCGGCACTTTATGCTGATTTGGAGATAGACTCCACAGTTAAGATCTAAACTAAGCTTAAAAAGAGAATTGATATTAATGTGCTTTCTTTTCTATGATGCTCTATATAAAGAATTTGCCATCCTAAATCACAAATGGCAGTTCACATTGATTCTTTCTTTCTGTTTCTTTTATCTCACTGATCATTTATTATTATACATATAAATCTATGTCTAACAACTTTTATAAATGAAAATACTCCCATATTCATATGAAGTAAAGAAAAAAAAATCGTTGATTATATTTCAGAGTAAGTAAGAAAAGAAATGTTTACATAGTTGTTATATGATTTACAGGATTTACAGATAGCTGATTATAATTTAAACCTATGTGTATATAGAGGGCGATTATAAATACTGGGGCAAATGCAGTACAATTCCATGTACATTCTTAATAATAATAATAATAATAATAATAGTAATAATAATAATAAATAAATAATAATAATAATGGGGATGATGAGGACAGAGTTTACATTTCCAGCATTAAGAACAAAAGCAGCCCCCGATGCTTATTTAAGGCAATAAACCAGGTTAAAAAGAAAGAAAAAAAAATACTTTCTTTTTTCAATCTAGTCTATGTTATAAATTAATTTTCTTTCACTTATTCCAGATATTCGTGTGCTATAGTCATTCTCAAAAGAGTTTTATTGACTATGGAATGCAATTTGTCACTAATGATTTGTCTGACATGCACCATTAAACTGTTCTTAAAATCGGCTAAACGAGCCGAATCGAAATCGCGCATAAGCTGTTTTAAATGAACCCACGACTGAAAATCTTAGGAAGTTAAGCCAGGCTATTCTGTTGATCATTTTGTAAAAATAAATAAATAAATAAATACAAATGCACGACTAGGGTTACCTAGTTGACTAGGGCACGAGTAGGGTGCAAAATGCCACCATACAATCTCTTGCACTCGAAGTCGAATATGAAAGGCGCACATTTTGCATAGATAGCAAATAAAGTTATTTGAGATCAGGTATAAATTATCTCAGCATTTTTATGGAGGGTTATTTTCTGATATTCATCAGCATTCACAGATGTTGTCTATACATTTATTTTCGTATTATAAGAAATATAATAATACTATGGACTGACCATGAATAATAGCGTAAGATCACACCAAAGAATTACATTGAGAAAATGTAAATCCACTTGTTAATTATGGAAAGATTTTTGGTTAAGACAAATAAGATAATTCATGCAATAGATTATGTGCATCTTTCAGATTACAACAAACCAACATCTGAATGTATTAGAAGTATTGAAGCCATCACCTACGTGAAGGATCAGTATTGAAATACCATGTCACCAGATCAGCATTAGGGGCGAGTCCCAGACTGTCGACAATTTCCCACAGCGTAGCTCAAGTGCGATGAAAAGCCTACTTAACTCAACTCAACTCCAAATGTATGATAGAAAAATCATAGGGAAGTCCAAGCAAAATTCCTTGTCGTGATACCAAGTCATGATTCATCAGTGTGAATGATTAATCATGATTTTCTTAAGGTATCATTTTAGCAAATCAGATATAATTTTTCATGATGTGGCATAAGGCATCCCTAATGATGATCGAGCTTGTTTATGCTGGTGAGTCATATATGACCATAACAACAATTTTAAGCTTGTTTTGTAGTATATTGCTGTGTTCCCGTTGTCTGATAATGGTTCTAAAGCTAAAATATTTTAACAATTCAAAGTCATTTTCACTAGTCTGTAATTTTCCTCGAGTCTTTTCCCAAACATAATATTTTGATATTCTCTCACCGTATTACAAATGTATTTCTTTTTCTCGCAGTAAATTTTTCCTAGTGACGTTAGATCCCAAATGATAAAAGCAACGGTGACTGGTAATTATTGCTCTTATTTATTTACAAATTAACCCTGTTATATAATCATGAGGAAATTACACAATCTACATTCACACAGATTTGCTGTATAGAACAAATTACAAATGGTTGAAATTTATATATCTGTACTGATAAGTATAAAGGATTTAAGTCCATATTCTTGATTTTCCAGGAGACGAAAAATAAAGTTAAACTAACAAAAAACTAATCAGAAGAATCGATTAGGAAAAAAGGATTATGTTGATTTATACCCTTTATACCGTTCAGTGATTGTCAACCTTTATTTAATAAAGGGAAAAAATTGAATTTACAAAGATTAATGCTAAATTTCTGATTTGAATCTTTTTTTCCAATGGATTTTCTCAAAGACTAAATGACATGGATTTAAATCCTTTATACCAATCGATAGAGAATTTTTTTCTGGGTCTGACTATGTACTTAACTCAAAATTGACATTTTTGGACTTAAATCCTTTATACTTATCAGTACAGATATATTTATTTAAATGACGATTAGGTAAAACACGTAAAATATTCTTTTTAGTTTTGTTTATATGACTACTTCACTCCCTGCATAATCAACTTGCAGTGCGCCTTTTATCCTCAGTTTCAAAAATCTACTCTTTCTCTTCTTTATAAATGTATGTGCTTTTCTTTTTAATTTTGAGCAGGTACATTCTTTAAAATTGAACTAAAAAACCTCTATTTTAATCATAACAACCTACCACTTTCAATAGGAACGAACGTATATTATTAAAATTATGTGTAACTATTAAAATTATATCGATTAAAAATTATATGTTTTAGGTTGTATTAATGTGTAATATTTTGTGAATGTGGTATGATTAACATATGTTTATAAGAGAGCGAGAAATAAAAAGATTCTCTTTCTTACTGTTTTTTTTTTTTTTTTTTTTCCGTCATTGCTCTCAATATTCAGAAGCATGTACAATTTTTAAGAAGCAATATAAATTAAATTGATTAATACATAAAATACATACAATGCATAAAATTACAAAGTTATTTTTAAATGTGAATTTAGTTTCAAGTCAAAACTACATTATTGACCTCACTATCATGTAATAAAAACATAGAATTTATCAATTGAATGAAGTTTACCGTTTTATTAAAGATTTTGCCGAATCTCCTCCATGTCGTCTATTTAAGAAAATTAACAATGAAATTCGCTTACAATTATTATTATTTTCCTTGATACTATTACTATTATAACTGTTAATTATAAATAATTTCATAGCTACATATTTTATTAGGGATAAATTGTGGATTGATTAAATAATAATATATATTACACGATATATATTGAAATGCTTCTTTAAATACTTATACGATTATTCTCCAGAAAATAAATTGTTCAGCTCCTTAAAATTCCATTTCTTACTTACCAAAGTTAATTTAAATTTTATTGCCCTTATTTCACTTAAAATATGCACTTACTAAACTTTAACAGCCCAAACAGTTTATTAAATTCTATTTTCTGTTCTTGATTTGAAAGTATTTACGAAATTATTTAATAGCAATCACGGAAACCAGACATTAGATTATATATTTACAGAGCGTAAACTTCTACTTGGAATGTAAATTTCCTTTAACACGAAGGGCAGTTTTAACTGTGACCATCCAGTTATTTTTCTCTGTATTCATTTAATTGAATTCTTTCGCCCGAAAAGATGTATAGCTTTTCAATCCTCGCGAAATGTTAAAATTCATTACTCAAGAGGGAGAAAGAATCTAATGGTAAACTAAATTTTCAAATTTTACTCCAACTAAATTTTCAAATCATTGAATATATTGATGAAGGATTTATTAGAAAATTTATGACGCATTAAAAGTAGAAAAGAATAAACTAAAATTGATAAAATTATGATTGTAATATAAATCGTCTGCGGAACAATTAGATATATTTTATAAATTTTCATTAAGTGCATTTACAACACAATCAGTAATTTTATTAGTGAAAATAAATATAGATTTTTTATAATTGTTATTTTATTTGCTTTAGTCTCTTTTATTGACGGCGAGGGAAAATAACTGAATTGAAATAATATTTAACCATATAACAGATAAATGAATATTTCTCAACCATAAAGGATAGTTACATATCAAGAGAGGTATTAAAAGTCATTAAAAGATCATCTTTAAAAAGCTAAAAAATGCGAAAAATAAAACTAAGTTCACTTTTTTCACCTTATAGCATTAAAAATAAATTAATTAATACATTTTGGAAAAACTAGAACAAATTTAACGCTTAGGAAATCTTTGAAAATGAAAACGTAAAAAAATAGTAATAATAAATAAATTCGGTAATAGGCAATTATTATAAATTTTTAGTTTTAACAAAGGTTTTAGTTGCTTCGAAAGGGAAATTCTAAAAAGTTGGAGACGAGTCTTAAGTCCCTTTTCCAAACATTTAAATTGTCACGTTTGGGGCTATATAAATATCAAAATTAAAAGCATTATATTTCGATTTCAATTGCTGACATAAAGTCGAGAATAAAGCAAAGCTTTTTACTGAATACTGGTAGTTGAAGAAAAATATTATGATTGTAGCTAGAATAAACTAAAGAAATTACTTCGAAATACTTTGTTTCTCCATTAATTGTATAGCGTCGATTTTATTTTGTATTGTTTAATTATTATTTTTGCATTAATTATTTTGTATTATATATATTGTACATATTGTGTATATTGAGTTCATTCTGTATATATGGGCCTAATATACAATATATTGCATATCTATATTGTATACTGTAATTTATAGTACAAATTATTTTGTATTGTGTATAGCTCCAATTTTTCAGCTTGAAAAGTGTTTTATGTAAAGCTATAAGTCTGGCAATTATAGCCGTATACATTTTTTGAGGTAATGGTGGATATTTCAAAGTTTCGTTTTACCGTATTATCGTCTTACAATTAAGATAACGCTCATACAAGTGTATTATATTATAATAATATTAAACGTATTAAAAAAATTTTCAAAACAATTTAAATTAGAAAAATAAAAATTCATTATTATTATTTTATTTATTTTATTTTGTTTTATTTTATTTTATTTATTTTATTTTATTTATTTATTTTATTTTAATTTAATTTATTTATTTATTTATTATTATTATTATTTTTAATTTTTAAATCACTCTGATATATATATATATTGAAAACCTTTTCAAACATTGAATAGATGATATATATATTACAAAATTAGTAGAAATTTAACATAAATAACCTGGTGTGGCACTCATATTAATTTCTCTTATTCTATATATATATTGTCCGATTCGCTAGTCACTATATTTAAATGAATTACCTTTATAATAATAAGTCTCGATTTCGTAATTCCTATATTTATTAATAAGCGTCGAATATATGAATGGTTATCGTTTGATAAATAAATAAATAAATATATATATATATATATATATATATATATTTAATAATTCATTTGTAAAACATAAACCACGAATGGCTACACTCTTATAAAAGAAAAAACGTTGTTCTAAGAAAATGTGTTTTTGTTACCATACGAATAAAATACCTTTCTGTGAAATTATTTTGATTTAACTTATATTAAGACACGATGTCATTTTGTCGTATCCACAGTAAAATTTTTAAATCTCATGCATAAAATTTTGACGAAAGCATAATTTTAGAACTTTTTTTTTTTTTTTTTTAATCATTTCACCACTTTTTATAGTCGAATTTTTAAAAAACCTCTACTTAGGTAGATTGCATAAATTAGAAGTAGTCTTCATAACAAATTTGAAATTTCTAGCTGCATTATTACTGTAGAAATCCTATAAAAATATTATTTTCGAGGGGCTTTTTCTCCTCCATTTCATTGCGCTTGCTCTAGAAATGTCAAAGTTCCATATTACTTCAGTCTTGGCAGTAACTTGGTAAAGTTTGGTTGAAATTGGTTTAGTGGTTCGGGAGGAGATATAAGACATGTACACCATATACCCACACACATACATACAAAGATTTTCATTTATATTAAGATTAGTACTCCAGTTTATGGTGTATCAGATGAGGTACTCTATTTTACCGTTTCTAGTGTATTTTATAAACAGTTCAAAAGAGATTTAGATTGTTTTATTTGATCGAAATTTTATTTGATATTATAACATTTTTATTCGCTATAAATTTCTGCGTGGTGACTATTGCCCCTCTTTAAATTAGTTCCAAACATATCACTAATGTATCAAAATTCTTTTATGTGCCATTGTAAATGAGGAATATATACTTTTCATACCGAATTCCATGTAAAACATGCTTTTGGTGCAGATAAAATAAAAATATATATGTCAGTTTCATTGTGCTTAGTATAGTGTAAAGATATTAAATTGTGCCTACCAAACACTTACGCATTTGTCCGATTTCAATAAAAAATTTCACAAAACATATCCATATGATACGGATTTAGAATGTTGAGTTTGGACTTCTTTCAAATATTTGTTCTTGAGTTACGGGGATAACAGACACACACAGACCAACCACTAAAAAGTTTCATTTTTAGATTCAGGGGAATTCATAATGTATAACTATAGCAACAACTCAAATTCGAGAATTTGATTCCAAAATAATATATATATTTTTTTTACTATAAATGAGTAAGAGAAAAAAAAAAACAATGTAGACCAATGTGTAATTAATATTGAAGGGATAATTTACAACGAATGTCAAAAAAATAGCCAGAGCTATCAATGTCTAGAGACAAAATGCATATATAGATAATTTCCATTACATTTGAAACCTAAAATAAATCGTTGAATATTTTCGAGAAAAAAAAAAAAAAAATGTACAAATAAGGAAAATGTAAACGAAGTTGTCTGATAAATATAATTGAAAATATCTTGATTATGCTTTCAGAAATATATATAGCTGAGATATTATTATATATAAAACGAGTCGAACGAAGTTATCAAAATGTTAAAATATCAGAGAAAAAAGTATTTTATAAAAACCATTTTTAAATATTCCTTTATTTACTTTTCTCCCCTCTCTTTTTAATTGTATAATACACTAATTTTGTCTTTTGTCTTTTCTAAAAAAACAAAGTATTATAAATTTGATTCTTTAAATTGGAATACAAATTATTATAAAAAGAATCAGTAAGTAAATTTATTTACAAAACATATATCAAATTTATGGCATCTTATACACTATTTTGTACTCGTTTATTTTGTACTCGTAATTTATTTTACATTTAAATATTGTTTATAAGATATAATTACATAATCAGTGCATTATTATTTTTGTCAGCTTATGATAAAAAAGTTATTAGCTGATATATTGATTAAAAATTCATAGAATGGCAAATAAATAAAATTCTTTTAATGAAAAAGCAATTTTATTATTATTATTATTATTATTATTATTATTCCAGCATGTTTTTTTACTATTATTAAATTAGAATTACAGGAGTTTAAAATACACTTCTAATATTTACATTATTATTTTTAATAACTACTTTATTTTTAATGTATACAATATCTTTTTTACTGTCCCTTTGTAAAAACCTACTCCAGCATCTTGTTTTTAATAGTTTTACACAAAACAAAATGCAAAATTTTTCTATTATAATTTATTACATAGTAGAAAATGTTTTGACCTAATATTAGAAATTCTAAACAATGAGAAAACTTTTGTAACTCTACAAATTTCCAAATTATCACAAAACAAAGCTCCAAAACTTAACCAGTTTCAAGTAATTTTCGAATGTCGGCATTCCTTTTATCATCTTCAAAATCATAATTAATTAAAAGTCCTTTACGCGTTTTCTCATTAATGTACCAAAATGTCCTTTGAGGTAATTAATTGGATTTTAATTCTATTTCTAATTTACTTAAAACATCACAGTCCACGAGGGCTTTCAAGTTTTCCCCTGCATCACCCCGGCCCGACTTTGTATCACTAGAAGGCAAACACAAGACTTGACTCGCCTCCGATCGGAATTCGAAGTACGCCACTTGCTCTGTAACATTCACCCCTTGCAATTGGCATAATGGCGACGCGATAATTTTTCGACCCCCAATTTAATTCCACCTCGTTTGTGCTCCAATCCCGAAATTCCTTGCGCTCTCTTTGTAAGCATCGATCACTTATAACCAGGAAGAAGGTTTGATTGTGAACTGAACCCTCCCCTTCCTTCCCATACCCCATACACTTGACGATCTTTCCGTGACTCACGTAGAACCAGAGTCGCATTCCAGAAAGGGGGGAAACCCACGTCTTTTATGGTGATGCCCCCTTCCAGTTTAATATTTGTGATAATAAATCACGATTAAAAAGATGGTTGTTTAATTTACTGGCCGCTGCTGTGTGCGGTTGGAATGGCGACTGATATAACGAGCTCTTTTAGCGCTGTTCCGTTGCAAAATGGGTGCCGAAATTATTCGGTGGTGATAGAGAAGTCCAAAGAACTCTTTTCAAAACTCCAGGATCAGTCTTTTGATAAAATGTCGTTTATTAAATTCTTGCCTAGGGCTCAATAAAGTGAATATTTGATGAAGAAAGGTTTTTCAGCGTTATAGAGATCTTCCATTTCCGAAATAGTTGAACACATACTGTTACACACATCAAAATAATGTAATGTGCCAATATATAGCACTGTTCGACTACAAAACTGTAAATTAAATAAAAATAGCAAATTCGTGTGGATTTGATGCTACTGAAAACGAAAATTATAATCAAAAGGGAAATTTGGCTGCGGTTTTTCTTTTACAAGCATCGATTGTAGAAAATTATAATGCAGTAAATATTGCAAAATGAAAAATAAATAAATAAAAAATAATAATAATTCATACCAGTAAAACGAAGCGAAAAATTTCAGTATATGGGAGAGGTTACAGTTGTTATATGAATCTTAATGCGAATATTTACAATTAATTACTCTCGTTAATCATTTGTTTATAGCAAGGTAATATTTATTTTTTTTGTTTTAGAATGCATTGAATTTGTATGAACGCTCATCACGACTTTTGTTATATTTGTGGGGATGTAATGCTCTCTCGTTACAAACGAGTTATCACGTCATTAATTGAAATGGGCTATCACCGTTGTTTTGGTTGTCAATCTGCAGATCAATATAAGTCACCGATGCCTCATATTCTTTACAGCTAGTAACTTTGCGTAATTCTATTTAATGGCAAACGTCGTTCAATGCCCTTTGAAGTACCCCGATTTTACGGGAATGTGCAAATCATTCAATAGCTTGTTTGTCTGAATGATATCTCTTATTTAACAAAGAATTTCTAAAAAAGAATATAATTTATCCGAACATCACCTCAGGCATTCTCAAAAATAAATTATCACAATAAATGCAGTTACTTAATCACTTCTCATACACTTTGGCCCCTGTAATAATAGTTTGTGATCAAAATTCTCAATAAAAGTATGGAAGGTTTTATCAAATTTCACTTTGTAACCATGAAATATGTATTCCATTTGTTTCATTAACCACATCTCCTATCTCAAATACTAGAGGTAATTATTTGGTTATGTGGTAATATTTTGTTCTTTTACGGCCACAGAAATGTAAATGGACTCATTTTAATGGATTTATCAACATTCATTTGTGGAACAGTGTAACCTTCTTACAATCGCTTTTCTGCCGAAAATCAATGTTACAGAGAAAGAAAGAAAGAAAGAAAAAAAAAATGGTGTGAAACAACCACATGACTTCCATTACCCACTATTACACGTATTATATGCATTTTTTGGAGATATTATATGCATTTTTTTTTTTTTTTCCAGTAAGAGAAACGTGATACACGTATAAAGACATTTAAAACAGAGTTTACATAGGATGTTAAAAAATAAGAAAAAGATAAAAAAGATACAGTTATTTTTTTAAATACCAATTTCCGAGATCTGAAACGGAACTACCTAATCAGGATGACTGTTAATATTCATGTAATAACCACGTAATACATGAGAAAGGGTATCTAAAATGGATTAATGAAACAATTTTGAAGAAAATCGTTAGAGCCGTTTTTGAGATACCAACTTTTACCAAAAGTTGGTATACTCAATTATTTACCGGAAAACAATAATTACATACAAAAGGATATTTAAAAGGGGGTTAATATGGCGAGCTTGAAAAAAAATCCGCACAACAGTTTTTAAAGGAACGCACTTGCGAGACCAGAAATTCAGCTATTTATACAGGACGCCTATCAATTTTCCTGAACTAAACAACTATATCATTCGATAAGGCATCTAATAGAGTGTTTATGTAGCAACTTTGAAGAAAATTGTTAGAACAGTTTTTGAGACACAGACTTACGGTTTCATTTGCGGTTTCCAATGACCCACTTCCGGTTTTCCAATTTTCACCAAAACTAGGAAAATTCATCTGTACACTAGACCTGTATCAATTGTGAAGTTTCGTAGATCTTTCTTTATTAGTTTCGGAGATATGATAGCCAGAAGATTCCACACATACATACATACACACATACACACTGACCAGTTGCTGGAAACTACTTTTTTTGACTCAGGAAGTCTTAAAACGTGTAAATCAGGTGAAAACTCGACATCGAGTTTTTGGACCGAATACAATACTTCCATTATCTACAGTAGTAGGGTAATGGAAGTAAAAAAACGAAAAAAAAAAAAAAAAAAAAAAAAAATGCCAATGCAGTGTAATTCTTGGTTTAATGCTATGTCGTTTATTGTTACTAATATTGTAGCGTTAGTAACTATTTTTCAGTATAATATTTAGTTTCTGTAATTCAAACGAATCTAAAACAGAAATTTGATGAGAGCATAGATTTTCCAACATAAACAGCGCCGAATTTTTTCGAAGCTACTTTTAAAAATATCTAAAAATTATACTTTTTATGTGTTGTTGTTATTCTTTTGTATAGAAGAAATTTCTTGTTAAAATACGCCTTGTAAAGCTTTTCAAGTAAACGTATCGTAGAATATATACCCTTTCACGATATTTTCAAACATTTTATTTTCCTTGTATAATAACACCGAATATTCAAAAATTTTACAAGCTTGTGTATGAAGTCATTTTGCAGGCAAGTTAATTAAATTTGTAAATACTAATATCTACATATTTAAAATTCTGACAGCATTTTCTTCTTAACAACTAAATATAGTCTATTTTCTATAATGATCTATAATTTTCTTATGACGGCTTTTTCAAGATTGCTACTTTCCAAGAACCGTTTAAATGAAGAAATTTCTCACCATGTGAAAAAATGTTTGTCTTTATAGAAATTCGAGAAATATTACTCAATATACTGATATTTTAATAAGAAAACTTACAATCACTTTTAATTTAAGAATAAAAATGACTTTAAAAACGAATAAAAAAATTGTGCCTGTCTGCTTCTGTTTTATAAAATAATAATAATAACAATAAATAAAAGTAAAATAAAAATAAAAACAAGTAATATAAAAAATAAATAAATAAATAAATAAAATAAAGCGAATTCCTACTTAGGTCAACAAAGAAAATTTTTATTTTAGTTATTTTTTATTAAATAATTACAAATATTTGAAAAAACTGTATTAATATCAAGTGTCATCCACTACGAGTTTAAAAAAATGTATTTGAACTTGAGTGGATGAATAAAAAGTATTTTATTAATTATTGAAAAATTGAAAGAGATACATAAATATATATAAGGAGAGTGTGAACTAATAGTAGGAATTAAAGAATTATAAGATTTAAAAAAAAAAAAAAAATAAATAATTAAATACCATGTTTTAAATTTTCTGATGAATCATATAGAGCTCTTATTAATGTGCATAAAATTTTTAAAGTGATAAATGACGTCAATTTTTGTGAGATGCATAATTTAACTTTTTATAATTTTCTAATGTTCTCGTTTAATTAAATGCATTTATTTTTATGTCGAAAGAAAATGAACTCGTAATTTTTTTTTTTTTTTTTTTTGGCAACAATTAAACTATAGCTAATATTTTAATGGCTATTTTAACGCTATTAGGATGTTATTATTTTCATATTTTAATTAATTATAAGAAAACTACTCAAAAATTCGAAAATCGGACTTCTTAGTATTGTGTTGTCATCGGGTTGTGAGCTATTGTAAAAGTTTCAAATGTCTAGCTAGTCGGGAAGTTAATTAAAAATAGATTGAAATATTTGAACAAGATATATATAGGTAGAGTGTGACCTAATAGTAGGAATTGAATAAAAATAGTTCTAAATTTTCTAATTTTTCAATTAAAAAAATTATTTATTAGTAATTATTTTCGAAATGCCAATATGAAGAAATTTTTTTTAAATAGCTGTAAAATATTACCTGCAAAACAATTTTATATACTAATATAAAGAACTCTAAACGTTTCATTATTTGAAAATTTGATCCATTGTACATTAAATTTAAAACTTTATGAAGTCAAGTTAACTAAATTTGTCATGTTGTTATATGTACTCAATGTATAAAAAACAGTTTTTTTCTAAGCAGGCGCTTTATTGCAGAAAAGACACTTCTAAAGCTTAAATAAATATATATAAATAAATTATTTAATAATATTCCCGAATATTTTCTCTTTTTAATGACTAATACAAAATAAAAGTAAGTATATCATTTTATTAAATAAGTTCGTACTGATTACGGAGAGGAAAATCATGTACAGGAACTACAAAAATCCTGAAAAAAAAAAAAAAAAAAAAAAAAAAAAAAATCTTCATATTTGTACTAATTGATTTAATTTTTAGCTAGAATTATTATTCTATACTATTTTATTTATTTATTTATTTTTACTCACTTAATAAATAAACACATATTGAAGAAAAAGTCAGAAATCCATGTATAACTATGTCAGGTACAGATTCAAAAAGCAGTGCTTTTATTTAATTTATTTTTATTTTTTTCCAGTGGTGAGGCACTTTTGATTGAGCACTGACCGTGGGGAGGGGGGTGGGATCGCCGAAATGATGGCCATTTCGGAAGGAGCGTCCAATGGGCGGCCATCACTAACCCTAACCGTAACAACGCATTCATGCCTTATCTGGGATTCGAGTCTGGGCCCTACCATATGACAGTCAGGGACGCTAACCCCCACACCGCATGGGCGGCTATTTTAAAAACTTACATCAATGCAAATATGGTAGTATTTCTAATTTATACCATAGCACTGGTAGTGCCCGCCTTCTTTTTGCACACCATTGTATTAATACTTTTCTCTAAAATTTAAATTAGAAGAAAAACACTGTTTAAAAAAAGTGGTGTAAGAAAAAAGGCTTATACTAACAATGCCCAAGAACTATATTAAAATGTTGCAATGTTTGTCAGTGAGAAGAATACTTAGTGTTGAAATATACATCAAGATTACTTATAGTCGTAAAATGTACCGCAGCAGATTTTCGTCTTTATTCACTCAATGAAAAAAGCAATTAGAAAAGCAAATCCCAAGTGTATGTTAATTAAATACTGACAAGTGTTTTAAGATAATGGAATATAAATCATCCAATTTTTTAAGTGCTTACTATAAATTTAAAAAAGCATTAGTTATAAAAATACTTTACAGATGTACACTGCGAGATAAAAAAATTTGTAGGAATAGGTAACAAGACAATTTCCCCATCTCTGATTACCAAAGCCCATTTAACTTTATGAAGGAAATTTGTTTATAGATTACTCATTATTTAATGCATTTTAATAAATTACGTTTCCACATTCGGGAATTTTCCCACCCGTTAAATTAGTATACGCGTTTCCCAAAACTTTTTGTTTACATTTCATACATTCCATTTTACAGCTAAAAAATGAGAAAAATACACTTGGTTAATTTATCGAATAGTTAATTTTTCGAATTTTTAAACTCAAAATTTAAATATTGAAAAAAATCGATTTTTAGAAAACAAACATACTAAGTTAATGGTTGTGAATTTTCGGAATGTATAAACGGATTTTTAAAAAATACCGTAATTCCAAATTTTCCCTTAGTGATGTGATTCTATGAATAGAGACAGGGAAATTGTAAGATGAGAATCAATACTTTTTTTCTGGCATTTTCTGTTGTTAATACTTTTCTGACTAAACAACTTATTATAAACACCAATTATAAATCGCGTTTTTAATAATCCATATAAAGCAGGGAAAAAATAGACAATCAATAGAAGATAATGTAGTCGACAGAAAAACTATTGAAGCACACATCGCTAATTTTTATAATCAACTGACATTTTTATAAACAGCATAAAGAATAAGATTATGTCTGGACAAATATTTACTTAACAAATGAGTCATTAGGTGCACATCTTTTAAATACGATTTGTTGCTGGAGCTTCAATAATTTTGCTACCGAGTGCATATAAAATTTTTATCATCGGTATATTAAGAGTTGAAAACGTTTTCTATGTAAGATTATTTTTTAAATTTAAGTAATATAAAATAAACCAATAATTGATAAAAAAAAAAAAAAAAAAAAAAAGCTTACTGCAATTATATTTTACACTTCATGACAAAAAAAAATATTCTGACTAACCTACCTTAACTTCCTATAAGTAAAGTATATTTTCACAAAATCGAAACATATTTAAAAATTATTGTTAAATTTGGAAAAAAAAAAAAAAAATCATAAATTTTACAACACTTACTATTTAAATATTAAATAAAATATTTTTTCCCGAGTTTTTATTAATCGATATTTTGATTTTTTTTTTTTTTTTTTTTTTTTTTTTTTTTTCCCTTATCAAAAAGTAACAGATTTTTTTTATTCAGTTTAAATTTCATTTTACTTTATTATTATTTTTTTTTTAGCATCGTACTTCTCCACTTCCAATTTGTTTTTTATTAATAATCCATTCATCCGGCCAATAAGTCAGACGACAGTTAAAATTTGAATAATTGATTTTCCATTATTATTATTATTATTATTATTATTATTTTTTTTTTTTTAATAATTCAAATTTTTATTTTTATTTACTTATTTTTTTGATCTTGCATTTTCATGATCTCACCCCTTTCCCACACTCGCGGATAATCCGCAACACACATAATATACATGTAATAAACTTTAACAGAAAAATAGGAACAGCCAATAAACACACCATTTAGCATGTATGCAGACAAATCCGTTCTAAATTTTAAAATTTGCATAGAATATACATAAAATTTTCGAATACATTAGGAATTGCATAGTTTTCTCCAACACCTTTAATACTGCTTTTATAGCTAATATTGCTGCAAAAACGTATGTTATTGCATTTTTTCCCACTTAAATTTTTTTTTTTTAAATTAAGCTTATGAAAGAGAAACAATAGATAAATATCATTTAATTTGTACCCAGAGAAATCCGTTCTAAGTACTAAAATTTATATAAAAAGTACAGTAAACTCCTGATTATTCTAGGAATCGAATAGCACATGTTTCGCGGATAAACGAAACACAGTTGAAAATTAGGAGCAAATGAGATGAACAACGTTAGTGAAATATTTACAGTTCAAAAGAAGTATTTATATTTTCTATGACTAATGGATGTTAAAAAAAAATATATATATATATACTTACGATAAAACCAAGGTTCAAGCTGTAAGTTATTTTATGGACTGAATTAAACAGTACTGTACTGTACAAAAAAATAGAAAACAAAAGCACCCACAGATCTTTATATTCATTTTTTTTTTTTTTTTTTTTTAATGAAAATCAATCATTTGTTATTGTTTCTTCTTGAGAATTTCTATTTTATTTATTTATTTATTTATATTTATTTTCTTGATCTTGCATTTTCATGATCTGACCCCTTTTCCACACTCGCGTATAATCCGCAACACGCATAATCCGCTTGCGAATAATCGGGAGCTTACTGCACATGAAATACTTGGAATTGCATAGTTTTTATCATCGCCCACAAAAATTGTTTTAAAAAAATTATAGTTTTAATGCTGGCAAAAATAGATGTTACATTTTGCACTTAAAAAAAATAAAAAAGTTTATAAACATGAGCTTAATTTTTAACTTAAATTTTAACAGAGAAAGAGAAAAACTACATAAACAGCATTTGATTTACATGCAGAGATATTTGTTCGAATTATTTTTATTTACAAGGAATATGTATGGATTTATTAAATAAACAACTTTTTGCGTGATTTTTTTTCCATTGTCTGTAAAACTACTTTTACGGCTAATATAGTCTTAATGCTGGCAAAAACAAATGTCACAGCTTGCATGATTTCTAAACAAATTATAAATTGTAGCTTTTTTTTTTTTTCTTTTTCTTTTTTTGAGGATAGAAAAGGAGAAACACTAAATAAGCAACATTTTATACCATACTGCGAAATCAGTTCTTCTTCTTCTTCTTCTTTTTTTTTTTTTTTTTTTTATTCACATGGAATATGCATGGATTTAGTCAATAAACTTGTTATTGCGTAATTTTTTCCATCGCCTGTAAAACTACTTTTATTGTTAATATAATCTTAGTGTTGGAAAAGATATATGTTACAAAATGTACTTAAAAGAAAAAAAAAATCAGTTTATAAATTTTAGCTTAATGTTTTTATAACTTTGACAGTGAAAGACAAACATTACCTAAACAACAATTAATTAACATGCAGAGAAATCCGTTCGATTTTATTATTATTATTACTATTATTATTATTATTTATTTACATGGAATATACATGGATTTATTAAATAAACGTGATATTATATAACTTTTTCCCATCGCCTGTAAAACTAATTTTACAGCTCTAATATAGTCTTAATGCCAGCAAATATAAATGTTACAATTTGTAGGTTTTTTTTTTTTTTTTTTTTTTTTAACAGTTTGTAAATTTTAGTTTGTTTATTTTTATTTTATTTTTATTTTTTATTTTGAAAGAGAAAGAGAAACATTAGATAAACATCATTTAATTCGTGTGCAGAGAAATTCATTCTTTTTTTTTTTTTTTTTTTTTTTTTTTTTTTTTAATTGACATGGAATATATATGAAATTATTAAAAAAAAAAAAAAAAGAAAGAAAGAAAGAAAGAAATTTTGTTATTGTGTAGTTTTTTTCCGTCGTCTGTAAAATCACTTTTACAGGTAATATAATCTTAATGTTGGCAAAAGCAGATGTTAAAACTTACAATTTTTTTTAAACACATACACACCCAGTCATAGTTTATAAATTTTTACCTTAGTTTTTGGATTAAACTTTTACAGAGAATAAGAAAGACCAGATAAAGAATATTTAATTTGAATCCAGAGAAATCCCTTCTAAAGCCCATTTACGTGAAATTATTGAATGAACTTTAAACTAGAATTTTTACTTTTCTACTGTAAAACGGATAACATTCTCTTGGTGCTATTAAAACCATATGTCACTGATTGTACATGTTTCCTTTTTAAATGCTTATAAATATTTAGTTTACCTTTTTCAATTAACCCTTAGCGAGAAAAAAGACTTCAGAGTCCCACAAGTGCCCGAGATATTCTGCTCTCGAAGCTAGTGGACGAGATGTACCGTGTTCAGTCCCAGGTACACTCATTGGAGTATACCACAGTTTTCGTCGAAACTTGTGGGAATATTGGTTTTAACCCCTTAGAAAGAAACTATCAGCTGCCACTCTACCCAGACCTAGGAACCTTGTGCAATCAATTGTCCTTAACTCTATCACCAACACCAAAGAAATTCTTTCTATGTTTAAAATTTACATGGAATTTATGTATGAAATTATTAAATGAACTTGAAATGACAATTTTTACCTTTCAGCTGTAAAACGGATAATGTTGTATCGATGCTGGCTAAAATAGAAGTTACAGTGCGTACTTGTTTTCCTTTTAACAGTTTATAAAGTTTTAGATTGAATTTTGAATTGTGAATTAAACTTTAACAGAGAAATAAACAAAAGCTTTTTTCAATCGCCTGTAAAACTGGTTTTGCAGCTGATATAGTTTAAATGCAGGCAAAAATAAATATTACCTGCCATTTTTTTCCCTGAATAATTTATAAATTTTTAGCTTTTTTTTTTTTAAATTAAGCTTTAACAGAAAAATACAAACAACAGATAAACAACATTTACTTTATATCCTGAGAAATCCGTTCTAAACTTTGAAATTTATAAGGAATACGCATGAAATTATTGAATGAAGTTGTTATTGCGTAGTTGTTCTATCGCCTGTAAAACTGGTTTTGCAGCTGATATACTTTTAATGGAGCAAAAATAAGTGTTACGGCTTTTTTTTTTCCCCCTTAATAATTTATAAATTTTTAGCTTAGTTTTTTAACAGAGAAGGAGAAACAACAGATAAACAACACTTAATTTCTGTCCTGAGAAATCCGATCTAAAATTTGAAATTTATAAGAAATATGCATGAAATTATTGAATGAAGTTGTTGTTGAGTATTTTTTCATCGCCTGTAAAACTGTTTTTGAAGCTGATATTATTTCAAGGGGGCAAAAATAAATGTTACGGCTTCTTCTTCTTCTTCTTTTTCTTTTTTCTTTTTTCTTTTCTTTTTTTTTTTTTTTTTTTTTTAACAATTTATTAATTTTTAGCTTAATTTTTTAATTAATTTTTAACAGAGAAGGAGAAACAACAGATAAACAAAATTTAATTTCTATCCTGAGAAATCCGATCTAAAATTTGAAATTTATAAGAAAATGCATGAAGTTATTGAATGAAGTTGTTGTTACGTATTTTTTCATCGCCTGTAAAACTGATTTTGCAGCTCATATACTTTCAATGGGGCCAAAAATAAATGTTGCAGCTTTTTTTTTTTTTTTTTTTTTTTAACAATTTATTAATTTTTAACTTGATTTTTCAATGAAGCTTTAACAGAGAAGGAGAAACGATAGATAAACAACATTTAATTTCTGTCCTGAAAAATTCGTTCTAAAATTTGACATTTATATGGAATATGCATGAAATTATTGAATGAAGTTGTTCTTGCCTAGTTTTTCCATCGCTTGTAAAACTGATTTTGCAGCTGATATACTTTCAATGGGGCAAAAATTAATGCTATGCTTTTTTTTTTTTTTTTTTTTTACTTTAACAATTTATAAATTTTTAGCTTAATTTTTTGATTAAACTTTAACAGAGAAGGAGAAACAACAGATAAACACATTTAGTTTCTATCCTGAGAAATCCGTTCTAAAATTTCACATTTGTAAGGAATATACATGGAATTGTTGAATAAACTTGTTACTGCGTAGTTTTTTCCATCGCCTGTAAAACTGGTTTTGCAGCTGGTATAGTTTCAATGCCGGCAAAAATAAATGTTTCGGCTTTTTAAATTTTTTTTATTAACAATATACACATTTTTAGCTTAATTTTTTAAATAAGCTTTAACAGAGAAGGAGAAAAAAAAGATAAACAACATTTAATTTCTATCCAAAGAAATCCGTTCTAAAATTTGACACTTATAAGGGAATATGCATGAAATTATTGAATAACAAGGAGAAACAATTGATAAACAACATTTAATTTCTATATTAAGAAATCCGGTCTAAAATTTTTAAATTTATATAAAGTGTAAATGAAATTATTGAAAGTATTTCGAATCTCGTAATTATTACTATTCCCTGTAAATCTCTTTTGACAGATAATACAGTTTTAATGCTAGCAAAAATACTTAAATGTTACAATTTCCTTTTTTTTTTTTTTTTTTTTTTTTTTCTAATTATTTTAAATATAGATATATATATATATATAAAGAAATCAGCTAATTAATATAAACTAAAAATATTTAAATACTCTTTTACATTTTTTAATATTTTAAAGGTTTTTAAGAAATGTTTATGAACAATCTTGCAAAATTTAGCAGTCTGTTTGATCTAAAATCGTGCATTACAAGTAACAAGTTACAAAAAGATAAATGAAAACATTATACGCTAACGCCATAAATGGGAAAAGCATGCAAAAAGTTTTATGTACTGACTACAAATTATTAAAATAGTTTTATTCATTGAATCCAGATAACTTAACAATTTGTACAAATGTACCGTTTATTTTTTTCGTACTTTGTGAAAAAGTTTTTATTTTTCTTCGTTTATTATTTATTTTTATGCAATTGTGCATATTTGAATTGAATTGAAAGAAAGTGAACAATGTTTAATTTGTTTAAGGCGATTTTTTTTTTTTTTTTTATGGTATTTATTTCCAAAATTTTTAATTTGGTCCGTAAAAATATAGTTTTTCAAACAATATAGCAGCTATTCTGGCAGAAGTATTTATAGAAAATTTGTATGGTCCTTGATTTTATCTAACATTGATTTTAACAGCAATTTTCGCTATTAAAAAAACCCGAAAAATTTAAAGAGATTTTTTTTTTCTTTCAGGAATAATTTTGGAAGAGTCCTTGAAAAAAAGTCGGATATAAGCTAAACTTATACATTATATATATATATATAAGTATTTTTTTTTTTTTTTTTTTTTTTTTACAGTTCCTTTTATATTTTTGTACAGTCATTTAATCTAACTTGATTAATGTAAATATATAACATTGCTTAAATACCTTGTTATAAAAATGTACTGCAACTTGTTATTTATTGCAGATAATTTTTTTCAACATATATTTTTTAAATGTATTTAAAAAGTGGCTGTAATATATTTTCATATTCTTTTACATTTAGCAAAATAATAGTAGTAGTATTTAAACTGTTTATACATTATACATTCTCAGGGTACTACGTTCCAATAATTTCACATTCGCTTGTAAAACTAAATTTATAAAAACAGTTTTAGTGCAGGCAAAAATATTTAAAAATTACAGTTTGTATTTAAATTCTTTAAAACAACCTATAATAAACTATGTGTTATTCAAATTAACTTCATTCATAAAAATTTGAATCATTCAATAGGTTTAATTACAATTTGTGACATCATTTCAATATCATAACTATTTAAAAACATTTAAATAAAATATTGTTGTCTACTTTTTATATATATATATTTAATTGATTTCAAAGTTTTTAAATAATTTCAAACGACTTTTGGGGAAAAATATTTATTTTCTAATTAATTAATTATAGTTTTATTGAATTTCAAAAGGCTCTTTTTATTTCTATAGGTCTAGTTTAAGAAGCAATATAAACTTAAAGTTACCATTGGTGTTTCTGTTTCTATCTTATCATACTTATATTTTATGCACGATACATCTTTGAAAAAACTAAAAAAGTTATAGTTTAAGAAATTTCCAAAGAAATATAAAAAATATTTTCAAGTATTATTGTTTTCCTCCTTAGTAGGTTTAATGTACTGCGAAACATATTTAATAATAAAAAATGTAAGCGTATATAATTTAAAAGTATTTTGTATCTTTCTAATTATTTCAGAAAATTTACTCCGATTTTCAAATGCTTCCCCCATCTAATCGGTATGTCGTATATTGTTGCCATTTAACCTTCCGGAAGTATTTACTTCTGACGCAACAAGCGACAAATCATCTTTTACGCTTGACAGTTTGCTCTGCCTCTCTGAACGATATCCATTTTTCACAATCCACAGAACACTTTGGAGGGGATATATGGTAGCATAAAGTTTATTATTATTAGCACCACAGTGGTTGGTTCTTGACAATGACTCATGACTCCTTGTGTCTGCCCCCTATACTTCCCGTTGCCCTAAAAGTCTCTCGAGACCTCATGCGACTCAGTCTTCACGAAATCTGATTTTGACGGGCGGGTTGGGGTATGCCCCAGTAAGTGGCCCAAAATTGGATCAGCGCGTTCGGAAGTGCAAGCATTAAAAATGCAAGTTGAGCAGTTGCGAAGGTTGGAGGGATTCACTGGTATTGTTGAGGAAAGAATTTTCCCAGGTGCTTTGAAAGAGTAAACGTCTAGCAGTGAGCGATTAGATGGCAAACTGTGATTCAAGTGCCCGATTTAAGGAAAGAGAAATGGTGTGAATCGGAAATGGGGATGAAAGCGATCAGTCCGTAGAAATCGAATGGCAACTTTGCACAAGTTACTTCTTTCAGTGTCATTACTTAAATAAATATAATGGTTCATTTTGCTAATGTATAGATACTGTTTTGAACTGAAATGAGCGACAATACAGATTTGCTGTAAGAATTAACTATTTATATTTCAATGTTGATTATGTTAATTGTATGGTGATTTTAAATGAATTTGTATGAAGGTTAAGTATTAAGAAACGTAAGAGATACTAATACAGTGAAACCTCTCAAGTTGGACACCCCTATAAGTTGGACACCCCTCTAAGTTGGACGCTTTTTCTCGGAACGGAATGTATCCATTAACATTATGTCTAACCCCTATAAGTTGGACACCTCTCTAAGTTGGACACTTTTTCTTGGAACCGTAGGTGTCCAAATTAGAGAGGTTTTACTGTAATAAGATCTATTTTGATGACTGAAATTTATTCTACACATTTTTTTAAACACATATACATATCTGTGTATGGAATGAATTATTATATTAAACTTTGGAAATAATCATATTAGAGAAAGATGCATCTTTTTGGAAGTTTAAATTAGGTATTCTGAATTTTAAAATTTCATTTACAATCAATAATATAAAATATATCACGTGCATTTTACTTTTAATTCATTCTATATTTGGCAAGAATGTTTTTTTTTTTTTCTTTCTTCCTTTCAATTTCGTTTCCATATTTTTTTATTTTCTGAAAAAAATGATCACAAATTACAATAATAATATGATTATTTACGATGAAGTAGAAGTATGAAATACACAACCATTAAACTTTCCAAAATTTTTATCAAAATACTTAAGAAAGTTAAGTGTTTTGAATGATAGATATAGGATGATACATGTAAAAATGCTCATGATCGTTAGTACGTTATGGTTTTTTAATAAATATTAAAGCTGTATCTCAAATTCTACTGGATGAAATGACGCAAATCTTTATTTAATACTCCTGATATTGGGAATAACATGTTTTGGTTTTTGAAAGATTTGAACATAACATAGAAAAAAGAAGAAGAAAATTTGTAATAGCTGATAGCATGCCAATTTTAATGAAACTCTTAGACAATAATAATAAAATATTTTTATAACAATGCTTGACATAAACATTAATTCGTGTTTAAATTTCTGATGGATATTTTTATATTATGTTTCGAACCACTATTTTAAGCTAGTAGTTTTAATTGTAGATGCACCTGCATAAATTAGGATAAAAGCAAACTTTTGACTTTTTGAAGTTGACGAACCGGATAAGTAAAGCGAGCGAAGCATTTCTTGCATAGCATTTACATGGTCTTAAAGGAGAAATGCTTATGTTCACAAATTCAAAGATTATTTGAAGACGGTTTTTTATTATTATCATCAATATTATATATATATATATATATATATATATATATATATATATATATATATTAATTTTTAAACTGATATTCTGTAACACTAAATAACTAAACAACATAAAAAATCCTGAAGTCAAAATAACTTTACTTGTCCTTAGTGTACAAATATTTTTATGTATGTTTTTTTTTTTTTTTTTTCCCAGCTTAGTACTATTAAAAATTTAAAAAAAAAGGGTATTCCAAGTAAGTGTTAAGTAGTTTAAACATGTACATATGTAAAAAGTCAAGGGTGTCCCAAGTAAGAGATATGCATCCCTAATTTGGGACAAAACACAAAAGAATAAATAAATAAATAGAAAGGATGGTGAACAAAAAATACCCTATTTTGAAGGTGCAAGGATCCTTCAGAGTTTAATTATGTATTAGATTTTTTTAAATACTTATAATTATGTTTTCTTTACTGCGTCTATACATAAAAATCTATCACAAGTATGTACATTCGGCTGTTTTTAATTGTACATTTGCAGTTATTTCAGATTGACCGTGTCAAATAACATTTAAAAAGAATTCATTGATATATTATGCGATGCTTTCTAAATCTGAAAAAATATATACACAGATTTAGGGTGCACACAAAAATATTTTAAACGAAGGGATGCGATATATCTGTAAATAAGTATGTCTAACAGTGTGTAAGACCTTGTTTTCATTATTAAAATAGGTAGTGATGAATAGAGATGCGATAAACAAGAGGCATTGTGTGATATTTCGGCGTCGCATAAGGAAATAACTGAACTTGAGTCAACAGGCAGACGATCCCTGCAAATCCTTTTGCCCCTGTTATTAGCAGCAGTGGCGTCCGTTCGGGAGCGGGATCATCTCTCTTTTCCTCTTGGTGCAATGATTTGAGCGGAGGCAGCGATGTTCGTTCCGCAAATTCAATTTGGTCTGCCATTTGTCTTGTAGCCCCCTTTTCACTTTCGCAAAAGGCATATACACATACTATGAGGCATACTTTCGGTAGATGTGACGGGGGGTGAGCGGAACGAGGTGAAAAATGGCGCCGACGTTATTGGGAGCGTGTGCGTGGTGTGCGGCGCCGAAACGATGAGCGGCGTGCGGCACTCAACGATCAGGCATTTTCACTTCTCCGGGCCATCTTTTCCACCCTGTTCGAGGGTGATGTTATTCTCTCTTGCAAAAGCTAAGGACCGAAGTGATGCGGATTAAAGTGGCTCAAGTCGACCAAAAAGCTTTGGCATGCGGTTTTTTTTTTTTTTTTTTTTTTCATTCTCATTGTGTTCGATTGAAATAGGCAGACTATTTCTATTATATTAATAAATCAATCCAACATGTAAGTTTCAAGAAAATTTAAAGCACCAGTATTGTTAAAACATTTTCTAAGAGGTTTTATTTTTCTTAATTTCTTCCCAAACATAAGAAAACAATATAAATTCGGATCAGATTATCTTAAAAAGTTGCCTATTATTCAAAAGCAAATTATAATTTATGGAATCGTTTTAATCAAGCAGCTGTATTTGTACCAAAAACGATTCAACAAAATCATAGCTCAATCACAGATTAATCAAAAAAGGGACAAATTAGTTATGAAATCTGAAGACAACATTTTCGTCATCAAATAAAATTCTAAAAGAGAGAATAAAAAACCGTATAACTTATAAAATAATTAAAAAAGAGAAAACTTTGTTTATGTAATAAATAATTATAAGGGATGTATTTAAGAAACATTTAAAAAATTATAGTATAATAGGGTAGGTGCTCCAGTGATTGGTGATTGACATGCTCCAGTAATTGGCATCTTTCCCCGAAATAATTAATAAATAAGTAAAAGAAAAAAAAGTACATGTCTTACATATAAAAATTTTAACATTGTATGTCAAACACTTGAGCATAGGGTGCCAATAACTGATAAAATGAAAAACTAGCAGTGTCAAACACTGCAACATAGGATGCTAATTACTGGTAAAATGAAAAATTGGCAGTGTCAATTACTGGAACATTGAGTGGGTATGAAATAAAAATTCATATAAAAAAATAATTATCAAATGTTTATATTTTAACATATATGTGGTACTGAAAGTCTTTCATGCCATATACATTAACTTAAGATTTCTAAAAATAGTTTCTGATGACTAAAACATTAAAAACATCAGAAATTGCTCCAAAAGTGTCAACCACTGGAGCACTTACCCTATAACAAATTATTATTTTTATTTTAATTTCAATAGTAAAGCAGCCTTAATTTCAATAAATTTTAAGGTGCATATTAGTATTTATTTATTTATTCAGTTTAGAGGCATTTTCATGGATTTAAAGGGCTTAACTTTACAAAGTAAATCCAGACTATGAATTTCAACCTTTAAAAAATAATAATAATAATAATAATAATATATTTATACTTGCAAGAAATCAATACTTGAGTAAAAATTTTATGAAATATTGATATAATAATACATTTTATTCAACAATAGTATTAATATGTATTATTATAATTATTTCGAGTTAATAATGTTAAAATTCCCTGTGATTTAAATTAATATTATATGATTTTTAAAGGATTTAACAAAACTTTTCGCTTATCATTCACATTCTTTTACAGATGATCGAAACCGACTTTCTACTTACACCAGTTTTCCTGGGAAAGCATAAATTTCTGAGGGTAGAGATTGAGCCACATCTTCTGCCGCTTGAAGTGCCCCGCGATGCTTTAAACATTCATTACTTGACGAACGACGACTAAACGAGAGATGCCGTTACAGCCTCCCACTTCCCCTCTTTCTCCCTAGATGAGAAGGATCTTTCCTCCTTGTCGTTTCTTCGCATCCTCAAGGTGCCAAAAATCATAGCATAGGGCCATAATTTTACCTGAATGTGTTTGGAGGGAGGGGGAACCCTGGCACAGATTCGCTTATTTCAAGATCTCGAACGGATTGCTTCCAGAAACATTTTAAGTTACCAAGCTGAATGAAAACGAGAATTTTATGTATGTCTGAAAGTGAAGAAGTTTTTTGAGAATATTGTTTCAGAGAAAATTGTGTTATTATTTTCAAAAATGCATCAGTTATTATGTGAAGACTATAGTTTATTATTATTTGGCAGAAATAGGCTTTTTATGGAGATAGAAACAGCTATTGGAGCTAAAATAAACTGTAATGTATTCGAATGTGATGTATAAACATATAAAGATTGGTTTAAAAAAAAAAAAAAAGGAGAAGTAAGAAAATTTATTTTAATATTTAGATTATTCAAATAAAATGAGTAATTTCAAAAGTATTTTTGAGAATTAATAAATATGTTCTTTTCCAATGAGGGTACAAATAATGTTTAAGAAAATATCTGAGAATATTGTTCCCGAAAAAATCATGTTACTATTTTAAGTCATACGTCTGTTAAAATTTAAAGACTGTATTATCATTTGGCACAATTATGCTTTTGACGATAATGTAAACTGTTAAATAAATAAGAAGGCACCACAGAACTGGCGTTTCAAAATACTTACAAACCTTTGAATAAACACAATAAAATGAAAAAAAAAAAAAAAAAAAAAAAAAAAAAAAAAACTCGCAACAATTGTTTCGGGTCGAAAGAGCACACGACCCTTCGTCAGGCGAACAAAGTAGGCACGAGTACAGCATTCAAAGCGGTAATGCACAGCTGTACTCGTGCTTACTTTGTTCGCCTGACGAAGGGTTGTGTGCTCTTTCGACCCGAAACAATTGTTCCGTGTTTTTTGCATTTTATGATGTTTATTCAAAGTTTTGTAAGTATTAACTGTTATTTAAGCTAAAGTAAATTGTAATGTAGTTGGGTGTGATATAAAAGAGTATAAATATTGGTAAAAAATAAAGGTATAAAATTATTTTAATGCTTAAATTACCTAAATAAATCAATTGACTTCAAATGTGATTTTTTTTTTTTTTTTTTTTTTAAGCTGAATACAAACAAATCTGTCATATTTAGGAAAACTAATCCGCCTTGTTATTTTGTGCTGACGACAGTATGCTTAACGCCACCGAAACTGCAGTGCAAATTTTATTTTCTATTTATTTATTTATTTATTTTTTATGTTGATATTAATTTATTTTCTGTTTGTTGCTACTTTTATTATTTTTTTAAATTTAAATTTGCCTTTGAATTTAATTTCCTCTGCCTTATCTTTTTCTCAATGTTTTTATTGATATCTTTGTTTAAAGTTTTAGGTTCATAGGGGAGCCTGGGGGCTAATGGGACATAATTTTTTTTTTTTTTTTTTTTTTTTTCACGTTAAAAAATACAATTTTTTAAATTTCTAGAATTTTTTTAAACATACAACATCTTTAAACGGTTTTCTATTAGTGGATACAAAATATTATATAATGATAGCTTAATTATTAAAAATAAAGAAAGAAAATCTTAATTTATAATATAAAATTTCGTTCCATTAGGCCCTGGGTCTGAAGTCTTATAGTCCCCATAGGATCTATTGGGATCTATTATTTTTTATTTAAAAAATATTGAATTTATTGCTACTATTATACAAAATACAACATAATACACTGTTCTATTTTGCAAGATGCACGAGTTGCTTATAGGAGGCTTTAACGATTTTTATTTCATATTCAGGAAATGGACAATCTGTTACAAATTATGGTAAAATATCTGCATCATTAAATGTATTACAATTTAATGAATAAATTTCAATAGCAAAAAAAAAAAAAAAAAAAAAAAAAAAAAAACTAGAAATTATATATTCTTAGGTTTAAAAGACTTTTTAATGTTACATTTCAAATTGGGTCCTTCAAATTGGTGGACCCAAACCATAAACATTTCAATTTTTTTAATTACATATAAGATGAAAGTTCTTTTTAAGTAAATTAAAATTTCTGGACTTCAAATGCGTGTCATTTTGGAGTTATTGAGTGACAAGAATGAGTTATTAAAAATATGTCTGTTTTACTTTCTTCTGCATATATAAGCAGAAAGTATTGGATTCGTAAAAATTTTCGAACTCCAGTTTTCGATGGATTTACACGTTTTGAGATTTCTTGTATTGCTTTTAGAACATGTCTGTCTGTGTGTTTCTGTGTGTGTGTGTGTCATAAATTTTGTAGACGTTGTATCTCACGAGCCAATCAATGAAATTTAACCAAAATTTATAATTTGTACGACCCTGACCTAAACTGGTGCTGATTAGATTTGGAGACCAATCACTTAACAGGTGACTCTGTGATACCATATTTTCTAAATTTTTAACATGGCATTATAGGACAAAATTTCATAAAAATGCACATAATGAAAGTTTTTTTTAACATGTGATTGTAAAATAAATATAAATTATTGATAATAATAGTAATAAATTAGGAAAAAATGTTTGTGCATGTAACAGCAACGCTTCCCTCTCTGCCCGGAAAGTCCCCCCCCCCCTCCTGGATGGTGTAAATTTTCAGTATGGGTATCTTTCGAAGTAAATCGTTAATACCTTTTAAAAAAAGGTTGAACCATAGATCTGTGAAAATTTAAAACAAAATTATCGATTTTTTTTTTTAACTTATAACGAAAAAAAAAAAAAAAATCTCATTTTTTTTCTGATGTTGGCACAAAATTGACTCTTTTTCAGTATTTAATGTGATAAAAATAGTCTGTATTCATCATGGAAGACAATTTTAATAAATAATAATTTAATTAATAATTTGTACTAAAAGAATTTGTGTAAATTTATATAAAAGAAAATAGCTTGTCTTGGATGTCACGCTTTAAGTGAAAACGTTTTGTATTATTTGTAAGAAAGATATATCGGCACACTAAAATTCGTTAAGATAAACTAATATTTAACATTTAAAATTGAACAAGAAAGTTCGTATTTTGCTATGTCTGACAAATAAAAATACTTTATGCATTTACTTATTTTAAAAACTAATACTTTCTACAAATACATTATTATTATTATTATTATTATTATTATTATTATTATTATTATTTAATCATTGTTCATTTCATTCTCTCTTTAGCTTGAAGTTATAAGTTCGCAAGTAATAGCCAACCAACATTTTCACTCAGTTTATATAAATTCCATTGGTTTATCAGAAATTTTAAAAGTTATATTTAAAAAGATATAATGGAGTAATTCTTGTAATTTTCTAAAATATCCTTACTATGGATCTTCGATTTTAGAAAAACTATTTTACTTAATTTGAATTTTTCATACGTAAAATTTCGACTAATTAGAATGAAAATCAAAAATCAGTAAAATTTTATTTTTATTGTTGTTGATGTAATTTTGTGGTGTGACTTGAATTAAAATATAAAATATAATGAAAATTTAAAATCAGGTTATAGATAACAAAATAAAATTTGAAAGATAATAATGACAATAATGATAATAATAATGACGTAACTTTGAATATTACATATCCTTTAACCGCTGTTAAATGTTTGTTTACGATTATTATTTAAGACTAAATATCTAAATACCCTGGAAAATCATTCATCTACGTTTATTTCTTTCGTAAAAAGTGAAAATAAGATTCTTGATTTGGTAAGTATTTAATTGCGCGATAACGTCGCAATACGTTATATTAGCTCAGATAAGGCTTGCACATGACGTGTACTATAACACCTTAACTACTGAACTGATTAAATTAAAATAACAAAATTTTATTAGAAATATATCAATTTCTTAATTAGCTCTTAATCAAGTATTCCTAATTCATGAGTAATAAATTTAATCAAAAAGTTATTTTTTTAGCCTCGGTGAATCTGGGTTTATCAAAAATTACACCATCTACAATGTAACGTTTCAATGGGGTAGAAATTGTTAATGCAGGCATTTCTAAGTTAACGAGAAAGAGAAATGAGAAATAAAACGTATCAAAACGGACGTCTCAATGTTCACAATAAAAACCAGTTTTACAATACGAAATATGGAAAAAAAACTATTATGTTGTAGACATCACAAAACTTTCTTCAAGAATTCCTACACAAATTCAAGTAATTTAGGAGTCATTCAGTGTTATGCATTAATTGTAGGTTCATTCCTTAAACATTAAAAAAAAAAAAGAAAACTGCGCCGCAATGCGCGTTATTGTTCTATAAACGATTTAGAAAACACATTTTCTTTTCTTTCTTTCTTTTTTTTTTTTTTTTTTTTTTTTTGTTAAAAAAGATGGAAAAAATTCGATAACTTTGTTTCACATTATCACAGATATATAGCCCAATTACTCGTTTTAAAGGTACTAACGAGCTCTTTTGAAAAATACGCATATTGAAAATTTACATTCCCAAAGATGGGTACTCTCCCTCCAGCCAAAAAAAATATAAAAAAAGAGGGGGGGAGGTGAGGAAATGATATCTTAAATATACTAAAGTTTTATACTATTTGATTTGATTTTTACTATTATAAATAAAACTTTTTAACTTAATACTGATTGGTTAAAAATTATTTTCATTGAGTGCATTTATACAAAATTTTCTACTGCGTTACCATGTTAAAAATTATTTTTAAAAACGAGACGACAGCGTTAGCTGTTAAGCAAAATAAGAAAAAAATTGATTGACACTAATTTATGTTAATATTCAACTAAATATTAAATTTTATGAAATTATATCTATTAGTTTTTGTTTTAGAGCTGCTAGAAACTTTGTGACACATATATTCAGGAAAAGATAGACATCATTCCAAAAATTGTCAAAACGCATTTACATACTTTTAAAAAGTATAAAACTGTCAAAAACCAGATGTCTAAAATTTTTTCGAATGAAATACAGTAATAACTATCATAATAATACGATAACCTCTAAAATAAAACACCTACGGTTCCTGAAAAAAGTGTCCAACTTAGGGACTTATACTTTGTGACTTTATTAATCAGTATCTATGCACGCTTCTTAACCTTCAATCATATTAATCACTTCTAAATATAAAATAGTTAAGTAATCACAATCTATGTATAAAAAATATTTTTTGTAAATAAAAATAAAAAATAATAAAAAAAATCCGAAGTTGCACTTCGGAGTGCCGACAGAAGTGAAAACTTGAACAATTACGTGTGTATTTCTTGAATCGTCAGGAAATATTTTATTGTGTAGGAAATACTTTTAAATGAAGTGTTTTTTTTATTCATTAATATAAACTACTACTACAAAAATTATATTACAATTTTTTTTTGATGCGCTAACTGCAATAGAGACAGTGTCTGGAGATGAGAGAAGTCGTGTAGAGCCGCACCAGATTATAAAAACGTGAGAAAAATGGCGGCTTTGGCCTTTCTCACGGTTTTGTGAGGTCTAACTGGAATAGCGACAGTGTCCGGAAATGAGAGAAGTCATGTAGAGCCACACCAAATTGTAAAAACGTGAGAGAAATGGCGGCTTTGGCCTTTATCACGGTTCTGTGAAGTCTAACTGCAACGTTTCCGGCTGCAATCTTTAAGAGACTGTGGCCGGAGATGAGAGAAGTCGTGTAAAGCCGCACCAGATTGTAAAAACGTGAGAAAAATGGCGGCTTTGGCCTTTCTCACGGTTTTGTGAGGTCTAACTGGAATAGAGACAGTGTCCGAAAATGAGAGAAGTCGTGTAGAGCCGCACCAGATTGTAAAAACGTGAGAGAAATGGCGGCTTTGGCCTTTATCACGAATTTGTGAGGTCTAACTGCAACGTTTCCGGCTGCAATCTATAAGAGACAGTGTCCGGAAATGAGAGAAGTCGTGTAGAGCCGCACCAGATTTTAAAAACGTGAGAAAAATGGCGGCTTTGGTCTTTCTCATGGTTCTGTGAAGTCTAACTGCAACGTTTCCGGCTGCAATCTTTAAGAGACAGTGTCCGGAGATGAGAGAAGTCGTGTAGAGCCGCACCAGATTGTAAAAACATGAGAAAAATGGCGGCTTTGGCCTTTCTCACGGTTTTGTGAGGTCTAACTGCAACGTTTCCGGCTGCAATCTTTAAGAGACAATGTCCGGAGATGACAGAAGTCGTGTAGAGCCGCACCAGATTGTAAAAACTTGAGAAAAATGGCAGCTTTGGGCTTTCTCACGGTTTTGTGAGGTCTAACTGCAATAGAGACAGTGCTCGGAGATGAGAGAAGTTGTGTAGAGCCTCACCAAATTTTAAAACAATATACAGTATATAATTACTAATACTTCACATTAGCAAGTTAATTGTATGATACATTATTTGTATCATACAAAGATGGAAAGCGTTTCGATGGCGCAAATTCAATGATTTTTGTTCAACCAAAAGTTTTCACTTCAAATGGAAAGCATCAGCCGACGATGACGGGAGTTCAAAGATTTTTCTTCACCCAAAAGTGCTCAACGCGCCTAAAGAAGTTTTCACTTCAATAAAAACTAATTTAATTTAGCATAATGTGGCAGACAATCACAGAACTTTCTTCTATATCATTTTATATATGACAGCGGCTCCTACAGGTTAACATGCACAAAATTTTTATCAATATATATAGATATATATATATATCTCTCTCTCTCTCTCTCTATATATATATATAAATATATAATGTGGTTTATTATCTATTATCTTTTTTATCTTTTATCTTTTTTATCTTTTTTATCTTTTTTATCTTTTATATCTTTTTTATCTTTTTTCTCTATCTTTTTTCTCTTTTTTCTTTTATATCTTTTTCCTCTTTCACAAGTTTAATGGTCCTTTTTATTATCCTTCAGGTCGGCGTAAGTATTTTAAGTTAATATGGTAACTCATTGGTTCCTTATCTATATTGCAACTTTTTGTGTCATTCTTTCCTCTATGTTAAATTCAGTTCTATATATTAGAGTGCTGTTATTGTTTTAGTTCTATTAATTGCTAAATTTTAAGATTAAATTTTATTACGTTATCTATTATTTATATATATATATATATATATATATTATTTATTTATTTATTTTAACAATAAAGATTCTATATATGCATTTTGGTATAATTTTGATCAATAGATGTTGAGATATCGTCGCTACTATGTCAAAATATCGAATGTGAAAATGGCTACTTAAAAAAAAAAAAAAAAAAAAAAAAAACTTTTGTAATCATAAAATCAAAATCAGCGACAGGCAAAAACTACCTAATTTTGTATGGTTACTGTGCTGTTCAGTTGCTGGTTAAGTGTATTTTTCTTGTGCATTTTACATATCCTTCTAAAGCAAACTCAAGAAATCAAATATTGAAAAAGCAGTTTTGCACATTCGATAGTTTCACGAGGTAGAGACGATAGTCATATGGAAAATCGTAGAATATGAGTGAAATCAGCCCAATTGATCACCTGATAGATACCCAAATTAAGCCAATACTCTATTTTATAACTATCTTACAAACAGAGTTTTATGCATTCATGTGTTATAGAGACTGAGATATAGCCTTCACGTGAACGAGTGGAACTTCAGCATGACAATGCTATTTGTTGGTTGATATGCACCCAAATCAAATCAGCATCATTTATTGCAATATCCGCCTCTCATGTGTTAAATTTTGTGCAATTATACACTCAGGTTAAAACTCAGCATGGAAAATAAAGAGGTAGCTTACAAAGAAAAACGAATCCTATCATCTAAAATGGTAGTAACTACCCTTTAAAACAATCAAACTCAAAACATATTATACCTGTTGGATGTCTGCTGAATATTTTTTAAGTTCCGAAGAAAAAGTGGGTTAAATTTAAAAGTATTCAGTCAGCCCTTGCCACGTAGTGACTAAAAAATAAAACAAAATAAAATGAAATGAAATAAAGTGGCAACTTAAAAATTTAAACGACTCGCCACTTCTTTTTCTCCAAAAAAGTCATAAAAATGCGTATCGTTCATCAGCCAAGAGAAAATTGCGTATTTCGGCAGTGAAACTGTATCAAAATGATCCCTATTTTGAAAGTTTTAGTCAAAATTGGCCTTTTTTTCAGACAAACACACACACATACACAAAAAGAAAGAGAGAGAGAATAAAAGGAATTTCGTTAGTATTTTGGCAAACGGACATTAAATAAAACGAAGAATTTTGTCGATTTGCGAAAAAATATTCACGACTTTCAAGAATCAGTTTCAAGAAACCCAGAAATTTAATCATATTTGCCAATAATCGCCAATTTAAACTTTTATTTTGCTTTATTCATATATTTTTTATTTTACTTTGTTTTATTTATTTATTTATTATTATTAGCCACGAAAACGCATATACTTCATCAAATAACTATGAAAAAGTGCCATTTTCAGGAGTCTATCTCAGAAAAATTCAATGTCGAAAACGGAAATTTCACAAAAATCAGTCATCTTAAAATGAGCCATTCACAAAATTCAGTGAACTTAAAACGCGGGCAGCACTTCACAAAAATCGGACAGTTTAAAAAAATTTCTTTAAAAAAAATAATTCGAATGAGAAAAAGAAATTTCGGAAAATTTTCGAGAAAGTGACGAGTAAATTTAAAAGATCTTCCGGTCATTGGCAAGTATAACTTCAGTTCAATTTTCAAGTCTACAGTGGATGCTAATCAATAAAGACTCTTACATTACGCACTAAATTGGAATAATTCGATCTGAGAATGTATTAACTAGTGAAAAGAAAAATGTGAAACAGAGATTGACACAAGAAACGTTGCTTTTTAAGTTTTTATAGCTCTTTCCATGATTGAAAAGAAACAAAATTTCTATACTGTAAAAAATAGTTTCTTAAAAATAAGCTAAATTGTCTCAAAATAGCTCAGAAACTATATATACACTTAAATTTGAAAACCCATGTACTCATTTTTGAATATAATGACATGTCAAACATGGGGATATTGGGATTCTTATTGGTCAACCCCATTTTTGAACATGTCAATATACTCAAAAATGAGTACATGGGCTTTCAATTTTAAGTATGTATTGTTTCAGAGCTATTTTGAGACAATTTAGCTCATTTTTAAGAAACTATTTTTAACAGTATAGAAGAGTGAGAAAAGAAAATGGAAGGGTGTTTTTTTTTTTTTTTTTTTCCGCCTATTATTGGGTAAAGTGTCCAATTTAGAGGACTGTTTAAATGTATAACCTCCAAGTAACATTGAAATATATATATGTGTGTGTGTGTGTGTGTGTCTGTGTGTGCCGCTTTCATCTAGAACAAATAAGATGTCATTTTCTGAATACCTAAACTAGAAATATAGATTTCTGTGTTGTGCGTTTAAGGTAGACAAATAACCTGAATAGACGAAATGATCGAATATTTCTAGTCTACACTTTTCTAGATAGTGAAACAATATTGTGAATATTATGAATTGTATTGCGAGGAATTCTCACTTGATTTCCTTAGAATTGGGTCATAAAACAAAATTACAGTTACTTCTCTTGTGTTCGTATTTGCTTTCAGAGATTTTAAAATGAGATTGACCACGATAATATAGGAAAACTCTCTAGAATTTTAATAAGAGTTTTTAGAACTCACTAGCAAAGGGAACTAGAAAGATGATAATGGATGATAATAAGGATGACAAGGAATTGTTTTTACTAGAGCCATACATTAATTTCTAGATTTCGATAACTTTTTTTTCGTTGTTGTTGTTGTTGTTGTTCAGTGAAGGGGATGTCTAACTTATACATGTTAGACATAATGTTAATCCTGTAGATACATCCCGTTTAGTAAAAAACTGTCCAGCTTATAGGAGTGTCTAACGTGGAAAGATTGACTGTAATAATAATAATATGGTTAACCCTTTGAGGTGCAGTGTCCTGGTTGCGAGGATGGAATTACTTCCAATTGCAAAAATTCATCCTGGAAATTTATAGCGAATTTTCACTCTTATAACACAGCAAGAAAAGTCTTTTTTTTTTTTTTTTTTTTTTTTTTTTTTTCTTTTTCTTTCTTCTCTTTTAATTTTGCTCGTAAATTCTGGTGATAGTCAAATTTAATAAGCGCAGTTTCCTTGCACCAGAAAAGGTTAATGTATGATGGAGTCTGCTTAAAGCCGTGATTTTAAGCTGATATAAACAAATTATCATATTACAAATCAAAAAGATTTTCAGTAAAGTCTTTCCAAACAACAATTCAGAAAAAAAAAAATGAAAAAAAAAAAAAAAAGGTAACAATATTACCAATAAATTACTCTTGTATATGTGTATGCTTAGTGTTTTCGTTCTAATAATTTTATTATATTTAGGAGGGGGGGGGAGAACTGTATACTCTTTATTGTTCGAGTATAAATATTCTGTGATAGATTGACTTTCATTTACTTTATTATTTTTATCAATATTTATTATTATTATTGTTGTTTTCTGTTTCCTGTTATAATCCGAATAAGTTTTTTTTAAATCTATATATTTTTTTCTTTCTTTATTAAATTATGAACTTTACTTTTTTAAACACATAAACTTTAATGAGAACGAGCATAAGATAAATAAATAAATAAAACATTGCAGTTATATTCATTCATTACCTTTAAATTACAGCTTTTTTAATGTATTAATTCACAGCGACTTATTCGAATTCTGTCTAATAAAATGAGAAAGGCATTAAAACACCAAATCAAGAAAGAGAGCGTTAACTAGATTACAAAATAAATCCAATCAGTGTGTTCTCATCGATTTTTAACAAAGCAAGTCGCTATCCATAAATCATTTTCTAAGATGAAAAAAAAATGCTATATTCATTTTCGACATCGTTCAATTTCTGCGCGGCGTAACTAAAACATGTCAAATATTTTGATATGGTAGCTCATCACACGAAAACACTTCCGAAATCGAAAACATTGCCATTGTTTTCGGAAGGATACCTCCCTCCCCTCAAGTACATCTTAATGGCACTCCAACGTTAAGCGAAATGTTTACACGTGTACCGAACTTGTGGAGGGTGGCAGAACAAGGGCTGAATCCAATCGCCTCCAAAATCATAATCAATCCGCGAGTGTAAAAGAGGGTGGAGAAACAAGCTTCGGCCCTTTTGTGGAGCTTAAAATCTTGGCGGTTTGCCGCAAGTCTGAGAAAATTAAGGAATACTCTCGCCAAGCGCTTCAAAATGAATTAGTTTGAGGAACAAGGCTTTTGCAAAAGGGGCAGGAAGATCTCCTCACCCCCGAACATCTCCTATGAGATCAAACCTTTGCGGCGAGCTCCGTGTTTTGATTGCTTTCCTATTGGTAAAGTAAGCACCAGAACCTTCCACCATATTTGGTCTTCCAATTACGAGGGATTTCCTCGGCTCGTGATTTAACCCCATCTCTTTCTGTCTTTTTTTTTTATCCCTCATCCAACATCCATCGCCATTATTATTATTTATCCTAGCGACCCAGTAATCAGAGTTAGGGTCGACGACGATGTGTGTGTGTGTCTTTTTTCTCTACCGCGGGCAGCGAAAAGTATTACCTTCCCTAATAGAATTAGGGTGCGGCAATTTGCGAGCAGGGAGGGGGAGGAATTAAACTCCCGAGTTACTTTCATTTCTTCCCTGGAGGGGCAGTAATATCACCTAGGGGGGCAAGGGGGGTACGGACCCATTCATAGATCTGCAGCGGTGCAAAATGGTAATTGAATTAGCTGCCGAGGAATAACAATCTGTTCACGGTAGCAGGGGGGATTATAAAAACAAGGAGAGACTGGATGCTTCCTTAACCCACTTCCCCACACTCTATACCTCCTGGTTTCTCTCCCGTGGGGCCAAGTTCCTAATCACTACTTCTTTCATTTCCCGTGATACGCATTCAGTTTAAATTTTCCATACAATTTTTTCTTAAAAAAGAAAAAAAAAAAAAAAATCTTTATCGGAGTTTTTGAAGAGGTGACGATTTTTGAGTGTAATAATGAGAAAAAACTTTAAGTTATATGATGAGTTTAATACATTTTATCAGAGTTTTCTAGGCTTTACAGATATTTTCTTGAAAAATTACACTAGAAAGTTTAAAACGCCCTTATTAAGACTTTCACTTTGTTCTTCGATTATCAAGCCATTTTAAGTTTTGTTATGTAAGGATTTTAATACTTAAATAAAGTTGATTTTAATATTAAGTACAGATAATGTTATTTATTAATAGTATGGTTTTATTTCCTTTGTTAATAAACTGTGTTTTGAAAAAACGATAAGTAAAATTTGTCCCAGAAATTTTAAAAAATATATTTAAGGTATCAAACGATCAAAATGTTAGATAATAAAATAAACATTGCCAGCAGGAATTGTCATTTTAAACAAATCGCGATTGATATGTATGTAGAATGAATTTATTTTAAGAAAAAAAGATTAATTTACGAATTTTTTATTGCAAAACATTTTTTCTTTTTTCTTTTTCTTTTCTTCCTTTTTCTTTTTCTTTTTTTTTTTTTCCTCACGAGAGAAGATTTACATATTATATAAATATTTAATCAAATTTCAGTAAATTTCTTTTAGTATAGATTTAAAAATGATCTTAAAATAAATTCAGACTTTTCGACGGATAACTCTACAATTTACAGATCTCTATTGTTAAATAAAGAAATTATTATTATTATTAATTTTTTTTTTTTTTTTTTTTTTTTTTTACCTTTTTTGGGAAAAATAACAAAAATCTTAAACCACACATATTTCTGATGAATACGAATAATATAACTTGAGTATCTTGTATGTGTAATGTATATTTGAGTAAATACAGAAATCCATCTTGTAATTTATAGTGTGACCGTATTAGATATTTGATTATCTTTTGACGTATGTGCTATTCACTATTTGTATGCTGCTTATTAATATTGTGATTTAAGGCAGAGATCGCCAAAACTTTCTACTGCAAGGACCACTATATTCATAATAATAATTATAAAAAAAAAGTCCATGGACCACTAAATTCTAATATAAAATTCTGTCGACCACTAATATTATTTATTTAAAATTTCAAATATGTGTGTACGATAATAATCATAGGGAATGTCTATTTTATAAATATGAAATAAAGTTGTATAATACTATAAAATATTACGAATATTTATTTTTTAAAGAAAATTGAAAATACTTATTAATTATTAGGAAGATATTTAAAGATTGTTTAATTTTTAATTTTAATGCTTATGAATTACAAAATACATTTTAAGTTTATTTAGAAATTACATAGTGTGATGAGTGATTTTACTTGCTTATAATTAGTTCATCGGTTTTGGGCTCCACCAATGTTACTGCAAGACGAAAAGGATTTTATTTTATGCAGTGAACATTACCTTGATAAAGCAAATGAAAATTATTTTTCGCACAAATTATAGTGTTAAAAATTGAATAAGGTTTTTCATTGTTATCTTTTCTCAGTAAGGGTTTACTAATCAGTCATTTTCACTTTTTTTTTTTACAGAGGTCGAACGAGATCTTTATGTGGACTTGAATTTAGATTTTAGACTGTTATTGAATTATAAGTGACTAGTAATTTGATCTATTTAATTAAATAATTATAAATCGTTATACGTGATGCAAAAATAAATTATGTCGATATTTTAAGAATGATTTCATTAATGCAACCTTTTGTACAGATAAAAATGATTCAGATAAGTTGAAATTTACATAAACAGCAAGTGTAATTTCTGATAATGTATAGAAAATAAAAATTATCACCAGATTTTTCTGCAGAAACCAAAAATTTCTTACATATTATTTCTGATTTAAATAATGCTTGTGTTAGTTTTGAGCGAAAAAATAACCTTTAAAATTTTTAATTATTGAAATCTTTAATTTATGATGATCCATGTTAATTTGAATATTAATAGATGAAATAAATTGTAATTATAATTCAACTTCTCTGTATTCCATAGGTAATGTGGGGCAATCGTAAAGCCGAGCTAATTCTTTCATAAAACCAATATATCGCAATTTTGTAACCCAACCATTAAGGAAACCTGAAAATGTGTGAGTATAAGCGAATGTTGATAAAATAAGGTTTTACTTTTCTAACCGTTTCGCAAACCTTTTCATGCCATACTTAACTTAAGATTGTATTTGTAATCCATTAATACAATTTTATATGCTTAAGGATCAAAGGTTTAATACTATTTGTAAATTATTATTAGCCGTTTTAAAAATAATATGAAACTGAAATTAGACAAGCATTCTTTTGCTGTTGATAATTCTTCTTAAAAATATTCTCATATACAATTTAAATCTGTATTGTGGCGTCAAAAAATATGAGTATTTTTATATTGATTTGCTAAATTTTCATATATGTGAAATATATATATATATATACATATAATAAATAAGCATAGGATAGTGAAATTAAACGGATTTATAAATAAGCATGCTAAAATTAGTGTAGATTTTTTTCTATCTCAAATTTACAGTAATATCAACCATATCAAAACTAAAAACTAGGATGTTGTGGCCACCACATCACTTTCTTCTACACTGTTAAAAATTTCTGTAAATTTAATGTAAATACTTATCCAGAGTCTCTGTAAATTTACAGTAATTCTTAGTTAAAAGTGAATAATCGAGATTCTCAATCTTTATTCTGTATTTCTAAGTAATTTTATTATTTAATTTTTTACTTAAAATTAAAAATGACTGTTTCTACTTTAGAGAAAGCATTCCAAGTCCGAAATAGATTTTCACCAATAATTAATTAAATTGATATTAGTTATTAAAACGAATGTATAAAATAAGTTTTTTAACATCTCCGTTTATTTTTGTCTGTAATTTTACGTAAGACTTAAGATAATAGATTACACAGAGTTTTCTGTTGAAATTTTTAACAGTGTATATTTTCCTATTCAAATTCATTCAGTAAAAAAAATTTATTAAAATCATTATTTAATAAAATTATCTTCCATTATAATGCAGTACGATTTCCATATTAGAGACGTAGTATAACACTAAATATATAAAAAAAAAAAAGTTCATTTTATTCTCGATACTACATTAAAAAAAAAAAAAAAAAAAAAAGATAATTTTATTTTTAAAATGCTCCTGTATATACAAAAAAAAATTTCACAGTTGACTATCTGTTTTATAAATAATTATCGTAAATTTCATAATGATTATTAAAAAATAATCCTCTTTATGCACATTTATACAAAATTTTGTCCTATACCACCATGTTAAAAATTTAGAAAAAGTGGGATGGTAACATAACCTGTAAGACTATTTTTACCAAAAGTTGATAGGCAGTAATTTATGTCGATGTGTAACTACATACCAATTTGTATAAAATTCTGTGCAGTAGTTTCTGAGATACAGTTGCCACAAAATTTTGTCACACACACACACACAGACAGACATTTTCTATAAATGGTCAAATCGTGTTCTACAGCTCTCAAAACGTGTAACTCCATCAAAGACCCGAGGTCGAAAATTTTTACGAATCCAATACACTTTCTTCTATTGAATAAGAAAGTAATAAATCAGGCTGGTAAATTAATTATAATGTTTTCGCTGTATTCTTTTAAAATAGTTATAACAATTAAAAAACTAGTATGTTGTGGCCACCACAAGACTTTCTTCTATATTTTCCTATACATATTCAATCAGTAACAATATTAAAAAAAAAAAAAAAAAAAAAAAAAAAGATTTTTTTTTTTTTCTTTTTCTTTCTTTTTTTTTTTTTTTTTTTTTTTTTTTTTTGTGAAAATTAATACATATTCAATCACTAACAATAATTAAAAAAAAAAAAAAATCGAATTTTTTTTCTAAGTTTTTTTTTTTTTTTTTTTTTGTTAAAAGTAAAAAAAATCGATAACTTTGTTTTAAATTATCACAGATTTATGGTTCAACCATTCGTTTTAAAGGTATTGACGAGATCTTTCGAATGATACACATCTTCAAAATTTAACCCTCCCGGGGGGGTACTTCCCCCCCAGGGGGGGAACCGATGCCCCCCCATGCACAATTTTTTTTTCCTAGTTAACTACTACTATCATCAATAATTCAAATTAATTTTACAATCACAAGTTTAAAATAACTCTCATTATGCCCATTTATACGGAATTTTGTCCTATGCTGCCATGTTAAAAATTTGCATAAAATGCGATTACAGCGCCACCTGTTGAGCTATTGATCCCCAAATCTAATGGGCACCAGTTCATGTCGGGGTGCAACTAAATACCAAGTTTGGTTAAATTTCATTCATATGTTCGTGAGATACAGCGTCCACAAAAAAATGATACAGACAGACAGACAGACACACAGACAGACAGACAGACAGACAGACACACAGACAGACATTTTCTAAAAACTATCAATTCGTGTTCAGGACATCCCAAAACGTGTAGATCCGTCAAAAAACGGAGGTCGAAAAACGGAGGTCGAATCCAATACTTTCTCTATATTACATATAGAAGAAAGTAAAAAAAAAAAAATCTTGAAAAAAAAGAAAATCTTGAAGAAAAAAAATTTTCTTTAGAATAATTTCCTGAACGATTTCAGAACTAATACATACTCAGACAATATTTTAAAAATTTATATTTCAGGGTAATTCCAAGGCAGGAGGTAGTGTCAATGAAACAGAAAAATGAGATTTCCCCCCATTATTATCATACATAAATCTTTATCTTATTTTTATAGATTTTTTTTCGTTGTGTGTGTGATTGGGGATAGTGATTATTGTTTAGAAAATACTGGTGAAAGCAAAAAATACTCATGTGTATGACTGATACCATTTTTATATGGAATTAACCTTCGATTTTCAAAAAAAATTAGAAAACAAAAATGTTTTCAACCTTCAAATATAGAAAAAATATAGAAAGTAGGAACGATACACTTTCTTAAAAAAACAAAAAAAAAAAAAAAAAAAAAAAAAAGAAAAGAAAGAAAGAAAGAAAACTTAACTTACAAATTAGAAAACTTACCAGTGTGTATGTATGTATGTTTTTTCATGTCCGACTTCTGGTGAAACCTCTTCCCACAATATTGACATGGATATGGTCGCGTATCAGAATGAATGAGCAGATGTGTAGACAATGTAGACGATCTCTTGAAAGATTTTCCACATTGTTTGCATTCAAAGGTCCTCTCAGCTGTATGGATGGCTCGATGTTGGCTAAGACTCACCTCATGGCCAAAAGTCTTACTGCATAGTTCACAAGCAAAAGGTCTCCGCCCACTATGGGTCCGTCGGGCATGAACCTCGAGACCATGAGGCGTACTAAACATTTTGTCACATTTTACACAAGAATAAACATCTCCAGACGAGGTTTTGGGTGCCGGACTGGATTTACCTGATCCGAAACTATACAAAGATAAACCGAAACATGATAGTCCTGCCGCAGTAAAAGTCGGTCTAAGAGGGCTGTCCGACAATTGCGGTCCATCAGATGAACTTTTTTGAGGGCTGTCTGCCTGAGATGCCCTAAAAAGATTTGCATGGCAATTGGTAAGTGGCACTGGCCGGATACGGAGATCTGTTGGCCACGCAGCAAGACTCAGCGGTTTGAATTCATTTATTGTAGCAAGGGAGGGTCTAACTTCTTTTTCTGAATCCCATGTTGCTGAAGCATCTCCAGAAAGTCGACCTAAAATAAGAAAAGAAAATGAAAGTGGAATTCTTTTATATACGCTGTTAAAAATTTTACCAGAAAAATACAGGTGAATCATTTATCTTAAGTCTTATGTAAAATTACAGAAAAAATAAACGAAAAAGTTAAAAAAAAAACCTCTTTTTTTTAATGTATTTTAATAACTAATATTAATTTAATTGATTATTGGCGAGAATATATTTGTGATTTAGAATGTTTTTTCTAAAGTAGAAACAATCATTTTTAGTTTTTATTAAGGAATTGAATAATAAAAATAGATAAAAATACAGAATAAAGAGGTGAGAATATCGATTATTTACTTTTAATTAAAAATTATTGTAAATATACAGAAAATCTGGGTAAAAAATTCAGTAAATTTACAGAATTTTTTTAAAGTGTAAATGTCTACTTTTTCTTTTATTTTGCTGTATTTATTAAAGATAGAATCCAATGCTTCACCAGAAAAAGGGTTTCAATTTGGTTGCAACTAACACTTATGTTTACCAACGTTAGCACTTTTTGGCCAGCAGAATATTTCAACATTTTTTTTTTTTTTTTTATTTAATAGCAAAAATATTACAAAAAAAAAAAAAAAAAAAAAGTATATATATAAACTTGTTTTAAAATATAAAAAGTTTTTTTTAATATTTTCCAGTAGCTGAAAAGTGCTAAAGATGTGAACTATGCCACCATTTTTAGAAAATTTATGCGTTGTGTTTAACCTTTTTTAGTAGAGGTAATTCTGTAGTAAGTACCACTAAAAAGATGAAAATATTGTTTTAAGCTAATTTTGGCCATCTTGTCCCATTTTTGTATGAAACATTGAGCATATTATTATTTTTATGCATCGTTATTTTTTATATATCGTTAACATGTTATATCATTTTCTAACAGTGCTGTGATCACAGAATTGCTACAATAATAAACACCGATACTTAGCGTATTTGAAGTGGTAACAGACATGATAAAATTATAGAGTTGGAGATTCACAGAATCCAAAAAATTCATTGTGTTTGGATATCTGTTAATACAAAAGGCAGAACTGTCAAACGATATGCACCAAATTTTAACCAGCTTTATGCATATCAAAATTCAAAAAACTATTTTTTTTTCCCTGAAATATTTTGTGAGTTGCAAAATTCATAAAATTTTTGTTGTATGTAAACATTTCTAAAAATAAATAAATAAATAAATAACGCTTAACCCTTTGCGGCGCAAGACAATTCAGATCATTTAAATAATACTGCCACCGGAATTTATTAACTAAATTAAACTAAAAGAAATTTTAAAATTTAAGGTTTAAAAAACCGGCCTTTTCTGATATGTTATAAAAGTAAATTTTTGCTAAAAATTTTCCTAGATGAATTTTTGCAGCTGTATCTTAAATTTTGCGTCCTTGCAGCGAGGATGCCGCGCGTTAAGGGGTTAAAAGCGTTTTAAAATATATAAATCGTCAAAAATTTGAGTAATTCAATACATTTTTATTCTTACAATATATAAAAGAAAGTTACAAAAGTGTATAATAAATAATTGAATTCATATTATACATAAAGTCTAGATTATAAATAATAAATGTAAAAAAAAAAACAAAGTTTTTTTTTTTTTTTTTTTTTTTTTTTTTAAGAATAAAAATCGTGCCTACATTTTTCCACTCAAAAACTTTCTTTTTCTTACTGCCATTGATGAACATTTTGTTAAATTTTGATCTTTTAATTATTATGCCTTTGTTTTATTTGTATGCCATAATGTGCATCAATTCATATTTCTTGAAGTTCCAATTAGAAATGTCAGAAATTCACGATTATTTTAATCGAAACATAATATGTACCAGTCGGGTGTAGTCCACCTACATCTTAATCTTTTATTGAATCTTCGGGGATAACCTTTGAGATATTTTGCCAGCTTTGAGCAAAACCGTAGAACATATATGAGGTGATGCATTTTTAAGATAAAACAAATCTTTTTTTCTTTTTCGTATGTGTGTGTGTGAGTTTACAATGAATTAACTTGTTGCTTACAAGTTTCTTGCGAGGTACATGCATTCGTCTTTCCATTTAAATTTAGAGGATAATATAGAGTATGTTTTTATATAAATGTTCGCTGTAAACAAGTTTGACTATAATGTCCCAACTAAAGAAAGAAAAAAAAAATGCAGAAAAACTTTAGAAAAGAAAAATAAAACCGCACAAAACAGCAGATAATCTGAAAGTATTTGGAACAATAAAAAGTTTAAGTGGGGGAAAAAAATTTACTTGCTTCCAAACTGCAAATTTTTTGCATTTAAACTGCAGTTATTCTGCTGATTTTATGATTTTTTGCAAATACCTTCCAATTACCTTCAGATTTTCCAAATACCTTCAGATTATCTGCAGATTTTTCTGAAGATTTATTTTTTATTTCATTTGTTAATCGATTTATCAGAACAACCCACTCTTTAAAATTAATTATTATGTTGTAAATATGAACAAACGTTATTTAATTAAAACATGTTTGGTTGTTGTGAAGATGATATCATTTATAAGAAAATACTCGTACAAATTATGTATCTGTTATATTTCAAAATTTATAAAAATTTCATAATTAAAAAAATCATTTTAGTTTAGCATAGTGGTCAAGTCTTCTGATTTTTTTTTCGGAAGATTATTTTTTCGGAAGAATTTTTTATAAACAATTTATAATAATAATCTACGGTTAATTGTATTGGAAAATGCTATTAGAAAATAATGGTGGTTATTCTTTAAAATAGATCCTTCATAATGACAACAATAGAACCAATATGAAAAATAATCCCTTGCTAAATAAGTTCTAATAAAACGTCCCATTTTAAGCAAAACCAAATAAGATAAGAATTAAAATTTAAAATTTTCAACTGCTTTTAAATGTTATCAATTACATAAAATCATGCATATGTGTATGTTTATGATTAAATCTTTATATGTAGAAAAATACTATAGTAATTTAGATTATTTCATATAGTCAAACATCACATTATCCAAATCAACGTTAATACAACAGGCGAATGTGATAGGGGGAAAAAATGTTTAACGTATACTTCTTAATTATAATTACTCGTATGTCTAATGTTTTATCGTATCTTAAGCCTTTTTAAATATATATATATATATATATATATATATATATATATATATATTACGTAAGTCTTCTATTGCTTAAATTAAGAGAAGGAATATTCTCCATATATTTTATACATCAGTAATTTTTCTTTTCTTTTTTTTTTTAATGTTTTAATTAAAATGATAATAAATAAATAAATAAATAAATAAATAAACACAAACAAGCGTTAAATAAATAAAGTATCTTTCAATCCCTTTCTTTTATTTTTATTCGTTTTTGTGCCAAATCTCATTATAATAAAATTGAAAAGATTTATATTATTTGTAAATTCATTCTCCAAAAAATATTTGCAAAGCATTTGTCGAAGAATTCTTACGCTATCCCATGCTCATTCATTTTTTACCGTATTGCTTCTTCGTTTCAGTCATTTTTTATGAAAAACAACGCCTTATTTTCCTTCTGATACATATCTACGCATATCATATGGCGAAAAAAGAAATAACGTTTCTGCTTTTCTCCTCATCTTTGACTGTATTTACCCAGTATAACAAGCTCTTCCCCCCAATAAAAAATCCATTTATCCCGAAGTTTTCCTTGTTGCTCTTACTTTCCCTGTCAAATTCCCTCCACTTGATCCGAAACTTTATTTTGCGGTCCTAGGGATCATCTCGCAGACACACCTTTCCCCTTATTTTTTATTGGTGTATTGTGCATCCCTACAGGAGGGTGATAAGGGGATATTCGTATGTTACAAATCATTGATGCCCTGTCGCGCTTTTGTCATGCGTTTCCAAAGAAGTTGGATGTTACAAGCAATCACGGGGTTGTCGGAGAGCGATCATTTGGCGATGTGTCGCCAAGTAAGATGAAGATGCTCAATGATGTATATATATATATATATAAGTTGAGATGGAAATATATATATATATATATATATATTATGCGGAGGAAGAAAAATGTCTTATAGGTTATTTTATAATAAATATAAATGAAATTTTTACTACAAAATCTTTTCTAAGAAATAATTTGCGTAAATGTAAAAAATTTCAATGAATTATTAGGAAAAAAAAAAAAAAAAAAAAAATATATATATATATATATATATATATATATATATATATATATATACACTCAGCATATATATATATATATATATATATAATCCATTTGATAATAAAAGAAAAGAATGAGAATGAAGAATAGTCAGTCAAATAAATCACCTAGAGATCTTAAATTGATATAATTTTTAAGATTAATAATATTACTTACTTTATATTGATATAATTTTTAAGATTAATAATATTACTTACTTTAATTGATCAGACTACAATACCTGTTGAAAATTAAAATAGGACCGTGTAATTAGATTCTGGTTGACTCTAGGATAGTATTCTAAGGTGGGGGGGGGGGAGGAATTGTGTAATGAAAAGAACCTATTAATTTTGAAATGAGCAAAAGAATTTCGGACCAAAGCAGAACAAGGCTGAATTATTACTGAAAAGCTCATAATGCTATAAGACGTTTTCAAGTGCTATCCTCACAGCATTAAGCAAAGAATTGTAGGCTTTCTGTAATCGATATGCATTTTAGCAAAATATCAATTAATAGCACGAACTTACAAGAAAAAATTACCCTGAAATGAATTAAATGAGATAAAGACAGAATATTTTCGAGAAAAATAAAAACAGAGTACTTTCCATGTATGTATATGTGTGTGTAAATTATTGATTAAATTATACTTATTTTTTTTTTTTTTTACTTATAGGAAATCTTTATTAATATGTTGACATCAATGTTGCCAAATTTAGTTGAATTTTTATTCAATAATCACCAATAATTTTGAGGAGTGATATTTGGTTTAATAATAGACGATTAATCTTCCAAGTGATTAGGCAACCGTTACAATTAAAATTTAATGGTAGATATTGAATAAAAATGTCTCTATATTTGGCAACATTGGTTGACATAAAATATTCATAATTAGCACTTATGTATTCATGATTAGTACTTATGTGGACTAGCATTATTATTATTATTACTAATAATATTATTATAATTACTTTTATTCTTATAAATATGAATTAAATCAAAATTTAGTATCTTAGTAATTACTTTGCGCAAGGGCTCAAAACAGATATCTGACAACAGTACTAAAAACATTATCTATCGAGAATTCTGATAATAGTTTGAATTAGTTACAGTGTTGTCAAAATGTGAGAATAGTTTCTTGAAAACTTGATTTTATTATTAATATATTGACTTCCTACATAAAATAACTATAGGGTGTTGATACAAAAAACTTGCATTGCTAAACCATTTAAAACATTATATAATCATTAATCATATAAACACTCATTATAACAGAAAGATTATGTAATACTCTTGAAAAAAAAAAAAAAAAAAAAAGATATTAGATACATAAGATAAAAAAAAAAAAAGTTACCCCTTTGACTGCTAACTAGACTTGAGATTTTTAAAAATGCCAGTGGGATAAATAATTCGCAATAACTCAATGTAAAGTGTACCAGCCGTGAAGTAAGAACAGTTTAACATTTTCAATATATATATATATATATATATCTTGTTTAGAACCTATTTATTCCATTAAAAAAGTAGACAGTTTCAGAAAAAAAAAAAAAAAAAAAAAAAAAAAAATCCAATTTGTAGTTAAAGTAGTAATGCGTTAAAACATTTAAAAAGTAAATAAGACTGTATTTGAGTTTGAGGTGTTTCTCTTTCATCCACAAATATTCCAACAAGAGCGATAATTGATTAGGTAAAGAAACTAACCTTCACTGTAAATAAAAAATATCTCATATCACTTACCGCTCTTATATTAAAATTTTTGGTCTTCACCGACAAAAAGTGTAATTTCCATAAAAATTTTTACAATTATAGGATAGGTGCTCCAGTGATTGTCTTGCTCCAGTAATTGACATATATCCCGAAATAATTAATAAATAAGAAAAATCATAAAATCATATATTTTACATATAAGAATTTTAACATTTTATGTCAAACACTGGAGCATAGGGTGCTAATAACTGGTAAAATGAATAACTAGCAGTGTCAAACACTGGAACATAGGATGCCAATTACTGATAAAATGAAAAACTGGCAGTGTCAATTACTGGAACACTGAGTGGGTGTCAAATAAAAATTCATTAAAAAAATAATTGTTATCAAATTTATATTTTTTAACATATATATGGTTCTGAATGTCTTTCATATCATATGTACTAACTTAAGATTTCTAAAAATATTTTCTGATGACTAGAACATTAAAAACATCAGAGATTGCTCTAAAAGTGTCAATCACTGGTGCACTTACCCTACATTTCTTTTTTTTTTTTTTTTTTTTTTTTTACACTGCAAATATTTTTATAAATAGTTTAATATGACCATGTATTTCAGTTAACTTTAAGGCGTAGACAAAAAATAAATTAAAAAATTATTTAAATCTGAGTGGATGGATTAGTAAAGATGGACCAACACCACAACCTTGACGTATACAACATTATAACCTCTTGATATTTTCTTTTAGGGTTATCTATCAAAATATAATACGCTATAACTAAATACTTAATACATATATATTATTTATCAAGTATTGAATCTTTGCCTCACTAGTTGTTCGCGTTGAAGAACTAAAGGCTAGAATAAAAGATGCAGTGTGCACTGTTGCAGAAGACATTTTAGTTAGAACTAAAACACTGTTTTGTTAATTTTCCAACTAACCAAAGCACTTGTTGAATTTTACTGAAGTATAAAGTCGTACTAAAAACTTTATAACAATACTTATAATATATCCAAACAAACAAAACTTATATATTAATAGTTTTCATACAATACATTTTTATAATCTGAGTATACTTTGGGCTCAGAATTATGTTAATTTTAATTTTAAACAAAATATTTAATTTGTTTAGTAATTTATTTATTTTACATTTTTATATAATTTTTAAGGATATGTCGGATGTCATAAATCATTTTTATGAATTACTGTCTTAATTTTTTTTTTTTTTTAATTTGCATGCATTTGTATTGAAATCTAATAATAAAAAGTCCCGAAACCTATTTAAATTTGTAAATAAATAAATAAATAAATAAATAATAATAATAAATTAAATAAAGATGAATTAAATAATAATAATAAATAAATAGATAAATAAAAATAAATAAATAAAAGTTAAAAATTTCTTTGAAATATTTAAAATAGTTTCTACTAACTAATTTTTAATTCATTTCTTCGAATTTACGATATTATTGTTTAACAATATAATTATTCTAAACACATTTTGGTATTAATTTGTAGATTTATTGAAAAGTTAATTTTTAAAAACTATTCCTTTAAATATAGAATAATTAATTGTATATTTATAAGAATATACAATTAATTAAATAATTATTATACAATAATTAATAAGAATTTTTTTTAATTATTGTTGTTAATTATTGTTGGTTTGAATACAAAAATTTTACATTCAATTTAGGCATTCAAGCATAAATTTTTTAAATATTAATTTGCCAATCAACTCACAAAATAATTCCCAAATATATTTAATATATATTGTTAAATTGTAATAACGCATAATCCAAGTGACAATTTTTAAATTATTTTGCAGGGAACATTTAAAATATTTTTTTTTAATTAAAGTTTTGAATTTTATTGTCTTACATTTTTAATAGTTATCGATAAATTTTTATATGTTAATATTGTTATACTATTTCAGTACAAATGTAGGTTAATTTTCCTCACTAAGACAATATTTTCTAAAAAGGATTTATAACATCTAACATCTCCTTAAATCAGATTTTTGACCGCATATTTCAATGTAATAACTTTACATTTTATAATTTACAAGGAAGAACATGTTTATTAATGAAAAAAATTAAACAAATGCTATGAAATTTAATAACTAGAACACACTCCCACTCGACATCACTTACGCATACCATTCTGAATGTTTTTAGAACAAGGCATTCGGCTCCTAGCAACAAGTGTCTTTTAAAGGAAAAAAAAACATTTACAGGCAATAACCAAGTGTGAGAATAAAAGCCATTAACAACAAAAGACATTTTTACTTCCTCAAATTGAATGCTGTGCTACTTCCATATTAAGTTTAGTATAAATTGGGAATCAAATATTATACATTACTATTTTCATTAATTACAAATACATTATTCTTGCTAAATTTAATAACAATACATTTCCAACCGACGGCATTTACGCGTACCATACTGAATGTTTTTAGAGCAAGCGTTTGGTTCCTAGCAATAAGCGCTTTTTAAAGGAAAAGAAACATTTACAGGCAATAACCAAGCGAGAGAATAAAAGCAATTAACAGCAAAAGACATTTTTACTTCCTCAAGTTGAGTACTGTGCTACTTCTATATAAAGTTTAGTATACATTTGGCATCAAATATTATACATTATTAATTTGGTTAATCACAAACACAGTACATTATTCTTGTTAAACTTAATAACAATACATTTCCAATAGGTGTCATTTATGCGCACCATTCGGAATATGTTTTTAGAGCAAGCGTCTGGTTCCTAGCAAAAGCGTTTTAAAGGAAAAGAAACATTTACAGGCAATAACCAAGTGTCAGATTAAAAGCAATTAACAACAAAAGACATTTTTTCTTTCGCAAGTTGAGTGCTTTACTACTTCTAGCTTAGTATAAATCGGACCTCAAATATTATGCATTATGAATTTCATTAATTAAAAACACAATACACTCGAACCTCCCATAAGGGACACCTCCGAATAAAGGACACCTCTATTTAAGGGACAAATTCTCTGGTCCCAGTAATTTGAATTAGAAATTTATGTGCATAGGCAAGTTCAGTAAAATTGGTCCTAATATACTATATCATGTAAGTAATTTTCTATTTAAAAAGACTTGACTTTATTAGTGTGTAATTTTGTATTGCCAAAGTGCATTGATTAATTGATGTGTAACTGAGTGTAAAGTATATTAAAAAAATTTTCATTGACCCTCTGAATAAGGGACACCTCTATTTAAGGGACAAAATGTCTGGTCCCATGGGTGTCCCTTTATGAGAGGTTCGAGTGTACATTATTCTTGTTAAATTTTACAGCAAGAATACACTTCCGATCGGGGTCATTTGCCCGTACCATTCTAAATTATTTTAGAGCAAACATTTGGTTCCTAGCAATAAGTGTCTTTTAAAGGGTAAAAAATATATTTACAGGAACTAATAATTTTTTCATAGACAAAATCCTTATCAAAATGAATGCTTTTTGTGAACTGTATAATTAAAATTAAAAATTAAAAATTCTATATTTAATTATGAAATATCGTTCCATTCTTTTCAATAAATTTCATCAGTTAAAATAAGAAAAAAATTATATGAAGATAAAAGAAAACTTGAAACGTACTGAAGAACAATCTGTTAAAAAAAAAGCAAAATATTTCTGTAAATTTCCTACAAAAAAATCCTTTTTTTTTTTTAACTACAGAATTTTTTGCAAAATTACATGTTAGTCTGTCTAAAGTCACATTCTTTTTTTGTGACCAGAAAATATCTGTAGCCTTTGTTACAAATTTTATCTGGTGGGTACATATTATTTCTATTTTGTATACGGGAAAACTTTCTATCAATGCAGTATTGTATATAAATCTTAATGCAAACAATGAAATATTCGCAATATAAAAATGAAATATTTTTATTTTATATACTAAACGATGTAAAATCAATAAACAACAAAAAGGTGTATTTACGACGAGGTCAAGATACAATCTGTTAACTAATTTATGCTTAAATTAAAAGGTACCGATGACATGCCAACATTTTAATTTAATTAAGAGCATTGTGAATAACTGTCCTTTCTTCACACCACTTTACTTGAAGAGTAATTTTCTGCAATATATAATTACGATTAAATAAGAAGAAAAGTACTCTTCAAGAAAAGTGGACTGAAAAAATGCAAGCACTAACAATGCTCCAAAATAAATTAAAATCTTGGCATGTCTGATATCATAATGTATTGTACAAAAACTAAGACCAAAATAACATATTTTTATTTTTATTTTTATTTTTTTCTGTTAAAAAAGCAATCATTTGCTTTTGTTTCTTGTTGAGAAAACACTTTGTCTTGTACTCTAAATGTAAATATCTTAAATTCAATTAAAAAGGTGTCTTAAATGGAAGGTCATTTTTTATAGGGGAAAAAAGCCAAAATGCATTCTGCCCAAATGCCAAAATGCATTCCAAAGCCCATATGCCAAAATGCCATATATATATATATATATATATATATATATATATATATATATGGCGTGCGATTATGTTTTTCTGTTAAAAATAGATTTTAGTATTGTTTAGAGCGTTAATAACATATTTATTTAAAAAAAAAAAAAAAAAAAATTCCCATTATCCGACGTTGGGATTTGAACTTACACTGTCCAAGGAAACCGAAACCTCGAGTCAAGTATTGTCACAGTCAAACATTTACCAATCACGCCACCGTCGAATACAGTAATTTCTGTTTTTATGATAAAATATACTGCAGTATTCGCATTTCTATTTTTTTGCCATAAAACTATTGATAGTATGGTATCTCAAACTTAATATAAATATCATTATCTTAAATTTCATATCTAGAGGTCTAGAAATTTTTAATAATGCATAACAAATATGTGAAGGTTGCATCCCTCGAGGATAACGATTTTTTTCCTTAAAGTGATATTTAAATAAAAACAAACTATAATCATGAATACAGAGAAATTTGTTGTTTTACATTTAGATGTAGGTAAATATATGAAAGAAAAAAGTTTTTAAATGAATAATAAGAAGAAAGAAAGAAAAATGTTATGCACAAATAATTCATGATTGTTCACTTATAAATTCGCTTTCTTCTCTACGTTCGTCTTCACACTTTTTCTTTTAATATAAGAAAACTTTAAAGACAAAGACTCTTTTTTTTTTTTTTTAACGAAATGGGTTTTGTGTCTAAATATGTTGTTTTTGAATTATGTTAAAGATAATAGCATGCAAATATCATTCACATCCTTAGAGTATTATTCCATAAAAATATAATTTCATAAAGCTACCATAGTTCAAGTAGCTTAACTGCTTATTATATAAAATAATAATGTATTTATTGAATATGGAAAGAAGTAGAATAAGCATATTTTCTTAAAGTAGATTCCATATGAAACATTTTCTAAGTAATGTAAGTGTCTGAATTTCTAAAGTGTCTGAAAATTCAAACGCGTTTGCTGTCTGAAAATTCGCATATTTATTTGTTTCAGACATTTTGTGTCTAAATTGGTATTTCAGACATATTTCTGGCTTATATTAAGATATCTATAACGTCTAATCTATATTTTAAGACATTTACGTGTCTTAAATGCCATTTCAGTTGTTTTTATGTCTTACTTTGAGACCCTTTCATTTGCAGTGTGACCCCGCCTTTTTCCTGCTCAGGTGAATAATCGGGAGTTTACTGTACTATATTTTCTTTACTCAACAACACAAAATTTTCACATATGTTCCCCCATTTTTTTTTTTTTTTTTTTTTTTTTATAGGTAAAGAACTTGAGTTAAAATTCATTACCTCTCTTAAAACACCTATTCGTTAGTACGCTGTCACATCAAACAAATGAAAACTACACTTTTTTTTTTTTTTTTTACAAATATATTATACTCTCTCTCTTTCTCTCCTTCTCTCTCTCTCTCTCTCTCTATATATATATATATATACAGTCGGTAACAAAAGTGTCCGAACACTGGCAAAAATTCCTATGTAAAAAAAGTACACTTCGTACGGTTTTATTAAATAAATCCTTGTCGAATCCTATTCTTAGTCAGTGTAAGAACATGATTCGATAAGGATTTATTTAACAAAATCGTATCAAGTGCACTTTTTTTTGCATAGGAATTTTTGCTAGTGTTCGGACACTTTTGTTACCGACTGTATATATATATTTAAGTTTTAAAACATGAAATGAAGGATAAAGATCTTCATCATCGCTAAAATATAAGCAATTTATATCGACACATTTCGCCCCAGCAGTGGCCAAGAGGTTTTGCTCTCAAAGCTGGATGTGAGGTGCCGGGTTAGATTCCCTGTTCGTTCGTCAGACTAGCCTCTTCCGTGGTATTCTTCAAAACATAGGAACCCTTAAAAAGACTCCCATTGAGGGCATTTTCCCTCAGGCCTAGGACCCTAACGCATTCAATTGCCGTTAAACCTAACACCAACACCATCGAAACATCTCAAAATTACATCTTCGATGGGATTTTTCCGAAAATTATTTTTGCTTCTATAAAGGAATTTAAAATACATTTCAATTTTAAAGAATTTCAATTAGAATCCTTAAAACCTTCATGAGATTAAGATTAAAAAAAAAAGAAAAGAAAAAAAAGAAAAAGAAAATACGTTCTACAGTCTGCCAGAAAAAGGATAATTTTAATTTAAGAACAGTCTTAATAAGCTTGAATTCAGAAATTAAAGGGGGGGGTGAAGAATAGAGAAATATATATATATATATATATTAATTTTATTATTTTATTTCTTTGGTGAACGTAGTTTTTCAAATATTATTATTTTAATATTTAATTTTTAAATCCTAATAATAGTAATAATAATAATTAAATTTAAAGAAAAGCATATGCATTTTTTGTAAAAATAAATAAATAAATTACATATAATTAATTAATTAAAATAAATAAATAAATAAATACCGGGTGATCCAAAAGTTACAAAATAATAATAATAATAATAATAAATAAATAATTTATTATTTTAAAAGTACGGACTGTAGCTCAATGCGATTTTCTCTGAAATGTGCAGAAAAGCATGGGATTTTTTTTTTATATATATGTAAGTAAAAATATTAGTTACACTTATCAGAGATATATCGCGCTGTATTCGTAATATCCTGTCACATTTTAAACGAATCTATCTGATCAAATGACCCCATATTGCAAATACCGAAGATTTTTAAAGATATTTACCAATGTGCAAAGTCTGATGGCCAACCTAATAAATGACGGTAATTACATTGAGAATTTGTAGTTCTAGTTATGTTGTTGAATGTATTGTACTACTGTAAGAAAGTAAATTTACAATTGTAACGCTGCCTTACGAAGAAAATTCAAATTAATTTACTAATAAATCTTTTGTTATCTAAAAGAAATCTCATGTCTTTCTGTGTATTTTGGTGAAATTCGCATAGTGCTACGGTATACTATTTGAATAATAAAATTTTTATTTTTTCTGTGGGTTTTGGATTACCCGGTATAAGGATGAAAACAGAAGTGTTTTTGTGTGTTTCGAATGTTTGTATATAACAATTTATTAATTTCTTGATTTTTAACCATTTAAAACTGAATTCTAGTTGAAAAAAAAAGAAGTCAATACATTTAAAAAATTTTCTTTCAAAGGTTGAAGAAAGTTTGAAAAAAGAAACTGTAGTTAAAACCTAAGTAACATTTAAAATAAGATAAAGAATACTAATGTATATATATATATATATATATATATATATAAACATTTTAATTAAAAAACAAACATACAAAAAACAATATTTAGAAAAAAATTCATAATACATCAGAACAAGTTTATGTATTTCGGAGGAATAGCTTTAGCCTCGTTCGAGGCAGAAAATGTTGTAATTTAGTAAAAGTGCCCTCTAGAAAAATAGGGGATTCATATATATTTACATTTGAATCTAAAATTTTAAAGTTATCAAAATCAGGATTATGATCACTATTGAGAGAATGGATTACGAGTTTCGATCTTAAATCACCTGTTTTATAAGAGTATTTATGTTCCTTTAATCTAATTTCACCTGTTCTGCCAGTAAATATATATGAATACCATATTTTTTTAGACGGTGCTTTTACTAAATTACAACATTCTGCCTTGAACGAGGCTAAAGCTATTCCTCCGGAATACATAATCTTGTTCTGATGTATTATGATTTTTTTTTTTTTTTTTTTTTTTTTAATGTTGGGCTTTGTATGTTTGACACTGATGAAGGCTAGTGTTTAGCCGAAACATCTGTCTTGTATTTTAATGTTTTTTAATTAAAGTATATTTTTTAAAATTTTAAAATTTTGGTATTCTTTATCTCGTTTTAAATGTTACTTTGGTTTTAATATATTAAGGAGACGTATGGATTACGTTTAATTTTATTAAACTGTAGTTACTTCGACTTTATATTGCACAATATATTTGGCACTAGAAAGTCTTTACTGACTTAAAATTTCTAATATTATTACAAAACTAACTGTTGGGAAAAAAAATCTAACACCAAAATTCGGCACTATATTAACATTACTGAATCATTCATTAAATAAGTATAGGAAACTAACATACGTTTAAGATTAAATAAAATTTCTGAAAGTAGAACGAAATTAGGCTTGTTTTGATAACTTATTATTTTCTCTTAAATTCATAGAAGAGGGTGTTGGATTCTTAAAAAATTATGACATCAGGTTTTCAATGGAATTACACATTTTGAGATGTTCTGAACATGATGTGATCATTTTTAGAAAATGTTCATTTATCTCTGACAAAAAATTTGTGTTAGATATAGATCAAAACCTAATTTCCAGTATTTCATATAAATTTATATCTAACCTTGACATTAAAATGGTGCCCTTGAACTTTTGGTGCAAATCGCTCAAAAAGTAAGGTTGCTAATCTACAATTTCCACATTTTTGGAAATGCAATATCTCAGCTTCTATTGTGTATAATTAAACAAAAGTTGATTTGCTCGAAAGTCATTATGAAACAAAACTGATTCATGTGTATGCATATCGACCGAAGGATGGACTGCAATTTTCTCCGTGTACGGGAAGGATATAACTGAGCTTATTTAGCGTGTGAATGCACTAAACTTGGTGACTATTATGAAAAATCATGGCAACATAACTTGGATGTATATCGGTACACAGATGTCGCAGCTATTACTCATGTTCTGCGGTTTTCCAATTGGTTAAAATTGCACCAAACTGTATATGTAAAATCTTTATTGTCAGAGGCTATGATTATATTCTGGCACTTGTTAGCCGGTAGGTGATATTGTTATCTAGAAAAATATAAAATAAAATTTCGTGATAGCCACGACATGCTAGTTTTAAATATGTTCAGATAATTATTACGTAAAATAAATGTTATACATGTAATTTATCAGGAATCACCTTAAAAGTTAACATGATTTCCCCTTTTTTCTGTAGTTTAATAAAAACTTAGAATCCATATTTATTTAGAAATTCAGTATTTGTTATGTAACAAATTCAAAAATGCAATAAGAAAGGCGCATTTTATTCTTAATACAAATGTGTAAATGTTTAGATATATATAGCAAAATGTTTGTTATTTACAAGTTTCTGCTTTTCAAGTATATAGTATTTTAAAATCATAAGGGCGCTTTACACAAATACTATAGTTTCTTTTCTGTAATAATGCAATATTAGGTTATGGACGGACGGAGAGGTTCTAAGTTTGCTTATTTCGGAGTATTTGGAAATGTGATTTAAAAACAAAAATGGGAGTAAAAAAGAAATTTAAATAAATAAATAAATAAAATTCTAAATGTTCTCTTTCTGGCTTCATTTTTTAATTAATTTGCAAGTAAAAGAATTTGAAGTGAATCGTGATAGGCATTCTTCTAAAATATCTTGTAGAAAAGGGAACCATTTTCTGTGAATGAAGGAAACTTGACAAGCTTAAAACTATTAATCATTGCAAGTTCGTGTTTTTTTTTTTTTTTTTTTTTTTTTTTTAAATAAACAGTAGTTAATGATACTTTTTCCATGTTCCCATACAAATTATACTTCTGGTGGTCCATCAATCAGGAAAGCCCTCCAGTCCACGGAGAATTAAAATTGTGATGGTATGTCCCCGAACCAACCTTAGGAATATGTCCCAGACCATTGCCAACTGGCCATAGTGTAGCACTAGTGTGACATATACCCACCTACTTACTCCAAGATTTAAAATCAATAGTCTTAATTACTTTGCTTTGATATAATTTTTTACTTTTACAGTTAAAAAACTAAAAATTAGACAATCCCGCCCCCCCCCCCCCCCCCCCACACACACACACAAAAGGAAAAAAAAAAAAAAATCTTGCTCGACACAAACATTTGTTCCTTTAAACTAAAGCAAGCTGAAACTCCAATGAAGAATATTTAACAGATTTCGTAACTAAATTTTTCCATCCGTAATTAATTTAACGCAATAGATAGAAATCTTTGAAAAATTTTAAGATTTAATTGTTGTCAGTTAAATGACTAAAGTTGAAAATTCTCTGCTACCAAGAAGCAAAGCATCCTCTTTTCTTGTTCGAAATCAAAACACGTACGAAAAGTTAAAAACCAAAAACGATAATAGTTTAACTGTGAAACTGGTGAGAAAGAAGGAGCATGCCTCCCCGAAGAATCTGAGATATGCCCCTAGCGATCATTCGCCAAATCCCAGCATCACTTCCCTCCGAACCGATCCGACCACCGCCTTAGTCAGTCAAGTGGAGCAAGGATGAAGCTGTCGGTGTGTATGTCGCCGGGGCGTAAATCATTAGCCCTCTCTTCTCTTTCTCGCCTGGGCGGGAGCGGACGGGAGAATCGCCAGATGGCTGGCAACCAAATCCGCCGCAGCTCATTTCCACCTCGTTCCTGTGCTTCCTAATCCCGGGGCTCCACTACGTCAATACCTGTGGGCGAGACGGGGCAATCGGAGATCAGTGCGACAGTGACGCAGTGCTTCGAGAACACATAATGGAAACATCGTCAAGAATGTAACTGTAAATCCCTGTATCGAAAAGTGAACAAATATTGGCAAGGACTACAGAGATCATGTCTAAGTCTGCTGTCAAAAGCAGAATACTCACAGCCATTCTAACTATGTGATCCTAGTTCAAGTAATTTGGGCATTCATGATAATATCAAATTGAGTTTCTAAAGGTTACACGAAAACATAAGATTTGTATTAGATTGAGTTGTCTTACACACGCATTTATAAACATAGTTTCAATAAGGTTCTTCAGTAAAATTTTATAGTATAGTAAAGCACCGTTTATACGTCTTTCAAGGGACTGCCGTAAAAGGGCGTATAAATGAAAAGACGTATAATCGAAATTTGAATAGGGGAAGCCGGGGTAATAAGAGACAGGGGTTATAAGAGACACAGTCAAAAAAACCACCAAAAAATGTACTTAGACAACTTTAAAAATATGTAGTATTAAGTATCATGTGTATTCTTTACTACAATACACTTATTGAGAAGTTTATAACATATTTTGATTTTTTTTTTTTTTATATACAATGAAAAAAACCTTCACTTTGAACTTACCTTAAAAGTTCGTGACTTTTTCTAAATTTAAAAAAAACATTTTTTGTAGGTAAGATGTTTGGGATTTATTAATGTGTAACCTTTTGACCAAGACTATGACGATTTTTAAGACCTTGAAAGCATTCTTTATTTACATGTTCATAGGCATGTTTCTTATTACCCCATTTTTATTTTTTGTGGGGGTAACAAGAGACACGAGTCTCTTATTTACCCCCACTGTTAATTCCTGTATCCCCCCCCCCCCCACGAGTAAAAAATTCTACTGTGAATTCAATTGATCAGTATTCTTCTGTTTTTCTTGTGTTCCTCCATTTAAGATGCTAGGAAAAACCTGTCTTATTTAGAACGGAAAATAATGACAGGTCGAGAAATTTTGCGAATTTTAGTAACGTGGAAAAGACGTATAACCGATATTAGCGGCGTATAAACGAAGAATTTTTGCATTAAAAGGAATGGGAATGAATCGGGACTGCACTAAAAGGACGTATAAATGTAAAAGACGTACAAACTAGAGACGTATAAACGGTGCTTTACTGTATATTTTTTGCAAAAGAAAACCATATTCAGTTAAAAAATTGCACTTCTTTCATGAAACGTATACCACTAAATGATTTAAATAAATTAAATGACTCAAATAAATAAGAATAAATCACACTATATTTTGTTAAATACAAGCAAATATATTTTTATATTTATAATAATTTAAAGGTACAAATATAAGAAAGTAAACTTGCTGCTTACTCGTTACCTCTTACGCGTTCAAAGCTTAGAAAATTAGTATAGTAGAAGGTAATATTCTTTTTACATGGTTTTTCAAATAAACGTCTCTAAAAACATAGCTAAAAGAAATTATCATTTTAACATCTAAAAATTATCTTAAATTTACTGATGTATAATGACAGACTATTGAAATATTTTAAACGTAATTTGCGATAATTATTATATTTTTTATGGTTTAAAATAGAAATCAAGTATATATATATACTTATTCAAAAATATGCATACATTGTACTTATTATTATTATTATTATTATTATTAATTGTATGTATTTTTGTATACTGTATATTTCGAATAGGTATACAGATTAATGAAAATCAATGTACATTTTTTTATATCTTAAACTGTTCCTTAATAGGTTTCAGTTCAATATGTATTAGAAACATCTTCATTAAATACACTATTCATAAATATTCTGCAAGAATAATAACAAGTTATGACGTATAATACCATAGACACGTTCATTAACAGGTCGGAACCAATATACATTACTTCAAAATGAGTTGAATTTTTTTAGAGACTAAATAAACATCACTCGAAGCGCTCATTGCAAATTAATAAAAAAAAAAAAAGTATTATTTAGAACTATTATTGTAATTAACAATTATAATGATTTTAATATGCAGTCACGTTATTGTAAACTATAATTTATTTGAACGCTTCACCTTTTCTAATGCCCCATTCTACCATGCATAGAAAAAAGAATACATATAAGTCTTCAAATAAATATAAATGATTTAACTTCAGGAATGTAAAAAGAAAAAAAAAAAAGGGGGAGGGGATACGTATTTAGCACTTCCTAGCTCTAAATGGTATGACACACTATTCTATGACTTAAATCATAGATCATCTCAAGACTTAAGGAAAAAATAATAATAAGCTATACATTGCGTAAAAGGGAGCACGTGTCCCCTTCCAATGTTGTTTTCCATTTCATGGAGTATTTAAGCGGGAAAAGCAACATTTCGTCGATGTTATTCTAAAATATTTAGCTGCTTTTATTAGGGAGATTTGAACATTTCCCCCCTTATAAACATATATAGCAACCTGATAATTAGACTTAATAATAATTAACTATATTATTATTTAGTACTAAAATAAATCCGTCAACTTTTAAAGCTTTTGAAACCTTTTACTAGACACGATTACTAGACACGATTACTAGACACGACACTTTACTAGACACGATTTTCGAATGATTCTTAAAGAATATACTAATTCGTTTCATATTTTAGTTGAAAATTCACATAATTATTTTTTTTATCAACTTATTGTTAGATAAAAAGTTATCATATTTTTAAAAGATACTAATAGCTTCACTTAATTCAGTTAATAATTTAATTTCTACATTATTACTATTAAAATAATTAAATTTATAAAATTACACCATAAACTGTCATTCCTATATTTATGCTTTTAAAAAAGTATAACTATAAAATAAAAGTTATATAAAATAACATTCATAAAATAAATGTAAAACTTTTGTTGGTATTGCTATTACTAATCAAGAATTTTGAATATTTTCCTAAAATTTTATGGCTATTTTGACTGTTGCATAACTTAGCTTACTTTTTTCAATCTTAAAAATTTAACTTTTAATAAGATTTATTAAAACGTAGTTAAAGCAAAAGACATAATGTATTTGGCTTATAAATAATTTGACTGATTTACACAAATACATAAATATTTCAGTAATTGAGTAAATTTAATTTTAATTATTTTACCTTATTAAACAAATTAAACTAGTTAAAACTATAACTATTATTAAAATCGTAAATGCTATTAAAAATTGAATTATTAGTAAAATTTTATACTACTTATAATAATAATAATAATAATAATAATAATAATAGTTTTATTGAAAAACAACATATAATAAAATAATATTAACTTGTAAAAATAATAAACAATAACTTATTTATAAGGTAAGATATTTGAAAAAGAAAATGAAACAAGAAGAAGTATTTTTATAGATATTTTATACTTCAGTATGAACAACGTTATATCAATTTATCTAAACATTTGTAAATCCCATAAACTCTTTTTTTTTTTTTTTTTTTCCTATATTTAAACGTTTTGTCAATTACAGAATTAGAATTATATATTTGTAAGTCACTTGTACAAATATCTATAAAAAGAAAAGAAATCGTTCTTTTAAATTGTCCCTTTATGAAAAAAATGTATGATATTATCGAAAAATCTTAAATTAAAACTATAATATTTAGTTTCAGAAGTACAATTAAGTTCAAACTTACCGGCGTCTCAGGTGGCACGGAATACCTTAACCCGTTATTGACTGACGGTATATTAATGTACCACTAATTTAAAAATCATATAAAATGGAATTTATAGAAGAAATGGCAAAAGTATAAGAATAGAAAGTGTATACCTCACTTTAATTTCACCATAAGTCACCAGCATTGACTTACAGAAGTAGGGACCCAGGACAAAATCATCAGTTGCCCCCCCCCCCCTCGATAATAAAGTGCTCATAGTGAATTTTATATAATGTAAAATACTTTAAATTTCAAAAGAAAATTGATTTTGGGGCCCTCTTATAAATGGGGGCCCGGGCGCTTGCCTCATTTGCCCCTTGAGAAACCAAGCTCTGGGTACTAGAAGCTACGTGTAACCTTTCTGTTTTCTATAAAGGTTTTTATAGAGTCCTACTACTATTTTTGTAACGATCGTCACGTGCGTTATAATTAATTCCGATATTACCTCAAGAATATTACATCAATTTTAGAAAAAAATATAAGGAACACAAAAAGTAAATACGTTTTTATACATTTTTTTAATGTTTATTTATTTTTTTATTTTTTTACCGCTATGTACAAGTTGTACACTAAAGAACCATCTCGCAAAACCCTTATTAATTACTATCAGAAGGTGATATGCATAATTTTTATTACATATATCGTTAAAAATTACTCTTAAGTAAATAAACAAATACATTTTTGTCTACTTCATAATGCACATTTAAAGGGTAAAAAAATCCTGGCACAGAAACTAGGAACTTATTAAACATGCAATATACAGAGTCTGAGTCTTTTATAACAAATATTGTCATATATACATTAAATAAAAGAATCATGTTGTATTATTATTATAATTACCAGTAAACATAAATCGAAAAATAAGAAATAATAGGGATTAATCATTGTTTATCATTGTTATTATAAAAATATGAAATTACATGAAATAACTCAAATCTAAATAAATAAAATACAATGTATATAAATTAAGTACAATAGTACAATGTACATAATTTTTTAAAATGTATAAAGAAAATATATCTTTGTTTTTAAACAATTATTTTTTCGCTGTTTTAGTTTTAAAACGTTTTTGTTTTGTATACATCATATATTTCTAGTAAAGTTATCCAAAATTTCATTTTTAATAGTAATGCTAATTTTTTGATTAAATATTCAAACTTTAGCTTTAAAATTAAGTAAAATCAAAATAGACGTGTTTGGAAAAATGAAATTATTTAAGAAAAAAATTTAAATAAAAATGGTTTTACTTAACAGTGAAAATAATAGAACATCAAAAGACAAATAAATAAATAATCTAACTTTTCAGGGATGTTTTATTAATAGATTTAAACATTTATAGATTTCTTTAAATACAAATTAGTATAGGAAATTCAAGTTTATTAGGTATTTTAAAAGTATTTTGCTTTTGCTTTTGCTTTCTTTCTTTTTCTTTTTTCTTTCTTTTATATATATAGTTTTTGCTATCTTCGTGACAGAAAAGCATTCACTTTGCATGTTTCGTATTCTACCAGGCCCTTGAAAAAGTTAGAATGCAAACATGCAGTTATCTAATTCCAATTTGCTTTAGTTCATTTTTCTTTGACTTTATTTAATTTTTTGTTTGACTTGGGTGGCCTTTGTTTTTGATCATGTTAATTGTTTGAATTGCTGATAATATTTAATAATATTTAAATTTTAACTGTATGCTCTGATTATCAATATACATATATATATATATATATATATATATATATATATATATATATATATTTATTATTTGAGCGAAAACATTTTTTTTTTTAATGTGTAAAATTTTCTACTTCTGGTACAAACCTTTTAAAATGCTATTCGTGAAAATATATCTAATCACACAGAGGCAGACATTTTAAAATGCATATTAAGTTAAAACAGACCATCTAGTTTTTAATAAAGGCAAGTTAATACAAGTATTAAGTTAAAATAAGCCATCTAATTAAGAAAAAAGGCACACAGATGTTTTTAAAAAATTTGGAAAATAAATGGAGGGGGGGGGGATTTTCTACACCACTGTTTTTCTTATGTAAATTAGTATAGGAAATTCATGCTTAGTAAGACTCTTAAAAGGAACCTTTTTTTTTTTTTTTTTTTTTTTTTTTCCTGTTACTTTACTTTTTTCCTTTTTGAGAAAAACCAAAATTTTTTATTATGTGAAATTTTCTACTTCTGGTAAAAATAGTTGAAATTACCATACATTATATCAAACCACTCACAGACAAAAATTTTAAAATGCATTTTACGTTAAAACAAGATATTTTAATTTTATAAGATTAAAATACTCCCAAATTTACCCTAAATTGGTCAATGCATATAAAGGGAAGGGAAAAAAAATTCTTATGCTACAGTTTCTCTAATACCAATTAGTATGCAAAAGTCAATGTTCATTAAGCCTCTTATTTAAGTTTTTTTTTTTTTTTTTTTTTTTTGTAAAATATGTGAAATTTTTTACTTCTTGTAAAAATCTTTAAAATACTCATAAAAGTATATCAAATTAGCATGTAAATTTCAAAATGCAATTTACATTACAACAAGCTATCTAAATTTAATAAGAACAAAGACATTCCGAAGTTTTCATCAAATTTACCAATGCACATAAAGGGAAAGGGGGAAAAAAATCTTCTTACGCCACTGTTTCTCTAATTCAATACTTTCAGCTACCCGAAACTGACGGGAAGAAAACCAACGAAAATCGTGGGAATACGACAGCAGATTTTGGCGCCCCGAAAAATTGCATCGCAACTAAGCCACAGCAATGCTTCTCTACCCATCTCTCGCGTGAAAGAATCGGGGGGAGATAAGTACTAAAGAAACAGTAGTAGAAGCATGATCAGAATCCTGACGTTTTAGCGATACATTCGTATTACGGAAAGATGATCTCTAAATAAAAAATTAATCTTCTGCACGTGATATATTAAGTTTATTCGATGCTTTTTTAAAGTAGTTATTTTATGTATATAAATAAACAAATCATGATAAAGGGTTTTTTTTTTTTTTTTTTTTTTTTTTGAGAAACAAACTTAGTATGCAATTATTTTTTATGTGTTTTTTGTTAGAGATTTTTAAACACATATTGGGAATGGGGAAAAAATAAAGAATTTATAGTTTTAATTTTAGAATCGCAAATAAAGTTGTTTGAACAAATTTTGCTTATTATGACGCTTTCTATTTGTAATACTTAATTTACACTTTGAAAGAGACTGTCTAATGGTATTCAATTTTATACATATTCTCGATTTATCTGTATAAACATTTGTTGTGTGTCTGCGTGCGTTTTTATTCTATTTTGTTTGCGTTATATATTTCAAATAAATTTTTACTGTTTTATACCAAAAAATACTTAAAATATAAGTTTAATTACATGTTTTAAATATGCCACTATTAAAACAGAAAACATTCAAAATCTAAAGAAAATATTATTATCCGTATTAGAATGTAATTGTATGAATATTAGTTTATAGAGAGAGTGTAAAGTCGCTTGTTATTTATTAATACAGTAGTCGGCTATCGCCCGCCTAACGCTCGAATTTTACACATGTATTTCAAAATTTATTTCTACTTGCCAGTTCAAATTACTAAATATTAGTTTATATGATAATTAAATTTTTTTAAAAAAAAGGCTTCATCTTTTACATTAGGGTATTTATATGTTTTGAAGCCCAAACGTCTCCGAGAAATTAAAAATGACATCGTAATTCTGTAATTCGAATTTTATAACCACGTGTCTATTTTTTAATTTATATGATCATTTTCTTGTGACGTAATTAAATTATTTAATTGATTATTGTTATTTTTTCTCACCTATTAAAATTTATTATTTGAATCAATGAATAAATCTTCCAAAACCATGCAATCTTCGCCAAAATTTTACTTTAGTTATCGCAACATATTTTTACGATTTCGATGTAAGTTTTTCTTTTAAATTGTCCTTTATTATATTATTTTATGCAGTTTAAATGCACGCAGGGAAACGATGGATAAAATTTTGCTTCCTTTATTCCTATGCATTGTTTTCAGCTATGACATCATTTTCAGCGTCAGTTTCGGAGAAAGTAGGATATAGATTTTACGGACTCATAAGATTATCTTTATATATTTGATCATAACATAACAAACAAAAGTAAAAAAGAAGAAAAAAGAAATATTTAAGAAGGTTTTTAGCCATTCTAGTTTTGATGTAAATATGCATGTACATGTTTGTGTGTATGTAAGGTGTAGAGAAAAAATGAATTCTGTTGATGACTTTTCAATGATTGAATTATAAATATTTCGTACTTAATGTATATAATATAATTTTAAAAATATTCATTTGTCTGACTTCAGCAGTTACAAATAGTATTATACAAAACAATATATTCCTACACCATGCATAAAAACACTTTTTTATATGTCTTCTTATGTTTTTATGTTGATAACCAAAGATTTATAGGATTTTTCAATTAAAAAAAATCTATATACATAGAAAAGATCTATCTTGGAAACTGTTGTGAAAATTGGTTGTTTCTGGTAAATTATGTACAATTTATTTTTTTATTTTTTTAATAATGAGAAATTTAATCATGCTACAGGCTGTCATTTCATCCAGTTTCCAATAATATGGGAATAAAAAAATCTAATACGTGATGTCTTCTTGGAATAAAAATACATATTCCTCCAATCTGAATTAGTTCGGTCCTTCTATATATATTTATTCTTCCATATTCAAGAATTGAAAATCACCCATTTAATCACAAGTAACTTATATTGATATACGTTTGACACAATATGTTTGACACAATTCTATTCTTTATTAAACTTTCTTTCTTTCTTTCTTTTCTTCAACTAAACTTAAATAGCATTATAAATTACTAATGAATGTAATTAAGTAAAGTATCTGCATTCATAATTGAAATATATATTATTATCAACACATTTCATTTAAGAAAACTGAAAATTACCATAGTGATGCAACTTGATAATTGTGCTATTATTACCATTTAAGCACAGATGTATAATGAAAAGTCTGCGATAAGTTGTTAATTTACAAACTTCATTTCAAGTAAACTTTTATACGTTTTTACTTTTTGCAAAAATATTTACAAAAACTTGTTAAATTTCATAAAATCTTGTTTAAGATATTCGAAATTTTCTGTCAATCTATAAATAAATCTCCGTGTAAAAATTCAAAATGAAAGATTCTTTTAATCTTTTAACTTCGAGGAACAATACAAAGATAGTTGAAATTTTATACTTAATTTAGAGTTTCACGCTGTTGATAAAATAAAAAATATATAAATATTTATAATGCTACATTTAATAAAGAATTACTTTAATCATTTTAAATTGTCATTACAGGAATTAAAGAGGCTTCTATTTTGAATACTACTGTTCTTTGTTCTTCTCATTACTATATTTGTATAGTAGGTATTAATGAAAATTTTCGACCCGGATTTTTGATGCTTTTACGCGCTTTGATGTGTCCGAAAATCACAAAATCTTTGTGGTGTCCGCTGTGAGGTAGTCAGATTGTTAGTCTGGTAGTGTGTTAGTTTGTTATTCTGTGTACACATTATCTACATAACAAATAATTCTAAAGAGTTCGTATTAGTTTTAAAATATCACTTATAATTTTGGCAAGAACCCTATTTATTTTCGATATTTTAATTTGAAAACTTATTGATTATTATTAACGTATTAAACTTATTAGATTATTAAATTATGAACTTATTAACTTATGAACTTATTAAACTTAGTTATTGAAAATTTGCAGTTATCTTAACGTAGGAGAATAAGGCAGAATTTCGCCTTAACGTTCATTAAAAGGAATATTTTTAACGTAAGTATATCAAACCACTTTTAAAATATCATTTACCATTAACTAAGTAATAACATAAACATTCTACTTTAAAAACCTCGTAAATTATTCAAAATTTACGATTACCTTAACATGATAGGATACGGCAAAATTTCGCATAAACACGTATTATGAGTAGGCTGACCAGATCAAAGTACCTTTATAAGAGAGAAGCGTTAAAAATTGCTACAATTACGCAATTATGGATGCATTTTTTCATTCCTAATAAATGAGGACTAAAAATAAAGTATTACTGATTAATAATTTACTTTCTACAATTTTTTAAAATTTAGAAAAATGCCTTAAAGAAAAAAAAAAAAAAAAAAAGTCCCCATTTGTCTCCAGAAAATGGGGACGTTTGGTCAGTATAATTATGAGGATTATTTTTCATTAAAAAACGACGGAACAGTTTTAAATATCATTTACGATATTGGTGTAAACAATAACACAGTTGACTACAGACGTACAACTTTGAAAACTTCGTAAGTTATTCGAAATTTGCAAGTCTCTTAGCATGACAATAGGGCAATATTTCACATAAAATTGCTCTGTGGGGATTATTACATTGGGAAAAACTATGGAGTTTCATGAAAACTGAAATTATTATGCTAAAATAAATGTATCGAAACGGAGGGAGGGTATCCTAATGGGTGACGACTTTTAGTCTGCAGCCATGCCGAATGTCTGGTAGAATTAATTTCTCCTAACATGAATATAATATGCCTTATAGTAGAAATTTATGTAAACAAACACATTATGGAGAACTGAGCAGAGTCCACTTATACCAACTAGTAATATTTAATAATCGTTTGGAATATTCTTCTTTGATTGAATATTACCAAGATTGATTTATATAAAGAGAGGTATTAAAAATACAAACAGTCCCGATCACTGTCAATACGAAATTTCTTTCGCCAAGTATACATATGATCCTTAAAAGAACAGTATAAATAAAGAATAACTTTTTGTACTTCTTTTGAGCCCATCACTTTTCCGTCTGGGGATATTTAGCTTACAGTTAACGAAAATGACATTTCCCTGCTCCCAGAATTTGACCGTAACATCCTATACTTTCCCAAGTGAATTGATATTCAACTCTTTCCTTTCATTGAACGTGACGTTCTGCGTAGTACGCAATGATTTCTATCAATCACGAAGGCGCCATATCAATTTCCGACATTGCAGTCTCCCAATGGGAATGGAAAGGATTCACAAATCTCCCGTACAAACCGAAAGAAGTAGAGAGTTGATGAGGAGTGATGGAAACCTGATTTCTCTGCGACGTCGAAATATCTTACACGATTGATCTACAAATACAGGAAAAATTCTATATTCCATCCATTTTTCCTAGAAGAAGATGACTAGCAGAAGATCATTTTTTCGTATCAAAGGATTCTACTTCAACGGTCTGTCATTTAAAAAGTATATATATAAAAAAAACTTTCTAAGCCTTATTTGCCATTGTACCTGTTTTAGAAACTGATTGTTTTTTGTACACATATGTTACGATTTCTCTATCTCCTATGACTCTTTCATTATTACATTTGTATTGTAATCTTTTATATGTTTTCATGATCAGGTAAGAAGAAAATTGCTATATAAATATAGTGGTGGAAGAGTCAAAGAAAAAGGCAGAACCGTAACATGTATGTTATTGCTATTAATCTCGGAAAAAATAATGCATGATTATGGAAAGAAAACTGTTCTTGGCAAGATGATGTAACTTAAAACTCAACTTTTATTACTGATATGAATGATACAAGTATTGTATATATTAATTACGTAATTTCTGAAGAGGGTCCTAATAGACAGTACTGAAGAGGGTCAGACAAGACAACATTTTTAATTTATTCCGGAGCACTGGTAGTACCTGCCTTTTTTTAACACCACTTTTTTGCAGTCATTTTTTTTTCTTATTTAATCGTAATATATTATAGAAAATTTACTGCAAAAAAAGGGGGGGGGTGGGGGGTGGAGGGGGGATGATGTGAATAAAAATCCAGTACTAGGTCCTTGAATAAACTGAAAGTGTTTGCACATCTTCTAATACACTAAAGTATTTGATTACTAGGATCTTTAAAAATAAATATATAAAGATATTTTTGTTTCAGTAGCTAATATACACTTACTTTACATAATTTCACAGACGACAACGTTGATGAAAGTTGAAAATAATACGATTAGAAATGCTTGGGGTTGTACAGAAACAAATATATAAAATAATGTGAGGATCATCCAATTAGATATTCATAATAGTGAACACAAAAAATCATCTTTGGCTAAAAATAATAATTAAGGATACTCAAGGCACACCATCATATATAAGAAAATGAACAGAAAATTTTTATTAGTGGACACTTTGTGAGGTCGAGACTATAGACCGTCACCAAAAGTTGGGACGGTTAATTCACATCGTCGCCAGTGACTCGGCGAAAGTCTTGATCGGATGAGTTTTATGTTGGCATGGTGCTGCAGTGAAATAATTAGGATCTCAGTGTTAGATGAATTAGAAGTGATTTTAAAAGGTAATCGAGCAATATTTTGAAATATGTAAAATTGATTTCTCTGATAGATTTAAATGGTTAAAATACTCCTTAAAAGGAGAACCTAAAATGTGGCTTGACCACATTGCCTCTCATTCCTTGAGTCAAAATCCCACTTATGAACAGTTAAAAATCAAAATTATAAGCACATTTTCCTCGAGTGCTGATAGAGCTAAATTAATGCAGGAACTGTATACAACGAAAATGTCTGTATTCGATAAGCCGACAACCTTTTTCCTGCATAAACTTGATTTAATGAAGCAACTTGACTTACAGTTATCATTTTTTGAAGTGTTGGACATTATAAACCCGCTGTTTATAGTCCAAATTCAAGATTTTCTAGATTTAAAACCAGCCGCATCTATTGATAGTCTATTTGAACGGCTAGAGAAATATCAAGCACGTCACACTCCTAAAACTGCGAATACCACTAATCACCGGCAAGAAACCGTCAGTGTTGAAAATGAACAGCGAGAAAATTTCGCCCCCCCCCCTCAAATTGTTACTTTCAATCATCCGCAACAAGCTAACTTTTCCCAGCCAAGACCCAGTGATTTAAATCAACCGGAAAATGTTGCAAGAAATCAACCGAGCCCTCATAATACCAAAGTACAATCTATATGTCTAAATTCTATTTATATCTCCAGTAAACTTGTCGCATTTAAATTCTCCTCAATGCGTTTCTAATTTAAACTCTCCGTTACCTTCAAATTTAGAGAAGAATGAAAGACTATTAAATGTAGCGGCTAAAACTTTCGTCAAGAAACGAAATTTAGGTTTTGAAACTGTTCAGTCAACAGACTTTTCTAGTAGTTTAAATTCACCGCATGATAAATTACAGTTTAATTCTAAAACTGTCAAGTCGGCAGATTCTGCTATTTTTAGGGATACATCATACGCAAATGCTAAACCGGTCGAGTCCGGAAATTTATCTCATGTAACAGGAAAAATTGTCGCAGAAAATGATGTTAACATTAATGTTGGTACTCAACCTTTAGCAAATAAATCAAATTTATGTTTTACAACTGGTCAGCCACCAGATTTAATTATTAGTCCAAATGAAAATGTTGTCGTACAAGTAACAGAAAATAGCGGTTTAAACAACGATGCTTCTCATAAGCGAGTAGCTAATTTAAATGAAAGTAGTGAAAAAGGACATTTAAGTTTTCTACATGTTAAGCCGACAGAATCCACTAGTTTAAACGACAAAGTAACGGAAAATGTTGTAAAAGAAAGTGGAAGGTTAAATAGCGGTCCTTCTCTCAAACTACTAGCTGATTTACATAAAAATGTAGGGAATAAAAGAGGTAGATTAAAACATTTCTACGTTAAGGCATTAAATTTATCTTCTACAACTGTCAAGTTGACAGAGTCACGTATTTTGGCTGAAAATCCTGTAACTGACAATGATATATTAAGTAACGCTGCTTCTAAAAATTTCTTTACAAAGTTAAAAGCAAATGTTGTGATTTCAACTAAAAATGTGAATTATTTCCAAACTTGTAAGCCCTCCAAGACCTCAACATTCATAAGTAGAGAGCCAGCTGAATCGTCCTCTGACGCTATGGACAGCGACAGCGTGCCGAGTTCGATCCCAGCCCAGGAATGTGCCTTTGCAACGCCTGACCTCCTGCTGCAAGCTTCCAGCCCTGTGATTTCTGCAACGAGTGCAATGGCCAACAGGACTCGCATGTTTCATGCAAATGCTGTTACAGCGGAAACCCTCGGTCAGGTCGTATCGTTTCTTATTTTATTTTTTCTCAAGTATTTGTTTATCAGAGCTGTACCAAAATTTACGACATGCCTTGAAGCCTTTCGGACTTCTTATTTTTGTATGAAAGCGCAGGACTTTCTTAAACTAAAAACTGTAAAATTTAAATTAGTGCATGAACTTTCATATCGAAATTCATGGTTATGCTTCAATGTCAACATTTTTGTTCTCTCTTAATATATATTTCATGTATGTACACTATGTTCTTTTATTTTGTAGCCATCACCTGCAGAGCGGGTAGTATAAAACGTGTTTTTTAGCCTTTGTAAATATTCCCCCCCTTTTTCGTATTTCTGTAAATATTGAATTTGTTTTCTAAAATGAAATTTGATATGTGTAAACTTTTGTATAAAACCTAAAAGTTTATCTGTATATATGTGTTTGAGTGGGGAATTTTTTTTTTTTTTTTTTTTTTTTTTGGCTATATGCGTAAATCACGCTTAACTTTTAACTAAAATCACTAACAAATTAATTTTTTGTCTTTTCGCATGCTATAGCCCAGGAGGGAAAATTATTGTGTATAAACTATTTTATGTATTCAGAGACAATTTGTCTCGTTTATCTATCTACAAAATGTAGTTTTTATATTTTTGATACTGTAAAAAGTTTCCGTTTTAGGATTATCTTTGACGATCTAATCTGATGTCCAAAGTGTTATTCTGATGCCTTAAGTTTTCTGACTTAATTGTCCTTCAATCAACACTCTCAAGTGACTTGGACTAGCTGATGTTTTGAGCCTAGACTGGCTCTCTAGCGGATGAAGAAATTCCTCTTCTACGTTTCGAAGGATGGTTCACTTAACAAGAAAGTTCAAGATTTTGTTGTCAATAAAATTATTTGCTTAATGTTGCAAGTTCAAAATTAAGTTTTTCCCTTTCTGGAATTACAGAAAGATGTTTGTAATCCCCGTTGTATCGCTGAGCTAACTTATTTGAGGCGTATTTTTTTTTCCGGAGTTTCCGGCCGTAAAGGGTCCTCGTTTTAATTTAAAATTTAAATTTCTTTTTTTTCGAGGTTGGTCCGGTTTTCCGCTCATGGAATTTTTTTTTTATCGCCATTGTATTTGAAGCTGTAAGCAGTTCATTGCTCAGCAAATTAAACTTTAATTTTTTTTTTCTAACTTATTTTAAAGTTTCAGAAATTAAGTTCTGGCTGCACTCACTCCTATGAGATATATTAGTGTTAAAATTACTCGATAAAACCCGTTGGGGATTTTCCCGACTAATTTTTTTTTTCTTGGAGGGGGACTGTGAGGTCGAGACTATAGACCGTCACCAAAAGTTGGGACGGTTAATTCACATCGTCGCCAGTGACTCGGCGAAAGTTTGATGAGTTTTATGTCGATGAGTTTTATGTCGGCATGGTGCTGCAGTGAAATAGGATCTCAGTGTTAGATGAATTAGAAGTGATTTTAAAAGGTTTTGAGTGAAATGAAAGGAAAGGAAGTTGTTGAATGTAGTATAAAATGAAGGATAGTGAATTGCTAGGGGTAATGGATTGGTAGCTGATTAGTGTGGAGTAAAGGGTAGTGTGAATTGGAGTTAGTGGTGATAGTGAGTCGCACCGGATTATGGTGTGTGTGAAACTGTGAAGTGATGGTAGAGAGGTGTAGTATTGTGGCGTAAACTAGGAAAAGAGTCTGTCGTGTATCGGGAATCCGCTCGACACTCTGAAGTGAGAATAGTTAGTAGTGGCAGAGAGCAGTAGCCAAAAAAGATCAGCATTGGTGAGATACTTTTATTTTATGTCTTGTTAAGGTTATTTCCTGAAGTCATTTATTTAAATTGAGTTAGCTCAACGTCCTCCTTGATATTGAATGCTAAATAAACTTTGTTATTTATTTGTTAACTTTGTCTCGAGCTCGTCTTATTACTAGCTAATTAAGCAATCAAGTTAATCTGTAAGATCTAAAATCTACAATTGAGAATATGGCAACCACTTATTCTCTACAACTTACAAAAATTTAAATTAGCTAGTGTTTTAAACATTAAAAGAAAACTGCCATAAAGGTTTTTTTTTTTTTTTTTTTTTTTTTTTTTTTTTTGAGGGGGGGGGGGCTATGTTTTTTTATTTCTCACTCTTTATTTTATTTATTTATTTATCTATTTATTAGTTTGTTTAATAAAAATATTAAATTCACTACAAAAAACTGTAGAATTTTATTTGTATAAAAGTTTATGAAAATTCAACCTAATTTAACAGTTATACTCTATTCGGAAAATTCCGCATAATGTTCGAATTCCATTTCCAGAAAAATAAATCAGAAATCTCAAAAAACATTTATGAATTAGAAAAACGTTTTTCAAAATAAGGCTTTTTTTTTTCACGTGCATATCAGAAAAGGGCAACAAACAAGATATTTCCGAATATACGAGTATTAATCCGCGTTTGTAATGATTGATAGATGGCGCTTTTTCAGCTCTTGTTGTTAGTAAATATTACAGCCACGTGTATCTATTTTTGTTCTTTTTGTTATTCTACTTAATATTCGTACTATAATTTCTCCGCCATTACATCATGGAAAATTGATTGCTTTTGGAAAAAAATATTTCAGTTTATTCAAAGTTCGATCGGAAAAAGATATTTAACTGAAGCTGAACAAATATTAGTTTCAAATTGTCTCATTAATTCTTTACTTCCATTAGCCGAAGCAACTGAAATTTTAAATTTGTCATTTGGAAATAAATGGAAGCTTAATTCTGGATTTCTTGGTCTTTGGAGTTACACTGGAGCACACAACAGTATGTGTTATCTTTTTTACCGGATTTATTAATTTTTATTCAATAAATGTATGTGAAACTAAACATCGGCTAGCAATGGCGGCTTGATGGAATTCGAATTAAAGCATGTTTATTGTAATTTCCCCTTAGCCCACCAGAGGGCGAGCATTTCATTACAATCGCGGCTAGAACACTGATAAAGATATCATTAAAATGTGTAATAATAACTTTAAAAAAATAAAAATGAAAATGAAATAAAACAGATTTTTCTATGTGTCAAGAGTAACAGTAATTTTTAAAAATAAATTTTAATTATCCATTATCATTTGAATACATGTTCATATGTGTTACAAACTATATAGTTTTAAAAATTGTATTTATAGAATTATGCTTTAAGCTGTAACTGAAACCATGGAGTTTAACATCAGAACAAAATTTAGATATCACATTTAATGAAGTAATTAAAAAATTCCCTCAGTTCATTTCTTAAAATTTCATATATTTAAATTATTTCACTCAATGGAATTGAATAAATATTTCATTAGGATCTTACATAAGAATGATAATACAATACCAAATGTCTATTTTTTGAAAAAATAAAAAATTAAATATTTTTAGGCGTTTTAAAATTTAAGATTTTTGTCTTGAATGTCTTAGTTTAAGACAGATCCCTATATTAAGACACTTTATGTAAATTCATTTATACCATAAGTCCATTAAGACAAGCGTCTTCCATTAAGAAATCTAGTATGTCTAACAACATGTATTAAGACATTTACGTGTCTTAAATACATTTTCAGTCGCTTTTTTCTCTTATTTTAAGACGCCTTTATTTGCAATGTGCTCAAATTTTCTTATACACTGTATATAATCGATCAATTATACAAGGTATATTGAAATAATTACTATAATTTGATGAGTAACCAGATTACTATGAAAGTGAAAATCACACAAATACTTTCTAAAGCAGGCTTAAAAAGAAAAAACTCAAATCAAATATGGAGGAAATATTCCTTTATTAAATATTTTATATTTCTGAAATATTCTTTAAAAAAAATGACACTTTTATTATTTTTCTGTATAACATATTTTAACATATATACACTTTTATCAACTTATTGTATTTTTTTTTTTTTTTTTTCCTGAAGACATTGCACATTGAAATAAACGCATAATTTCTAAGTTTTAAGTTTTTTTTTAAAGAATAACAACCGATATTTTCTAATAGTAATTTACAATACAATTAACCGCAGCTAATTAGTAGAAAACTGGAAATCAAAATATCTATAAAAAATTATTTGGAAAGCATCTTCATCTTCCGCGAAAACCAGAAAAGTTGGCAACTATGTATAATTTCTTTTGGGCAGGTATGCTGTTTTAATCTTCTCTACTTGTTCATAGTTGTAAATTGTATTAATTATTCCTCTTTAATTATGAAAACCTATGTGCACATGAAGCCTTAAGAAACAATTGTAAGAATTTTCTTTTCAACCGAATTATACTTTTAGTGTATAGCACTTTCATGCATCTTTCAGTTTCTGCTTCACAGTTATTAAAAGTTTTAAGGCTTCTGTTCTTCTAAACTTTTGGTTTTATTTAAAAAACGAAACATCCGCCTTATTGTGATTTTGGAAAATTGCAACTAATCTTGAATTGCGAATTGTGCACTTGCATAATTTATGTATAAAATTATGTGTAGGATATTTTTATTATTCACAGAGGCATATTTAAGTCAGATTGGTCAGATTAAGTCACCCCAGGCCCATTTCGCTATGCCCCCCCCCCCCTACACACACACTATATTTTGAAACACGGTGTATACATTTCATAATAATAACAATAAATATAACGTAACTGAAGAAAATTATATTATTCTTCTATACATCAACCACCGTGCACCACTGTATATACATTCAATTTATAGTTAAAAAATGAATTAGTCCAGTGCGATCATAAAAATAAATTATGTATTTATTTGATTTTTTCTATGAAGGTGTGATTTACTTAGCTGAATTTAAATTTTTAGTTAATTTCAGATAGGTTCATTCTGTAAGAAAGTAGCACCACCCCATAACTTCATACTGGCAGAGTGATTAACAGTACAAATATGGTGTTACACAGTATACATATAGTATTTTGTGTGTGTGTTTGATATCGGTACGAAAAAATTCGTAACGTATCAAAGGGCTCTCGAAGCCGACAAAAAATCCTATCAATCTCCAGTTTTATTCACTTTTTAAATCGCAGTTCCTATTCAATTTTTACTGATTTCAAATTTTTATCACCGCTATTGTTCAAATTTAAGCACTTTTAAAATTTTGGCGCTCCCTAAAACGCTGACGTCCGTACGCCCGAGCCTCATGGGCCTAAACCTAAATCCGACACTGATTATTCAAATAGTGCTAGGTTTGAACAATGGTTCTTAGTTTAAAAATTCGTAAGGATTCGGAATTTACTTTGCAAACCAAAGTGTCGACATTTCAAGAGAAAAACATCAATAAATATAAATGATTACCTAAAGAATGCCATAATCTTTACGCCACTTCATTTAGCTTATAATAGAACCCTTATTAAAATAATTGGGATACCTAACATTCATTTCTCTTTGCCAAAATTAGCTACGTAAAATAATATTATATAAAATAGTATTATTTTTTCACTGAACATTTTATTTGATTAAAACAAACTAATCAAAATGTGTGTTTTCTAACTATGTAATTTTTTTAAAACTGAATTACTTTTATCCAAATTAACGAACAAAACATCAATAATGATAAAACCAGAATTTCTTCTCAGAATGAATTTCCCTTTTAGTGCATTTCGATTTTATTTCTCTAAAAATTAGGAAAATATCATGTTTTATTCCTTGATCTCTTTCTGCAGTACCTATTAGCTGTTGAACAACTAGGGAATTCTAATACACTTGTTACGTGTTTTGCGTATTAGTCCGTTACTCGAAGTTTCCTTCACCTCTCCTCAACTGTTTTCGCCGGCACTTCGGAATATTCCCGGGCGCTGATTTGTCGGGAAACAACCAAGTCAAAACTATCTAATTAACCCACTCAATCTGGCAAAAATGCAACACCGACACTCTCCGCCACGCGCTCCTCTGCTGCTCCCGACGGTGTACAAACAAACTCCCGAATATCAAACTGGGAAGACGAAGGGTGTAGAAGGCAAGGTTCGATCCAATCAGGGTCCGGATTAACCCGATTTCAAGCTTTCGTTTTGACGATGGATTTTTAATTCAAGCTACAGCGATGATTTTTGCACACGTTTCCATCGAATTAGCGCACCCTTTAATCTATTTAATGTTAGAGATTGAATTACGAGCGTTTCTAAAAGTGTTATTTTCGCTTTGTTTTTGAATCACAATGAGAACGCGTATCGCTGTTCGCGATTTGAATTGCTAAAATCCGGGAGAAGAGATCCGTTCGAAATAATTCCATAACAACGATATTTTGTCTTGGAAAATAAAAATTATCAGAAACATGGATGTATGTGTACAGTGACAAAAGGATGGGAAAATATCTTTTTTGTCATGTGCGCTGTCATAGACACGCTGTCTTGTACTAAGCTAACTGTTATGTTATGAAGTCATTCTTTCTGAATTTCCTATGAAAAAAGTTTTTATCATTGGTTCATATTTTGTCGACAGTAATTTAAAGAACTTTATTCGTTTCTAGAATATATGAGCAGGAAGAAAATTTCAGGCAATATTAATCAGTAAATTCTTTATCTTTTCAAAGTTTGAGTTTCGAAGTTGAAAAATATAATTATTACAGTCTCTGAAAGAAAATGAATTCTGAAATGTATGATTTGTCAAATAACAAAATTTCCTTCAAATATCAAATTAGGAAATATGTAAAATAAATGTTACTTTGAGAAATTTCTGAAAAGATTCGCTTGTATCGTTTTACTATAAATTTTATTATTTTTAGTACTTTCCAGCAGAGTTCAAATTGTTTATGATCTCCGTTATCTGTCTATGTGTCTATCAATTTGTTCAGTCTGTTTGCCTAAGGTCTAACTCCCGTGAATAAATTTCTGTTGTCACGAAATTGGTAAATATTATTTAGATTCGCAACAGCATGATCCTAAATGAGATTGATAAATGTACTTCGTTTAGACAAAAGTACAAGATTGTATTGGTTACAATGTATAGGTGATTAATTAATTATTTAATTAATTAATTAATTAATTTATTTATTAATTATTTATTAATTATTTAGTATTAATTATTTATTTATTTTTCTATATACCAACTACTATTAACAAACTCAGTTACTATTATAACCACAAAAAATTGTCCAATGCGATAGATTTAGCCGATCATAGCATATTGTAATATTATATTTGGCGTGAAATTGTTGTCATTTTAGAGTTGGTCGAATAAATCAAATAAATATAGAAAATAACTTGCAAGAAAATATTATGTACACCACGTATAGTGTTGTTCATATGTAAATGGGATTCATATATAAAATTGCTACTTCAATTTTTTCGATACTGCCCGTTTTGAAAGTGGCACCTTATAAGCACCTAAATGGAAGCCCACTGGTAAGCTACTGTCACAGGCAAAAGGGACAGGCACCCGAGAGTCTGCGAATGAGTGGGTCGTTGTCGAAGGCAGTGGGGACAAGAAGCGGGCCCTTGAGCAATTTCATGTTTTTTTTTTTTTTTTTTTTTTTTTTTTTTTTAAATAAAAAGACATAGAAAAGAGTTTTCTTTAAATATAGTGACCAGCGTAGCAGGCAAAGCATTCGTTGATTCACTACCGTGATTGAATTCATATTCCGTCATTTTTGACGAGGTTATATACTAGTTTTAGTTCCCCATCCCATCATACTATAGGTATGGGGAACTTAGGTAATCGTGAAAAATTTCGACCTCGGTTTTTTGACTTTTTTATACGTTTTCAGGTGTAAGGAATCCGAAAATGACAAAATTTGTATGGTGTCTATCTGTAGGGTGTCTGTTAGTGTGTCAGTCCGTTAGTCTGTTAACACGATATCTCACGAATAAATGATCGCAGAGAGGTCAGATCAGTTTTAAAATATTACTTTCGATACTGGCAAGAATCCTATTCCTTTGCAACATTCGAATTAAAAACTTCGTAAGTTATGAGAAATTTACGATTTTCTTAACATGGGAGAATAGGACAAAATTTCACTTAAACGTGCATTAAATGGAAACTATTTACTGTAAAAATGTTGACCAGTTTTAAAATATCAGTTTTGATGCCGGAATGAACATCAGTAACTATAAATATGCTACCTTGAAAATTTCGCAATTTATTGGAAATTTACGAATTTCTTAACATGGCAGTATAGGGCAAAATTTCACATAAACGTCAATTTTGAGAGATATTTTCATCGTAAAGATGTCAGACTACTTTTGAAATATTATTTAGAACACTGGCAGGAATATTAATGACTATGAATTTTCCAATATAAAAATTTCGTAAGTTATTGGAAAATTACGAATTTCTTAACATGGCAGAATATAGCAAAATTTCACATAAACGTCAATCTTGAGGGATACTTTCATCGTAAAGATGTCAAACCACTTTTTAAATATTATTTTGGATACTGGTATGAATATCATAGACTATGATTTTTTCAATTTAAAAAATTCGTAAGTTATTTGTAATTTACGATTTACTTATAATGGCAGAATAAGGCAAAATTAAGCATAAACTTCCATTTTGAGGATCATAAATACATTAGATAACTTCAAAATTACATTTATGATAATTGTTTGAACATGATTGAATAGAAATATTCTAATAGGAAAATTTCGTAAATTATTCGTAATTTACGATTTTATCAACATAGCGAAATTCTAAATTTTTCATATAAATATGAATTTTGAGGATTACTGCATTGGAAATAGTAGCATGAAAACTAAACAACAGAATTGACTCTGATAAAATAAATTAATAGATTAGAATAAGATAAATATATCGAAGTGAACGGTGGATAGCCTATTAGGCGGGGATTTCATTCTGTCACTGTATCAAGCTTTGGTCAAATTCATTTCTTTTACCATGATTATAATATGTCTCGCACTAGAAATTTATGAGAACATAAATATGATGTGGAACAGAGTCCTCCTATACCAACTAGTTTAATAATTGTATTTATAAAAGGAAAAAAGAAGGAAAAACATTAGTGAAGTTAACTAGTTACATTAACTAACATGCTTATTAGTTAACTAGTAAGCATACCATTAATTCTTCATTAACAGGATTGCATAAAAGGTATGTGATACACAACGGTCTAAGAACAGTAATAAGAGAAAGAAAATTTTTTAATTGCAATATGCATTTTCAACTGAACCAAATAATACTAATTATACTAATATGCATAAAATATATAGATCATAAATATGCCACAGAAAAGTATTCGAATGCATCACTTTCGATGGACTTAATTGCCGAAAGCATGTTTTTAAATAAGCTATGTATTTTTTAGATAAACAGTATTTTAGTATTCTTTTTTTTTTATGTAAAATAGAATACAGAGGGTCGCACAAATCAATTCAATTCCTTCAGGATCATCTATGAGCTCTTTTTTCCGCTTTTCCAATGATATAATGCATATTGTAACTGAAAAAAAAATAAATAAATAAAAAGCTTTTATTAAAAAGATAAAATAAAATCGTTTCACAGAAACCCACTCGTGTTTTGCAACTATTTTTAGTAACATTTAATAAAAATTCTGTAATTGTTATTTATTCATTTTGTTGTAAGTTGAAGAAATTTGTTCGTTTGCAATTTTACTATTTTTGATAAGTATATCTCGCTAATATGGAATGTGTTTCAACATCAAAAAGTTTTGACAGAAATTTCCCTCATAATCTTTTATGAACTTTTTGACTATACAGGAAAAAAATGGTAACATTCCTATTAATATATTTACTAGTTAAATTATTATTAAATTTAATTTCCGTGGTTTAAAAATTCAAATAGAAAAATTTCTCCCTGTTTTTTAAAGCCCCATTTATAAAGTTGAAAACATAAAGTAATGAATATATAAGTTAATATAGAGAAATAATCCATAATAAAAATGTATTACTTTAAACTTTTAACTTCACATCTATGATTTTATATAAGAACTTTCTTAAAAGGGGTCAAGAAGGATTTTTCTTTTAAAATACATTTATTTAAAACGATGACAATCATCTTGTTAAAAGATAATTTTTGTTTTAATGCAATTTCTCGAATCCTAATTTTCTTGAAATTTAGTAATAGCGAGTTATTGGTATAAATGCATTAAAATTTTAGCAGCTTATTACTACTGAGGGTTTTTTGTTGAAAATGACTCACTTATAATCAATTTTTTTTTAATGTAATATTTATTTTGTATAAAGTTTTTGTTATTATTGTCATAAAATTGAACTTTTCTATTTTTCTTTCGTATAGGATTAGAACTTTTTGAAAAATAATGGCAGCATGCTTTTCCGAAGAGGGCATGTCTTCTTAGGAATATTGTAAAAAAGTTGAAAAAGTCTGATATTTCTGTTTCCCAGTCTTCAGTTGTGCGGGTAATTAAAAAAAAAAAGGGCACGCAATATTAGAAGGGCAGATAAAGCCCATTTTCAAAAGAGCTAGAAAAAAGGTGAAAAAATTAATATCAAAATCGAATCCACCGAGCCAAAGACAAATAGCAAAACAGCTACAAATATCACTTTATATGGTAAATATAATTATTCATAAAGAATTTATCCAAATGAAGAAGAAAAAGTCATTCTTCATCATGATAAGGCAACAAGCCATTTTACTAACTTAACAACTCAATATCTCGATAACTTGAAGTCTAGAGGGGGTCCATATTATATTAGAAAAAAGGATATTCCCATAAAATCACCTGATATAAGTTTATGGACTTTTTTGGATTTGGATATCTTAAACAAAAACTTTTTGCAAGGAAGACAAAGACAATTAATGGACTTGGGAAAGTTTTAAATGAAGAGTTGAGTATTATTTCTCCTGAAACTTGCATAAAAATGTTTAATTCATGGAAACTGCATTGTCGAGCTATGAACCAGAGAAATAGAGCTCAATTTGAGCACACCAACGCAATTCACTCTAGAAAAATAAAATTATAATTATTGTATTTAAGCTGAATCATTTCAAACAAAACACCCTCTGTATGTACCTCAAAGTAACTACTTAAAAAATAATTAAAAGAAACATTATATTTAAAAAAAAGCTATATTTTTAGAAGGGAATCCTAAAGTTTTATTTCATAAAAGGAATAATACACTATTTTAAGCTAAGTTATCTTTTATTATTCATTTGAATAAAACTAACTACCTAGGTCCTAGACGAATAAATAGCTGATTGCATAGTACCTGCTTGCTCAGACACTTTATTGTGGATTTTAATTATTAAATCTATTGGATTAAATCTATTGCTAGATTTTAATTCATATGCTAAATGCAATAAGATATTAATTATACTCCATTTCAAATCTCTTATTTTACATTTATAACCTCTTATTTATATTTTAATCAACAAAAGAGAGAAAAAAAATCATACAAAATGAAAAGTCGATTCTTAATTCAACAATTTTTTTTTTTTTTTTTTTTTTTTTTTTTAATCATAACTATACAGAGCATTCAATTTATTACGAAAATATCACCGCGTGCGAAATTCGTCTGAGAGATTTCGTCTCTCATTTCCTCTTCAGAGAAATTTATTTTTTAAAAACCTATTTAAGTACGATTTAAATAAACAGAACAAATTTTTCATTCTAAAATATCTTTAGCATCTTACAAATATCGTAAGCTTATCTCTTTCATAATAATCTGTTATCACGTTCCTTTTTTTAAAACAAAAATAATTACATCTTCCACATAAATTCTCCTAAAAGAAAGGGGGGAGGCACTTTGCTGAATGTATTTTTAAATTTTCGAAGCGGAATGCCGTTTAAATCTCCTCTTTTATAATTGATCTTAGAAACAATGCAGAAAATTACCCTTTTACATCTTCAACAATTTTTACAGCGATGGAAGTATATGAAAGATAAATATCATTTGCTTTTAATTAAAAGCAAAACATAAATGTTATCTCAAGGCATTTATTTCTTTTTAAAATATTATTTAGTCTTAAGTACATAATGATATTTGGAGTGATGAGAGTAAATTTTTTTAGATCACTGTTCTAGCGTTAATATTTTAAAAATACGAATCAAATTGTATTTAGTTTAAAATTTCTGTAATATAAGCTATAAATTTATGAAGAAGCTTTATGTTTGTTTTACCCTAATATACATATTTTATATCTTTTAATTGCCCTTTTTTGAAAAGAATAAATAATGTTTGAAACTATTAGATTGGGAAACTTCGATATCTCGATATTGAAATACTTTGACACACCAGAGAACTTGAGATAATTTGTATAAAAAAATAAAAATGTTTGTATTAATTATTAATCTATTACCTATGGAAGGAAATTACAATAATCACACAATATTATCAAACATTTTCGCGTAGATTGATAGAAAACCAACCATTTTGAACCAGAGTTAGGCATATATTTGTGGCATTCTAAAATCTCCCGAAATGTTGTTCTTTAATTGATTTCTCTTTTTGTCAATACACATACGTCATATACATACTGGTGAAGATACTAATAATGACAGTAACTCGTGAAATATAATATAACTGTTTATGTAGAATAATGTCTTCAAAGTCGTACATCCTATACATCATTTACTTTGCTAGAAAAAGAAATTAGTAGAAAAGAATTATCCGATATAAGAAAAACAAAGTATCGTCTGCATTTGTAAATACTAAACACTAATAGCAAAATTTTTTTTTCACCATTTCAAAAGGTAATTATTTATCGTTATTTGATTAATATATTTTTGATTATTGCTGCATTAATAATCTTTGTTATTGATTAATCTCATTATATTATGCTTAACACAATAATTTAATATTCCATGATTAAATATTAATAAGTTCTATTGTTTATAAATTTGGTACATCGCGGAACAATTTGACTCAACTCAACAATAATTCCGCATTCAGTTAATTCGAAATATTTTTCTTTTTTATAGAGCTATATCAAGTTATTGAAGTGTCTTTGTGTTATAATAAACCAAGATATTGTTTTAAGTATTTTAGTAACTTATTCTTTAATTTGTTTTTGATTAGTTTTAAGGAGAAAATTAAACTAAAGTTGTCTTATTAAATATATAGATATAGTACGCGTTTTATTGAAAATGATGACAGTGAGAGTTGCTCAAAGTAGAACTTTTAAAGACTATTTATACGAAATACATAAATTTCTACATTACACAAAATGAATCAATCATGGCTTTATTATGTAAGTGAAAAGTTTATTATATAAATATTAGGTAAACTATTCAAAAAATCCTGCCGTTTTCATTTAAAAATCTGACTCCGGAAACTTTTCTTGGACAATATTTATACTATACCTTTTAAGAAGGTATTTGGTAAAGTATCATACAAGTTTTATTTTATTTTATTTTTTAATTCAGATACCATTTTACTAATTCAAAACGACAAGATTTTCCAGTACATCTAATATTATAGACTTCAATCTGAAAAAGAGACATATTATATTTTACACAATACGTCTTAATGTTATTTCCTTACTCTTCAGTTTTTTCTTATTCTCCTCTTATATATATATATGTGTGTAATGATGTACAAATTTTTAAAATCCTTTGAAAAAGATGTGTACGAAATTTAACATAAAAATCAAAACAAAATAGTCAGAAATTTTACGAAATAAATAAAACTTTTCATGATTCTCACTAATAAATTGAAGAAAGACATTTTCTCTCTCATCTTCAAAAATATTTTGGACAATGATAACAAATAATTTATAAAACATTTTCTTTTTATTATGCATAATTTAATCTTTTAAGTTAAGTGTAAATATTTAATTAATGTTCAAACATTTTAAACCTTTCATCGTTAAAATATGCCATAAAAAATTTCCTTTAATTTCCTCAAGAAAAAAAAAAAAAAAAAAGCCAAATATCTTAAATAATGCATTATTTAGGTAATTTATTGCATTTATTTTTATAAAATAAATAAGAGTATTCATTTTTAAAAACTCGCTGCACAAAATACCTAGGAGGCAATAAAAGTGATTTTTAACTTTATTGATAAATTCTCATTTATCGCTATTTTATACATCTTAATTATATTAAACAGAAACGGTGAGGATTTTTTATATCAAAAATTAGCAGTTTACCTTATTGAAATCTAATTTAAGCTTTTTTCAACGAGATTTTAAACGTTGCCAAACTACACGAAACATTTCGGAAGAAGGAAGAATAATAATTTTTTTTTCTTTTCTTTTTCTTTCTTTCTTTCTTTCTTTCTTTTTTTTTTTTTTTTTTTTTTTTTTTACATCATTGTTCTAATTTCATTACATTGTAATTAAAATTAAAACAAAGAAGTTAATTTCAATGCATTTATAAAAATAGCATAGATGTTGAAAGCAGTTTATATTTTATAAATTGATTTGATATCATCTTTGTTATCGCAAACGACTTTTATATATTTTTTTAATCGCAAAAATTACTCGAGTTCCCTAAATTCGATTTATGATTTAAACAGCGTGATTCTTAAGCAAAATGGCGCAAGCTGTTTTTTAACGCTTTTCTCTCCTTTAATTTCTTCCCTTTTTAAATCTGGCAATGGAACGGAGCGGATTAGAGCAGCAAAAGTGGATTACTGTTATGCGTGCTTGTGATTATTTTTGCCTCCGGAGAAAGATGGCGACGAATTGAAAATCTCCAGGGTTATTACGCAAATTTATATTCAGTTTTATTCGTCGCTCCCCCTTGACTCATTTGAATAGTAATAAGGAGATGAAAAAGACCAAAAAAAGAGGTGTAAAACACAGCGATGTTTTTTCCATGGTTTTCTTATCTCGTATTTCAGCAGAGATTACTTGGGAGACTTTTTTTTTTTCCTACATGACAACTTGTTGCTCATTTTTTGAAAAGATGACTTTCTTTTTTTTCTTCTACCAGTCTGTGCTGTTTTCAATTTTTAAAAATTCTGTGATAATTGAATTTCTTTGTAAATGATGCGAAACGAGAATTTGTTTTTTTTTTTCTGTTATAATTAAACTGATTACTATCGATTGGAAATAAATTGTCACTTTTGAAAATCTGAAGTACATAATCTTCTGATGTTTTTCTCCTTTTTTTAAAGTTTTTATATTGATTATGAGATAAGTGCCACAATTGCTTCTAATAAATTTCTACATATAATCATAAAGCATAGTAATGCACATCAAAGTTTTTAAATATCACATTATATTATCGTACACACTGTATTTCCACGACTGTGTTCGAGCCATTTTTTTTTGTTATTATTATTCCTGTGACACACACACACATATATATATATATATCCATATTAACCAATTTTTACCACTAGAAATATGCATATGATACATAAAGAAGCTACTGTACACTATATTTGAAAGTATTCTATTCAAGTGAACATTTTTAAACATTGTAACATACATACGGCACATATAGAAAACTATTACATATACTGCACATTGTATATTTTATACTTGAATTTGTATTCATTTTTTACCACTTTTATCTTAGTTGTTAACTAATATTTAGAGATAAAAATTAGTTGGTGTCTCATAATTGTTATTTTTATTTAGTATATTATAGTTTATTTGATATATTTTCTTTTCTATATTCTTGTGTTTTCGAGTACTTAAAATTTAATACTCAAAGAGAATTTTGCAGGATACTGTGATAAAATATTTTAAATGAAGCTTATTAGTTCATCCACAATTTCAAAAGAAATCTCTTATTTGTCCTAATTTGTGTTTATGTAAATTAATTTCGTTACGGATTCAATCAATATTGATTTTCCAGTAATATAAAATGGTATTTAAATTTTCAGATTAAATGCATATAATAATGTTTTGCAGCATCCTAAATTTGCAACATTTGTATTATATATTTTAAGATATAGAAATTAAAATATTATTAACTCTTTCTTCGACAGAATGTTTGATTCTGTTCTAAATTGGAATCATAAAAATAAATTTACGCTACGTTTTAATTGCCACCAAATTAGGTATATGGACGATTTCCGATATGTGCTGAAGAAGTAAAAAGATAAGAAAGAATAGTAGTGAACATCACAAAAATTTCTTATATATTTCCTATAAATTAAGTATTAAAATTATTTTCCGTGATGAATGAAGGCAATTTCCCTCTCAGAGAAGCGTAACATTATATGTCGAAAGATAATCAATTTTCTGCCAACATTTCAGAAAATACTTTTTTTTTTTTTTTAAGATAACTTTATTTTAAATTATCACACATCTGTAGTTTAACCATTCGTGTTAAAGGTATTGACGAAATCTTTTAAAAGTCAGCCATGCTGAAAATTTACACTTCTCGGGTCTCGGGGATGGGGGTTGTTCCTTCCGGGACGAAGGGGTGAGGCTCTTACATGAACACAATTTTTTCTCTATTTACTTTCTATTCTTATCAATAATTCATATTATTTTCACATTCGTTAAAATTGACTCTCATTATGTACATTTGGGCGAAGTTTTCTTCTGTACTGCCATGTTAAAAATTTAGAAAAAAAAAAAAAAAATAGGATTACAGCGCCACCTGTTCAACGATTGGTCCACAAATGTAATCAGCAACAGTTTAAGTCAAAGTCCAACCAAATATCAAGTTTGGTTAAATTTTACTCATTGTTTTGTGGGATACAGCGTCCATAAAATTTCTGATACACACACAGACAAACTGATAGACAGACCTTTTGTAAAAATGGTCAAATCGCGTTCAGAACATCTCAGAACGTCTAAATTCATCTAAAACTGGAGATCAAAATTTTTTTTGAATCCAATACTTTCTTCTTATATATATTAAAAAAGGGAAAAAAATGGAGCATGTTTATTAGGTTAATGTCCCTCTCTGCCTCGGAAAACAGAAACTGTAACAAAGAAAATGAGTCATCCGGAATGCATAAGTATTTGAACGCTTATTTATTAGTTTTTTTCATGTGACTCATTCCATTTGTTTAATTTATCATTTTCCCTGCTAAGAGTTATTTGAACTGAGAGAAAAAAATAATAATACTGCCTTGAGCGCATCTTATGAAATGTCCTCATACCAAATTTAGTGCATGGTAATCTGCTTATCTGTTTAAGGTGCAGGATGCTATTTATGGTATAAGTTTAATTATAATCAGTTGTATTATCTAAGGTTCAACTTAATAGCTATGAAAGGTTAATCTGAACTAAAATTATTCTCATACTAAAAAAATAAATAAATAAATAAATTAAATAAATAAATAAATAAATGAACTTATTCATTTATTTAATTCCATTCATTTATTTATTTTATTGAAGGCATGTTTAGAAGATCTGAATTTGATACTTGGCAGGGAATAACGAGAAATGCGAAATTATCCTAAAGACTTTTTTTTTTTTTAATTATGTGAATTTATTCAAATTCATTTTACTCGAAGTTTTTAATTTATGGTTATACATATTCAGATAAAAATAATAATATTGTATTTTTTAATAAAATGTTAATACTAGGATTATTGTGTGTTTACCTATTCTTAAGTAACTTCATTTCTAAATCAGTTAAATATTTTATGGAAGTAATTTTTGTGTTGTGTTAATTGTACGAGGGGTGTTCCGAAAGTCATTTTCTGTCATGCTTTTAGAAACTTTTAGCTATAGAAACTTTTGCTTATAGAAACTTTTAGCTATATCTGCACATAGTCATCACCGCCAGTGATACACTTCTCGTACCGTGAAACTAATTTAAAAATGTACCCTGGTAAAAATCACAACTATTTAAGGAAGCTGTTCGCATCCTTCAGTACTTTTTTTTTTTCCAGTCTGCTTGGATGATGTGGTAGCATCCCAGTTCACCCATACTTTTTAAAAAAGAGTCGCAGTCTGCAGGGAATGTTATACTGACAGTATTCTGGGACGCTAAGGTGTCGTTTTATGTTTATTTCTTTATTTCAGGGACCGTCAATGCGGTACTATTGCCATACTTTTACTAAACATTACAATTAGTCACAAATATCAAAGAATCGAGATTTTTTTTTTTTTTTTCCCGATAATGCAAGATCTAGATCCCATTTCGCAAGCAGCACAAAAGAACATTTTCGTCACCTGGGATGGGGAGATTGGATCACCCGGTGAACAGCCCTGATCTTTCTTCATCAGATTTCCATCTTGTTTTGATGTCAGCATTATCGGAATATCACTTCCGAAGCAATGAAGAGGTGCAGCAAGCTCTGAAGAAGATCCTTAAATCGTTAGGCAGTGATTTGTACCAAGGTGGTTTCTTGAAATTAATTTCACGATACGACAAACGTATCTATGTTGATAGCGACTATGTTGAAAAATAGACAAAAGTTTTTACTTTTTTTATGCCATTTTGTACGTTTCTGTTTATAATGAAACTTCCTTCAGAAGAAGTATAACGAAACTTAATTTTGAACATATCTCATACTTAAAGAGAAAGAAAAATATAAAATGGTTGTTCAAATATCCGTCGACCTGCAAATAAATTGAATTTAGGCATTTTGATAAAATTTTGAAAATTATCTATATTACAATTCTTATTTAAATTGCCAAAGATATATACTAAAATACTTGCCGGCCGCTGTTGCTGCTGATGCTTCTCCGTTGCTAAAACTAGAAGGATCTACAGAGAATCCGTAGGATGGAAGATAGTGTGGAAAGATAGGAAAAAGTGGCAATGGATCTTTGAGGGACCATAACCCCGGATAGTAACTTTCTGCCGATAATAAAGATGGGAATGCTGGACGTAAAGACGGGACACCAACCGAGGGTAGACCTGAAAAAGAATTTAATTCACGCATCTTGATTAAAATTTAAATAAAATAAAAATAAATAAAAATTATATAACAGCTTAGCATTGAATTAGTATTTAATATATGTTTTAGGTAATTCAAAAGCAATAAAACAGAGGAATTATTTTCATAAATGACACTTTAAACATGATTGAAAATGAATTTTGGTATTTAAGTATTTAGTTTGTGTTACAAGTTGCTAATTTGTTTGCAAAGTATAAAATTATTATATACATATATAATAGTTCAAAATGTGGCTAACGTATTATTTAAAAATTATCTTATATGCTCTTATTCAAGATATATTCATACTTGCCAGTTATTTCGATTTTCTTGAAATACTTAGTTCCAATATTTTTTCAAAAGATTTTTTTTTTTTTTTTAATCATTAAAAAAGTTTAAAATACAGTTTGAAATGGAGGTACAAAATGATTTTTTATGAAAGCAAATTTAGCAATAAGGATATACATTGCACATATATATGCTCTCTCTCTCTCTCTCTCTCTCTAAAAATATAAAAAGTGTTTATAGTTAAAAAGTGTTTATAATTTCGGTTCGTCTTTTTCTCCATCTATCAGTAGTTCCGTCTCTCAGCCTCTCTCTATGTACGTTCATTTCCGTAAGTAGTTTTAGAATACCTTGAAACTAATATATGTTATTAAAGTTCATAATAGCATGTTTCCTGTTGAAAATGTGTTAAGATAAGAGTCCTGTTAGTTTGTGTTCAAAGACGCCCAAAAGAATTCCAATACGTTATGATCTATGATATTTAATTCTCTAAAACATGTTTTAACATTCTTATATTGCACAAAATATAAAGAAATCAACACATATTATTCATATACACAGATTTATATATATATATAATGTGGTGTAATCAGCATTAAGATTTACAGGGCCAGACAAAAATACCAAAAATTTGTAAGAGGATATATGCGGAAATTGCTCAGACTGCATTTTCAGTTGTGTTAAGCATTTTTAATACTTTCCAATAAAGTTAAAGATCGTTTGTACTTTCGGATCTTTTGTTTCTCAATCTCTCCGTGCTCTAATTTCCGCAAATATTTTTACAATACTTTGAACTCAAATATGATATTCAGGTTCACTATTGTAGTTTCTTAAATTAAAATAATATAAATAATGCAATTGATTTGTATACATAAATACTCAAAAAATTTATAATGTTTTACGCTCTATGCGAGTTTTAATTTCATTAAAGCATATTTTAATATATATTTATACTGCACACAACAAAAGGAAATAAACACACATTATACAGATGCATAAAACAAAGTTTCTTTCAGAATACAATATGATTAGCAAGATTGATTTAAAAGGTCTCATCAAGTTGTTCGGAGACATTATGGAATATAAGTGAAAATTTCTTAATGTAAAATTTTAATGTTATTAGAAAATTTACAGGACTATACAAAAGAAATTCATTTTATTATTTTCTCTTTAGAAATGAAGCTACCCTTATAGAGGATATGAAACCATCATACGTGAAATTTCTTTCTCAATAGTCAAAAAAAAAAAAAAAACACATAAAATATATTTTTATATAGTTTTGCAGTTTTTTGAACATATACAGGACTGTACAAAAGTAACATATTTATGCACAGAAGTGGAACTCAAATATAAATGTTTAAAGCTTTATAACTCGATAAAACGTCAAAAATAAGATCATTGCAAAAACAATGTTTAATGATTTTTTTATCTTTTACACCGATTAAGAGCACAGTGATGTAAAGTTAAAATACACTATGATTGATTTCCTAATTAGAAAATCTGTTTGATATAGGTTAAAAACTTACTAAATATAAATTAAATACTGTTTAAGACTATTAACTTATTCTTGCATGATTTTTTTTTTCTTCAAAACATTTAGACGGGAAATAATTAACATATTTTAATAATTTAATCGTAAAATGTTCACTGCGCTAAAAAAAAGGGTTAAGCTAGCTTTATTTACTGCGTCCTTACACTTAAAATATAGACAAAATGTATAATAACAATATTTTATCAATTAAATAACATTACTCATTCCAATACACAGGAGTTAAAATTTCCTCTCTCTTTATCATAACCCTTAAAATTATTATTTTCACTTCCTTATATATTCATAGAAGATTTTTTTTTTTCCTTAAAATTTTTAGGCTTCCGTTTTTCAATGAATTTACAGTGTATTGAGATCTTCTGAATACACTTTGAGCATTTTTAGAAAACGCCTTTGTGTTCACTGTTTTTATCCCATATGGGGCAAAAATATTGTGGTAGCTCTAGATTAAAAACGTATGCATTAATATAATAATATATATATATATATATATATATATATATGCTTAGTTACATTTTGACATAAATTAGAATCTATTAATTTTTGCTGTATAATCCAATAAGTGACGCTGCTATACTACGATTTCACCTTGTTACGGGAAGACCATATCTCAACTTTTATCGTGCATAATTGCACAACACTTAATATGTGAGAAGGCCATTATGAAAGACTAGTCTATGATTTTTTTTGGGAGCATATTGGTGGAGAGATGATGGTGATAGCGTTGTGCTGCAACGTTCCCAATGTATTGGAACACTATATCTCAGCTTCTATAGGACATAAATGCTCTAAACTTGATATCTGAGACAGGGGTTATAAAATATAATTCTGACTTAAGTTGGTTGCCTACCTATCAACAGTTGCCACGGTTATTATTCACCTTCTGCAGTTTTTTATATGACTACATGATAGGTGGCGCTGTTAAATAAATTTGTGTAAAAGAAAATTTTGTAATGGCGACAACTTAACATACTAGTTTTAGCAATATTTTTAAATTTTAAATTTCAAATCAGAATGATTTCACTATTATGGAATTATATATAAGTGTACATAAACTTTATATAACTACAATATTTAAAATTAATTTTTAAAATAAAAAGTTTAATTTTGCTTCATAATTGACAAAATCGATTTTCAAGTTAGCCTGTTGCGTGATTTTCGAAAATCATCATTTTTTGCTTCTCTTTCGATCGGATTACCAAACTCTCAGTTAATTATCTTCAGACAGAAAAATATTGACACAGTGTTTCGGATGATTAGAAAATGTTCTTTTTTTTTTTTTTTTTTTTTTTTTTTTTTTTTATCCCGTTTGATGTGAAGTTCTGTGGTTGGAGAAAGAGATCACTAAAGGAAAACTTGCTTTATCCACAGTGAGTGCTCTATTTTGTTAGCTAAACCTAGATTTTTGGTGGGTGGGGGTGGAAAAGAAATTTATAAGAGTATTTTTTTCTTACTAATATCAAATATCCATAAAAACCGATTGTTCATTCGTGAAAATTTAAACTTTATTATTATAAATTTATAATATTTATATTTATTGTTATTAATATATATATATGGATAAACAAGATTTTATGAATTCCGAAAAACATTAAGATTTTATAATAAACAAAATATATTTAAATATTTGCGCTTAAGCAGCCGATTGAATTTAAATGTTAATATAAAGTAAAGAATTTAAGAACGTTATAATATTTAGCAATCAACAGGCAAATGAAAACACCAACAACACTCAAATGGAAGTTATTTTAATTCAATTTAAATGTTAGCACTCATTTTTTCTATGATTCATTTACAGTACATCAATTAATAGATAAATTCATGATAAATTGCTTACGCTAATGTTAGCAATTAGGACCATAACACTGAAGTCCAACAAGGTGTGACTTTTATCATGCGATGTTCAAGAAAGTTATCAAACGGAAACCAAGACTTTTATAAAAATATGAAAAAAAAAAAAAAGATAACTGGAAATTATATACTATATATATACACTGCGTAAAAAAAGTAGAAGGACACTAGATGTTTTTAAAAATAAAGGGTTTCTTTTATTTTTAAGGAAAATTTTTTTATGTGTAACATTTTGAAGATCATTTAACAAGAAAATATCAGTATCATTGCCATGATTTCCAAAAATTAATTATTAATGACAACAAAAATAGTTTCTACTTCTTTTAACTCTGTAAAAAAAGCAGAAGGACAGTAATACAAAATGTAAAATAAAAGCAATATTAGTAAGTAATACTCTTCCCATTAACTTTTATGACTTCGAATATTCTATTTGGTAGTGAATCAAGCAGAGATTGGGTTCCTGTTTGGCAAAAATTAGCCTGTGAGCTGTTCAAAGCTACTTGAAGCTCAGTAAGGAATTTAAACATTTTCCCACTAGTATATACAGTGGGTAACAAAAGTGTCCGAACAGTAGCAAAAATTCCTATGTAAAAAATGTACACTTCATACGGTTTTGTTAAATAAGTCCTTATCGAATCATATTCTTACACTGACTAAGAACAGGATTCGACAAGGATTTATTTAACAAAACCGTATGAAGTGTATCTTTTTTACATAGGAATTTTTGCTAGTGTTCGGACACTTTTGTTACCGACTGTACTTGACGAGCAAGATTATTGGCCAGGTGTTTTCTATTTTGTTAAGATCAGGACTTTTAGCTGACTTAAGAGCGGACAATACCTAATCCCGCCGGCAGCCTTCGCCCATGTTATTCTATGGGAAAATTTGTTGCGACAATTACACATTACCTAATGAATATTTTTAAATTCTGTTTTCGCAGTCAGAAAATTCATAACCGTTAAATGAGTACTCATTTTTGAAAAATTCATTTTTTTTAATTTTTACATTTTAATTTTGAGTTAAAAAATGCGATTTTTAACAAAATGCATTTTTCTCATTTTCTAATCGCAAAATGAAATACTAAAATTTTAAAAAATCAATTTTTGGAAAACAAGTACTCATTTAACACTTATGAATTTTCTAAATGTGAAAACAGAATTGAAAAATATTCATTAGGTAATGAGTAATTGTGTAAACAAATTTTCCCATAGAATAACATGGGCGAAGGCTGTCGGCGAGATTAGGTATTGTCCGATCTTAAGTAGAACCTGCACATTATTTGCAGCGGACCAATTTATAACTGTATGGTGATTGTTGAAACATCCACTCTTCTCCTCATAATTCAGAGACATAAGAAAGAAGCTCAGAATTCAGCACTTCAATATAGCCTGTATGTTTCTGCATACTAATGAAAAAGATCAGACTTGTTCTTTTTCCATATCCATTTGCTTATTAGATCATCACCTTCTCCCCTCATTTATAGAGTTGTATAAAATTCTTCTATATTCTTCAGACAGTACCAGTATTATTGTTAACCATCTAAATCGTCTATATTAAACTTCTTCTCGTCTGAAAATATTATAAAAGTCCCATCTGAGGTCCATGATACGTGTTTTTTAACCCATGATAAACGGTAATCAATCTGTGTTTTCTTCCCACTTTGGATGATTCTTCCGCTATTTGAAAATGAATTATTTGGATCTTGTTATTTAGTTGTAAACTGGTCTTGACACATGAGTAAGTCGTGCTTGATTTGGGGCCTTTGCGATACCAGCAATGCTCTTTATAAGCACATGATCAAGTTTTCTTTCATCACAAAACGTTAACTTTTTAGGCCTACCAGTCTTCTTTCTTTTCCTATTTCTGTCTGGCTTTCTGATAAAGTTAGAAAGTGTATTGGGGTTGATGTGCAATATATGAACAATATGTCTAACACCTTCAACATTAATTTTATATGCAACAATTTGCCACTTTTGGAAATAATTTTAAAGTATTCTTCTAGGCAGTCTGAAAAGAAAATAACAATGCAATTTTTAACAAAATATGTTTTCCTCAACAAAAGCAATCAAAGAAAATCCAATATTTACTTTTTTACTTGTACACAATCCACCAAATTACAAATTTTAGAAAGTGTCCTTCTACTTTTTTTACACTCTCGAAATTATGCACGCTACTTTTTTTACAATCCACTAATTAACATTAGTAGTAGAGATTTTATTTTTACGTGAAATTAAAGAAAACTTTGTTAAACAAGATCTGTATAAAAATCTAATAGCCAGTATAAAAATACAGAAAATAATTTGCAAAAATTGAGTGTCCTTCTACTTTTTTTACGCAGTGCATATCTTCATAGAATTTTTCATTTTTTCACATTATTCGAAATCATCAACTTTTTAGAAAACTTTACGCTTTTTAACGGGTGCATTTAAGTCTGCTTTAATATATCAATCAAAAAACAAAAAAAATGCCATAACTGATAATTTTAAACAATTTAAACAAATAACTAATATGTTTTCGTAGTTGTTTAAAAAGTAATTAAAGAATAATAATTAGTAGTAATATCTTTTTATAATGGAAAATGGATTTTAAATTTTAATTGTAATAATTTATATAACATATTTACGTACTATTACTAACATAGTTTAATTTCTGCCTAGAGTGATGTTACGTTTTTCGATATCATATAATATAACATTCAACAGTCTCTTTGCAGTTGTCTATAATTCTTTTTCTCAGTGGTTGTTCTTTTATGCAGTTTATAACGTTTGTGGCTATTCGGGATATACCACTGACTTTATAGTTCCAGAGACAGATGCTTCAAATACAAAAGTCCTTGCAACTTACCTTCTTTTAAAGTGTCGTATATCTTAGACTAAGCGTACAAAAGTATGGAATTCGTTTCAAAATTAATTAAAGTTATTACTTTATTCAGTAAAAATATTTGGGAAATTTTTACATGCCAGTTCATTAAAGAGTTATCTTAGACTTATTTAATTGCAGTAATTGACACTTCCACATTATTATTATAAAATATAATGTAAATTTATAATCGCTTAAAGTACAATTTTTTTTTTTTTTTTTTTTTTTTTTTAAATAAATGTTTTATTAACAATATTATTACGTTCTTTAGAAAATTCTCAATCAAAAGTTTTAAAAAAGTTTTTTATTAAAACTATATTCTTTATATTTTTATCATTAGAAATTTTTAAACATCATCGATGTTGTTTAGTATGATACATCTTAAAAATAACAACTTCTTCTTTCAGTGACTGAACTCCGAATTTTTTAATTAAAAGTGAATTAAAATGCCTGTAAAATATATTTCTTACTTTTTTTTTTTTTTTTTTTTTTTTTTTTGGGGGGGGGGGGAGTGGGGGGGTATTTATTAATGATTGATTTTTTGTTTTTTTTTTATCTTTAAATTCCTCTCTCAGTTTAAAAAGCATTGTTTCACATTTTATAAACAATAATTAACATTTTGCACTTTTTTTTAGTTAATTATCGCCTTTAACAAATTTACTATTAGTTCATTTATTTATCTTATTAAACCTCTAAGAATAGTTTCTCTACCAGTGGCCGGGAGGTTCTTCTTTTAAAGCTACAAGACGGGAGATGCTGGGTTCGAATACAAATCACGCTCGTCAGCTTAGTTGTGTGAAGTTTCCTATGGTTTTTCTCCTAAAATTGCGTGAATACATGCTAAGATCTCTTAGAATGATCCCCCATGCCGTACACGCACAAACACGGAGGGTGTATCACCTAGGCCTGGCCTAGGACCTTCGCGTAGTTAATCGTCCTTAATCCAAGACACTAACACACATCTAAGTTTCACCTTTGTGAAATTCGGTATCATTAACGTTTATATATTTTGTTTTTTATTGTTTCAATGTGCACAAGTATTAGCCACCATAATCTTTGATAAAATAATTCAATTAAATATAATTTTAAACCTTAGTACTTCCCTTCTAGAACGTGTCATAAACACATTACAGAAAATTCACTCTTTTTTTTTTTTTTTTTTTTTTTTTTTGTTCCTTTCACATTAAATTTTTTTTATTATGAAAAATGGCCACTTGTGAAATATGCAATCACATCTGGAAGACTACTTTAAAATCAACAATCGTTATGCATGGGGAATCTCAACTTAATCTTTAGAAAATCTTCTTTTCATGCTCTGCTGATCCTGTGTTTTCCAAAATCCAAACTATAATTCTAGATTGCGTGTTCATCTGTACCTAGCATACGGAAAGAACAATATTTGCTTCGGAGCGGTTTGCCGTTGGCGCGGTCAACTCTAATGCTGGAACTCTGTTTCCTCCCCTCTCCTCTTGTTTGTCCCATTGAATTAAGAGAGTGAACTGCAGTGTTGACTCGATTAGTGCTTAATTATGGGTAGAGCTTCAGCTAAAGCTACTCTTGGGAAGTTAAATAGCAATCTACTTTGGTACCTTAATAAAATGCCGCTTAGGTGAATCACATGATCATAAAAAGTGGAGAAAGACTTTATTGTGAAATATACATCCGAACGCTTCAACTGTGTTATCGAAATATTTGGTTAATATAGTCTTAAATTACAATGAAAGAATTTTCAGTTGTGTTTTAATGGTTATAGTTTTTTTTTTTTTTTTTTTTTTTTCTACGTAGAGAAAATAGATTTTTGTTGTAAATTTAAAAAGTGATAAAGAAAGTTTTCAATTAATGTAAGGAGATCAATTACAGAAAATTGTAGTTCTCCAATGCGTAGCTAATTTGTCTTCGATAAGTACAAAATATATATAAAAAAAAATTGTTTGCGTTCTAGAATGTTATTGAAATTAGCCAGTATATCATTTGTAAAATACAATCCAAATACAGTAATCCCTATAAAATATATCATATAATGAAATAATGCTTTATTCATAAGGGTATGAGGGATGCTTCACTCAATCACTTTCGATTTCAAGCGTGCAAAATCGCGTTGAACTTGTACATGAAGTGTTAGGTTGGAAGAGATAAGTTCATCAGTCAAATCTAGTTTTAGGAAGTGGATTAGTGTAAGAGAAAATTCACAGTCGATTTAGTTTAGCTCAGCGTTTTGTTCCAGAGGAAATATGAGAAGTGTTAAAGGAAGTTGTGAAGTTTTGGTTTTCAGTTGGATGTCGGTACTTTTAGGATAGGTATTTTAATGAAAATAAAATCAAACGTTTCTCTAGTTTATACTTTAAAAGAAGTTTCAGAAAATAGGGATGTGTGCTTTTAGATCGTGTGGTTTAGATTGTGAGTTTCAATTACGCTTTTAAAGTCTCTGAAGACCAATCATGTCGTAAAGTGAAAATATACTGCGACTATGCCTCTTAAGCCAAGATAGAAATTGAGGTTGTCGGCTTCACTGCAAGTTTGGTAAGACGTTAACATTTAAGATTAAGATATTTTTAAATTTAGTTATGGGAAAGTTGAATATCAAGTATGAACGTCCACCCTTCCCCCATATTTAAAATTCAAAATAAAAGAAGTTAGTTTTTATTCCACTTGTCTACATTTGAGTTACATAGGCATTTTTAGTAGTTAAGGTGGGAGAAGCAAATATGGTTGAAAACTAACCTTTACCCATTTACTGTGGATCAAGAAATTAGATATTTATATTTATGTTTTAACATATTTAAAGGTTATAATATAAAGATTTCGCGTATTATAAAATATATCTTTTTGAAACACGTTTCATTCAAGCGGAGTTATAACACATAATAGAAAACAGAAATTCATCAGCAACCTTTTTAAAACTAGAAATTCGTATTTTTACTCTAGATAATGAAATTCTTACAAAATCAAAACGATCAGTCAATTTAAAGTTAAGCTCGGATTCTTAAATCATAAATAACCAAATTATTCTGAACTATTACCGGAAGATCGACAATAAAAGTTACAAAAAGATATATATAAAAATTTCATAAAACTTATTTTTATTTTGTTCAAAAACTTTTCTTCTATCCATAAAGGAAGATCACACTCTGTTTTTGATGTTCGAAATAGTATTATTATTTTTTTTTCCAACTATTTCTTTTCCTAGATCTTTGAGTGACCAGAAAGCCTCTATCCCTGAGGCTGTTGGCTGTGTATGAGATTTTCATGGTTGGACCAACCTGGTATAACAAGCTTGTTACGTCCGAATCTGACATGGATATAGATACGCTAGCAGGATTAGGAGTGGAGCAGATGTCACCCTCAAAGTGTCCTACAGCAGCTTTTTTGACAGAATGCTATATTTATTTATTTCATACTTTTTAAAGGTTCGCGCTCTCGCATATTCGATTTCCTAGGAGACATCCTTCAGCTCTCGAGACAGTTATGTCAAGGATTTCTGCTAAAAATAAAAAAATAAAAAGAGTGCCATAGATTTTGAACTGATGGGCATTATCGTGGGGTAAATACAGACGTTTATATTTGAATTTTAAATTTCAATAGATATTATCTTATGTGTAAAATTTTGTGAATATTTAATGAAGCGCAGTATTGTTAATTATTAAATAAAAACTGTTAAAAGGTTACAACAGGAAAACTATTGTAAATTATTAATTTTACTGCTTATGTAACATCACAGAGAAGGTTAAAAATCTATTTTATGCATACATTTTAATAGTAAATACGTGGTTGGTTAAAATTCTCAGACATCTTTTAAATTTTAATATAAAATCAAATTATTGATGTACAACACTTCGGTTTGTACTAAATGTTTCTTGCGATTAAAGTTTTGTTTAAGAAAATGAAAAAGTTTATTCCAAATCTTGCTCATAGATGGCACTTATTGTCGAAACGTCAATAGAGGCCTCCATGGGGAGAGTGGAGTCTCAAAATGCTTTTGTCTGTCTGTCTATCTGTATTTTTCGTGATAGCGCACCAAAAATCACCCTGTTGACTTGCATATCGGTACAAATGCTCATGAACTACACAAAATTAGCTGTATCGTTTCTGGTGTGTATTCTATTTATAGTTCGTGTGCAGGGATACACCAAAGTTTTTCTTATCATTACAACCTACGGACAGAATTTGTATATACTGCAATAGCAGCCAAAAAAATCTTGCGATTGACTTGCAAATTGATACACATGTTCAAGCGCTACACAGAAATAGCTGTAGAATTTTTGGTGTTTATATTGTTTAAAGATCTTGTACAGGGACACATCAAAACATTTCTAATCATTACGTCCTATGGGCAGAGTTTCGTTTAAACACAACTCATAATGGTTACACTGCATTCAACAAAATGAACTCAACATGCATTATTGAGTTATTTAAAAGCATATTTTTTGTTGAAAAATATATGCTCAGACATAATAATTAATGTACAGGACTTTACAAAAGTGTTTCGAAAATGGCACTTATCCAAATTATGCCAAATTTTGAACAATTTTTCATGAGCTACATAGAATAAGTTGTATAGTTTTTACTGGTGCATATGATGTTTATGGCTTGTTTACAAGAAATTACACGCAAAAAAATAACGTGACATTAGACCCGATATGGACACATTTTTATGTAAGCGCATTTTAACGTGTTTATGCTTTATTCAACATTATAGAATTAAAACACATTATTATGATTCTTAAAAGCATGTTTTCTCTAGAAAAATGTTTGTATAGACTAAATAATTTATTTACAGGACCACACAAAAGAATTCCGACGACATTCTGTAATCATCCAAATGATGTCAAATATGGTTCAAGTGATCAGTTACAATGGATGAGTTGCATGCTTTTTATTAGTGTATATAATTGCTGTGGCTCGTGTACAGGGACATACAAAAGAATTTCGTACCATTATGATGGCCTATAGGTGGTATTTCTTACAAGTTCGTGTTAAAATGATTACTCTCCATTAAACACAATGAAATAAACATATGTTTAAAAGCATGGTTTCTGTGAAAAATGGTAATCAAAGAATTGGCATTTACAGGGTCACACAAAATAATTCCGATACACTATTTAATCATTTTGCATCAAATTTAGTACAGTATTTATGAGTTACAAGGAAATATATATATATATATATATATATATATACAGATATAGAGAGATATATATGGAGAGGCAGATGAAACGGGGTTTGAGGGGTGGCAAATCCCCCTCAGAAACTTATATGGTTATGCATAGCTGCCAATATTTTATTTTATTCCGTAGTACTTTTAGCCCCGCCTTTATTTCGCACCACTTTATTTATAGAAAATTTTTCTTCAAAACTTCGATAAAATAAGAAAAAAATTCTTTTAAAAAATAAGTGGTGCGAAATAAAGGCGGGGCTAAAAATACTCCGGAATAAATTAAAATATTGTCGGGTATGGTTATGTAACGAATAAATAATATATATATATATATATATATATATATATATATTATTAATTATATTATTAATAATAAAATATATTATTAATAAGCTCCTGATATGCAGATACACTAGTATTTAGAAACAGCAAGAAAAGCATGAAACACCCAAGGCAAGTGATTAAAGAACATTTATTTTGTTAAATTTACGACAATATTTCAATATGTGCACATTTTACAGCGCAAACATTATACAAACAATAATCCAATTCAATCCACATGTTCACAAAATAAATGTTCTTTTATTACTTGTCGTGGGTTTTTCATGTTTTCCTTGCTGTTTTTAAAAATAAGAGCCATCTATGAGAAAAGTTTGGTGCTTTTATGTCTTTTCTTAAATCAAACTTTTCACTGTAAAAAGTATTGTACCCACTCTGTATTACTTTGATTAATTACAAGCGATAGTTATATTAGTGACCTATATATATAGGGTAAGTGCACCAGTGATTGACACTTTTAGAGCAATAATCTCTGATGTATTTAAAGTTATAGTCATCAGAAAATATTTTTAGAAATCTTAAGTTAGTACATATGGTATGAGAACCACATATATGTTAAAATATATACATTTAATAACAATTTTTTTAATGAATTTTTATTTGACACCCACTCAATGTTCCAGTAATTGACACTGTCAGTTTTTCCTTTTATCAGTAATTGGCAGCCTATGTTCCAGTGTTTGACACTGCTAGTTATTCATTTAACTAGTTATTAGCACTCTATGCTCCAGTGTTTGACAAAAAATGTTAAAATTCTTATATATAAAATATATGATTTTATTATTTTTCTTATTTATTAATTATTCCGGGATAGATGTCAATTACTGGAGCATGCCAATCACTGGAACACCTACCCTATATGTATATATATATATATATATATATATATATATATATATATATATATATATATATATATATATATATATATATATATTTTTTTTTTTTTTTTTTTTTTTTTTTTTAAGTAAAAATATATTTTTTAAATTTTCTTGCGAAATAAAATGTTTATAAAATAAGTTAAAATGCACATGTTATAAAAATAAAGATTTAGAATCTCGATAATTTATTTTGTACTAAACATTTTTGTAAATTTAAAGAGACTCTTGATAAATATTACTTTAAATTTGTAGAAATGTTTCACAATGTATGTTTTACAAACTTTGTTCAATACTTTTAGACTCAAAATGTTTTTTTTTTTTTTTTTTTTTTTTTTCAAAAGTTTTAATTAATGAAAAGTTGTCGTTTTTTCAGCTTGGAAATTTTCATACGTTTTTATGAATCTTCATTTATTAATGTGTGTATTCATAGTTCAGTTAAATTTCTGTAATAAATAATTCAAATATATTTACTACAGCTTCATATATGCATATATATGAACAGTATAGCGAAAGAAATAAAGCTAATTCATAATAACTTTTTTTAATTTCTTTTTGATAGATTTTTTCCAAATTAATTATTTTTTAGTTATAAATGTATCCTTTAGCTATATTGATCAACCTGCAAAGAGTTTTTAGCTTGTATGCCTATGTGTGTGTGTGAAAGTAGAATCCTTTTTTTTTTTTTTTTTTTTTTTTTTTTTTTTTTTTTATCATCTAAAAATTTAAAAAAAATCTTTTTTGTTGAAATCATTTCTTTATCAAAAAAAAAAAAAAAAAAAAAAAAAAAAAACATCTTTAGAGGAATTAGATTTCGATTTTTTAATCTGTTTTATTATTATTGTTGTTGTTTAATATAGAATGGCGTCATACTAAAAATTATATTAACGCAATATTTTCTTATACAATTCGATTTTACAACAAATAATTTTTCCAAATTTAAAAGAATTGTAGCAATAAAAAGAAAACTTTTGAAAAAATCTGGAGAGGCTTCACTCAATTTTCTAAATATTTAGTACTTATCGGGCGTTTAAATAAATTTTAATCAGTGTATAATTCAGTAAATAAACAAAAGTTGAGAGCTTAATAGAGCGTTTGAGTATTTCGCATCTTAATCGTATGCTTGCACAATGCACAAACAGATTCGAATTCGTTTGTGTGCCCATGTACAAGAATATAAATGGTAAGCCTGCAATTTCCAAAGACGATCATTGTAGCAAAACTCTAAACTCTATCAGCCTCTATATAATAATTTGTTGAACTTCAGATAATTATCCCCATCAGGACCTGATGTGTGTTTTATTCTTCCTTACTTTATGTTTTTTATTGTTTTAAATTCTTTCAAGCTTTCATGTAAAAATATTATAAGTGATTTATCCATCATTTCCCACAATGATCATACACTAAGAAAGCACCGTAACATGTTTGACTTATATATATATATATTATATATATATATATAAGTCAAACATTAATGTAAGTCTGTGTAGTGCTTGGAACGGTGACCTATAAAGTGTTTTCCCAATTTTTTTATAATTAATTGCAGATTTCAGATGTTAGCGACCTTTAAATAGTGACCTTTGAGTCTTTAATGATATAAAAAAAAGTCTTTGTGTTCCTTTAAAAAAAAAATAAAAAGAAAGGAAAGAAAGGAAAAAGAGAGAGAGAAAGAGAAAGAACTATAAGACCTACATATTCATGAATTTTTTTGCAGTTTATACGATCCTTACCTATAGCACAGCATAAAATATAATCAAGCATTTAGATGCTATCGTGTTCACTCACATACCCACACACAAACATATATACACGTCATCATGAAAATAGCAAAAATTAATTCAGGAGACTTAAAAATGTTTAAATACAACAAAATATAATTGTCGAATTTTCACAAAAAAAGGAGTATGTTTATTTCATGAAATAAATCAGATATGCGATCAACATACAAAGATAAAAATGTTTAAAAACAAAAGTCCTTCTTTCTAAGTTGGATTGATATGCTTCACTTTCCAATTTAAATTAAATAGTTGCTTTATTTTTTTCCTCGCTTTAGAGCTTTTACAACGTTATAAAGGTTTTTTGATTCATATTTTTACTACTTCTTTTTTTATAAGCATTTTATACAGAATCAGTTTAACCTTTTACCCATGATAACATCTATTTTTTCGTATTTCTATAACGAAAAGAGATGAAAAAATAAAAATAAAATAGGTTTATAAGGACAAACCCTCAAACACATGATCGCTAGATTTCACAGAATTCTAGAGAAAGAATAACATTTGATCCACACGTAATTACGTTGCTTCTAAAAGAAAAGAAAAAAATCTACGGAGCTATAAAAAGAATAAATCGAAAAAAGAGAGAAAAACCCGCAAGCTTGTAGCAAGCAATCAGTGGGTATCGCAGATAATCCGCTACTGCTCTGAAAAAGCACTACCAATCAATCCTCTTATATCACCACAAAGCAAGGGGATCAATCTCCCCTTCCCAAGTTGACACACGTTGCAGTTTTTCGATAGAAAATATACGGAACGAAAGGAAAAAATAAAAATCCAAGTTCCATGATGACCACAGCTTTTTTATCAAACTGACCAAGGAAATCTTTCTTTTAGATTATCAAAAGAACTACTCAAGAAGTAAAAGAAAAAGAATTTTATTAAAGCATGTTTGTATTTCAGAGTAATGGTAAAATAAAATAATAATAATATTTCGCACTGACTAATTTCCCATCTCTAGATTCTACGATGTATATGTTATCTAGTTTCCAATAATTTCAATATGGATATATGTCGCAGAACTTCTTCTTCTTTTTAAGCTGGGGAGGGGGGGGGGCTGAGAAATTTAAACATTTATCTATACAAATATGTTACATGGGGAACTATAACAGTCAACTTATAAAAATGAAGTTTAAAATATAATAATACTAAATCGCTATTTTATATTTTCATTTGAGAGGAAATTTTTCTTTTAATAACACTGCGTTGGAAAAAAAAAAAAAAAAAAGCGAGTCCCGATACTATTTTTGCTGAATCGCATGCAAAATGAAATTCCTGAATCTGAATATGCCCCCCCCCCCCATTTTCTCGAAACGTCTCCCCGTCCCCCAATTTTATTACTGCTCGGAAATTTTATGACCATGAACTTGATTTGAAGGGTGAAAAAGGATTATTTTAACATTTAAAATCAAAAAACATAATGTATAATAAATAATAAATAATAATACAACCATATTAATAAGATATAATAAATGTAATTTATAATTTCAGTGGCAAATCCTCCCTAAATTTACTCCTTGCTACAAATGTTCATGTTTTAGAATTTTTCACCTTTGCAGCCCCTCAGAACGTAATTTAACGGTTAATAGACCCCCCCCCCCCCACCACCACCAAATCAAATTAATAGTCATAAGATTACCGAACAGTAATAAGATTAGAAATGCTTCTAAAAAAGGGGGAGGTGATGTTGATACAAAATAGGCGTCATATTCGGATCCAGGAGGTCATTTTACGTAAGAATTTGCAGAAATGATGTTGAGGCCGATTTTCATGCAGAACAATGTAATTCAATGTGGTTTACATATACCTATCTATACATTAAGATTGATTTTTTAATGTGTTATGTATTTTATTATTATTATTATTATTATTATCTTTCTACTTATATGTAAATTAATAATTAAACATGCTGAATATTATTTCTTTAAGTTCTAGTATTACAAGAGACATATGTCTTCTTGTCAATTAATAATTGCTTTTCATCACATTCCTACAAAATATATTCAATTACTTTACATATGCGATATAAAGAAAATGTCTTTTTTAAAAACGCTACAGTAAAAAATCAATATGCAAGCAACACATTTCTTCTTGTAACAGCTTATAAGTACTCGCTATGAGTTTACGGACCCTTTGGCATTAATTATTATTAATAATTTGACATTAAGGGTCCAATGAGTATTTGGACCCATAAATAAAAATCACTTTAATATTCATAATTTAAAACTATTTTTGAGTACACTGAGAAAAAATTCTGTAGCTGACATTTGGAATCTGAATTGTGGCTGTAGTATAAATAGTTCCGTGTCATCCTTATAAATTCTATTATCTTTGAAAACGAGTTCTAGAAGCCCCTATTAGAATTCTGGAGCGTTTGCCTATATTCTTGAGGGCAAAGTTATTTAAAAATCTCTGCAAATAAATGAGAATACAAGAGGCGGGTTTTAGCAACTATAATTTTGGTGTATGACCCAATTCTAGGAAATCAAGCAAGAATTTCTCGCAATACAAAAGATTCAGAATATTCAGAATACTGTTACACCATCTAGAAATGTTAGACTAGAAATTTTCGATTATTTCGTCTATTCGGTTTATTGGCGTGTCTTATGCGCATAGCTCGGAGATCTATATTTCTAGTTAAGGGATTTAGAAAATGGCCACTTATTCATTCTAGGTGAAGGCGGTATATTTTTTTTTCTCAGTGTAATGCAATAATTAGCTGAATTTAATTGATAAATTAAACTCTGTCAATAAAAAACTAAGCTTATAAATCTTTAATATAGTCTGATTTTGAAAGATCATAATCAGTTTTCACAGATTGAACTTTACTATAATTTTCAATGATTCTTCGAGATTTGGATAGGTCTACGTCTACAATATATCACAAATATTTTGAAACTTTAAACATTTTGTAAACAGACATTCACAAATAATAAAAGAATTTTATTGTTTACAAAAAGCACTACATATTCACAGATTTGTCGAGAGTTAAAATCAATAAATAAATTATCTGTCAGTTCTCTGCGAGATTGTTTCATCGCATAATTTTGTAATTTTTACATTCAAGAAAAATATCTCACTTAGAAGTTCATTTTAGAAATGCTCACGAATTAAAACATATATAGTACAGAATGTTACAAAGCTCTACTAATAAAATTTTTAATTTTGTGGTATGGCCTTTAATATAAATAGAATAAATATAACTTTACTACACACAATGAGACTCATAGAATATTTTTTTTTGAATTATTTTTAAATAATAATAATAATAATAATAATAATAATAATAACAAATGCTGAAAATAAATGACCGCTGCTTTATAATTGCCTGGAAAGATTGTCTATTATTATTATTATTATACAATCAAAAGATGACAGTTTTGTATTTAAGAGTAATAAAGTATAGATATAAATTTAGAGGAAATATCTTAAAGTTTTATCTTATTTTCTAATATCATCATTGACAATATTTTCAGAAAAAATTCTAATTACTAAGCAGTTATAAAGATGAATAAATAAGAACCATTTCTCTATTCGCTTCTTTACAATTTATATTATTTACAATAACAGTTTCAAAATAAGATTTTGATAGTAATTGGTCAATTACTGGCAGATCACCCTGAATTTATACCTATAAGCATAAGTATTTACTCATATAATTTAACTGAGTATTTTATTCATAAATTCAAACTCTTAATAAATTTATGCAGTTTGATAAATGTATTATAGAGAAAAATTGAAGACTGTTTCTGTCAATTTTCACACAAAGAAGAAAATTGAGATTTTTATTATTATTATTAATTAATTAATTAATTAAAGAAAAATAATCTGGTTTTCGCTTAATTATTGGTAGTCCTGTACATCTTCTAAAAATAATATGCACACTACACGGTGCACATAAATATAATCCTATATCAGGAACACCCAGCACAACCTGAAATACGCTTCCATCATTTTCAAATATTGTCCCACTATATTCTAGTTCTTTTGTTTAGTCCTGTAAAATAACGATGAATTATTTTCATTTCTACATGCAATTGCTTTTGCAAATGTAAAAAATGCATATTCCTTTCATTTGGTTTAGTGCAGCCTATAGATGTTAAGCTCTACTTACTTGCAATTTCCCCCCATCGACGTAATGTATTTAAATTCTCTTGGGTGTCCCCGTACACGAACCATTTTCTTAATCGCAACGAAAAGTTTAGAGTAGCTTTCCTGTAGGATACAAATTTCGGATACTGAGTTTGAACTTCCTACTATTATTTGTTTTTGAGATATGCTGATAACACACACAGAGAGAGAGAGAGAGATCAACCACTAAAAACATGTTTTCCGATTTCAGGGGACCTCATAACATGTAAATATAACAAAAACTCAATATCGGAAATTTTACCTAAAAATAATAATTTTTCTACTATATATATGGGCAAGAGAATGAAAGAAAAAAAAAAAGAAAGAAAAAAGAAATTAATATATGCGAATGACATTTTAAATACCTCTTTGCTGTTATAATATAGTTATAGCGCAACATAATACTCTAGAGAGTAAATCCATTCTAAATAAAAATTCTTAAAATAGGATTGCATAACTTTTCAAAATAGTTTCTGGATAGAATCTGTCAAAATCGGTATTTTCAATTGCATAAACTATTAAACTAGAATGTTTTGTAATAAGTATTTTTCATAAAATTAATTTAAAATCAAACACATTTCTAATTTAAAAAGTAATACTTTTACTGATATATATTTAAAACTTTTTTTTTTTTGTGACAGGGCAGTTTTTTATTCATTTAATTTTCAAAATAATTTTCCGTTCCAAACAAATCAGCCTTATTAAATTTATTGAAGACACGTTGAATTTCTTTCTTTTCATTCTTTTATCATTATTATTATTATTATTATTGTTATTAACTCGTTTATATTTTTTAAACATATTGTTTTAAAATATGCGTTTAGTATGTGTATTGTTAATTGCTATGCGAACTCGGTAGGACTTTCCAAAATTTCTACAAATCCTCTTTTGTTTAGAAATTATCCTCGCTAATATATCTCATATATCTAACATATCTCAACATATCTTATTGTGTTTTCATTATTTACACATAAAAGAAAAAAAAATCTATCAATTTTAATTTCATTTTGGTCTAATGAATATTACTTAAAAACATCTCATCGCGGCATTTTAAAAAACATGCATCTTAAATCTAATAAACACTATAAGAAGAAAATGAAAAAGAAATGTTACAAAACTTAAGATATAAACATTGAAACTGCAAAAATAATGCCTGTATAGTTTATGAAATATAAATGCAACATTTTATAAATATTAAATTAATAATATAAACATGAACTTGATGAAAATATATACTTTTAAATCTAGACAGTTTATTATTACGCATTCAGCGGAAAATTCACCCTATCACGTTTTCTTAGCCCACTGAAGCTTAAAGCCGTAAAAGTAGATTTACAGGCAAAGTCCGCAGAATTATACTTTTAGCGGATGTTATTTAAGAATTATTTTTAAAATGAGAACGAGTGAACTCAGTCATTCACATACTAATTGATAAAATATAAATATAACACTCGATGAATCTTAAATTAGTTATATGAGTGCGAATTTGATGAAAATAAATTGTTTTAAATCTCTTCGGTTCGTCATTACTCATTCAACAGAAAATCACTGAATCATCGTTTTCCTAGCACACTGACGCTTAAAGCCGCAAAAGTAGATTTACAGGCAAAGTCTGCAGAAATTATGCTTCTAGGTCATCTGATATAAAAATGATTTTTACAATGAGACCGAGTGAACTCGGTCATCCAGATGCTAATTGATGAAATAGTTACCAATTGATAAAATACAAATACGACATAAATCTTAACCCTTTATCTACTGCATTGTGAAACAGGCAAAAAAAATGTATTTAAACAATTTTTTTAGTTATAAGTAATTTTTAAAGATAATATAAGTGCAATAAAAATTGCTCATATCATTTCACCATAGTAATTAGTGAGATTTCTGTGAGGTGTTAGTTTAATGTACTAATAGTACATAGAGGTTGAAAAATGTATTTGGACCTTAAAAATGTATTTACTTTTTATGTTCCTTATACTACGAAAATAAATTGTTTTAAACCTCTTCGGTTCATCATTACGCTTTCAAAAGAAAATCACGCCTTCACCTTTTTCCTAGCAGACTGACGCTTGACGCCGTAAAAGTAGATTTACAGGCAAAATCTGCAGAATTATGCTCTTCTAGGGCTTGTTATAAAAATAATTAAAATGAATTTTTCTTTCCATTTATTTAGTTAATTTATAAATTTTATCTTGTAATAAGAATGATTTTTAGAAGAGAAGGTATTTTTATTTGTTTCAAAATGTTGTAAGTTTACAAAATTCTATTCATTACATTTTTTCCCCAATTTATTCTTCATCTTATACTATTAAGTGAGCAATATTTGTATGTATATTTCACTGATCTCGAAAACGGTAGCTCGACAGTCACGAGATTTAACACAAAGGTGCATCCCGAAGGGTCATTGTGCACATCGAAGTCATATTTTCGAATTTTTGATTAGTTTTTTCTTAATTAATTAAAATGTGAAAATCATAACCTTCTAATTTCTGATAAAAAAAGCCATTTAAATTTTAACATTTTATCCATAATTTAATTGTTGCCAATTTTTTTTTTCGACAAAATAATAATAATAATTTAAAAAAAAAAAAACGTACATTTATTTAAAATGAGGAAAATAAATCAGGAAGATTAGAAAATAAATTAGAAATATCACTCGCATCGTTACAAATAAGACACCAAATGAAAGGGAAAATTTTTGTAAATCCGATGCATTAAACAGCTTATCAATCGGATGATTAGTTTTTTCTTAATTAATTAAAATGTGAAATAAAAAACCTTCTAATTTCTGATAAATAAGACATTTAAATATTAAAATTTTATCCATAATTTAATTGTTGCCATTTTTTTTCGACAAAATAATAATAATAATAATAATAATAATAATAATAAAACGTACACTTATTTAAAATGAGGAAAATAAATCAGAAAGATTAGAAAATAAATTAGAAATATCAGTCGCATCGTTACAAATAAGATAGCAAATGAAAGGGAAATTTTTTTTTAATCCGATGCATTAAACAGCTTATCAATCGGACAATTAGATTTTTTAAAATTAACTAAAGTATGAATTTTAGGTGGCAACAGCAGAAGATTGTATGGAAACAGTTAGGAGAAAAAAAAATGAAAAATCTGCTTCACATTAAGTCACGTGATTTTTAAAAGGGATTAAAAATTGCAGTTTTCAAATTCTTTTAAATTTTCTCTCACGAACACAAAAATATAATATACAGCCTGTACCCCACAAGACCAACTTGCATTTCAAATTTCATCAATTATTTTGGTTAATAAACAAAAGTTATTATTATTTTTTTTTCAAATTAAGTTTTATTCTATTTTTGAAAAGATTTATGTGATCATAGATATAATAATATATATAGATCTATCATCCCCATATTATCGTGCAAAGATTTTTGATGCCGAAAAAAAAGCTTTGGAATCAGCCATTAAGTGGTATTGAAGGAAAAAAAAAAAAAAAGAAGAATGAATTTGAAACTATATCTGGGGCTTTTCATTCACCTTTAGTAAATAAATTATTCATGAATTTTATTTGCTAAAACATCCGTGTGTATTCACTCGGGGAAAGACTGCCATATTTTGGTAAAATCGCCGTCTTTTCCCGAGTGAAAAGGAATCACTTTTTTGTCTCCAATGATCAATCTATATATTATTACTATATCTATGTATGTGATACGATAGATTAATAATTTGGGTTTTAAAATTTTTTTTAAATAGATTATTTAAACTCTATGAACCATATTTTTATTTTATCAGCTTCATTAATAGATCCTGCTGGGCGATTTTTTAAATTTTGGTGTTGAAGTACACCAAATGTTTTTCGACAAGAAGTTTAATATAGCAACAGCCATTTTAATCTAAGTAGCGCATCAAATATATAAAAACATAAATGATTTATTTTTACATAAAATTTGCAGAACAAATGCAGTTTTAAAGATAGGAAATTTATTTCAACAAGCACTATTTTAAACCTAAAAAGCATTAAAAATATAAGCAGAATATAAAGGATTCTTATGTATAAACAAAAAAGAGTCTGATAAAATTGTTAGCAAAATAGTCTTCCCCTTTTCATACAAAAAAAAAAAAAAAATCCATCGCTGGCGACAAAAATTCAAAATCCGCGAATGGAGCGACATAATAAAGTTGTGTAACACGATAATGTTTACCTATTTATTTATTTTTTTATATAATAATCACTATGCTAATTTATCATACAAACAAATGAACCTCTGTGTGTTACTGCACTCTCACGCTGTCGAACAGAAATATTTGAAAAATTCAAATTAATATTTAAACAAATAAATAAAAATATGTTTAATGGGAAATATATATAACCATAAAAAGATTAGTTGTCTAAAATACGGCAGAAATAGCGCTCATAGCATATTGTTACAAGGGATTAAGTCTTATTGTTACAATGGATTAAGTCTAAAATGGTGACAAAAATTCAAAAGCCGACAAAGAGAACTATATTAAGGCTGTACTATCAGGTTTACAACCCATGAATTATATATAAACACAAAAAATTAATTGCCTCATGCGACAGACGTAGCCGGTCACAGCATATTGTAATATTTGGTGTGCAATTGCTGTCATTTAATGGTTGATTGGATAAACAAAAAAAAAAAAAACATATGAAATAACGTAAAAGCAAATATTATGTTGTCTAAACCCAGTTACGTTTGAGTCCAGTCAGAGTTACATGTGAACAACACGTATAGTGTTGTTCACATGTAACTGGGATTCAAATATAAAAGGGAAACTCCAATTTTTTCGATACTATCTATTTCGAAACTGCTATATAATAACATACTTGCCAACCATCTCATTAATAACCGTACAATTGTTAACGCCCCTTTTTACGCACCACTATATTTTTAGAGCTATTCTCTCCAAATGTTGTTACGATTAAATAAGACTAAAATTACTCTAAAAAATTATTGGTGTGAGAAAAAAGGCGGGTACTAAAAATTGTACGGTTAATAATGAGATGGTTGGCAAGTATGTAATAAGCACCTAAATGGAAGCTCATTGGTAAACTATTGTCGCAGGTAATAGGGACAAGCGCCCGAGTTGCAGTTGATGACCAAATCGCTGCTGAATGCAGCAGGGACCTGGAGCGAGCTTTTGAACAATTTCAGTAATTTATTTTATTTTATTTTTATAAAGCTATATAGAAACGAGTTTCCTTTAAATTTAGTGGCCAGCGAAGCGGGCAAAGCCTGCTAGTTTAGAATTATGCAAGATATAAAATTATAAATACTCAATATCTTCTTAATAATAAGGTTTTGGAAACTAACACTCGAAAGCAATTTCATCGCTGCTGGAGCAATATATTGAAATAAAGAAAAGGAAATATTATCCATGTTTAAAAAAAAAAAAAAAAAAATATATATATATATGTATAATTTTTTTTTTTCAAAAAATGCTTAATTTAACAGAAAAAATGACGTCTCAACTACAACAATGCACTGAAAAGAAAAGAAAAAAATAATAATAATAAATAAAATAAAGTTATCCGTGATCAGAGCTGCCAACCTAATCCGGCAAATTGTTAGTACCGCCCCTTTTTCTGCACCACTTAATTTTTAGAGTAATTCTCTTCAAATTTATCTATGATGAATTAACCCTTTAAGGTTCACTACTTAATTTATTTTAAAAATTACTAAACTAATTTTAAAAATGGCTTTTAGACACATAGCTGATCATAAATATTTAAAAAATAAAAAATTAGCATTGTTCCTTTTCGAGAAATTTTCGGTTTGAAACATCTGTAAGTAAACCTTATTAAATTCAAATAATATTTAATTTAATAAATAAATCGCTTAAAAGTAAACATTATCGACAACAAAAACTTGTAAAAGTTGCATAGATCCACACATTTCAATTTATTCCGGAGTATTTTAACTAGGGGTGAGAATCGATTAAGAGTTTTAACTAGATTAATCGTAGTTCATTAATCGATTAATCGAATTTTTAATCGGTTTTAATTTTTCTTCATATAATTTTATTTCAATGATGAATAAAACTCTCATATTGTATATATATATACATATTATTCATAAGTTTGACTGAAAAAAAAATTTTTTTCTTCAAAAATTTTTGTCTAATCAATTATATCTGTTTCATAGCTGAAATTTAAATCAATTTTCAGAGTAATAATTGGTGACTTTAAGTGTTAATTTTATATAAATATTTTCACTTGTTCATTTTATTTATTTTTTAAGTAAATTATTTTTTTAATTCATTTTGAAAGAAACATTAAATGAATTTACACATATTTTAGCTTTATATTTGCAGGCCTTGTCCATCTCGCTTGTCACTATTTTTAAATGAATACTCAAAATTCCATATCATTATCTCAAATCTCTCTATCTAAAAATCTCAAATTCTTTTATTTTAGTTCTTCTTTGTCACTTCGGACTAGGACACAGAATGTTATTTTCTGTTTCTGCTTCAATAGATACTATCAGCGATTCTGAACAGACAATAAACGCTTGAAGATATTGTGAAACTCTGTTGACATTTCCCCCATCAGAGGGATAGTGGAAATCTCAATCCCTTCTTTTCTTTTATCTTTAGCATTTCTATTTTTTGAAAGCTTCTTGTTTCTGAGATTACTATTACCCTAGCCAACACTTTCTGTAGAAGGCTAAAGCCAGGTGGTGTTGCTCCAGAAAGCACATGAAGCGGCATTTTGTTAAATAACTATCCTCCTCCTTTTCTCTATCAACAAAAGTGCAACAACTTCTTTTGAGAGGTTTTATTTTTATTTATTTCCTTTTTTTTTTTTTTTTTTTTTTTTTTTTTTGCTTCATTATTTTGATGCATGTTTCTTAGAATGTTAGTTAGCAAAATATGTGAAAAAATATTTTGTAGGCAGAAAAGCATTTTTACTTTAATTCGTAATTGGAAAATTTTAATCGGATTTTGAAAATTTTTAATCGAATTAATCGATCGAATTAACTCGATTAAAAAAATTGATCGGAACTAAGCATTGATCGATTAACCGAACCGATTAATCGATTAATCGGCACAGCCCTAATTTTAACCCTTTGCGGTGCAAGGTAATTCGGATCATTTAAATTATACTGCCACCGGAATTTACGAACATAATTGAAATAGAAAATTTATTTAATTTTCACGTTAAAAAAAGGGCATTTTCTGCTATGTTATAAATGTAAATTTTTGCTAAAAAATTTCCGGGATGAGTTTTTGCGCTTGAGAATTAAAATTAGGTGTTCCATCAGCGGGAACACTGCGACTGAAAGGGCTAAGAAGAAAAATACTCTAAACATTAAGTGGTGCAGAAAAAGGGGCGGTACTAACAATTTGCCGGATTAGGTTGGCAGCTCTGCGTGATTTTAAACAAATAAAATAGGAAAAGAAAGAAAGAAGATTAAAATAAACTTATCATTTGTGTTATGAAGGTCTAAGCAGATTTGTTATAATATAAATAGATGATAAACAATTTTAAATAGGCATGAGGAAAACAGTATATATTTTCTGTACTATTATCCCATCGGCAAATAAACTACCACCGATTTTAAGAAATTTGCTCTGAAATTTATAAATGATGGACTTTAAACTACAATTCATGACTCAAATTTCGTTATTTTAATTAAAAGAAAACATAGTTAAATCTTAAATAATCTTTTTTTTTTAATTAGTATTTACTATTTATGGCGACATTTGGTCAACATTTTTGATTTAGTAAATATGGCTTGCCGATGAGATATGCAAACAGTAAATTTGGAAATACCGACCGCTAGACAAGCGAAAACCGACTAGTAAAAAAATAATCTACATAATCAAGCTTATTCCGATAAAAGTTGCTAGCAAAGTTCACTTTTATCACATGATCAAATATTTTCTTTCTCAAAATCTGATTAATTTTTACATTGTATTGAATAAAATTCCTACTGTAGAACGTATGTATCTGATTTGCAAATTATACGGTAATAATGGATGAACATCAGGAATTAAGAACCAAGGCAGAAATTTGCCTATTTTAAAACAATTTGCTGCTTTTTTGTTACCTCTCTTTTGTTACCTCCTTTTAATAGAATAATCCTATCCAATTTAATCATGACACATTACTATAAAAATACGATAAATATTTCTATCCAAAAATAGTCGCATCAACAAAGCAGAAATTTCTCATACCTGAAAGTGTGTCCTGTAAAAAGGGTGGGGAGTGCTACACCTGCTTATAACCGATATTTGAATCGTATGAATGAAAAAAATAAAACATTGCCCTTTTATTACTATTAAAATAAAACAAAATTTTATTTTTTCGCATAAAACAAGATGAAAAACAGTATGTTCTAATGCAGTAATTTATTCTTAAGAACAAATGCAACTGCATAAAAGATTTTTCACGAAACGTAAGAGAGTTATTGTCAGTAAATCGTTTGTTTTAGCTATATAATTTGAAGAGAGATGCCTATATTGGAAAATTTCAATGGATGGAGTGATCATGTGATGATTCATCATTTTAACTTAAAAAAAAAAAAAAAAAAAAAAAATCTGAAAATCTAAAATTTAAATCTGAAAACTTGTTTTTCAGTAAATATTCTCAGTGAGATTCTATAAAAAAATAAGCGAAATTTTTAGCATTCAAATAACACAATTTAGAGAGGCATTCTTGTGTTTCTCCATGTGATTTTATACTTTCAAAAAATGTTAAATTTTCAGTAGTGGAATTATTGGGTCCAAATCTTTGAAAAATATTTAGAATAAATGTTATTCTTATTCTGCGAAACTAAACATAAATGTAATTACTGAAGTCGTGCTTCAATTATAGAACCAATATATTGCAACATTTGCATTTGCTTTCCAAAACACTTATTAATTATTGTTATCCAAAAGGCAACTTAGAACTAAAATAACAAAAAAACTTAATCTTGCTTAAAGCAATCAAATTTTCAGATTTCATAGTCTAAACACCAGACAAAATATATTCTCTCGCCATCGGAAGCTATATAAGCAATATCAAGCTCCGACAGCAATTAATTACTTTATCTCGTGGAGAACGAATGTGACCTCAATTAGCGCCTCGCAGTGAATGAGAAAAGGTTTTCTCTCGGAAAAATCCCGTTTTCTAATAACCATCCACGACGCTCCAGACATTTCGCTAAAAGTCTACTCATTTTATCCCAAAATTAATGAATTTGCGGTTGCTGGAGCACGCTCCATGACCACTAATCTCTGTGTTAATCTCCTCTGCTATTCTTTGCCAGTGCCATCAGTCCGCTCCCTTGAGTATTGGGCGGTGGTGATCTTAAGCTCCTCCCAACAGTCCGCCACAGACGAATCGATGAAGAGGACTTCTGTCTCTGGGGAGTGGCCGATCGTCGCCGGATCGCCGGGGTCTGCCCATCGCATGTTTTGTGAACAGTATGTAGCTGTTATGTACATACTATATATATATTTATTTTTTTGCTGTTTTTTTTTCCCTCTCTCTCTCTTTTTCTCTTGTTCTTCAGTTCGAGTGTTTTCTCTCTCGCCAAGAGAGTTTTTGGCGAGGATGAGTGTCTTGTGCATGTGAAAATACGGGAGGAAGCAGGCGGAGGATTAAAGGATTCATCCGGGATGAATTCTGACCTAGATAGACGATTTTAGTTCTCAATCACACACATTTCTTTTAATCAAGTCTCCCGTTTCTTTCTCTTTCCAACATACAAAATAAATAATGTTTTTCCAGTTTATGCCTTTATTAAAGTAATTGAACAAAATCGAAATTTCTTTCTTTCTTTTTTCTTTTTTTTAAATTCATCTTGAAACTTTTATTTGTGTATTTTATGTGTCTTAATCATATATTTTTCTGTATGTTTTAAACACAAATTTTGGTGAAAGAAAAATTCAACATTCAAAATCTTAAGGCACTTTTAAAGAAGAAAAATTTCTGAAAAATTAATTTTGATATAGTTATGTAAACTACATTGCTTTAATCCACAAAGTACATCATATTTCTTTTATCGAGATATTGAGAGATTCGAATTATTTAAAAATATTTTTAATTCTAGTTTTTAAACAATTGTGTACCACCGTATTTTTTTTCATGATTTCATTAACCCAGGGATAGAACGCGGGCACAGAACTCATACCAGTATTTGTTTAAGAAATTTCTCTACCTATAATATCGTTGATTAAAAAAGAAGAAAATTTTAATATATCGATAGTGGTATGAGTCTGCACCCGTTTTCCATCCCTGTTAACCTGAAAATGATTTACTGATATATACTAATATAGAGCTGAAAATCTTTAATCTATTCCGTAACATTGTTAATTTCTGCATTTTCCGCACCACTTTCTTTGCATAGTAATTTTCTCTAATGTAATTATGGTTAAATTTGAAGAAAACTACTCTCCTTAAATATATATATACATATATGGAATTGAGAGAGAGAGAGAGAGAAAAAAAAAATGGAAGCTCTAATAATTAATACTAAACATTTAATCGAAAGATTTTTAGGTAGGATGGGAATCACAGGTATCAGCCATCGTTGTACACAATGAAGGTTGAAACTTTTATTTAATAAATAAATAAATAAACAAATAAAATTTCTATCCAGTTGCAGTTAAGGTTAAGGTCAATACTAATATATTTTTATATATCGGTATAATGAACTTATGAACAAACATAGAGCATAATCGCTACTCCAAATTTTGGAGAATAATTTCAGCCATAGAAGTTGTGCAATAATGTTTATTGCTGACACACATTCATTAGCAATAAGAATATATTTATCTAAATTTCACAGAAGATGTACCTAAAAACACTGAAAACCAAACAAATTTCAAAGTAAACACATTGCAATAGCTGTATAACAATGAAATTAGAAAAGGAATGTTTTTCTAATTGGAAAATTCCTGTGGTCACTGGTGACGGAGAAGTTGAGAGGCTTTCTCGCTGTCATTTGTTCGCAAACGAATAAGAAGATGGGAATGATGAATCAATTCCTATGACGTCCCTTGATGTATCTTGTTTCTTTCAAACGAACAAAAATATATATCGGTTTATATATTTATCGATGACCACTCCTAAGCATATTCAATAAATAAGCATTATGCGTGGGAATATGTATGTAAAATGAAAGAACAAACTAAAATTTCCTTAAAGGAACTTTAGATTGTTTGTAATTCTTCTAGTAGTTGTGTTCTTGTGAGTAAACAGCTGATCTGGTTGATGGCCAAATGGTTAGTGATTTGACTTTCAATTATAAAATGCCGAGTTTGTTGAGACCTGTTCAAACATGGATGTAGTGTTTCAGAATCCATGTTAAATAGTAGGTCACGTTCTTATTAGGCCTAGTGTTAAAAAAAAAAAAAAAAAAAAAAAAAAAGACTATATAACAACAAAATCAATCAATCACACTTTCGATCAATAAGATGCCCTTCCAACTTAGAATAACAAATGCCCTTCAGTGTAAGCAAGCGTCTACATTAATTTGATATTTAATTCTGAAGCTCATTAATAATGTTGTCTCGAATGTTTTATTAATTTTATTGCAAATTATTTATTTATTTATTATCGGATAGGTAACACACGCTAAAAGGTCACATGGTAGAATCTTCGAGAATCAAACCCTCAGCCACACTAATGGTAGACACGTATATTTTCAGTCGTAAACAACTATGCTAATTTTTCAATAAGCTTTTTGTTTCATAGATACCTACTTTTATGTTACTAAAATATCTCTCTCTCTCTCTCTCTCTCTCTCTCACACACACACACACACACACACACACACACACACACACACACACACATACTCCCTCACTCACACACTCTCTTTTAATTTATTTATTTATTTATTTTTCTTTAAAAAGTAATTTAAAAAAAAAAAAATAAGAAGAAGAAACATCAAAAGCAATGGAGATAAAAATGTTAATAGTTGCACGTATTTAGGAGAAAAAAAAAATTCTTTGAGTTAAAAATTAAAAGCTTATGTTTTAAAGAATATGTAAACCATTTATCTACATTAAAAAAAAAAAAAAAAAAAAAATGAAATTTTAATTTATGAAACTATTGCTTTATTCATCAAAATGTTCTTTTTAAAATCATTCTGTTCGTTTTGTCTTAAGATTCATCTGTTTATTAAAACTGTACTTTATATTCAAACTGAGAACTTCGAATATTTCATTTTAGTATTTAAAAACAGAAAGATTGTCATAAACTCATTATGAAAAAATTGTCAGCTGTAAATTACTGAAAAAGGAAACGATCAGCACTTTTAATGTTCGCTAAGACGCATTATACAAAGAACAATTAATGTCTTTTTTTTTTTTTTTTTTTTTTTGTAACCTTTGGAAAAAATTTTGTAACATTAATTGTTCATTAATAATGTGAGTATCAAAAGTTTAAATATAGAAACTTAATTTTTGTTGTCATTAGAATAGACATAGTGGAAAAGCTTTTTTGTTAATGTTATTATTATTACTGTATACATATAACGTTTTTTTTTTTTTTTTGTTTTTTTTTTTTTTTGTCACATTAGAAATTGGAATTTTACAACATAATTGAAAATCCATTTATTGCCGCTTAGGTATGTTAACTCTTATTTTTTATTTTTATTTATTTATTTATTTATTTTTTTTTTTAAGAAAGAAAGAAAGAAAAAGAAAAAAGAAACTGTACATTTAAGAATTTTCCAGTAATTAATTTTAATTGGACAGAAAAGAATGGTTATACCTTGTTTTAAATTTTATTAAAATGTTTTGATTTTTTTTTTTTTTTTTATAATGTTGACAGAGGGACAGACATCACATAAGCTCGCATGTAACGTGTTATTTAAGGAAAAGCAAATATAGAGCCAATCAAATTGAATGAGCTCATAAAAATATTGAGTCTGCATTACGATATTTAGACTTAGGATAAAAAGAAATATGTAGCTACGTAGATAGTCTTCACAATGATAAATGTGTACTAAAAGATAGGATATCAAATATGCATCCATTTAAAACAAGCAACTATTCTGTGACATTTAAAACAGGAATAATGACAGTGTTCTTTCTGTTTTGTATATTGACTAGCAGGCTTTTCCTGCTTTGTTGGTCCCTATATTTTAATGAATTAAAAAAAGAGAGAGAGAGAGAGAGTAATTTAAACGTTTAAATAAGTATATTTCATGTTGGCGACTATTTTCGCTAAATTGAAATCGTTACTTAGTACCGCGATATACAGTTATCAGTAAAATGTAAACGACATGTATTTATTTAAATTTCATCGTGTTGATCAGAAACACGATTAATTTTAGATAAACTAAAATATACATTCAAATTAGTTTACAGCCTATAAAAACAAGAAAAGAAACATACTAGAGTATTTGATTAATTGAAATTGTAAATAAATCAAAATAAAATATTTAAAAAGGGAATGTATATATATAATATATATATATATATATATTTATTATTATTATTATAACCGGCAAGTATATTTAATAATTTAAAAGCAATTATAACGTCAATTTTATCAGAAATTTGCTATATTACAGGACATTGCATTTTTTTTTAATTCACGTAAATAAATGTTTCTTTCGTGTTAAAAAATAAATAAAAGGTTGTAAGCATTTATTATTATTATTATTATTGTTATTATTGTTATTGGGGTGAGCTTGAAATTCCATTTCAACGAAAAATGTAGGGGAACCAAATGCAAAAAACCGTAAAAAGCATATATATATATATATTTCTAATTATACTGTTAAACACAATGTGATCAATCGGTGAATTTCATTGTGGCTTCGTGGTTTCATTTTTGTTCATCTGCTTTGAAATTTTGCATTTTTAAATTCATATGGTTCCTGTTCTGGTTGTGGCAGGCTGGGGGAGTGTTGCCGGCGTAAAACTAGTGTAACCCCACAGGCAAGTCACAAGTCTTGCCGCCTGCCTCCTTCTTCCTATCTTGTGTTTCTTGGGTTGTTTTTTCATTAATTTTGATAAGTTTATGGTTTTAAGTTAAGATTTGTTGTTTTACTTTATTGATTCGTTTGTTTTGCAGACTGTTAATTAATAAATCTGGTTTCTTTACATTAATGTATTTCATCCACTGATGATTTTTTTTTTTTTTTTTTTTTAATCTTATTGGTCATTGGTGTTTAAGTGATCTTGTATCTGTTGCTTGGCTTCTACTATGCTTAATAGATCATCATCATTATATATATATATATATATATATATATATATATATATATATATTTTTTTTTAAATCTAATATGTACAAAAATCGAAAATATAAAGATGTGTTGCAAAATTACATACACTGCTCCTTTATCTAGAAAAAAAATCATAGATTTTGAAAAAGGTGGCGGGATTTGTTAAATTTCTCCTGTAGTTTTAACATAATTATATCTGTTGAAAGCAAACAAAAGTATTGTTTAGAAGCCTGTTTTTTCAACTAGTATAACTATCATATACTACGGGATTAATCTCCTTAAAAAAAATTGGACAGTTATGAATGAAAATGATTTTACAAGCTTCAGAATTAATTGTTAATTTGTTGAACTTTTCACCTCTGCTATGTATGTTGTAAAATTCGGATCCAATAACTTATTTAGATATAATAACACAAAACAGGTTGGCAAATATTTTAAAAGTCATAAAAAGAATATTTCTACTACAAATTATTGATATGTCTTGTCAGTAATTTCGCATTACATACTTCACATACACACACATAAGCGGAGAAATATTTACAACAATTAAAAAGTAAGAGTGAAATATTTAAGGAGAGCATAAAGTATGATAATACACAAAACATATTTTCAACAAAATAAATCCGTTTTCTTTAGTGTCAGTGCATTCTGGTTCGGATTCGTGTATTATCGGTTCGACAAAAACTTACGAATGGACTTTTAATCAAGCATACAAATTGGATATAGATAAACAATAAATGGTTAATAAAATAAGTAAATAAATAAAATAACTGCTAATTATTAGACTCTGTCAACATACACTTTTTTTTTTAATAATGCTTTTTAATATATACAGTTTCCGCCGCTTAATAAATTCATTGGTTAATAAAATCAGCCGCTTAATCTGATCAAATTGTCAGGACCGGAATCAAATCAATACAAACTACTTTTTAAACCGCCGTTTAATAAAATCAGCATCGCCGGTTAATAAACTAAAGAAAAATCTCTTTATCGGCAAAAATGTGTATTTATGCGCTTTAAAAAAAAATTTATCTACAGTTTTTTTTTTTTTTTTCCTCCAATAAAAATAAAATAAAGCACAACCATCTCCCTCGTTATCTCTCTTTGTCGAAAATTTTACACCTGCAGATTAATAACAAAAAAAAAAAAAAAACTCGCTTCATCACTTGTCTTAGTAATAAATTCCAGGAATGAATTCTAAAAATCAAAATAATAAGTTACTGCTTTGATTCACTAGTGATTGTTATTTCTTTTTTTTTTTTTTTTTTTTTTTTTTTTTCATTTTTAATTATTAAAAGATAATTCTCAGTTCTCATTCTGAAATAACTAAAAAGCAAAAAAACTTTTGAAAATGTCTAATATTTAATTAATGTATAAATACTGACTAATTTTGTATGCACTATGGGTTTATTAATTTTATATGGATTATGTGTTTAATTTACTTATTTTGAATGAGCAATTAATTAATTGTCGGTCGAAAATTATTTAATACTTTTATTACTCTCATCAATCGTTAACTTTTGAAATTTCTTTTTAAATTCAAGGAAGTAATACCCTTTTCTTGAGTGCAAGAACCTTCGCCGGATATAAAAATGCACCGCTTAATAAAATCAATTTGCCTTAGAACGAATGTGATTTTAATAAGCAGCGGGTACTGTATATTTATTAGTTCTTCAAATATTTATCAGTGTATATGACGTAATTATACTCAATATTTAAATTTTAAACAAATTGCCTTATTTCAACACAATGACCTGCCAGTAGGTCTCATGATCCCTATTTTAGACATCCCTCAATTAGATTAATCGCACCTCTAGAGATTGCATCTTAATTTTACCTATTATCAACACTTCAGCTTCATTCTGACCCTGACGTTCTCGTCTTCATTTCCGATTTTAATTAAAGCAGAAAGACACCGAGGAAACTTTCTGTAACTCATGATTGATCTTTTATTTTCTCCCGCTAGCAAACAGCGCCTCTTCGGAGAATGAATCTAATAACGATTCAAAGCACGAGAACAGACAGAAAAAAATCTTTACTTGAAATTAAAATCAAAGAACAAGTGTTTAAAGAAAATTTATGTTTCAGTGAATTATCCATTTCGTATTTAGAGTTGCGTAGGGTGAAAAGATATGATAGTGGAAAACATTCATATGAATATGAATTATTTATACTTACTTCGTCCAGTACTGAATGACAGTTAATAAATCGTTGTATGGAGGAAAAGAAATGAAAAGCTTCTGTATGATAAAATGCATTTAAGGTGGAATGAAAATGCGTAGCAATAGAAATGACAAATGATTGTTTTTTGTTTACAAATAAGATTTACAAATAATTTTTCAGGAGATTTTTCTTTCTTCTTTTTGTTAGAAGAGGATGTAGTAGTGTGCAAACAGCAATGAATAAAGATATAAAATGTTTAGAAATTTCATAGTTGTTATATAAATTTTAAATAATTCAGGTAGTCGCATCACTCAAAGAAAGGAAGAGGTTAAATAGGGTTCGAACATTGATCATTTTTCCCCTGTTTTCCATCACTTTGCTTCGTTCATCTTTATTATTACAATTATTATTATTATTATAAGAGAGAGCTTTAATTGAAAAGAAAAAAAATTAAATTTTGCGCCTAAATGTATTGTTTTATCAATTATTTAAAAAATAATTCCATATAAATAATATACAAGTCTCTTACCATTTGTACTCATCTGTCATATTAAATCTAAATTTTTAATACTAAGATTCGTTTAAACTTCAAAAACAAACATTTCAAAATAACACAATTTTTGTAATTTATTTCGTTATTTTCACCATTATTTCTACAAAAATGAAGATTACACAATTAATTAAGTAATAGTAGTAATTAAAAAAGTTCCACGGGTTATTAATTAAAACTTGACATATTGACATACTTAAATTATTTCACTTAATGAAATTGAATGAGTCTCAAATTAGGAGTAAAATAAGAGTGATAATACAAGAATGAATGCCTGTTTTACATCTTGAATGTCTTATGTTAAAGCATATCACTAAATTAAGACATTTTATATTAGATCATTTACACCATTAGTCCATTAAGACCATAAAACCAGTCCATAAAAGTGTCGTAATTTAAGACATCTATTACGTCCAAGCTCTATATTAAGACATTTACGTGTCTTAAATGCCTTTTCGGTCGATTTTTTTTTTTTTTTTTTTTTTTTCTTTGTCCTACTTTAAGGCGTTTTTATTTGAAGTGTAATTTTAATTAGCAATTTTTCTGATAAAATAAATCTATAAATTTAGGAAGAAATTTATTGAATGAGAAAAATTGGTTGAAAACTTAGGGAACGCGAGTCCGTATATACAAATCCTGTTAAAAAAAAATATTTGCTTTGCATTGTTTTTTATATCCCTTTCTTTGTTTTAAAACTTTCTTTGTTTGTTGTTTGTTTCATAGAAGTACAATATCAATTTTGTTGTAAAAACAAAGTATATATATATAATATTCTTTAAAGATTTGAAAAAAAAAAAAAAAAAGTTTTGTTTTTTATAGTATTTCAAATTTTATTTTATTAAACCATCAAAAATACGTTATGTCCAACGTGTAATGTATTACATATAAAATACAGTATGCATTATACATTACATAAAAATTCAAAAAAATTTTATGTAATAAAATAATCTGATAAAGTCTTTTTAATAAATCTGATAAAGTCTTTTTTTATTATTATTCATTCCTTCAAGTATACTTTTTTACTGCATTTTGCACATTACAATTCTTTTAATGTAAAACAATTAATCAAGAAAATTATTTATTACATAAAAATCACATCCATCATAAATATTCAAAAATTAATTTTAGAAATTTGAATTGTTTTTCTATTGCTTTATAGTATGACTTTTCGGAAGCTAGAGTATTGTACTAAAGCAATAGCAATACAATTCCATTGTTTAATTTTATAAAATTAATTTTTAAAATTTTGTTACGAGTCTAACGCTTTATGGATAATCCATAATAAAACTTCTAACGCTAAAAGTAGTGCAATGTCAAAATAACCAAATTACCGAAATATTTGTCACCGATTCTGTGGAATTATCATCATTTTATAAATTCTCTATTTAATGTTTAAGACTCTTAACTATTCCGATAATAAGTTTTTCAACATTCTTTAACCTCTTGCGAAATAATTTGCTCAGTATATGATTCTTTGAGTTATATGTAGATGAATTAATAGTATATACAAGGGTTATCAGGAAAGTAAATTTTGTCAAATATGGTTCACCAAAAATTAAATTTTAGAAGTGAAAATTCAGTTAAAACACAAGTTTTTAACACTAAGGCAAGACAATTTATAATTCTCGTTTGATATTTAATTTAGTTAATATATTTTTTTTCTTATTCAATCTTAAAAATATATCAAGATTCATCATGGACAAATACATATAGAGAGAAAGGAAAAAGGATAAACTCGCATGATTTTAAAAAAAAAAAAAAAAAAAAAAATGACTGAAGGAGGTAAGTTAATATACATATAAGAGTAAAGAAAATTAATAGCAGTATACGCAGAAAGTTTTCATTTTATTCATTTAAAACTATATGGATATCAATTGATTGCTTAACCCTTAAATGCATAAAGCAATTTAGATCTGCATCGTACATTTAAAACCTCATATCTCTTTATATGTATATAACAACCTTTGCAAGAGTGTTTTTTTTTTTTTTTTTTCTTTTTAGGACTGAGGACTATTAGTCTCAATCTGCAGAGTTTTACGGTAGTTGGACATTTATCGAAATCTAAAATTTATCGAAAACATAATTCAATAATTTGAAAGCAATGTTATAATTTGAAAAAAAAAAAAAAAAAAAGTAATAGTTCTCCTTCCCAAACTAAATTCTGCTTTTGCTAGAATTTCATCAAAATCTTCTTTTTTTTTTTTTTTTTTTTTTTTTGAAGGAAAAAGAAAATTAATAGTAATAATCAGTATCAAAACAAACACTATCGAAAAAAGTTTTTTTTTTTTAGATAATTTTGAATTAAATAAAAAGCGCGCAAAATGTAAAGAAAAAAAAAAAAAAGAAAGAAAGAAAAAAAGGTAATGAAGTTTTAATTTCAGTTGGCAATTTAAGGATGCCATTGCTATAGTACTTTTGTCGTAAATTGTTTATGATAAAATAAAATGCTGATATTATAATTGCGCTAGTAAAGACCGTTGCGAGAAACGTCCGAGTTACTTCGGTGCCAAATTTCAAATTTCACCAAAGAGTTACTAAAGCTTTTTTTTTTTTTTTTTTTTTTTTTTTTTGCCAAAACTATTTATCGTTTTCGAACGCAACTAGAATCTTTGACAGTTTATTTCTTTATCAGTGACAATTTTATTGTTGGCGCGCTGAGTGCAATTTCATTTCAGCACTGGTGTTACGAATTACAATTATTTATATAAAAATCTGGTGTGAAACAACCACACGACTTCCATTACCCACTATTTATTACACGTATTATATAAATTTTTGAGAGATAATGTGATCAGAAAACATAAAAGTGACCTAAAGAGAAAATCATTAGAGCCGTTTTTGAGATACCAACTTTTACAAAAAATCAATTATTGACCGGGAAACAATAATTACATACAAAAGCATATTTAAAAGTGAGTTAAAATGGCGAGTTTGAAAAAAATCCGTACAACCGTTTTTAAAGGAACGCCTTTGCGAGGCCTGAAATTCAGCTATTTATACAGGACGCCTATCAATTTTCTTGAACTAACCAACTATATCATTCGAAAGGACATTTAATAGAGTGTTTATATAGCAAGTTTGAAGAAAATCGTTAGAGCCGTTTTTGAGATACGGACTTACTGTCCCATTTCCGGTTTCCGATGTCCCACTTCCGATTTTTCAATTTTCACCAAAATTTGGAAATTTCATCTGTACACCAGACGTATTTTAATTCTAAAGTTTCGTAGCTCTATCTTTATTAGTTTCTGAGCTATAATAGCCAGAAGATTCTCCACATACATACACACACACACATACATACACACTGACCAATTGCCAAAAACCACTTTTTTGGACTCAGGGGACTTTAAAACGTGTAAATCAGGTGAAAACCCGATATCGAATTTTCAGACCGAATACAATACTTCCATTACCTACGGTAGTAGGGTAATGGAAGTAAAAAAAGAAGAAGAAAGAAGAAAAAGAAAGGAAAACGGACTTATTCCATTTACTTATTTACAAGCAAATTAATTTTATATTATCTCAATAAAAAAAATCTGGTGTGTAACAGCCACACGACTTCCATTACCCAGTACTACACACATTATAAACATTTTATATACATTTTTGATTTAAATAAGTAACAAAATTGTTCTATCCGTCAAATAATTTATTTAAAATAATAATTAGAAAAATAATAATCAACCAAATAAAAATTTTCAAGAAAATCGTTAGAGTCGTTTCTGAGATGCCAACATTTACAAAAAGTCAATTATTGATCGTAAACAATAATTACATACAAAAGCATATTTAAACGTGAGTTAAAATGGCGAGTTTGAAAAAAAATCCGTACAGCTGTTTTTAAAGGAACGCCCTTGGGAGACCTGAAATTGAGCTATTTATACAGGACGCCTATCGATTTTCCTGAACTAACCAACTATATCATTCGAAAGGACATCTAATAGAGTGTTTATATAGCAAGTTTGAAGAAAATCGTTAGAGCCGTTTTTGAGATACGGACTTACGGTCCCACTTCCGGTTTCCGATGTCCCACTTCCGGTTAAACTCAATTATTGACAGGAAAACAATAATTACATACAAAAGCATATTTAAAAGTGAGTTAAAATGGCGAGTTTGAAAAAAATCCGTACAACCGTTTTTAAAGGAACGCCATTGCGAGGCCTGAAATTGAGCTATTTATACAGGACGCCTATCAATTTTCCTGAACTAACCAACTATATCATTCGAAAGGACATCTAATAGAGTGTTTATATAGCAAGTTTGAAGAAAATCGTTAGAGCCGTTTTTGAGATACGGACTTACGGTCCCACTTCCGGTTTCCGATGTCCCCCTTACGGTTTTTCAATTTTCACCAAAATTTGGAAATTTCATCTGTACACCAGACGTACCTCAATTCTAAAGTTTCGTAGCTCTATTTTTATTAGTTTCTGAGCTATAATAGCCAGAAGATTCTCCACATACATACACACACACACATACATACACACTGACCAATTTCCAAAAACCACTTTTTTGTACTCAGGGGAACTTAAAACGTGTAAATCAGGTGAAAACCCGATATCGAATTTTCAGACCGAATACAATACTTCCATTACCTACGGTAGTAGGGTAATGGAAGTAAAAATGGGAACATATTCACAGGGTATAATAAATTTTTATCCCCCTTCTCCCCATTGACCTTTTTTTAAATGTTAAACATTTCTTTCTTTCTTTTTTTTTTTTTTTTTTTTTTTCCTGTTTGTTTGTTTGTTTGTTTATCTTTAAGATATGTCGATAAAATATTTCGCACTTGTACTAATACATCCTCTTGTTTTATTCACTTTTTCTTTTACCCTGCATTGTGAGAAAGTTTCAGTTATTCTTCGACTTCTTCCATTTTGTGTTACATCTCCGGAACCCTACAGATATATATAGCGATTTTTTATTTCTTTCGAAATTTCTTTAAAATTACGCTGAGTGGTAAAAAGTTCATGCTTCAAAGCTGCGCCCACGTCGTTTGTCGGTTTGGAAAGAAATCAAATTACTCTTTTAGGAGCAGGGAAAGAGGATGAACTCATTAACAGTGTAACGTCTCCATCAGAATCTGTGGAATTCATAGGGATTGGAGAGATTTCGCAACTTTACGGCCGAATCAGCGCTTCGTGGATACGTTTTATGGCCACTATTCGCCAGAGTGGTCACAAATCTGGAACACGGTTTCATTAGATTTCCGAAATACCGGGAATCCATTAATCAGCGTAATCATTAAACTCAGACTCTGATTAGAACATTCTGGTTCGGTTAGTGTCCAGATACTTTTCAAACAATGGGAAAGTTTTGGAGTATTGGATTCGGATTAAACTGAACAATATATCGAGCCACAATTTATAGCCACAATTTATATATAACAACGAGTTACTTGCTGATTTAACTATCAAAACGATTTAGTTCTCAAACATATCATAATCAAAAATTACAGTCAAGATCACCAAAATTCTAAGTTAACCTATAGAAAAAGTAATCCCTAATTATATTCATTACATAATGCATATTCTTAATTTCTGTTTTCACATTCAGACAAAAATCCCGATAATTAAATTGTAACTCGTTTTCAGAAAAAGAAAATGATTATTTATTTATTTATTTTTATTTATATTTATTTATTTATTTATTTTAGTCTTAGATTTTTAAATTTTTTTTATCACATTTTACAGCTTCAAAGCAAGATATTAAAAGATAAATCAGCCTTTTGTAAAATGAAACATAATATAACAGTCATGAATTTTCTGAATGTGAAAATGAAATTTAAAAAATATGCATTACATAATGGATAACAATACGGATTATTTTCTCCAATAAAATACTACGTTCTACCAGAAAAAGAAAAAAAAAAAAAAATGAGAAAAAGAATCCAAATGAAATTTTTAGAAATTGGTGCGCTACGTTTAAACATTTTAATCGTACTCACACTGAAATGGAGAAACTTATCACCAAAATTGTGAATGCAATTAAATTTTCCTAATTAGCCATTTTTTTTTTTCTGTGTGTGTGTGTGAAACGTTGAACAATTTTTAAAACTGCACACCATCCAGGTAGTATTGCTAGATAAACTGGGGGATGGTCAAGTAGTAATGAAATTTGTTGATGGGTTATAAAGCTAAAGTTAGTAACCAATTGTAAAATTATTCAAAATACTTTTACTTATAATCTGAAATTAATTTGCTTAAAATAACTTATATTATTAAAATTACAGTAACAAATCAAATAAGATAAATACACTTTTTTAAATAAACGATTTAAAATTATTTGAAAAAAAAAAAAAAATCTAACTGAGGTCGAACGAGTTTGAATTTGAAAAATATTTTTCACTTTTTTACTCGAAGTAGAAAAGTGCGTATAGATTAAACGATAACGTTTGTTAAGGATTCGCATTGTTAAAAATATTTATAAATTAATCAATTTCTCATTTCTAATCTTTTTTCTTTCACACAGAAGAGACGCAAAAATTTAGATTGTTATATTTAAAAAGTCTCAATTTATGAATGTTTAGGATTCTCTGCGTCAAACTACCAGCTCATATTTTTATAGTGTTTGGGTGATTAGGATATTTTACATTTCACTGTGGAAATAAAAAAGAGAAAATAAAAACTTTTAAACGCCACCGCGCGTAACAAAATTTTCAAGATAATAATAATATCATTAATAATTTTAATAATCGTCATTATAAATACGATTTCCGATTCAAAGAACATGATCTGTGTTAAACATTTTGCTTTCTATTTGAAGTCAGCAATTAAACTCGATAAGATAAAATTTTAAAAAATGCATGAGTATATCCAATTTACAAAAATTCAAAATAAGAGTAAGAAAAAATACACAGTTTTAAAATATGCATTATATAATTTTAAAAATGCATAAACTCCTTTCTATGAATATATAGATCTATTTCTCTTAATATAATATAACTCTATTTCCACAGCAATGAGAAATTTCATTTTTCATTTTAACGGGTATACATATTTACAAATGTCATTTGTAGGTAATAATTAATGCGTAAAGTGCGTAACGATTGCATTAATAAACAAGCTTCTTTAAATATTGGTAATTTAATTGAGAGATGAAAAAAAGTTTTGAAATACATAATTCATTTTATTTATTTGAATCAAATGTTATTTAGGTGTAATTCAATAATAATGCTGCACAGTCATTTTAATTACGTATTATGGAGACAATACGTAAGTTTATTAAATGTAACAACCAATATTTAGTATTATTAAGATGTTTTAATTTATAAAACACTCAATATAGATTATTCTTGCATTGTCGAAGTAAATGCCCGCCATTACTAAATTTTGAACATTTTTGTAGAAAAAAATTATACTGTATTTAATAAAATAATGGATTTTTATTAATAACACTCCAATAATTGATTTTATGATTTTAGAGTACTAGAGCAGTAATTGAAGCGCCAGACAACCTTTGCGACAATTAGATTTCATGTAAATTTAAATAACTCGTTGATCATTTTTTGTATTTATTAGCAACATAATAATAATGTCCTTATGGAAAACTGACATACAATATTTAAAAAAAAAAAAAAAAAAAAAAAAAAAAAGAGTGTTATATATATATATATATATATATATATTAAACTATCGATAATTTGTTAGTAAATCTAATTTAAGACTTACGCAGTATTACAATTTCAAAAATTCAAATTCGAAAAATGTAATTCAATGTAAAAATATAATATTAAGGAGCGAAAAGTTTCAATATAATATCAAATATAAGTTATTACTTAGTTTCGCAATTAATATTTTTTAGTGAATCAGGCTATTAGCTAAATGTTTAACTAAATTTATATAAGGATTTAGCGAAACAAAACACACTGTAAAGTTAACTTTAGTTTTCCATTAATTTGTAAGCCATACATAAAATGCTACTGTCAAGTTAAAAGTGATATAATTAGTCAGAAAATTTTGTATACATTTCAGTTGTGTATGAAACTACCAAATTATAAATATACACAAACAAGAAAATAAGGGAAACTATTTTTATTCAAATTTATCCATTATTTAACATGTTAAATGTCAAACATTTGAATAATACTTATTTTAAAATATATGTATATTTACATATATAATATTATTTAAAAATTATGTTAAAATATTTTTTTTAATATTTCAGAAGAATATTCCATTTATTAGCCCAGCTTCTTTACTTAGGATGCACTAAACCCAGAACAATAACAAGACAGGAATCCTCATTATGAATATTTTTAGTGGCTTACTTAAATTCTATATTTTAATCTTATTGTTTTTAAACTGAAAGTAATTCTATGTACTAATTGTGTTTGCCTATATAAAAAAAAAAAGTCATCAACAAGTATTATACTCTCTTACTTTATTTACCAATATTTATGCATTTATTAACAAAAAATTTTCCAACATTTTTTTACGAACATAAAAATAAAACTGCTGGATGTAATATATATATATATATATATACTATATTCGAATCCCTCAAAAATCCTGTTAAAATTTAGAAAATGTAGTTTTTTTTTTTTTCCCCTTCTTCCTTTAAATAGCTAAGGGTTACATGAACAAAACGAGATTACAAAACTATTTTTATGGAAATATGATTTAGCAGAATATAGTAAATAATTATTCTTAAAAATATACACAAGCCGAAACACATTATTTCCAAAAGATTGCTAACAGAATATAATATGCAGAAACTTTTTTTTTTTTTTAATATTTTTCGGTATTCTTTATAGATAATATATTAAATTAAATAAAAAATAATAGCTATTAAATTACATAAAACTGATTAAAGTACTAAATGCAAATCCTTATAACGTTTTCTAAATTTAAAACAATATTTTTTAATAGACTCATAAATTAATAATAGTAACAATAGTAATAATGTTTCGTAAAATACTAAGTATACTGAGAAAAATATAAACGCTTCATAAAATAAATGTACGAAAAAAAACCCTAAAATGCCCCCGAGTTCCTGTAAGATGTGTCAAATAAAAGGGAGGCAGATCGAAAAACAAAGAAAATGACAATCAAAGTCAGCATCAAATGATGGTCGAAACCGCACGTGCCACCACTTGTACCAATAAAATGTGGAACGTTGGCACATCAGCCTCTAACGCAATAGTATCCTATAGAGTCCAATGAAAAATCAAAACCAAGTAATTCTAAATTTAAAAATGTAATATTTATTCGCTTGCAGAAAAACAGACATTTGTTATTACTTTCAATTTTAAACTTGGTTCCTCACCCACAATCGATAATTGTACAGTCTAAGTCTGAGACTAAGATATTAGCTAATTATTTTGTAAAGATTGGGTCATTTATGAATTAATCAAGAGCATTAGTTTATTATTGCACTAATGCAAATATATTTACTTTAAAATTTTACTTAAAAACAAAATAAAATATGATAAATTCAATTCTTATTATAAATAGGATAGATCGAGATATTGACTAATTATGTATTTTATTAACTATTTTGTAAAGATTGATTATTTATCCGAATTAATCAAGGGCATTAAATTATTATAACATGATACAAATACGCATATTTATTTTGCAATTTTACTTCAAATGAAAATTAAATATGACAAATTTAATTATCATAAATAGGATCTTTAAAATAATTATGATTATTTCTAAAGTGAAATTTTATATTCAATACTCAAATTCGCTTTCTTCAATTTTAGAGGATTACAATAAAGAGAATTTAATTACATCAGCTTTATAAATATTATTTAAAATGAATCCCTAAATAGAGTTACTTTCAATTTATTTTTTCTTGTTTTCATTTCCTATAAAAATGTTTATTTTTCGTACGAAAATAATCGTTTGCTTCAATATGCTTCAATATTTCAATTTCTTTTTCTTTTCTTTTTTTTTTCCTTCTGTAAAAGTTAAACTTTTGATTTCTATGCATAGCATTATACGTTTCTGTTGTTTTCCTCTATTATTATAATTAATATGAGTAGTAGTAGTATTTATTATTATTATTATTATTATACTCAAACGGCGGCATAATAATTAATCTGTATGTTAAATTTTTTCTTAATTCAAAGTCTCCTCTAGACATTATGTACTAAAAGTAGCTTGAGTAATTAATCAAAAGAAGCTTTACCTTGTTAAATTGCTCTTGCGTATTGTATATAAGTTTTTAAGGAATCAAAATTTCAATCCTCATTATTAAAATCATTCTAAATTTGCATTTAGTTTTACACAGTCTTTTAACTGAAACACGTCAATACAAAGTAATTTAAAAGCTAAAAAAATTATAAATTTTAATTACTTTGAAATATCCATGAAAAAGAAAAAAAAAAAAAAAGAGAGATAGATCAGAGTTTATACTGCTATTCTTTTAGGATAAATAACATCGTTTTGAAAAAAAAAAAAAAAAAAAAAGACTAATCATGATAGAAAAATAACGCTTTATGTATATACTGCCCACGTTTTCAAATATCCATCATTATTAAATTAAAATTATTTAATGTATTTCAAATCGATATCTCAACAAAGAATTAAAATGTTATTAAAATAAGCATAGTATGATTGTTATTATCATTATTATTATTGAAAAATACCTATTCGCAGGTGATAATGCAATACAAATATTCATTGCATAGTTTAAACCTATTACGTGTCTCACCTATTTTTAAATGGAAATTGTAGTGTCACAACAATAACGTTTTTTCTTTCTTTCTTTTTTTTTTTTTTTTTTTTAAGTAATATCAATGCATAATATACAAAAAAAAAAAAAAAAAAAAAAAAAAAAAAAAAGCAAGGGAAAGAAGGAAGAAAGAACAAAAGAAAAGTAATAAAAAGTACCACCTCTAACTGATAAATATTCTGGTAATTTAAAGCAATTTTAAGCATATACTAAAACGAATGAACACTGAAGTTTATAATAAGACTGTTTTTATTTTCTAATCAGATAAGGAAAATACCGTTATAAATATAACACATCAAAATTTCATTAAGATTTTTAATTTCTATTATCATAACAATGATAGGAAACAATAAAAAACTTTGAATTTTTCAAAACACAAAACAATAATATTTTAAAATGCGACACTATTTTTTTGCATGGAATTTATTGATCTCAGGGGTGTAACTGAACTTCCCTCTTTCCAAAAACTTTACGAAAGTTGCACGCAAACACACTCTAACGGATTCTTCAGCATAACGGAAGGCGCATTTTTGAGCTGCATTGCAAAGTATTAACGAAAAAAAGTAGAAAAAGGGGAAAAAGAGGGGCTTTGAAATGCCGCAATATCATATCAATCCTCGTCGTGTGATAAAGGACGGATGCGAAGAAATTAGAGAGGGCTTGATTTGCCGCAAATCATGCTACATCCTTTTCGGGCGCGCGTGCTGCGTATCCGTGCGCGCCCCAGACCTTGTTCGGGTCATCGGCGGGAAGCATCCACACAGGAAATGACCATCCTCCAGATCTGAGCAGGGAGAGAATCGTTTGAAGTACCAGAGGATTTCAAGCTGAAAGCAGGACATTGGGCGCGACTGATAAAATGATGGGGATGGGGAGAAAGGATATGGGAATTTATTAGATGTGTACATACACAATATACAATGCTGTGAGTCAAGTAATTTTCCCTTAAAAAATAATGAAAAAATTGCGTCTGAAAGTAGAAGAATTCTTCTGGAGAGTGTATAAGAATACATCCAATTTTCTAGACGGACTTTTGATTCTGATTGTCAAACGCACTCAGTGGGTGTGCAAGAAGTAAAACACTGGTTCTCAGTAAAGTAAAATCTGTGATTAGAATTGTTTTAATTTTTTTAATTGATTAATTAATAATAATAATAATAATAATAGAGTACGATTGACAATAGTTTTTATTTCACTAATAATAATAATAATAATAATAATAATAATAATAATAATAATAATAAACCCTTTAAATCTAAGTAATCGGCGCGAGAAAATATTTCACAATTAGAAAGTTAATCCCGGAAATTTAATTGTTAAACATCTTGCAAATCGTTAAAAAAATAAATGAATAAAATAAGAAACTAGAAATGGATGAATGTGCATATTCAAAACATTATCAGCCATCAAACTGGAAGAATTGAAGTGAAAAAATGAGTACTTCTGACTAAAAAGCAACAGTAACACACGCATACACACACACATAGAAAAGAAAGAAGGGAAAAAAAAAAAAAAACTTTTGAAAGGAAGCTTTTTGGTGGTTTGCCGATTTTTTTTTTTTTTTTCTCCATAGATATAATACAATTAAAAACATTCAGAAATTTTGGTTACAAATTGCCTCGCAAAAGTGCAGTTTTTTTAATTAACAAGTTAACTTTTTAAAGTGAGTTTATATTCTAATAATTGCTATTCTGTTTATACTGCCTGAATACTGAAAAATAATTTCTAAAAAAATAAGTACTACCTAATTAGATATCAATAACAATTAATCAAATTGTAGAATTAAAATTATTTATTGCGCTGTATTACGCGATACGAAAGTTCTCTAACTTTTAATTATGATTTGCCAATAAATCATACAGCGAAATAACGTAAATCAATTAAAAGTTTAACATTCATTTGCTTTTAGATTTGTGGATAAGTAAAACAAATTTTGCTGTTTGTTGCGATCTAAGTTTTAGCGTTATAAACAAAAAATAAGTATTAATAATTTCGTAAGGGAAAACAAGTTTCTATGCTTATTTAAAAAATATATATAAATAAAAATAGTTCCTCGTTTTTTTTTTTTTTTTTTTTTTTTTTTTTAATTATTATAAATTTGTCGTTTTAAAGCGTCTCAACAAATCAATACTAACAAATACAAATACCATAACATTAAATCTAACTGTAAAACCGGGCCGTTTGAATTGAAACACTGATGCCAGAAATCTTCGTTTAAGAATACTGATAGGAAACTTTACCAAGTCTTAAAATATTCTTTAAATATATATATATCATCCGACATAAATTTCCGGTGACTATTTTTTTTTCCTTCTTTAATTTAAACGAACAGGATTTTCCGGTAGAATAATTTTGCATTAAAGTTTTCAGAATTTCAAGTACGTGTCATAACTCAATGGCACATAATATTGAACAAAGATTAAATACTAAATATTGTAATTTAAATATTAAATACATATTATACATTATTTTTAACATATACTACCGTCTCATGTAACATAATATTATTTATTAGTTTAATTTTAAAGTTGTACTAACACCGTGTAATTCTGAACAAAAAATATAAATGTATAATCGGAAGATTTATTGTAATTAACCAGCAGGAAATAGAAGCTACTTGTATTTTTCTAACAATACGCTTGTTTTTTTTTTTTTTTTTTTTTTTTTTTTTTTTAAAGCTTTTTAACCAATATTCCAATATAATTTTGTGTCAAAGACTAAACTACAATTACCTATCATTTTATTTATAAAAAATAAAATGTAATATATTATTATTTTTATTATTATTATTATTTTTTTTTTTTTTTTTTTAAGTAGAAGACAAATTATTCAAAATAACAAAATTAAGTTTTAAATAAACTACACGTTGATTTCAAACCAATAACAACCAATTTCATGCAGCAAAAGTTTAAACTATTTTTTAAAGCAATTAATTAATTAATTTAGAAACTGAAAATATTTTATAATACACACATATATACATAAAGTACTGAACTTCTTATGCTTAAATATTTAAAAAAAAAAAAGCGTTAAAAATAAATAAATAAATAAATAAATAAAAATAATTTTTTTAAATATTATATTTGAATCGAAAGGCAAATATCAAACGTAGACTTCTTATTCATATCAAAAGTAACAACTAACATTTTTTAAACTTATTTTACTCGAATAGGTTTAATTATTTTACATGATGGAATGCGAAAAAAAAGGCATGAAAATTATTCTACAAAGAAAAAAAAACTTTCTTGAAAATATTTATTTTGATATGAAAGTAATATTAAACCGAAAAGTTTTATAGCCGATCTCCTGAGCACGATCTCCTTTGTCGAAGCGCCAGTCTTTTACTTTCATAACAATATAAATAAAATGAAAGTGCAGGTACTTTTAAACAAATATTTCAATATTGCATTAGTATTTAATAAAGAAATTTCTGCTTAAAGAAAAATTGTTTATTTATCTCAAAATAATGAAAGAAATCAATAGTACTCATGAATAATTATGAAAGCAAATGATAATACATTTTTGCATATAGTATTTAAAAATTTAATATATGTATAAAAGTTTATCTTATATTAACATTAAAAAAAAAAAAAAAAATACTCAGTTTAAAAGAAAGTAAATTCGAAAAGTCAGAGAAAGATTTTAATAAATATAAATTTACTTTACAATGAAGTTTTTTATGAAACTTTCAGCAATAGATATTTATCATTTTGAAAAACTTTAGAATATAAAGAAGAAAAGTTTTAAAATTTAATTAACTTTCTTAATATACAAATTTTATTATTATTATTAGATTTTAATTAAAAAATAGTTTGCCAAATCTGTGCTTTAAATTTTAGTAAGCGTATTGAAACGAAAATAAAATTCGAGAAATAGAGAAAGAACTTTAATTTTAACCATTATGTTAAAATTTGAAATGAATTTGTTAAATCATGATTGCTGAAAGTTATAGCATTTTAATCAGGTATTGAATTTTACTCTTCATTCTCGCAGAAAAATTAGTTAAATGATAATAAGTTTTGAATGAATAATTATGAAAAATCAATTTGTAACACATTTTATGGTTATTTTTATAATTTTAATGCTGCAGCATTCTATATCAAAATACATATATTATGAATATCCGTTTAAAGGAAAGTAGAAAACTTTTCAGTCGAGCAAAATGTCAACTGTTTAACATTTCAAACAAATTAATGTATTTTATTTATTACTACATATTATTTTTAACATAGTTTTAAGTAAATGCAATATCCTAAAATCCAATAATATTAAAAATTTTAAACATTAGTGAAAAAAGTTAAAATGTTTCCAATGGAATTTTAAAAATGGTAAAAGGTCAAATTAGAAATTTTTAAAAATAAATCATTATCAAATGTGGGGGAAAAAAAATAATAATAATTAACAGTTTTAAGTGTCAACATCATTTAAATAAAAAAGGTAAAACAAATGTAAATTTTCTATGTTTGTGTGTACTAAATTAAAGTAATTGCCTCTTATCCCCATATCTACAATAAAAATTCTGTTGAATGATATAACATGTCATATGTTTTATTAAAACTGATATATTTTATTAAAATTGATCATTATTAAGGTATTAAAAGCATATAAAAAAAAAAAAAAGAAAAACTGTATGGTTAAAAGAGAAACGGAACAAGTTCGCTTAAATTTTGCTAAAATTACGATTCCGTTGATTTTTTATTTTTTTATTTATTTTTTTCTCTCAAAATATTTTTTCTACACAATATGTGAAATATTTAGGAAAGATTAATTAAATTGAACCCTACCTTCTCTCGGCCTTTTCGGAGTGACCACTCTGAAGGCACTGCCCATTTCCCCGAAATTGAGAGCAGATCCTTGCTTAGTCATGGTTGGCCACTAAACTGACCCATAACGGTTAATACTTTTTAGGATTTAAAACGACTTCGGCCGGTAAACAAAGTTGTCGTCGCGCGGGAAAACAAACTTACAGTGAAAGAAGGACGATTATCATAATAAAGCGCAAGTGGTTCTTTCACGTTCCGTCCAATAACTCACCATGCGGGAGTAGCGGACATTTGCTGTGGGTGTTGTGTGTATACAGCGCCGCAGGGTGGACGTTTATGGAAGTTCAGACCATCCCCTCTAGAGGGGGAATGAAATCAAGACACGCCCTTTGATGAGGGGGAGGGAAGATTCAGAATTGAGAGATTGTTGAGATCTCTCTCTCCGCAGAGAGTGCTTGAGACTCCACAGATTTTTGCACTCGAGGAGGAGAAAAAAAATCTTCTGGAAGGGGAAACGAATCGGATTTTCTGAAGATTTTTCTTTTTTTCATTTCGCTCTCTGATCATAACACTTTTTTTTTTTCAAAACATGATTCAAAATCTTCAATGAAATCTCTATTCAGATATATGGTATAGAAATTTGTTAATCATGTAGTGCGTTTAGAGTAATAGTAGCAGTCTCGCCGGATTCAGTGAAACGATCTTTCAGTCTTTCATAGCATGTTAATTAAGATTAAAGAGCTCATGGGACTAACAACTAGAAATAATATTGTTTACCAATTATAAATCCTAAGTTAATTTATTTGTTTATTAAGATAACAATTTGAAAAAATATTTCTCTATATAGCACATAGTTTAAAGTTATTAAACATGTCACAAAAATCTTTTAACTTAAAAATATCCATATTGTTTATTTTATTTACAGAACTGCAACCTAATCCGGCAAATTGTTAGTACTGCCACTTTTTCCACACTACTTAATTTTTAGAGTAATTCTCTTCAAATGCATTTCCGATGTATTAAGGAAAAAATACTCTAAAAATTTATTGGTGTAGAAAAAGGGGCGGTATTAACAATTTGCCGGATTAGGTTGGCAGCTCTGTATTTATTAATCCGTAAGTCTATTTATTTATTCAAGTTTATATTTTTATTTATTTATCTATAAATATGAGACTGTTTTTATCAAAAGAATACTGAAATAAAACGTAGAAAATTGTTGGTAAACTATTTTAATGACAATTTGTGTAAATTAATTCTCTTACTTATTTATTCTGGTGAACCCTAAATTTCTAGAAATATATTTCAGATGATTATACTCTACTCAAAAAAGGAAGGAGCAACCAAAAAAAAAAAAAAAAAAAAAAAAAAGGGGGGGGGGAGAGAGGGGAGAAGACATGCGAGATAGCTATTAATGGGTAAAAAAAAGTTTACATATATTAAAACTCAATACGAAGAGTAGTATTTAAAAAATTGTATGATAAATTTAAATATTTGAAATGATTTAAAAAACAGGAAGAGATGCTGCAAAGTAGCAATTTGGATTTATAAGAATGTTAAATAAAAATATCGTTTGAAAATAATGCAAAATTTTCAATAAGGTCTATAGTCCCATTTGCTACATACTTGTTCTCCGTCAGTAGATACAACAAAGTTATCGATAAAATTTTGGAAACTTCTGCTCCCTTCTACAAGAAGTGCCATCTACAATGAAATATGACGTCCGATTGTGTTCGAAACTGCTGGATTGGATTTAGGTCAAGAGAACTTATTACTCCATACACTGATCTTTTTCAGCGTCATATTTGCCTTAAGTTGCATGAGATCTGGTCTTATCAAGTACTAAAAGAAAGGAATCGCCAATAACTGCAGGGTAAGGTACGATATGAAGTACCACTATGTCTTCTGTGTAACATTGAGCCATCAAATCGCCATTCCGAATAATATGCAAGTCAATGCGTCTACTTATGCTTATTCCTCCCTATAGCATCAATCTCTTTCATCTGTACTGTGATCTTATACGAACGAACGTCGGGTTGTTTCGAGATCTGCTCACTCTCGATACCCAAACACGCCGAGTTACACTGAAGGCTGAATTGGAACACGTCGGTGAACGGATGAACCGCAACTGACTCAAATCATGTTAAACACAATCTCGATCTTTAGAAGCCCAACACCTTCAAGCCATATGGTGTCTTGACATCAAAGAAATATATATCATTGGGCTACGCATAATGATGTCACACTGATGAACCGTTGTTCGAATATTTAGTTTGACATCCTTCATTGTATAGCCAAAAGAAACTATCTTTGCATCTGAATATCACTGCCTATTCTATCTCCATGCGCTATTTAACAGTAGATATCGGTCATTTAGTAGTATTGTGGTATATCCAATACCCTGGTCTAACATTTTCTGCTTCTTGGAATCAATAACAGTTCATTGAAATGACATTCCTTGTCACTTCAACTGAGCCAGCTATACACTCCTTTGAATCTTTCCGGATTTCAAACTCGCCAAAACGTGGATTTTGGTAAATCACGTTGTTAGGTTATTTTTAGATCAAATTTTCTCAAAAATTTTGTAAATAATCTTACTTTGCAAATAACATAAAGTTAAAAGAAAATTTTGTAAAATCGTGATTTCTGCATATAATGATACAACTAAAGCAGTTAATTCAGGAAACAATAAAATTCCAGATATCAAATATAATTGCAGAAAATCTGTATATTAAGAAGGTGGTGAACATTAAAAATAAGTTTTATAAATTACTGTCAGAGTTATGAAAATTTGCATACGTGCGCATTGAGGTATAGCAATATTAAGTATGTTAAAATTCTGGAAAACTATTTAAATTAAATTAAATTAATTTAAAATTTTTGATTTTGTTTCCTTTAAAAAATTCTAAAATGCTTCCTGCTAACTAATTAGTTCCCCTTCATACTATAGGTATGGGGAACTTAGGTAATAGTGAAAATTTTCGACCTCGATTTTTTGACTTTTTTACACGTTTTCAAATGTAAGGAATCCAAAAATGTCAAAATTGGTGTGGTGTCCGTCTGTAGGGTGTCTGTTAGTGTGTTAGTCCGTTAGTGTGTTAGTACGTTAGTGTGTTAGTACGTTAGTTTGTTAGTCTGTTTACACGATATCTCTCGAACAAATGATCGCAGAGAGGTCAGACCAGTTTTAAAATATTGCTTTCAATACTGGCAAGAACCCTATTCAATTACAACATTCGAATTAAAAAACTTCGTAAGTTATTATAAATTTACGATTTTCTTAACATGGAGAATAGGACAAAAATTCACTTAAACGTGCATTAAATGGAAACTTTTTACTGTAAAAATGTCAGACCAGTTTTAAAATATCAGTTTTGATGCCGGAATGAACATCAGTAACTATAAATATACTACTTTGAAAATTTCGCAAGTTATTGGAAATTTACGAATTTCTTAACATGGCAGTATAGGGCAAAATTTCACATAAACGTCAATTTTGAGAGATATTTTCATCGTAAAGATGTCAGACTACTTTTGAAATATTATTTAAGATACTGGCATGAATATCACTGACTATGAATTTTCCAATATAAAAATTTCGTAAGTTATTAGAAATTTACGAATTTCTTAACATGGCAGAATAGGGCAAAATTTCACACAAGCGTCAATCTTGAGGGATATTTTCATCGTAAAGGTGTCAGACAACTTTTGAAATATTATTTAGGATACTGACATGAATACCATAGAGTATGAATTTTCTAATTTAAGAAATTCGTAAGTTATTTGGAACTTACGATCCTCTTAAAATGGCAGAAGAATACAAAATTGAGCATAAACGGCCATTTTCAGGATCATAAATATATCAGACAACTTCAAAGACTGATTACAAATATTCTCGTAGGAAAATTTCGTAATCTATTCGTTATTTAAGATTTTATCAACATAACAAAATTGAAAATTTTTCCATATAAATATACATTTTGAGGATTGTTGCGTTGGAAATAGTAGCATGAAAACTATACTACGAAATTTACCCTAATAAAATAAATTAATAGATTAGAATAAGATAAATATATCGAAATGAACGGTGGATAGCCTATTAGGAGGGGATTTCATTCTGTCACTGTGTCAAGCGTTTTTTCAAATTTATTTCTCTTAACATGATAACTATGTTAAGAGAAAGTCCTGTTCTTGAATTTTATGAATATATATATATGATGGGGAACTGAGCAGAGTCCACCTATGCCAACTAGTTTTCATTTTTCTTCCTCAATTTACATTATTATAGTTTTAAAATCTAATCAAACTTATTTGGGCATTACTTGTGGATTCATTAGTAAGTTATTTTTTAAAAATAGTTTTATGATTGAATGGTAAAAATGGGCATTAACTGGCACCATTCAATTATAAAAATATTTATTTTATTTTATTTATTTATTTACCGATGAATCGATGAAATAATATCCAAATATGTTTAGAAAATATTGATAATCTATAATAATGTAAAATTTGAGAAGGAAAAAGAAAAAATAATGATCTGGAAACATATTAAAATTTTGAGTTTTTATTTCTCAAATTTTTTATTTCTCTTTTATCACAAATTTTGAGATACTTAATATTGTTATATTTCAATGAATATGTATGCAAATTTTTACAACTTTAAGACAGTAATTTACATCTGCCTTTCCTTTAAAATAAATTAAAATCGAAAAAATAAAACGATACAACAAAACAAAATGTTCACTTAATAATTAAATGGAATAATTATTCTTGTAGAAGAAACGTAGATGATTTAAATTGCCACAAAATAATAAAAATAAAAGTTTTTCTTTTTTTAAAAAAAAGAGTGAAAATTTTCATTTTATCTTAAGAATCTTAATTTAAAAAATACATTATTGGAGAAAAAAGGCTTCATTCTCAGAAAAAGACATTATTCTAAGTTCTCCAGAATTTTTGCTGTAAATTTTCGACAGTACTGATTTTTTCTCTTCGTTTTCTCGAGCGACTATAGAATTTTCTTACCTATTTTTGTGTCAAAACAATGGTCAAAGAATTGAAACTCTCACTCTAGTATATTTAGAGACAAACGTTCGTTTATGATACTATGACAGCATATTTCTAATGCTGCCATGGAGAATGTCAAAAGTGATTCGATGGTGCCAGAGATAAAAAGTAGTTTATTTTGACGATTAATACTACTATAATAAATATAATACAATCCATTTTATTACACACTATTTATTATTTTAAAATAAAGTATGTGCTAATCAGTACCTTAATAAGACAACGTGTATAGTTCAAACATCAATATATTACTAACAAGAAAACATTCAAAAAGTGTCGTCTTCAAAAAATATTGAAAAAAATATGTGTGATTCTACTCTTCCTAAAACACCAGAAAGTGAAAAAAATTATCGGCTGAAATGAATTACAGCGACCACAAAAAATGATCAAAATTATGTATTTTTGGCGATTTAGCGCTGTTAGGCGATAAGTTCGCTAGCACTGAGATTGCCGTGTACGAACAGAAGCGTGTTTTGCTTCACCGCCAAGTACTCAAAACCAATCGTCTAACAGTGTAAAATTGCCAAATAGGCTTAATTTTGATCATTTTTTGTGGTCGCTGTAATTCATTTCAGCCGATAATTTTTTCCCTTTCTGGTATTTTAAGAAGAGTAGAATCACACACACACACACACACACACATATATATATATATATATATATATATATATATATATTTCAATATTTTTTGAAGATGACACCTTTTGAATGTTTCCTTGTAAGCAGTATCAGTTGATTCTACAGTTAAGAGAAGACTTAAGTAAATTGAATCGTACCTACCTTTTCCTGTAAAATATGTTATTGAATATGTATAATTACGTTTAATTATAATGGTAACTTCAACCATTTATATACTGCATATTTTTAATGGGTAGGGCGAAATAATTTTTACAAGACTGAAAAGTGACCTGGCCACGATTCGGACTTGTACCAATTCAGCTATCCCATACGATATCTTACTCGATAATTCGTTCATGTGAAAGTTAGAATTTTTTACCTTTTTATCTATTATGAACATAAATACAGTTTTATGGATGAAATGTGTATTTATTTATTTAACTATAATTTCTGAATGGCAATAAATAATTAGGATAGTCACTCCACCCTTTACCCATTTATAATATACTACAGATTTTTGAAAGACTGGCCCAATTAATTTTTACAAGAGCAAAAAATGACATGATCAGCAGGATTCGAAGGTGGGAAACTTGTTCATACCATACCAACTCAATTATCCTGATCTAAATGTTGGGTTAAAAATCTGACCTGTGCCCAATTAGCTTACATGAAAGTTTCAAATTTTCAAATTTAATAGCGCAGTTGGTAGAACGGTGGCACATTAAGGCAAAGATCCCAGGTTCGAATCAATATCTGGTCACATAACTTTTCGCTCTTGTAAAATTTATTTCAGTCAATACATGCAACATCTGTAATATGTAAATGGGAGAAGTTGTGATCCTAATTATTTATTACCATCCAACAATTAAATATACACATATATTTTAATTCAGCAGTAAAGTTGGGTCGATATGTGCAGAAAAGATGAAAAAAAAAATGGAAATCCCCAAGTTACAGATACCGATCGGGATACAACAGTCATAAGACCGTTCGTACGTTAAGCCAATCCCAACTTCGAATCCTGGTCTGATTACATTTCACTGCTGGAAAAAAAAAAAAAAAAATATGGAGTAGCTTCTCTCGACTCAAAGTATTAAGTAATTAACGATTGTTTAAATAAAGTTAAGACGTTAAATAAATAAAAGAGGAAATTCTAACAGGATGTTTGAGTATTTTCCCCGAAATAGTAAGTTGTTTAATTTAACACTATTGAACTTCAAATAATTTCAGCCAATAAGTCATAATGATAAAAAAAAAATTTCGTTGTGTCTCTGTAAAAATTTGTAAGTGCATCCCCCAAAATCTATACAGTCCGTGCGACGGTGAATATAACATGTAAATAAATTTAAAGTTCAATCGAATAAGGCATTTAGACGCTATCGCACTTTGAAATTTAATTAGAATAATGTTCAATTTAATTCTTATATCTTCATAAAGCTAAAACAAAACCCATTCATCTGTATTTATATAAAAAAGCTTCTTAGGTAGGGATAATTTATTTTACGTTCAATGTGCAATATTTCTGTTGCATAAATTATTTCCACAAGATCTCTAATAAACGCACTTAAAACTGAGAGATGTTGGTAAATGGATTCTTTCTAAGACGATACAATAAACAATGTTTTCATTAAAAGCACGCAGTATGAGTAGACACACCAGAGCTATTTCTTTTAGTGAATTATGATAAATGTGTTTCCGCTTTACTTTCTTCTCGTCGCTGTGCAAACATATGCTTAAAATAGTACCTAAGTCTAGGTTTGAATACAATGCATTAAGAAATTATCAGAACACCAATGAATTGGTGCACCTTGGAAAAAGAAGACATAACACAGGCCGACATGTAAAATTTTGATTTTATAATTTCTGTTGATCTTTATGTTTTTTGGTGTGCTGAAACCGAAAATGAAGACCGTTTTCCTCTATCACGTATAGATTTTTGTCAATACAGGGTGCCTTCCTATACAGTTTCTTCCATTACTCTTCTACCAATATAATTATATGGTAAGTTTTATAGAATTTTTCCGCGATTAATTAATCATGGGTACCTGTTGTTGTAATTGCGCAGCACTAATGCAACGTAAAACCATGAAACCAATCAACCAACCAACGTATTGTTATGATGGTACTTGTAAGAAATTGTGTCGGTAAACACCCTGTACTGACAAATATCTATACATGATAGAGAGAAATGGGCTGCATTTTCGGTTTCAGCACATCAAAAAACATAAAGATCAGCTAAAATCATCAAATCAAATTTTGTCAACTTCATTTTTGTAGGCCTGTGTAATATGCAACTTTTTAACGTATGAGTTTAAAACTGATAAAGAAACATTTTCTGTCATACTTGCTACATTAAAATTTAAGTTACATTTTAATAAAATTTACTATTTTAAAAAAATCTAGAGCGACTCCACTCGACTTTCTGAACATTAAGTAATTAACGGTTGTATAAATAAACTAAAGTAAGACAGGACGTTAAATGAGGAAAAGCGAAAATTATAATAGGGTGTTTGAGTATTTTTCTTCATTGTTTAATTTTATGCCATTGCACTTCAAATAATTTGAGCCCGTAGATCATAATGATAAAGAAGATTTTGTTGTGTTCCTGCAAAAATCTATAAGGGCTAGATTCGTCAAAATCTATATAATTTCTGCGACAATGACCTATAGCATGTGCATAAATTTTCACCTCAATCGAATAAGGCGTTTAGACATTATCGCAGTTTAAAAAATTTGGACCCATAAGCCATAATGATAAAGAATATTTCTTTTTGTCCCTGTAAAAATCTGTGAGTGTTGGATTTACCAAAATTTATACAGTTCGTGCGACGATGACCTGTAACATGTGCATAAATTTTCAGCTCAATCGAATAAGGCATTTAGACGCTATCGAACTTTAAAATATTTAGGCCCATAGACCATAATGATAAAGAATTTTTCTTTGTGTCCCTGTAAAAAAAAAAAAAAAAAAAAAAAAATCTATAAAAGCTAGTTTCACCAAAATTTATACAGTTTGTGCGATGGTGACTTATAATATGTACATAAATTGACAACTCAGGCGAATAAGGCGCATAAAATCTATCGCCCTTAAAAAAAAATTGGGCCCATATAGGCCATAATAATGAAGAATTTTTCTTTGTATTCCAGTAAAAAAACTATATGTCCCAGTTTCACCAAAGTCAATAGGTTCGTGCTATGGTGACCTATAACATACGTACTAAATTTTAGCTCATTTCAACAAAGCATGTTCATATCATGTTCACTCACACACATATATATATATATATATATCATCGTGAAAATAGTAAAAATGAACTCAGGGCACCTCAAAACTTATAGAAACACCAAAATCTCGAAATCGGATTTTTGACATAAATACAGGGTAAGTCAAAATGAATATAGCAAATGAATATAGCAAATATGTATGAACGTAATACAAATAATAAAATTCTTAAAGAACTTTAAACAATCATATATTTAATATAAAAAATAAAAGCAAAATAATGTATCCCAAAAATATATAGGCAACCGGTGTTAAAAGCTGATTGAAGTACTGATCTCCAAATTTGCATATTCCAAGGTTATGTACTTGTGACGCAGTAGTTTCCTGAGACAAAAGCGAAGCTGTCTTTCGTTTTTCGACTGATTATAAAGATGCCTCGCAACGTGCAGTTTTCCAAAAATGAAATTTTGCAAATTTATCGTTTGAAAGCTTGTGGAATGAAAGTTGTGGACATTGCAAGAAAAACTGGACACAGCAGGGCTGGTATTTACCAAATTCTGTCAAACGGGGACAATTTTGAAACAAAATCACATTCTGGGTGACCAAAGAAAACAACTAAACGTCAAAACAGAGAGATTTTCAGATTAGATTCAACCCAGAACCTGTCTGTACGGTCAGTTTCTAGAGAAGTGGCAATTCCAGTATCAAAATCCACGGTGCATCGACGGCTGCCGGTAAGTAAATTGCTTGCTTATCGCAAAATGCGTCGTTCTGCAAAGTTGCCAAAACGGCATAAAGACGCTCGTGTTCAGTGGGCTCGAAATCATATGAATTGCACAGGTGAATGGTTGAGTGTTGTGTTTAGTGATGAAAAAAGGTTCAAGTTAGATGGGCTGGCCCGATGGTTGGGCATATTATTGGCACGATATTTGCAAAGAACCACAAACTTTTTTCAGCAGACAACAAGGAGGGGTTCACTCATGGTGTGGGAAGCATTTTCCTTCAGTGGAACGTTTATTTTTAAAGGTCGTCAATGTTCCGAATATTACCAGAAAATGCTAGAAGTACAGTTACTTCCATTTGGAAAGTTGCTAGGTGGAGACGAATGGATATATCAGCAAGACAATTGCTCCATTCACGTGTCAAACTCTACAATGCAATGGTTTAGATAAAACCAAGTAACTGTTATGAATTGGCCAGCCTTAAGTCCTGACCTGAATCCAATGGAGAACCTTTGGGGAATATTAGCTAGAGACGTATATGCGCTAATGGGCATCAATTTGCAACATTTCAAGATCTAAAGCTGCGAATTAAAAGAAGTTGGTTTTCTCTAATGCCAGAATCTAGAATTTCTTCAAACTCTTGTTTTGAGTATGCTTGATCGAGTTTTTGAAGTGATTAAAAAAAATGGCTCAAAAATTTGAATGTTAAAGAAAAAAAAAAAATGAGTTGTTTATAAACTTTTGGACAGTAAATTTTCATTTTCAGTTTCTATCACAAAGAATGTGATTGTAAGCTATTATTTTTGTATTGTATTATTATTGACTTGAAATTACTTATGTTTAAAAATGATTTTGAAATCTTTATTCATCTTTTTCAATTTTAAAATAAAAAAACCTCGTTGTATATAAACTTTTGAAACGCACTGTATTCGCAATGTAATAATTAGAAAAAATTATTGAAATAAAATTAAACGATCGAGAAGAAAATGGACTTTGACAAAGCAGGAAGATCGACAAATATTTCGATTATCAATTAAAAAAGGTCTTTCGTTAAATTTCGAAACGCTTCGTCTAAAAACCTCATGATTAACAGTTTGGAAGAGTCTTAAATTAAATATATTAATGGAATTTTTGAAAATACTAAGGTCGTTGAAACTTCATCAAGAAGAAAGACTAAAGTAAGCTGTCATATTCTGAAACATTGAATGAAAAAAAATGATATTTTAAAATGAAAAAAAAAAAAAAAAAAAAAAAAAAAAAAAACTTGATTGTTCGGATGGCTTTAAATACTACTGGCGTGATTTAAGGAAAGAATCGAAACAATGCTTCCATCGACAATTGGGAAGAAGATCAGCAATGGTTTGGGAAGTATTTAGGTATGTTGGATTACAACAAATTTCATGACGTTTGTATTCAGCGCAGTATCAAACTATGCTATATGATCATTTGATACCGTTCGAGATTTTTTTTTTTTTTTTTTTTTTTAATTGTGCAAACTGGATGTTTCAGTAGGACAATGCTTTTGGCCATACGTCTAAATCCACTCATGGAATGGTTTGAACAATGATAATAATAACACTGTGCCACAGCCAACTCGAAGTTTCGATCTGAACTCTATGGAAAATCTTTGGAGCACTATCTCGCAAAGTTAATTCTAATAAGAACCAGTTTTTATCTGCCGATGAACTATAAATTGCCATTTTTTGAGTTGTCACTTTCCTTGCAGGTTGTGATATATGAAACTGCTGTCGAACGTCTTCTCAGGTTCTGCTATGAATACATTTTCACTGAAAAGAAAAAAATAAAATCTTTTTGTAAAAAAATAGAACCGACTCCAAAAAACAACTATTATTCAAACAACTAAAAATAAAATGTAATTTTAAATTGCACTTAAAAAGTATTCCTTCAACAAACAACAGAAATAACAATTAATCATAACTTTTGAAGTCGGCGCAAAATAAAAATTGACAGTTTTATCCAACACAAAAATTAAATTCTATTCAAAATGTACTTCTCACTTAGGCATCTGCAAAACACAGCCGAAAACTATATCAATTCAAATGAATAATTAAGGTCTCGTAAGCTGCAAAAATTTGCGAAGTTTACTTAGTATCTGTTGTCCTTGGTGGGGGAAAAAAAGTAAACGGTCGTGTCTTTTAAATTTTTTTCTTATTATTATTCGAAGTGTTTTGAAACAATCACTCTTTCTTAGGTGCTTAATGATTGGCGTCGGTTATATCATTCTTGGCAACTTTATCACCTCGCTGGTAAAATGGAAAAGTACTGAAGAGAATTAATAATTGAAGCTGCAGAAGGTTTTTCCAAATTAAAATTAAAAAAAAAAAAAAAATAATAAAGAAAGAATTATTTGAAATTAATATTAAAAAAAATAAAAAATAAAAAAAAAAGTTAATCTTATCAAACTAATGTTGTCATTTTTTCTTATTGTATCATTGAACTGAGTCCACGAGCTTAAATATTGTCCATTTATAAATGTTATTTTATTTTTTATTTCGTTTTGCACGCGCGCTTTTTATTTCCTAATTCAAAATTATTTAAAAAAAAAAAATCGATACTGTCGGTTTCGAAAATAATTATTAATTTCCTTTTTTTTCTCTCTCTCTCTCTTCTTCTTAAAAAAAAGATTTTGATGAAATTCTGGCAAAAGCAGAGTTTAGTTTAGTACGGATGACAATTAGTTTTTTTTTTTTTTTTTTTTTTTTTTTCCCCAAATTATAACATCACTTTCAAATTATTTATTTACATTTTCGATTTGGATAAATGTCCAACTATCGTAAAACTGGTATCGTAAAAATCTGCAGATTTAGACTAATAGTCCTCAGTCCTTAAAAAAAAAAAAAAAAAAAAAGTTCGCCAAATCATCTGGTGACTATATTTAATAATTTCTTTAAAAAATCATAGATCATAGTTACTTTAATAAGGTATTTTAAGAGCAGAATTAAGAATATGAAATATTATTTCATACAATATATGTTACGAAAATGTACATCTGGCGCGTATATTTTTGTATTACGATTTGATCGACAAATTCAATAGCGCCAATTACGGCAAATATCAAAGCTATACCAAATTTGCAAACAAAACTCTAGTAAATTAATAGAAACATAAGTACCAAATTGTGAAGGGTTTTCCTGTTTTATGAAGATGTTACTAAGGAACCAATGATAAAATGATAAAGGAAACTATGAAGATGGATTATTCGAGAAATCAGCGTTTGTAGCCATCGGTCTAAAAACATTTCTGTAAAAAATAATCAAATTTTAATCAATCTTGCGCTGACTTCAAAAGTTATGATTAATTCTATCATTTCTGTTGTTTGTTGAAGGAATTTATTTCATACTTTTAAGTGCAATTTACAATTTCATTTTACTTTTTAATTGTTTGAATAATAGTTGCTTTTTGGAGTCGGTTCTATTTTTTAAAAAAGGCTTTATTAAAAAACGATTTCAGTACTCAAAATAGACCACATAGTTTGAAAAATATCAAATTTTATATTATTTATATCTATATAAAAAAAAAAGCACTTAATAGTATTTTGTTTGATATATGTGTTCCCAATAATAAATGTTGTGTTCCAATAATAATAATATTAATATATTGAAATTTTAAAATTCTAAAAAGACTAGTACCTTTAAGGGTTCTAGGGGTTTTAACCTTTAAAAAAAATTGACTTTTAAAAAAAAATATATGTTGAAATGTGAAGAATTATGAAAATTTTTATGCTTCATTTATGATTATACGTACTTTGGTTTTAAAAATTATGAACAAAATTATAACTGATATCAAAACCGAACTCATTTACATTTCAAAACTTCAAAGTTTATTTTCTCAAAACTGCTTTTTTTTTTTTTTTTCTGCTATTCACAAGATATTTTATTGTGAAGACCTATTGCCTTTTTTAAATGATTTTAAAATGTTTCTATAAACTTATTTTATAAAATGAATTAACGATTTTTGAGATATTACAAAGCTTATTGATTTTAAAAATATGTAAAATATAAATATTTTCCCCTTTTTAAAATATTCGAAAGTTTTTGTGAAAGTTTTTAACTAAATGAAGGTAGTTTCTCTAATTGTTAGTTCATTTTGTACATATTCATGTGTGCAAAACTTTAATGCAACAGTTTTTTTTTTTTTTTTTTTTCTTAATCTTGCGGATAGTGGTAAAAAAGCACTTTTGATAAAATGAGCGTCAAAGTTGGAAATGGAATTAAATTTGTTCTTCGTACATCAGTTGTAATTTTGCTGTTAACTTCTGAGCTAAAGTATGCAGAATTACAAAGAAAGCATTAAAATTTTTAGAATTGTCCATATTTCAACATATATTTTTCTAAAAAAGTCTTTTTTTTTTTTTTTTTCGTTCTCTTAAGGTTAATATTTCCTAGACCCTTTTAAACTAAAACATTTTAAGGTAAAATATGCAAAAATAATTAAAAATGTTACTAAATCTGAATTCGGCCTGTAAAAGGATAATGCATGTAATTTTTATAGCAATACTGTGCTGTGATATAGTTTGAAAAAAGTTAAAGATTTTTAAACTACTTGGAATATTGCTTAAAATAATACAGCTATATTGAAATAATAATATTGAAAGTCGAAAGATTGAAATCTATATAATATTTCCCTAACGTGGTCCAGTTACGATTAAATTTTGTTGAAGTGATACGATAGTGACATATTTAATAAAATGCACGAGGATAAAAAATATTTATCGACAATATTTAAGCACCCGCATTTAGTTCAATGTTTTAATCAAAAAAATGACGACATTTGTTTAATGAGATCTTTTTCCAGGAAAATTTATTTTAAAAGTTGCATCTTTACAATCTTTGTACGTGTCATTTCAAACCTAGCAATGCTTTAAATATATAAACAGAATATGAATTATTGTCAAACATTGACTAAAAAATGCAATAATAAAAAGTATAATCAAAATAGGTACCAGTTTTTCTTTTTCTTTTTCTTTTTTTTTTTTTTTTTTTTTAAACAAAAAAATAATATGTCAAAATAAATAAATAAAAAAGCATCGACAACATGGCAACAAAAATTGCCATGGGGATCCCTATGCTAAAAAAGGTCGCCATGGATGACTTATACTTAAACTGTACTGCCCGCGCAAGTATGAAAATTGGGTCGTCAAACATTAATTGTATTTTGAAACCTATCTTTGAATGGATTTGTTTTCACTATCGCACAATATTAATTTGGTTCTAATAATAATTTGATTTCTAGTGAATTATAATTCAAATTGGGTGGGGAAATCGGTATAAGATTTATGAGCTTCAAGTTTTAAATGTAAATAAGCAGAAAATAAATAAATAAAGTGCGAAAATTTCGTACGAGTTTGCTAGTATTAAGTAAAACGTGTTTAGAGTTTAAAATAAATAAATAAATAAATAAAGGCGACGTTGAAACTTCTGATCGACAAATTTATTTCTATATCTAGGAAATAGAATCCCTCAAAACTATCTCAAATCTAGATTCCGGCATTCGGGTTTGATTTAGGCAAACAAATTTTAGTTTTTCATATAGCTCACTTCTACGCGGTACGCGGTATCAGCTGAAGCGAAATAAAGAAATAACAGATACCATAAACTCTCTAATTTAGCCGCAAATCCGTCCGTAATTAGTGTCTCCAAGTAGGAAGTGCGATCTATAATTTTCAATCAATGGCCTAAGATTACACTTGAATCACAAGCGACGGGAAAACGACAAACAGCAGAAAGAGAGTGAAAAAAACAAGAAGAAAAAAAATTAAGTAACAGGGGCGAAGGGGGGTGCTGATCCATCCGTGGCTTTGTTTTTGGCTCTTACTCACTGGCCGTCATTTTAAATGCCCGCAATTAGTATCTGGCTTGGAGCCATCAATTAGCCAATTCGCCGCCAAGCTCAATCAGGGATGAAGTATTTCAGGGCTGCAATGATTTGGCGGTTTATGAATGGGTTTTGGCAATTTTTGTTCATTTGTTTGATGTGGATTAGAAGTGATAGGACCAAATAATATTCATTTTAGATACGTCTATATTGCCGAAATCAAATTGTCTTTTATATGCAAACACATGTGCTGCTTTCGTTCTAATACATTTCAACAAAGTTAAAAAGTCTTTATGACTTTCTGTTTGTCCGCCTGGTCTGTGCGTCTCTTTGTTTGCCCGTTTCATCGATCTAACTTTCAGAAATATTCTTAAAAAGCTTTGAAACGCATATATATTATTCATATTCAATACAGCATACTCCCTGATTGAAAATAGTATAAATAGTTACGACTAGTTTGCGTACAGGGACACCCGAAAGAATTTAAACATATTAGATTCAATGAGAGGTATTTCTATGAGGTATTCTAAACATATTTTAATGTCTTAGTACTGCGAGAAATCTAATGGAATTAATAAGTCTTGTTCACGTTCCCAAAATTATGTTTTTATTTGAACATGGTATAATTAGCTTTAATTAATGAGATACACAAATGCATTATTGGGATATTCAAAACAATTTTTTTCTTATAAAATAAAGTATGATATGAGTAATTTGTTAGTTTACAAGGCCACACAAAGTTGTTCATAATATTTTGAGCATAGACCATGATGATAAAAAAATTTTCGTGTATCCTTGTAAAAATCTATATATGCTAGACTTACTAAAATCTATACAATTCGTGCGAAGGTCACCTATAACAATTATATAAACTTTCACACGTTTTCGCACTTTAAATACTTTGAGCCGATAAGCCAAAATGATAAAAAAATTTTATTTGTGTCACTGTAAAAAGACTATAAGTGCCATATTCTACAAAATTAATACAGCTCGTTTGAAGGTGATATATAACATGCATACAAATTTTCAACTCAATCGGATGTAGCGTTTAGACGCTATCGAACTTTAACGAATTTGAGTCCATAGGGCTTATTGATAAAAAAAAATTTCGTTGCGTCCCTGTAAAAGATTATACGTGCTAGATTCACCTAAATCAGTGTAATTCATGCAACGGTGACCTATAACATGTGTATAAATTTTCAGCTCAATCGAATAAGGCGTTCAGACTCTATCGAACTTTAAAAAAATTGGGCCCATAGTTCATAATGATAAAGAAATTTTCGTTGTGCCCCTGTAAAAATCTATAAGCACTAGACTCTCTGAAATTTATAAAGCTTGTGCGATGATGATCTGTAATATGCATGTAAATTTTCAACTCAATCAGATGAGGAATTTAGACGCTATCGCATTTTAAATAATTTGAGCTTATATAAAGCACATTGATAAAGAATTTTCCTTTGTGTTCCTCTAAAAAAACTATAAGTGCTACATGACCCCAAACTGATATAGTTAGTGTGATGGTGATCTATATTATGTACATAAATTTACAGCCCAATCCGATATGATGTTTACACGTTATCACACTTTAAAGAATTTGAGTCCATAGGGCATAATGATAAAGAATTTTTCGTTGTTTCTCTGTAAAAGAACTATACATGCTAGATTCCCTAAAATTTATTCACTTCGTGCAACAGTGACTTATAGCATGTGTATAAATTTTCAGCTTCAAAGAATTTTTCTTTGTGTCCCTGCAAAAAAAAAAAAAAAAAAAAAGAAAAAAAGTAAACTATGAACGCTAGATTCACCAAAATTTACACAGCCTGTGCGACGGTGACTCATAATATATGTATAAAATTTCAGCTCAGTCGAATAAGGCATTTAGAAACTATCGCATTTTAGAAAATTTGGGCCCATAGACCATATTGATAAAAGATTTTTCTTTGTGTCCCTGTAAAAAAAAAAAAAAACTATAAGCGCTAGATTCACCAAAATCAATAGGGTTCGTAATATGGTGACATATAACATATGTACCAACTTTCAGCTCATTCGAACAGAGCGTTTAGGCGTATCGTTCACTCACATACATACACGCATACTTCATCGTAAAAATACTAAATATGAATTCAATGGACCTCAAAACGCGTAGAAACACCAAATTTCAATTTTGGGTTTTTGACATGAATACTTTCCTCACTACTGGAAAGTAATAAAAAGAAAGTTCGAAAAGTAATAAAAAAGGGGAACTTAATTTAAATATAAAAAGCCTGGTGTGAAACAACCACACGACTTCCATTACCTACTACTATTACATGTATTATGCGCATTTTTTGGAGATAATGTAATCAGAAGACATAAAATTGAGATAACAAAGTAGAAACGACGATTAAATTAATTGAACGCATTCATAAAAACTTTCTGGTATGAAGTTTCTCTTGAAATACGGGAGACTTGGCATCGGTGGGAATGTATTAAGATGACTAGTAAATTTTACGTAGCTTTTTTTTTTTTTTTTTTTTTTTTTTTTTTTTTTTTTATATAGTTGTTATGTTTCTTAATCCCCATTTACATTGTATTCAACAGCTGCGAATTTTCAGAATTTGAAAACAGAATTTAAAAATATGTATTAGTTAATAAGTTATTTGTAAAGAAAAATTTCCCATAGAATAACATTAGCTTCGGCTTCCGGCGGCAGTGAGTGAAGCAGGCCCTTAAAAAAATGTATATGACCTTTTTTTCCCCTTCAGTAAAAAATAATCAGCTTTTATGAGAATAAATATTTCGAAAATTGCATTAAAATTTATAAATTCTTTCAATTTTTATAAATTTTTATTTATTTATTTTTATTTTTTAATTTATAAAAATTATAGGTCACTTAGTATAATAAAGGCAAATATCTTATTTATTAAATTTTATTCATTTAACATATTTTTTCCTTTATTTATCTTATTTAAAATGAACTATCAATATATATATATATATGTGTGTGTGTGTTCTTACTTTACTCCTATGAAACTTGAGAGAATGATCAACAGATTCAGAGAAAATATGGAACTCGAAATCCAAAGCGATGATATTGATGCCGGAGGGTGATACAAATGCAGTAATATTTGAGAAATGTAAAAGTAATCTATACATATAAAAGAGTACTTCCACTCACTCACTCACTGACTCATCAACGAACAGCAAAATCTACTGGAGCCACTGGCTCGAAACTGGGTCAGATTATAGAACATATAGTGTAAGTACCCCCTAAGAAACGATTTTACGAAATTCGCCCCCCAAGGGGGTGTAGGGGGCAAAATGTGATTTCACAAAAACTTTCATATCTCAAAGAAAAAAACAGATATCCGTAAAATTTTTGCTTTAAAATATAGCTAATTTAATTATCTAAAAACAAATTTCTGGAATTTTAGAAGTACGGTACCCAAGGGGGGGAAAGGGGGCAAAACGTGATTTCACATGCGCAAAACGTGGTTTCACATACTCCTATATATCTCAAACAGAAAAACAGATATATGGGAAATTTTTTCTCTAATATATAGCTAATACAAATACCTAAAAACTAATTTCTGGAATTTTCAAAATTCAGCCCCCAAGAGGGAAGGAGAGGGGGCAAAACGTGATTTGAAATAATCCTTTATATTGCAAACAGAAAAAAATATATGTGTAAGATATTTTTGCTCTAAAATATAGTTCCAATATATGCATAAAAACTAATTTCTTTAATTTTCAAAATTCGTCCCAGGTGGGGCGAAAAAGGGGGGCTATGGGGTAAAAAAATAGAAATATAGTTAGACCGTTCAAAATTGGTACAGATAGGTTTTAGAGACCTGCAAGTCAAATGAGGATTATTTTTGAAAGTGTAAAGTTATTAGGAGGGTCAGAAAGGTGTGTGTGTGTGGGGGGGGGGGGGGGGCAAAAAAATAAAAATAGAGTTAGACCGTTCAAAATTGGTACATGAAGGTTTTTGATACCTACAAATCAATTGCGGATATTTTCGAATTTGTAAAGTTATTAGGAGGGGCGTGAGGAGGGGTCGGAGGGGCATAAAATAAAAATAGAGTTAGGTCGTTCAAAATTGGTACATAGAGGTTTTTCATACTTACAAATCGATTGCGGATATTTTCGAATTTGTAAAGTTACTAAATTGGTACATAGAGGTTTTCGATACCTACAAATCGATTGCGTATATTTTCGAATTTGTAAAATTATTAGGATAGACGGGAAGGGGAGGTGAAAGGGCAAAAATATATAAATAAGAGTTAGAGCGCTGAAAATTAGTATTGTTAGATTTTGAGGTGTTGCTGTTAAACGTAAATGCGCGCGCGTAGCGCACAATTACCTGAGCTGCCAAGGGTAGTGCAGACCCGTTGCGACATTTTTTCCAATAACATTTTTTTTTCTCTTTCTTTTTTCGCATGATAAAAATTGATGCAGTTTTGAGAATTCATTAACTATAGCGATTCATTTAAAAATAGTGACCAGCGAAGCGGGCGTAGCCTGCTAGTAAAACAATAAATATGGTTGAAATGAATGAAAACATCGAAACTGGTTCGCCTTCAGAATATGAAGCAGGTAATTTAACATATATAAAATTATGGTATGCTGCCAAAAATTATCCTGAACATAGCTCTTTAACTGCACCTTTAAAGGACTATTAACTGTTATGGAATCAGAATGGCAACAGCCACTTAACCCTTTAGGTACATTTGACGACTGACACGTGTGATGTACATCTTCTGGCGGTGAAGTTACAACTGACGAATCAGACTTGTCATTCGAATCGTACCTAGATTTAACCCTTTGCGGCGCACTGCCCTCGCTGCGTGAACGCAGTTATTAAGTTCCAACTGCAAAAACTCAACCCGGAATTTTTTTAGCAAAATTTTACTTTTATAACATAACAGAAAAGGTCGTCAATTTCTTTTATTTGAACTTTGTTCGTGAATTCCGGTGGCAGTGTAATTTAGATGATCCCAATTACCTTGCGCCGCAAAGGATTAAAACTCTGTACTGATATTATTATTCTGGAAGATCTATTACTTTTACATACTAATCCATAAAGGACAAATTAAATGTATTCCATATGGGGGGGGGGGAATCATGTAAGTCTGTACTTAAAGGGTTGATAGTTGTGGATTTGACAGTATTACCAAATTTAGGGATAATTTTATTCAAATAATCCCCAATAATTTTGAAGAGTGTTGTTTAATATTCATGATAGACAATCTTCGATGTGATTTCGGCAAATATTACATAGAATAAAAAATTAGTGGTAGATGTCGAATAAAATAGTCCCTAAAATTAGCAGCATTGGAATTTGTATTTGTGAAAAGAAATGAAATGGCATGACATCGAGCTGTAACAGTAATACTACATTAAATAATTTTCATTAAACGATTTTTCCATTAGAAAAACTGAACGAAAATAAAATTAAGTACTCAAATCACATTGCTTGTAAAAGAATGCTTTTAAATCTTTCGAATTTAGAGTTTATGTAGCAATTTAAAACAAATTCCTTAAGTTTAAAAAATATATATCCTATATATTCGCTGGATTTTTTTCTGAAATTTAAATAGTCAAAGAGTCTCGAAGAAGTAACCAAGACACGTTATAGTGTTGAAAGTAATTCGTATTGTGACTTTGTATAGCACTTGTTTATGGTATCTTGCAGAAAAATAAATAAATAAAATAAAATTAAGGAATAAAATTAAGAGGAGAAAAACAGTGCTCTTATTTAATTATTTTTAAAGTTATTTGCGGATTGTAAGACTTATACAATACATAACAGGCCCACCAGCGGCCAAGCGTCCTAACATGAGGTGCCAGGTTCCATCCCAGGTCGCGCTCATCGGCCTAGCCATTCAGAGTTTTCCATGATTTTCTCCGAAACATGCGTAAATACGGGTTAGGTGCCCTTAGAAAGACCCCACGAAGTGCACTCTCCTTAGGCTTAGGACCCTAGTGCAGTCAATCGGCCTTACTCCCAAAGCACAAACACAATACATAACAGACAAAATTTGTATTTCCAATGCCGAGAAAACATAATTCATTCGTTGCTAATTTTACACATTAATTAAACTCGTAACTGCGTTACGATTTAATTTAATTTTTCTGGTGATCTCTTTTCTTACGGGACATTTGTGCCTATAATGTACTCTTTGTTTTCGATCAGCTTTCTCTTTTGTGTTATTACGCATGCGTCAGCTCAGCCCTGTGATTTCTTCTTTTTCTTTTCCCTTTTTGCTTTCTTTCTATTTTTTTTTTTTTTTTTTTAATTATCAAAATATTCTTTAACCACGTTTCTTGCGACGATGGAAGCTTTTGCATAAGTGCTGATTCAACGAGTCTAGTGTTAAAATAGGGGGGATAACTTCGTAGTTGAGAGAAAATATAGATAAAAGAACGCCGAATGACTGGATGTTTACGAAATCTCAACCTGTCGAACAATTTGGCACCCCTTCAAGCCTTTTGGTGTCATCCTCAAAGTTAGGTGCGAGAAACGTGGTTACACTATAGGGGTAAAAAGAAGTCAGAAGGGAATATTTACTTCTTAGGAGCTATACATTCTTTTATATGCTTTTTTTGATAGCGCCAGAGGTTAGCCCTTTTTAAAATAGAATCGTCCTCGTTTTCAGTAAAAGGTCAGCACCCAACTTACAGACATCCATTACTAAATTTACACAATAATACCAATGACTGCGTTATGAATTCATTTAATATTTTTTATAAGTTCTTATGAGGGCGGTACACTGTAAAAAAAACCACAGTAAAATTACAGCATAAAATGCTGGCAATGTGGGTGCCAGCATATTTTGCTGTTAATTTACAGCAATTGCGTTTTCCTAAGTAAACAGCAGCTTTGTAAATTTTACAGTATTTTGTGCTGTTATTTTTACAGTGATTTTGTATTTTAACTTTTCCAGTTCTGTAAATTTTACAGCCTTTTTTGCTGTTTTTTTTTTTTTTTTTTTTTCACAACAGTTTTGTATTTTAACTTTTACGGCTCATTTGTCAATTTTACAGCATTTTCTGCTTTTTTTTTTTTTTTTTTTAATAGTTGTTTTATATTTTATATTTTACTGTTTTTTCTGCTTTTTTTACAGCAGTTTTTTACACTCCTGCTCAATAGTTTAGCAAGATTTGCAAACAATCAGTTTTTTTTTTTTTTCAATTAAAAAACTTATCTCCCGATAAAATGTTTTCGAACATTGGGTATTTAAAGAACTGGATCGTCCTCATGTTTTTCAGTGAAGATTGGTTTAAGACAACATTTAGGGGGACAGTAACAAATTGAGTAAAATCAATAATGTTTGTGATCACCCTGCATCGTTAAGTGCATGAAATGAACTGTAACTTTAGGTTATGTTAATAGAGACCAGTTCAAATTGAGCATGAATTTGTGTGACGATACCATATTAAATAACAGAGATATAGGCAGTTATTTTAAAACTCCCCGCCCCCCCCCCCCCCCCCAAAAAAAAAAAATAACAATAATAAAATAAAATAAATCAACATGGTTTTTTTATTTATAATGTACAGAGTTTTTAACGGAAACTATTCTCCAGTTCAGATAAGTTGGGAAAAAAAACTTTTAAACCAATGTACTGCATACGGAATACAAATATCTCAAATATCTCATGAAATATGAACATTTTTATTAAAAACGTTTTCACTGTGTGAAAGATAGGAAAGATTTTATTGCATAGGTTGAAAGCCAGATATATTGGGGAAATTTTGTCAACAGTGCATTTGAATAGAGTAAAAATTAAGCAAATTATACGAAAACGAACGAGCTATATTTTAGATATTTTCCAAGAACTGAAATTTCTTAAGGGGTTTTTCACATGCCGTGTAATTAATTTACAGATCCAATTATTTTAACCACTTAGCAAAAGTTCTTTTTTGTGAAAAATCCCTTATCATTTTACAAATCTTAGTAAATAAACAAAAATATGTTAGAGTTTCAAGCTTATAAGGGGTTTTTCCCACAAAAGTACATTTGGAGCGTGGTTGAAATAATTGGATCTTCAAATTAATTACGTGGCATGTGAAAAACTCCTTAAGAAATTTCAACTCTGTGAAAATATCTAAAATCTAGCTCGTTCTTTTTCGTATAATTTGTTTAATTTTTACTCTATTCAAATGCACTTTTGGCAAACGTTGCCCAATATATCTAGTTTTCAACCTATGCAATAAAAATTATTTTATCTTTCGCACATGCGCAGTGGAAAACGTTTTTTATAGAAATGTTCATATTTCATGAAATATTTAATATATTTGTATTACGATTGCAGTATATTGTTTTAAAAGTGTTTTTCCAACTTATCTGCAAGTGAGAATAATTTTCGTTAAAAACTTTGTACATTTTTTTTTTTTTTTTTTTTTTTTTGAGTTTTAAAATAAATTTTATATCTCCTTTATTTAACATGCTATCGTCACACAAATTCATCCACAATAGGAATTGGGTCTCTATTAACATATCCTAAAGCTACAGTTCATTTCATTCACTTAACGATAGAAGGTGATCACAAACATTATTGATTTTGCTCAATTTGTTACGGACCCACTAAATGTTGTCTTAAACCAATCTTCACTGAAAAACATGAGGAAGACCCAGTTCTTTAAATACCTAATGTTCGAAAACATTTCATCGAGAGATAAGTTTTTTAAAAAATAAATAAATAAATAAATAAATAAATAAATAAAAAAGAAAACGTTTGCAAATCTTGCTAAACATTTTAGCAGGAGTGTATTTTAGTTTTTATAGCACATTTGCAGACATATTGTTTTATTTGCTAAAAGTGCAATTTAAAAGTTAAAAATTTAATATATGTTTCAATACCTCAATTGTCACATAATATTTGACTTTTTATACATTTTTATTTTTCGGCATTTGTGGATTATCAGGCAAATTCAGTTTTTCTTTATAGTATCCCTGCAGTAGTTATAGCCATATTTGGGGGGAAATTATATGTTTCATTATGCACAGCAATTTTTATAATAAAAATGTATATTGTTTTTTTATGATAGCTGGATAATAAAACTTAGACTAAAAAATTAACCCGTTTTCATACGAAAAATAATAGAAATTTTAGCTTGCAAAAAAATCGTGTCTAATAAAATATCATATAGATTTACCGAAAATATGATTAGAGTTATACTTCAGAAATACAGTAGAGAAAAAACTGAATTTTCCCGAGAATCCGTATATGGCACTGAAATGAAAAATGAAAATATATAAAAAGTCCAAGATTGTGTGATAATTGAAACAGTCTTGAAAAATATACCTTGTGGTATCGAAACATATGTTAATATTTTAAAATTTTAATTAAATGTTTAGCAAATACTTCAGTGTTTCTTTATATGGAGTGCTTTATTAATATTTATACAGACGTTTGTAGACTTTATACAACTTTTTGTTGTTATTTTATTTATTTATTTATTTTTTAATATTTTGTGGGAATTTGTAAATTTTATGACATTTTGCCTTGTTAATTTCACAGCAAAAGTTTGCTGTAAAATTTTATAATAAACATTTACTCTGCGAAAAGAAAAGTTTTGACATTTTTTCTCTGGTGTTCGGATCAATTTAAGTATTGTGAGAGTTTGGTATCTTATTTTAACACATTTTTTTTTTTTTCATACACCTTTCTCTTTCATGTAAAACTGTTATAAATTTCTTCCTTACTGGCAGAAAAACTGAACTTTTGCAGAGTTTTGTTTAATTTATTTTTCTTTTATTTATTTTAGAGCTACTCATACACAGTTTAGGAACATGAAATATCAAATCGTATGCGGTTTTCCATAACTATACTTAGGTACAGCATAGGGTTGGATACAGACCAGCATAAAAAAATTTTTTAAACATTTTTATATTATGTTTTCTAGACTATATTTTCATATGTTTTCTATATTATAAAAATTGTAATAAAATGCTTAAAAAAAAAAAAAAAAAAAAACTGGAAACAACTAAATTAAAATATTTTTTTTTTTAATTCATTTATATATTTATTTTTTAAATAAATATCAGACCTGCTATACCAAAGACTTTATATATATCAATATATATAGAGAGAGAGACATTTTAATTAAGAAAATCGGCTGTTTGATTTCCGAGAAAACCTACACCCAGGCAACTAAATTAAAAATTTAAAAAAAACATTTATTTAAAAGAATTTTGTACGAAAGAAAAAATATGTTACATTGAAATACGGAAAATCTAGAATGTTAGAACTTTATTATCATCAAGGAAAAAAAATATCAGAAAATTTGTATGTGTTTACACATATGTATACATAAATTCACAAATTGAACTCGTGAGATGATTATAAAAAAAAGCTTTCTGTTAATAAATTTTACGTCAGATTTTTTTTAAGACATTCTATTTTCGTTTACCGATGTACATTCAGAAACGAAATTTAGTAATTCAACAAGGAAAAATTCAATATTCAATGGCATACAAAGTATATGAACTAAAAAAACTTTTACTGATTAAATGAGCTTTCGAAAAAAATCTATAAATTTGCTATCTTGATTTATGTCATTGATTTTAATATGATAACGTTTTTGGTTGATTAAAAATTTCCTACCGCGGAATTGTTATATTAAACATATTAACCCTTTGCCGGTCTATTTAATTTCACTCATTTTAGCAATGTAGCCAAATTTAGGGATTTCTTTTATTCAATATTCACCACGAAAATTCAACTGTAACGGTTCCCTAATCATTTCGAAGGTTATTCATCCATTATATATATCAAATATCACTCCTAAAAATTATTGGTAATATTTGAATAAAATTAGCCCTAAATTTTGTAACACTGCTTAGAACGTTTTTAGAGCGTTAGGGCCGGCAAAGGGTTAAAACAAAGCTGAAAGATCTCTTAAGGAATGGTAGTTTGTGAAGTGACGTAAGATGAAGAGGTATAATAACAGAATCTAAATCTCTTTTCTCTATAAATATTTTCAAACAAAAGAAATAAAAATAAAATAACAGAATAATTATAATAATAATAATAATAATGAAAAAAAAATGTAATTTTATAGATAATTTTCTGTTTTAAAACTGCAGTAAAAGAAAACATGTATATATTTACAATAAGTGATAGGAAAAATGGTAACATTTTGTTCACAGCACAATATTTTTTCATTAAAGTCATTGCTGATAAGAAGTATAGAAAACTAAAATGATGACTTTGTTTCCCTTTTGACAGAAATTCATAAATTTTCAAATAACAGGGAAAAAGCTCTTTCTTAATTATAGATATATGCAAAATAATTTTTTGAAATCTGAATATATGTAGTTTCAATCTTTGAACATTTATGAATAAAACTGATTTTATAAATGTGTCAAAGTGTGCAATCTTGGATTTCAAAACAAATAAATAGGCAAAATAAAGATAATATTGAACGTATTTCAATAAAAATTTTCAACTTATTTACCATATATGTTTAAATTAATATATATATATATATATATTGAAAATTTATCAGTTATTTCCTAAAAAAATTAATCAAAAGCCCCCTTCTTCTTTTCTATTCTTTTTTTTTTTTTTTTCTTTTTAAGTGTTGATGAAGATTCAACATTTTATTTTTACTATTCTTGCATTTAGATGTAAAACGAAGAAGCTAAAACGTAATTATCTAAAATATTAATATAAAACATAATTACAGTAAAACTACGGTAAAACTGTAATTAAAAATGTTTAATTTTTATACGAACTTATATACATTTATTAGAAAGGTTATATGACATTTATTTACATATCAAAGCCGTTAATAATTCGATATGTTATTCAACAACAATTACTACACGCAGATCATGATTCCATCTTTTATGTTTTTTCTTTTTCTTTTTCTTTGTTTATTTTTCATGCTCGGGTTCATATTCATCAAGCACCTGGAATAAAAGAGATAAAAAATTGTCATTTAGAAAATCAAAGGAATTGTGTAAAGGAAATGATCTCAAAGGAATTGTGCTTTACCTTTGAAAATATTATACACAAAGAAATAGCATAGGGCTATATATGTAAACATATACATACACTGTATAAAACAGTTTCTTAAAAATAAGTATATATTGTCTCAAAATAGTCCCGAAACAATATATACTTAAATTTGAAGACCCATGTACTCATTTTTGAGTACATTGACATGTCAAATATGGGGATATTGGGATTCTTATTGGTCAACGCCCTTTTTGAGCACGTCAATATACTCAAAAATTAGTAGATGGGTTTTCAAATTTAAGTGTATATTGTTTCGGGGCTATTTTGAGACAATAAATACTTATTTTTAAGAACATATTTTTTACAGTGTATATATATATATACCCAACATTATATATAACGGGCGAGAATAACTTCATAATTTCATCTATATTTTCATTTTTAATTTCATCTATCATTTCATTTTTTATTTCATATGGCAGATAACCAGTTTACATAAAAATCAAAATTTATTGGTAGAACAAAATATGCTTTTATCAATGGCTTTACCTCAGCAATTCCCTTTTATTAATTTTTCTTATATAATTATGAGAAATACCAGTTTTAACCCGCTCCACCTGTGGCCAAGAGGTTCTGCTCTCAAAGCAGGTAGACGTGAGGTGCCGGGGTCGATTCCAGGTCGCGCTTGTCTTCCTAGACGAACGCGATTTCCTGTAGTTTTCTTCAAAACTTCTATAAATATGGTCCAGGACTCCGAAACAAAAACCTAGTGAAGGCACTCTCCTCAGACCTAGGAACATAGCGCAGTCAATTTGTCTTAACCCCAACACCGCCAAAACTTTAAAAAAAAAAAAAAAAAAAAAAAAAAAATGTGATTCAAATCACATTTTCTTAAAGGTACATACATTTTTATTAAGTCCCAACCTTACCATATAGCATGTAATGCGTATTTCTCTTCATCCATTTCAAATGTTGTTGCTGTAATAGCTTCAGTAGCTGTGCACTCAACATAAACAATCAATTTTCATTGTTAATATCAAACAATCAAACAATTTTCATTGTTAATATGGCATAAATATTTCATTAGAAGATTTCACAAGCTAAAGAAATCACTTATTAACCCAATAAATACTTTTATTTGATTGTTTAATTTATTTTAAAAAGATATATACTTCATTTTCTACAAAAAAAGATTAAAGGTTATTGTTCAAAAATTGTTTAATACCGAGAAAGAGACATCTGCTTGTCATGAATGACAAGAAACTGTCTCTTCCTCTTCCTTCAAAGGCATATCAAAATGTTTATTCAGGCACAATGATATCTTAGTTTGTTTAAAGAAACTATTCTGAACCACTGTACTGATTTATATACAAATACAAAAAGAAATTGTTATAAATTTTGCACAATATGTTAGAAAAATAGTTACGTAAATAAAAAGACCTTTTAGGAAAAATAAGTTCAGAGATATTTATTACTTTTAAAATTCCGTTTAATTATGGTGCAATATTTTTATCAAATTTGACATAATTAAAAACAAATGAAAATTCCAAAGCATTTAACATAAAGTTTAGAAAAGTTGTTAACTGGTATTTCTTTACATTGTAATGCATTAACAACTATATTAAAATCTTGTGCAATAAATTTCATATTTTGCATTATTTTTTAAATTATGAAAAGTATGAACAATTTTGAGAAAACTCACTCAATAATTCATTAATTTTTCATACAATGAGCCAATTTAAATTAACATTTTTGATATATATATATACTAATGTAAAATTTCCGAGAAATAAATAGAAATGTAACTAACGCTTGAAGTCAAAATAAGAAAATCATGATTTAAATGCAGTTTCAATGAGAGTAATAAATTAAATATTTCTGTTTTATTCTGAAAATATATAAATAAAAAAAAATTAATTAAACACTTATTAGCAAAAATTGAAATAAATAAATGAATAAAAATAAATAAATAATGCCAGGAAGAAATTAAAGTCTGAAAACTAAGCCTATAAAAATCGGTATTAAAAAAAAAAAAAAAAACTGACAAAAATAAGAAAAATTTAAAGCTGACTCTTGAAAAAATCAATGAACTTAAAACGGCCTTTCACAAGAATATGACGAGTTTAACATTGCTTCAAAAAAATTTGATGGGAAAATGCAAAAAATCCTAGGAGTCTCTTTTAAAATTCACGTTTCTATTATATATACTAACTCCATAAGTTTGAAACCAATAATAACAACAAGATTTAAAATAGAACAAGATTTAAAATAGAACTCTTACAAATAATACAGTAGCAAACAAAAAAAAAAAAAAAAAAAATCAGATTAAGTAAAATCTATATTGTACTTTATCTCAATAAATACTACAAAAGTTTACCTTTCATGATAAGAATTTCTATCGTATTTAATAATTATACAATAGGTTATATAAAAGAATGGAAGATTTATGTCTGGATCTTTGTGAATCAAGTATATAAGTCTCATGCATTTATATGAATGAAAGAATACAAAACAATTAAAATAGCACTTACCAGAAATCAAAGGACAGGAATGAAAATTTACCTGCTTGAAATTTCAGCTTCATTTTGTCGGAATCTCGGGACAGTGATGCCAGATGGTCGAAAATTATTTCCCCAAACAGGTCTTCAAATTTCCCCAAATCAGGGTTTCTTTTCGAAAAAATCCCCAACTTGATTTCTACTAAAAAAAGAAAATAAAAAATTTTTCAACAAAAAATATCAAGCAGATTTAAGTGGATTTAAGCTCAGATTTTTCCCCAAATGAAGGCAATTTTTGAAAAAAATCCCCAAATAACAATAAAGCTATTGCAAATCCCTGGTCGTAGGGATAAATCATTACGTTGCCAACATTGACAGAAAGTTGAACTCCCCAGATTTGTCCCCAAAAGTTTTAGAATTCCCCAAAAAAGTCCCCACAAACATTTGGTCCCTAAAACTGTCCCCAGAAGCCTCAAAAATCCCCAAAATGGGGACAAAATCCCCAATCTGGCATCACTGTCTCGGGATAACAAAATAATGGCGCATGCAGTCGTAGAACAACCAGATAACATAAAACAACAGCAGACGATTTCACAAATTACTGTAAAAAACCTAAAATGCTGTTTTTCCTCCGATTGCGAAAAATTTACAGCAGATTATGCAGTTTTTTCCCCGTTTTTTTTTTTACAGTGACCTTTCATTGACTTTTTTCTGCCAGGACATTCTGTGTCTGGAACTTTTGTACTTATTTATATACTAATTGTTTTCATCTTTTATTTATTTATTTATATTATTTTTTTTTTTTCAGCGAGTGATGACGCAGTTGTTACTATTTCAGAAATGAAAAAGAAAAAGAGCGCACGCAAGTGGATTACGGCCAAATTTAGCATTCTTAGAAAACTTTTCAGAGCATGTGTTCCGTCTAACAAATCTAAATAATTTCAAGCCTTACTAAAATAGCCCAGTCCTTGAGGTTGAAAAGCAGTAGAAGATGTCAGCAAGCAATATCATTTTAGGAAGACACTAGCAAAAATCGAGCCTGCTGGACATGGAGTTTTACCAAATTCATCTAACAAAGAACCAGGAGTCAAAATTTTTTGCCGTTTGTCAAAATTAAATCCAGTCTATCTTATATAATAACCTTCATCTGTAAATTAATGTGGCCTTAATAAACTCCATGTTTCAGCCCACAATTTGTCACTTTCTTGTATGTATTGTATTGTTTCTTTTATTATTAAGATTAAAATCTGTTATAATTAATGCAATGGGTAGTTGCTTTTTTTTTTTTTTTTTAAGAACATAAATGGGTAAAAGTTTGTTAAAAAATAATAACAATAGAAATAAATTAATTTTTACACAGAAAATTTTATTTAAAATCTTAATTTATATGCCTATTCATAAAGCCTTTATAACAATTTACGAGAAAAGAAATCTGGTCGAGAAATTTTTATTTTCCCTCCACTTTATGCTCTGTCGGTTTCTAACGGGTTAGTTGCAGTTCTAGTTAATTCACTAACTTTTATCTTAATTATTTTAAACGTACATCCATAACGTTAAATTGGAGGCATTGTTATGATATCTACTAACAGAGATAACATTATTATAATATCTACTAACAATGTTAACACTTTTAATCTTGCGTTAAGATATTCTCTTAATTTAAAATTAACCAGAGAGTAGTCGCGTCTTCTTTAAGAACGCAAATGCTTGCGTCTCGGTCTATTTAAAATGCCTAGATATAGGCACCCTATGTCTATTGACCTAGACGAAATTTTTTAAGGTAATTATCGTATAGAAATGCATAGATAAATACTTAAGGTATTATTTAATGCTTATTTTAATTAAACTAGATTTATCATCATCGTTATTGTTAAATGAAATATAGAGAAAAAGTACTTCGAATGTTTCGAAAATTTCTTTATTATTATTCACAGTTTTTTAGATTTTTTAAAAAGTCAATTTTTCGTATACAGAAAAGGAGGTCAAATCGTGCATCGAAAACTTCTTTAAAAAGCTATAGTTCTACGAATCTAAGATGTACCAGTATGATGTATACAGTTGCCTTTAAGATTGGAAATTCTAACACATAAAACTTTTATTTTTTTAACCTTAAAAAAAAATCTGGTGTGAAACAACCACACGACTTACATACCCACTATTACACGCATTATCTTCACTTTTTGGAGTTAATGTAATCAAGAGACATAAAATTGACCTAACGAAGTGGACACCTAACAATTTTCCTATAAGAGAAACTTGATACACCTAATAAAGACGTATAAAACAGAGTTTACAAAGGGAGTGAAAAGATCAGGAAAAAGATTTGGAAGAATTATTTTTTGAAGTGCCAATTTCCGAAATCTGAAACTGGCCTACCTAATCAGGATGACTGTTAATTTTCCTGTAATAACCACATAATACATGAAAAAGGATATCTAAAATGAATTTATGTAACAATTTTCAAGAAAATCGTTAGAGTCGTTTTTGAACTACATTTCATTCCAAAATGTCCCACTTTTACCAAAACATGGCATACTCAATTATTGACCGGAAAACAATAATTACGCACAAAAGAATATTTAAAAAGGAGTTGATATGGCGAGTATTGAAAAAAAAAAGAGAGAGAGAGAGAAAAGAAAAAAATCCGTACAGCCATTTTTAAAAGAACGCACTTGTGAGACCTGAAATTCAGCTATTTATACAGGGCGCCTATCAATTTTCCTGAACTAACCAACTATATCATTCGAATGGACATCTAATAGAGTGTTTATATAGCAAATTTGAAAAAAATCGGTGGAGCCGTTTTTGATATACGGACTTACGGTCCCACTTCCGATTTTCCAATTTTCACCAGAATTAGGAATACTCATCTGTACACCAGTCCTGTCTCAATTCTGAAGTTTCGTAGTTCTATCTTTATTAGTTTCATAGATATGATAGTCAGAATATTCCGCATATACATACACACATACGTGCACACGCACACACACTGTCCAACTGCCAAAAACTACGTTTTTAGACCATTAAAACGGGTAAACCAGATGAAAACTCGACATCGAATTTTTGGACCGAATACAATACTTCCATTACCTACGGTAGTAGAGTAATGGAAGTAAAAAAACTGAAGAAACAAACAAAAAAACAATGCCAATGCAGTGTAATTCTTGATTTAACGCTACGTCGTTTATTGTTACTAATATTGTACTTTTCATATTAATTTTATGCATTTTTGTTTATTTATTTTATTTATTTATTTATTTATTTATTTACGTTTTTATTGTCCTTCATTAATTTTTCGTACTTGTATATATAATCTGATGCTCTACACCAATATTCTTAAAGATTTTCCTTTTCCTTTTCATTATCTTGCTACTAGAATTAATTTTGGTGTGTTTCTCTTTCTCGCTGTATTCTTGCCTCAATTTTTATTTTTATTTATTTATTTATTGTCTGATGAGAGGTTGTACATAACTATTTTGACCTAAAATGATTGTCCCGAATTTTTCAGTTTTTGGTGTTTGTTAACAAATTTCGTGTTCTTCGTCATTGTATATTCCTTGTCTTTGTTTATTTAATATGCTTAACTACAAAACGTCTCATATAAGTTAAATACTTAAAAAATTCAAAGAATTTAATCAATTTTGTGAGTTTTAAATTTATTGTATAAACATATTTTCTTAATAACAAAGGCCAAAATTTCCCGAAATTAACGTTGAAAAGATGTCATATATAAAACAATCTATTGGAATAAAGAAAGTTAAATCTGTGGTTTCCATGTGTGCATTTCCATTGAATAAAAGAATGAAAAAAGATAATTTAACGTAAAAGTTTACATCACAGTCGCAAAAAACCTCTTGTATAAAGAAATAAAATTTTACCCATGGTTTGCATTGTTTCGAAAGATTCATTCATTATATCTCAATGAATAAAACAAATCAATTTCTATTTTTAGAATAAACTGTTTTCGTTGCCATGCGGAATTTCAATACTCCAGGGGAAATAATAATAATTAATTAAATATATAGAATTTAATTACTTCACAACAAAATAAAAATAAATATAAACAAATTTGTGATCATAAAATTTAAATTAAAGATTTACGGTGTCATTTTTAATTTCTTGGAAACTTAAAAACATACAAATATCCTGATGTAAAAGAAGAAGTTGCTTGTATTAAATATCATGTAAGCCAATGTTTATTAATTTGAACTGGAAAGAAGAAATGAATTTGAAAATGTATGTATAAAACTCGAGCGCTAGACAGGCACTGACAGATTAGGATATATACTTATTACTCATATATACTTGTACAAAAAATAATAATAAAATTCAGTTTGACATAAAACATCAGTAAAAGATTTTTTTACTCTTATTCGTGATAATGCATTGATATATTATTCATAGAAAAATCAGAAAGTTTGCAAAGATATGGCAGTATCCGAGTGAAAGGAAGGGGAGGGGATTGCCTAAATTAATTAAGAGGTATGAATCTATATATTAATACGTGAAGCAAAAACTTTGTACCCCTTTTTACGAAAATTGCGCGGACGGAGGATTATGAAATTTCGCACACTTATAGTTTATATAGAGAAGAAGTGCAGAATGCTAATATTTTTTAAAAATACAACGACAAAGACGAGAAATTGGAACATTTGTGAAACGACAAAGGTGCAATTCAAAGCCTATACTATCGGGTTTTATTTCCAGATTAAAATTAGCATTTTCATTTTTTTATACTGTTGCCAAAATTTTGAAATTTCAATTAATAATAAAAAGTTAATATGTTAATAACAATAATAAAAGTTAATAACAATGAGTTATTTTTTAAATAGCCAGTTTCATCTGAAAGAGTTATCGCAGAATGCTAATATTTTTTAAAAACACACAAGTTTTGCATTATATATATACTAATTAATCAACTCAACTCAACTCAACTCATTCAATTTGTATAGATCAGTTTCTAAAGAAATCAACCTAAAATAAAAAAAAATAACGATTTTTTCTACTGACGATGAAAGTTTTTTTCTACTTTTATTATGCCTCGACATAGAACATTAACGGGTCGGAGTGAGAGACAAAGAAGAAGGAATCTATATTTGCGGACACATAATAATAGTAATGAAAATACAAATAGTGTTAATATTATACAGAATGAAGAAGTGAATTTGACAGATAAATTTAAATGTGCACGAAATGTCATTCCAAAAGTTTTTTATAGTTATGATTGTGGATTAATGGATTTGGAATGCAGGTTTTGCAATGCGAAACATTTTGAATCTGAAGTCACTTTAGGTGACAGAACTGCATTCACTTCATGTTGTCATAAGGGTAAAGCAATATTACCGCCCTTAAGTCAAAATGAATATTTTAAATCATTGTATGATGGACTTATTTCAAATGAACCTTCAATAAAAAGTAAGTCAAAAATCATTTTGAAAATATTCGCAAATACAATTCATCATTTGCTATGGTTAGCTCAGAAGCTCAAGTATCCGAGGCAGTTACAAGTGGAGTGTATCATTTCAAAATACATGATGTTTTTTATCACAGATCGGGTCCAATGACTGCTGCACATGGTCGTTCACCATGTTATGCGCAATTATATTTTTATGATGTTGACACTGCTATCAATTATAGTAGATTACAAGAACGTTTTAATCAAACATGTAACAACAACATAATGCGCGAAATTTCTCTCGAATTGGAACGCAGTAATTGCATTCTTTGACAATAGAACCTTAATAATGTTTAAACTTATAATTTTAATTAATTATGGTCGAATTTCGACCACTGGGCGACCACTAGTACTCAAATAAAACTCGAAACATGTACCTCTTGTCTTACTATGAAATATATATGAATAGTTGATATTTTCCTCTTATTACTTTTAATCTCATTAAATCTGTTTAACGTGATCTTCAGTAAAATGTGCGTGGTATTATACTAAATTAAAAAATAAACAAAGAAATATGTTCAGAAAAGCTTAATTATTCTCAAAAGTTAAATCAGATTACAGGGAATAGTTATGGAAATTCCGGATCAAAAAATAAACTTTTGAAGCAAGTGATTTAATTAATTCCGAGAAGTTTATTATATTAATTTGGACAGTTCAATTTAAATCATGCATATGGCATATCTTAATGTTTTATTTTAAAGTTCAATTAACATTCTTTTCTTCATTAAAAGTCTGAATGGAAGTGTTCAAAACTTTTAGACAAGTTTTTAAATCAAATTAAAAATTTCTTTACTGTAGTTAGTAAGTCGGATCAAGCACTTATTTATTTAAATGATTAATTTTTTTTATTATCATTATTTTTTAGAATCACATTACTATTATAAGAACTGTTCTCCTGTTTTTATATTTTAACTGATAATAATCCATGATAATAAAACTGAAAAGAGTAAATACAAAATAGAGTGAATGCCCTTGTTTTCTAGTGAATTATATGTAATATGAAGAAATGCATAAAATGATGGAATAAGTTTAGCCAGTCATGCAATCGAGAGGAAACGCCTGAGGGTGGCATTTCCCCCCTTTTCTTTTTCTTTAAGAGGATTGCAATCTTTTGAAATATTAAATTTCAAAATGAACAATCATAACAATACTCGATTTATCAAATTACGAGAAGTATAAATACTAAAACTAAAAACTAATAAAACTTTACGTTACATCTCGAAATTCGCCTTAGTACTTGCGGAGGGCCCCCTCCCTTCATCAGAGGCAGTTCTGTTAAATCTCGAAATTTGCCTTAGTACTTGCGCCTTAGTACTGTTCTTGTAATTGCAACGACCCAGCGCAAGATATTAACAGTAACTGGCGTCCGAGAGAAAACAAGTCACCAGAAAGCAAGCAAGCCACCACAGAACTGCCTCTGGTGAAGGGAGGGGCCCCTCCCGAAAGTACTAAGTCGAATTTCGAGATGTACAGTGCGTTGTATGAATATAAACGCACCTTTTCCAATAACCAGAAATAGAAATTTTAAAATTTTAAAAGAAGAAATGCGACTTACAGTTATTGCATATGACTAACAACTGAATAAGGTGCTTTGAGCAAGTATGTATATGCTCATGCAAACTTATTTAATGAATGTTTAAGCATTTTCTTATTTTTCACTGTTATTCGTTTGTTGCACGAAATTAAACGCACTCTGTAATTTGGGTTTAAAATTTAACAGAGCCGCCGGAATTAAATTAAAACACAAATAGTCGTGCTGCTAAAATTCTCTAAAATCAGTTTTAATGCTTGAGTGCAAAATTTACGGAGTTTGTACAGGACGGCAAGAGGAAAAACTTTGACAGTAGACGAGAGGATAAAAATCGACTTTATGCGTGGTAAAGGCTTTAGCAATCGCGAAATAGGGCGCTGAATCGGAAGAAGTGAGAGTGTTATGCGAAATTATATAAAGAAAGGAGCAAATTATGGGGAAAAAGCGCATGAGAAGCGAACAGGAAAGCTCACCAGTTACGACAAATGTTGAATATGCAACGCTGCAAAGACTAAGAATATTTCCTGTGCGAAGATAAAGGCTCAATACAAGCTGGGTGTTCATCGGACAACCATATGGAGAACTATCAAAGCTGCAACATTCATTAAATTTCAGAAAATGAAGGCGAAACCACCCCTCACTCAAAAGCACAAGGATATGCGTTTGGAAAGGGCAAGAAAATGGATTCTAGATCAACTAAATTGGGAAAAAGTCATATTCTCAGAGTGAAAAAAGTTTCATCTCGATGGCCAAGAAGGATTTCCTAGCTACTGGCACGATATGATAACCGAAGAAATGTACTGTTTAAAACGTCAATCTTGAGTTGGTCTGTCATGGTGTGGGCAGCCATAGGTTTTAAAGGGACTTTCGAATTAGAGTTCGTGAAGAACATTATGAACTCTGTAGATTATGTCCAGATGCTCACAAGGAACCTCGCCATCAAGCAGTCAAAAAATCTGGAAGAAATTATATTTTTCAGCAAGATTGTGCATCTGTACATACAGCACATATCGTGAAAAAATGACTATAAAATTAAAGTTCTGGATTGGCCCTCAAAAAGCCCCGATTTAAACATAATGAAGAACGTATGGGGTAATCTGGTTCGCCGTGTTTACGCAAACGGAAGGCAGTTTAACACGAAAGATGAACTAAAATCGGCAATTCTGTTAGCTTGGAAGACAATCAACTTGAATGACCTCATGCCACTATATCAGTCAATGCCAAGGCGTTTACTGGCTGTTCTAGAAGCCCATGGTGGCTTTACAAAGTATTAGATACAATATTTGTTACTCAGTTATTTATTTTTTATACGTGAGTTTAAATTCATGCAACATGTATATTTGTCATAAATTCAATAAAATTATTTTCTAAAAAATCATATTTGTTTATCGTTGTTTTGACTCGTAATTTCATTTCTTGAATCATACACATACAGTTTGCATCAAGTGTCACCTATTCATATTTTTTTTTATTACTATTATATACCATTCTAATTCTTAAAGCTAAGGTGCGTTTATATTCATGCAACGCACTGTAACGTAAGGTTTCATTAGTTTTTTATTTTAATAACAATACTCATTTTATAAAATGAAGCCTTATTTTTTACTAATATCTTAATATTTTATAAATACACACACGCAAAAGAAATAAATAAATGGTTTGGTTTGGAGCACTATGAATATTTTTTGTCGTATATGGATCATTATCACAAAAGCTGCCATTACTGAATTCAGATCATTGAATTCAGAAAAATTGAAGTGGAAGAAAAACTTTGAAATTTTTTTTATAGACAGATGTGCGTAATAGCTTCATGAGAAAATATAGATCTTGCATATTATTCAAAGTATTTAAATTAATAAATTAACTTAGAAATCTAAAAAGGGAAGGAATGGCACTTATAATGAGGGAATGACATATTATTAAAATACACAACTTTTCAATTAAAGTTACAAATTAAATTTGAAATAGAGGATTCCTGCCAGTAAAGTAGGGCAACAAAGCGACAATAGTCGCCAAGTCATCAATAAAATCGCATACGTGTCAACAAATATGTCGCATAAAAATATTTTTAATAACCTGCTTTTCAATTTTTTCTTCATATTTTTAAAAACGTAGAAAGAGATATAATAGGATAATTACAAAATGTCTTTAAAATAGTCATTTTAGAAATCGACATCTATGTATTTTAAATTGAAATATCTTAACTACTTCAAGGTTCTGTACCAGAACTGCTTTCCCAATTCCACAATGCGCTGTTGCTTTCACATTACATTTGTGTCCACTACAAATATTTTGCCTTATGAAGGGTCGTATTAAAAAAAATTACCCCAAAACAATTGCTGCATGTTTTTGTAGTTTATGGTTTTTGCTTACTGCATTCATCTTTCTGCACCAGTGTTTTAGCGCATATTAATGCACGTCTTTAAAAATCTCGCTTGCATGGTTTATTTGTTTAAAATAACTATTAAAATTAAAATGTTTTATCTTTGCGGTTTGTATTTCAAACATCTTTAAAATCAAAGCTATTGTAAAAGCATTCATATATGAAGTAAAATTGTGTACAAAAAGTGTACGCTTGAATATACTAAATTTTGATTTTGTCTAAACTTTTATATTTTTGAGCTATTAAATCACAACCTAGTTCATCTTTTTAGATCACTAAATTTCAGTGATTTTAGTAAACTTAAGCCACAACATGTGAACATGTCAATTAGAATCGTAATATTTATAGATTTGAGAAACAAATTAATTAGCACTATTGTCACAGGGAATACATTTAGGATCGGACATAGCCAAACTGTCTCCTGGGGCAAATGCATCATTAGAGGCACTCTTTATATTTATACATTTAAACTAAAAACAAAACAAACAAACACACACACGTAAAAAAAAAAAAGACCTTCAAAAATTTTTTGCATTTTATTTAGAAGCCCTCTTCACCAAGAGGATCCGGGGCAATTGCCCCGCATGCCCTTGCCAGGCTCAGACATCAACTGTGACATTTTTCAAAACATGTGTAAAGACGTGTCGTGGCACCCTAGTGATAAGGTGGCACCTCCGTCTTTCATATTTAACCTGCTGTAGGTGTAAGAAAATAAACACTGAGACTTTGATGATTAATTTAACAAATATTTAATTAAATCTCGTAAGTGGGGAAATGAGGCTACTTCTTAACTGTATTATAAAATATAACTTATATATATCTTTAATTCAAGTATAATAAATGGTTTCATATTACCCGTATACTTCTGGCAACTTAACGGCGTGAAGCTTTACTTATACCTCACTATAATCCGAGCGACTTTGACTATCCTTTCCCCCGTCGTAAAATTCCTTCAAACTCTTTAAGACTTTATCAAACAACCCCTTCTCACCTCACCAAACACCGCAGAACTCTGCAGCACTCCGCAGAACCCTCAAGCATCATTTGAAAACCCCCTTTATACTTTTCCAATTAATTTGCATTTCCTACGTCATTTGACTTGCTGACCACTTTATTCAAATTCTTTCTACAGTTCGCAAAATCTGAAACTTACTTTATTTCGTAGAATACCTTCTTCAGTAGAGTAGTGACTCTTAACCGAAGATTCCTCGCAACTCTTATTTACGAATTTCTTACGGAATCTTCCCCTAACCTTACACATGTGTCTCTAATTCTTCAAGATATATTTTATTTATTTATTTATTTATTTATTTGTGTGTGTGTGTGTGTGTGCCACCAGCATCCGATCTCCTATATATATATATATATATATATACAGTCCGTTAAGAAATTATAAGACCAACTTTACTTTTCTAAATTATAAGAAAAATAAAAATTCTAATCATAATTTAAATACATAAAATAACACATTGCTGTATATTTTTTTATAATTACTTTGCAATAACTTGGTATAATGCAATAAATGTTTAATTAAAATATATATTAGAAATAAGTGAAAAATAACCTGTTAACAAAATATAAGACCACTTGTCAAAAAACAAAATAGTATAAAAAATTAATATGATATTGGTCCTCCATTTTTCCTGATGACTTCAAACATTCTGTTTTGCATTGAAGTAACCAGGTGATTAAGTTCAATTGTAGAAATATTGTACAATTCTTTTACAATGGCTACTTCCAGTTCATTGGCAGATGAAAATTGTTTATTATTAGCATAAACGTTGCAAGATAATATACCCCATAGGTTTTCCATGGGGTTCAAGTCTGGACTTCGACTTGGCCATGGCAAAACATTATTTTTTTCTTTTTTAAACCACTCCTGTGTGGATTTAGATGTATGACAAGCAGCATTGTCCTGTTGAAAGATCTAGTTAGCACCACCTAATAAAGGTCCAAACGGTATCATATGATCATATAACATAGACTGATATTGTGTAGAGTTCATATGACCCGAAATCCGCGGTAAATCACACAGCCTCTCATAACTGAAAGTTCCCCCAAATCATTACTGATCCTCCACCCATTTGTCGAGTGAAGCATTCTTTTGGTTCCTTTCTTAAGTCATGCCAATAGTGTTTGTAACAATCGGGACC